>OX421895.1:7554459-8823332 GCA_949128065.1 Beris chalybata | reverse complement strand
TCTACTTTTGTTCAATGTGTTTGAAGATTAAAGGCGATATTTTAGATGTTTGTTGACTTTGTTTTTTTTTTCTAATTCTATATGATTTCTCTACGGTGGCTTTAAATGTGTTTATAAATAATTGAAAAAATATGCCAATTATTTTTGTAATTGAGGCAAGGAAATTAACTGCTCAATAACAAATATTTAAAAATTTAAAACAAAATTGAATACGCTTGTTTACACTTATGATTTGTAAGAAATAGTTTTAAATAAATAACTTGGAACTATATACACTTTATTTAGCTTTTGTATTTAATTTAATACAGAAAGGAAATATTTTTTTAAAAATTATAAATAGTTTAGTCGTTTTAGTGTTAAGATAAAATTGACATTCCCTACGTCTAGTAGGACCCTAAAATTTAGTATTCTAGAAATATAATATTTTATTTATTTCTATAGTAATATCAGCAGTGACTGATATCAAAATTATGGAATTGTACATACAAAACGAACACAAACATAAATCAATTAAATGTTACCATCAATAATTTAAAATTAAATAAAAATTTTAGCATATTAAGTGAAATTTGCATATTTATGCGATACACGAGCCAAGCAATGTAATTATAAGTTAATCAAAAATATCGATTTGGTCGGCTTTAAATCCTGTACATGTACGTTTCGGTCTCAATAAGAAGTGTATAATATTTTTTGTTTCGACACAATAGCATAAATTGCTTCAATCCATCCCCATGACGGCATATAATTGATTTATTTCCAAAAAGGGTGTAAAAATAAGTGTTTTTATTAGAGAAGAGTGCACTAATACTGAATAATGAAGGTAGCTCTAACATAGAATTAGCCAATAACGTCTAGATATTCAAACAAGAATATATGATTTTTATTTTATTTCTTGACCAACTCGGACAAAAGGATGAGCATTGAGTTTTGTGAAGAAACTTAGAGGAAGTATTAAATAAATTTAACTGGTACACGGAATTCTACATTTGTCAGAAAGAGTGTTATGTTATGTTCGGTTTCAGTACGGCTAATAAAATTTCAAAGTACGGATGAAAGTGGATGAATTTTTTAAGGGGGACAAGAATATTTCTTATAAATCTCATTCCATATCCCTCAGGTCTGATTAGATTTCGAATATCTTTTGACTTCCTCAGGCTTGCGTAATAATTGCCTAAACACATTTTCAACCTCTAAGATGGTATAAAAGTGTTGATCTCGTTTTCACGAATTCCGACATTTCTCTTAGGAGTGATAAGAAATTGAATTGGGTTCCACTGGCTAGCGCCGTCTTTATATTTATCTAAAAACTCCTTTCAGGACTTTTGGATATTCAACCCCCAAGTGAGTGTAAAGGGGTTGTATACGTTTTCTCAATTTCGTGCATATTGCTAAGATCTGATGAGTTATCGATTTCACTTTTACTTCCTAGGGCTTCCTATGTAATCGCCAAAAAGTCAGTTTCAGAATTTTTAAATATTCTGAACCCTAAGTGGGAGTAAGAGGGTTGTATATTTATCACAGCTAAGATATATTTCTTGGGTTTGATCAGATATCAGATTGGTTTGCTCTACTACAGACTATTTACATAGTCGCCTACAAACTCATTACCCTATTTTTCGATATTCAACACTCAATGGCTTGCATATGTTTCACAATTTTCGCCATTACATCAAATGTCGTAATAACCAATTTTATATCTCATTAGAACTCAGGATGAGATGTTTTTTTTTTGGCGACCTGAAGAAGTCGTAAAAACACACCAAAATTGACGATAAAAAGTTCAACAAGCTGCCAAAAATTAACTGTTCAATATTTTTTGATAGTTCTAGTTCAAAAACTAGTTTAAACATCATAGATTAAAAAGGCGTTTAACTTTTTTATTTGAGATAAACAGAACGGTCGCAATCGTGTCTACCGAAAACAAGGTTTTTTGAAAACGAGTATATATGTATGTTGCCATGTATCTCAGCAATAAGTGACGATTTCGGGCTGAACAAATTGCAAAGTGCTCTCAACATGAGCGTTAATATGTGGTAAAAATTTCACAGTTGTATCATCATCAAGTGAGCCAAAACAATTCCGCAAAAAATGCAGAAAAAAGAGCCTGAACACGGGATGACCCCCTTAAGTGTTGTAGGATTTACTTCTATTAAAAATGCATAGAACGTGTCTAAAACATTAGAAATGCAACGGAGAAATTTAATTTTGTTAGGATTTAGAGATTCTCTAAGGACCTTAGATCCAATTGTTTCTCATCGACTAGTTATAAAAGAAGAATATTTGAAGCCTCAAATGTTAAATATTTTTGATAATTTTCAATTTTGAAAAATTCCTTCATCCAAAGTTACTTTATTATCAACAATAATTGAATACCTTTCCTCGGAAGGACGGATTCACAATAGCACAGGCGTTAGTACACAGTATTCGAACGCAAAAGGAAGAACGGAAAAGGATGAACAAATGTTTTAATTTGAAAACAAAATTGTATCAGATTGTTTCTTTTTTTCATTTCATAATTACATCAAGTAAATTAATGACTAGGGAAATGAAGGAAGCAGAAATGGGTACAAATTCGGGCGAGTGGGTAAGTACCCATGAATTTTTCGCATAAAATGTCCTAAAAAAAATTAATTTCCAACTTATGTTAACCTCTTGGGAAATATTACTCAGAAATCTTATATCTCGTAATCACCTGTTCGTGGAATACGCTTTCAACGCCGAGGGGTGGAACTCTACTTCGTCTTAATTGCTCAGAAGCAACGCTCAGCTAAATGAACAATAGAATTCGTTACAGTAGCAAATATTTGGATAAAATAAAGATCAACATAATTATTGTGCCAAAACAGAGTTAAACAAAAACAATGTTTAACATTCCGTTGCCACGTGTAGAGAAAATTTGTGCCGGCTGAAAAAGCCTACAAGTTTCGAACACAAGCCGACCTTCAAGTAAGTAATGGATTGCCACAATTTTACTAACCACTTGTCCTGCTGTAGGAAGGATGTAAATATAAGACTGAAAATACTCGAGAATACATTTTGGGATAGTCTCTATGAAATTGGAAATTCAAATTTAAACTCATGTTTTTTGCATTTAAAAGGAATGATTTATTGGTCTCTGGTCTAGTGGAACAAATATTTTAAGGACTTGTGTATACCATAGTATGGCATTGAGAGACGAAAGTGGCAATGGATCAAGTACAGGTCGATCGTTCAAGAAAAACATGACGCCAAACAATTCAGAGTAGAGATGGGTCGTTTATGAGTGAACTGTTCCAAAAGAGCAGTTCATTGAAGTGAGTGAGTGAACTAACTCACTCCTTTTGGTGAACTATAGTTCACGTGATAAAGCTTGAAAAGAAGTAGTTCCTTCGTGAGTGAGGACCTTGTTTTTTTTTTAATTCCTCACATTGAATTGGAACTTGAAAAGAACTAGTTCCTTCACCGGGTAAGTGATCTTCAAAAGGAACTGAACTAGTTCTTTTAAGTAAATGAGTTAGTGCCCATCTCTAATTCAGAGTTAGATTCAAGGAATGAATAAGTTCTGGCAAAAGACCCCGGCTTTTAGCTGCATCAGAGGTGACAGGTCCTGAATCATGAGTTAAATTGATGTAGAGGAGTGCACAACATTTGAACTTATTTGCTCAATCCTCAATTCATTCTCGAGCAAGCGTTTTTACCTTGTTAATGTATAAGTTCTTTGAATCCAACATTTTTTATTCATTATAACCAAGACGTTCTCGATGTCCATTAGTCGTTAATGTACATTTAGCCTAATGACCATTACAACTTAAATATTGATACATACATGCATACCATTGCAACCCGAACCACTTATCACAGACCTCCCAGCTTTCAAAGAAAACTACAATCTTCTATTGTAATATCCAATTGTTATAGAATAGCGTAGATCTATACAGTTCCCGAATATTCTACGGAAACAATCGACTGTGGTAAAGCAAACATTGGGCAATACACATGCACTATGTAAAAGCAGCATAGCTTGTGTACGAGATCAGTTTTTATTGCAAAAATGAGATGAAATTTTCACTTTGAAAGGGCATCATCTCTAGAAACAAAACTAGTTATAAAATCTCCAACTAAGACTTAGGAGTCTTTCTAAAAGGTCAGCTTCTCTAAATATAAATAGAAACTAATAGAAAATACCTCCATTCAAAAAGTGAAATATCCACCTCAAAAATAAGTTTCCTAATTCCTCCGTCCTATTTGCGAATAGATTCACAGAACGAAAAGTTCTTATCTAAAGGATAAAAGGCAATATCCGTATGCGAAAGAACAAAAGCCTTTGGAGCGCTCCCAATTCTACGTAATAAAAAATGAATCCGCTACGGAAATAGTTCCTATTCCCGGAACTATGGTTCCAATAATGGAATCCTTTCGAAATAGCCGGGATTTAAAAAGACCAGGATTAGAAAGGACGGTAATGCTATTGTTGGTAATGCAATCCCCAATGAAATGTTTTCAGGAATTGATTACTAACGATGGAGTCTTTCAATCATCCTTGTTTATTCTTGTACATCCTCGTATGGAAAGTTTATTTTAGTTACTTCTAAAATTCAATATGATGGCTACAGAGTTTTATTCCGCACATGTCAAGCTTCACTATCTCAGCGAAAAGTAGGTAAATATTCAGTGATGTAAATGTTATACATCGCTGGTTGCATTAAATTGTGAGTTACCTACTTTAAAGGATGTTGACTCGTTTGAAATTCTGTTGGGAGTAGTGTTGTTCTGTTTTTTCAGTATGGTTCTTGTCTCTTCCCAGTATTGAGGATTTTCAAGTTCCAGAAACTTAGTCGTCACGGTTTTGTGTATAGAACTTTTTTAAATTTTTTTTTTTTCTTAACTTTCCGGCTTTTGGTTGTCGCTAACCTCGATTGCGGTGATGCAATCATCTTCTACATAGGTATGTATTCACAAACAGAACGTAAGCACCTTTCGGAAACACCTTTTTGTTGTCTTGAGCCTGAGCTGGTATTAAATCAGACAAGCATAGGAAGCATACCATATGTCACAAACGTCGTTGAACAATTTGGACCACAACAAGCAACTGGGCCAAATTCTAGAAGAACCAAGCTTTCTAAAGTTATACATAGTTGCTCTTATAACAAGGACTGCAAACTGAATGAAGAAAATCGTAAGTTTTCCCATATGAGAGCAACACTGTGAATATGAGGTTTCGCACAACACTTTTCATGTAATAGTCCAGCTCTTATTTAAACACTACTGGCCGTATAATTTAGTTCTAGAAAAACCCATAAATCTTAACCTAAGCAAGGTGCTAAGCTTCATCAAAAAGTCGAACCGGCTTGTGGTGATTGAAAGGAGTCCTTAAATAAACAACTTCCCTAATCAGAGAGTAGGAACCTTTGTAATCGGGACACAACTAAGGTAAATTTCGCAGCATATCAAGTTGGGATGGATTCTTCTTCTTGTACTATTATTTTGTGTTTACTTCATGAGATTCTTTTCTCACACAGTTTCACAGATCAGGATCTAGCCAAGGTGTACAATTCACCAAGAGCTGAAGTCAGGTTGGTAAACTGAAAGAACCTGATATACATATACTTAATTTTGATGAAGGAGGAACTAAAAATTTAGGACCCAGTCAGGATATGAACTTCGTAAGAAATCAAAGCCAAGACCTCCTTGTTTACGTAAGTGTCGATATCCTTGCGACAGCAATAGTGGCACCTTTTAGCATTGTCAAGGACCTAGACAGGAAATGGACTATATGCTTTCCAAACTTCCCAGAAAATTTCATAAACATTTGAAGGAATGAGGCATCTAATAGTTTGAAAAAATAGACCTGTGTACAAGCAAATGACAAAATAGCAACTAACTTGAAACAACGAGAAAGGTCCTTAAAAATTGTATTTCTTTGCTTGATAATATAATTTTTGTCTTACTTCTTGCCTTAAAACCCCTTTTTTGCTCAGCGTTGAGGTTCTCACGTCTAATGCCAATTCCATGTTTTCTTCGAAGTCCTTTTTACATCGGTACACTTTTTAAAAATGGCTCAAGATATAGGTACGAGTATTAGTTCATTTTTGTAGCTTCAATACATTAACTTCATTTTTAAAAAAATAGAAGTTAAAAAAAATTTTAATTAAAAATTCGGAAATCAAAAACCAAAATATCAAAAAATAAAATATCGGGAAAAAAAATAAGTTTTACTTTTTGTCAAAAAAATCAATGGCCGCTATTCACAGTCATCATAAAGTTGGCTTTGAGTTAAAGCTGACTTTAGTGTCGTATAATTTATATGAAACTAAAGTCAGCTCTAACTTAAAGCCCATCTGCTTCTTTATCACATAAATAATAATAGTATTGCTTTTTAATTTTAGTTTATTATTTTTTAATAATAAAGAATTTTTTAAAGGGATAACAAATATTTTGGTTAAAAAAAAATAGAAACTTAACTAAATTTTCAAAAATAATATCTGATATCAACCACTAACTTATAAGGCTAAAAACTTTCTAAAATACGTCATATATTTTACACAGAAAGTTTAATTGTTGCTGTTAAGTGTTTACATTATGTTTAACTTTTTTCATTTATAATCTCCTCGTCTTGTTTATTATTTTATAATTTAATTTTGATAATAATTAAATAACTTTTATTTTTTTAGTTTTTCTAAAGTTTTTTGTAATTAAATTGTCTATAAAATGGTCGTTGATTTTTTTTGTCTTTACTTTTCTACGATAAGTAAGAGATTACGAAGAAAAATTTAATTTTTTATAATTTAAGAAACAATTTAACTTAAATTTGGTTTTTTTAGAAACAATGTAACTTAAATTTTTTGTTTTAAATTTTATATTTTTATTTAATTCAATTTAACCAATTCCTCTTCTAAAGCTTTGTTTGTGTGTTTGTTTAATATTTTTAAACATTCTTTGACGATGCATTTCACTGTTGATCGTTTTTTTCCAACAAATTTCGTTATGAATTTTAGTTTTAGTGGAATATTTTGTAAATTAATTATAAACTTATACGTGTTCACTAGTATTAGACTTTTTTTTTAAATATATTTTTGTTTTTCATGGTTTTTATTTATAATTTCCAAAGTTCCTGAAAAACCGTCGACTAATGATTTGCAAAAAAAACCCTAAACTAATACCACTGTTCGTGTGTGAAGTTTTTATGCCCTTCTGGTCGCCAAATCAGAAGAGTTGCCAATTGTTGGGATTTGAAACAGAACCGTTTCGTTTCGCCGGATTTATGAAGTCCGTTTCCGATGCCTTTCAAGGTGGCTCGCTCGGGCGTCCTGTTTTCGATTTATTAAGATAATCGTGGATCTCCGATTGCGAGCTTTCGCTTAACTTGAGGAGATCTTCGCGACTTAAGCGATCTAATGATACATGGGTTAAATTTGATCGAGGACTTACCTTTGGTGGAAGAGCGGGTGGTTCCAACGAATTGAACCCGTTGTAGGAATGACGTGGTGACGGCATCGGTGGACGCGATTCGATACCGTCCAAACTTCGTTGACGATGATGTTGATTTTCGGCACGATCGATCATTTGGCCTTTGTAGTGTTGGGCGTTGGTTGGATGGCGATCGTCGCCATACTTGGATCGAAGCTCTTCGTGTAAACGATCGCGAAGGACAGCCTTAGTCGAATCCTCCTGACAAATCGGATGAACGAGGCCTTCCTTAAGGACTGGTAGCGGCCGGATCTTCAAATCTTCGCGACTTTTATCGTGAAACGTTTCCGAATTCAAAGGCGTCCGACGATTATGATATTTCTTGACAGGTAATGGCGGCTTTTCGACGTCTTTGCCACTGTACGTATCGAATTTTGTCTCTTCGATTTTCTCACTCGATAGGTTCTTACCACCCGAAAACGTATCGAACTTATTCGAATTATTTTTACCGAACGTATCGAAACGGCGACCGAAATCCGGTGGAGAATTGGTTAGGTCACGACTTAAACGGCGACCAATTGTATCCATTCGTTCGCTTAAAATACTATCGGTACTGAAACGACGAACGTTCAGGGTGGAGGAGTTGGAACGCGATCTTGAGTCCTTGCGGTTGGAGAAAAGTCGCGGTATCGGGCTGGATTTTGGTTTATGCGGCACTTCGGTTCCATCGACGCCGTCAATTTCGGTGACAACTTCTAGTTTGGGATTGTTTCGTTCTTGTTGTTGGACTCTGTAAGGGACACAGAAATTTGGAGGAAAAAAAAAATTATAATAATATGTTATATGCTGAATGTTTTCACAGTACATTTTTAAACTGAGAATACAAGTTTTCCGGGTTCAATATTGTTAAATTTATTTTTGTGTAACAAACAGTATTGAACTCGGAAAACTAGTATTCTTAGTTTAAAAATGCTCTGTGGAGAGCATTAGAAGTGAGAAAGTTAGAAAGAACCAAATTAAAAATAACACGAAAATAAATTTAAAAGCACTGTAAATGTGTTTTCAATCCAATTTTCACTTGAAATTGCCAGTATATCTCCTTTTTTCAAGTAATAGTAAGCGTTTCAGTCACTTTTACACGGAATTACTGGTATTAGTAAATTATTCATGTAATTTTCAACTGAACCGTATAATTTACATGAAAAGGCTGACAAAATTACGCAACATTTCGTGTAGAATTAACTATGTTTACATATGAGTTGAAAATTACGTTGCTTTTCGTGTATTCTACTTATTATCTTTTTGAATTTTACCACGAAAAACCTGTAATATATGAAAGAAAGCTTCTTTCGATTTTGTTTGCCACTGAAATGAAAATGAAAGGCCTAGTGGCTGCGCACGTTAAATCTACGCAGCAAAACCAGAATATGATCGAGGGCTTGATTCCAATCTACAATCAAGAGTTTTATTAAGAAATAATATTGGAAGTACAAATAAGGGTATCTTAAAGAGTGCCAATTATACACTTTTTTAGAGTTTAATTTCAAGAGAATATACTGAGAATTTCTGCTCTCGAAGTTAAAATTTACAGATTGAAAATTAAAATTTTATTGACTGAAAATTGAAAATTACATTTAAATTTACTATTACATTTCAATGTAAATTTACTTGAAAAGGTGTGGATTATTTGCGTTTATCTTATCAAAAAGATGTAAAATTCAATGGACTTTATTTTGTATTGTAAAGGTATTCTCAAATTGTATTAAGATGTACACTGCTAGCGCATTTGCCCTCCATTTCAACGAAGTGGTTCAACTTAAAAAAAAACAGTTAACTTTGTGTGTACGGTGTACGCAGAATGCATAAATGTTTCCAGAATGAGCCTATTCAAGGCCCTAATTACTTTTCAAAACCCAATATACAACTCACAGTTTGATATTAAAGGAAGGAAGCAATAATGCTCGGTTAGAGAATGTAGTATATGAAAACTTTTTGCCTTTGTCAGCAATTCAAAAATTCATTTGAAGCCATCCTTTCTCCGGGCATCACCCAAATATTCCATCCTTATAGTTTAATTAAACGACTAAAGTTTTTTTTAACTACTAGTTCTGCTCGAATTAACTCACCGTCGAATTTCCTGAATCATCTCAAAGAATTGCGCTTTACTCCTCCTTCGCCGGC
The DNA here is from genome assembly GCA_949128065.1 of Beris chalybata. NCBI lineage: Eukaryota > Metazoa > Arthropoda > Insecta > Diptera > Stratiomyidae > Beris > Beris chalybata. Next base: position 8,813,762 of record OX421895.1, on the reverse strand, counting down.
GTTGTTCATCTTCCTTCTGGAACAAAGTTTGATTACGTAAAATCTAAATTAACGAGCGATAGAATAAGAGGAAAGTGATTCTACATCGAACGCTATTAACGGAAACTTTTCTAAAGGTATTGCCGTATAGTAGTTTCATTCCATAATTCTACAACACAACTTCTATAATAGATACAAAGTAAGATTACAATCACTCTACAATATTTTGGTAATAATATTTAAAAAAAACAGAAACCAGAAAAGACAGTACAGTATATACACTTAAATGATTGACGATATTGAAATCATTGAACAAACCCTTTTGATGCTCTTCTGAAACAAGCTGGCTATTTGTCCTTGCCGTAGCGTATGAACTAGTTCGCGAGCTGCATGATGCGGCGATACTAGCTCAACGCAATTTATAAAACGATATAATTTCTGACTAAAAAACATTATATTTCGACTTTTCCAAACAGTTCCTTTCGGTTTATGGCGGAGAATCGGTAGCGTGTACTTATAAAATAAATGCTCGAATATTAAAATTAATAGGCCGAGAATCATTCCGAGACCGAGAAGTAGAAAAACACCGGTTACGGCCTCAACACCTGTTAAGAAGCAAATGAAAGAAAGCATTTTTTTTTCATGGATTAATTAGGAAAATTGTTCGATAAAATTGAATTACCCAGAGGTCGAGGCTGTACAATATCATTGTCCAATTTAAAACATGGCAATCCCCCGTACCATTTTTCAGTTAAAATGTCTAGATATCCGTTACTAGAATATTTTGCTATCAAGGCAGATATTGAGTCTTTCAGCGGAAATCTAATCGGATTGGATCTTATGAACATTTACGTTCAATAGTTCAAAAAAGACGTTAAAGACTTACCCCTTTGTCATTCCGATCGCATAAGTGTCTTCGACAAATGTGTCACCGATTCGTTGCAGATTACATCCGTGATCGGTTGCTCGGTAATAGTCCAAAATTGGAGTATCAGCCATTACTAGATCAAGCGTTCCATTTCTGATCGAGATAAAAATGGTTGATTTTTGGATTTTGGTTTGATGCAAAAGAAAATTTGATTTGGGAAGTGATACTTACTTGAGGCCTTGTATACCATCTTCAATGCTATTTAAAGTGTATTTTTTCATATGCTCCCATAGGTGTGGATCGTTCTTTTGTACGTAAGTTTCCGCTGCTGAAGCGGTGGGGGCTCCAACACGTTGCGTCAGCAGCTAGAAAAAATTTAAAAATATTTTTTACATTAAACTAAAATCTTTGATAATTTTTTTTTTACTGCAGAAGTCTAAAATTTTTATTATTTTTTACTGTGCAATTGTTTTTTATACACTTTAGAATAACCAGATTGACTATATTAGAGATTGAAGAAGATATTTAAAAAAAAAACTACGTCAGAAATGAGGACAAAACTCTTTTTTGCTCAATTTCAAAAACAAATTTCATCAAATATTTCGAATTATACACTAAATTTCAACTTTCTAGCTTACGTAGGGCTCGACAAATTAGGTGAAAAACCTACATATATGAGCATTAACCTTTTTTGCTCGAAGTTCCAAATTCAATTGACAGAGGAGATTTTTCTTAATTTAATTTTTAATTAAAAGGTGACTTATACAACTATAGTCTTAAACACAACAAAGTTAGAAAAAAAATAATTTAAACCAATACCTGAGAGATGACTAATTGATCACAATAATATGTAAGTAAATGTAATATTTAGCATTAAAGTTCAAAAATATGACGAAAATATCAAATATAAAAAAAAATATATTCGATAATAACAAAATTGTGAAATACAGTAATTTATGTCATTCTTTAAAGTATAAATAAGAAAACTCTTCTAGCGAATATTTATATTTATAAACTAGCTGTGTACTGCGGCTACGCTCACGTTGATCCATCATAGGGGCTGTAACCTCGTCTCTCCCATTGAGCAAAGCCGCTACTCCCGCCAATGTTAATCTTATGGAAATTAAACTGTTTATAACAAATATACGAACCAAATTTCGAGAATATAATTATGTTCTCGACCTGTTCGGTAGTCTTGAGAATGTACATAAAATATTTGGGAGGGAAGGGTTAACAGGCGTAGATTTCCATTCGACCCAAGCAAAAATCTGTTGTATTTTTATATATTAGATAAATGAATATGTCATGAAAAACTAGCCCAAAAAACCTTATTGCTTCCAATAATAGCTACTTACTTTAATTAACCAATTCGAAAATGTGAAAGGAAAATCTCGTAAAATATACGCTCGGTCGTTCAAATAGGAAATACACTGCAGTCTGTAATGTCCTAACTATTCTGATTCTTCTTGAATGTACGGCCAAGGTCAATTTCGTAAAAGGGCTAATAGTATCCACATAACTACAGATTCCTTGATTTGAGTTTAATTTTAGTGATCATTTGTTTTACAGTGATTGGCAAAAATAGATGCAACAGTATTCGGTTCAAGACAGTATTCGGTTAAGCCAACGTATCCACGAATATTCTCAACTTTTAACGATGGAAATGCAGATGGGGCAAGTGACCCTATATGCGCGCCCTTGAATACTGTATTTTAATTTGAAAAAAGTCTTGGTTGTTGCGCTGGTTACCGATTTTGATAAAGGGTATCTGTTTTTTTCTCGATTATTTCTTCCTCTCGTTTCTAATCCCTTCAACAACGCTCTTTTGAGACGCTATTACTTCTTTAAAAAAAAAATTGGTTTATCTAGACCTTGCACCTATCCCTAGTCGTAGAATTCGGACTCCAAGACCTCCCTGTTTGTATACTACCACGCTTAGTTTCGAATAGTTCAGATCCCTGGGTGCGCTTTGATCCTTCTACCTTTCGATTCATTTTACGACATTTTAAAGAGCACATCAAGGCATCCATTTTCCAAATCAGGCTTCTTCTATCAAAACCTAAATGCTAAGAACTCCCCAGCATTAATCAACGTATAACACAACATCATTCTAAATCCCGAGTAATCTTATATCAAAGTTGTACAATCTGAAAAGCTCAGAGGACAATACACTCAGCTTAACATATCACCTTTACCAGAATCTTTTCTTTCTCGTATCTGATTTTGGTTTTCTGTTTCATTTTTGTGGTACAATTTCTTCGTCGTCTTAAAGTCAATACTACGTGGCCAAAGACTCTAGACATCAGAAGAAATCTCTACCAGACGATGGCGAACATTACAGGCAATTGCGCTAATTACCGAGAAATGGGAAAAAAATCGAAAGAAATGTTGAAGCCTGCTCCAGGACGACAAAAACAATTCCGTAATACTAGGATGTAATTAAGTGATATTTGGGATATTAGCTTTAGGCGTTCTGTACGGATTAGCTTTTGTTTTCTTGCTGTTTTTCTTTGCCGTCGAAGAAGTGTTTCAATTGTACGAAGAAAAAACGAGTAAGAGGAGATGTCGTTGCTGAAGAGTGTTAGCATTAAATCGTACTAACTGGTCACATTATATCACTATGGCGATATTAAGATTTGGAGTAGGTCCCTGTTTTAGTTAGACATTCTTCGGGCCAAATTAGCTAATGGTAGAACTAGTGGTATATATTACTTTAAACTAAAAATAAAGAACCCTTTAACTTCTTTACAAAAATTTCAACATTCCTTAAAAAAAAATTAAAAATTAAAATTTTCAGGAGATAGGTCCTAAGCCTATCGCACAGCACTACCGATGAGATACTAATAGTCATGAAAGGGTACGTAGTTGGGGATATGGTTGAAAGTATTGAAAATTGGGTTTAAGGAAAAGTGTAGAATCATGTCATAAGTCGGAATTTAACCATAACCTAAAATATATGACAAAATTCGTGATAACATATGCCTCAAATTCCCTCAGAATGAGATATGACGGAATTCGTGAAAACAAATGCCTCATCTTGTCTCAGAAAAGCTCAAAGATATGACGAAATTCGTGAAAAGATATGAATAACTTTGTCTCAGAAAGCCTAAAACATATGACGAAATTCGTAAGAATATTTGCATTACGTGTCAGTTCTTAATATTTTATCCCTGAAAAATATCAACATGGTAGCTCAAATGGTTTGCGAACTAAGAGCCTTAAAAGACGTTTATGTACGGCATATATGAAGGTCACTTTCATTTTATTTTCTCCCTTTTTTGGGTTTTCTGTCCTGAAACGTAAAAATACAAACTCTTCAGTGTTTCTGGTTGAAACCAATACGATTTGTGTAATAAAATAATAAAATTAAATTAATTATTAAAATTAAATTTATTGTATAATATCGCAACACTGTGTCGAAATTTTCTCAACGCTCAACGACTTCATGTAAAATATCAATTTTCTTGATCAGTAGTTACTTGAGTTATAGAGTGCTCTGCAATATGAATCCGAAATTTTTTACGGGATTTTTGTATGGAAGGTGCTCGAAAGACTCACTACATTTTCAGTAGATCAATCTCTACCTTGAATCATTGAAGCAGTAATGTCTATAAAATTTCGGATATTTAACATAACGTTTTCTGAAGTTATCAGTAAATATTCATAAGGACTTTTGCATGATAGCTAGCAGAAGGACGGCACCAACGGTACTCGTATTATGCGGTGGTATCCTGGTTGATGAATTTCTTGAGTTATTGTAAGTGATGATGTGATTTTTTTCATATACCAGTATACTTAATTCTTTGTAAACTAAGTATACATATATTATATTTCAAATTCGATTCATTCGAAAACATTTGTTTTAAGGACTTTTGAATGGCCGCCACTCGAAGGATTTTGGCCGTTTCCGAACTTAGCCTGACAAATTCAATAAGAGCTCTTGAGTTATCGTGCCTTTGGACAGACGTACAGACAGCAAGCGGGTTTGATTTTTGTAATCTAGCGTATCAAAACACCACAATTACATGTTTTACTATTGCAAACCACCTACCATCCAGATTCTAATAAAACCGCTAGGAACATCTCATAAGCCCATGAAACTTAAATTGACTTAGGATCAATTTTGGGGAAAATGTACATAGTATGCTGCATAAGCCAATCAATTAGTTCTCTATCTCTAGACTGAAGTTTATCCTTCAACGTTGCTATTTCCTGCAGTTGTTGCCCGTGCTAACTTTTCGTCCTTTCACTAGTTAAGTAGAGTGGAAACTGTTCTGAACTGGAGTTACAGCTTTTAACGAAATTAGTATGCCATGCTGGCGCAGATACGTTAAGCCAACGTATCCACGAATCTTACGTTACATCTCCTAAAGTACGTTTTCTTTTTTCTTTTCAGCAACAACAAAAAATCCAATTACTGTTAATCGTTCTAATCAGCTCGACTGAATTAAAAAAAAAAAAAAAATTTTGTTAATTTTCATTGTTAGTTAGTATGTGCTCTCGAATTGAGGGCGAGTGCTTCTGGCAAATTTAAGCACCCCAAAAGTACTTTTGTGCGATTCAAACTTCCAAGAACGTAATATCATCAACATACCGAAACACACCACCATACCAAAGATTTTTTTATTCCACTTGAAACCAACTTGTTGTTCGTGTAGTACTTTCATTGTATCTTCGAATAATAGATGTATCTTTTATTCTACCAAGCCATAAGATTATCTTTATAAACATCTTATCGTCAGGCTCCGTTGAATGAGAACTTTTATAATACTTTATTCGTTTTGTTGGCTGCGTTTTTTTTTTTCATCCCTTGCTTTCTTTGCATTCATTTCAATATCCGAACTAAAGTGGCAAAAACGAGCAGAATCGCATCGAATTGCGAGTGCAAATTGTATGCAAATTAATGTAGATAGGGAGGAGAGGTACTTGCATTCTTATCACAACTGTAAAAGAAAATACTAAGAATCTCCTTGCTTTGTTTCAATCCGCTTCGTTAAGGAAAAATAGAATTTTATTGCACGCCAACTGGTGAGTATTGTCTCTAATAACATTCGACTGGAAATTATTTATGGTATGAACACTGTTTTTATTATTCAACAATATGAAACCTTCTTTGATTTTTTTTTGTCTCTGAAAAGGATATTGTACAGATATTGCGGTGCTTCAATATTTTTTATGTTGGGGTAAAACTAAGTCTAAGAAGCTACTAGAGAATGCTACTAGTGAATGCTACTACTTTGGAATGATTGCGCCTGCTGGAGAAAAATACATTCACGACTGTAAATAGTCTGTGGAAAGAATCATAGATTGTTTCGTCCGTCGAGCCGGATATTTTGCTGCAAGTTTTAGATGCTGCCATAAGAAGTGTGTATTAATTTCATAGAGAGTTCGAAATGTAAAATTGTTTAGTCACATTTTCTTGAATAATTTCTGTGTGCTCTTTATCATTCAACAATAGAACTTACTTTTGGACGTATTAGTAGAATACAGGTGGAAACAAGTGCCTCATTGTTGACCCTGCTATTTTTACTTTTGATTTCGCTGCAGGAATTGATTAACGTACCTACTTTAGTCAGTCAGAAAGCAATGTTTTGAGTATAGGCAGTCAGTGCATTTTTAAGGATAATGTAACATTTTTGCATAAAGACTCCATAAAATAACTTCCTTCAAGATTATTCAATACAAAAACCACACTAAATAAAAATAGGAGTAGAGGCACTATTTTATAAGTTTGAAATAGGACCCGATTTTGTGCATTCAAGTTAATTTATGTCAGTTTCTAAAATTGCTAAATGAATAAAAACCAACAGGAAACAAAATATAAAGATAATAAAGGCAGTACCTAAAAAAATTGAATTAAAAATTAGAAGAAAATTTTAAATTAAATTATTTCGTTGATAATAAGAGTAAACAATATGAATACTGAATAAAACCTAATTAGCTTATGAGGCCACCGAAAACGATAATGAAATTTAATTATGCCGAAGCATAGATAATACACAATCTCTAATTAGTCGTTATTTGACTACTCTGGAAAGTTGGAAACTCTCATACCTTTATATTTGGTAAGGACAATAACACAATGACGGGTGAGTTTGAAAGGGAACCAGAGAAGGTACCCTTCTCATGTCCCCGGACAATAATGAAATTTGAACAAATTAGTGGTGTCAGGTGGATTAATTTCACATCTTATGTACTAGGTTTTTTGAGCCGAATTGTTCCCATTATTTCTATACCTGAGAGACAAAGTGTCCTAAATGCTTTCATAAATTTCTGACGAGGCCTGAATTACTAACTTTTAAATTTTTTACGTCTACACCCACACTCATTATTTATAGTTGGAATAATTAATTGCCACTATTGTTTTACTGCTACATACATCCTTTTACTAGGATTCATGCGAAAAAATAAGCAATTTAAGTTCATAAAATATAACTGATGTTGGCTTTGACCTAGTGGGATGAGAACCGATTTATCAGTTGTGAGTGGAATGAAGTGAGGGGTCATTATTCTGAGACGGTACCAGATGGATCTGGTTTTCATTCAGTAGGAAGTGGTCTATCTATTTTGACCAGTGACCTGGAAGTATAAAAAGGACTAGAGTGTGTTGATCAATCCAGCTTTGAATTGGTCTCTTTCATAGGGTGGATCCTAGAAATGCTGGCGAAACGAAAAGCATGAAAGCAATTCAGTTGGATTCATCTCAATCTTAATATCTCTTACATTCGATCCTAATGTTGGTAGAGACAATATATGGGTTTTTTTAACTTCTGGCTGAAGATATACGTTTCAATAGAGAGGCATCCGCGGAAGGATGATTTCAACTAGAAGCCAAAAAGTTGTATACTGCGAAACATTTTCTAAAAATTGGGGGTCATGTCAAATTTTCCAAAAATGCAAAGGACTGTAACGATATCTAGACGAATGTTTTGAAAAATGAAACACCTTTTTAGAAGTTTAAATGTGATGAATTTAAGGGAAAACGGAAGGAACCGTAACCAGGACCTTCGAGAAATAAATGAATATCTGAAAAGAGGCAGTAAAAAGGCACAATAACACTTTAAATATAGCACCCTATATCAACATCATCAGCGGGAAAAGAAGAAAAAATCGGCCAACAGTCTGGGAGTGGGTGCAACTATATTGAGCAGTAGTCCGAAACGCGTTTAATGCCGATATGCGGTGCGACTGACAACAAAATAATGTCTCAAATAGCCCCCTCGTTATTTCTTTAAAAAAGTTTCAACTAAAGCGCTTCCTCCTCCTCCTCCCTCACCACACCACTCCACCAAAATATACCACTCGTAGGGGTTTTTTCTTATTTGGGGTCTAGTAGTCCTAAAACTTTACTGGAAGGCCTAGTGTGTCTACCGATCAGGCAGTGCCCTGTAAGCACGCTGATTAGTGTATTAACATCTTTCCTGCTCAAGATCAGGATATACATACTTTTCCGTGATCATATTCAGGCCAAAGAGTTCTTAATATTGAACATATATTAAGGTTTGAGCATCTTTTGCCTGACAACTGCAAGCATGGTGAGTCGATAGACTGTCTTATGGATCCGATGGGTACGGCAACATGTTGTTCTCTCGCTGGAGAGCTTAGGCTGGAGCCTGCTCGAGTGAGTTCGTCAGCTAGCTCGTTCTTCTGGATTCAACAGTGGCCTGACACCCAGCAGAGGGTAGTATTGTACAGTGTGCCTATGGATTTAAGAACGCCTAGTCATTGTCGGACTAGTATGTATCTCGGAACTCATGATCTGATCGGGGTGAAAGAGAATAAGAATCATTCTACCGTACACCCATAGTAGTTTTCGGAAAAAACTCAATAGGAGGAACTTGCCTGGGTGTTTCTCAACTACCATATGGGTGTAATCCAACTACTGACAACATTTATTTCCATTAGTAAAGTTAACTTTTAATAAAACACATTACTCTTCATTTCTAACACCTATGGGTGCGGCGCAAACACCCATCGGTGTTATGACCTCATCCAAGGGTGTTCACGCAACACCAGTGGGTGTTTTTACCACAGCCATGGGTGTCTTTGAAAATATCCATAAATTTATGCGTATTACGATGCCTGTTTCTGGGAACACCCATAAATATGGATGTAGTACCATGGTTGTTAAAAAACACCCCTGGTAGTAATACATCCATATTTAATTTGTTCTTAGAAGTGTAGAATTTCTGAAGAACGGCTTGCAGAAGAACAGGACCGTTGACATTGCAAATATACATTCGAAAAATTTCAAGAATTGTCTACTCTTCTTAAACTTTATATAAACGTCTGTAAGTTTTATAATAAAATTTTAATAATTTGTTAGAAGCAGAAGTAAGAAATTAATCTCATAAAAAAGTGGAATAGCAATATCACTCCGGAAGATTATATTTGTCTGCATTTTTCATGAATTTTCTTAGATTGTGAACATCTGCTTGGATTTTTCTTCTTCCCGGAAATTATCTTCCCGGAAATTATCTTCCGCATAAAATGAATGCATAATCTTATGAGCAGTAGGATATAACTTGGGAAAAAAGACTTTTAATTTGAAATATGTTAAATGCGAATAGCTCGTGAACAATCCATAGTCAACTGAAAGCGTACTTCTCCCATATTTGCATAAGTAAATGCCACTGGTCTCTCAATTGTCAACTAAAAAATTCAAACTTATTTTAAGAAAAATCGTTCTACTTACCGAAACATCATATCTATTACTGGCATTGTGAAAGAAGAGCCCAGCTATGAGAGCCGCTATATTGGCAGTATACGAAGCGATAAAAATCACGCTGAATCCACCCCAAACATTTATCAAAAATTTATTTGGCCAAGATTTGGGGGCTTTAAAGGCAACCAAGTGACCGCAGAGCAATCCCCACATAACCCAAAGTGCTGGAAAGAAAAAAAACAAGCAGAAAGGAAAAAAAAATTTTAAGCAAAAAATTCCGAAAAAAAATCCACCTTGATGATTCGAAACGAGTACGTGGTAAGGAAGAACAATTAGCGAACTACTCACCTGACGACATGCTGAAATTTTTGCTTCTCTGCCTTCCCCAGGGATTCAAACCGAATGGGCTTAGCCACTCGTAGATAGCTACTGCTATGGCCGTAACATTAAGCGATGTGAAGATAGCAATCCAAAGTTCTGGCGAGAATGGCAACAGGAACGCTAGCAGTGGAATCTCGGATTTAGTGGTCGGAGCTGCCAGCAAGGATACGCCACTATGAAAGTACGGAACGCTGAAGTCTATGGCCTGGGCACGTGTTCTGTAGGAAAAATGGATGAAACAAGTCAGGTTCATGACTTTCTTTAAAAGAAAAGGAAAAAGAAAAATAATTATCTCAACTAATTCATCCAGCAGAAGGATGAATCCATACTACAAAAAAAAAAAACAAGAAAAATCCTTTGGGTAGAAACTTTAGAGGAAACCAAAGACGGCCTGCTCGCTCTATAGTCTAGCAAGCTGTGCCAAGTTAATATATTGGGTACAAGTATCAGGACTATTCTCAAGGATTTAAAGTTGACACGTGGAAGGATTTTCTAAAGACTTCAACCCGAACCCGAAGCACGAACGAAAGGATTTTTGAACAATGCCCATCGGTACAATCTGCTCTTACCTCTTGTAATGTGTCACAGACAAGTGACGAGGGATGAAAAATAGCTTCGATATGGTTTAGGGTGAAAGTATGGACCGGGAAAATTGATGGCGCTTAGTTTTAACGGTCACCATATGCGCCATAATTACTAGTTAATTTGGGGTATTGTGGACGGTGAGTAAGGATTAAAATGATGTCGCTCGTTAAAGATTAAAAGCAAATTTTGGAAGGAGATGTGAGAAGCATAATTGCTTGTTCTAAGATGTTTTCTCAGGTCCTTTATATGGTAGTCACTCGGGGTAAAGCGTGCACTTCCCACGGTACTCTTGTGATTTGGGATTTCAAGTAAAACAATTATTGCTTACTAAAAGCTTGTAACTTTTGCTGTTCTATCGAACAGTGGTTTACTTCATCATTATTATTATTGTTTATTGGTTGGATTCTATAGGCAAAAAAAAGCCCTAAGCTTCTCGAAGTAAGACCTGAGATATTGTATGTCCCAGGCTCTTAACACTTTGCGTGCCCAATTTTTGCCAAAAATTTTGACAATGCTACTTAAAGGGTCAAAATTTCTGTGTCGGTCACCGGTGACCCCTATGGCATTCAACGTGTTAACCATTCCTTGTCCAAATCTACTCCCTTATGAAAGGAAATGATTTTACTCAGACGAGTCCTTGAGAGTTCCTCATAAGTGAGGAAAAACCTACCGAGAATCTGTCTTCCAGGCTACAACGTAACAATCACAAAAAATATGTGTAGAATGTGTCACAGACTCGACATACATCTAGTGATACCTTGGCGATGATTTCCAGGTGATAATTAAGGAAATATTGTTCTGAGAAATATTCCCTTATAACCTTTTGGGTGATGGTCTCTTACTGAACAAAATCAGGCATCTCTGCCTAAGTCCGGAGTGTGAGTTCCAATGTTCTTCAATCTCAAGATTTACACTCTTTAAATACGAAGGGACTATAACGAATCCACAGCAATCTCTCTTGATTTTAAACCTAACCTACCCACTTCAAAAAAAACATATTTAATGAAGCCCTTACCTACTCCACAGAAAGGTTCCGAATGTTCCTTACCTAACATTTTTGAGTGAACCAACTGGTTGTCTGATTCATTACCTGTAATACCTTCATGTCCCGGCACACACATTACGTTAGGTTGGTTGATTCCATAGCATGGCGTTCCATCAGTCGAGCAGGGTCCATTTAGCACAGGATGCTCCGTTCTGTTAAATACACTTGACCTCGTCGTTGAGGGCTGATGAAGTAAATACAGAGTTCTATAGAGACCCAGAGCTGAAATTGATTATCATATCCATTCGGAACTATTTAAGAAGGATCAGTTCCCCAATCTTATTTTTCGAGATCTCATCAAGTTAATCAAAGAATGGTTGCCCTAGTGGTTGAAGTCTGGTTCTGGCTTGGAATACCAAGGTAGGACACATGGTTTCTGATTCGCCAGTGATACGTGCTAGTCAACGTCTACATGGCTCTTGATTAAGAATTCGACTGTTTTTCTCCGGCAGTAGGATCAGTTGCGTTATATCTAGGAAGATGGCCACATCTGGCAAGTCTTTTCCACCTCGAGTTCACGTTTTTAAGAAAGTGGAAGGATATTCGGTCCCTAGCGGGACGTGAACAAATTCCACGAGAGGCCTTGAAGAGCAGAACCTCGCCTAGGTAATTTAAGTGGCAGCTCGTTTCAATCTATCTTAGTGTCACCAGGTAGCCAAGACATGGTTACTCTTTGTATTTGGTCCAAAGCCTGCGATGGTTTTAATGTGGAAATTCCATGTCAAACAATTGTTCAAAGTAACACAGAAGTATTTGACACAATTAGAAAATTCAATTGTGGTGTCTCTCAAACATGTTGCATGACACAGTCATGGTTAGCCATGGCTATGGTTGCCAGGAATATTAGAATATGCTGGAGTCTCAAAGCCCTTTGAAGTCAGGTACTTAAGTACTCCACCTACAACGATTCATCACAGCAGTGAGGAGAGTATGCATCCATTAGGCCATCCACTTGTACACTCGTATAGTAAGACCTTCACCTCCGATATCAGCTGAGATTCTGTGATATCCAAGCATCGACACTATCCATCTCGTCACCGTTGTTTTCAGTCCTATTTTTCGAGTAAGTAATTCAATTCATTTGTAGGAGGTATTAACGTCAGCGATAGAGCCCAATGATATTTCCTTGCGCTCCACGTCTTTTCAATTTTTCGTTGCACTAAATTGTTAAGAGCACTAACAATCGATTTATCGGCTTGATAAACGAGTTTCTATCATATATGTATATTTGACTAATAATTTTTCCATAGATTGAAGTAGCAAGAGCTAAAACTGATTGGGTGATATAACTTAGAACAACATATATTCCTATTAACCTGTGGCACGTAGGTAACTCGGAAACTAGCCCTAAATAATTTGACCAGTATGGGAAGAACCACACCCAATCCTCGTGGAAGTTTGCAGGAAAGATGCCATCAGCTCTTGGTTATTCAAATGGGAGAAATGGCATTACTGCCCATTCTATTGTATTAGGAGTAAAGATTCCTCCAGATAAAGGTCGAGTTCTGATAGCATAGCCTAGAAAATGTATCTGCATAAGGACTTGTATGGTTTTCTCGATACTAAGGGTGCTACTTCCATCCTGCCAGTAGTTTTAATGTTATGGCGTACACCGTACAGGAGATATGAGTCATACATAGAATGTCTTTATTCCAGATTCTTTTCACCATGCCGCTACCACTCTTCCTACATTCATCTCTTAAAAGGTTCCAACATGAAGAGGGCCACCGAATTTGAGCCTAATTTCCAAAGGATTTGTGGGCTAGGAAATTTAAAATCCATTCGCTTACCGCCGACAGATTAACAACAATTTCCTTTTGTTTTTCTGTGGAGCACTATCTATACTATCTATACTATCTCTACATACTATCTACACTATCTATCTATGTAGTGTAACTATCTACCAGGTCATTGAGATATTGCAACTCATCAACAGTTAGACTTCAGTAAGACCGACGTTACTCTAATGGTATTCATGACTTTTACTGGATTCATTACATATTTATCCAGGACTGCCGCAAACCATCAACTAAACTCAATTTCCATTTACCCGTTTCAAACAAAATTTCAACTTACTTTGTCACACTCAACGGCGCAAACGACATATCCGCAGATCCGGCTAACAAATCAGCTACAATACCATTCCACTGAGCTGAAATCGACAACAAAATTCACTTTAAAATTCCCACTTGAGCTCAACATAAAATTAAATTTCCCGGCCATATGTGTCAATTCAAATTAGCCTGGGATTCCCCCGATATCAAAATGCTTACCGATCCTTTTCGTCTGATACAATCTTCTTCTGTTCTCCTTGTTTTCGATGTCGTTTTTTGTATTCCTTGCCGTGCTGGTGGAACCTCTCGAAGTATCAAAGTTTTCCTGCCTGATATTTCCGTGTTCGTCCTTGCCACCCTTATTGTCGTTGGTGGCGGCGTCCCCATTCAATCTTTCGCTGTCTTCATTTAAATCCGAGTTCGTATTCAAATCGGATTTTCGCTCGAAGCTGGCTAAACCAAAAGAGATTTTAATTGATCTTATAAGTAAGAAAGCTGAATCGAGTACTCCCAGGTAGTACTTGACTAATAGATGCGAAAGCGTAAGATAAGTAATTGGCCAAATTGACTTTAAGTGCCGAACAAGAAAAATCAATTAGGGGTAGTGGCGGTTTTTCGAGAGCGTTGAAAGCATCCCGTAAGGAAGACAATAATTACCGCTGTAATAGTTGGATCCGCCCAATGGGGCCTGTTGACTTCGACGATTAAGAGATTGGTCCTTATGATAGAGTTGTTCGTGTTTTTCATTCCAAAAAATTTGACCTTTTCGTCGAAATTCCGAATCCTTTGTTCGTAAATAATCGGGAAAATCGTTTCGACGTCTCCCGAATAATTCGTCATGTACGACATACAGATGAAATTCGAAATTCAGTTCAAGCGCAATATTTTCAAGAAGGTCCATCGATAGACCGTAACAACATTTCGTCCTGAAATTGAAAATAAATCGTAAAAGAGGAACTGAGACAGATTTACGAGAGATATGAAAATTAAGATGTGATAAAATCGGATTGGACATTCTGCTGAATGAAATAGATGGCAAAGACTAAAGGATACTCGTATTAGTGAAATCTAATTTCCTTTTGGATTGAATAAAGGATTTGTCGGAGAAGAAGAAACGGATAAAAGAAAGCAGTATTCCTTTTGTGCTTTGTGCGATTATATGTACGGAAAAATAGAGCAAGCTCCATTCATAAAATCAGTTGGTGTGATCAGAAAGGCTTTTCATTTCTTGAAAGACAAATTCATACCGTAGAATAGTGGAATTATTTTAATAAAAAAAATCTCAAACGTTTTCTGTTCAAGTTCGGTACGCCTCCATACTCCGTATCATCTCGGTCAGTTCAGATTTCATACTGCTTTTTCGCGTTTAAAAATTGACAGTCACACTAAATTTTTTTTGTTTTTATTGTTCATAAGAGCGAATTAGTTGGTTTTATTGAACTAAATATCTGCTGGAGAATTTCGGGAAGTGTTTTCAACGCGTTTTACTCGATTTAAACGCGTTAATCTCGTAGTCTGAACATAGTATTACTGCAAAACGAGCAAATAGAGTGGAGTAAAATTTTACTATTTTTCGAGGGTTGTATATAGGTACATATATGGCACATCTATTTTTGAGGAACACAAAGCGTCAAATCAGTCTCATATTACATTACTAAGTATCATTTTAAAGTTCCGTCTACTCTATCTGACACCAGAGGTGCTACAAGTGATTCTTGAGAAAGTGGATCTAACGTAAAAAAATACAACTTTTAAGGAGAGGCACTTCTTTATCTCATGCGGTCTCTCGTCTTAAACAGTTTTACCCAGAATTGAGTCTAAAAGTTTTTTAAAAAGGGTCTTTTTTACCTAAACGCGATATACTCTGCTTTATAAAGACCCCAAAAGCGGTATACTCTGCTTAATAAAGCTTACGGCGTTGTGCTCCTTTTTTCATTATTATATTGGATTTTCGTGAAGAGCTTGTTTTGGTCACTTCTGTCATTGAAGCACCAATTGGGCACCCCCCCCCCACTGATTTTATCTATGGTTTCTCTTCGATCCCTGCTCTTTCAATAAAACTTGGTGTTTTTCGAAGAGGAATTACCAGGAATTTTGATGGTTTCATGGAACCCTAACCGAAGTAATGAGCAAGTCCCTCACATTCACAGAGAATGTGCTCACCTGCACCAATATAAAAAAAAACATTTTTCAAATAGGTTCACTGTCCAAGTTTCAGCCTCCTACCCCAAGCATTAAAGAGATCTAGAAGCCCAAAATTTTCTTTACACCTTACACCCAAGCCCCTTCACTGACACTGCGTAGATTGGTTGAACTCCTCCCAATCTACGCACAAAATAAATTTTATCTTGATATCGCAATGGGTTCGGAAGTTACAGGCCCACAAACGCTGAAGATGTATTGCTCAACGGTGGACAGAAGGACATTTTTTAGGGTCTACAAGGTGAAAACTTCCGATTTCAGCGTAGCAGAATTTTTTTGGAAATTTCAAGTCGATATTAAAATACTTAATTATTAAAATAATAAAGTAAAAATAATGAAGTGGAATACTATCTAGAAGCCAAATCACATGCTTAGCACATTGGGCGCCATATTTTCAGTCTTAAAATTTGATCAATGTCGTAGTATTGTCGAGTAGTATTTTTTCGTCAAAATATTCTTACAACTAAATATTAAGAGTTTTCTTCCTACTAAAGTGCAAAAAACCCTAGTCACTCCACATTGGGTGCCAGTGTTTCATCTAATAATTCGAATCTTTTCAAAAAATCTTTATCCTAATCCTCGAAAGTTTCTTATGACATAGTTTTTAATTTAACTTTTATTATTTTGCTTTTCAATACCGGTTTGAAATATAGTAAATCTGTTTTGTCCTGGGCGCTAGATGTCTAATCACATATAAGTAGGGAGATTTTTTAAAAAACTTTCTACAGGTAAGAGAAGATCCAAAAATTCCATCTATCCTTAGATTGACATTGATATATTGTTAACTCTGCCATAGCCAGTTTCAAGGCCGGTTGAGAAAGGAGAAGGGACCATAGAGTCAGCCTGAATGTGCGTCTCAGGAAGTAGACAAAAAGTATAAAATAGTTGGACTCGCCGCATAGCTGGGAAAACTTCAACACATTATGCTGAAAACGTCTACCCTTTTCTTACCGGGGTGTTAGTTAGTAGAACTCCTTATTTTCTACCTTCCTAGTAGACAAGCACAATAGCTACGCGGCTGCTTTCTCTTCCTGATAATCAGAGAGGAGTTAATGAACAAATATCGCCCCACAATGGGCGCTTAATGATGAATTTTAAAATTAGAAATATCAAAAAAATAGGATTCAACAGAAAAAAATAACTGGCCTTAAAAATCTTATATCGATGATATAATGTTGCTTTTACATTTTTGGGGGAGCGAAAAAATTCATTTCACCCCACATTGTAGGAGTCAAATATTTAATCATTTCATTACAAAATTTCAAAAAGCTACCGTCAACATTTTTTTTAACCGAAACTGTTCATTATCATTAAGATATCTTTTACTGGTAAGATTAAAAACGCAAGAATTAATTTTGGCCCACATTGGGCGCCAAATCTTCCACTGTGTATACATTTACCAAAATGGAAGGCTTCTAACTATCGAAAATCTACTCACAAGTACATCGAATGATCATAAGAACTGCTTTCATCCTGCGGCGGACTCTTTATGCCGTGTTCCATGGCATCTTCCTCGAATCGATCACGAGTCTCGATAGCGTTAAACATCAGCGTCAAATTATGTTGGGCGGTTGGTAAGAGTCGATGACATGGTAGTCCTCGAAGACAGAGTCCATGCTCCTCCCGTTCCGATTCCATAACAAATGGTGGCGCTAGTGCTGTTACTATCCGAAAAATGGTTCGCGACTGAACCGATAGACCTTGAGCAAAAAATTTTAAAAAAAATTTCAAGAAAATGATAAAAAAAAAATTTCAAAATCAACGTCAAAAGTTTTAATCAAATTCGAAATTTATCGATAGAACTCACCGGACACAACTATATCACCACCAGGCCAAACAATAGTATCCAGCTGAACATTTGTTCCCGATATTGATCCAACATGTCGCCATTTGGTTTCGCCAAAGTCCGCTCGCCTTGCATGATGCAACCGACTATAGGCTGACTCGTCCGCGTATGTTTTCACCTTTGGCATAGTATCGTCCGGAACTAAATTCAGCAGTTCAAAATTTGTGGTAAGTGGTTTTTCCAGACTGCCATCAAAAAGTTTCTGGCCGGAAAGTGCTAAAGTAGTGGCCTCCTTTAGTGCTCTGTAAAAATTAAATAAAATAACGAAAAGTGAGCTTTATTACCGCACTACCAGGTCAGTAATTGAAATTTATGATTGCAAGGACGAACCAGACCAGGCAGACTACGTACCAAACCAACTAGAGGTACCTGTGCCAATCAGATGGCACTTTACGAAATACCGACGCCGACAAACTTTCCGGACAAATGTATTGCACGTCGGTTAGGACAATCGGACCGGTATCCTGCAGAATTTATAGTTCTTCCAATCGACATATTACGGCGTATCCTTAAACGTGAATTCGAGTAGCTTAAGCGCGGCTAAAATGCTTTCGAGTTGGAATTTGATTATCCCCCGGCATTCTGACTCATTTGCATATTAAAAAGGATACGAACCCTGTTTTAGTGGTTGAAAATTGACTGTAAGGGTGGGTGGACTCGTTCAGAACACTCTCTCGTTCGATTTTATGGTAAATTGAACCTTTGTGTGTAGTTTGTGAGCAAAATTTAAATGGTGCATGAATTTTACCACTTAGTAGTAAAATTTACTACTTGAAGACAGCTCGCAGTAAATTTTTGATGCGAAACATCTTTTTTAAATTGATATTGGGTAAATGATTTAATTAGAGGTCAGTGCAAGTACATCTGTAAAAGATACGTTAGACAAGTTCTAAAAGTACTAGTAAACCACTTAAAGATTGTATCCTCGGAAAGATCAGAGAGGATGTAAGGACCTCTGTCATGTATTCAATGTATTAAAAATCAGGGTCACCAGTTTTGGAACAATACTGTAGGCAGCTTTGAATGGTCCGGGTCTACAGTTTTGAAACAATATTGTATAAGAGATTCACCAGATTTGAGAGCAAGCAGGATTGAAAAGTTGTCACCGTTTTTATGGAACGTAATAGAGGAATTCTGATCACGAGTTATGTGTTTGTGGCCGTAAATGTCCTGAGAGATTAGATGAGTTATGACAAAATTCAAATGAGCTAAAAATTTTACTATATAGTACTACACCGCAGTTTTGTCGAGGTCACCAGTTATAAAAAGAAAATGTAGGTTGGTATCGAATTGAGCAACCTTCCCTTTCTTCAGCAAGGACAGCAAATTTCTCCAGGTTTTTCCATAATTTTCAGCTTGAAGACACTAAATCGATTTAAAAATGCATTCAACCCCATTGAAATCAAAGAAATGCAAAAACTACCAAGAAATTTATTAGCGAAATTCTTCAACTGAATTTTCATTTTCCTTTCGGTATCTTTCAACAATGTCCTTTTACTGCACACTGTTCAACAAATTCATGATAAAAGTTGGGGTAAAAAAATCTGATGACCATCGACAAAAGGATGAAAACTTCATTCGATTAAGAACGGAAAACATGATAACCTGGAAAACGGTTGAATGTTGGTACTTTGGTTTAGTTCGGTCACTACTATATAATAAAAGTGTCCTTATCGAAACGAAATGTTAAGACGAAATGGTTTTTATCAAGTTGACATAAACTTTATTCTATCCGATCGAGGAGGGGGATGGGGTGGTATTTTCTTTACTAGTACGATCATAAAGCTTCCAGGACTTTCGTCTGAGTAAGGGATAAAAAAAATTATTGTGGCAGAGATAATCGAATTTGTGCAGGATGAATTTTACTGAGCGAAAAAGAAGTTAGATTAAGTTAGGATAGAGTAGTCAATGGAGTGACTGTAAAGAAGGAACGACGTCGATAAAGTGTTGCAAAAGATATATATAATAAATATATATGTATACGTATACGTAGGACAGATTGATTTGAATTAGTCTACAGCTGCAAGAAATGCGACCATAAAAAGAGATTTTCTCTGGGATTTAGTAGAAAAGTGAGTAGAAGAATGGCTTCTAACACCTTTCATAGAAACTAAATTTCGTTCGAAATGAAGATGGGAAAAATACGGTGAACTACCTGCAGAAAATTCCACAGTACGATTGTGAGTGAGTTTAGATAACGACAATGCTTTTATCGACTTAGTAGCAAAATCTCGGTGAGGACGACAGTGAAAAGGACGATATTTATCGTTGCATAAGAGAAATTGCTCTATAACCCCTATACTTAATTAAATCCAAAAAGCTACCATATAAAAAGACGAATTTTAACCCTGTGTCGTTTGAAAAATTTACAAAGCGTTTGAACAAAGAACACTGTGAGGAATTTTAAGTATTGTTGATCTGCTAATTCTCAATCAACATCTGTAAATTCGAAACGATTGAACACCAACTGTATGAATTCAAGTTATAAACATATAATTGGTAAATACCTGAATAATATCAAGTGTAATTACTCAGAAACTAAAGGTGCTCTTACACGAGCAATTTTTCAAGCAATTGATTTCCTGCGACTATTGCCAAAACTAATTGAGCAATTAATGGTGCAATACAATTGTGGCAATATTTCAGTAATACGGCAATATTTTTACACATTGAAGAGAAAATCATTTGTTTGCAGTTCATACGAACAGATGGCTCTGATCAAAAATCCGGCGCCGAAATAAGCCGGTACCCTAGTTTGGCAATGAAATTTGAGACCGAATCAATGCTGTACATCCCCAGGCAGAATATTTGGGATCAATATCCACAGTGTTCACATTTGAGCACTTTGCGTAGAATATTTATGTTGATTCTACGTATAGAATTTTAAATTGTTACATATAACATGTACGGAGGCTGAAACTTAGAACTATGAACTATGATAGATCTATTGCCGTATTTCCGCATGCGTCTTCACGTGCCTTGGGCATGTGCGTTGAGCGCGAATGTCTAGGCGCGTGTGGAACTGGTACTCACATGCTACAAGCACATCTCTTTGTTCTGTAAGCACATTTCTTTGAAACGCGTCCAAACAGTGCCTGCGAGACAAATGTACGCGTATCTCGATTTCATGCGCGCACTGACGCGCTAATGTGCCTCGGCCAACATGAAGGCACATGTGAAAATGCGGTATATGATCGCGAAGCGAAAAAATCGTTTATACACAGAACTTCTTATTTTTAGAGAACAGAGATATTTTAACAACTATATTTCTTAATTATAAGCATCGGCTGACATAAAGGTTTTTCACCAATTTCGTCATATCTCTTAGGCCTGATGAAGTAGCAAATCGATTTGTATTTGTGTGGACTTTTTTTAATAATCGAATGGAAGCTAATTTCAAAATTTTTTATGCTCAAACACGAAAGGAGTGTCTCGAACTTTGACTCGAAAAATAGTAAAGTTTCGCCCAGATGTGCGCTAGATGAGTATCTATAGAAAATGTATTGAATTTTTACAGGGACATTTTAGTGGTTGAGTAATTGATTTGTCGATAGTACATGTGGGCTAAAATGGTTGAATATGTGAAGAAATTGTTTTACTATTTGATGGATAAGATGAATGTTAAATTAATGTCCCAAGCAGGGAAAGAGAAGTAAGCAAAATTTCACTGGATCAGATACTATTCTTATATTATACTATGAATTATAATAGTACGAATTTCATACATTCTTATTAGCCGACGCTATCTACAACATTTGTATCCTCATACTGAATCCACTTTGACTGCAATCCGCAAGCCCAAAGAATAAAAAGTTCTATTAACAAAAAAGGTTGCTAAACTATTCCGCCAGCAAGGATCACAAAGGCTCTAAATACTAAGATACGTAAGTTCGAGTATTCCAACCGATTCCACAAATTAATAAAAAAATGCTTAGAAATAAAATTCGAAAAATTTCTTCCCTACCTTCACTCAGTACAACCTTAAAAAAAGTATAAACATTGTACAGGTACCCATCCAACTCCATTAGACTACTCGTGCAAAGTTCTTTGTGACAAAAGTTTTTCTCAACGATTTATTCCATCCAATTAGCCCATCGCTAAGAGGATAGCAACTTTTGTAAAATTAGCCCGTTTTGTTTTATGAAAACTCAAATGTGTAGAAGCTCTCAAAGATATCCTTGTTGATTTTTCAGTGCGATAATTTTTTATTGTGGAACGAACGAAAAAGTTAATTGAATATTATGCAAGGTACAGTGGAGCTTAGGTAGGTACTAGCCAGGTAGAAAATTGGCATTACCAGGATTCTAAGGTAAATGAGAAAATACAATGGAGAGAACAATGTAATTTTACGGATTTGCTTCCTTTTCAGTTATGTACGAGGGAAATAAATTCGAATTGAATGTTTGGAATTTAATTCCGTAAAGTGTTATCGAATTTATTTTAGTAGATTTATGCTTCGATGCTATAACGAATAAAGTGCTCAATGCAGTGCTTTGAACTTGATTTAAATCGTTATCTTAATAAAATACAGTACTCGTTTCGGCATCAATAAAATAAGATCAATTTCTTCCATAAATTAAAACAAATATGTTTATTATAATTTAAAAAGAAATTTTTATTTACAAGCTATAAAAACCCTTTTAATGAGGCAATGTAGAACTGAAGGGAATGAGTTATAAAGTTAGGGCAGGAGAAGTAACGATGAGTTTTGTTTGAATTTCTACAAACTATAAATGGAAATAATTTGGAAAATTAAGAATATAAGCTTAGAGAAATTTGAAAGCTGTCAGCTCGAAGAAGTAGATCGATTTCAGTCATTCGAACTAATATGAATAGATTTTGGACGTAAAATAACGTAGCCCTTATAAATAATAATCAATGCGTACTAGTCCAAATCGGGCGTAGACCTTGAAGTAATGCTAGAATTACTTCATTACAAGACCAACAGAACACTAGGAGGTGAAGTGGTCAGCCACATGCTCGTCCGTGATTATTACCCCGATTTTAACTCAGGTACTCATTTACAGCTGAGTGTATACTAGTAGTCCGGCACCCAATCCCATTCTCGAAAATTACTTGTCGCCAAGCTGATTCGAACCTGGTACCAGGTGCACCGAAGGCATGTGCTCGAGCCACTGATCCACCCAGACTTCTTAATAAAACTTGGGATCAAATTGGGAACTAGGAACTAGGAAGTATTGGCCCTTACTTAATAACAACAATTTCATCTGTAGTTTTATTCTTCTTTGCACATCCTACAAACAAATTTGCAAAGAAATCACATGGAAAAAAAATATTCATAATACTTATTGATAAAAAAAAAATTAAAACTGCTGTTGGAAGTAGTCGATGCCGCGCACTTAGCGTTGAGCATTATATATCCTAGCGAACAACCAAAATTTCAACAAATTGGTGGAAATATTAGGTGATCTTCAGTGCCACCTAACTTAAGTATAAGGATGTGATGGCAAGAATTTCGGGAAGTATTTAATTCGTAGATAATAAAATTAGTTTCGATATCGTTATATAGAATGATCCTCAGCAATACCACCAGCTGTAAAGGTAATTCAAATTGTAGGCATGATACACTCTCTGACGAGTATATGCCATCCGATGACGAAACAGCTCATTCGGACCTAGTCCAACATAGGCTTATAAACTGGCCAATCCAGTGAAGGTTTTCAAACTGTCATGCCCTCAAGGACAGCGATTTCTCCACAGTTGGGGCTTTTCGTGTTGAGGTTTCACACAAGAAACTCGACTGACGCTATTAAAATTTAAAATATGCTTTTATGGTAGCTTCTCATCATTTAAAAATTCCATTTACAAATAATGTATATGTCTTTTTTTTATATAGGTATAATAGAAAAGGTTTACGTGCACTTACTCGTTGACTTGTTCATCTGTTGTAAAACTAGTCAGACAATCCCAGACACAAACCAAAATTTATTTGGTTACTGGAATTTACTATGAATGACGTTATAAACTTTAAATAGCAGGAGTTTACTATTGAATCAGCTCCCAAGTTTAAACATTCAACTATTTCCTTAACGTAATATGTATTATAAGAAATGATGAGACAAAATATTCAAAATTATGCAGCAGATCTGAAATATGTTAAATTATTACAAAAAAATTAACAGTCTAAGAACTCTGTCCAAAAAATATAATCCAAACCATTAAAATATTATTCCCGACGATTAAATCAAGTAAGATTTATGTACATAGGAGCTCTGAACTTTAATACTTCTTATCTTGAAATAAACAAAAGCCTTAGGTCAACCGGAGACAGTAAAACAAACAAGCAGAATGGTCACGTTTTACCACGGTGGTGGATATAAATCCTAAATCAGTTTCCTTGATAACACCGTAAAATCAAGAGGTCGTATAACACTAAAACACCCTTTTGCTCACCTGGAATACTCAAGAAAGACAAAATAAAGGTAAGATATACAACAACCATACAATTTTTGATGTTGTTCTTGTTTCTTTAGTATCCAACTTAATGCCTGTGTCACCGTTGTTATTCTGTTCTTGGCTCAATTTAATAATCAGACAAGAGTATCGTCGTCTTTAGAATTTCAAATTGTTCGGCATCCAATCTACCGAAAAGAAAACTGCCAGAAGAAAATGTCGAACAAAAAAAACGAAGAAAAAAAAAGCAGAGTACGTTACGAACAGCATCAGCATCAGCATCAAAAAGATTTGCATATTTCATGACATCCCAGAAGGGCAGAAAAAAAAATTCTATGCCGTATATACCAACCGTGTCTTTATATACCCATTTAGGGATGAAGTGAAATACAGAAAGAAAAAAAAAAACAAAAGGATCCTTGCTCCGAAGAATGTTCTAGGCGACTTAAATCAACTCCTTCCGGAAAACGGAAACGAAATAAAAGCCACATTAAACTCGAAAAGCAGAAAAACAGCGGGTTGAACGCCATACACCCTTTATCATATTGAATATGGAAGGCATAGCCCAGACAAACGGGTACCTTGTAGATTGTGTAGTCACTTGAAAGGACTATCTTGACTTGATTCAATTTGATTTCTGGCACTCGGAGACTCTCACATGACTCTATCCTTTGGGTTTCCAACTTCTGAACAGAATAGAAAAAAGTTATGTGACAAGGATACATCTATGTATCCTTTCGATGAAAAGGTGTGCCTATTTATAATTTTCGGATAATAGGAGAAAAATTGTTGAACTCTGAAAATGATTGTCAGGCAAATTGAGTTTAACCTTTTGAAGACATTTATAGAAATATGAAAAATTTTTGTTCATCTTTTTTTTAAATTTTAAATCGCTTTGAGATTCGGGAAGCTTAATTGAAAAGTATGTAAATGTATTATTCTGAATTCTGGGAAAAAAACCAATTAAATACAATTTTTGACCTTTCGGATCAAAGTAAAGCCCGGTAGGGTTTAGGCTGTAGATGTTTTTTGTTTATAGATATGTATCTTTTTTTTAATATTCTTTATTCGAATCTGAAGACGAATCTCTTAAGAAAAGCCCCTTTTCTGACCTTTAACGTCAATCTTTATTTTCAACCGGACTAAATTATCAGTCTACTGTAAAATACTTGCGCACTCTTTTTGAATTCGGGGTAAGATAATGAAGCTATTAAATTACAACGTAGAGTTCGTAGAATTGGAATTCAGGGTATTTGCTATGATATACAAAATCTATTAAATTATCTAAAAAAAATATCTGATAAGAAGAAAATAAAAATTTCATTTAATTTATCCCTGTAACACTTATATATGTATTTTCTCCAAGGGATCCCTTAACGTGGGCAGGAGGAAGAGGCATTCACCCTGACCTACATTCCATCACCACCAGCGAAAAGTTATACAACTCTTTGCCAATTCATATCAACTATTAAGGTTTTGTTCACATATTCGCGCTGCCATAGATTGCTAGTTAAAATCTGGCTCGACGGACCAAAAATGTTCTACTATTCAAAAATTCTGGTCAACTGTTAAATTATTGCTCACTTCTCTTGGCAGCCAGACCAAAGATTGGTTGTTAAAATCTGGCTCGACGGTGCAAAAATATTCTACTATTGAAAAAAAAAATTATGATAATAACTAGATAATTAAAAAATAATTGGAATCTTTAAATTTTGGAATAGAATTTACTAGCTTATTGATTAAAATTAATAAATTATGTTTTTTTTTTTAAGATTACTAATTTTGAAAGCTCGAGTGACGTTCGTACAAAATGAATCCTAAAGTGAAGCTACCAGCTTTACAATTAAAAGAGCAGAATTGAATTTTATTTAGTTGTAAACAATTGCTATAGTGTCAGTGAAACTATTTCCCATTACAATACAGATATGAATTCTTCTTTTCGAAGGGAATGGAAAAAAATCTGATGAAATTGAAACAATTGTGTTTTGTGAATTTGTTTGAGAAATCTTACAGATTTGAACAATGTTTTCTTTGAACAATGAGCATCGATAGAAAACTCTGTAGGATTATATTTTCACAGCTTTTATATCTTTGTCTGATATCATACCTTTTCATCGGATATTTACAGTTTTATAAAGAGGTATGCGCGACTAGTTTTTAGGTTGATTGGAATTTGTCAACTTCACATTCGTTATATGAATTCACCTTAAAAAGTATAGATTTGATCCTACCTATAAAATGTTGCATGGGCACCCTTGATTATCACAAATAGTGACTATCTCTTTAACTAGGACTTACAATTGCCAATAGCTTGATCAAAATTTAATTATTTTTTGTGACAAAGTCAGAGAAGCGGTTATGGAGATACACAAATGATCTTCATTTGACGATCATAGTCCTGGAGGTGGTCAAGACAGGTTAGTTTTTGGAAAGTTAATTTTGTCACTAGAATAGCTCCTTGCGCAACATTGTAATCAGAGGCCAGAGCCCGATTTGGGTTGTTGGGGGCCATTGGTAATGGTGACAAGATAACAATACAACATTGAAATAAGAAAATTGCTCAAAGAACTAAAAATATTGGAAATATAAATTGTTTGCCAATTACACATAAAAGATTTTGGGGTTGCGGGTTGAACAAGTTTTTAGACAACTTCATAAAAAAATAGAAAAAAAACCAATTTGGTATCGCGTCAGACACAAGCAATTTTTTAAAATTTGTAAAAACGTAAGCAACCCCTTAACATCCCCTTGGTGGTTAAGTTTCGAAAATTTCAAATTAGTATTTCGATGAATACATGAAAAGGCTGTAGAAACAATAACAAATTTTACCTTATCAGACCTAGGGCATGGCGTAAATTGTAATAGAGTTTGAAACCTCTTATTCCCCTTGACTCTATATCTGAAAATTCTACAATTAATGTTTAGCAATTTTGTAGTAAGGCTTAGGAAGATCAAATCAATTCAATATCTCATCAAATCTAAGAAATTTATTGGATTTTAAGAAAAAGTTTGCAACCTTTTTGGTGTCGAATATTATAAAATTTTAAATTTGGTTTCATTTTCTTCTACGGAGTTTTTTTGAACCTAAGAGATATGGTGAAAATAGTGAAAATGTGTGCTAACATCTTAACCACTTGACGGTTGAATATCCAAGAATCTTGTTATCAGTTTTAAGATTAATATAAAGAAACCTGGAAGAAGTAAAAAACAATTCTTCTTTCCATTAGACACACACATATATGACAAAGTTCGTGAAAATGCTTATATCCGTTCTTATACTTTCTTAGGGATTGAAAAGGAAAAAGTCCTGAAAACAGTTTTTAGATGAATATCTAATCAGACCTGTGGGACATATTCGGGAAGTATACGACACGTTTACACCCTCTTAGGAGTCGGCTCCTAAATCGTAAAAAAAATTTCAAGCCATTAATTTGAAAACCCCGTATATGAAAATTAATTCAATAATTCAGCGGACCTAAGAAATATGACAAAATTCGTGAAAACATATTCAACCCATTTTCCCCTTCCGGACAGCAATGGATACACGAATTGTTTTTATTTTAATTACATGCCCTTGCTGGACTTGTACTTAAACTTACTAATTTATTTGAGGTTGCCGGCGAGTGAAGCTGTCCTAGTGAAATATTGAGAAGAAAGAGGCATATTACTCAAAAATTTAAATGTTTTATGTACATTTAAAGATTATAATTAATACAGTAATAACATAAATCAATGTTATAGCCAGCCTCCTGGATTTCCAGTACAAAAGTCTTTGAATGAAGCATGTCGCATAAAATGCTCTGAATATATTTCGAACATTAACACTCTTAACGTCTTGAAGACACCAACCACCATCCAACACATATTTTGTCTTAAGCCAGGTTCATCAGTTCATAAATTATAGTCCATATAGTACCATTATGAAGCAGAACATTTTCCATCTTAACTGCTATTATTCATGTAGGTACTCTATGTTAGTTAGCAGTACTAAACGTAAATTCTACTAGCACACGCTTTTCTATTTAGCCTTGTACGTGAACTGTGCACTGTACGCTTTCATTATATCCTTCAATGCCATAAACATTTTTATGAACCTGAATAGTGAATATTATAGTTAGGTGTATGTCTACATGTGAATTTTAGCACTTTGTTCTATGCGAAAATGATGAATGCAGTTTAACAGCATAATTTTTATAGCTAAGGGGTGGCAAGGATAAAATGGTCGTATGCATATAAAACAATCGAAATGAAAGGATTGGAAGTCAACTGAAAAACTGATATTGAATGGAATCAGAGCGGACGGAGACATTTCAGGATTAGTGAAAATTAAAAGCCTTGTGGTAATAGATGTTCTAGTTCAGCAATAAAAGGCTTGTCAGTTCCAATCCAACCTATCATCCGTACAGTAATTAAGCCTAATAGATTGAGGTTTTTTTTTAAACCTTTTCATACATATTCATACAATCGAAACCATTTGCATGTAGCTAAAAATAATAAACTTTTCTGTAAAGATGACTGTCTGACCTCCATTATGTTAAGAATACCATAAGCTTGTTATATTAGCACAATAAAGAATTTCCAATTTGAATTTGAATTTAAGTCTGAATCTATAAGATCCCTTGAGCTTTGAGTCACACTTTAGATGAAAGGCGGCTTGCAGCGTCACTTCATGTGTCTGATATAGATCTATTGCTATAACCAGTAGTATCTCCATATGAGCGATGTTGCTTTTCTATTACCTAGAAACACATGAGCGCTGTTGACTCATTTGTGACTAAAGACGCACGAATTAATCAAAAACAGTGTAAATATTCCTATTTATAAATAGTGATTAAAATTAAAAGTGTTCAATGTTCCACCGTAGTTCTGTTGAAAATATTCACTACTAAAATTTGAGAAAAATGAATTAAAATCTGAATTTTTAATTGCATTTTTTAACAAAAGCTTATAAAGTAGGATGTTGTCATGAAAGTTTTATATTCAATAAAAAAATTTAATTACCAATCCCAGTCGACATTTTATACATACCGCAATAAAATTATCAGTAGAAATATAATTTTTTTTTAAACAAAAATTCTGTGCTGACTTTTATTTGAGTGGTATTTTATTATCATCGCGTTATAGTGCCGTGCTTTAAAATGGAGTAAAAAATGAATTAAAGGAAATTTTTTGCAATAACATTAATTTCTGTGAAAAACACATTTAGTTTCATAAACAATGTCTCTAGAGTCTGGAGTGTGTGGCTTTTTAATTGTAATAACTATAGTTTTTTTAATCATACAAATGTGGGATGGTTGTCCTGAAATCGTATTTAATACTGAGATGCGGTGTAGGTCACTATGCAACTGATTACCTAAAAAATAACATCCCAGATAGCCTCCTGGTTATTCTTAAGGTTATCAGTCGCATAGTGACCTACACCGTATTACTCCAGCTCAGTACATCAATAAAGTTTTGAACTTTCTTTGTTGCTATAATTACTCCTGTAGTACCTCTAAGTATATACATAGTAAGTTTCAATTTTCTAACATACGCTGTTTCTGAGATATAAAAAACCACCCACACCCCAATACCTTGCTACCCCAATCAAAAATGTTATTTTTCTAGAATATTCCTACTGTGACTAGTCGTAAATTTTTAGCTTTCTATGCTTTGCGGTTTCCGAGAAATAAAAATCAGAAATCCTTTGGTTCCACCCCCTCCGACCATCATCTCCTTCGCTAGAAGTCTACTGGTTCTAACTTCTGTAAAATTTCTAAGATCTGATACGGTTCTTGAAACATAAAAATTAAAATTTTTAATAAATTGGTATTCCCCTACTTTCGTACTCCACTTAACCTCTCATTCAGTAGACTCCACTTGTGATCTTATATATGTATAGAAACCAAATGCTATCTTCCTGGTACAATTGGTTTGGAAAATAATGTTATCTTAAGTTTTTCACCCCCAGCCCAACACTCAACTTTCCCTCTTAGAAATTATAGTCCTTGTCTACTCTCCTAGTATCCCTTGGATAATACGTCTGCATCGTTCGCTGTCTATCAGCGAACTAATTTTGATTTTACAGAAAAAAATAATGTTATAGGTTTTCAAATTATTTGAAACGCATAACTATTGAAAATCAATAATTGTTTCATTGATTTATCGTCTAGAAATACCAATTAATTATACTATCTATGATACTTTTCTATGAAATGTGGTCTTATGTAATTTTTGCCATGAAAGTTTTGAACAATTGCTTTAGTTTGACTTCATATATTATTAACAATAATGAAATTTTTTTAAAATTTGATTTATAGAAGACCTTCTTTAAGATTTTTTCAAACATTATATCAATAAAAATGACATGTTAATTATTAAAGAAATAGGTAATATTCGTTTAAAAAATCGAATTTACGCATTTTAAAAAATATTCAAGGGTTGTTGTCTTAATAGCATTTTTTTCAAATAAAGTTTTGAATTTTTTCTCTATGGATGACCTAGTTTACATACCAGCTAATAAAGTGGTGTAATTTTATTTTGTTTTTTTGTTGCCATTAACGTGAAATATTGGTAAGAAAACAGTCATAAATCATCAAAATCGCTTAACGTGCACACGGAGCCTTAATATCTTCCATATATCCTAAGAATTCCATATCAGTAGAGGGTATGTTGTTAGAGCTACCAAATTTACAGGTCGCAAACCCATTGATGTGAAACATTTTTTGGAAAGTGAATTTCTCCTTCTTAGTTACACTTTATTAAAAAAAAAAGAATTGATCAATTGGTAAAATGGTTTGTATCGAAAGAAGATAACTTCAAAAGTACATAAAGTAGATCAAGAAGTCAATCCTTGAATAAAAAGTGATGGAATAGGCCTTTAAAATGACAGGAAATATTACAGGTCAGCGATCTCGCTTTTCAGTCATATTACTGTGAACAAAAATGTTCACCCTTATACCACTAAATCAACTGACAAAACTAACTTTGAAAAGAACAACCCAAAAGAATCTTTCGTTGCCCTTCTTCAACAATCTTACGTCCTTATCCGAAAATATTTTCTCAAAGCCATGTTTGCTTTAGAAATAGCCAAAAACTTTTCAACTTCAAACTCTTGTCGAGTGAAAAACACACAAATTTCGCTAGTCTGTAAGGACATTACCTACCCAATAATTCTTAAGAAAAAACGCAAAAATTTAAAAATAACACAAAAATGAACTTTAGTATCTTTAGCACAATAAATTACAACAAAGCGGAGGTACAGAACTTTAACTTTACCACCCCTAGTAATTTTTGATAACACAATTTCAACGTGTAGAAGAAGATTACATGGTGCTGTATTACGAAGGAAACTTTTCCTCCGAGAATGATTTATATAGGGGTTACTACGAAATACTTTTTACTTAGAACGAAAGAAAAATTATTGCGAAAATTTCTCGGAAAAAACTTTTACTTACTTTGAGAAAGTTTCAGCCTTTTTAATATCGGATTTCGATGCCATGCCGTAACATCCGCCCTTGTAGTGAGGCGATCCTTTTCGATATCGTTCGAAATTTCCATTTGGTCCAGATGTCGCTACGGTCGGCGAATGTTGCCGTATATCCTTGGCCGACCACCACGTGTTGTAACGTTTCGTTTTTTTTAAATTTAAATTTGAATCTAATAATTTAGTACTACTCATAATATTGCTTCCATTATTTGTATTATTCGCTACGGGATTAGTTAAGCCACTTAAATTTTGATTATATGAACTATTTGTATTCTTACTATTTTTTATTAATAATTTATCATTAAGATCACTACTTTGTTTACCAATCGTTAGGTTACTACTATTATTGTTCTTTTTGCTG
Organism: Beris chalybata; assembly: GCA_949128065.1. Taxonomy (NCBI): domain Eukaryota; kingdom Metazoa; phylum Arthropoda; class Insecta; order Diptera; family Stratiomyidae; genus Beris; species Beris chalybata. The sequence continues at coordinate 8,781,894 of OX421895.1, read as the reverse complement.
TTATCATAACCATCGTTATTGTTAATTTTACGAAAATTTCTAATTGCGCTGCTATTGATGTCCGTTTGTTCAATTGTGTTAACTGTTTCAATATGATCGTTGGCGTCCCGGCGCTTTCGATTTCGATTGTTTAGTACCGTATTCTTCCGTCGGCGCGACTGTTGCGATGTTTTCGATATCGAACGACGATCGTGTCGTTCGTCGTCGGCCAGATACGAATTGCGACCGCGCGAACGATAGCGATTCCGAACGGCCTCGTCATCGTAGGTCGGTACGTCCTGATCGACTTTTGACCATGTCGAGGCAAAAAGTCGAATCGTTGATCGAATGAAGTGTCGATCGACTGGCATTCGAACTGGTCGCAGCGCCAATAGACCTATCGGGAAATCTTCGAAGTGATGAAAAAGGACATGCGACACACGTGAATTGTTTCGTCCGTAGTACGAAGAGGTTCGTTTCGGCTTGCCGCTCTTATTGTAATCGGTTTCGGTCTCGCTACCGTTCGCAATACTATCGAATCGTTCGGCCGTATAGTCGTCCGGATCGATATTCGTCAACTCGTCGCTTTGGTAGTTTTTCGTTTTGGCCGACGACAATCGAGACTGGAAGTTTTCGTTTCTACTGTTAGCACCATTTTTCTGCAAACGTGGCAAATCGCCAATGTCCTCGTAGCTATGCCCCCGACTTGGTTCGTTGTCGAAATCTTGATACGGATTTCGCTTTTCCTTGGCCGCTTTCACTTCGTTGCTTTCCTCGCTGTTTCGATTAAGGCCAATAATATACCGTCCATTCGGCTCCTTGCGAAAAGACTTCCTGGGCAGCTGTTCTTCCTGCTGCTGCTGATGCTGTTCATGCTTGAGATTTGACCTACCTCTACTCTTATCCGGCAGTTTTCCATCGATTTTTCGCCGCGCTACATTCGCCTCGTCAAAATCCATTCTACGTTCGGCGAATTCGTCCGAATGCTTGGCCAAACTATCGCCAGTGCTCGTTTCGGCAGGTGAATTCGACGGTAGGAATTGTCTTACAGCTTCCGGATATTCGACGATTTTCTCCTCCATTGAAACGCTGGTATGATGAAAATCGAAAAATTCCGTAGTACTGCTCGTGTCCGCCCATAGCCAAATGAAATGTCCTCCGTCCATGTTAAGACGTTTCGCTTCCGACATTATTCTACGGGCGGCTACTAAATCGCAAAGGAGCAGAATGATGCCACGAGTTGAGCGAGATATTTGGGCAAGTTGCCTGGAAAAGTAAAAAGTGAAATTTGTTATAAAGGAGCACAGGCAACGTTCGAAAAACAACCGAAAAGAATTTTTGTAATGGAAAATTTCGGAATGGCATTTTTGAAATTAAATTTGTAAAGGATTTACACTTTCACCGGGACTTACAGTGAGTTATAGGTATTTTTGTTCCCTTCTGTTTTCAAACAAAAATTATAAGTAGGGTATAATTAAAGCGAAAACACGGAAAAAAATATGAAGTATGCGATATTATACACTCCAATTACAGGGTGATGTCTTAAGTATAATAGTTGTTGAACAAAACCAATTATATGCGATGAAGCAAAAAAAATACTCTATGGCTAAATGAGGAGTACGGCAATATGACTAATGAATTAAATGTAGTCCAACAGAAGAAATTTTCCGGCCGACCATACTTTCGCCTACGTGCCCGAAAACAAGCCATTAAGCTAGTCTCTATTCACCCCTTCTATCTTGATTGACAGTAATTGATTGCCACACTACACCCTGGTCGAGCAAATTTCATGGGTATTTTCTAGCACTCGTGGTAGTACACCCATATTTATGGGTGTTTCGAGGAACACCCATGGCTGTCGTAAAAACACTCATTGTTGTCGTAAGAACACCCATTGGTGTAGCATTTAATACTCATGGCTGCAAGCGCTCTCAAAATGCATGGGTGTTAGCGCCGTACCCACGAGTGTTCGAAATAAACAATAATATATATTTTAATAAATTTCATTCGATAGTAGGGGAACCCCAATGGGTGTACCGCACAACCATGGTACATAGTTGAAGATTTACCTGGGGGTAGTCTTAAAAACTTCCATATGTGTACACATTTCAGAAACAATACATGAGTTTTCTTAGAGCATAACATGAACTCAGAAGTCAGACATAAAACACTTCAAGCAATCAACTACAATAATTATCATCAGATATGCCATACCTCATAGAGTACGTAAACTTTCCCCAAAATTAGATTAAATATGTGCGCTTTTTTATTCAAAGTCCGTTTGGAAAATATCCCTAAAGGTTTGAATGATGTTGTAGTCCGAAGGAACATACCATGCCATTTTTAATTTTTAATTTTTCACTTTTCATTTTTTATTCTCCATTCTCTATCCACCATCCTCCATACTTCATCCACTCAAATGTTGAAATAACTCGCGAACAACCAATTTCGGGAATATATAATAATGTTTTATCGCGCCTGGTACTTACGTCACGTGTTCGCCGGTTGTAAAATCGAAACAAATAAATTAAAAAAAAAAAAAAAATCACACATGTTCGCGGTTGGCAGGATCCGAACCTATCACCATCTGATTTCTAGTCAGACGCGTTACCCGCTCGGCTACGACTGGCTGTTGTAAATTTTTAATTCTAAGTCAAGTTCATCTGATTCAACTTACTAAAAAACTCAAATGTGGAAATAACTTGCGAACCACCAATTTCGGGAATATATAATTATGTTCACGACCTGTCCGATAGTCTCGAGAATGTCCATGCAAAATTTAGGAGGAAACGGTTCACAGGTGTAGATTTTCATCGCGCTCGACCGGAAAATTGACTTATTTTTATATATTAGATTGTCTAGTATTATCGATTTAAAAAAAAAAATATGATACCATTTCTAATTTATTTTTAATTTTCGTTCATACTCGATACCGAAAAGGCAAAAAAACAAATTCAGTCCGTATGTAAGCCGTATCGCCATTTTTTTATTTTCAACCCTTAAGTGGGCATAAATCAGTTGATCACGTTTTCACGATTTCCATCATATCTCTTACGAGTGATAAGACATCAAATTGATTTTCACTCCCTCGGGCTTTATCAACATTTATCTAAAAACTTCTTACAGGTTTTTTGATATGCAACCTACAGTTAGTATGTGAGGAGTTACAATGAAATGAGGCTGCATATAGTTTCCTAATCCCCTATTTGCACGATTGACCGAATTTTGACCCGCCAAATAATAATGTTTCACCCAGACACCCAGGCTTTTATTAATTGTATCAAGGAGGGGTCAGACTTTTATTATTAAACAATTTCAGATTATCACCTGCATGTATAATTGTTTTATATGAGAGGATTTCATCTGAACAGTTTTATTAACATTTGGGTTAAAAAACAATAATGAAAAACAATTGTGTTTTAAATGAACGTTTAAAAGAAAATTGAGAGAATAATAGGGAATATGGAACGACTTTATTATCCCCGACGGCTTCATGAACAATTTGTTTTAATTCCAAGCAAAAACTCATATAAAATAATAAATATAAAATGTTCATGACTTTTATTCAAGCAAGAAAATCCAGAACGTATAAAGTGTCACAGTCAGCCGCAATCATGGTTATTTCTTTCAAAAGCTGTCAACAATTTAAAATATTATCTTAAGCTGAATAGCATGGAGTATATTTCCGTCATCACATTGAGATACAATTTAAACGCGAACCGAATTCAATGTTAGCCACATAAATCAAAAGTATATAAACGTTAAGAGCAATTTATCGCTGAATTTTCATTTTAACGCGATTCATTTAATTCACAATAAGTCGAAATCAATAGAAATGAAGACGAACTAAGTCCTGTAACTGGGCGAGGATTTTCTGAAAAATTGTTTTTTTATAGTGCGAAACATTGTTGTAAATTGTCCGACATTATTCCAGTACTTAGGGGACGAGGTATGCGCCCGACTTAAGAAATACTTCCTGGATTCTCACAAAGTAGATACGATCAATTAAGACCACTCCGAAGATTGAAGTGGATTGATAATGGTCTTACCAAGCAACAATTCTCGACATTAATCGAAACCGTTCTGCGATGGATTCAAAGACAGTGTCATTTTCAGATCGATTACTTCTACAATTTCAGTACAAAAGGTTTCGATATCATGAGCGAGGAATTTAAGACCGATTTGCACATTATTATGACGAATGGAATTACAGTTGCCGGATTGAAAAGGAAGACGAAAGGTCATATATTTACTTTTATATCAAATTAATACCACATGAATGGCATGTGTGCTTGTGCAAGTGTTTGTTTCGAATATCCTTCATCATGCCAATTGCGGCCGAAGTATGTGCCTGGATGTGACAAGTTATGTGATTTATGGTCTGTTTAGCTCCTAAATATATTCCACTTCGTGACCAAATTGTTTATGCAATTACCAGATATGTGTGATTTGTTTGGTTGGACGTTTAAGTCTACTGGAGGACTCTGATATAATCATGTGTTTGAATTTGCAATCAATTTTGTACAATCAGTTTTCGGATTGATTAGGCTTAATTAGAAGTTGAAAATGATTTTTTAACGACACCTTAAACAACTAGCTACAAAATAATGAAAATTTTCGTGACGGGGTCACCATTTTGAATTTTGCCATTTATGTTGCAAGGACTTAAATAGATGAATAGACTCCAGGTCAATTAGAAGGGATACATCTTGTTCAACTTAATGCAGACAAGTCAGTCAAGCTGAAAAGTTTTACCGTGCCAGTTGATCTCTAATTTTGCTATGTTATTTATCCCAGTGGACCCGAATTTTTAGAAAGCATGGTTTGAAGTTTGATTCGTAATTCAGGACCAAAGATGATTAATCTTCGTTGGGCAAACAGTAAAGCATGCTAAAGTTAAGACTTCCAGGAAGGTGCTTTACCGTTAAAACCCAAAAATAAAAATCGGCCAACATTCTGTTCGGTACTTTAGTACTTTTTGTCAAATTTAAGATTGCCTTCTAAAATATAGGGTTGGAAAAAAATCGCACGTTACAAAATTAATCTTTGCAGTGTTTCGAAATTCTTGGATTAAATCATTCTGAAGCTATCGGCGAATATTCGTGAACACGTGTAATTTTAAAGGACTTCTGTATAGAAACCAAAGGAGTAAGTTGGTTTAAAAAGTTGTTTTTAAGTATTCGAGCGTTCGGTCAAATGGACGAACTGCAAGCAGATTTGAGCAAAAATTCTTACAAACTTTTGGACTACATAAACTTAAAGTATTTTAAAAGAAACAAAAAATCTGAACAATAAAAACAATATCCATATCTGTTCTTATGAACAATAAGAAAAATTCAATATCTGACCAAAACTAAGAAATATGGCAGAATTCGTGAAAACATAGTCAGCTCCACTGTGCTTTGGGGTTAAATATCCAAAAATTACGAAACTGTTTTCATGCATCTGCGTAAATAGTCCACAAAAGAAATAACCAAGTAAGTATCTTTCCAAGTCTAGCACCAATTCAGTATCTTACTGAAACCAAGAGATATTGCGGAATTCGTAAAAATATATTCTACCCCTTTCACAAGCAGATTTTGACACTCTTCCGTATACCGATGAACATTTTAAAAAATACTTTTCTATTACAAAATTTCAACTTTCTAGCCGTAGTAGTTTTTGAGATAGTAAAAAATCGGACAGCCCCGTGTCACCCACCATGCAGCTATAGCCTTATCAAGACTTATATGTAATGGTTACTAAAACTTGCATAAAATTATGTAGAAAAATCCGTCATTGCTAGTGGTTTTTTTTTGCAGGTAATAATAATTTATTCGCCCTACATTGGGCGCCGAATTAACGTGAACTAATATTATAACATTTGCGTCTATTATATGCGTCTTTCTTCAAACAAACAAACTATTCGCCCTACATTGGGCGCCGAAGTAACATTAAATAAATAATTTTTTCTCCGATATAAACGGTGTCTGACAAAAATGGTATACATATATTGATAAAGGAATTTATCTCACCTGAACACATCTCCATTCCCTGCTGGAAGTGGTAAAATTGTTGGTACAAGTGGCGGCTCCTTGATGGGTCGACCCTCATAACTCGCCAACACGATTGTCGACCCGACATCAGATAACACAAAGAACGAATGCCAGTGAGCCTTAGAGAAATAAAAGAAAAGCAAAATTCGGCATCAAACAAACGCACATTTGACAAATGCGGGACGATTACTACGTCCTTCCCAATTAAAGCAAATCCCAACTCCTTATTTACGAACTTACCTGCAAAAATAAAGCCCGAATAGCTTGAAGGATCTCATTGGCAGATGGCTGTAGCATTGATTGAAGCATGGCTTGTCCCTGTCCGAATACAATGAAATGTCCAATTGTTATGTTAATCAAATAAATCAAAAGGGAAAAAAATAATAAAAAAATCCGTATGGTTATGTACATACCTCACGTTGAATTCCGTGTATGTTGGCTGTTCCACCTTTTGCCCAAAGTACCGGAACATTCATAGCATTGCCGGATAGAGCAACAGCACGTGCAGATTGTCCATCACCGATGACAATAATTCCAGCTAAGGGTATACCGTCGCTTTGCTGACATAACGATGTCAATACTTTCACCGAGAATCTATGGAAAACAAATAGGGACGTAAAGAAAGGAAAAAGCCTTCCTGAATGCGAATGTACCGAAAACTGGGAACTATCTTTACGGTTTGGGGTTCTCTCTTACGTCTATCCTAAAAGAATACGGGCGACTATAAAAACCCAACTAGAATAATGATGTTTACATAGATCGGTATAATACAACACCCTGTGTATACTGAATATTGTTTAGCCTTCCAGCAGCCCAATACTCCACTCCATAATCAGACCGCCCCCCAATCCTCAAGAGTTTTATGTTTTTGGATTATGTGCGACTGTTGGGAGATAGGGCGAGTCAATGCCTACAAATATTTGCCAGGGTCTGGTCTACAAGGTTATATGGTCCCTATAGGCGCCAATCCACTAAATGAAATCATAGAGCGAGTATCACTCCTTCCAGCCACAAGATATCTAAGTCTTCGGCTGTAGAATGTTCTCAACGATTTCTATATACGCTTTTTCTCACAGTGTACTGAACGTAGTTAAGGGGAAGAATTTTCCGGAGGAATTTTCTCAACTCGACGATTTTCTTTGACCTATTTTCGGCAGTGTACATATTTGCCCGCCTTGTAAGCTTCGTGTTTATTTTTTCTCGTGCTTACACAAGTCAATTTAATCGTCTTATAGGTGCCACTGACTATGACACTAATTCATTTCTAATTGATCCTTTACGGTTTACCGATTTTTCTTCTAATTAAGTGAGAATTGCTATAATTTTCACGTTACTGGTTGCATGATTTCTGAGTTTTCCGACTTGATTCGAATTAATGAGGTTGCCTTTGGGACCAGTGGTTGGTGGAAGTAATTTTGTATCATCAAATTTATATCGCTGAATACCTACCCAATTTACAGATTATTCTTGACGATATCGTTCAATCAAAAAGTGATGATTTTTCCATCGGACCGTAATGTATTCGATGATAACTTCGACTGGTTGTTGTGGCAAATAGAATTTCAGAACGGAAGAGTCTAAAGTGGTGGAAAGATATTTCTTGACGTTTGAACAGAAAATTTTATAAAAATGAACTAGTGAAAAGTCGAATAAAATGTTAAGCAGAAAAACTAGCAAACAGTCTGGGGGACGTAGGTACCTTTATTTTTTTTTTCTAGATGTCCAGAACGCATTTCTCAGCTATATGACGTAGGTTCCTATACAATTGACAACCCAAATACCCTCCTGGTTATTCTTAATATCTCATTAAACCTAATACCTTACAGCTACTAAGAAATGCTTCAATCGAATTTTTCTCGAATATTAAACCTAAGAAATATATCGGAAATCGTGAATACGTACACAGCTTAAAGGATGAATATCGAAAAATTCTGGAAAAGCGCTTATAGACGCTTATATAATGAGAGAAGTAAAATTGATTTGATAACTGGCATGACCAAAAGAATGTGGAAAAAGAATGTGGAAAATACCATTTATTCTGATAGAAGAATCCATCCCTACCTCCGTGCCTTCCTACCCCTTCGCAATCACAATCAACATAGCACAAGGCCAATCGTTGACTTTTGCTGATTTGAATTTGAAAAATTCATGTTTTTCACACGGTCGACTAGGATTGAGGATGGAGGATGGTGGTTGGTGTATAGAGGATGGCGGATGGAAGATGAAGAATAGTGGACGGGACTGGTGGATGGAGGATGGTGGTTGGTGGACAGAGGGTAGAGGATGAGGGATGGAAGATGGAGGATGATAGATGGTGGAAAGTGGATAGAGGATGGAAGATGGAGGATGGAAGATAGAGGATGGTATGTTATTTAATAACAGGACAATAACCCACAAGTAGCAGACACTCCACAGGTAGTTGGGATTGGTGGATAGAGGATGGAGGATAGATGATGGTGGGTGGGGGATGGTGGATGGTGGATGGTGGAGGGTGGAGGGTGGATGGTGGATGGTGGATGGTGGATGGTGGATGGTGGATGGTGGATGAAGAATGGAGGATGGAGGATGGAGGATGGTGGATGAGGGATGTTGGATGGAGGATGGTGGATGGTGGATAGAGGTTGGGGACTGGAAGATGGAGGATGAAGGAGGAGGATGGAGGACTGTGGATATAGGATAGAGGATGGAGTAATGGGAGAAACCGGGAGAAATGGGAGCAACGAGAGTAACGGGTGCAACGGAAGAAACAGGAGCAACGGGAAAAACAGGAGCAATGGATCAACGGGAGAAACGTGAGAGACGGGAGTAACGGGAATTTAAGATAAATCCTTATTTAAATAATTCCTTTTTGACAAGGTTGACCATAAATTATCTCACAATGCTTAAAAAGCTAAGCAAAAGGTGTGACAGTTTCTCATAAGCCCGAAAGAGTTAATAACAGGTTGAAAGGGGTTAAACCTCTTTTCACGAAAATCTCCATTTTTCTTAGACCGGATGTGATATCAAATTAATTTTCAATTCTACAGGGCCCTTATAAAATGCTATAATTTTTTAATATTCAACCCCAAATGGGTGAAGAGGGGTTAGCTTAGGTTAGGTTGAGAAGAGTGGACTGAAACATTGTGCCACAGTCCATCACAAGAGGTAACTGCGGATCCATTGTGGCCCCGCATATAAAACCGGGATCTAGACTACTGATTCTGATACTGATGAAGAGAGTAGTTCTCCATGAAGGAACCGTGAAGAGGGGTTAAATAATTTTTTAACCAATATTTGAATATTTCAGACCGGATGAGATATAAAATTGTCACTTTTACACCTAAAGGCTGGTTTACATGACGAATGCAAACATTTTTTACTGAGATTGTGAGGTAACTAGCTTATCGAATTTTCAATGGAGCAGAAAGCAACAACTGCAAAAAACAAATTGACAGAAATGTCGTCAATATTTTTTGCTGAACATAATATCTGTTCGTTTCATTCTTGATCAGTTTTTCGTTAGAAATTTTCCTTCTCCCTCACAATCTCAGTAAAAAATGTTTGCATTCGTCATGTAAACCAGCCTTAAAACGCAATTTCAATATATGCTTAACATTCAACCCAAAAGGGTGAAAAGGGGTTCAGTATGTTTCGATATGCTTGATATGCCTGAGGTGTGAACATTAAAATAAAATGTTAAAATAGTTATTGGTTTAACAGGTTACTGAAGGAAACGCGTATAATGTATTTCAAAATTTTTAATATTCCCTAGAGGTGAGTAAAAATATGCTCTATGAAATTTCTAAGAATGTACTCTACTCTTTTTAAGCCTAATTCGGGACCAATGTTTCTCATAAATTTCACAATTTCTTGATTAATTACCTTCCATTCGCTGGCAAATCAACATAAAGCGGTCGCAACGGCGGACCCATTGAACTACCAAACGGCGGACCCATATCAAGTAAGGTCCGTGCTAATGTTCGTCCCCATGATTTCGCTCCACCAATAACCGCCACTATAAAATAAACAGCATCTGAACGTTCGGGAAATACTGGCAACCCGGTCGGTGGTTGCTGAAGACGATCTTGTTGTCGGCCACGCTTATTGTTACCATTATATTTCGATTGACCGACCAATGGTTCGACTTTCGGTTGAAAATCATCTTCAAAACTGTTCGGATAATCCGATAAAAATAGCTCGTCCAACGTTAAATTATCGCGAACAATTTCGCTAGAACTATGTTTTCGATCGAGTTTAGTTTTGTTTGACGTCAATATTGCCATATGTAACGATTTATTATTAGTCAAGTTAACCGATAAAGTAGTTAGTGATTCGATCGTGTTAGTTTCTTCGGTTATATTCTCATTTAATATCGCACTATAGTTATTATAATAATTATAATTTATATTTGTACTGTTTTCAGCTAATAGAAACTTTGTAAAGCTCATATATTTCAATAGAATTAATAAAATAAAAAAGTTTCCATTCGAAAACATTGTTTTATTAAACCGGGGGGTGACGAAAATATGCGTTTTAATAATGAAATCAGGGGGAAAAATTGTTTTTACTTTCACTTCACTTGGTTTATTTCCTTTGTTACTTTTAACTTCGGTCTGCTTTCTCCGGTTTTATAAACGTACAAAATTATTTTCATGAACAACTTTAGTTAGACCCCACCTTCTGAGGCTTGGCATAGTAATTATCTTCATTAAAAAAATATTATATTGTTATTTTATTATTTTTCAAAAATTAATCAAGACATTTTATTTTTACAAATTTTCTTTACTTTATTATTTTAATAATAAAGTATTTTAATTGTTAACTATTATTGAAGAAATACTATTTTACACTTGTTTTATAATTTTCAATTAACTCATGGTCTCTGTTTTTAATTAGATATTATTTAATAAGTCGATTTTTTTTATTTTAACTATTTTCGATGATTAAATCCGAATTTCATTACATAATTATTTTTTTTATTATATTATTAATTATATAAAATAACTGTAAAAAAAATTTAATTATATTATTTCTCTTTTAAATCAACAATTCAGGCCAGTTGTTATTTACTTTTCCTATTATACAATTTAAACTCAGCTAATAAAAATAAAATTATTTTTTTCATATGAAATTAGGCCGATACTATTTACATCCAATGAGACATTTTTCTCGGCACTTGCAAAATAAATTTGCATGATTGAACTTGTAATCGTTTTTTTGGATATTTCGCATTGTTTTTAGATGTTATTATTGTTAGATATTATTCTAAAATTACGTTTTGTTTTATGAATTTGAACCGATTTATTATATTTCGGACTATTAAATTTGAATTACAAGCTGCATTCATTATAAACGTGTTTCTCTTATCAAATAGATCTGTTATTAGTTGTGTTTACCGCGCGTACTTTCCGCAAATTGATTCCAGAGATTTGAACAACTACCACCCCAAATCATTATTGTTATTTTATTATTTTAATATATCACACTCAATATTCGTTTTATTCCACTTGATACACGGTTTATGCCTCATTTCGGTCGACAGTGAGGGATATTATCGTATTGTCGACAAACATGTAAATAACCAAAAAAAACCTGACAATTAAATTATAACGATGATGAATATGTTATCGACAAATGGCTGTAAGTACGCATTGTATACACAACAAAAGAAAATAAATTTTCGCCGAAATTTATTATGTTGGACGTTAATTCATTATTTCGGAAAATGTAGTTGCCTTTTCTTTTTTCATTCGGTATCTTTTCCGGGGGGTATTTTCACTCCAACTTACACCCCATTGAAAACGTTTCGATTGAATGTTTGCTCGGTTAAAAGGTTCATTTTGATTAAGGTTCCATAAATTTGCAAATCATTAAATTATCCATTGGAAATCTATTCGATTCGAAGCAAATGATGTTTTCTATTCGAAGAGCATATTCCTGCCATTTTCAAATATCATCATATTTCTCTGCTGTTTTTATTGTTTAAGCAATCTATCGAGTTGTATTTCATTTTCATTTTCATTGAATTAGATTTATTTTCATTCATTTATATCGTGTCATTGTGATGAATATCGATTTTATTATTCTGTAATGAGAATTTCGATGAAATATTTTACATTATTAGAGAATGAGATCCTGGAAAGTGGGTGTTATTAATTTCTAAAGACCTTTCTTAACTGAAAAAAAGGACAGAAATGAAACTTACATTATTGATATATTTACATAATTAGGACGGATAGATAATAGATAAATCGGATAACATCTGGAAAGAAAAGGAAATAAGTCGTTTTAGTATCTAGTTATTTGGTAAACTTATTAAAATATATAAAAGAAAAGAGAAAGGACCAACATTTCGAGATTTCTAGGTCCCTGAAATTTGAAAATACAAAATGAATACTACAATAGGTTTTTAGGATACGGATGCGTATACGGGTACGGACTTCGAAGGTGTCACGGGTATGGTTTCACAATACACCCAACGAATGGTCTAAGTGAGTCCATCCATAGTTTGGATGGCTGCAACCATAGCTCAACCTAACCTAGGATATGATTAGTGACAGCATTATGGGAAGTTAATGACATCCATTTAAAAAAAAGACGTATACCAGCCATTTACCAACTCTTTTGGATAACTATTTATGGAAAACGCCGATGTGACGGAGTGTCAGGCCCCTAAATAAAACCTTCTGAATTGTATTACACTCATAGCGTATGGTTACTCCAGAAGTATTCTAGCAGAAATTTTTTACTCCTATACTGAAACATCCAGATCTTCGGCGGTATATTTCCAGTACTGACTAACTTCAGCTAAATTTTATTTATTTAAAAATTGATATATTCTAATCCAGTTGTGGTAAGATATGATATTATACCTATATATAGCATAGGTTCTAAAATAGCGGATAATATATGTTTATAGATTTAATGTCTTAATGAACTTACTCCAACTTCGATTTGAGCTCGAAACCATATCAGTCTGAAGACAACAATCTACCACCTAGAATATCCCACGATCAATGTTATGAGTACTCGTAATGTATCACATACAGTACTTATGCAGTACTGCTTTTAATAATTCGTAAACGTCAAGAATAACATGATAAATCTCATTTGTTAATCTTCGATCGTTGGTACGAATAACTATATCATGGCATTTTTTTAAAAGGCGTTTTTTTAAATGCCGAGAACACCCAAATTTAATGCAGTTTATAATAATAATAGTATAGTCAATTATAGTCAAGTTGCATCTCTTGCTGACCATATGTAAAGGTTTGAGTACAGAACAAATGCAATAAAACTTATTTATTGTCCCAGCTCCTGCTTTCGAAATAAATTAATTTGAAATTAAAAAATATTTACTATGTTTGTGTATTTCTTTTTATTTTATATTTTTATATTGTAAAATATTTTAACAGTTAATGAGAAAGGCTTAACTTTAGAAGACGACGGAGTACAAGAAATGGGTTAAATTTTCGTTTCAATGCAACAAATATGTTCAACTCAAGAGGTTATGTTTTAAGTCATTGAAACATTGGTTTCGATTAATTCATGCACACCACACAATTTGATATATAAATTAAAGGAAATTATTACTATCAGACTATTACAAGAGTGTCTTAGTAGTAGTAGCCTTGATACAATAGCGCTACAGTCCATGTTCTGCGAGACTTTTTATGCCAGAATTACAATTATAATTTTAATAGCAAGTACAAGATCATCAATACCGTATATTTTGAATCGGCAGTACTGAATTTTCGGCATTCATTCCAAACTTAAAAATAAGATTGTTTTCATGCCTTGTTATAAATACTGATACAGTTTTGTTGCAGCAGTTGCGCAATACTACAACAAACAATGTAGAAAAGTAACTTGAATACTCAGTCCTAAAAATGATTTAGAACATTGATATTGTTTTGCATAAGCCTGAATTCAGTTTCACTGCATTGGTTTTTGAGGACTGAGCGCAGATTTACTACCGACTCTCAGTACTGAAATGTTTCTTTTTTTATTAGAAAATTTTTTTTTTTTAATATATCTCTTTATAAAATTTTGATTTATAAAGAAATACTTTATTATTAAAAACTAATAAAATAAATGAAAAGGATATTTAAATGAACTTCACTCGTAGGTAGAGTCCTTCTGGTGAAGTGAGTGCTAATTAATGAAAATGAAAAGTCTTAACAATTCACTCAAATTCCTTTTGAACTCTGCAAACTAAAATATACTTCTGTTTGCTGCAAAACTTTGTAACTATAAAGTTGTAAATGTAAAGAGAGACCTTGAATCTGAAGCTGGAGTGGCTTATAGCTATTCCAGACAAAAGGAAACACCAATGAGGTCGGTTGTGAGAATTGGTATTGTTGGAATGTAGAGCAAAAGATAGATCTTACCAAAGTAATTCAATGTTATTCATCAAACACGGACAATGAATTAACAAATGTCTTTCAGCGTTTGTTTTATTGCACCCGGTGAACATAGAAATGCACTTACAATTACGAGAATTTCCCTCACTGATTGCAGTACACTATTAAACAATTTCCAGAATAGTTTCAATATAACTTAATTAAACCAGCTTCTATTTATTATGTGACAAGTTCAAATCTGTCTCAACAGTTAACGAGAAAATCGACCTCTTTCATCCTGATGCCACTGTTGTTGGCATCGTACAAAGGTTTTCCATCTCGAGGGAAAATCAATGAGACTGCAACGTTACATCGCAAGATAAACTTAAACTGCTAACGTCAAAGAAGCTAACGACTCCTTCGAGCATACTTAAGGTGGACTATGAATTGAAAATACAAAGCTTTGTTATATCTGTGGGTTTACGATCGGATGCAGTAATACAAAAGAATGCAATCAGTTCAGGAAAAAATCTCTTTGAGCTGTACATTGAGAATTTGGCACACAAACAAACAAACATTTATTTAAGTGAAAAAAAGTGTTAAATAGTTTTGAAATGGAAAATGGACTCTATTCAATGAAGTGAACAAATTGAAAATTGACAAATCCATTAACAAATGAGTCTCAACCTTATGTTTCGTAGAAATCAATTTCGTAAAATGGTTTAAGAGGTTGTAGTATGACCAAAAGTTTTGGTTGTCTCCTCGTTAGTGCACTTTAAAGTCGGACAAACAAATTTTATGTATAATATACCTTATAAGATACACCTTATAGATTAGAGTACCCTACTGTACTATCCTTAACCTGCAATAAGATGTTATCGAGAGGTATTGTATTATATGTTTTTGATCCTGTGGGCAGGCGAATTTTCACTACCAAAGCCTTAAAGTGTGTACTTTGCAAGATCAATGCACAAATTTTTCAATGACTATTGATTTTCTACGAATTGTGTTTTATTTGAAATCCTGGCGCACTATTAGCTCGCAACAGTATGTTAATTGCTTCACACAAAAAGTGCAACACTAAAAAATTATATGTTCTGCAATGCTCTTCACATCTGAGTTGGACTGATGCTATTCCTTAACGAATAAGTCTCATATTTAAACTAGAAAAATTGGTATTGTAGAACTCTAATCGAAATCTGAACGCTGTAAGCAATATCAGTTATAAAAAAAAAATTAAAGTTTTCCTGACGACAAACATGTCAAATTGACTCGCCGAATCGTTTAAAGTAGTTGTGACACCATACGCAAATAAACAAGTAAATCCTGAGAAAAGGAGCCTTCTAAAAATCAGGGGCCTTATTACTGAATACAATACGATCAAAATCAATCGTAAGTTCTAAATTTTAAGTATGCCTAATTTAGGAATTTACTATTGATTTTGATCGTATCGTATTCAGTAATAAGGCCCCAGATGGATCTGATTCAACAATTGCCAAACAATTTTCCGAATCAGTGGCTACGAAAAGCAAAAGAATAAAAAGAGATTTGCGTAAAAATTTGCTATTCCCTCGTCTATGCATCTTTTCAATCATGAATTGTTTTTGTTCAAATAGTACAAGTTCAATTCTTTTCAATTTTCGAATAACAATCTGCAAACGTTGTTCTTACACAGCGAAAAAAAATGGTTATCTTTTCTAAGGACATGTCTCAATAGTATAGATTTAGATCGCACTCTATGCAAACTCTTGCTAAGATCACTATATGAAAATACCCGGAAAATTTATGGATAATATTCAAGAAACAGCTTTCCGACTTTAATCTTTTTTTATATCCACTCTCCGGAATATTGCCACCGAAATTTCCTATTCAATAAGTTCACATGCAAGAAGCTATCGCGGTGACTTCACGGAAATAATGGAAATCTGTAGCGAGAAGCTTTGTCCTGACAAGAGCTCTGAGTATCAGGCTACATTTTTCCGGTGAGATTATAAGGTCGGGGGTGGTCGTTTGTATGAGACATCCTTATAAAACTACTTAAGTACTAAGCCACTTCATTCGAAAGAAGCCACAACCAACCACTTGTCTTGGTATAAGTTAAGTAAATGCTGCTGAGCAATGGCATCATCCAGTTTTCTTTTTAATCTCGTTAAGATTTTTTTCTGTATCTTTAAGAAATTATTCAAATAAGTTCGTGTTTCAGCAAAAATTTGTTTAAGATAATACAAAAAAACTGAAAAAAACTGTATTTGAGGCTGCTATAAACCTATGGTTTTCGTACGTTGAATACATATTGTTGGGAGCTAGGGGGCCATCGGTATTTCAGGAAGAACACAATTTCTTTAGAATCAATCATTGCACTACCCGCAACACTGCCTGATTTTACGTATATATTCAACTTGATTGTTGCTTCCGATAAACATCAACAGAGTATTTAAGAAGTATGCACCACTTTCTGTGAATAATGGGGAGGAGTGGGTTTCTTCGAGAAGTATCTAGAAGTTTCCCCCGTTGAATATTGGGAGCCGTGGTTTTCTCACTGGAATCTGATCGAGTTGTGAGAGTTTTCAGGGTATTTTCACCTACAGTTCAACACACTTTCGGAATTACATAATTCACCCTCTGAATAAAAAATAGCCTAAAATTTAAAGTTTTAACACATATGTATGAAACATACACTGAACTAATATTAAAATTAAATAAAAATCATAAATTTGTTTTCCCCTTTGTTTTTCTTTAAATCTTATAAGAAAGTCTGTTGAACAATGTCTAGCAACCCCATTTTTATTGACCCAATATAATTTTGGTTGTCGCAATAGAGTATTGTTCATCACAAACGATTTTCGTTATCATTCAGATTCAGGTAACCGAATGTTTGTTCCACCATCGAATGCATGTTGCGGTAACTTAGTTAATCCACATTAAGTTAAGTTGCACATAGGGAAATGAAAATGAAAGTCTGTAATAATAACTCAAGAATTTTTTAATATGGACCCTTGAAATTTTATATCCAGTCTTTGAATGAAATTTGTAACGCCCAGTTCCTTAACGGACGCAATAGTCTCTATGAGCTGCCATTCAAATGGCAATACAAAAAATCTACCAACAATCTGGGCGTAACTTTATTATTTTTCAGAAGTTAGGAACGCGTTCAATTCTGAGATGCGGTGCAGGTTACTATGTGACTGAAAACCTATCAAAAAGAACAAGATCATGGAAGTGAAAATCTGATTGGATCTGAGAGATATGGAATAATTTATGCACAATCACTTTATACCCCCTTAGGGGTGAATTTTCAAAAAATCTTGAAAACACTTTCTAGGTATTCGTATGAAGAATCTGTAGAATAAAAGTGAATTCAATATTTTGGAAGACCTAGTAGATATGACGAAAATCGTGAAAATATATGCATTCTATTTTGACTGAACATTTTTTTTGCCCCCACTTCTGAACTGCAATGGATATTCGAATTTTTTTTTGTCCAAATTACTTTCCTCGTTGATTTACATATACACACCGAGTTTCAACTTTCCAGCATAAGCCGTTCCATAGTTAGAAAAAACGTCATACTACCCCTATAAAAAATTACATTTTTCCAACATGCCACTACTATATCTCTATCAAAATACGAAGTTTCAGCTTTTTATCATTATAGGTTCTTAAGATATAAACATCAGAACCTTTTCCTTTTTTCCCTCCCTCACCCTCACCCTCTACACCCACATCCCCGAAAAGATACCAGTCGTAGAGGTTTTTTCTCTCTTAGGGTTCTATTGGGCCTACGTCTGGTAAAAAATTTGAGCATCTATCTTATACTGTTCTTGAGATATGAAACGTGATTTTTTTTGAATATTTCTTATCCCCCCACTTCCATGTTCCACCATCACTTTAAAAAAATTTACTTTGAGCAATCTTTATTTGTCGACCTTTCTACTCAAACCGAATTTCATTTTTCTAGAGCAATCGGTTCGTGAGATATCGTAATCTAAAGTTTTTCACCCCCCACCATCGTATGCACAACCAACACTCAAAAATTTCTTTTCAATCCTTTCTCTTAGTATAGGTACAGATATTTGTTAAGTTTGAATTTCGTGCCATCAACGGTTTAGGAGATTCGGATTGTAGAATGTGTCGATCTCGGCATTTTTGTGTTTTGGACGAATTATTTCCCCCCCCCCTCCACTCCTACACCCCTTAACCAATATCAACACCTTTTTTTGCAAATGGGTCTACTATCGAAGTTCTATGGAAATTCCAAGTTTCAGCCTCCTAGCATAAGCGGTTGCTGAGATCTAGAAACCAAAATTTTTCGTCTAAAACCCTCCCCTCTCCTCCCCTCTCACACCCCCTAAAAGATACCAGTCGTAGAGGTTTCCCCAACCTACCCACCATAAAAATTTAATGTAATACCTCAACGGGCTTGGGAGCCCGCCTTCAAACTATTTTGCGTACGGCGTACGGCGTTCAGACGGACATTTTTTTTATTGCTTTTTTGGGGTAAAACTTTTTTTGAAATTTCAGGTCGATCACAATACTTTATTATTTTTTAATAATAAAGTAAAACTGTTTACAAATGTTGTCCGATAGTCTCAGAATACTTCAAGTGAATAATTTGAAATTTTGTACCCATGATCATTAAGAAAGAAATCAGAGAGTTACTTTAGTAGCCGTCAAACCGAAAATTGTTGAACTAATCTACCAGAACCCACTACATAAATCATGTAGTCCTTAAGCAATAAAGTTGAAATTTTACCAAACTGAAAAATTAAACGAAATCTCTTCACTACTCTGGTACCCATTCAAAATTCCTTGAAATACGTGTACACGATTGTTGTTCAACAAGAAGTTTAGTTTTAAAAAAAAAGATTTCATTAAATCCGACGATATTAAACAGTGTTTGTTCTCTCCCAAGTATTCTTGAAGCCATTAAAAATTCTTTTCCCTGAAAACATACACAAAAGGCTCCTTTTCCTTTTTTGTCGAATGCAATGCGGTGAAAAGTTTTATGAAAACTGGATACCTTTATTATTGGCATCTTTTATTAATGCGAAAATCGATGGGAAACTTTCTTCGGATTTCTTATACCTACACCCTCTGGAAAGTTTTCGCATAAAAATTGCTCTATTAGTTCAGAGCAGACTTATGCAGACCACCATACAGGTATACCATAATAATATCGGTTTATAAACTTAATTCAATGCAGTGCACCAAACATTTTTGTGGTCAATCTCTTTTTTATGAGAACGTTCACACTAAAATAGCTTCATTGTAAATTTTTTCACGTCGTTAACTTTTTAATCCCTCCCGATATATCGGCTCAATTTATATTTACATGCGTAACGCAGTTAATGATGAAAAAAAAAAATCTAAATGATTATTACCGAGTCCTAAAAGTTGACTGTGTGAAGTACGGTATCATCGTTTTTATCAGTTCTATAAGGGAAGTCATTTCGGAATTAATCTGCAATCAAGGTAAAGTACTTTATTCAAGTTCGAAAGGAAAATCGTGTAAAAGTAAAATTCGGATAATGAGAAGATTTTGTGGTCGATGAAAACATCGTGATTGAAGTGATTAAATCAAATTTTGTTGTGATAAAATTGAGTCTAGAATAATTTTTTAGTTGCTTCCTCTTAATGTCGATATGATTTATTAGCGTATTTTGATTTTCATTGGCGCTCCTAAGGCCTCAAACATGGATAAGAAAATAAATTACCCGTGAGTTTTGATGGACGAAAATCGGTATAATATCGCTCGCATAAGAATTAATGAACTTTGAATTTAATCACCGAATAATTTCAATATTCTGCAATGAAAACGGAATCTAATCTCCTTTCTGGTTAAAGTTATGGAACTTTATGATCACTCTACAGACCTTCCTAAACTACTGTGGAGGACAGAATTTGATTTCCATTCTCTAACAAAATTTTCCCAATATACCGACATTTCCGTGTTTGTGCAATGATGGAAAAGCCATGGAATCCTTCATGGCACTTAGAGCAGTAATTAGTGCTTGCTAATTGATTCGTACTAATGGAGCCCACGTGGCGTAAGGTGATGCACGGAATTGTTATTACCCAGCAGTTGACACAACGTGCACTGGGAAATTATTGGCGCGGTTGCATTCGATAATGTTGTGGTTTCGAAATAGAAATGGGAACTGCAAAAAGGACTCACTGAATTTCTGGTATATTTATCACTTTAATCAGAAGCATTTAAAAATTAATGTGTACAAAATTTCAAATCCTTAGTATAATCCGTTCAAAAGGTGTCGGGCAGCACTTCTGGAAACGTGTTTTAAGGACTCTTGCATGAGTCCCAAGGTTTAACCAATATAGGTAACATAGTTAAAGTCGTCCCAGCTACGCCGGGAGTACAATTACGTATATTGGTGTGTTTAGTCGCAACGGAAATATTCGTTGACATCACTTAACTATGTCTCGTCGATGCAGCAATTTTAAATCGTTTAACTAAAATTTATACTTAATGAAAAATTTCGGCAAAAACCTTCTATGATCTACACTGAAAGAAAAACTATGTTTATTCCAAGGTTGCATTGACTATATTAAGGTTCTTCCAACTATTGTAAAACTGACATGTTTCCAGTGATCATGGCTATAATATGGTTGCATTAAACATATATCCCTACTGAAATTTAATATGGTTTTACCAATCATTCTCGTTACATGATGTAATTGTGTATTATAATCACGACAACAATATTCTATGATCAGTGAAACCATGTAATTTGATAAAATAATTCCCACAACCATACCTCTCACAGTACGAAAAGGGTCGTTTGCGGTGTAAGTTCGCTTCTTCCAATTTCATGTGTGCTTTGCTCGAGAGTGTTTAATTGTTGTTCAAGTCATTTATTTATGATCGAAAGTGTTTTCTTTGTGAATTATTTTTCAGCGTCACATGCATTTTATGATTGACCTAACCATCATATTATAAAAGAAGGTTGCGTGAATCAGACACCAAGGTTCTGAAATCAGAACTATGATTCAAGCAACCATGTTACATAAATTTTATGATTAACCCAACCATTACATTATTAAAGAAGGTTGCGTAAATCACACACAAAGGTTTCCACAATCATAATTTTGTTTGAGCTAAACATGTTACATGTTTTAACATAGTTGTGGCAACTATAATCTCAATCATAGTAAGGTTCTCCCAAAATATGGTTGCCACAATCATATTTTTTCTTTGAGTGTAGGTGTGATTAATTAACCTACTTAAAGCTAATTTAAGGCTTATAACACTCACATTCTTTTCCTCATAGAAGAGTATTAATAAGTGTGTTAATAAGAGTATTGGTTTCGTTCTTACATTTGTTGATAAAGAAACTTGAGATTTTTCTAGTTAATTCGGTAATTTTAGAAACTTTGGCGTCATTATGCTGTCGGATGGTCGAATAATAACATGGTTTGTTAAAAACCACTTTCAAATATTAATTTTGTCTAATTTGAAATTTGTTTTTATGGCAGGTTGCACATATGTATATTTCATATTGGAAATTGAATTAAAGCACTCCGTTTTTACAACATCCAGTCCCATACCCAGCAAACATTTTTGACGATAATCTTCATGTCAATATCGTAATGATATCGTCGGTTATCGCCTTCTATCTCTAATAGGAGATTATAACGAAAGTCTTTCACAAGATTTTTAAAAGATATCAGAGCGATATCTGGATGGAGATAATTATTGATGCTTAGTCGAGTTATTCTAAAATTGTCATTTTGCGATATTTTAAAGAGAAACCTATGCATTTTTGGTTCCGAAAAATAAATATTATATGAAAACTATTTTGCCGGATGTACATATTCAAAAATTTCCCCTTCACCCATTTTTATCTCTAGAAAGATATCGCACCGAATGGACATTTTGCACTTTATCGTATCGCAATCGATCAGACAAAGATATCTCACATGATAGATGATATCTTCTACAGATATCTTTTTAATATCATTCGGAACCTTTTTGTTTGTTGGGTATATGGTAAACAACACTGCAAATAACAAAGTAAAAATTAAAAATAATGATTTGATATTTATCACGCACTATCAAGCTATTTCCTTCGCGAAACTGATAACTTTTATAGTATCGGATTTTTTATGATATTATTACCGGCAGGAACTTCAAGTGCGCTGCAATCGAAGAGTTAGTACATAGCCATCTTGGCAGCGCTTTATAGCAACATAAATTTTATATTCAAATGATGATGGCAATATTCCGAGCACGTTTGTCGCATTTCTCCTTACCGAAGCTTCGATGTTTCTTACCTTGCAATGAATTTAACTGCCTTTTGCATAAATTCAGTTGCAATGGTATCGTTAAGATGTAAGACGATATCAAACCACATTAATTTTTTTTTTTTTAAGTCTATACCAAAGTTCTGTATTTGACAATTTGAAACATTTTTTTTCATTCTTAGTAGTTCCGCTTATAGACTGAAAAAAGTCAAGTGAATATGTAGGTATATGGCCCTTCGTCGTCTTCTAAAAGTTGAAGCCATTTGTCAAAAAATCGAAAGTTAGGACGGTTTGTAGACAGATGAAGCAAAGATATCGTTCTATCCTTAATTTTTTTCCAACTCTCAACGACATAAATCTTAACAGGAAGTTCCTTTTTGTGGAATTTAAATTGAATGGAATTAGTACTAGTACGAAAAAATCTGCCAACAGTCTGGGCGCAACTGTATTATTTTTCCGGCAGAAGTTCAGAACGCGTTCAATTCGGGGATGCGGTGTATGTTACTATGTGACTGAAAACCTAACAAAAAGTTCGGGAAGCGGTTAGAAAAGGGTGTAACATATGAATTAAATAATTGGGTCATATTCCCGGATGCGGCCTAGAGGTTGAAAAAAACAAAACTTAAAAATAGGTGATTATTAAACAAACCTGGGGAAGTGAAAAGATATTCGATATCTGATCAGACCTGAGAAACATGGTGGAATTCATGAAAAAGTATACAACCAGTTTACACCCTTTTAGGGGTCGAATTTCAAAAAATCTTGAAAACACTTTCTAGGTATTCACATGAAGAATCCGTAGAAAAAAAATGAACTCAATACTTCGAAAGACCTAGTAAATATGACGAAAATCGTGAAAATATATGCATTTTATACTAACCGATAATTTTTTTGCCCCCCCCCCTTCTGAACGCCAATGAATATTCTAATTTTTTTTTATCAGAATTACTTTTCTAGTTAATTTACATATACGTACCAAGTTTCAACTTAACAGCATAAGCCGTTCTAAAGTTAGGAAAAACACCCCCCACCACCGTACCATACTACCCCTAAAAAAAATTTTATTTTTCCACCATGCCACTACTATAGCTCTATCTAAATACCAAGTTTCAGCTTCCTATCATTATAGATTCTTAAGATATAAGCATCGAAACTTTTTCTTTCTCACCCTTCCCCACCCTCACCCTCTACACCCACACCCCCAAATTTTTTTTCCCTACTGGGGTTCTATTAGGCCTACTTCTGGTAAAAATTTGAAGCAACCATCTTACACTGTTATTGAGATATGAAACGTGTTATTTTTGAAAAATTCTTATCCCCTCCACTTACGTACTCCCCCGCCCCCTTCAAAGATTTTACTTTGAGCAATCTTCATTTATCAAGCTTTGTATCCAAACCGAATTTTGTTTTTCTGGTGCCACTGGTTTGGGAGATATTGTAATGTTAAGTATTTCAACCCCCACCCCCGTACGTCACTACCCCCACCCAAAAATTTTTATTCAATCTACTCTCCTAGTATAACTACAGATATTTGTTAAGTTTTAATTGCTTGCTATTAACGGTTTAGGAGATATGGATTTTAGAATGTGTCGATCTCGACTTTTTTGCGTTTCAGACGCATTGCTTCCCCCTCCACTCCCACACCCCTTCACCCATATCTGGTTTTTTTTTTGCAAATGGGTCCATTATCAAAGCTCTATAGAAATTCTAAGTTTCAGCCTCCTAACACAAGCGGTTCCTGAGATCTAGAAACCTAAATTTTTCGTCTAAAACGCTTACCCCGCCTTCCCCCTTACACCTCCTCCCCTGAAAATAATGTCAATTCAAGGGGTCTACCAAGTCTATTCTTAGAAAAAATTTTAATTTAATAGCTCCACTGGTTTGAGAGCTACGAGCCTTCAAAGATTTTGGGGCGGTCGACGTACGGCGTACGGCGTACGGCGTACGGGGTACGGCGTACAGACGGAGTGAAAATTTTTATTGCTTTTTTCGCGTCTACTAGTCATGAAACGTGGACAAAAAAATTTTGAGGGCAGCAAATTTTTTTTTTTTAAAAATCGATAACAATACTGTATTATTAATAATACAGTAAAAATGAAGCCGTATCCTTTTTTTAAGGTAAATATTATGTTTATAGTGGCTTATCCAAATAATCCCTCTTGTTTTCTAAAATTTTAGTTTTCACATTTTCAATTTAATTTTAATAGTAATCAATGGCGTCAACAGCCCAAAACTTGCCTAGACCTTAAAGTAGAGTTAGAGTTACTTCATTACGAGATCAACGGAAAACTACGAGGTGAAGTGGTCAGCCACACGCTCGTCCGTGATTATTACCCCGATTTTAATTCAGGTACTCATCTACAGCTGAGTGAGCTAGTAGACCGGTTTTCGAAAATTACTTCTCGCGAAGCAGATTCGAACCTGGTAGCAGGTGCACCGAAGGTAAGTGCTCTAGCCGCTAAGCCACCTAGATAACAATTTACTTGCGTTTTGTCCTTTTCTTAATTTTTTTTAGGGTGGTTTTCTCTATCTTATTAACGTCTTATCTTAGATAGAAGAAATGGGTACGATACTTATTTAAGCAAAAAAAAATCAAAGTTACAAAGGTTTATGGAGGTTGGACAAAAAACAAAAACAATTGTGAATGCACCAATCAAGATATATTAAGAAGGCAGGCTCTCGGTGAATTTGCTCGCACCTATTAAGACCTGTCGAAGACTACTCTGAAACTATTCATATCCTCTCTTAAGAGGGCCTAGGGAGTGATTACAAAAGAGCACTTAGGTCGTGATTCGAAAAGCTGTAAGGCTCTACCAACAAATAACAATAAAGAATGACTTAAATTTTATATTCAACTCCTATGACGATGTAAAGGGATTGAATACGTTTTCACGAATTCTGACATATCTTTTAGGTGTGAAGATATATCGGATTCACTTGAACTTCCACAGCGTTTTCTTGTTATTTTGTTTTCAAAATAAGTTCCGCATAGAATGTTATTTTGTTTCCAAAATAAATTCCGCATAGATTATTGACCAAAAATCTGCCTTTATTATTCTAATAATAAATAACAGTATTGTATTCAATAAAAAAATTAAAAATAAAAATTTACAAACAAATTTTTTATTTTTAAACTCTAAAAAAGTGATAAAAAATATATCATCCGGGTGACCACTTTACACAAGCGCAAAAACTTTAGGTTCAAATTTTTTTCGATAGTTTACTTGATGGAGTTTTTGGTGAGTGCTAAGACTGAAGTACATACCCCATATCCTTTCCAATATGATAAAAAGATAAACCTAGTGTACTGATAGGTGAGTATTCCGAACTAAAATTTTTGAGGTGGCTAAATGAGAACAGAAAATAATCCATACAATAAATAATTTCTTACGTGAACATCTAATATCTCAATAATATAAAAAAAAATTATCTCCTGGTACCAGCCAAATTTTAAGAAATTTTAAAATATTATATCACTCTGTTTTTTTAACAGCATTCTTTACTTTGAATGAAAAATAACAAAATCACGCCAAACCTTCTAGCAAATGAAAACCGTATGAAACCTCTAACCTCGGAGTTGGCAAGCAATTGATATTAGGTGCGTTTTTTTCAACTGGATCAAGATCATAGTTGGAAAAAACGCTGTGGGATGATCCAAAAAATAACAATTTAAACTGTTGGCATTCCTGCAAGAAATTATGTGTCAGCTATTGTCTGTCAAATATTTATTGATATATTATTGGCAGATACTAGTGAAAATAATGGATATAAACGAAATAGAAGCAGTAAGTACTTAAGATTCTATGTATTGAACCAATACTGTGCAAATATTTGCGAATATTGTTTAATAAATATGTAAAATATTTATTGACGTTTGACAAATGTCAATTATCAGCTGCCATTGCAGTTGAGTTGCAGGGTGACAACTGTGAAAATGCAAAAATTTTGTTGAATTCAGAAGCAGCTTTACGATCCAACTATAATCCCATTTTGTTTTTGGATCACCTCAAATGTTATTGTTTTCAATGTAAAATAAATGATCTTCATCGTGATCCAGTTGAAAAAAACACACCTATTATCATTAAGTTACCGCGATCCCATTAACCAACCGCATCGAGCATCTATTGTGATACTTTTTAAAAGGGCTTTTATTCGATTTTTTTTTCAATGAATGTGATCCTTTTGAATGACACTTTCCATACACTCTATTACGAGTTTACACTTTATTATCCTTCGATTTTTTTCTCTATATTTTACACCGTATACTGCACTAAGAAGATTTTCACTTCAATAAATGCTGATGAGCTATCAACTTCTCTTTTGTGATAAGCCTAACCGTCTATCACAATTCGAAACCCATTTGTGATACTGCAAAAACCTTTATCATAGAGAAATGTAACCTTAATAGAAAATATGTCTAATCATCATGAATGATTTTCCACTCAAGCAAGGACCTAAACTTGAAACTTTAGATTTAACAGAGACGCAGATAATTTTCTACATCATAAGAACCTTTTGTTGGCTTTTATGTTGTTCTCTGGTTAAAGTTTGTTTTCTGTTATAAAGGAAAATGAAAATAAAGTCCTGTCTTTGATATTTCATAACTGAAATATAAAATTTATAGGTGTTTTTTTTATATAAGACTTCAAAGATAGTTGGTAGCATTAACGAATGGCTTTGATAAAAAATAAAAATTTATCTTTCATCCTTAAAATATCTTTTTTTTTTAATAACTAATAATGACTAAGCCGAAGCGCTAGTGACTAGCTTTAGAAATAAAAAAATAATAACATCTCAAGACTCACCAACTTTAAATACAACGCAACTTTAAATTTTTTCAATTCTTAAATCTCATTCAAAAACGGTGCCAACAAAGTTATTTTTAACCCTTGCAATTTTTAGATTACGTAAATAAAAAAACTTGTCAAAAAGGGAAATTCTTATTTTATAAATATTTATGGGAGTGATTTTATAGATATTATTGTTTTGTTCTGAAGGAAATTCCTTGAAAGAATTAAAGCTAGAAACGTATTAAATTATTTCAGAAACTTACTTGTTTCCGCTTCTCTATCTGTTAAATATTTGCGAACAATAAATTTGTATGTGGAAATATTTTAATGATTTATGGTTAGCGATGAAATCAATTCTTTTTTTTTTTATTTGGTTACTTTCAAACTTTTTGGTTATCATAAATACACTTTTCGATATGACTTATACCCTTCGATGTTAGGAAGACTTGTAGGCGCCTTTCGCCTTCTTGAGACATGTATGTTTCTTGTTTATCTGCATAATTTGTCCACCCTTCCTCGTTTGGGGGAGCGAGAGAAGCACATTAAAAACTTTATCATCAAAGTACATGTCCAGAAAGTCTACATATGTACATATTTCAAATATCAGCTGGTTATGGGATTTCAAAGGATAAAGTTTTTAGCCCCTGGGATCTTCTGGACCCAAAACTCTGAATATTTTTTTCTACTGTTTATATGTACACTTATATATATATTTTTTTATTTAAAAATTTTAAAAATTTTCTCCTTTAATCGATTTCAGAGATGTAATTTTCAGAAGATCATGGAAAGCTTTGTTAGTGTTAAGTTTTGTTACTTGATATTATAATATGATTTGGTTTTCTGACCAAAATCTCTTCAAACTGGGTAAATTTTCAAGCTTTAGTTCCCTTGGACTTAATCGTATTTCCTGAACTTCGTACCAAGCACAATTTATTTTATTTTATTTGCGAATTAAACCTAAAAGAATTTCGGAATTCGTAAAAACTTGAAAAATATACTATACTATATCGAATAGGTTTTTACTCAACGTGCTGCTAGATTAACGCCAAAAAATCGGTTTTAAAGTTTTTTTCTTCTGTTATCTAACCCCCAAAAGGCTCTATAGGAGCTGTAAACGTTTTCACGAATACCATCATATCTCTTAGATCCGATGTGTTGTTCTAACAGTTAAGACTTATGCATTCTTAAATACTTGTATCATAAATATTTCTCCTGGTGTATTTGTTTCGGCAATCCCGTACTTCTCCATCTATATCGACAACTTTACAAATCGCTATTTATGATTGAGGTAGAAAGGAACGAGTGTTGGGGGTATCTCAGACACGGCTTACGCTAAAAAGTTGAAACCTTACCAATATGAAAATGATGATGCTACTAGATTAAAGCAGCATAATTAAAGCAGAAAAAAGTTCAGATTTCCATTGGCGTACAAAGGTGGAGTAAGCAAAATGTCAGTGAAAAGGGTTGTTTCACATTTTCACGAATTTCGTTAAATCTTTTAGATATACCGAGCTATCAAATTAATAGTAGGTACTTCTGCATCTCTTTATATAAGCTCCTACAAATGTTTTCCCAATTTTTTTCATATTCAATCTCTAAGGGGGTGTAAAGTTATTGGGAATTCCGATATATGTATTTCATAGGTCTAATGAGATAGCGAAATCACTTTCACTACTAAAACCATTAAATATAATCAGGGGAAATCCAATTTAAATATTTTTACGATGATCAAACTCCTGATGGTTCAAGTTTTCACGAATTCTGAAATTCTTTTAGGTTTAATTCGCAAATAAAATAAAATAAATTGTGCTTGGTACGAAGTTAAGGAAATACGATTAAGTCCAAGGGAACTAAAGCTTGAAAATTTACCCATTTTCGTTTAGTATTGGATTTGTTTTTTAACAAATAGTAGCCTTAAGCCACTCTTAAGCGTGATAACCATTGGTAGAGGACAGCAAACAGTCTAAAGGCTCGTGTACACTAGCAAGAAAAACTTGTTAAGACATTTATTGCTGCATGTGTACACGGTTCCGCGAGCGCATTTGCCCAAGTTTTTGCTCTAGCCAGCAAATGCTTGTCTTTTCAAGCAAGTTATAAATGTACACGCTAACTTGCAAGAGTTGAAATCTCGCAAAAAAGTTCCGATCGGTTCTGAAATTTTTCAGCAAGTCAGTACAGTTGCATTGGAAGTCAGGTTAAGTTCAGTTTGAGGTGTCATAGAGCTATAGTTAACGTGCGAAATACGAACGAAAAAGCCAAGTGGAGTTCCGAGGACACGTTTTTGTTCATTAACAATGTGGAACTTTATCCAAAGTTGTAGTATTTTTCGTTTTGACAGTTCAACGAAACTTTGATGGAGAAGTAAGTAAACACGGAAGAGCAACTTTTACTTGCAAAATTATAAAATTGCTGCTATTTCACAGGTAGTGTAAACATCGCACCAAATTACTCTAGCAAGAAATGTCGCAAGTTACTTGCCAGTGTACACGAGCCTTAAGAAAACATTTCTTGCTATCAAAACAATTTCCGCGAATTTTATGGAAGTGTTTTACTATCTTTGCAACAGTTTATGCTAGAAAGTACACTTGAACTCAGATTTGTGCTGGAGTACCAAGATACGAAGTTTGTATACAAGTTTCCAGAATTTTTACCGTATTTCCTTGGTCTTCCCAGATATCGAATTAACTTTTCGTCTGTGAGTTATATTAAAAAGCACGCATAATAATATCCCCTAAGGTATGTAAATTAATTGTGTACGTTTTCACGAATTCTGACATATATTTGCTTTGATACTAAATCGAATAGTTTTTTCCCCAAAGTCCTGCTTGATTAACGATTAAAAATCGATTTTGCTGGGGTATCAAGATTCGAAGTTTGTATTAAAGTTTCCACAGTTTTTATCATATTTCCTAGGTCCTGGATATCGAATAAATTTTTCATCTATTAGTTGTGTTAAAAAGCACCCAGAAATTGGTTTCAGTATTTTGCAATATCCCCTAAGGTATGTAAATTAATTGTGTACGTTTTCACGAATTATGTCATATATTTGCTTTGATACCATTTCGAATAGTTTTTTACTCTACGCCTAAGAATCGATTTTAAATTTTTTTTTTTATATTTATCCCTCAAAAGGCTCCGTAGGAGCTGTAAACGTTTTCACGATTACCACCATATCTCTTAGATCCAATATGACGTTCTATTAGTTCTGAATTATGTATGATCTTCATAGATATAACAGCCTAGAAAAATTGTTCGGTATTTTTTAGATATTCATCTTATTTGTGATTGGTTGGGTCGTATAAGTTTATGTCTCGTAGATCCAATTTCAGGTTTCTTCGATATTCAATCGCCAAGGAGTCAAAAAAGACTTGTTCACGAATTTTTTACATATACGAGTCCTTATACAAACAGCTAAAAAACAGTCGATATTTCACTCCCATGTGGTTGAAATTGAAACAAAAAATAAACAAGTAAAGCTCTCTTTGACAAATCACTGGTCAGGTTTTGTTTAACGCTAAACCAACTTACTGTGACCTGGATAGAATCACAACAACACGAACCGACTATGTTTTATGTACTCAGGTCAGAAACTTTCGGACCTCGCAGAGACCAAATTCACGATACGTGCCTGGCTTACAGAATCAATTGATATAAATTCAGCAAACATTTGAGTGTGATATTAGGAATGTTATTCTATTTAAGCTATCTATTGGCTGTAAAAAAGGAATTATGCTACTGAAATTTTCATTGCTACCACACATCGGTCTAAGGAAAGCTATGAACAGGTGGGCAGTTTTGAGCAATAAGGCCCTATCTCATATTACGTAAACCAGTTACACAAGCAAAGACCCATCATTAATATTCATAACATTACCCTTAAATCGATTGTTTTTTATCAGTGAAATGATATCAAACATTTAAAATTGTATTCATAAAAATTCAAAACATGAAACCAATTGTTTACCAAAAAAAAAACACCCACACACAGGACTCCGTGCAATAAATCACCCTTAGAAGCATCACTGCCATTAATCAAAAAAAAAAAAGCTCTGTCCCGAAATAAAATAGGATCTTAATGTCGACAGATAAAAAAAAAATATCGTCATTCAAATCATAACAGCAATATCGCCCCTATAAGGAAATACACAGAAAAGCCAAAAGACTTCTTTCATCTCGAGGCACCAAAAAAAAAACACACCCATAAATGGTTACATAATCTACACAGCGTGTAGTAAAACTATACAGAGGGTTTGGTAACAAGATAGAAACAATGGTGTAACCATGTTTCGATAGGAAATTCGCAAGATATATGACAATTTTCTCAAATTGTAGTATTTTACTTCGTTAAAAAAAAAACACTCAAAGTAAGATGTGGATAGAAAATCCTTTAAACGTTGAAACTTACCTTTATTATTTTTAATTAGTGATTAAATTTTTGTCTCCTTTTCCACTCTAATGTAATCCCAAACAGTGAATCCTTACTCAATGAACTTTAATCCTTAATTTTGCCTATTCTGTAACACTTAACTTAACGATTTAATTACACAGCGAATTTAAAGGTTTCCTTAAAAAATCCATGCGCAACTACCAAAAAACCGTTAAAATTATGTGAAAAATTCATAACACATAATCCGATACACGCCCGAACTACCCGACCGATTCGGGGCTAATATTTTTTTCAAAAAAACAACGTCCACCACCTTCGAAAAAGCCCGAATCCACTTAGTCACTCCGAATCAAGGACGAAAACAGATCACGGATTAAATAATAGCTAGGCGATTATTGTACACTCTTCTTGGAACGCTCACTAGCCCGAACATGTAATTCGCCAATCTTGACCTAGTGCGCCTCTCTCCCGTAAGTATCCTCCCTTTTTTTGCGGTCAACTACGAGGCTCCAGGTTCTCATGGACTTCACGAAGAACCGCTTCACACCTTGTCGAACAGTCGTCACATCCCGAAATGAAAACGGAAGCGTGCAGAGGTTCCTTTTGCACTACAAAACTTGACCTCTATCGAATACCAAAAAAGTAAAGAAAAAGAAAAAAAGGACGAAAATTACACAGCACACGACTCTAAAGGAAGGCAAGCTTTCGGGATAACAACGTATAAGTCTTCCGGAAAGAAACACATTATTTTCTTGGGTAGAGGTTTTTCTTCTTTTCTTTCAAATTTTCCCTTTTTTTTTTTAATCCACTTTTCGCTGGTTTTTTTTCCCGATTTATTGCATCACAAAATTCTTCGCGAAAATTTAACCGAATTTCATTTCTTATTTCGTGCACAAAACGGTTATATAAAAAGCTTTCACCAATTTGATGACACTGAACTTATTTAGCGAAGAAATTTCGGGTGGAAAGAAAAAAGAGCGGGATGAAACCCTCCAAATGGTTTTTTAAACGGAAAAAAAAAAATTCTTAGCTCCTCGACCAATACCAGAAAAGTTCTTAACAATTTTCTTATTTTTCGAGATTTTCACCGTGTTTTTAATTTAAATGTGCAACGCGGTAACGGAACTGTTTTTCTTTTCCTTTTTGCATAAATGTGCTTAAAAGTGATTTTCTGCTCAAGTTGTTCTTATCCCGGCGAACTTTTCTCAAAGGCGACCCGCAAAAGACTACTTTTGATCTCCAGGTTTACGGAAAATCTGGAAGAATTTTCCTCTAACGGAGTAAAAGTGGCATAGATAAAAGCTCACGCCGGGCCGTACGATGAGAGTTCTTAGGATAAAGCATCCTGATTCGGGATGAATTAGATGTAGGGGAGACATGTGTTGAGGGGAATCGCGATCGTATGGGCAGGACCGTGAGAAAAATCGGCAATAATGTTAACGATTTTCTGAAAGTTGACCAACAATTTAATCGGTATATCCTTTAAAAGTTGTCTTAGAAAGGAGTGTGCTGCCAGAGACCTTCAAATATTCCAACTAGTACGTTACAGAGGTGGTCATAATTTTACTCAGTTAAAAAAAGAATTGATCAAAGATGATATGATTTCGATTAAGTGTGGATAACTTTGAAAGTATTTAAGCCAGCGCAATAAAATGAACCTCGTATGAAAGGTAACAAAATAATCAGTTTGAATAATACAAAAAAAAAATTTGCCCATAGTCTGGGCGTAACTTTATTGTTTTTTCCGTAGAAGTTTGGAACGAGTTTAATTCTGAGATGCTTTGTAGGTTACTATGTGACTGAATGCCTAAAAAAAGTTTGGGAAGCGGTTAGAATGGGGTCGCGCTAAAATACTTACAAATAACATATGAATGACATATTTGGGTCATACTCCAGGTCGCAGTCTAAAGCTAGTATTACACTGTATGCCAGGCGGTCAAATATTTGACCATAAAAATTTGACCAAATTTTTATGTCAAATATCCATTTGCCCGATTGCGATATTGACAAAATCGTAAAATGTTCTCTTCGTGTCAAACGGTCAAACGCCATCAGGTCGGAGCGAAATTCTGACAGATTGTTCAAATCTAAATCGACGTGTTGGCAGACATCGGACAAACAAAAAAACCGAACTCTAGTACTTAAAATAATTAATTATATAATTATTGCTATTTGTTTAACTGATTGTCACAAAAAATGTTCACGAGTGACATTTCCTATTTGACCCATTTGACACAATTGTTTTTCCAGAAATCGCAAACGGTCAAATGTGGTCAGATTGATTGTCAAATGGTCAAATCGAACATTTTGTCAAACAGCATTTGACCATTAAACTATCTGACACCATCTGACACCATCTGACAGCATTTGACAGGGAAAATGGTCAAATATTTGACCGCCTGGCATACAGTGTAATACTAGGTTAAGAAATATGTCGAAAGCCTTACATCTTCTTG
Organism: Beris chalybata; assembly: GCA_949128065.1. Classification (NCBI taxonomy): domain Eukaryota; kingdom Metazoa; phylum Arthropoda; class Insecta; order Diptera; family Stratiomyidae; genus Beris; species Beris chalybata. The sequence continues at coordinate 8,747,667 of OX421895.1, read as the reverse complement.
GAGTTGAACATCCAAAAAATCCTGAAATCATCTATTTGACGATTACGTAGAAAGCCTTAAGAAGTAAAAATTAATTCGATATATTATCCAAACTGAGAAATATGTAGGAATTTTTGAAAACATATGCAACCTCCCTGAACCCACTTTGGGGTTGAATATCCAAAAATCCCGAAATTAGTTTATATATATAAAGAAAGCCCCGGAGAAGTTAAAACAGCCCGATATTTTATCAGTCCTAAAAGATATGACGGAATTCGTGAAAATGTGTTCAAACTGTTTATACCCTCTTAGGGGATGAAAAATTTAAAGATTGAAAAGGAGTTTTAGGTGATTATAAAACAAGCCAGCGGAGGTAATAAGGTATTCAATATCTAATCAGACCAGAGACATATAGCTGAATTCGTGAAATGTATGTATACTACCTCTTTACACCACCTTGGGGGTCGAATTTTAAAAAAAAAATTTGAAAACACTTTCTAGCTATTTATATGGGGAATTCGTAGAAAACTGAATTCAGTATTTGGAAAGACCTAATAGATATGACGAAAATCGTAAGAATATATGCATTTCAATTTCACTGATAATTTTTTTTTTTCCCCCACCTTCCGAACTCTAACGGCAATTTGCATTCATATTTCTTTTCTAGATCATTTGCGATTGCTAAGATCTAGAAACCAAAATTTTCAGACGTCGAATGGACTGCTTTTTTGCTGTCTATTAGTAATGAAACATGGAAACGTTTTTTTTAACTCGATAACAAAAAAATCATTTTCTGTTGATAAATTAGCGATAAAACTGCTTCACTGAAATATTTGAAAACCCAATTTTTTTTTTAAGCTTGGAAAATTACCTCAATATTGAATACGTTTTTAAAGGAACATTAAAGCTACGGAAATTATTGATATAAATATTCGTACTCATAGGTGTGAAGCCCAGTTTCGATCAATGTAACATGATCCCCGCTTTAAACTTTATAAAAATACCTGCTCTTCGTATAAATAACATTTCATTAATAACAATTTGACTTCACATCAAGTTTTATTATATTTATATTTATGTTATTATTATACTCGTAAGTATACGTAATTGTTACCGCTTAAAAAAATATTATAGAGAACATGGGGACTTTAAATTTCTAGATAGAAGACTGGCATAACAATCTAAATTTAATATCCATTTTATTTTCAACATAACCTTATTATTAAAAATAATAAAGTTCAGGGAACAAGCTGAAATTTAAACAAAAAGAAATACTAAATACTTTTCGTTCTAGAGTTGCAAACAACTATTAACTATTATAAAAATACGGATGTTATTTGGAACGTTCTTTATTAGGTTTACAGCCGCATAGTAGCTACACTTCAATTAAGCATTAAACTATTCCGGAACTCTACTCAAAAAATAATAGTATTGCGCCCAGACTCTCAACAGACTTTTTTTATTTATTTATATAGTTTTTAAAAGAAGATTCAATTCACCTAAAAGATTCTCGACTTATGAAGAGTAAGTATTTAACACGGGTGTCCTTCAGTGGACGGAAAACCGATTATTAATTTCTCTTCAGTCGTTCTGTATTTTATTTTTTACAGTATCACCAGTGACTCTAGTTGCAACCAACTCTACTTGTAACATTTTCCATAATGATACCGCAACGTTTGACAACATAAGAAATGTAACTATTTTCTAATTTCCCGGTCGTACTATCACGCCCTGTATACAGCAGACTTTCGCGTCCAAACTGTCACACTATCCCACTATCGTACTATCGTGCTATGCTCTCGCGAAAGTTCTACCATTAAAAACTATCACCGTGAAAACGGGGCTTAAAAGGATGTCAGAATTCGTGAATGTATATCACTGTCCTTTATTTTTGGTAGCATTTCACACATTTCCTTTCAGGTTCCACGATTGTTGCATATCTTTCCACCAGTCGAATACATGAGAACATGAGATACATGAGAAATATCCTTAAGTTCCAGAAAAATAAAAACCGTAAAACAAACATGAAGAGCAGTAAATATCTAAAAGACCTATCACACCGCTATCCCCTACTCACAGTAAAACAATAATTTTTCAGGATAAATGATGCTGTACCGAGTAGCGACTACATCCAGCATTCATTCGAAAAGAACCTAAACAGCTCGCATTCTCGTAGCCTCGAAGAGTAATGATGCTCCTGCCGAAGGATCTCGACACATGCGTGGAAATTTGTTTTGAATAGTTACGAATCTGAAAGCTTCCACCCACATAGCCTAAGAGGTCCTCGATGGGCTTGATGATTTTCATAATTTTTTTTTTTTTAAGGCAAAGGACCATCGTTGGTGAAAATGAACAGCACCTTTGAAGGGACATTTAGTGAAAGGAAAACACAAAAACGGTGAAAAGCTTGCGGTCATGTCTCAACAATATTTTTGTTAGGATAAAATTGTGGAAAAAAAAGTCTTCCGGTTCCTGTGTACGATTTTCCGTCGGGGTGGTGCCTTGCAAAAGCTTCGGGTTTTACACTTTTTATTGTTCTTCTTGTATTTTTACCCCCGTTCCGTACTTATTTTATCTTCAAGGGTTTTAAAAGGAACTGGAAACAGGATAGAAGATTTCCAGGCCGTAATTCGTTTCGAAGAAATCAACCACCCCCCAACCCTATGACCGACAAACAACTGGGGATGAGAAAAGTTTGTACACGTGTTTGTGTTATATTTTTTTACGTAATAGACTTACTTGCGGAATGTTTCGAGGACTTTAACGATAAAATAGCTGAAACTTAATTTGTGGTTAGTGAGGTGATGTCATCGTTAAATTATAATTTTCCCGCCAGCTAAATTTCCATTATGCGGATAAAGCTTGGTGAATTTTTGTATGTTTATAGTTCATTTAAATATGAAATTTGACTACGTAATAACTGAAACAGTAAGTACGACAAAAGCTTACAACGAATTAAAGAATTTTTTTATGATGTTTTATATTCTAGGACTATAGTCCAGTCAATAGAAGTTTTAGTTCACGGAGAGACTTTCTTTTCGACAAAGTTTTTCATGAAAAAACTATCACCTTAAGAGGTAACCTTTCTTTTAATGTAACTACAGAGTTTTATAGAGACCTGGAGTTTGTTTGAATGGATCATCATATCTATCCGGTGGTATTATTTATTTATTTTAATTCCGGAAAACTTGAAAATATACTGTATCAGCATTCACCAAAAAACAAGTTTCATCATAATTGTTATGCTTACCTGGGTACAGTTAATTGTATTTTTTTTTAATGAGGTAACCAATATAATTACAAGCCTCGAAAATCAGAAATGTTTCCATATTTTATCAGTTTAAATTGAAAAACTAAAAGTAGACGGCACCAATGGAATTTAGAATACTTGAAAAACTTGTAGAAATAATTTCACGAATTTCGTCATATCTCTTATGCCTTCTGATAAATTGAATTAATTTTATTAATATGAGTTCTTCAGATAAATGTCTCGAAGCTCTGTTTCTCAATATTGATTTTTTTTTTATTTATTAATAATAAAACAATCCTTAAATGGATCTAAAGGCGTTGCATACATTTTCACGAATTCCGACATATCCCTGTAAGGTCTGACTAATTAGATTTCGAATTAGCTTCCACTTCCCCCAGCTTTAAAATAACTGCGAGTTTAGATTCTTTTTAAATCTCTAAAAGGGTTGTACCCATTTTCATAACTTCCGTCATATCTTTAAGGTCTGATAAGATATCGAATTCGGGTCTACTCCCTCCGACTTTCTATATAATCGCCTTAAAATCAATTGAAGAGTTTGTAGATATTACACTCAAAGGGATGAAGAATACTCGGACACCATTTTTGCAAAAACTTTAACATGCTATAACTCACAAAAAAAAGATATAGGTACATAGGTAGAAACAAAAAATTGAATTTTAACAATTTTTTGCACAAGTTCTTCAAGCACAAAATTTTTCAAAAGAATCAGAGATGATAAGGTCCCAACTTTCGTCATTTTTAGCAATTCTTGATGGAATGACCCTTTAATGGGTCACATAAAAACCGTTACAAGTGATGAAAAATTTTTAAATGATATGATGGTGGTCACAGTACGTTTTCACAAATTTTACAAAATCTACATATAAAGTATGATTTATCTTTTCCACACTTTTTATGCAATCGCTTAAAAAGTCATTTCACAATTTTTCAAAATTCAACTCGCAAAGGATGTAATGTGGTTGAAGAAATTTTTACTAATTTCGTCATATCTACTAGGTCCGATGAGATAGCAAATTGATTTTTAATTTTAATGTACGTAATTGAAAAAAAAATTATTTCAAAATTTTTTTCACATTCAATCCAAAGGAGTGTAAAGGGGTTGAATATGTATTCACGAAAATGTAATAAAATTCTTGATGTCAATTTCTAGATGTTATATTAGCTAAACATCGATTTCAGGATTGTTCGATATTTTTTACTGCTAAGGGCAGTTAAACTATTTCAATATTTTTATGAAGAACCACCGAGGAGTGTTGAAAGAGGTATCTAACAAGGAGTTATTCTAGCGAGGAAAATAACTTGTCAAAAAATTTTAATCGCTTAATTTCTAGTAAAAGCTACATGAAATTCTTTAGTGAAATTCTTTAGTGACTAACCAGTTCGCAAAATTATAAATTTCCAACTAAATCTACTTAAATATTTCAAAATTATTGGTCACTTCTTCTAATCACCATTAATCGCTAAAACAAATCCAGCTCGACGGACCAAAAAAAATTTTCTTCTTCTTTCTTTTACAAAAAAGACATTATTTAATTTTTATTCGAAAATTTAAAGGGCAGTTCAAACACAATAAATAATTTTGTACAATCATTCCAAAAGTGAAGCCTTAGTTTCAAGTGCTATCGGCTTTATGTTATGAAGAGAAAAATTAAATTTAGCTGAAATAGTGGTTGCATAATATCTCATTTTAATTAATTTTCATAGGTTGCTATAGACTTCAAAACGGATGAAAGCTTATGAAATTCCTGGGCCTAATTTTATCATAGATGGGTTTCATTGGTATTATCAAATGATAACATTTGAATATTTGATAGTGATTCACGCAAGAGAACAAGTCAGATGGAGATGCAAACTGCAACTATTGTAGTATTCGATCTATTCGCCATTTCCAATAATCCACTATTGAATATTCGTAACATTCCCTTTTTATGCCATAGCTTTGCCCCTCCCCACAAAATGTTGTTGGGGCGCCTTTGGAGTCCGTACAGCCAAACATTTGAAATGTTGTGCAACGCAATTTATTTTGAAGTAGTATAATAAAACAAGATAAAATCAATGTACGCGTTCGAGTAGCTACCTCACAAATGTTTTCATACAAATAAAGACCCTTGTATTTTTTTTAAAATTAAACTACCCTAGGTTAGGTTAGATTATGGCAGCACTTCTGGAAGCTGTAATATTTTATATAATTGAGGTTACTGGAAAGCGAATGAGGTTGGGTATTTTAATAAGTCAAAGTGATCTACCATGCTTGAGATTGCTACCATATAAATTTCGTTAAAATTCGTGGTCAAACCAGAATCGATACGATCTCACCGAAAATTTGCATAGGCCTAGTTGTAACACCTTCTATATAAAACCGTTGAAAAGAAAGGGTTAACAGTAGAGACCCCTGGTAATCCTTTTTTTTACCGATGAAAAAAAAATCGGATAGTATATGTACTTCAGTAATTCACCTGGAATAACAAATGACTAACACCTTCCTATTTTCACTACAGTACTAATTTATTTTCTATTGTAATAATATCTACATAATTATTGAACACTTCATGAAATCTACTCCGAATTTGTTAATTACTTTATTGTCCTCATTCTCTATATTGTATTATACTATAAATCTAACTTCATTTCCTTTTAATGCGATAAAGGTTTATTACATTAGAGAGCGTCATTTTACAGACTACCACTTTGCATGTAAATAAATTTACAATTGAAAATAGATCAACTGAGCCTCGTAAACTCTGTAATTAAAGACTTTTACGTCTCTGCTTATAGCTGAAAATGTCGTTAACATAATTAATGCATTAGAAAATCAATTGGTGGTATAGTCCGACGAACTTCAAGAAAACTATCTAATGAAAGGTTTCAAGGAAAAGACTTTTTTCTACAACGAAACAATGTTGAAATAGGCGCCCATTATCATGTTTGGTTACTTTAAGGTACAGCTAAACGGGCTCAGGGCTTTTCGAAATAAAGTTATCTTCCTCACAACATAATACGACTCCCATACTGAGCACACAACAAACTATATAATAATCTTAAATCGTCTGCGTAATCTAATCTTTCAACCCGATGGTATGAGTAGCTTGTAAAGTTCCTGATAGTTTCAACATGAAAATTTAAATCGAAAGTGTTAAGGAAATGTTTATATTGCGTACACTATAGCGACAACAAAAGCGACGATATGAAATCAGTGTCGAATCGAGGACATTGCTAAAGCTTTGAATTACCGAAATGGATCCCTCTTACAATGTTTGTGGTATACAAATTGGTCGAGGCATGATAGCATCTACACATAGAGTCCTTAAGCAAAACGTCTTAAATTACCCTGCCTCGAGTATTCTGTTTGTTGTTAGTATGTGCCGAATTAGTTCATGCATTATTGCAGTGCTTGCGGGTGAACTGTTTAATAGCATCCGATTATTTTTATTGAGGGAATTTACTGAATTTTTCGTACAAGGGTTGAAATTCCATTGAATTTGACTAGAACCAAGTTTTAACTTTGTAGCACACGCTATTCTTTTTATTGATTCAATGCCAGTATCTTCGATATGCGGTCGCTTGAGCCGTCAACGAGACTTTGTCTGATGTGGATATTACTTGGATGGTCTTTCACAGACGGTTTCTTATTAGAAATTATTTTTTTGTCGTCATATTAAAGAACTTCGTAAAGTTTTGACAAAGATTTTGAAATCTCAAAACCCATTTGTATAACACTGAAATCTCCTTAACATAGCGTTACACTGTAAGACATGCTGTCAAATTTTCGACCCAAAAAAACTTGATGACAAGTCCGGTCAAAAATTGTTCTGTCAAAATAGAAAAAAAAAACAAAAAATTTCCCATACAAGCATTTAACAATTACACTATCAAACTGCATTTACCAGCGAGATTAGTCTAATATTTGAGATGGTGACATATGTACAATACAATTCAAGCTTAAGTGCGACATTCATTTATCTATCAACTAACTAGTGTTCAAAATTTAACGTATTTTATGAAATTTTTATTTTTAAGAAACAATGAAAAAATTCACTAAAGAAATATAAAAAACTTACGGCTCAGTGTCATTATAATCTATAAACTCTTCTTCTCGTTACGTTTGCTAATTCAAATCCGGCTCGACGGACCAACAAATTTTTGATTCTTTATAAAAAGTGTAACTATCACAAGGACAGCTCAACTGATACTTTCATTTATTTGACCAAATTTTTCGTCAAATTTTTTATTCAAATATTTGACGCCATGGACCCACCATTCAACAACTGAAGAGTGTGATAACAAACCATATTGGTCTAATTGAGAAGCAATTATGTCGTTATGTCATCAAAAATTTTGACAACCATGCCGAGGTGTGCCATAGGAGACGTGGTGAGAATTTATGTATGTAATTTTCTTTTTGGTACTTAATTGCCATGAACCAAATAACACTTTTCAATAAAAAATTTACTAATTTCATTACTCACTTGTTTTTAATTTTCATTTATGTTCGGAACGAGTTATTGTAACACCATTTTTATGTTTAAAGGAATGGTACCTACACCTGTTACTATACTCTCCTTCTGTATCCACTTTATGTTTTCGCTCTTAAGCTCCAGAATGAACGAGTTTGGGGAGTGTAATTGTTGCTCATGGGCGGAAAAACCTTCAATTTCATTTCAAAGTTAATGAAGACATACTACAGAAATGATCCTGTGAAGTACAACAATAATATCTCGTTATGTAGTTAGTAAAGATGACAAGATATCTTTAAAACTCCCATCAGTAATTTATTATTGTAGGAAAGGTAAATTTCAGACTTCTCAGTCTGAAGTTAAGAAACTATAAATTGGCAACAAACTTAACTAAGTTTCAACATCAAAACGAGACAACAAAATAAAATCCCTAAATTCCTGTAGAATTTCTACGAACAACTTGGAGCCCCATTAGACAATCTCAGTGGTTGCAACGCTTAACAAAATCCTAGAAACATTCTTCCTCCCGAAATTTACAGAGGTAGTTGATATTTGCTTTTGGCTCTATGCATTCAATTTCAACATCTTAAACCTTAAAGTCACTAGTAGAGAAAACTGAACTCTGGAATAAACGTGTGCATCGGGAACAACGTGTACACTCCCCTTTGACCTGCTTTTATGCACTTTCAGAACTATTTTGAAATTAATCTGTTGTACTCGTAGCATACTTACATATCGCCCATGTATGTATATAAATTTCAGTCTTGGTAATAATTAAAAACAATTCCACGCTGTAAACATCAGATGTACATGGCGTTCTTAAGGATGAGTTCTCCCGTATAAGTTCACCATGATACAGAAATTCATATATTCTCATGTTCATGTATACGATTCTTACTCTCATATGCCGTCTACTCTGTGAAGCTTCATACTTCGATTTCTATTTGGGACACGTCCTCATAAGTTGGAAGGCAATTTTTATAACTACTTTTTGTCGAGGACGAATATCCTTGCCGCTGTTGGTCCGTTAGTTGGAGCACGGCGATGTTGTTAGATCTATTTTGCTATTTGAGATGCTGTACTAGTGGCCAAACGTTTTTAATATCTTCCATGGGACAACCCCATTCGGCTAAGGCACTTGAAGCCTTGTGTACTGTGTTTTTATTGCGCTGAATGTTTTCCCAGTTCCATCATATCATACTACGGGTATCTCTTTCAGCGGTTTCATTGAATACGTGTCCTTTCCAGCTTTCGGAATTCGGAACGTTGTTGTTTGGGTATCATTCGATTGCACATTAAAGTGAAAAAAATTCCTTTTTTCAGCTTTTTAATGTACATATTTGCAACAGTTTCTTATTAAAAGATGACATAGTTTTTTCGTTAATATATTTTGAATTTTTTATGAGTACTCTCTTCTCATATTTTAACGTGAAAATAAATTAAAAAAAAAGAGATTGTGAAAAACCATCAACTGATACAACAAGTCGGTTATAGAGACATTAAAACAAATACTAATTTTATCAAATGGTGTCATCGTTCGTTCAGGTAAATCATAAGATCGTCGTTCTTAGAACAAGGTAAATGTGGTCGAGTTTAAAAGGTATTCGATTATCAAGTAAAAATTGCATTTCATTTCAATCACTTTTACACGAAATTACTGATATTAGTAGAATATTCATGCACTTTTCAACTAAACCGTACAATTTACATGAAGAGGCTCACAAAATTACACAATATTTCGTGTAAAATTAACTACATATGTAATACACGTATATGCATTGAAAATTACTTTCTTTTTAATGTATTTCTACTTATCTATTTGAATTTTACGGCGAAAAGTATGTAATACATGAAACACGAAGTTGGACGCTTCATTCAATATCGTTTTCTACTGAAATGAAAATAAAACGCTTTCGGGGGCGCTAAACCTACACAGTAAAACTACAATTGATAGCGGACTCGAATCCTGTAGGGTTTTATATTAAGAGTAAGAAACTATGAAATAATTTTAAAAGTCGAATTAAGTGCATCTTGAAGAGTGCTGATTGTATACTTTTTTTTAAAGTATAAATCCAAGAGAATAACCAGTGAATTAGTTGCTTTCGAAGTTGAAATTTACTGATTACAAATTGAAATTTATTTACCGAAAATTGAAAGTTACGTTCAAATTTACTATTACATCCAGATGTAAATTTGCTTCAAAATGTTTGTCATATTTGACTACTACCCAAAAAAATTTAAAATTCAATGAATTACACTTAATTATTTTTTATTAATAAAGTATTGTGATTGACCTAAAATTTCAAAAAAATTTGCAACCCTGAAATTTTGTATTTTTACGTAAGGACTAGTAAACCCTAAGAAAAAAAATGTTCGTCTGTCCGCCGCAGAGATTTAAGTTAGAGGACCGAATTCGTGTAACAACTCCTTAACACATTCTTGTAGATTAATATCGAAAAAATTTAATTTAATTCCATGCGCTTTTATAATGACCTAACATATATATCGGAATTCGTGAAAAATATATACTATCTTTCACCTATGCAAAATCTGTATATGCAAATCTGTATGCAAATCTGTATTTTTTTACTAATAACTAATATACTTTTTATAGGTTACTGCTTCGTTCGAAAAGACACCAAAAGAAATGTCTCATCATGTCGAGTCTCAGCCGTTGTCTTTAACTAATCACTTTCATTCACCAGCATGAAAGACATTCGATCGTAACGTTGGTAACCTAACCGGTTAACCGGTGAAAAAAATTTCGGTTCATAATAACAGCAGCTTGAAATACGCTAACAAATTTCAGTTTGTTTATGACCACACTTGAGCAACTCCATCTAGTATATATTCCCACTGACATACTTTAAATTATGAATACTTTCGAGGAAGCTTACAGTCAGATCCGTTTAATTCAAACTAAATCATCACTTTATCTTTTTCTATCTGATGGTGATAAATTCTCCTTTTCAAGAACACATCGCCGAAACGACGATGCTATTCACAGACGACACGTCTGACATTTTATGTATGCCAAACGAGGCAGTTTTTCATTCGTACTCGGTACGTATACAGCCCAAAAATTGGCAACCCCAGTCGGAAGACTTACACGTATGATAATGCGTTTACATGTGGACAGAATACGCTTATAGTGATGTGATATGATATGATATAGAGGACATGAAGGATACGAAATACAGGATGATGCCAAAGGAGAAACCATTAAATTTGGATTACTGATCGAAATTGAGTATCATTATAACGCCATGTAGAAAAGTAACAATGCAAAGAATGATGGCGTAACATATGACCATAATAAAATATATGGTGCCAGCGGAATAATATTGTTATTTCGGGAAATGTTTTTCGGTGGCGTCTTGTGGTTAATATAAAACCGAAATTACTATTATACAGATATGAATATTAAAGTTATGAATGGGCAATGAATAAATTATATTTGTTCGACGGTTCATTTAATTGCACATATCATTTTACAAAAGATTTTAAGGGTAAGGATGGTAAATCGCGGTGGGATGGGCAATGAATAAAAAATATTTGTTCGACGGTTCATTTAATTGCACATAACATTTTTCAAAAGATTTTAAGGGTAAGGATGGTAAATCGCGGTGGAGGTTAAGGATGTTAAATGACGGTGGAGGTTTAAGATGTTAAATGACGGTGGAGGTTAAAAATATTAAATGACGGTGGAGGTTAAAAATGTTAAATGACGATGGAGGTTAAGAAAGTTAAAATTTTTTTTTTTGCGGACACAGAACTGGTTTCAGGAGGTTAGCCTTTAATACCACTATCATCTTTTTGGCCAGTAGTTTATATGCCAGCAGGAACATATATTTGGCACTGTGGCATATAGCGTAATACATGCTTCTGTATACCACACTGAGTCGTAGTGAAACTCTTTTTTTTTGGCAATAACGTGGACTCCAATTACCAAAGTTACTCCCAATTGAAAGATTTATCACTTAGTTGACAGAATGTGGTTTCTTTGGCTCATCATAAAAATAAATAAAGAATTTTATTGTGGTTGAAGGGAGAACATTAGTTAGAGATTACTGGAAGATTTGTCGACGACATTAAATAAGAGTGCAATCCATCATAACTTTTTTCTCGTCATAGTATGCTCTATACGACGCACTCTATAATCATTAATTTTCCCTGGTATTTTCCCTTGGGGTTATGCCAAACAGTGTACAGACTAAAAGTTATTCCCACGCTCCCTTAAAAAGGAAAAACTTATTTCACCTCAACTAAACTCCTTCACCACCCCACCCCCTCTCTCTTTTTTTGCAGACATGTTTTATATCCTTGAGATGTAATTTCGGTCTTACAATGCATTTACGAAGAAAACTAATAATGTCATCGTTTGCAATTGGTCCATCCTGTTTCTTTTATTTACGAAAGTTCAAAATGAAATTAGTCCAACCGTTTTGGTTCTCAAGGAAAATGTTATTCTTTCACCACAAACTGTTCGTAGTTCTGCTTAAGGGTTTATGTTTATAGAGTTTTGTCAAGTGGTTTTCTTAGCGCAATTTTTTTTTTTAGTAAAACATAAAATAAAGTAAAAGGAGGAAAGTTGGGGGTGGTAGACGTGATAACAATTATTTGTGTCCTTCGCATTGCTTTGCACCGAAGAAAGTTTTCATGTGACTGGAAAAGTATGGCAAAGACAATCATTTTTATTGCACAGGATAAAGTAGGTACTTTGAAAAAACACGAAGGTGTTGGATTTTCTTTTGAGAGTTTCGTAAAGGAGCATCAAACTTATGTTTGGAGTTTTGTTTGGTTATAAATTGAGAAGTTAACCCAAACTTAAATAATTCTGTGAATCGAATTACTTACTTATTTTCGGTTTTAAATTAATTGTTCAGCACGTACATAGGTACAATATGTACGTGCTGAACAGGTATGCCGAATTTTTTTTTTTCGTTGAAGGATCCCTCATTTATTTTAAGTTTCGAAAAAAATTACCCCCAACTTTGAGCCAAATTAGTTGCTACCCAATTCATGAAACAAATAGTTTTTAACACATAGTACAAAGGGATATTATTAAAAGTAGAACCTTCAAATTTTGGAGTAATGTGAACAAAATTTTTGGACAGCACCTTTTTCCTTAATAAAATCGATCACAATACATACTTGAAATTGAAATATAAAGTACATAAAAATATTCGATATCTCATCATCACACTTAACAGATATGTCGGTATTCGTAAAAACAACAAACAAAAACACAACCCTTTTAAAACTTTTTTGGAGTTGAATAGTAAAATATCCAAAAATTATTTTTTAGGCGACTATACATAAAGCCTAGAGAGGTAATAGCAATCTAAACTTAAAACGTTTTTTGGAATTCGTGGAAACGTATAGAACTAATTTACACCCCGTAGTGATATGAATATATGAAAATTGGACAAAAAATCTGAAATAAAATTTAAATCGATATTTAGGAAGACCTAAGAGATATGATGAAATTCGTAAATATTTGAGCACCACTTTATTTGTAAAATTTTTGTTCGACCATGCAAATTTAATTTGTTGACTTAAATTATTATTGTAGTACATTTACATATAGGTGCGTACCAAGTTTCAACTTTCTAGTAGATGTCGTTCATTAGATACAAACAAAAACACATATCTCCGTTTCTAGGGTGCACAGACAAACGTTAACCCTATATTCTCAGCCGCTTTCAAGAAATAAAAAAACCCAAGATTTTGATTTCCAATATCACTGCTCTCATCTTCCATACTCCTAACCCCAACGTTTATGTGCTCTGTAAGGGGTTTACTGAGCCAGATTCCTGTCTAAATTCCAAGATATAATGGTGGATTCCTTACTTTCTCAAATAATAAAGCGTTGGGATTTCTTTCATTAAACAGGTATAACGCGAGGGTTATAATGGAATATTTTTCAGGATATTATTTCCTCAATTATCACCTTAAAATCATCGGCAAAGTATCATGAGCAAAGTTTTTGAGATTCACCCAACTCTCCTTTTACATAGTAAACAAACATACACGATTTTCAAATAACACGGTTCACGAATAAGAACAAATACCAACTTTTTTAAACGAAATTTTTGACCTAACACGATACGAAAAACAAAAAATACTTTATTATTAAAGTAATTCGTAAGGCATGGCAAACGTTGACTATGAAATACCATGACCTCTTCTTGAATCACAATTTTTCAAAAGTGAGATAGATCAAATTTGAACCAAAAATTTTGCGAAAATTACCAACTTAATTCCCTAATTCCAGATTTTTTTGCTCCCAGTTCTACTCATGGGCTCAAGAAGAAAATCCATCTGATTCTGGTGAGAATTGAGGTAAAAGAAAATATAAGAATAATCTAAACAAAAATTTAATCTTAAACTTTTTTCCGTTACTTGTAACTTACTGACAGCTTTCCACATCAATCACACGTAAAAATCTGTATAAGTAAAACTGATGAGATTTACCACCAACAACATTTACCTTTTCGTTTTTTCTTACACCGTTTCGCGTAAACATTTCTTTGAAATCTTTCGGAGTTTTTCACTTGGAGAACGAGTGAAAAGTTGAACCAACAACTTCCTTTAAAAATAGGACATATCTTAGAAGTAAACTTTTCTAAAGTGAACAGGATAAGTCTTATCCGCGACAGCGACAGAAATGACATGGTATACAAACATTTGCGGATGTCGAGCGAATATGGATGTTTTTTGATGGTAGGGTATTTTAAGTAAATCCAATGAAAATTACCTTACTTCTTATCTTTCGGTTTATGGCGGTATCTAGGCTGATAAATAGAAAGAAATTCAATTTAAACAAGGAAATTTGTGATAAGATCAACCAAGAAGGTGAGACAATCACAATCTGTGCATGATAAAAAATTACTATCTTTTCGTATAAACTTATTTTTAATGTTATTGAATTTTAATTACATATTTTTCAATTTGGAAAAAAATATATTTTAAGCTTTAAACAGTCAAATCACTATAATTTTTTACTCAAACTTTTCCATTAAAGACTGTTTTTGGTACCTTTGAAGCGAAAAGTAAAAATTCCATTAAGGAATTGCACTGTAAACTATAATCAATATTTGTTGTTATTAGATTTTTCGTGGTAAGCTACCAAAGAAGCTATTATGATTAGGAGTTAGTTATTCTTTCCGGTGTCAGTGGAGTGAAACTCCAACACGGAGTCCCCGACTGTGGACTAACCGCTATCCCTGAGGATATGACAAATTGCACTGTAAACTATAATCAATATTTGTTGTTATTAGATTTTTCGTGGTAAGCTACCAAAGAAGCTATTATGATTAGGAGTTAGTTATTCTTTCCGGTGTCAGTGGAGTGAAACTCCAACACGGAGTCCCCGACTGTGGACTAACCGCTATCCCTGAGGATATGACAAATTTGGAAAGAAACTTCACTGGAGAAGCCAGTTCATCATAAGATTGTTTTGGACTAGGTCCGAAGGAGCTGTTTCGTCATCGGAGGGCATAGACTCTTCAGAAGGTGTATTCTTGCCTACTAACCGAAACACCTTGACAGCTGGTGGGATCGCTGAGGTAAATTCTATATATCCACATCCCATTCCAAATTTATGACCGATGACCGATGACGAAACAGCTCCTTCGGACCTAGTCCAAAACAATCTTATGATGAACTGGCTTCTCCAGTGAAGTTTCTTTCCAAATTTGTCATATCCTCAGGGATAGCGGTTAGTCCACAGTCGGGGACTCCGTGTTGGAGTTTCACTCCACTGACACCGGAAAGAATAACTAACTCCTAATCATAATAGCTTCTTTGGTAGCTTACCATGAAAAATCTAATAACAACAAATATTGGTTAAAAAAATAAGTTGCGGCGGACGGGATTTGTTTCTTGATAGATCAGATCCAAGGTTACAACCATTGTAAATTTCACAGCCATGAAGCGCTGACCATATCCAGGGTTACAACCAGAGAATAGCCGAAAAAATCAAGAGAAAAAAGCTTCTCAAAATACACGCCTTTAGCCTAAGGTAGAGGACGCCTTTCTTGACCATTAAATTCTTCTCGGTAATAAATTTGGAATGGGATGTGGATATATAGAATTTACCTCAGCGATCCCACCAGCTGTCAAGGTGTTTCGGTTAGTAGGCAAGAATACACCTTCTGAAGAGTCCGATGACGAAACAGCTCCTTCGGACCTAGTCCAAAACAATCTTATGATGAACTGGCTTCTCCAGCGAAGTTTCTTTCCAAATTTGTCATATCCTCAGGGATAGCGGTTAGTCCACAGTCGGGGACTCCGTGTTGGAGTTTCACTCCACTGACACCGGAAAGAATAACTAACTCCTAATTATAATCAATATTTTCAAAAAATACCATGGCTGTGAATAGATTCAATGTAATTACTTAATCCTGAGTAATTGATTAAATATGAGTAGCTAGAATGAAATAGTACTGTAACATAGTTTAAATCATTCTCGTAAAGTATCCAAACTGAAATGGCGAACTGCCAACGTAATTTTGTTGATAACTGCAGTCTTGTTTTTACAGAGCACTGTCTCCATTTGAGATATTAAGCCGAATTGATGATGGACCTTAAAGGTAACATTTCATTCAATTCAAATTAAAAACATTCTCTATTCTTCTCGTGGACATGGAAATCAATACATGAGTATGAGCGCAGGTGATCAACTATTCGGTTTTAACTAGAAAGGAGTTACATATTTACCTGGTATTTATTTAATATTGCTATATTTACAAGACTATTAATATTTCACAATACATAAAATTAAAAACGGTGTCGAAAAACTAATAAGTATGTACTACAAAAATGTAACATGTTAAGTTACTTTTACATCATTAAAATTGCTCAATTTGCAGCAATTTCAGACAATTTTGACGTCACGAAAACATACATCAACATTCAGTAACATCAGCAATTGACGACATGGATCAATTGGTTGTCAACTCGTTGGTCAACAGCGATATGGAGCAATACTCAGCAATTTGGCAATAACAACATACACGGACAATTCAACACAACACGAAAGCAAATTTGAAAAATAAATCTAAAACTTAAAATATTTAAATTCCAATCCGTTATCATACAAAACTTTACAAATAAGTCCAAAACTCAAAACGAAACTTGACAACTGAATCATCGAACGAGGACTATTGCTCAGAATTTTCCAAGCTAGTGGAATTACAGCAACTAAGGCGAGAAACACCAGCAACCTGTGAAAACATTGCCAAATTGCCGAAATATCACCGCAACGAGCATGATATTGCCGGGTATTGCTCCATTAATTGCTCCACAAGTTTTGGCAATAGTCGCCGGGCAATTAATTGCTTGAAAAATTGCTCGTGTACAAGCTCCTTTAATGTTTGTTTATTATTATTAACTTATTGATAATATGAATGAATAACCTTTAAGCGAATAATCGGCAGAGAAAACTCCAGACGTATTTTAAACGGCAAAGGACACGGCAATCGACAATCGAGAAAATATCAATTGGATCAATCAACACATCATAATTGGGGAAAAAACAGGATATTGGTTAAAAAGGGTAGAAACTTAAAACTCTATACATGTTTCTTATTAAGTTATTATTAATAACTTCATTTATTTGTTTTAAAGCCAAAAACTTCACTCACTTAAAACATTATTTTCTTTTTAAATTTTTTAAATCACACTTTATGTAAAACCAAACAAGTGAATTAAACAATTAATTTTTAAATCACACTTTCCACAAAGCCAAACAAGTGAATTAAACAACTAAGCGGTCAGGTTTTTACATATCACAAAAAAAAAAAACAAGTTAATAGTATCAACATGCAAAATGTGTAATTTTATATACACAATGATCAATTTTACACATTGTGTGGAAAATTTCATGCAATTTTACTTCCCAGTCAATAAATTCATGAATTAAATGTATAAAAATACAAAGTTTTAAAAACTACTCTCAATTTTCTTTAATTTTTAAATCTTGTATGTATATCAATTCTGAATATTTTACTGATTTAAAGAGAGAGTTGTTTTCAAAAAAAAATTTGCTGTGAAGACAGGAGCGATGTTTTCATTTAAGAGATGTAAACTGAAAATATTTACTATATTATGAATTTTTTGTCATTTCACCGTAGCTTCACTCAGAAAACAGTTTGTAAAAATACTCTGTATTTAAAGCAAAAATAAGTGGAAAAATACACAATCTATGTAATTGTACGTCAATAATTTGTATAATCGAGTTTTAGCACACAAATAGGTATAGGTGTCCAGTAAAAAGAATAGATTTTGCCTTCATGTATATATTACACCATTAATAAAGTAAATTTAGACTTGGTTTAATTTTCCTTCAAATACTGCGTAGTATTACACCAAAAAAGGAGGTTCCCGGAAATTTATTTCATCATATCATTCTTTTATACTTTACGTCGTCAGATTTGTTGAATAGTGTTAGAAATAAGATTAGTCAAATGCAATATTTGTGAGTTAACATTTAATCAAATAATATTTATTAGTTTATCCGCTTATGTTTAACACCTTATAATTTATGATTTAGAGAGCAGATAATGCAATATCTTAACAGCTACATTAAACCAAGCAATAGCAATAGTATAATTATAAATCTACATTAAAATGAGGATTTTTACCTATAATGTTATGATATAGGAATTTTACACAAGTTGTGTAATAATTGCATTTTATGTGTAATAATTACGTCACTTTGGAAAATTGATTACACAGCTATTGTGTAATGATTACATCACTGATGTGCATTGATTACGCATATGTTAGTAATTATTACAACTTCTTTGTGTAGATTTAGATAGATAGATAGATTTATTTCAATTTTTATAAATAGTTCGTACAATTTTATACAATTTCAGTGATCAGATTTTAAATCTTTGCATCTGTAGTTATAATTTAGATTTTACTAAAATTAATTCTTTGTTTATTATTTTCATTCAATTCAAGGAAAAATTATGTAATAAAAACCTTGCTTGTGTTCTTTGTGTAATTTTCTATCTTATTACACCAGCATGTAATTTTACTACTATTATTGATGAAAAACAGTTGCCATTTATAATTTACTCCAAAATTTCTTAGAGTGTTGGTTTTTTTTATCGACCGCAGCCCAGTATAGAATGATTGCAATATTATTTTCTTATTTTGGTGTTTGGAAACTCAAGTTTTTTGGTTCGAAATAGTTATAAATTTTTGGTTAGAAACTATTCAATGCTTCAGTCATTACGAGGAAGGTGTGGAGCAATCAGAAGTACTTTTTTGGTAAGTACATCGAGTTTCTGCTATAGTTAATTACTTGTATTCTTTCTTCTAATGTCAATTTGCAAAATGTCCAGAAATCGTACTACGGATTCCAAAGGTGTTATTGTATTTCCGGATGATAATGCATAACGCTTTCGTCTAAATGTACCTATTCCATAGAAGAGGAAAGGCTTCCTTCCATATCATTTCCGTGTTTGATGCTAGAGGGAAATAACTCACCCCTTCTATCCGCCAACGTCTTTAATTAATTAAAAAATTAATCAATACTATCCTTTTCGATTTCAACCGCGGTCAAAGATTCCTCCCTGAGTTTAGAATTGAGACGCATCCTTTACGTTTCATTAAAAGAACTCTAAATGCACCAACCGAAAAAAATCCTGCACTACAAAAGGCATCAAACTAAATTGTTTAAGGATCCTAGTTAATTTCATTCAATTTTAAACCACCAACCCTACCGTGCCTAATAAAAACACATTACAAGCATTTTCCTGACCCGAATTTTTCCTAGGAAAATATAATGCCTGTATAATCAATTCACAAATTTTCAATTTATTTTCTACAAGAAATTAGCGTAAATCTTGAAAATTTCATTTTTCATTTTCCCACTGTTTTTCTTTTACGTCCGGACAGAAATTACCATTTTCATTTCGCTTTTATGAAGAAGAAAAAAAAATGGAAAAATAAATGGAAAACCTCACCACGTAAGGCGCACGCAGAAAAACGGATGAAAAGAGTTTTCTTGACATCAGGCCGTGCTATTTTCATAGACAACAAAATAAATTTGAAGAGGAATCCCGACAGTTATTTCGGGGGTTTCTGGTTTGTTACCGTCGTTATCTGGATCATGCTTTGTTCCACTGATGAGGATTGCGATGTGACATGAATATATTAGAAGTCGGGAAGGAACAAAGCGCCCAGGACTCGACATCACCATCAACGAGTCTAGCTAGGACTACCCGAGGACTATATCTACATTATCCTTACGTACAACGTAGCAGCTAATACTCAAGAAGGAGATGAGGACAAGTTTGCTCCTATTTCAAGTCGAGTGTTTTTGATCTTGAGAGGTTGATTTCCAGTGTTGTTTATTTTACGGAAAGGTTTCGTTAGACCGTTGTTATCCTCTCACTTGATACAATATAATGGACTTTGTAGTTGAATATTAAGAAATTTTTATTTGAGGGCGTTTCTGGGAGTAGGACTTGACGAAACAACCGACTTTATAACATTGCTCTTCTGTTGTCCCCGCTGGTCTTGCTTGGGTTTTAAGTGGGGTTAATTACTGGGGATAAATCTAATAGAAAGGTCACTGGAAGATTAATCTATGGGATTGAGTGTTGCAATTATATACCTTCAAGTTGACATCTTAATAAATGAGTTCAAGAGATGGAAAGGACGTTTGAGCTGCTTGGAACACAATTCAAAAATTTAGTCTATAAAAAAAAATATCGAATAGGACAGTCAGAATAAATTGTGAAATAAAATTAAGTGCATACCATACTTAGGACTGGCAATAAGCAAACGTTTATTACTCTTGTAACTCCGGAGTGAAATTCAATGGGCGTCAAGAATCGTTACAAACATTATCTTTAAATTGACTTCATTGTGTTTATTAATTCACTTGATGGTACATCTTTAAGTTTTACTTTATTTAGCTAGTGGCTCGTGATCCTCTTCTAGTCCCCGTGACTCGTCTTAGCTCGTCATGGTTTCGATCGTCTTGTCTTGTCACTCGTCGTTCGTCTTGTTTACTCGTCTCCGCTCGCCTCGTCTCCTTGTTCGTCGCAGCTCGTCTCAGTGCGTCTTCCGCTCGTCTCAGCTCGCTACTCGTCCTACAGGGACGTCATTTGTGGGGGGGGGGGGGCTGAGAGGTCATTTGCCCCCCCCCCCTGAATTTAGCATTTTCATATATTATATATAACATGTTATGTAAAAATATATACATTCATAACATCTTGCCCCCCTTAGAAAATACTGAAATGACGGCCCTGTCGACCTAGTTCTTCTCTTCTTTACTCAGCTTCGGCTCGTCTTGGCTCCACACGTCTTGGCTCCACTCGCTTTGTCTCGTCACTCGTCGTTCGTCTCAGCTCGTTTATTTGTCTCCGCTTGTCTCGACTGATCCTAGGCTGCTTGCTTCACTTTGGCTCTTTGTTCGTTGCAACATAACTCGGTTCTTCTTCGGCACGTCTCAGATTGCTACTCGTCCGAGTTCGTCCCTTCTTGCCTCAACTTCGGATCATCTTGGCTCTGCTCGTCTTGTCTCGTCACTCGTCGTTTATCTCGGTTCGTTTATTCGTCTGCACTTGTCTCTTTTCGGCCGCTCGCTTCGTATCGGCTCTTTATTCGTCGCAGCTCGTCTCGGTTCGTCTTCGGCTCGTCTTGTTTATTATTATTCATAAATATATTAACAAATATTAAACTATGTTTTTCGTAGCCAGCGAACGCATTTCGTTCAATTTACTTTATATTTTTTAATACTGAGCTATTTCACAATTCGATTCAAATCAATAGAAATAACAACACTTTATTAATTCGGTTTCAGAAATTACAATAATTCCGATTTCATGTACCTACTACTCGATCACTGGTCGATCGCTGCTAACTATCAAAATAGCTTTACAAATGCTTTCGCGAAGATCTCACCATCGTCTCGCTGTCACCGTAGTATAACTAATTAGTATGCAAACTCTGCGTCGCTTATTGATATTGGCCACGTGTTAAGTCAAGTGAATCCCCGCATATTCGGTAGTTTGTGAGAAACTTACTAGCAATATCTGTTGCATGCGACAAGTGTCAAGAAATTTCTAGGCTATTCTGGGTGTCGGATATTGTGTTCGACCTGAAATTAAAAAAAAAATTACCACCCTGAAATCTTATAAATTCACGTTTTAGAACAAGTGCACCACAAAAAGTATAAAATTTATCCGTACACGTACCTACCATTTTTGGGAATGTTAGTAATGAGGAGAGCGAGTTGGAGATGGTCGAAAACAAGAAAATTCTGACTCTTATTTTTGAGGATTGGAAACTTAGAATTTAGGACTATATGGAGCCACCATTGTTGGGTGCATTCTAGAAAAATAAGACAGTTGATAGTGGAAGCAAGCTACGGCGAGGAAGTTGTCTTTTGTCCTTCAGAGTTGGCGTATGCTAGAAAGCTGAAACTTGGTATATATATGTATTAGATACTACAGAGGGCGGTGGAGTGAGAAATTATCTGTAAAAACAGTTTTTTTTATACAATTTCATGAATTTCGTCATCCTTTGAAAGTATAAAAAAAAGAAACAAGATGAAATTCATTATTTAAAATTTTTGGTTTCCAACACAGAAATTTCAACCAAACCCTGTGAATTCAATGAGCTATAAATTTGATCAAAGATTTTTTTCGCCTTCAATGAATTTGCTTCGTCACTAAACTAATTCTCTATGGATATCACTACTTTGACAATATACTATTGTTTTTTTTAAGATGAAATACAAGTTTTGCTCCCCGCTGAAAATATCCTCTTTAATTAGCCCATACCTTGCCATTATACTTGTACACGTATCTCTAAACAACGGAAAAATATTAATTTAAACTTGCTAACAGTTTGCAAAATAAAAATCCGAATATATGCTCCCGTGCCAATGTCGAAGGACAAACTTCTATGAATTTCGTGATGAAAACTTTAGCCTCGAGAGAATTCCATAGACTAAAGCGTTTCGACTGAAATATATACAAAACTTGACTTAACTTATTTGTTGTTCTCGTGTTTCGATATTACCTTCCATACTGAAAACTTTTCCAGAAATTCCGCAAGATATGTTATTATGGAGTAGAAGTTTATGCCATGTTTGCAATTTAATCTGATGGAATTTCCAGGTTAAGACAAAGGACCTTTTCATCATCAGACATTATTATGCTTAAACTGCTACCTATTTGCAGCGGAAATTATTAGTGGAATATGTTTAAAACTTTGACTAATCGATGCTCAAGGCAGGATGAAATTTATCGAATTATTATCGATTCCAGGAAAGATCCCTCTCGATTAAAACTTAACTCTGATAAAAAAAAATACGCAGGGCGGAAGAGCAGCACGGAATGGAGTAACATCAAAATGGAAGAGCCACTATAGCAGTTCGTCAGTCTTCATCTATCTGAGATATCCACCGCATAGAGGACAGTGGTAATAAACTTCTAACCGATGATGATAACTTCACGACTAGTAGTGGTCGCCTGAACCAAAACCAATTCCTGCTCTGGAAGCTAACTTAAGGGATGATATGTTTTTCTTTTCAGTTCGACAGCAGTTTGGTATTATTTGTTTAGTATTTCACTTTATTCGCAAATAGAGAAATTACCGTATCTTTGAGATGCTAACCGATCAAGCTTAAAGTAAGATTTCGGTCGATATGAACGTGTGTATAGCTACGACTATTTATGCAACACGAGTTTAGGATATCGCAAGAGCTAAGTAATGTCGAGATCTTGATCAAAAAGTTCCCGGAATTTATTGAGAAAATTAAAAATACAAGTTTATTCATCTAAATCTACATTGTCCCCTTCAAAGTAATCCCCATTGACTGCAACACACTTATGTCAGCGCCTGATCCAAACCTTGAAACATTTTTTATATTTGGTTTTCGGAATGACCATCAGTGCTTCCTGCAATTTGTCCATTACTTCCTCTCAGCTGCTGAAACGCGTTCCCCGTAGTGGTTTTTTTTTAACTCGATTGAACAGAAAGAAGTCACAGGGAGCCAAATCAGGTTAATTCGGTGGCTGTTGGATGGTATTTGTTGCTTTTTTCGTCAAAAAATTACGAATAATGATAGCACTGTGCGACGGTGCGTTATCAAGGTGCAAAATCCTCGAGCTATCTGCCCACAATTCTGGTCTCCTTCGGCGAATTGCTTTACGCGAACGTCTCATAACGCCCAAATAATACTCTGTGTTTACTGTCTGGCCTTCTGGCACTACACCGTTGTAATCCATGAAAACAGTGAGCGTTGCCTTTTTTTTTGACTGAAAACGACGGGACCACTTTTGAACCGATCCTGCCACTGGTAAACGACCGTTTTCTTTAGAGAATCGTTGCCGAAACACTTTTCCAACGTTCGCGCACCATTAAATCCGTTTTTTACGTAAAATTTAATACAAGTTCGTTGTTGCAAATTTAAATCCATTTCTAAGATTGTAAAAAATCGCCATCACACACAGAGATAGATGTACTCTTGGCTACGTAACTTTTGCAAATGTCAAGCTATGACGCTAAGATTTAGAGGGAATGTCAACAACAGATGTACCAACTTAACAAAAAAAAAAAGAACTCAAATCGAATCTTTTTGATCAAGGTGGTATTTAGGTCTCTGCATTCCCGTTCACGAAAACGGTTGATGGGATGGCACGCTGTACAGTTTAGTGCAACATTCTATGCTCGAGAATCTCATAGGATTGACTCACGCCCGTCCTTGCACGTATGGATTTATTTTGAAGAATTTTTTTATCGATTCAACTGACCGATTTATGAAAAGTAAAAATTTAAACTCCAGTAAAATTCTCAATCCTTGCAAAGTCGTGGATTTAAAGCAAGAAAATTTGCCATATGTAATTCAAATTGAACAAATTGCACCATACTCTAAATTTTATCATCTTCAACCTTCTTTCGGTGATATCCTCTCAGGAAATGGCTGCATTTGCTCGAATTTCCTGAAGCAGTAAAAAATTATTACAAGAAAGGAAAAATGTAAATCAATAGAAAGCACACCGTAACACCACCAATAAAGACATTTTCCGATAAGGAAGCCCAGCCACAGATTCTACCAACAAGATCCATACTCGACTAAGGAACTATTCCAGCATCGTTGTTCGTATCGTGTCCTTTCTGTATCCTTCCGGTAAACTTCAATATAGTTTTTGCTTGCTGTTGGATTGAAATTCCAGGCTATCATCACTACCCTTACACGCGATACTGATAATAAAGTCGACCCGTCATACCGACTACCGATGACATAGAGAGAAAGAAATGTTCGTCCTTAAATCCGCAACTCAGCGTATTTCTTCTGACTTTGATTAATCAAACGCAATGAAACGTTTAACAGAAGACAATAAGCCCCATTGTTCCCGGTGTTCGTTGCCTGCTAGCTCCTGAGTCAAACTCGAAACACTTTCAACTTTCCCAAGGAGCCCGATCCAAACACAAAACAGGCTTAAAATTTTATTGGCAAAGGATGTGCGGAACGTGAACACAAAACTGTAATGCCTCTGTGATAAGGCTAATTTATAATCTGTCGTTGATAAATGGGATAAAGTGGGAAGCTGGCGGAAAAACGCGAACTCCTGGATATATTTTCTGTGCCATGTATACAGGATATCGGTGTCGGGCTGGATGGATAGCGGTGTATAGGACGGCAAGAAAAAGATCTGGCTTTGAATGAGCCCCGAGGGAATTTCGGGCTATCGACCCAGAAATTTATGCTTATGTTTTCTCCATGTGAAGCTTGATTATATCCTTTATTTTTATTAAGGTTGAAAAATAGCAAGTCTTTAATAAGCACTTCGTTGTCTACTCCGGGGACGAATAAAAATAAAAATCACTTTGGAAGTATTCGTTTTGAATCAAACTTAATGAAAAGCTGTAATTAAATCTGGACTAAGTGCTGGTTAGATAGGATCGTCCTTTTTACGGTCTAGAAAAAATCCATCTTAAAGTGTAGTAAATAACATTCTGATCGAAATCTTTCGGGAAAGGCAGTTCCAGTCATAGTAGGTACAGGACTCTGATTCCAAAAGACATGTGGCGAAAATCTTAAAAACGTATGACAATCCCTTTACACCTCCTTGAGTTTGTAGGCGATTGTATAAAAAAATTTTGAAAGTAGAACTCTGTTCGAAAGCTTATCAAACCTAAGATATATGACGGAATTCGTGAACATGTATACAACCTTTAATGAAGCCATATTAGAAGTAGTACTAAAGCGAAAAATTCGGAAAACCGTTTCAGATGATTATATAAGTAGAAGACAAAATTTATTCAGTATCTAATCAGACCTAAGCTATGTAGCAAAATTCGTGAAAAAATATGCAATCACTTTACACTCTTTAGGGTTCGAATTTAAAAAAAAGTCTTGAAAAGGGTTTCCAGGCATTTATCTGAAGAACCAGTAGAAGTAAAATTAATTAATAGTAAAGATATTGGATCATGTCTAATCACTTAACTAATTTATTGTATCTAATCAAAAAATGAATTTTACCAATGAAATAAATGATTATGATTATGATTACGATAATTCATTATTAAGTAAAATTAATTTATTATTTTACTTCTTTTTTAGACTTTAGAGATACGAGGGTACGAGGGTAGATTGAAAAGTTTCCGGAATGGGCAAGAGATGGCGTGCGTATCGCGAAATCGTTACAATGGTGTGTAACACCAACCCCCTCGCGTCTGTGAGAATCTCGCAGATTTCTCGGAGACATTTCGAGTTGTCTGCGAGATTCTTCGAGACGGCTTATAGACAAAATACACAGTATCGAGAGATATGCTCACCGACATCTCGAAGACATGTCTGCAAATGTCTCGATAGCAAATTTTTGTTTAGCGTAGCGCCATCTGTTTGATGATAGCGTGTTGTGATAAAAGCTCGTACTCTCTCAAGTTGATGAATATTTCGCGGAGATTGCCATCGGCTGGAAATAAGAAAGGGGGTTATAAAATGAAACGTTTTGGCAAGCGAGAAGTTACCTTACTGCAATATAATAAATACAAAAAAACTAATAACGTAGTGACACATTCTATGATTTTCAATCACTTCACATCACACTTGTGTCGTTTTATTGTAGCCGCACTTGAACTGTAACTTTTCGCGTATTTAATTTTCATCGTGTAAGTCGCGGATGACATTTGCAGCGCTCGGAGTGATGCGGCTGTTTTTTGCATTACAAATAGATCGTGGAAGAAAGATAATCAATATGATTTCTAGGCTCAAACCATCGAGATTATTACCTCGTTCACCTGGTCAACGACGTATCGCTACGAAGCACTTCGTTGTACCAGGTGAACACACGAAATTTTGCTACGGAGTAGTTTTTCTACAACGTTGCAAAACCGCGTAGTGTAGTGTAGTGGATTAGCTAATCCTTCCAAGAGAACACTTGTCGTTGCGTTGCGTAGCAGTTTTCTTGTCAAATGTCAAAAAACTAGATTGGATTTTCTCTACGATTTTAGTTGTAGCCCCTTTAATGATTCCATTTTGCTGAATAATAAAAGGAAAAATTACATTTAAGACATAAAACGGCGAATGTAACAGTTTTTTATAATAAAATAAATACCTCTTGTGACAGTTGTCAACAAAAATAAGAGTGCGAAACCTCAATTCACTTCACGTGAACACTCATATATCAACCGGATTTCATAATACGCTACACTACACTACGCTACCACGTGAACGAGGTAAATGTCTCGTAAGACACAAGCGACCAACTGGACCATTTAGGCAAGCTGTCAAATTTTCAGACAGATGCGTTGCATATACATAGTTCCTGTTTGCCAATGAGTTTTGTGAAGCAAGTCAGGCACTTCTCCCGATTGTGGACACATTTGGTCGATTATGCTGACCAAAAAAATCACGAAGTGCACAAAATGCATTTTGATTTGAACGCCCATTTTCGTAAGAGGCTTCAACAACCTATGGTCACTCCATGTACACAAGACACTCGCTAACGCTTGTAAAGTGTCAATTCTCCATTTCGAAAGCAAGAAGAAGAAGAAGTTCGAAAGTTTTCTTTCAATGTGTATGTGAACTTTTTATTAGATTTCTTTTTAAGATTTCTAATATTCATTTGAAATATTGTACTTAAAATAAATTTTTTTCGTAGCTTTCCAGTGCCTATAAATCTATTAAAAGCATTGGTTTTTTATTATAGTGTTTCTGAAAAAACGTCGGCGTTTTTTCGAATTTAACGTTTTTTGACGGTCTCGCGGAGGCCGGACCATATTAGTAGTGTGTCTTGTGTACATGGAGTGACCATACAACAACCTAACGCGCTGCTCAATTGTATACCTCTCCATGGTTGAATTTGTCAAACACTGAAACAAAGGAATGTCAAATTAAGTTGGGCGAAAAACTTGACGTTAAGGTGTGACTCACAATTAACATCGTGCATTATGGTTGGACCACCCTTTACAAGAATGCCAACATCAATTTACAGTACAACATTTTTTCTGCTATTAACTTAGAAGTAGAGTTCCACAAACTGACAAATTCGTTCCTACTACAAGTTTGTAAAACTACTTCGCAAATGCAATAAAAACACACCAGTATAAGTTTTTTTTCTAAATCTCCCCATCATCTCTATGCTTTTTATTGTGCTTACTTAAAGTACTCGCATCCGAGTACCGCTTATTACAAATCTTACAAAGATACGGTTTCTCGCCCGAATGCTTTACAAAATGCTTTCGTTGCTCAGCCGCGGTAATGAACTTCTTCTGGCACACGGAACATTCGTAGCGACGATCGTTCGTATGAATTTTCGTATGTCGCGATAGAGTCGACGATTCGGAAAAACATTTCCCGCAATCGATACATTGGAATGGCTTTTCGGCTGTATGAATTCGCATATGCGAGTAGAAGTGATGCTGAACGGTAAACGCTTTGCCGCAGAGGCTACAAACGTAGGGTCGTTCACCTGATTGACGAGAAACGATTGGAATTAGTTTCGGCGCGGCTTGCTGTCGAGAAAAACTACTTACCTGTATGACTCCTTCGATGCACTTTTAGGTGGTACTTCTTTTTGAATGTCTTGGCGCACGTTTCACATTGAAACGGTTTGAGATCTTGTTCCTCCGGCTCGTCTTCTAGCTGGACAATTTCCAGGTATTCTTCGACTTCGTGCGGAACAGCCAGGCATGTGATTTCTTTGTCGGACAACGAACCGTCCTCTTCCAGAGTTTCGACTTCGGGAATCGTTTCTTCCTCCGCTATTACGATAATTTCAGTTTCTTGAGCGGTTTGCATGGTCTGGCGCAAAATATGGTCAGAGCTTTCGACTTGCAGTCGAAAGAAGTAGGCAATTTCGAGTTTTTCGTAGCAAATCTGGCACATCCGGGGCGGAAGAGTGTCGTGTTCGTCAACCTGTTCGCGATGGAGTCGGGTCTTACGTAAAAATAAAATCAGAGTTTTGCGCTTTGTCTTACCTTGATTCTGGCGCAGAAGATGATTTTCTCCTCGAGATGTGTCATCGCTTCACTACTGCCGAATATTGGAATTGTTCCAGTACCGGAAACGCACAAACGACAAACCGTTTCGTCGAACGCCATCGCTGCAAGTGTTTTCAGTGAGAAGAGAAATGTCACAATCTGACAGTTCACGTTATGGAGGAGAAATTAACTTTAACAGAGTAGGTGCTGAGAAATGGTTTGAGTACATGGTGGAAACTTAGCGAAAATGTTAAATTAAGGGGACTCCCCGAAAAATTAATTCCGTTATTATTCAAATAACGTAGTATACATTTCTTTTTCTTTTTTAAGGGTTAATCGATTAATTAAAGGATTAATTTATGTTCTTATTCCAGTTTGAACGCCGATGGGAGTTCAATTCGAATTGCGTTGAGTAATTTTCTCACAAGTTAATCAAAGTGACAATTATAAGATGTTACCCAGTTGGTCGCGTCTGCGAGAATCTCGCAGATATCTCGAAGGCTATGACGGCCTGTCTGCGAGATTCTTCGAGACGTCTTATGGGAAAAATACACGGTATCGAGACAAATGCTCCCCGAATCTCGAAGACATGTCTGCGAATGTCTCGATAGAAAAATGGCTTTGGCAATAGCGCCATCTGTTTGATGAAAGCGTTTTGTGATAAAAGCTCGTACTCGTATGAATATTTCGCGGAGATTGCCATCGGCTGGAAATAGGAAAGGGGGTTATGAAATCAAACGTGCAGGCAGGGGCGAAGTTACCTTACTGCAATATAATAAATATAAAAAACTAATAACGTAGTGACACATTTCCAATCACTTCACATCACACTTCATTCACGCTTGAACTGTAACTTTTCGCGTATTTAATTTTTATCGTGTAAGTCGCGGATGACATTTGCTGCGCTCGGAGTGATGCGGATATTTTTTGCCTTACAAATAGATCATGGTGGGAGCACATGTTTCTATTGCTATTTCTTTGTATCTAGTGATGGCTCCTCATCTTCATCTTCTTCAACAATATTGTTATAACTCATTTTTCTTCAATATCGCGAATAAATTTTAGTGTTTTTAAATTTTTAACCGTCAATGTGACAGATTGCAAAGACGTACACACAGTGCATATGCTCGAAACCGTGAGTAGTGTAAGCGCCAGAAAATTTCCCCTCCATGCAAATTGTATGCGCTATGAGCGTAATTCGGACCGAGTGTGAGCGCGCTAAAAGCGCAGAAAGCGTAATTCAGACCGCGGCCTATGTCTCTTAAGAGACAAGCGACCAACTGGGTACTTTATTGACGAATATACCATGTGCTCTGGTGGCGAATTTCGGAACTATATTTGATAGACAGAAAGTGACATGAAAGACTGTTTGTTAATGGCACACTATTCGAACTTGAGAAATACTTGTAAGTATACTAGGAGAAAAGATTGAAAAAAAATGCTTTGATGGGGGCAGTTGCATATGGGGGGGGGGGGGGAGGTGAAAAACTTTAGACTATGATATCTCATGAACCTATTGCTGTAGACAAATAAAATTCGGTTTGGGTATAAAGGTCGAATAAAAACTGATTAAAGTAAATAAAATTTAGTGGGTGGTGGAGCATAGAAGTGGAGGGGATAAGAATTTTTCATAAAAAGCACATTTCATATCTCAAGAACAGTGTAAGATAGATGCTTAAAATTCTTACCAGAAGTAGAGCTAATTGAAATAGGGAAAAAAAATTGGGACTAGGGTGTAGTTGGTGAGGGTGAAAAGGAAAAAGCTCCGATGTTTATATCTTAAGAACCTGACATGACAGAAACCTTAAACTTGGTATTTAGGTAAAGCTATAGTAGCGGCATGTTGGAAAAATATAATTTTTTTAGAGATAGTATGGTACGGGGCTGGGGGTGTTCTTCCTAACTTTAGAACGGCTTATGCTAGAAAGTTGAAACTCGGTCCGTATATGTAAATCAACTAGAAAAGTAGTTCTAATTAAAAAAAAAATCGAATATTCATTGGCGTTCGGAAGGGGGGGGGGGGGGGGCAAAAAAAATTATTAGTAAATATAAAATGCATGTTTTCACGATTTTCGTCATATCTACTAGATCCTTCCAAATATTGAATTCATTTTTATTCCACGGATTCTTCATATGAATACCTAGAATGTGTTTTCAAGATTTTTTGAAATTCGACCCCTAAGGAAGTGTAAAGTGGTTGTATACTTTTTCATAAATTCCACCATATCTCTCAGGTCTGATCAAATATCGAACATCTTTTAACTTCGACGGACTTGTTTAATAAACACCTATTTACAAGTTTTTCTTTTTCAACCCCTAGACCCCATCCCGAAATATGACACAATTATGTTATTCATATGTTACGCCCTAGTCTAACCACTTCCCGAACTTTTTGTTAGGTTTCCAGTCACATAGTAACCTACGCCGCATCTCAGAACTGAGCGCGTTCCGAACTTCTGGCGGAAAAATAATAAAGTTGCGCCCAGTCTGTTGGCAGATTTTTTTAAATTCTTTTGGGATAGTGGAACCACTAAAATTTTAATAACGTTATAAAAATGCTACAAAAACTATAATTTCTTATCTTTAATCAGTAAATATGAAGTTTAAAAACAATTACGAATAGAAAACGCAATGACATCGCTAAAAATTTACTGCACTAAATCACATGAACAGAAAGTTTGATTGTACATACAATCACCCCATTTTTAGATTGTAATAAATATAATAGAAATCAGAATAGAATGGAATTAAAAAATTACTATATAAGCGACAATGCTACCAAGCGGATGGAATTAAAAAACTACTGTAGAAAGTTTTTGTAAGTCCCATATTTTGAACATACTGCAAACCAATCAATCGTTTAATACTCTAGATGAATATTGAAGTCAGATTTATATTGTATGATAGTTGGGGATGAAGTAGTACCTATTACGTGTGTATGTTGTATGTCCTTCATTATAGAGTCCCATTAGATTGCAACTCAAAACTAAAATACAATATGTATTCAGTTTTTAATTTCATTCAACTAGAAAAAAAAATATCCTTTTTGAAGGGCTGTTATATGGGAGGTGGAGCAAGGACACACTCGATTACTTACATATTTATCCTTTTCCTTGGAACCATTCAAAAATTAATGTGTACAAAATTTCAAATTTCAAAAGTTATCGGAAAATATTGTTGAACACGTGTCTTAAGGATTTTTTGTATGGATGGTACTACGTAGGTTGCCTTTTATATTTCGGGATTAGAGAAGAAAAACAAATATTAATCACCGAAAACCACTTTATTGTTTTTCAAAATATTCCCCATGAAAATCTATACACTTTTGCATGCGTTTGAACAAATTGTCGAAGCACTTTTGCCACTCTGATTGAGGTATCTCCAAAACATGCATTCTGAATGCGGCAACCGCTTCTTCAGGTGTCGAAAAACGTTGACCTCTCAGTTTGTTTTTTACGTACGGGAATAAAAAGAAGTCATTCGATGCCAAGTCAGGACTATACGGTGGATGACTCATCAAATCGATGTTTTTGAGCATTTCTTTGGACCAATTGACACGAGCATCTTTTTGAGCTTTTGTCAAATTATGCGGGATCCAACGCGAACAAATTTTTTTGACAATCAAATGATCATGCAATATTGAATGTATGCTGGTCCCACTAATGCCTAAGGTTGTCTCAACTCGCACAGCATCAAGCGCACAGCATCAATGGTTTCCGGAACAACAACTGATTTTGGACGACCTTCACGAAATTCGTCTTGAAGTGAACTACGACCACGATTGAATTCACCATTTCATCGATAAACACTGGTCCTTGATGGAGCTTCATCGCCCAAAATTGAATTAAGTTCATCTATACACTGTTGCTGAGTTAATCCACGTCGAAAGTTGTAAAAAATAATCGCACGAAAATGTTCACGATTTAATTCCATTTTTGAGCTGAGATAAATCTTTTAACTTACTGCAAACAACACAAATAGCGCTCGTATGTCAAAACGTTCTGAGTACGTATAACCTCAAAAATGTCCAACTTTACGATAGAGCTGTCAGTTACCAGATTGCACCACCAGGGCTGCCAAGTCCCGAAACATAAAAGGCAGCCTACGTATTTCTAGTTTTAAATCAATGTCGAATTTGTTAGTTTATCTAAAGATGATCATATAGTTTGTTTTTGAAGTATTTTGTGAATTTCTCCTGTTTTTAAACGAAAATGAGGTGGGATCATTATATATGCATAATGTACACTATACATATATGATTTCGGAAATATAGTAAAATAGCTATAAATTTTGAACGGTTTGATTAAAAAATCAAAGTAATATATACTTTTGAAGAAAATTTAATAGTCTACAACTTTTTCTCTCACGACTTTTTCGTGGGAACAATATTTGAAGACATATCTTAACAAATAGAGCAAAAAACGTGATAAAATTTTTTTTTTTCCGAAATTTACGATTTTCAAGGGCGGATAACTCGAGAACAGAACAACATATCGACAAATGTAAGTAGTGATTCTTATAGCAAATTTTGTCAGCTTCAAATTTGAATATAGTGATCAAGCCGCTACGACGCATAGTTTCCGAGATATAAGCGAAAAACCCAAAAAGGGACCTTTCGAGTGCCCCCCTCCCCCCCGCTCACCTCCTAGGAGTGGGGACTTTTGATATGTTCATCTCCAGACCAGTCCAAACAAAGTTCCGAAGTCAATTTTTCTGTCCCTAAAATTTCCCTCTATAATCATTCGTTGCCTGGACTAATGTGTCATCAGCATAAGTAATATATATTTGGCAGTCCTCTGAACTGCAGATTGTCTAAATACAGAAGATACAATATACGCACAAGAATTGAACCTTGTGGAACTCCTATATTGACTGTCCTAGTTGAGGTTAGTGAGTCAAGATTTTTGGTAATGTTCTGTCGTCCAACTAAAAAGTTTTTTAATATTTTTTTGATCATTCCTTGAATCCCAAATTCCTTTAATACTTCAAGTAGTATTTTATGGTTTACAGTGTCGAAGGCTTCTTTAAATTTTACAAATATCGCAGTAACGTAGGAACCTTTGTCGAGACCTTCATTTATGAACTGAATAGCGTCAACCAAGGCAGACGTTGTATTGCTGCCTTCTAAACTGTCTTTTAAACCGATGGTCATTGTCACTAGCGTTTAAGTAATAATAATGTATATTTATATGCTTGTTATTGTAAGTATCTAATAATGTAATAATATTCGGATATATGTTTGAACCACCCATCTATAAAGATGGGAGAGCTCAGTGCTGTTTTCAAGCAATTTGGAAATATTTCTTTGTTTAAATTGTTATTTACGAGTATATTTATCTATGGTATGTAAGGAGGGTTGATATGATTGAGCTTATTGTTCTTAGATCATTTGTTGTTATACCATCGATACCGGGGGCTATGTTAGATTCAAGTTCAGCAATGATGTTTTCCACTTCATTGGCATCCTTTGGTAAAAGAAACATTGCATTTGATGTCATACGACAGCAGGTCATTTGAAAATTCTCCACGTTACTTTGAGTCTTAAGTTTTTCTGCGAGAGTAGTGACAATCGTGCTGAAGTGTTCGTTTAATGTATTTCCAAGATGTCCATACCCCCGTACTTGAGCCCCTCTTCCTCCTAATTATTTCGCACAGTTAAACATAATTTAATTTTTCCATTTAATGCAAAGGATTTACTCAAAAACAAGCCCTTTTTTTGACGTCACAAGAAATTTTAATTTCGACACCACTGCCATCTATCATCGAGCACTACGGTCACCACTCAAAAACTGAACGAAGCCTTACCACATCGAAAACCAATGGCCGACTCCTCCAACCGAGTATCGCACTCGCAGTACATCGCGGACATTTGTCGTCGCTACCTTCTTAAAATCGCGTTAAACTACCGCAAAACTTTCCGAAAATTAATTATTAAACGTAGAAAAAACTCAATCCAATCCGCTCGAAGCCCGCAAACACTTCAGTCCGTCAAAATCGGTTGCAAAACGCCGGGAAAACGATGAACTAGTGTGTCGGTGAGGGGGAAAAAGTGCCGGCATTTGAACGCGAAGTGCATACCAAAAAAAAAAAAAAAAAGAATTTTTCTGCCAGGTTTTTTATTTCGCGTATTTTCCGATTCGTAATCGTGTCGCAAGTTGGCAGAGACACCGACGTGATTTTCCATCGGCGAAAAGGATAACGCAGTCAGTTGATTTTCCGGTTGCGTTTCGTGCATTTTCCGGGTGGTAGAAGGGAAAAAAATTTCATTTTTTTTTTTTCATTCGATTTTATCGCGAGTTTTCTTCTTTTTTTCGTTCGCTCGCTCGCGCTCGGTTCTCGACAGACGAAAATTTGGTGCAACCCGTCACGCTCGCATGGCCATTGCACGCGCGAGTGAAACAGGCTGATTGTGCGGCTTTTTCTTCTCGGTTCGTTTCGATCGTGCTACTGTTGCCGTTTTGCACGGTGGAAGCAAAAGACAGCAACGACGACAACAACAAAAAAAGGCCGGGAGTGAGCCGCTGACTGATTTTTCTCGTGTGTTCCGTGACTTAAATCCGGTGGGGTGCGATTTTCTTCGGGGCGAAAAGTTGCGATAGTTTTGTTAAATTTTTCTTTTATGTAAAAAGTTGCCGTGGCAATCGAGTGGAGAATCGAAAAGTGGTAGTCTTCGGGTTTTTTTTTGTTGCGGAAATCACCGGGCCACGAACCGAACAGACGAACGCAGAAAAAGTTGTCTACGGGGCCAACCGGACCGGACGACATTTTGTTGCCGAGAAATCGGGGCGAAGGAGGAAAATTACTGAAAAAGAAAAAATGATCGATACGGCCGACTTGCAGGCATTCCTCAGCAGTAAAGTTGAGGGAGGAGCGGTTGCTGTTGATTTGTTTAAAATTGGACAAAGCCATCACCAGCTGAATGCCCGTAAGTTTTTTTTCTTCGTGATTTAGTTGTCGCAGGAGCACCGACGTTCGCCAGAACCATCCCTCTTCAGCTTCCCCTTATACAAGTCGGGGTGCAGGATACGAAAACTGTGGCATGGCTTCGACCAAACTCGATATCGATTTTCGTGTCGTGGCCGGCTACTGTCTCCGCTGGCCAGCCAATACGGCGGAAAATTTGCCTTGTTCCGAACAAGAACAATTTGTTCAGTCAGTCGGAAAATCGCTGAAGCGGTCGGTTTCCGTTTTGTTTATTTTGTCCCCGATCCGTTTGTAGGGTTGGCGCAATTAGCGGGGCAGCAGTTTTTATGTCAGATGAAGTTGCATCGTTGATTGGCAGCGCGCACACTAATTAAGTTTGGGATAGTCGGTGCCGACGACCTACCTCAATCGAAAACTGAACGTTTTGCAGGGAGTTTCCGTCGTCGTCGTGCCTTCGAATCGATAGGGTCAGGTCATAGGCACCGTTGGAAGCTGCAGGCTTATTTGATTTCGGATAAAATGTGTTTAATAGGTCAGAAAGCTTGCTTCTGCGAATGTTTTTAGTAGAGCAATATTCTGTCTGAAATTAGCGAAAGAGAAACGACAACATTCGTTCCTACGTGACCTTCGACGTATTGTGTGTTTGTTGGGATCGTAACACTTTATTGTAAATTAAACAATCAACTCTACTAATTACTAATTTTATTCAGAACACTTCCGTTTGGTCGTCGAAAACCACTCAAACTCAACGCACGCTGTAGTTTCCGTCCGAGCGTGATTCACAGCAACATGGCATGCATCTCTGTCCTGCGTGAATATCGACTTTTGATAAGAGGGTAGCCATCCACAAAAGGACACGAGTATTACTGGTAAGCTTTACTCATGTCCCAATCCAGAAAAAATCGGCCTCCAACATTCTGGACGTACCTTCTCTGGGTAGCTATCTGTGAACTATTTCGTGAAGTCTCGCTATCGACGTTAAATACGAATCCAAAGCCAGTCCAAGAAGCAAGTTCGATGTCGAAAAATTACAAATTATGAGAGGATCCAGTCGGACTGAACTTCAGCAGAGATGTAGATGGAAGTATCATCAGCAGGAAAGCGTTCTACTTCGAAATATTGCTGAACAGCGATGGCCACTTATCACCTCAAACTCATATTGGCATCACCTCCAACGATAGAAGAAATTCAGGTAACAAGGGGTCGCCCTAAACAAATAATACCGAGCATCAACAAAATCCCAGTCGAACTTCTGAAAACAGGTGGAAGATCTGATTTCTTGGCAATGCATGCATTAGACTTTTTCATCTGGAAAAGCGAATGGCAAAGAAAAAGCTTCTTTGCCACATGCCCAAAACACAGGGGCTTCTCCCTGCTTGTACGCCCACAAGTTAACGAAAATTTTAAAATGTATGATATCAACGTATGCCGAAAAAATCGGGAGTGAGATTGAGAAAAACTCAGTCGAGTCCGAAACGCCACGCAAACTAAATTTTAACAGTATTTACCGGAAAACCTTAGAGCCAAGGATCACTTACTGGATCTACACGGCTGTAGTTAGGCCAATTCTCTTATACGGTCTGCTAATATGGTGGCCAGTACTCGACAAAGTAACTTACAGGAATAAGTTGGAAAAGGTGCAGAGACAGGCTTGTCTGGATATAACGGGCGTCCTTCTGAGCACCCCTTCAGACTCGTTCAACGTCCTTCTTTCTCTGCAACCAATTGACCTGTTCGCAAAATACGTAGCATGCAAATGCGCCCTAAGACTCAGAGAGTCAAACCAACTAAAAACATGTATGTACATACGGGCACAGTAATATCAGCCTACCTACAACAGGGACTACGGACTACGCAGATACTAAGCTCTGGTTTGACAGGAAGTTCGCCATAAACATACCAAGCAGAGAATACTTGGAGGTTAGAACCGGTGACTCTGCGGGGTCGATTAACATCTATACTGACGGTTCAAAGATGGAAGACGAAGTGAGCGCAGCCGTGCACTCATTTGATCTTCCAACAAACTCTTGCTACAGTCTGTCGAATAATTGCAGTGTTTTCCAAGCGAAGGTATTAGCAATTCAGAAGGCGGCGGAGATAGCTTACAAATCGCGGAAAAGGGATAGGGCAGTATTTATCTATACGGATAGCCAAGCAGCCTTAATGACCTTGCAGTCCTGCACTATCAAATCAAAGGCAGTACTTAACTGTCGACGCGCTCTACAGAAACTGTGCTCAAATAGGAAAGTGGAACTCTGCTGGGTTCCAGGGCACAGTGGTGTTTTAGGAAATTAACTCGCGCATGATATTAAAAAAAGGTGGCAAGAAACCGCGGTTTCGGTACCAACGCCTCTTAACGTCATTTACAACTCCCTAGAAAAAAAGATGGTAAGCCTGTCCGAGGCCAGGGAGGCTTTTGGCCGCTACTGTAACCTACACCTACCGGAAAACCTGTATTTTCAATCTAAAATGTACATTCACCAAAAAAAAAAGACGAATGAATCCTTCGCCGAACGGAATAAGGTTTAAAGTAGAGATGGGCAAAGCAGTTTCTTTAAAAAGGTCGTCGTTTTTCCTCACGTGTCAAATGGAATGGTTCACCAAAAGGAGTGAGTTAATTCACTAACTCACTTCAATGAAGTGTTCTTTTGGAAAAGTTCAGTCTGGAACGATTCATCTCTAGTTTAAAGCAAATAGATGGTCTGGCTCTCCATGCTTTTCACTGGGCAAACCGCAGTCGACACCAATGGGACACTACTATTCAATTCCACACAACTAGTAGCATACGCCGACGATATAAACATCTTCGCAAGATCCTTCCCTAGTGCTAAGGAGCTATTTTTCGAATCTTCATTCTGAGGCAAAAGAAGTCGGGTTACGCGTAAACGAAAGCAAAACATGCATGGATTTTTTAAAGGACGTCTTCTACGGAAACGAATCTGGTTTTCTTCTTAAACTCAGTCTTGTGTGCTCTTGAAAATCGTTTCTCTATCCACACGATTTATACTGATTTTTCTAAAGGCTTTGACAGTGTTGACAACTCTATACTGCTTAATAATAATTGACTAATAACAATTGACTTAATCACTTCATGCAAAATGGGAAAATCCTTCCAACTCAAAAAGTCGGAGAAGAATTCCCGATTTGGATACACTTTCACAGCTTAAGAAGAAATTTGAAAAAATTTCTTCATATTTCGATAGTTTAGATATTAAAGAATATTTCCATAAAAGGATTTTTCAAAATTTAAATTATTTTTAAAGTTATAGTCATTTTAGTGACGTAGCATCCATTCTATTCTATGTGCGTTTAGTTTGAGTTTTCAGTTCTTCAAATGCTTCAAAAAAAGGAAGATTTGCTCGTCTTGCGGAAAGAAACGCTGGAAATAAGCAATATGAAGTAGAAGAAGGCGATATATGGAGCTGGGATGGCTGATTAAGAAAATGTTATTTATATGAACGCATCAATCAGTTACACTGCCTGAAGGTAGGTAGGTACACGTGGCTGTCCGTGAGAACACGGACACACTTAGACCTAAAAGGTCCGTTGTGGTACCACAGGATCTTCGACTCCGGTCCTACTCGTCGAACCATTTAGATCTTATAATAAAGCGTTGGATTCTCGCGACCTCCATTGTGGCAAGTTCACCAAGACAGTTGAAGAAGTACGCTCCGAGATGAGCTTTCCTTCTGACGGACAGAGCTGGACAAGTGCAGAGAAGGTGAAGGACTGTCTCCTCCTCCTCCTCGTCCTGGCAGCTTCTACAGAAGTCGTTTGAGAAAAGTCCAAGCCTTTCTGCATGCCGACCTATAAGACAGTGTCCGGTTAGGACACCGACTGTTTTGCTGATGTCCGCCCTTTTGAGCAGAGTCAGCCTTTTAGAACGATTAAGATCCAGCTTTGGCCAGATCTGTCTCGCAGTGTGACATGTTGTACCCTCCGCCCATCTTGAGTTGGTTTTCTCAATTGAGTCCAGTCTCAGTAGCAGTTTACATGTGGAGAGAGGCACACCCAGGTTCTGATATACCGGCGAAGTATGAAGGGTGGTGCCGCGCCGAGCGAGTTCGTCAGCCATACAGTTCCCTGGAATATCCATGTGTCCTGGCACCCAGCACAAGAATATTGAACTGTTCGGCCATCTCCTTAAGAGATGATCTACATTCTACGGCGACCTTTGATGTTGTCGAGGTCGATTCCAGGGATTTTATCGCCGCTTGGCTGTCTGTGAAAATGCTAATATCCTTAGTAGATATTACATTACACCTCAGCCAGGACAGGGCCTCCTTGATCGCCATAAGCTCCGCCTGATAGACACTACAGTAGTCCGGAAGGCGGAAAGAGCTGCTAATATTAAGCATTTCAGAGAAAACACCTCCACCTACCCCGTCTTCAGTTTTGGAGCCGTCCGTATATATGTGGGCGGACTCTTTCTTCGTTCGTACCAAGTCCCTTTCCCACTCTAGGCGGGTTGGGATGGCTGTTGAGAAGTTTTTATGGAAGTCATAACTGGGAGGGGTGTAGTCGGTGTTTTCAGGAATGTTGAAGTGACTCAAAATTGTTGAGTGGCCTGCACATATGTCAGTCCACAATGTGGAGGCCTTTAGCCGAATGGCTGCACTGGCTGCCATTTGCTTGCCAAAGATGTCTAAGGGTGGCAGACTGAACAGCATGTCCAGTGCTGCAGAGGGAGTTGTTCTCAGAGCTCCGCTGATGCATATGCATGCTGTTCTTTGTACCTTTCCCAGTGTGGTGCGGTTAGCCGCTTTGTCTAAGGCCGTCCACCAGACAACAACACCGTACATGAGTATCGGTCTGATGACGGACACGTAGAGCCAATGAACTATCCGGGGTTGCATACCCCATTTATTGCCCTTACCCCACTGCCTGAAACTTAACGTAAAACTTTAAACGCGTTTTTCTCGAAACTACTTTTTTCGATGCGGTTGACATAATATCTCAAGTTCTAATCGACCGATTTACTTGAAATTTGGCATGAATATTCTTTATATATTCCTCTATCGTATGAACCAATAAAAAGTAGAAATTTCATTTCCAATATTTTTAAAAAATTCGGGTAAGTTAAAAAATTAGTGGGAAAATCGACCTCAATTTTTTAATAAGCTACCATTTTGCGAAAAAAAAATTTTTTTTTTCACTTTTTCTGGTTCATACGATACTGGCATTTATAGTGTTAAAAAATTGTCCATAATTTTATTTTTCAGGTAACCAGGAGGGTAGATATCATGATGACCGGGACACGGCCTTTTTTTTCCCCTCTACTTCAACGACGCATAACTTGCTGAAATTTTAATATTTTATTTTTTTATGTACATACTTTTGAAATATGAAT
Source organism: Beris chalybata (assembly GCA_949128065.1). Classification (NCBI taxonomy): domain Eukaryota; kingdom Metazoa; phylum Arthropoda; class Insecta; order Diptera; family Stratiomyidae; genus Beris; species Beris chalybata. The sequence goes on along the minus strand of OX421895.1, from coordinate 8,706,221 downwards.
GAATAAGCCATAAAAAAAGGATAGTCAAAATATCAATTGCTTTTTTTATGAATCCCCAAAAAACGCTCGAATTTCGAGCTTCTGGACTAGAATACCGCCTTAAAGAACTGGAGCCAATATTTTCATACAGCTCAATGAGCTTGAATAAATTATACCGTATCAACATACTCATGTACTGTATGCTGACATTGGGCTCTATGTCTAATTTAATGAAAAACATAAACTGCAATCGTTTGCAATAGTTCTCTACGTACCAAAGTGATCGTAAACAATATGTCATATTTAATGGAGCGCAATCCAATCCTTACTTTGCATCGTCTGGTGCTCCCCAATGTTTTCCGAAGGATCTACTTATCTGACATTTGCTACGAGAGTAGATTAGAGTTCCATGGTCTATCACGTTTAAAGCATAGAAGACTTCACACACAGGCTTTTTATTTAAAGTAAATTTTGTTTTTAACACTAATTTAAAAGATGAACCTCATTTCCGTACTAATGTATTAATATCAGATCACAAACTATTCGTTGTACCATATGCGCGGCTAAACGTATATTTTCACTCTCCTTGGGCTGCCTCGAATGTTCCATCAATCTTGCGTTAGTTTTCATGACTTCGGTTTACAATCTTTCACGTTGTATTTAAGATTAACGTTTTCTAATTTTTTAAATAGCTATTGAAAATCGTAAAAATTTTGTATTTTTACTGATAATTTTTTTTTGACCCCCCCCCCCCCCTCCGAACGCCAATGGATATTCGAAATTATTTTTCAAGTTGTTTTACATATACACACCGAGTTTAAACTTTCTAGCATAAGCCGTTCTAAAGATAGGAAAAACACCCACCCCCAATTTCAATTTTTTTTTCTATTTAATTTTTTTTGTTAGTTATACAGTCGAACTTCGATACCTCGAATTTTTGATATGTCGAACCAAGTTAGTTGGCAATAGTGTCAATAGTATATGTGTACAGTTATTTTTGATAAGTCGAAGTCTTGATAACTAGAAATTTTTTTGCGTCACATGGCAGTTCGAGTTATCGAAGTTCAACTGTAGTATGTTAAAGATTTCGCAAAAATGGTGTCCAAGTCCCCTTTGAAAATTCATATCTCTGTTAGTTTTTATCATAGAATAATGTAATAGGACTTATTTAAAAGAGGAAGGTTGTCGCAAAATAAGAAAAATACAAATCAAATTTATCCTTAAAATTTTTTTCAAGAATAATGATTTTGTCCTTTATCCTTGAATATCTCAAAATACCGTTTTTTCTATTTTTTTTATAATTTATAGGTTATACTATTTTACACAACATACCAAAAACTCAACTTGGGATCTCAAGGGCATTGGAGAAAAAAAATCGAAGAACATCAGTACTTCTCAATTATGTTTTTTTTCTATAACATAACTGAAGTACTGATGTTCTTTAATTTTTTTTCTCCGATCTGAATGTGAAGGTTTAGCTCACAAAAGACTTCAGTCAGGGTTTTATGGACTCTTCGGAATGCCTGACCATTTCTCTTCGCAAATACTAGGCTTCATTGAAAGCGCAAGAATTGAAGTGATAGTCAATCTGGGGGGACGTTACAATAGGCCCAACTGTGGCTTTAGTAACAGAGGTTAATCATACCAATCCTTATTTCTAATACATCTACAAGGTTCTATTGGGCCTACTTCTGGTAAAAAATTTGTGCATCTATCTTACACTGTTCTTAAGGGGTTACATCTAGTTGGCGGCCGAAAAAAAGGCGGGTTTTTTGTGAATTTTTCTTGGGGAAAATGATTGCAGGTTTCGAACTGTTTTTTTCATAGTGAAGGGTATACTATCTTTGACTATGTTTCATAATATTTTTATTGGAAAAAATTCAGAAATGTCGCAGATATAATATATTTCCTGGATCGCTGTTCAAAAAAAGGCCTTCCGCGGTGACCACTGTACTTTTCACACCAATGATCTGAAATAAAAAAACCAACTAAATTAAGTTTTTTTTTATCGTTTTTATCTTTTCTCCTAGTATAACTACAAATATTTGTTAAGTTTTAATTTCGTGCCATTAACGGTTGAGGAGAACTCTCCTTTTTTGCGTTACGATGGCATTATTTCCCCCCTCCCCTCCACTCCCACACCCCTTCACCGAAATCAGCAATTTGGTCCACTATCGAAGCTCTATAGAAATTCCAAGTTTCAGCCTCCTAACATAAGCCGCGCTTTCGTCTAAAACCCTCCACTCTCCTCCTCTCACCACCCCCTCTAAAAGATACCAGTCGTAGAGGTTCACCCAATCTACCCACCACAAAAATTTCAGGATAATACCTCAATTGCTTTGGGGCTACGCGCCTTCAAACGATTGTGTGTACGGTGTACAGACCGACATTTTTTTTTGGGTTTTACTACATAGTCCTAAAACGTGAAAATACAGCGAAGGAATTTTTTTTTTAATTTTCAGGTCGATGATAAAGTAAAATTAGGAAAAAATGTCTTCTGAAATCCATTTGCTTCGTAACAGGTCTGACCTGCGATCAGGCAGATAGTGAGCACTTCCTGTTCTCTACACCCGCCAAACTTTTTATTTTCAATAACAAAATGTCCAGTATCGATTTTATTTATACAATATTTACCGCTCCTTCTTTCACGTATGTATTCATAGTAGTGAAACTAAATTCAGCATGTTTTATGGTTCATTGATTATCAGAAGCTGGTTTCAAAAATAGCGCACATCAACTCTTCAGATCTCCATTTTGTTATAAAAAGTATGGAGTCGATAAAAATGTAAAGAAAGAACCTGACTTCGACTTGCTTCGTCAGCCTGTTCAACAAGAAAGGAAACAATCCTTTTCAGAAAAGTGCTAGCTTCTTTAAAATTTTCGCAACCCAATTGGGTTAGCGTCAGAGATTTAGACGTTTCTTTTGCAGAATTTCCTTTTGATAAATTGTTTGCGGTATCAAAGAAGACCTGTTTGTTTGGCCATATTCAGGACTCCCAAAGTGTTGATTGTTAAGATCTCATCCTTCATTGTTATGGTTTTGTTTTATTGAAATTTCAAATCCTGTATTAGCACCCTTATTATTATATTTTAAGGATACATCCCTCTTTTTTTGTATTTTCAGCTGGTAGTAAGAACAACAAATACAACAACGGAAATTTTCGAGTAGCTCTCGACATAGAAGACTGTCTGGATCGATTTTATGGTGGCTACTATTCTGGTAAGTACATAAGCTCTCGCAAAAAATTTTCAACTTAAGCACAACTTGGTCTACCTGTAGATTGGGCCTGTGGAGGACAATGGAGTCGTGCCTATCAGTTCGTTCAACTTCTAGTAAATGCCTTTAAAAACGCTCATATCGAAGTGATTGCCTTCTTCGATGGAACGCTTAAGAAAAATAAAAGAAATTCATCGGAACGAAACGATTTTCGTCAAAAGACCAATTCCGTAAATATTTCTTTTCGTATTTGTTAAACGAAACGTGTAGTCTACAGTTTGGAAATTTTGCAGGTTCTGAAACACATTCGGATGATTGCTACACCGCCACCAAAAATCTGGTGGTTGCCACCATCTGGAATACGTACAACTTTACGGAACGCTTTACGTAGCGTTAATGTTCAAGTTGTAAGTTAACGCTTGTGATTGATTTTGTTGGTCGGATTCGGAGTTGTGATATTTGTAAATTTTCAGGCGCAAACCGTCAATGACCACACAATGGAAATCATCGAATATTTTCACGAACAAAAATTGGACGCTATTATTGGTCTTCATCCCGATTATATAACTGCAAATTGCACGCGATATTTTAGCTCGCATGATCTACGCTTGTCCTATAAAGGGGCCTTAGAGACTAAAGAATTTATGGTTTCGAAACTTCTTTCAACGTTGAGTTTAACGTCTGATCATTTACCGTTTGTCGCTGTTTTACTCGGCGGCTATATTCTCATCGACGAGACTAAGCTCAAAAGTATACACGAACAATGTAAGATCGATTGTAGTCTCGATTTCGAGGCAAGAATTCGAAAAATAGCCGAAATCGTACGAAATACACCGACAAATGATATCGCTGAGTTTATAAAAACCTTAAATTTATCGGAATTCGAGAAGGAAGTACGCGAATCGGTCGAATATTATCAAAGGAAGGGTCCCTTTGCCGGTAAAAAGTATTTAGGATCGAAGAAGCGTGGCAATGCTGACGGTTCAAAGCAGGCTGTGGCCGAACCGGCACCGATGGCTTCCGAAACGAGCGAAACCGACGAAATGGCTCGGAAAATTCTGAGCGACGTTAACAATTTGGTGGACGAAGAGACGGCCACCAACATCGAACCGGCAACGGTTGAAATTGAAAAGCCGCCGCCGACCAAAGGAAAGACTGAACAAGCAAAAGAAGGCTCATCGAAATCATCAAAATCGACATTTATCTACACACTACCGGGCGAAGTGTTGAAAACATCGTTAAATCGTCATCAACGCGGCATCATGGACTCACGAATTTATCAATTGCTAACCAAAAAAGAAATAATCATGCCGCAAATTTTAGAAGATGAAAACTATCGGGAAATTCCATCGATTCACTTATTTTATCGTCCTGCCAGACAAATGATCTACGCCATACTCTTCAACTTGTACCACCAAAAATATCTGTGTTCAAAACGCCACTCATCGGGCGGTAACGAGAAAAAGGGCGATCGTAAAGAACGAACGGGTGGTGCCGGCGGCGGCGGACAATCGCAAAAGCCACCCGAAATACAAATAAGCGAATGGCTCTGGTCGCCACAGAACGAATACAAGCGTCCGGATCTTGTAACGGCTCAGTCGCTACCGTGGGCCGTGCCGACCGTTCAACGTCTATGGTTCGGAATGGCTTTCGAAGATAAGCAGCGACGAATGAAAGCCTTCCTGAGCATAATGCGATCTGATTCGCCGCTCATGTTGAATCGCGGCTACGTTCCACAGCATATGCTTGTCATGGCTTGCGTTCTTCGCTACATTGTAACCAGTCCGGATCGGAATATTTTGACTAGACAAGAACTGGATGCATTCCTTGCTACTGCATTTTCGCCTCAACTTCCCATTGTTGAGTACACTCAGGAGCTAGTTGTAAGTTGACTATAACCACATTGTGGAGAAAAAAAACACTCACGGTTTATTTTCTGACAATTGTAGCTACCGGGTGTTCACTTGCGCGGTGTCTACTTGGCAACGTTGTTCATGCAAGGTGTTGAGACGTCATCGTTGGCTAACGATTCGTGCGGAGTGCCTCTACCGTGGACTATGACAAATCCGTGGCTTTTCTTCGATGGTAAACTCTTCCATTTGAAATTAAAAATGTCAACGTATGTTACAACGTTGCGCGAACTTTGCGACGATCATATCGAAATTGTTTTAAAGATCGAAAGATTCCGCAAGGCAATTTTAGAAGATGTCGATCATTTTCTACTGCCTTCTGGACATATGGGTAAGTGATTTCTGTCAAGACTTTGTTGCCAACATCTAGTAATTCGTACCCTTTAAGATTTAAAAATAGATCCAATGTATCGACCGGGATTCTTACCGCAACCCGGAATTCCGGTGACATACAACAAAAGTGCCCTACATTCTCTCGCCTCGGCAGCCAACTCGAACGGGGCAATTTTCTACAACGCCCAGGCTCCATACTTCTCCATTTCGCCGGCCGTTCTTGGACGTGAAGCTATAACCGGTGTGAATCCATCGAATGCACGCAATAATAATCGTGGTGGTGTAGGACAACGTGGTGGCAATGCGAACAATCGTAATAAAGCAGGCTATCAGCTGAAAGTAGGCGGTAAGTTCAAAATTCATATTGTATCTCTTTAAACTACTCTATCCATTTTGCTTTATTTTTTTTTTTGCTCATTCTCATTGTAATGTAAATTTCATTCATACGCTTCGATCATATCACACAAATTTTTTTTTCTCTCTCTCCCCCCAATGTTGATCATTTAACTCTAAATGCCACCACCACACTCTCCACATCATACGCATACGCACTTCCACTAATTTTACATCGTTTTGTTTATGATTAATTTTGCAAATTATAGGAATAGTTACAGGTTCATGGGCGGCCGGTGGTCTACAAAATCGTTCGCTGTTTGGATCGCCTGCTAGTCGTCTCAACACTCGTTTGGCAACAACAGCGGCAGCTCGTTTTGCCGTTAATAATCGCGGTAAAACATCGGTAAACACACGTTTACAACGAACACCAAATCCAAATACGACGACAAACATTGCAAATCGGAGTATTGCCCGTGTCTACGGTAATAAAATGAACGCACGTAATCGCAATAAGCAAAAACGAAAGGATAATCGTAAGGGAAAACAGCAAGTCAAGAAGGACAATACGAAAACCGATCAGGAAAACAATGATGATAGTGAAAAGTCACAAATCAAGACTGAAATCGATACAATTGTAGAGAAAGTTAAGAAAACTACTTTAAGGGAATGTACTGTGGAACTGCAGAACGGGTTAGTTTGTTGATTGTTTTTACAATTTACTACATGTAAACATTTTGTATTTTAGTAATTTTGGTATTCTTGTGGAGTTGTAGTCATTAGGGCCATATCTCACCGGGATGTCAAAGCTATGTCGCCAGCAGCCTGGCAACAAAGAATGTATGAAATTGTGTGACTGCTATCTGAGACTTGGCCATTGGTTGCGACGTGGCCGCGTCATACATTCTGAGTGGGCCACGCTGCTGGCGACAAAGCCTGGCATCCCGGTGAGATATGGCCCTTAGTTGTTTTGTGTATAAACTCGCAAAAATTGAAAAGGATTTCATTAGGTAGTTTAGTTAGTTGAGCTGAGTATTGATTTGCATGATGTCTCCTATATGCCGTAAATTGAATCAGTCGATGCGACAGCGTTCACGACAGTTTGCTCAGTCTGCTCAGTTTCGGCAAAAAAAATTAGTAAAATTTGATATTTGTAGGGAAGTGTTTGAAGTCGCTATCGAATGCTTTATACTGTAATAAGTTCGACAAGCAAGACGTTGTCTAGTTTAAACCACTTTAACAATTAAAGGTGCGATGGAATAGATGAATGCTCGACACTCTGCATACACTTTCCATCGATCCTTTTAATTTAAAGATCACCTACAGGAGGTCAGTGTATCCTCGTTACGATCTTCTACTTAAATCTAGCCCAGCTATCCGCAATGCTTGCTATCAACTGCATTACGATGCATTATCTTTTCCGCGTTGTACAGGCTGCTGTTTATCAGCTGGCAGCTTAGCTCGTGTTATCATAAGACTGACACGTAACTTTGTGCTAGAATAAAGTAGTCACCCCTATCTCATAAATTTTCTGTAGATTTTGCTTATCTCTAAATTTCTACTGAAAAGAATTAAACGCCTTTTTCCACTGTTTAATTTAAAGTTAGACGGGGACAAGAGCAGAATGATCAATATTACATTCTTCTTATTGGGATGAAACTTTTTACACGGCCTTGTTTTTTTTAAAAAGTGTAAACCTTTACAAATGCTGAAAATAGAGCCGCCACAAAAATATATCAAGAAATTAGCCTGCATTAAAATGTTGAACTAAAAGTCGATTCGGCAAAAAATCGTCGAAATATTGTCGTTAATTTAATTAAATCTATTCCTTATTTGAAGCGGTCACAGCCAGTGTGGGCCGACTCTCATTTTTTGAACAAACTGAGTTCAGTACAGAAGTCGACTTGTCAACCACCTGCCCAAACTACCAGTGTGGTTAAAACTGCATCCAATTATACACCAAGTAAAAAAAATTAATGCAGTTGCTCAATTAGCAATACAAACTTTTTGAGTTCACCAAATCTTCACTTAGCATTATGGCTCACTAATGTTCTAACCGCTTCATTTATCTACCTAACATTTTTAGAGAGAGTTAAATTAATATTGCTGTATACTCGTTTTCAAATCAAATCAGCAAAAAATAATACACACAAGTCCTTCATTCTCGTTTAGCGTTGAGTTTGATTTTTTTCATTTCGAACAGATTTCGTACCAACGAAATTCCCCATCGTTTAGACAACCCAGCTCTCGTCTTGACAGTCCGATCGTTTAGTTCTTCATGACAGATAAATCGCTCGTTCGGCCTATTATGCGTCAGCAGAAGGCAGATCTGAAAGTTTTTCTCACAGTATAGTCCGTCCTGTAAAACAATTTATTCACTTCGAAAAATCATCGAAATATAAGTTCTATTGCCGACACAACTATAGTACATATACTTCAGTTCTACCTCAGGCTGGCCGCCGCCCACTGAAAGAGCAAAAACAGTATTAGTCAAAAACATTTTTGATTTCGTCAAAAACATTTTTGACTAATCATGAATATGTCGCTGTTTCAATAGCACTTCATTGATCGGAGCACACTGATTAGTCGCGTGACTCCAAGGAACGAGACTAATGAGTTTTTTGACTAAATCTGTTGGCTGGACGCACACTGAAAGAGCAAAAACAGTTTTAGTCAGTGTGCGGCCAGTCTGACGATCAGTGAGATCGATCACAAATCTCTTTTTTTTTGTTGTGACAAAATATGTATTTGTTTGTGTTCATTTCTGCAGTGTCTCAGTATGATTCTTTGCACACGAACGATCTAACTGCACAGATCAAACTCTGTAGATCGATTGAATTCCCTGTAGGAAAAATAAGCTTGATTCAGAACTGCCATCACAGCAATGATTTATACCTGACCGTGTCATGATTTTATTCACGTTATGCACACCTAACCAGTATGACATATTAGTCCTGACCTTTTGGGTCTGACTCTTACCATACTAGTAATATCTACTCAAAAAAAAATATTGATTTATTTGTGTTAATAAAATCCTGCACTGAATTCTGCTTTATTACAGTAGAGGACTCTTCTCAGACACTATTTTTACTTAAAATATTATTTCTCACTTACTGACTTAATAGAACCGAAGACTGTATGTAGAAATCGAACCCGATATTGAAAGTTTTTGGATGGTCGCGCGTAACCACTGCGTCACGGAAGACCTTTCATTTTTATTTCCCTATGTGCACATTAACTCAGTGTGGATTAACTGAGATGCCGCAACTAAGGTTGCCAAAAAAATTTAAAATATTCAAATTGCGGGTATATAAATTTTTTTCAAAAAGCTACTTTTAGCTTTTTGGGCTTTTTGGCCCGGCGGAAATTGTGTTAGTTTGATAGTTTACAACAGAGGCAATTTATGAGAAAAATGTAGAATTATAAAAATTAGACCTAACTCAATTTTAGTGCTACCGGCTCAAATACAACGTTTGCAAACTACGTGATATCAGAAATCCTGTTGACACTAAATTTTCGTTTCTCGGTTCTCTGTAATGAAAACTTATTAGTTTTCACACGATATTCATCTAGTGTTTGCAAACTAACGCTCACGTTGTTCTATCGCCCCTGTTACTCCCGTTTATCCATTGGTCCTGTTTCTCCCGTTGATAGACTCATCATTACTCCCGTTTCCGGTACACTTTCTCAGCTCAAGGAACTGGAGACATTAATGCCACTTTTCATTTTTCACGATTCATATTTCATTTTTCTCCATCCACCGTCCTCCATACTTCATCCATTCAAACGTTGAAATAACTCGCGAACCACCAATTTCGGGAATATATAATAATGTTTTATCGCGCCTGTTACTCACGTCACGTGTTCGCCGGTAGTAAAATCGAAACAAATAAATTAAAAAAAAAAAAATTACTCATGTTCGCGGTCGGCATGATTCGAACCTACGCTCCAAGAGGGAATTATCTGATTTCTAGTCAGGCGCCTTACACGCTCGGCTACCTGTTGTAAATTTTTAATTCTAAGTCAAGTTCATCTGATTCAACTTACTAAAAAATTCAAATGTTATAATAACTCGCGAACCATCAATTTCGAGAATATATAATTATGTTCACGACCTGTCCGGTAGTCTCGAGAATGTCCATGCAAAATATGGGAGGGAACGGTTCACAGGTGCAGATTTCCATCGCGATCGACCAAAAAACTGACTTATTTTTACATATATATTAGATTAGTGTATGTTAAGAATTCTGGAGCACAGTTTGTCGTCGAAATCGCAACTATGTTCAACATATTTAAGTAGGTCTGATCAATTTCAAAGTTGGGCGCGGTATTTGGACTACAAATTTTCGTGCGGGTTTTGGGCTGCGCCAACACCATTATGTGGAAATTGCTATTAATCGGTTGTCAGAAGAACGGAGCAATCCAGTATTCAAAAATTAAATGAGACCCTGGGGCTGCCGTTGGCATTAGAAAGATTTGAAACGGAGCTTCTTCTCGTTCTAATTGAGTTCTACCTTTCGCAATTAGTACTGTCATCAACTCTTTAAGTCTGTGGTAGACAAAGAATGATAGACTCATCATCTTCTCTTTATCATATGTATGAATCCTCTCTAAGTCTGAAAAAATGACTAATGGAAAGAAATTAAAGAAATAGAGGTAAAATTTGCTGATGTAAAAATCGCAGGGCACGTCTTGGGCTGTCGCGCACCATTGATGATGAAAAAGCCCAAACCGCAAATGAAAATCATGCTTAATTCTTAGTAGTTTTACGAAGTGGAAACGAGTTTAATTTTTTTTTGTGGCATATGAGCTGGGCGATACATCAGTGGTTTTACATAATAGCAGATAACGACTCTGCATCTCCTATTGCGGTGTTATTTCGCCGCAATAAGAGAAAAGATGTGTCATACGCGCATTTAAATTTTTTTTTTTCTAAAAAAAAACCATAAGTAAGGCGTCGGAACAACGAGTGACGGATTACGTCATATGGCCGCAGTCTGATATGAGCTCTAGAAGGTTTTATATTTCAGAAAAAAAAATTCAGTGTAATTCGTGGATCTGCACGATAAAAAATGCATTCTATTTTCACAAGGTGGTGCGCGGAGCTCTGCTGTGTCCAATGCTGAACTTGTACTCAACAAAGCTGAAATACTTTTAGTGTTTCCTCAGATTTAGTTATAGGATTCAAGGTGAAGAATGTATGGTAATGGTAGTAACTAGTAACAATTTTTTAATTGAAAGCTTCGGTTTTCAAGCAATGTTTTCGGTAAGTTGTCGTAATAATTTATTTATTTTTTTATTTTAAACGAATTCTTTTGAATATTCTTTTCACGTATCGAATCAAAAAACAATAATCATTTCAAATAATATTTTCATTCGAATAGTACAACAGTCCTTGCATCGAATCTAGCAAATTCGATATGCGATCAAGTACTAAAGGACGAGGAAGACACAACCGTCGATGAATCTCCAGCTGTTTTAAATAAAAACGAAATTGTCGTCGAAGAGAAAATCACAACAATATTAACACCGATAAAAAAAACATCGGCTTCAAAAATCATCGATATTCCTAGTGATAGTGGTGCATCGGGTGATTCGACAATTTTAACATCGACTGACGACGGAAAACAACAGGTAACTCCTACACTAACAAAATCGGGAACAACAAAAACGATGACGACAAATAACACGTCAAAGAAGGCGCGAGGAAAGAAAAATGGCACAGCCGCAAATAAGACTGCTTCATCGAGTGAAGAGGGCGGCAGTGATACGACCGCCCCGTCAAATACTACTGAAATTGAAGAATTAGGACAAGGTGATGTAGCCGTTCAAGGTTAAGTATTCATTTTTTTTTTTTTTTAACTCGATTTTGTTTTTAAGTACATGATAAGATCTGTGTCTTTACTGAAGTTGCAAGCGCGTTTTCTTTTTTTTATTTAACCTATGGCAATGTTTCAGTTGTTTAAAATAACTTTAAAGTCGAGTTCGATAGAACAAAAAAAAAACAACAATAGTAAAAATATATCCTTAGCTTATCCTTTTCTTATTTGATTCATTCACTAAAGTACACAGAATTTTATGGTTTAATTCTTTTTATTTTTGTTCGCAAATAAATTTCTTCTTTTCAAAACCATTGAACACAGCTATCGTCGCATAGCTTGTGAAATCAATGAATTATTTGATGTCTCTTGCAATTGGATCATAAATATCTTTAAACTCTAATTTTTTTTTAGTTGGTTGAACCAAAATAAAAATATATTTTCTAGTAATTAACGTAATCAAAACCTATGCCTGGCATGAAATTATATATTAATCGTTGTCTTAAGTTTTAATTTCAAATAAACCACATAAAAATCGTTTCCGATTAAATTTCAAAAGGATGTCCGCCTGCATGTTGGGTCTTAAATAAATTATGTTATCGGCTAAATAAAATAGTAGCATTATTTCCTGGAAAAAAAATTTAACGGAGAACCTTACGGCATTTTTACATTGGCTTAAACTTGAAAATAAAAAATATAAAAAAAACTAGCTGGATATCAATGCGAACAGTAAATAAATAAATAAACAGATAAAAATAATATATTATATAAATTTAAACACATTTAATCAGTTATTTACAGAAATCAATAATATTATTGTACTCCATTGAACTATACTGATTTATAATTATTCTACACAATTACTTTTATAGATTTTTAAGATTGTTATTAAATTAAAAAAAAAAAAAAAAAAGAAAAACGAAAATACAAAGTATTATTATACGATACTTGTTATATATATTTTTTTTTATTATTATCCATTAATATTTTTAATTGATTTTTTTTTTAAGATATAAAAAAAACAAATACTTCTTACATTTTTCTATTCAATTTAAAATGAATTAAAAAGCAAAATAAACGTACGAGACAAAATATTAAATGACGGTTATATACGAAAATTAATCAGACACGAATTGAAAAGACAAATACGGAGTTGGTTTGGCTAAGCAGAAATCGAATATTCTAGTTTTTGAAACATTCAGTGGTTTTTAGTCTTAGGCCCGTTCCTACGATCGTCATTAACGTTCTAACTGAAACTTTAACTGACAGATGCTCATACGAACCTTACAGTCAAAGTTCTGGTTAAATTTTAACTGAAGGTCGTAATAACGGGCCTTAGAGGAACGTGATTCATTGCAACGGGGAAGGAGTCAAGTGAGAAATTTTTAACATATGAATAATAATATTGTTGGATCAGTTGGTTTAGGTGCAAACGTGCCCAAGATGCTTGGCCTGTTTTAGATTGGGATTGATGAGACCAAGTACGGACTATGAACAGCTGCAAACAATAAACCTAATGTGTCAAAAGAGTTTTGACGCTGTTCTATTTCAGCTTTACTTCTCGCTATCCGTTGCATTTTCGTATTCATTTCTCCTCAAGTGAAGCTATACCAATCCGGGAAAACTGTACTAAGTACGAGATATTCAATACCCTTTAAAATAACTGCAATATGTCTGTCCTGGCATAAAGAATTGTTTTGTTTTATGTTAAAATGTTACGAAATGATCGATTATTTTACTGGAAATATTTAGTAAATAGATTCTTTGTTTTCCCATGAAAATTGTATTAAGTCGAGTACGGAAAAGCTGTTAGCCTAATATCCGCCACCACGCTAAGCTTAAAGTTAAAAAATTTTTTAAGGCTTACAATGTTATTCTCGTTTTAATTTCTAGATGTGATTAACATAAATCTGCACTGAAATTTAGTAAAGCTATTCAAACACATGGACATCAATATTTCATAGAAGAACACAACCGGAAAACCCCTTCATCTATCTTCTTGCTACCGCTTTGCCCATGCAGTTATCAACAAACAAAAAAAAAACACGGTCAAATATTCTCTCACCCCGTTTTAATCCTGCTTTATGTCATAGACTATCTTCAGGACATGCCGCATTAAAAGCAAATTTTCTTTTTTTATGTCAAAAATTTTTTGTCGTAGTTCTATTTCAGCTTTAAGGCTGGTTTTTCATTACGTCAACATTCTGCAGATGTCTGCCAAAACAAGATCCAAAATATAAACTGTACATGCGTGCAAAAGAGAGGAAATATCATCTGCAACAGATTTGTAAAAAAAAGTGAATGAAAGATTGCCAAATGCGTAGTCAATTACAGTGCTTTCTCATTTGGTGAGAATACTGAGAGAAAACTGCATCAATTCGTCCTCATTTTGACTTTTTAGTAAGAAATTTCTCATTCATAAGTTACAGAACTGAGCTACTGTAATCATAAAGTAAGGACGTAGCGGTATTATAGCAAAAAGAGTTGCATGCACACTTTTTCCTATAATGTGCTACTGACATCCGCACGCACACTATTGTGTCAAATTATGACAATTATGATTTTGACATTTGTCGAGTCGGTAATTGTTTTCTTAATATTTTTGTAATGTGAGATGAACATCAAAAAAGAAGATAAATATGCTTAGAATTTCATTAGAAGTGATCATTCTGCTGTCTATTCGCTTGTCGTGAGAGATACGTAACAATTGACAAGTCGCAGATCGGTTTTTACCTTACAATAGTTGTCAAGCGAACTCACAGATCATACTTTTTCTCAACTGAAAGCGTACAAACAACAAAAAACACGAGAAGGTTAGAAGTTTCTGTCTGTCAAAAACTATTGCTTGCTATAATTTAGCTATAAAGTCGAAAATTGAGTCTCTTTCTTCCTTCTTAAAACCGATTTGCTGTCTCTTTTTAGTTTTCTGCTACAGATCTGTAATGTCGGAATTATGAAAACTACGTCTCAGTCAGTGTAACCGTTTTACTACATATGTAGCAGATTTACTACCTTTTTTCTAATTTTAAATTTTACTGCACTACTATTTCAATTGATGAAAGAATACGTTTTTGCGATATTTCTCAAAAGTCAAACTGTACACAAATGAAGGATGTAATCTATTATTATTTTACATTACTATCGTAAAACTCCCTAACTTTGTGGCAGGCTCCCAACATTGTGACACTTTTGTTTTGGGCACACAGAGCACTCTAGCCGCGCTGGTAATTCTTAAGATTACCTTAAGGTTTATTACAGATATATTTCGGACTTAAGATTAATCACCAGAGCGGCTAGAGTTCTATGTGTTGCTTAGTATTGCTGCGATTCTGAATATTTTTTATTCAGTGTAGACTCTAAAAAGTTCGTTCTTCCCAAAGTTGTGTATTTTAAACGGCGGCTCTTGGGATTATAAAAGTTACCGAGTCCAGATCCAAAAGAGACCCTGCAATTAGTATTTAAGTATTTTTTCTCCTTTTGGATATTCATCGATCAGACTTGCACGTTTATAGCCTCTATAGCCTCTAGTAGGCAAAGTTCTGACGTATTACATTTCAGCTTCACTCCTCTTGATCCATTGCATTTCCTTTTTTCCTACGAATAAAGTAGTGTTTCCAGTTTTTTAAATCAAAAAATATTTAAAGTGCATTGCATGTAAGTAAGTAACTTTATGTTCTAATGTTCCTTAAAAGAGCTACAACAATATCTCCAACTGAATCGATTTCTTGCGAAACTAACACTGGGTTCAGCGAACACTAAGGTCCCCATTCTTAAGTCCCGCCATCTGATCAGTAAGGAAAACAAAGAAAACCAAATTGTTTTGTCTCGATCACTAAATTTCAGCAATTATCAAACCTATAAATGCAAGTTCACGTTGTGGTTTTCAATGGCAAGTGTCGTCCATTCAATGGACAATTTTCGCATATAACTGACTTCAAAACGGATTATAAACAAAATAAAAATTCAAAGTATAAAAAAAAGCATATGATACTAAAAACTGACGAACTTTCAATCTAACTTCAATAAAAAACAATGCCTGATGATTTTTCTAAAACATTTGCCTTCAAAACGAAAATCTTAAAGCAATGTACGAAATAAAATACAATAACAAAAAAAAAAAAACAACGTTGCAAAATTTTCTACTGATTTTATTTCTCATTTTTTTTGCGATGAGAGAGCCTCATCCAAACGAAATTCAAAATATATAACATCATGAATTGTTAATAAAAATGGAAATAAAGGAAAATTCTGCAACCTTCGAAACAACAAACTATGGACTTTACGAAATAAATAAACAAATAAAAACAACAGCAACATCAACGGTAAAAAAAAATTGTGTGCCCTAAAATAACGAAAACAAAACGTTATTATAAGAAAAGATATAAAAAAATAATAATAAAAAAAAACATAAAAACAAATAATGAAACATTTTTTTATTTTTATAAAAATAAAAAAGTGTTTATGGTCTGTGATGTTATAAATATATTTTTATATATATTTGTTATTATATTGTTAAACATAAACGTATTTAAAATGAAAATAATGTAAAACATACAAAAAATGCAAAAATATATAACTAACAAATATTTAAGATGAAAAACGAAGAAGGAGAAGAAGAATTATATGAGCTATACAAAAAAAAACGCTTAACTGTGAGAAAAAGAATAGGAATTTTTATTTTAAAAATTTCTCGACATAAAAAACAAAACAATTTCATCTAAGATACAAAAAAAAAAACACAAAAAATATGTCACCCACACATTCACAAGGTATAAATATAATATAAATACACAAGGAATTATAAATTCCGTTTTACATTTATATCTATTTACATCAGAGATTTAGTTAAGCGTTTTTTTTATAAGAAAATAATATGTTGGTTAATATATTTATTATTACTAAGGACAAAGTGATAACAAAAACAAACAAAACAAAAAAAAAATTATTGTTAGGAGTTTTAAGATCGAATCTTAACATAATGACTGTCTGCCCCCAATGAAATGGTGAAGAAAATAAAAACAATACAGAACGAAAATGAAACATATTAATTCAATATGAAAACGATTTTATTTGATTTTTAACGCTAATTTCGAAGTATAGTAAAAAACAAGCGAACATTATTTAAAAATGGACGAGATTAAATTTCGTTTCAGAACAAAGTGGAAATTTTTCTTCCGAAGAAATAAAACACAAACAAAAAGTAAAATTTGACTGGTTTGAATAGAAATAAAATTCAGAAAAAAAGGAAATAATTAATCTATCGAGTGGACGTTGAACAAGAAATGAAATATGCAAGTGAATGGCGATTACGATTGTAAATCGGCCACAGCATTAGACGCAAAAGAGTTTTACTTAAGGAAAGGAGTGATTTTTTTTTTTAATAAACAAAGCACGACGCCTTCCGTGTTTTTTTACAGCATTAAAACCGAAAATAAATAGTATTTTAATTTGTTGCCCCGTATAACACCGAAAAATGAAAAAAAAATTTTGTAACGTAAAACAAACTACAAAAGAATTCTATCATTGAAATAGAACAACAGCACGATTCTCCATATTCCCCCACAAAAAAAAACCAATAGAATGAAAAAAATGTTTCCACAATGAATTAGTAAAATTAAAAGCAAACGCAATCTTTTCGACGAGGTTGTTACGCTAAGATTTCATTTGCCAGTTAATTAGATAAAACATAGAAAAATGTAATTTTTAATAAGAAGAACCGATCATAGAAAAAACAATGCAAACCTTTTGTAATGCACTTCAAAATGACTCGATGCTTTTATTTTTAACAAGATTAAAAAAAACGTATTCATTGATTAATTTAAAAGGTGAAAAAAAAAAATACATAATATATTTACATAAAGTATAGTTAGAATATCCTTTATTTTTTTCGCATGTATAAGTTTCAAACGAGTTTCTTAATTTTTCTTTTAAAATGCAAAATATTAAATAATAGTAAAAACTTATATTACATTAAATATTTAAAAAAAAACAAACCAATACAAATTATACACACTTAAAAGTGATAATAATTTTGCTTAATATTAATATTAAAATTGAAAAATTCAAACAAAATGGAGCAAGTAGAAAAAACCGAATTACTGCGATGCGAAATTCTCCCGGCAGAATTCATCAAAAGGAAAACATAGCAAGTCAAATCATAGCTCCAAAATTATCGTCTCCTTAGCGAGAGAACGAACGAACACTAAAGGCTGGTTTACATGACGAATGCAAACATTTTTTACTGAGATTGTGAGGGAGAAGGAAAATTTCTAACGACAAACTGATCTAGAGTGAAACAACCAAATATTATGTTCAGCAAAAAATATTGACGTTATTTCTGTCAATTTTTTTTTTTCGCAGTTTTTGCTTTCTGCTCCATTGAAAATTCATAATCTCAGTAAAAAATGTTTGCATTCGTCATGTAAACCAGTCTTAACAAGCAAATAAACAAAAATTGTCATATTATACAAGTAAATAAATTCAAAAATTTATATAAGAAAAAAAAAACACACAATGCATTACGTGTATCTTTATGTGCACAATTTCAAATTAATATTGCCGATATAGTGAAAAGCAGAAGAACACAAAATTCTATATTACTAACAAAACGAAAAGAAAAACCCAGTTCGTTTTAATATTACCGTCTTAATTAAAAAAAAAAACATATATTAATTAATTATCTAGTATATTTCTGTTTAACATTTCATTTTTATTGGTTTTTATAAGCACCATTGATTGTTATACGATTTAATGTATATTAAAGCTTTTAAATATTTGTGTAAAGAAAATTTAATTAAATACTGTAAACTGCATGTTGATAAATAATAAAAAAAACGAAAAATATTAATTAAAATATAAATTAAATACAGTTTATAACGACGCGGCGATGACAGCGCAAAATTAAGTATATGCATGAAATAAAATACAA
This sequence comes from Beris chalybata, assembly GCA_949128065.1. Classification (NCBI taxonomy): domain Eukaryota; kingdom Metazoa; phylum Arthropoda; class Insecta; order Diptera; family Stratiomyidae; genus Beris; species Beris chalybata. The sequence goes on along the minus strand of OX421895.1, from coordinate 8,687,702 downwards.
TTATAAACGAGTGGTTTAAAGTTGAGGGTGAATTAGTTTTGGAGTTTTCGATAACATGCGTGGATTAATGAGTGATCATGAAAGCATGGAGCTTGGTAGGTAGCTTTAAAGAAAGTGTTATTAAGCTTAAAATATATTTCCGTCATTCTAGGAACGTGTTCGGTAATAAATTGTTGCATTTTTTGCCATAGAACAAAAATTAAAATTCAACGGTTTTGAACATAACTTCGCATATCCGATCCATTTGATGAAAGAATTAAATAATTTGATCTCAGCTTCTGATCGTTCTTTCCTTAATGCAAAGCTTGCACTCAAAGTTTAGTATATCCTGACCGACTCATTAGGTTTGTTATTTTTGCCAGGTTAAACTTACACTTTAGTGTAGCCTACACTTTCAGTCTAATACACCTTACACTGAAGGTTTAGGGTGTGAAAGTTTAGGGTGTAGACCACGCAAAAAGAACGGGTTAGGCCCGCTTGTCCGATCGTCAGTTACGTTCTAACTGGAACTTTCGCTGACATATGTTCATACGAAACTTGCAGTTAAAGTTCCGGTTAAATTTTAACTGAAGATCGTAATAACGGTCCTTAGTGTAGAAAAGTGACAGCTAAAATTCCGAACTTTTTTATTTGCTTTATTCACTTCTATCAATTCTTCAATTATTTATCAATTTTTTTCAAATGTATTGCCATTCATAAATTCAAAAAAGTCAATTTTATCTGCATGCAGTCATGAATTTGGACAGTTAAAGATTTTACACCTGCTCCCGACCCAGTGTAGAAAAGTGTACACTGAGTACACTACACTCGATAAAAAGAACAGCCACCTCTGACATCACACCGACAAAAAGAACAGCATTAGTGTATAAAGTGTAACTTAGGCCGCGGTCCGAATTACGCTTATGGTGCTTACATTACCAACAGTGCTTACAGTCGGTCCGAATTGTATGCGCGCTTACAACGCATATAATTCGGACCGATCGTATGCACACAAATGTCAGTTAGTTATTTGAAATGTCAGTTGTGTCAGTAATTTTAAAATGAGAAAGTGTTTTAGTTGAAACGGTAATGGAAATGTGTGACAGTGATATCGATCTGGAGATGATATCTGGCTCCTCATCTTTATCTTCTTTAACAATATGGTTATAACTCATTTTTCTTCAATATCGCGAATAAATTTTAGTGTTTTTTAATTTTTAACCGTCAATGTGACAGATTGCAAAGACGTACACACAGTGCATATGCTCGAAACCGTGAGTAGTGTAAGCGCCAGAAAATTTCGCCTCCATGCAAATTGTATGCGTTGTGAGCGCGCTAAAAGCGCAGAAAGCGTAATTCGGACCGCGGCCCTAGTGTAGAAATTGTATGCAAAAAGAACAGACCTATTAGTGATGTCAAATTTTAAACAGGCAAAAAGAACGATAGTTGGTGTAGAAAATTGTCAGATAAAATTACAAACTTTTTTATTGGCTTATTTCTTAAAATTCTTTCGATGCAAATGTTTTGGTATCCTTGCAAATATTCACTCAATATATCAACAGTTGCTATTTTCCATATGCTATATTTTTATGGAAGAGATCATCTTGTAATATCGCTGAACTCTGTAGGTTTTTTTCTCCCTAATTTGTTGTCACTATTGACAAACAAAACAACGCCAAACTCAACTCAAGCCTCCCGCTCATATATGACAGTTCGTCGTGAGAAAATGCCACGATTTTTTACATATGTCTGACTTCACGGATCAAAACGAGAAAATATACCAGTTCATTGGAGAATCTTTTTTTTTTGAAACGGGTTCGTAACAATAGATCTGGTTTTTTTGTCGGCTTTAGTGTACACTGAGTACACTTTTTACATTAGCTCTCGAGCCAGTGCAGAAAAGTGTAGAAGGGAGTGCCGAGTGGGGGGGGGGGAACAAGCATACTGTTTGAGTTTGTGTCATTGATTTGACGTCAAATGTTGTTAAGAATAAATAGTGTAAAAATTCTCATTTTTAAAATATTTCACTTTGCTTTACCTAACAAAATCCTGGACTTTAATAGAAACCTTGATTTGAAAAATGATCAAAAAGGTCCGCATGCCTTTGCAAGGTATAGTTGAGTTGGAATTTTCAAATCACCTCCTGTTTCCATAAACACTAACTCAGATTCAATCTTATTAAACAAATTTCCTTAGAGATAATGTCTTCCCAGCCAGAGGACAATCAGGCAGTAAATCATACCTAATAAACTTTGTGCTGAAATTCTTGCACGCTCCAAAACTACTGTATTGGACCTGACGGAGCCATTAGTGGTACCTTTTTTTATCTTTATTTTGAGGTTTTATTTTCTTGTTCTACCAGGAGTAGGTGATACCTATATAACATGCGATTCTCTTCATCTCTGAACCACTCGTATAAAGTTTATGAATACATTAAATCAACAAATAAACAAAGCTAGTTTTTATAAATTGATTTCTAGAGATTATCTGTCGTTAGAAGTGTGTAAATAATTCAGTTACTGTCTAATTAGTATTAATATAAATTACATTGAATAGGCCGGTAGAGCAAAAGCTCCACTGCATTGCTCCACTTACTTGATTTGAACTACCTCATTGCAAAATATGCAGTACAGAATCTGCAAACATTAGCACGAACGAAATTTTAGAGGTATTTTAATGCTGTTATGACATTGGATATTTTTCGCTACAATAATAATCAATCGTGCGACAAGAAAAGAAAATAGCCAGTGTCATAACAGCATTAGAAGAAGATTGCTTTTATACATATTTGAATCATCAGTCAACTACGATGTTAACTTAATGAGAAAAATTAACGTCAGCATAGAAATCAATGCCCTGAACCATCGATATAAAAAATTGCATTGCTTATGAACACTACTTTCAATTTCAACACAATCTGCCACGTTTTCCGCAATACAAATCAAATTTCCATGCTTTTAGTTTAACCTTCGAACGAACTTTTGGTGAAGAAAGATGATTAAATATTAAATTCTCGTCACAATAAATCTTGGTGGTAGTTTATTTTATTGATATTTTTATAGCCGACCTTCTATTGTTTACACTCTGAATCCTGTCCAAAGCTCCGCAAATGATTGTGCATTTCATATCGTCTATATCTATAGCTTCAACTAATTACAGACGCACACCAGTCTTTGGTATCCTCTAAACGCAGGCAACTACTTGGTTCTTTAAACTTTGACCTCAACTCAATCCTGGCATGTGACAGGATAAATCAAGTTGAGATTAATGCCTCTAAAACGCAAGACTTTCTTATTCACTTTATAAAAAATACGATACGTACGTAACTAAAAGAATTTTTTTTTATCAAAGCCTACACATTTATAAAGCAGCTATTGAGGCCTCCAAGCGCCTAGGTTTAATACGAGTTTGTGGTTTCAAAACGACCATTGAGCTAACTAAGCTCCGTCTAGAAGACAGAGCTGCCACTTAAACCAACCAACATCTTGAAACACAGTTTTATTTCAGTAAAAATTTAAAGTGAAAAATCTTTTCAATCCTTTAGATCTGCTCTTTAATTGTTATAAAGCTAAAAAAGGTACTTCTTACTTTACACCAACTTGATATGATTTTTAATATTCTATTTTTTTTTTGCCAAAACCTTATTGAGAAAGAATTTCAATAGTTAAAGAAATCAGTGTAGGTCAACAACACTACAGTAAATTCTATTTTGCACGCTGTCTAACGACTTCCGTAACTCATTTCAGAAAACAATTACATATGTATTCATAAATTTTAAATTAAATAATTCATGCAAAATACTAAAACTGAGTAAAAATTTTGATCTAATTATTTTTAGTTTATTAACTTCAGTTGTAATTACAAAAAAAAAAATGATAACAAAAATACTACGAGTTTATCAATTTCTTTTATTTCATAACTAAATCGAATTCTAAGGAAATCTTTGTTTGTGTTGTGTGCTCCAAATTGAAAGCAATTCCACACACATACGCGTTGTAATTCAATAAAACAAATAAATATACATATATGATACATGTTAGTTTATTATTCCATTATTAATAAAAATGCTGAAAAATATGAAACATTTAAGAAAAAACTATATATACATAACAAAACACGTTTGATATACATGAACATAGCATTGATTTTAATAGTTTAGCACGAAATTTGCATTTGCTAGGTCTTACGCTAATGGAAAATAAAACTAAATGAAATTAATAATAAATGAATAGCTCCAATGTTTAACGTTTATAAAAAAAAACACTTTACTAATTAATATTATTTAAACGTTTCTACATAACTAAAATACACAATTTGTTTTAAACATAAAAAGCTAAAAGAAATCATTTAATCGAAAACAAAATAGCTTAGAACAAAAAATCGCAATATATTTCAACTGTTCGGAACGAAATAAACACAAGAAGAATATAAATATAAATTGACGTTTGAAACTCCCCTTCCCAATTTAATGTAAACTTTAAACTACTAATCTAAAATATTATTAAAAATCAGGAAAGAAACAGCAAAAAAAAAATATCTAAAGCAAAAGAATAACAGCATTTAAACGTAAAAGAAAATAAAAATTAAATTAAGTAAAATACTTTTTAATTAATTTCATAATAAACTAACATATTAATTTTAATTTTCAATTTTTGTTTATTCGTTTTCAAGGTTACATAAATATTAAACTAATTAAAAAAATATATATATAAATATATCTTAACACTAATTAATTACAATTTATCTACTGTGAGACACAGTTTTAGTTTCAATAAATAAAATATTATTATTTTTCATCATGTCTATAAAATTTAGTGGACAATTCAACGGGAAATGTTTTTAAGCATAGAAAATGCATTTAAAAAAATAATTAAACAAGAAGTTTGAATTAAAAAAAAAATTAAAAATATGTATGAAAAAAAATAGTCGAACCTTACAAAATTTCCTCCGCAATAAGTTTTTTTTTTTTAATTAAAAATTATTAAACTATTTACATATTGCAATACAACATTACAAAACTAAACAAAACAAAAATCTATTTCACTTCTATAAATGAATGAAAGGAGTACAGTTTTTAAAGCAAATATAATAAAAAAAAAACCATTAAAACTAAAAAGGAAAATTACAAAAATATATATATTAAATAATTATTATCATATTTAAATAAAAAAAAAAGAAACATTTAAAACATATATGGGCAGTCAGAAATTGTAAAAGATTTGTCAAGAAATAAATAAAATGCAAAATGTTTGAGAAAAATGCTTGGATCTTTTAATTCGGTAAAGAACGGTAGAAGAATTGACTTACTTACGATGGCGCTACAGTTCAAATCGGAACTTGGCCTCCTGAGTGAGCCGCCTCCAGCCTTCTCGCTCAGTGACCGCGTCCTCCAGTTTCTGCATCTTAGAAGTGATTTGCTGAGTCCTCCCAGCGCTTTCATGATTTTCCAACTGGTCTTTGTCCATAGACTTTTCTTTAGTGTGCGTTTGGGGATTCTTGCGTCATCCATCCGCTCCACATGACCAGCTCATTGTAGCCTTTTGAATCTTATAAAGATCGATACTCGATTATCGAAAATGGCATACAATTATCTATTGTATCGTATTCTCCAGATCGAGTCTTCCCTAACAGGTCCGAGGATTCTTCTGAGGACTTTTCTTTCAAGGGCGTTAACTAATTTTTCGGACGTCTCAGTCAATGTCAACGTTTCGCTGCCATAGCATAGCACAGGTCTTATTATTGTTTTGTATAGTTTGAGCTTTGTTTTTCGGTGTAAATTTTTGTTTTTGATTATTGGAAGTACCGAATAGTACGTCTTATTTGCTATCATTATTTTTCTTTTAATTTCGATAGGCTTCGCTTCCACCATTCGATATATTGAAGAGTTGTATTAGGTCGGTTGAATTGTAGGCGCCTATTCAACATTTTGTGTGGCCAGCTATGGCTGGGGTTACTGTATACACAACACTACCTCTAAGAGAGAGTAGAGAGTGTTGTGTATTTAGTGACCCTATGCTATGGCTTACAAGGAGATGTTTAGGTTTTGGGACCTATTATGAGACACATAGAATGCAGTTCAGTTATCCTCCTAGTCCTACAACACGGTAATGAAAATTGGGGAACACTTGTTTGGTAGGTATACCACGTTAACCTACAACACGGATTCATTCTGACGCTCTTATAATACTGCGCAGTCTATGCCATAAATATATATAGTATGTCCTTTTACAAATACCTCTGATATATCTGCACTGGGCATTACCAAATTTATAACAGAAGCAGTTAGACCGATAGACGGAAAGGAAAAAATAGTTAAGAAAAAGGAACAAAATTTAAAAAAGCGTTTTCGTTGACTCGCCGACTAAAGGGCCTATAATGTCCGTGAATCAAGTTGCAAAATATAGCAGTTTCGTACGAGATTGGATTGATAAGTAGAATGAGACCAGCTACGTTGATCATAAAAGAAGGAGCGGCATTCGCACAACAACTACAAACAAGCAGGATTGATACTTTTGGAGAAAAACCCGCAGGGAGGCTAGACTAGAACATTGCTAAAAAAAAAGAAATAGAGGTTTCAGAGAGCACAATAGCGACTATAACAACGAGGACTCGGACAGCACCCTGTGACTGAAGCCAGCATTGAAAGAGCTACACGTATGTACAAACGTTCGGCTTGACCGAAAAAGATTTTTTTTTTTGCTATTTAGCATTGCCAAAACGTGCTTAGTTCAAAAAAGGAGAAACAGTAATTCAGCGCGCCATTAAGCATCCGTGAAAGGTTCATGTTTGGGGATGCTTCAGTTTTAAGGGATTAATCATCTTTAAAAATCTTTATATATCAAAAAGGAACTACCTATGTATATGCCTATGTTCCCTATAAACTCCTAAACCGCTCAACCGATTTTGATAAAATTTGCAGGGAACGTGTAGAATAAGCCCGGAATGGTTTCTGTGAAGTTTGGTACCGATCGAATAAAATACAATTGTTTGGTTTTTTTACATTATTCAAATTTTTTCGCGATATTAGTACCCTGGCGCTCTTAATTGTTTGTTTGTTTGGCTAAAACATTACGATTACGATGAAACTTCGTTGATTTATTGAGCGCACGACCGATAAGGTTTCTCCGTTAACAAAATCATTTTACAATGGGAGCGATCAAATTCGGAGTATATAATCAGTTCTTAAAATAAATATCTTATCTCATCAGAACTAAGGGATGGCAAAAATTGTAGAAACATATACAATCCCTTGGAAGTTGAATATCGAAAAATTTTAAAATGGGTTTGTAGCCGTTTATATTTATAAACAGTCTGTAGCAGTGAAAAGCGATCTAATATCTCATCAAACCTACGAAATAAGTCCAAGCTTAGAAATGCATACAACCCCCGTAGGATTGAATTTCTAAAAATACTGAAATTGACTTCTTGGATATATCATCAGACCTAAGCAATCTATGAAAATAGATTCAACCTTCTTAAACCCATTTTAGGTTTAAATATCCAAAAATCTTAAAAGGAGTTAAAAAATAAATATGAAGACACCACGAGGAAGTAAAAACCAATTCAATTTCTTATCACTTCTAAAAGAAATTACGGAATTCGTGAAAAAGTGTTCAACGATTTTATACGCTCCCATGGGCTAAAAAGGGAAAAACTTAAACACAAGTTTTAGGATATTATTTTTATTATACGATATCTTATTATGCCTGGGAGATATGGCAGAATTCGTGAAAAATTATACAAACCACTTAATAAGGGGGTTAGGGGTAGAATTTAAAAAAATCCTGAAAACACTTTCTAGGTATTTATATGAAAAACAGTAAAATAAAAATTAATATCAATATGAATATCTGGGAAGACCTAGTATATATGACGAAAATCGTGAAAATAAAAATTAGCGAGAAAAAAGTTTATTCCATTTTTTCATGAATTTTTTAGTCAGGCCTAGTTATGAAATTAGTTTTAGTTTTACAAGGACTTGTTATAAGCGCATAGGAATCGTTTTTATGGAGTGGCAAAGCTATATGGCTGAAGGTGAAGTCATGTAAAGAACATTAAACATTTTTCGATCCGTCGAAGGTCAAGTAAAGAACATTAAACAGTTTTTGATCCGTCGAGCCGGGGTTGACCAAACGACTTATACAAGATAGAAGGGCGATGAGGCGAGGACGCCTCAAGAAATAGTCAGCCAAATTCGATATCTAGACTGAATGAGAAATATGGAAGATCGAACCGAAGAAAATTTTAGAAGTAAAGAAGTCTAATCAAATCCCAGAATTTAGTACAAATCAATTTAAAAAAAAAAATACAATACCAACCCACTTAAGTTTTTTTTTTTCCCCCAACCCGAATCGACGTGTCCCCAAAAGTGAAAAGTGCGACTAATTGAATTTCTTTTGGCGTGAAAATTTCACTAACTCATTAACGAGTTTCAAGAAGTACATTTTGTCTCTGCTTACGAATTCTTCGCATATCTTCATGCCTCGTCCACACTATATGCACATACTATATGTACTTGAAATTTAAAAATCATGCGAGGTCAAACGAAACCGAAAATTCTATCTATACTGTACAACAAGAAATTATTAACACCGAAAGAGTCGACTCTTTTGTTGGCTTAGTGGTGATTTCTCTATTAAACCTGGCATAGATTATGTTAAAAATACGTCAATTCAAGTCCCACTTTTTCGAATAGCTCTAGTCGGGCTTTCATTGAAAATTATCGGTCGGTTGTGCTATTTTTGTTCTATTTCGTACACCAATTGTTGTTGAATCGCATAACAAAACCATAGACCATAGTGTAATCGAGCAACTAACCATAATTGAAAAGGTCTTTTATTTATTCAACAACAAAAAAAATAAATATATTTCCATAATTGAATAGGCTTGAAGATCGGGTTGGTTCTTCACCGCTGCTTCACACATAGCGTGATCGCCATTAAAAATTTTAAATGATCTTTGCAGATGCGAAGATCATTATGGATCGTGGCATCGCAAAATCAATTCTTCCATTCTACCATATTTTTTTTCCGGATGATATACGAATGTGATGAAGCTTAAGAAAACCCCATTTGGTCATTGCACTCGATTTAGTATTTGTCTGTTCCACTAAAAATTCTTTGGAAGATTTTTATTCGTATCGTGTGCTCACGACGATCATTCGACTTTTACCTGCACGGTTGGAGATCTCAAGCTCCAATGCAGTACCGTAGTGTTTACCGTAAAGAAGCATAGGTAAGGTAAGGTACCTACCTTATTCATACCCGGATTGGATTGGATCGACGGTGGCGGCAAACATATCTTTCATCAAGTCGCGTACACTTCACCTTAAACACTTCTTTGGGGAGCTTGAGACGCACATTTCAACCAAAGATTTGTCGGTTTCAATTTTCAGTTCGTAATGAATAAGCCAAGTGGTCAGTTATAAGATACTCGAGATTTTTTTCGTTCCGTCTTCAGATCGTTTTGAATAAAGTGAGTTGTGTATATTTTAGATTGATTTGATTTCGATCAAATGTCCGTTGATTTGAATAAATTTATTCATACCCACCCACTAAGGAAAACAAAAATTACAAAAATGTGATTTATTCAAATAAAAAAAAGAAAATTCTTTATTAATAAATTTAATTTAGTATTCGCTTTGATAAAAATATATTTCAACAAAAATGTGATCGTGATCAATAAGAAGTTAATATTTTATTCACTCGATCTGAGTAAAGTGTTTGTGTTTGGTGAAAGAAATGAACTTATCTCAAAATTAATATTATAAAATAGTTGTTGCAGTAAAAACTGAATTAAGAGTTTCCTGATCGTGCCAATAACATCGCAGCAGTAATAATATTCTTACTGTTTTTAAGTGACTCTTTTAGTTTACTTTTCACATGATCTATCTTCTAGCTGTTCAATAAAACGTAAACAGATCGGAGGACGTCCTTCCAAACCAATGAGTTAAACAATTTTTACGTTCACTATAAAATCTTTCTTCAAATCCGGCTCGATGGACCAAAAATATTTGGTTCTTCAATTTTTACTGCATTTAGTCGAAAGACCAGTTTCTTCTAAATTCAACTTCTTTAATTAAATTCGACCTAATAGGACCTTGGCCTCATCTAAATTGTTCCAATCGTATTTTTCGAAACTAAGGTACGATCCCTAATTTGATTTTAGTTTCGAAGATCCGCAACATCGTTGATGGATTTTTAGCCCCAACCTTCAAGAAAGAATGAATCTGCTACTACCAAATTAAATTTAGATTTTTCTTAAGCCATTGTAAAATTGAAGACGAGGATCACTAGGTCCACTGCACACTAGGTCTGGATTTTTTATTGTTCTGTTAACGAGTAATAGTGATAAGTGCAGTCCGAACAAAATCAAAAGTATTTTTTCCCGCACTTCAACCATTACCAAATGAAAAACATTCCATAGAAGATTTTTCGATATGCACCAAAAGGCTGCTTGAGCAGAAAGTACAATTGTCCCTCATGTACTCCACCAATTCGGAAAATACTGTGAATGAGAACAAATACACATCATTTTTGTAACCAAATCTGGGTCAACTATTCGTACAATTCACGTTCACTATAAAATCTTTCTTCAAATCCGGCTCGACGGACCAAAAATGTTTGATTCTTCAAAAAAAAGACTATCCACTAACTTTACGTTGAGAATTTAATTACAGGAAGAACCGCTAAATAGCACGTGACATTTTTATGCAATTATTCTAAAAGTGAAGTTTTAGTAGATTCAAAGTGGGGAATAGACTCGAATAAATACGAACATTTTTCGAAGGAAGTTGAAGAAATTTCATAAAGTACAGCACTCAGTTTGTGTTGAGTAAAATTTTTGGCGATCGCAACAAAGATGCTTACTACCATAGAGAAATAAATAGGCACTGGAGATGACAAAACGCCGTTTTTGTATGAGGCGCTTGGTTTGATAACAGGTAGCAGATGCAAATAGTAGCCTTCTGTTCAAATGTTTGGCGGTTTTATTGTTCAAAACTGGAGTATAACATAAATATGAGTAAGATGCTAATAGTAGCATAGTGTTTATTGCCGGTCCTTTGCGAAGAATCATCCGGCTTTAAAACAGTCATCATCTGCAGTACATATATTACTACGCTTACCAACCAAATGGAATTTTTCATCCATAAAAACCATTAAATCAATGAACTTTTTCATTACTTTTCAGCTGATGTTATTGTTCATTACGTAAATAAATCTCCATTTAACAATTAATGAACTGCTTCGCTCAGCAACGAATTTTTCATTTAATTAATGAACTTTGTTTACAAATACTTTTCCTTGTTCATAATGTTGACTTACTTCGGCAATTGAATCAATTGTTTATAGTTTGATGTATCTTGAACATTGAATCAACTTGTTCATAAGTTGCTATACCCAATTAGTTGAATCAATGAGCTTTATTTTATATTTGACTTACTCATTTCAATGAATAACTAGTCACAACGTACCTCATTCATTAAGCAAAAGAATACTGGTTCAATGTTTGTTGTTTTCCGGTGTCAGTAGAGTGAAACCCCAACACGAAATCCCCGACTGTTGATTAATCGCTGTCCTTGAGGACATGACAATTGGAAAACTTTCACTGGTTAGGTCAGTTGGACTAGGTCCCAAGGAACTGTTTCGTCATCGGATGGCATAGACTCCTCACAGGGCAGCTTACCATGAAAAATTCCATTAATAAAATAATACTGTTAATAAGCTGATCAGGTTCATAATTTGTAGTACTTTGGCCATTGAAACAATAAACTGTTCCTAATACTATGTTCAGACTACGAGATTAACGCGTTTAAATCGAGCTGAAACACTTTGAAATCACTTCCCGAACGCGTTTACGAGAAAGCATGTACTGCGCCCCTCGCGGAAATCGAAGTATCCAAAGTTTACTTCGATTTACGCAGGGAATTATTTTATGGTGTAGAAACTCAATTGTGTGCGTTGCACACGATAGCACACGATTAGTTAATAAATTCACTATCCATCATTTTAGTTTCAAATGATTTAGTAACAATAAATTTGGTAATTAAACACAACTGCATAATTATTTGACAAAAGAAATCACGTCAAGCTATCATATAAAAATTTAATTAATTAATTTTATTAATTTAAAAATTTAACGAGTTTCCTAGTCTGAACTCTACTTTTTTAACACGTTCATTTGTCCTTCTTAAACGCGTTTAAAACGCATAGTCTGTACAAGGGATAAGTTTACGTAGTTACTTCGTTCATTGAATGAAGGAATATTGTTCATAAGTTTTCGTATTTTATTCGTTGTATCGAGTTGATGAAAAGTTTATCCACATCACCTGTTAGTATTGTTGTTGTGTATTGCTTCATATTTTCGTGACGTCAAAATTGACGAATATTGCTGTAAATTGACCAATTTTAATCGCTCGTGTAAGAGCACCTTCAGTTTTGTATTACACTGTATGCCACTATGTCAAATTTTTGAATGTTCTCGCTGGCAAATGCAGTAATTCAGAATAATTGCGAAGTTTTTGTTTTCCGCATTAATCTATTTCTTGTACATAAGGTCAATTTTGACGGAAATTTTTTTTCTGAATTTCTCGTCAAATTTTTGGTGTCACAGTATAATACAAGCTTAACGAGCTCGATTTTACATTTTATTAAAAACTAATCTGTATAAAATTTGAGCCGCATAGTTGAATATTTTGTTATGTTTTTGTTGGTATGATAAATGAACTTTTTACGAACTTCCGTATAGAAGCGACACAAAAAACTTACTCGTATCTCTTCCTATTCATTTCCTTACCGGAAACTGGTAGAAAATCTGAGATGTAATATTGAAGATTTTTAAATTGTGTTCGGAAGATAGCGGGCAATAGTTCCGAACACGTAATTTTGTATGTAGATTAGTTTTACATCATCTCAGAAATTTTAAATGTTCTATGATGAAAAATTCGATAAGAATCTGGTTCTTGTGAACCGGGTTATTTTCAATGCCGGAAAAAAATTCTGATCAAATTAAATTTCACACTGTAAAATTGAGAAAAAAAAACGACATCTGCTACAAACTTATTATAATTCAATTTCCGTCTTAAGATTATTGCTCGGCATTCTTAAGCAGTAAGAAGCAGTGTAAGAAGCCGATTACTTTCTTTTTTAGAAGACCAGGCCACGTTAAGCAAACATGTACATATCTGAAATTATTTTCTTCTTATGCGGAATTTCACATACTATGGCGAGATTTTACCTTCTTTTTTTTCGGGATGAATACAGTCAATTGGTAACGAGTAAATAGTATAAAGAAAATTTCATTAAAGTACACAATGAAGTGAAGATTAAAATGAGGAAGTGCGATGTTTAATAAATTGTTTTCATTGGTAATATGAGGCTCTAACGGTTTCTAAGATTTAATTGTCAATATTGTTGTTAATGCTTTCTCCGATTTAATAGAACATTCTGCGGCGCTTACAACTTATCCTTTTTGTTATGTTATTTTCTCAATGGGACATTATTATTACTGTTTCTAAAACTATTAATTTTCTCGAAACACTGATGAGAAGCCCATCAATAAGTGGGTTTCGAACCCACAACCTCGTCGTTATTAGACTATAGCGTGATGGTCAAAATGTACTCAGGTGCGGGATACCTGTACATACCATCTAAATCACATTAAAATTCTGTTATAGTCATAATTATTATAATGAGAACCCAGAAGCGATTTTTGTTATTACCACAAACCTATAACTTCAGGCATAAATTTAGAAATTATTTCAGGTTTCTGGCTTAAATCTTTTGTTTTTTTTATTAACAAATTATGGCAAATTGGCTAGACGTAAGACTAAAGAATGTTCAAAATTAACTGGTTATTTAAGAAAAGAACCCAGAAAATTTACTACTAAAATTACCGAGTGTACAGAATAGCATAAAGCATTCTAAATATGGAGTAGTTTTGCCCTAATAAATACATAAAAGCCAAAAAAAAAACTTGATAAGAAAATGTGAGTAGAGAAACAATAGCAAAGTTTATGCTAAATATGCTATTCACAAGTGAAAGTATGGTGAAAATTCAGAATAGAAAATTAATGAAAGCATAATTTATACAATAAAAAAACATATTCATATTTTTATGTTATAACATATTCATATTCATTATGTTATTGATTTTAATTTTGATCACCAATCCCTTCGAAGTAAAGGTTTTCCTTTCAGTCCGATATGCGGGATCGACGGCTCAAACAACAAATAAATATCTCGCGAAATTTGTCCTAGAGTAGAGCAGGGAAACAATCGGGTTTTCTTATTATCAAATTCAACGAAGTAAAGTTGACACAAATTGATCAACTCTAGTTCTTTTTTCGGCATTTATTTTCTAGGTTCGGTATTGGGTGATAGTCTTTGGTTGGGTCCTCTACTTTTCATTGAAATATCATCTAGTCAAAAAAAAATTTATAATCGCGTACGACACTGATTTTTTGGGACTTCTTTACTGAATGGTGGCATTCTTCAAACCGATATACCACCTTGATCAAAAAGTTCCCGGAATAACAACCGTGTGGCGCTTTTATTGTTCTGATTTGAGTTCTGTTTTGTTAAATTGGTACATCTGTTGAGAAAACTCGTGGATTTTGCACCATGATAGCGCACCGTCGCACAGTGCCATCATTATTCGTAATTTTTTGACGAAAAAAGCAACGAATACCATCCAACTGCCACCGAATTCACCTGATTTGGCTCCCTGTGACTTCTTTCTGTTCAATCGAGTTTAAAAAAAAAAAACACTACGGGGAACGCCTTTCAGCAGCCGAGAGGAAGTAATGGAAAAATCGCAGGGAGCACTGATGGTCATACCGAAAACCAAATATAAAAAATGTTTCGAGGATTGGATCAGGCGCTGGCATAACTGTGTTGCAGTCGATGGGGATTACTTTGAAGGGGACAATATAGATTTAGATGAATAAACTTGTATTTCTAATTTTCTCAATAAATTCCGAGAACTATTTGATCAAGGTGGTAATTAATTTGAATTTGACTAGAAAGAGTAGAAGAAGCTAGACCAACTATGTTAAAACTACCCTCTTTAGAACAGAACTCGAGAAAACTTTGATCGAATCTTTCAAATATTGAAATGATTACTTCGACTGATTTGACGTATTGGAGGGCAAATTAACGTAGGCTTCGCGGACATGGGGAACTACCTAAGACCGTATCCTGTCTTTAACTTAACATAACTATTGAAACGCATATCCAGAGAAACTGTGCAGTGCTCAATCATAGCGACATGAACTTGCCAAAAAAAAGGTGTATGAAACCACGATATGCATAACATACATAAACATCGAGAATTAAAACAAAAATTTGCTTTAGCTTAAGGTGCATATTGTTGCATGCACCCTGTGTGAACACAAAACGGGCGGGAACTTTATAGAAAAATCGAAAAAAATTCAAAACGCTTCTGAATAGCTCCACACGCTCATACAATCGAATAACCTAGATATTTCACGTTGTACCATTTGTGTAATATACAAATAAAGCATCAATTTTTTGATAAAGAAAGTGAAACGATACCAACGGTAGCACCCAACGCTTTGTAGTATAGAACTGTGAATGTTGTAAAGTTTATGCTGACAAGAAAACGTAATGAAAATCAAACGAATGAAGCTATGAATTTCAACAATTCTTTCAAATCTAACTGCCTGGCTATAAAATCTGAAAATCTCAATTTAAATAGAAAATTCAGAAATTATACGACCCTATGAGAACATGAAAGTAAAATAATATGACTGTACAATAAATTATGTAGTGTCGATAATTAAGACAATCTTGACTTAAAGAAAATGGGTAAAATTAATCTTGCCATGTTTTATCTGAATCTCAGACTGTAACAGTATTGTATGAACGTTTCACGGTATCTAATTTACTCTGAGAAGAAGCATCTTATCTGATTTGGGCCAATGTTTGGACCATTTATCGAAGATCATTAAATTTTTAGGTACCCGGACAGTGAGCTGTGAAAAGCTAAACTATTAGAGACAATAGTTATTTCTTACTGTAACCATATTACAGTTTACCTTAAAAACCTAGATTTTAAATTGGTCAAGGGGCAATCTTAATTCCAGTTCACAATGTCCATAATTGGTCTATTAGGTTCTATTCGAGAGAAAAAAAAACGGTTTGAATTAATGAAGAGTTCATTTTCTCTCTTGTTTACTTTTTTTAGTTTTCTTTACTATAAAATAAAAGTTTTATTTTTCATTTAATAAGAAAAAAATGTCACATAATAATTCCATATAAAATCAATAAATTAATTTGCATGGAGAAATGGTCTTAGTTACAAATTGAATAATCTTCGATTCGTTTTGGCTTCAAGAAAAGACATTTTTTAGAATGTGAATATTTTTGAAATTTCACATCCGTTATATAACACGCATAGTAATTATGGTGGAAAGGTTGTACGGCGGCGATTTCGGAAGTGGGAGTCTAATTGATTTCAGACTAAAGGTGTTTTAAATTTTTTAGAAAATAAATTGAGAGAAGAATTCTTAATGCAGAAACTCGTGGGTTTGTAAATTCAAAGAGCCTAATTTCCGCCGCCGTTGTAATAAATAGACTACAACCTTCGCGAGCTCAACGTTAGGCCAAAATCAGTGCAACAATATTTTGGAAATTCAAAACAAACTTCGTATTGGACAGAAGACGATAACTGACTTGCTGATTAAGAGATTTTAGGAAAATCAGTGAAAAGTCAAGTATACATAACATGACTAATGGGGGCTACTATTAGTATTAAAGTAGATACTAACAGGGAGGTTCAATGGCTTTGTATCTCAACTTATCACCAGTACTAAGTGTCTAAGAATTTTCTAGCCTACGGTGCAGAAATCAGCAGACACTCTTCGGTATCAATTGCGCAAGGAAAAGGCTTGGCCACACTAGACTTACCAATGAATACATAAAACTCCACAGAACATTTATTACATTAAAAATCACATAACTATTAAAAATCAATAATTTTTTCATTGATTTATCTTCTAGAAATACCAATTAATTGTACTATCTATGATACTTTTCAATGAAATACGGTTTTCTGATGTAATTTCTCACATGAAACTCGAGAAAAATTACTTCAGTTTGACTTCATATATTATTAACAAAAATGAAAATTGTTTAAAATTTGATCTATAGAGGACCTTCTTTAAGATTTTTTCTAGCATTATATTAATGAAAATGACATGTTAATTATTCAAGAAATAGGTAATATGCGTTTAAAAAATTCGAATTTACGCATTTTAAAAAATGTGCAAGGGTTGTTGTTCTAATACAAATACAGTTTTGATTTTTTTCTCTATGGACGACCTAATTTACATACCAGCTAATAAAGTGGTGTAATTTTATTTTGTTTTTGAATTGCCATTAACGTGAAATATTGGTAAGAAAACAGCCTTAACATCCATTTAGATTCTGTATGCACGCACAGTAAAACGCACAGTTCCTTTCAGTGAAGTACTTCACTTCGAATCATTCACTTCAAAGAACGAGTTCAGTGAAGCAGTTCCGAAACTCTTCGGTACATCGTTTCTTCGTTCACTCGCGAACTAGTTGGACTTGGTCAGAAAAAGAAATCCCAGTCCACTATCTTCATAATCCTAAGTACTAATTTTCATTGTATTTCAGAAAGGTCAGTAATCTTATTCACAAAGCACTTATAGCTCTATTTTAGATACAAACGAAATTATGCATCTGACAGGTTTTTTTTAAAAAGTTTACAACTCTTCTAAGACCAGTTCCCAAAAATCGGTGAAATTGAAAGTGTATCATTTTACTGTGGGTAATGAAGACACAGCCATAAATGATTTTATTTCACGGCCACGCCGGATAAATTAATTGTGTTGACAAAAGTTGTATTCACATCGGCAAATCATTCAACTTTCCTTATAATTCAAACTTTTCCGCTTTACAAAATAAAAGGTGTATCGTGCACTTCACATTAATCAACTTATTTTCAAGTCATCATTATTTTAATCAAGAAGATTTAACTTGTAGATAATCCTCGGTATTTTTTTTTTATGATTCGTCATTAAAATCAAAAGAGTCATCGTAAATTCTTTGACCCACTTGACTTTCACTTGATGCCATTTATTTATTTTTATTTTTATTTGTACAAAAAATAAAGTATTATTGCTTTCTCTATGTGCCTGTAAAATAGGCGTTAAGTGTTTACGTTTTTCATGTATCGGATGATTAACTAAAGGTTATAGATTTAAATGTAAAGGAAATAGTATCTATAACTTTCCCAGGTTCTTTAAACTTTAATAAATCGATGGCGAAAAATTCAGTTGGTTATTAGAGGAGTACCATATATCACAACGGACCTTTTAGGTCTAAGTGTGTCCGTGTTCTCACGGACAGCCACGCGTACCTAGAGGAGTTTGTTTGAAGCCTATCCTCTTTCAGAGACTATGCCTTTCAAAAATAGTACCGCTCTTCAACGATATAATTTAAACCATCCAACGTCTTCGTCCTGCCAAATAACGCGCATAATATCTGGATGGCGTTCGGGTTGAAGTAGCAGCACGGAGTAACATAAAAATATATAAGGTCTCTCTCCATGCTGTTATCATTCACCTTAAATTTAAACTGAAGAAGAAGTGGTACTATGAACCTGGAACCAGGTCGCCATTAGAACACATTTCATTCACTAAGTACATTCTAATCAGCTGTCATCGCGTCGCTTTGCTTAACGAGCGCGCGTCGCGTTCACTATAACTCCATCTTTCGTGTGAGAGGGTGTATAATGAAATGATGGTGTACTTGGAATCACATTTTTGTAGAGCGTTACTAGCCCTTTTAATTTATTTGTTATTTTCTTAAAAAAGTTTACAAATTTCAATTTCCTATCTTTTTCAGATTAAATGTAAAATGGACAGAATAAATATGAGATTCAAATTCTTACTGCTAATTACAACGTTGTGTTTCGTACCGCTAACAACCTCAAAAGTTATCAATGCTAATGTGAAATTACCGTTGGTAGTGAAAAGCTCCGATACTTCATTCAATCTAACAAACTACGAGCTTCTCAGTCCCACCAATCCAACACTAATTAAATTAAGCAGTAA
Source organism: Beris chalybata (assembly GCA_949128065.1). Taxonomy (NCBI): domain Eukaryota; kingdom Metazoa; phylum Arthropoda; class Insecta; order Diptera; family Stratiomyidae; genus Beris; species Beris chalybata. Next base: position 8,668,621 of record OX421895.1, on the reverse strand, counting down.
TGAAATCGATCCAAATGTTCATCCACTTGAAAATTCAAGTCCACCACTTCTAGACGAATCGGACGCACCTTTGGCCAATGAAGTGCTCCAAGAAACACCGGTCGAAGAATCCAATCCGGAAGTTAGTCCCGACGTTGATCCGGCAACAAATCCGGTTAATATCGATGATCCGAATCCGGCTAATAAGTTCTGTAAATGTACTGAATTGGCTTGTAATTGCTGCAGAAACTTCATTTTACCAATTTTACCGGTACGAGGACCAGCATGTGCAAAAATTCGCTATTTAGGCGATGAGAAAATGTCGGTTCAATTGAAGTATGGCGATGTTGTTTTGGCCACAAGGACTATTTCAGGTAAATATAAAATTGGTTTTTTTTTTATAAATTTAAGCATTCGTTTGGTAGGAGGAATCGCAGTTCAGAGGTCGTATTCGTAGGTCGTTACTACCCTACCACAGTAATCCTCTATTAGGGACCACCCCGAAAGTAACTAATACAGTCAGATAGAATTCGTCATGATCCGAAACTGGAAATCCTTTATTGAAGTAGAAAATATCCTTCTGAACGGAGGACGTAATTGTTAAGAAGCTGCTGAAGAGAGACGACCGTAAAGCAGAGTTGGGCAAGTTTAGTTTTAGTTTTAGGAAGGGGCGCCGCACTGAGCTGTAGCGCTCACTAGACACCAAAAGAGGGCCCATAGCGATCCCTCCGGATAGAATCGTGGAAGAGTTGGGCAAAGCAGTTCCTTTTAGTGAGTGAGTGAACTCCAACTCACTCACTGAAGTGAACTAGTTCGAGTTCCTTTTGAAGATCACTTACTCGGCAAAGGAACTAGTTGTTGTCAAGTTTAGAGTGAATGTGAGGACCTAAAAAAAAGGAAAAGGTCCTCATTCACTTCGTGAACTAGTTGTTTTCAAGTTCAGAGTGAATGTGAGGCTAAAAAAAATGAAAAGGTTCTCACTCACTTCGTGAACTAGTTCTTTTCAAGTTCGTAGTGAATGTGAGGATATAAAAAAAAAGAAGAAAAAAAATCACTCACGAAGGAACTACTACTGAGTCCAGGGATAACCTTGGACCAGTCCAGTGAATGCAAATCACCATTACATGTCATGTTTAAATGGCGTTCAGACGAAGAAAGTAGGGTGGATTGGAGTCCGCAAGAAATCGGGTGGTGATTCAGTCAGAGTGAAAAAGTTCTGGTGATAGGTAAGGCTACTTCCAAGGATCATGTCTCGTGGAGGAGCACTGCTGCTGCCCCAACTCCTCCGCAAGAACTGAAGAAGGTCGGTATCAGTGTGGGGATTCTTTATTGAATCTTTAACTTTTTATTGTTGTCGTTAATAGATATATAATATTATTTATGTTACTAGTTTTTCATGGTCATGCTACCATTGAAGCTACTAAGTGTTAAGAGTTTGTTGTTCTTTCCGGTGTCAGTGGAGTGAAGCTCCAATACCAAATCCCCGACTGTTGATTAATCGTAGTACTTTTGCTTTTTTATTGATGTCGTTAATAAATATATAATGTTATATTTATATAGTTAATTAAGAGATTCCTTATTGAATTTAACACAATCATATAAACAATATATTTAAATTATTAATTTAATTAAATTGTTCAGATTCTTATTGATTTTTTATTAATTAAATTATTTTTAATGTTAGAATGTTTTCACGTATTGCGAAATCTTTTTAGACTGACTCATTTTTAAAACTTTTTTATTTTTCTTAATAATATGCCGACTTGATTCAAATTATCAAAAATTAAATATTCTTCTCAACCAAGTGGCATTAAAAAAGTATAAAACACTTGGTTACAAAGAACATTTAATTATTGATGAGAGGTTTCACCACATCAGTGCCGTTCATATAAACAGTTCACATAGCAATGACTCGACAACAATTACTCCTGTGTATTTTAAGATTAAATCCTTATAATAATTCAGACTTGCAAAAGAAATCGTAATGATTTATCTAAGAACTTAACTCTAAAAATCTCACACAAGAGCCTCTTACGGATAAGTAACGAGTTGCCTTCAATCAAGGCTTGAATTTCCTAAATTTTCATTTTTACAACCTGTTCCAATAATCATCATAATCTAGGAGTTCCAGTCTCAGTAAATTAGTAATTTCTGTCTCTATTAAATTTTGGCTGGTATCATAAGGCTCCATGTGCACGTTAAATGCGATTTTGATGATTTATGACTGATTTCTTACCAATATTTCACGTTAATGGCAACAAAAAAAACAAAATAAAATTACACCACTTTATTAGCTGGTATGTAAACTAGGTCATCCATAGAGAAAAAATTCAAAACTGTATTTGGAAAAAATGCTATTAGAACAACAACCCCTGAACATTTTTAAAATGCGTAAATTCGAGTTTTTTAAACGCATATTACCTATTTCTTGAATAATTAACATGTCATTTTTATTAATATAATGTTAGAAAAAATCTTAAAGAAGGTCTTCTATAAATCAAATATTAAAAAATTTTCATTTTTGTTAATAATATATGAAGTCAAACTGAAGCAATTTTTAACGATTTTCATGGCAAGAATTACATAAAAACACCGCATTTCATTGAAAAGTATCACAGATAGTATAATTAATTGGTATTTCTAGAAGATAAATCAATGAAAAAATTATTGATTTTTAATAGTTATGCCTTTCAAATAATTTGAAAACACATAACACTATTTTTTTCTGTAAAATCAAAATTAGTTCCCTGATAGATAGCGAACGATGCAGACGTATTGTCCACGTCAAATTACACAAACGAAAGACGATTTCAATCGATAAATATCCTCTCGAGATAGAAAAATCAAACAGGGACAAAAAATGGTCGTACCCGACTCATGGGGCCTTAATCTAGGAGTTCCAGTCCCATTAAATTAGAAATTTTTGTTTTCATTAAATTTTGGCTGGTATCTTAAATAAGCTTGTACTATTGCTAGTGATACAGCAGCTGAAGAAGTCAACGACAGAGTAGACTTAAGCATGTTTAATTGGATAAAAAGACAATAAAAGAGGGAGAAGACTTTTTGGAACAAGGTACCAGGGTATTTTTTTTTAATATCACTACGCCTTTTCTGATCTCGGTTTTTTTTTAATCAAAGCAAAGGGGTGGGTTATCAGGCAAGGCCTCAGGGTTTTGGCTTTATAGAAGGATAATTGAACATAGGATTTTCCGAGTATCGATATTAAGGAAACATTTTTAATATAATTTATTTCTTCTAGGAAAAAAGGCTACACCAATTTGTGTACCAATGCCCGGCGGATACACTCAATTTTGCGGACGTGTTTACGGCCTTTCGAAAGGAAAAGAAGACTTTAAAGCCTGTCTAGGATTTGAAATTCGAGCCGAAGAAGAAGTCGAGGCAGCCGTTCGAATCTCTTGTTTCAAATTTGGAGCTCAAGGATTTGCAGTATCCGAAGCTGAACCATTTCCAGCGGAAGCCGAAAAGGACGAAGAAGAGGACGATGACGACGACTTCTTCGGATTCGGAGGTAATATTGACTAATAGTATAAAAAAAAAAGTAGTTCTTGTTAACTTACCGACATATTCAGGTGGTGCTGATGATGACGACGACGACGACGATGATGACGAAGAAGATGCAACTGGTGAAGACGACGACGGCGGTGTAGATTTTTTCGGTGGTGATGACGATGACGATAGTGCTGATGATGCCGACTATGGAACTGGTGAAGAATCGCCCGACTACGGTGGTTTCAGTATTCTCGGAAATCTCTTCTCGACGGGCAGCAAAAAATTGAAAAAGACTCGAAGTGAAAGTAAAAGCGTAAATGGAACTCTACCCATTAACGGGAACAAAACTGCCGATAGTCCACTTACAAAAGAAATTCAAATTGATGAATCGGCACCGAATACTAATTCCGAATCCGATACGGACTACGATAGTAAAGAAGATGATGATGAAGATGACGACGATGACGAGGACGACGACGATGACGATGATGACAATGAAACGGACAAAACACAAAACAATAATAAAATCAAGAAAGAAAAAATTTCCACAATTGATTACATTATAGACTTCATATCAAAAGTGTTTAAGATATTTTGATTTTCGAACAAAAAACAGGATGTTAAAAAACAAAACTAGGCCTTTAGTAGAATAATTAATTTAAATAATTAATAATTTATTGAACAAAAAGAAATCTTAATAGGAATAAATATTTATTGTATGTACATAAAAATAAATAGAGTAACAAAGCTTTGTAAAACGAGAACAATGATTATGAATTATTTTAACGATACGAACTAAACAATTTAATTAACTCCACGGCCTCCAGTGCAGATCGCAAACTTTTGGCATATTCAAATTTTCAGGTATACGGAGTGCAGGTAATCTGTTTTCCTTATCGTCCTGCACATACAAACTTCGCGACTTAAGATCCTTATTTTTCGCTATACTGCCGCCGCTTCTAGCTCCACTTGTATCCTTGATATCACGCTGACCGCTCGTCGTAGACGGTACTTCCAAGTCGGTTGTCGTTGACGTTACCTCCGACGCTGGTATCCTTTGTCGCTGAAGTGCTTTAAGATGTCGTACAGTCATTTCCAATATATCCGCCTTTTCGAGTTTGGCCGGAACTTTTCCATTTTCCAGAGTATAGGTATTTTTTAGCACTAAAACTTTTAACGTTTCCAACGAATCATTGATTCGAGCTCGTCGTTTCTTTTCCATAAGCGGTTTTCGAATTTTCCGAATATCCGACATCCTTAGCGACGACGAGGCACTGTGCTTTCAGGTCGTGCGATTGCACTTAAGTGAATCGAAACGGAATAACGTGATTAACTTATATATGAAAAATACTATCACAAGAAAATACCTGTAGGGAAATAATATCCTGTTTTCAGGACGAAGGGCCATTGTATTTGCCGGCATTTCAATTGCTACCTTCCTATGTCACTATTGCCTGCGATGGGCTCAATTCAAGTCCGGAATATGTAAATTTCATGAACACATCAATACACGCCCTCTTTGTTAGTGTAGTACGTCGTTGCTCATTTAATTGATTCGTAGAGCCCTTTTACAGTCCTTTTATCACATTGTTAATCCTTTCGATGCTCAAGTAAGAGGAAAAGGGATGACCTAAATTTCGTTGAGCCAATTGTTGAGGTGTTTTCACTTCTTGAGTACGATTTTTTTGTTTGTGATCCTCAATACTTCCTGTCGGTTAGAAGATATCTGAGATTGAGTATGAAGTGTTTTTGTAACTGAAATTTTTTTTGTTTATGGAAATTCTGATAACGACGTCGTCACCCACGTGCATGTTGATTGAATTTTTGTCGATATGTAAATCGAATTGAGGACAACTTGTTGATGCATGGAAAGGATATTGAGAGGATGTGAAAAAATTGAGATAAGAATACTTTTCATTGTACATGATGTGCGGAAAAAATTCCTTGAAGAATTTATTTATTTATTTTTCTTAGCTACAGCCTAAAGATTAGACAGATCTAGAAGAATATCACAAAAACCTGGTGGCGGTAGTCTAGGTTCAACATTTTTTTTAAGGTATGTCAGGTATGCGGTTAGTCGAGGTCTGATAGGTGCTAGCCACTGTACACTTTTTCTACAGCATTTCTTTTTTAAACACCCCCTAGTTTATCTATGTACCGAATTTAAATTTTCTAGCACAAGCCATTCTTCAGATAAAATCACACTCTTACTTTAGTAAGCTTACCACTCAATCTAAAAACTATAATCACTATAGGATTTGGAACTCGTGAATAGGTTCCCGATCTCTACATATGTATACATAGTTACTATAAAATAAAAGTTTTATTTTTCATTTAATAAGAAAAAAATGTCACATAATAATTCCATATAAAATCAATAAATTAATTTGCATGGAGAAATGGTCTTAGTTACAAATTGAATAATCTTCGATTCGTTTTGGCTTCAAGAAAAGACATTTTTTAGAATGTGAATATTTTTGAAATTTCACATCCGTTATATAACACGCATAGTAATTATGGTGGAAAGGTTGTACGGCGGCGATTTCGGAAGTGGGAGTCTAATTGATTTCAGACTAAAGGTGTTTTAAATTTTTTAGAAAATAAATTGAGAGAAGAATTCTTAATGCAGAAACTCGTGGGTTTGTAAATTCAAAGAGCCTAATTTCCGCCGCCGTTGTAATAAATAGACTACAACCTTCGCGAGCTCAACGTTAGGCCAAAATCAGTGCAACAATATTTTGGAAATTCAAAACAAACTTCGTATTGGACAGAAGACGATAACTGACTTGCTGATTAAGAGATTTTAGGAAAATCAGTGAAAAGTCAAGTATACATAACATGACTAATGGGGGCTACTATTAGTATTAAAGTAGATACTAACAGGGAGGTTCAATGGCTTTGTATCTCAACTTATCACCAGTACTAAGTGTCTAAGAATTTTCTAGCCTACGGTGCAGAAATCAGCAGACACTCTTCGGTATCAATTGCGCAAGGAAAAGGCTTGGCCACACTAGACTTACCAATGAATACATAAAACTCCACAGAACATTTATTACATTAAAAATCACATAACTATTAAAAATCAATAATTTTTTCATTGATTTATCTTCTAGAAATACCAATTAATTGTACTATCTATGATACTTTTCAATGAAATACGGTTTTCTGATGTAATTTCTCACATGAAACTCGAGAAAAATTACTTCAGTTTGACTTCATATATTATTAACAAAAATGAAAATTGTTTAAAATTTGATCTATAGAGGACCTTCTTTAAGATTTTTTCTAGCATTATATTAATGAAAATGACATGTTAATTATTCAAGAAATAGGTAATATGCGTTTAAAAAATTCGAATTTACGCATTTTAAAAAATGTGCAAGGGTTGTTGTTCTAATACAAATACAGTTTTGATTTTTTTCTCTATGGACGACCTAATTTACATACCAGCTAATAAAGTGGTGTAATTTTATTTTGTTTTTGAATTGCCATTAACGTGAAATATTGGTAAGAAAACAGCCTTAACATCCATTTAGATTCTGTATGCACGCACAGTAAAACGCACAGTTCCTTTCAGTGAAGTACTTCACTTCGAATCATTCACTTCAAAGAACGAGTTCAGTGAAGCAGTTCCGAAACTCTTCGGTACATCGTTTCTTCGTTCACTCGCGAACTAGTTGGACTTGGTCAGAAAAAGAAATCCCAGTCCACTATCTTCATAATCCTAAGTACTAATTTTCATTGTATTTCAGAAAGGTCAGTAATCTTATTCACAAAGCACTTATAGCTCTATTTTAGATACAAACGAAATTATGCATCTGACAGGTTTTTTTTAAAAAGTTTACAACTCTTCTAAGACCAGTTCCCAAAAATCGGTGAAATTGAAAGTGTATCATTTTACTGTGGGTAATGAAGACACAGCCATAAATGATTTTATTTCACGGCCACGCCGGATAAATTAATTGTGTTGACAAAAGTTGTATTCACATCGGCAAATCATTCAACTTTCCTTATAATTCAAACTTTTCCGCTTTACAAAATAAAAGGTGTATCGTGCACTTCACATTAATCAACTTATTTTCAAGTCATCATTATTTTAATCAAGAAGATTTAACTTGTAGATAATCCTCGGTATTTTTTTTTTATGATTCGTCATTAAAATCAAAAGAGTCATCGTAAATTCTTTGACCCACTTGACTTTCACTTGATGCCATTTATTTATTTTTATTTTTATTTGTACAAAAAATAAAGTATTATTGCTTTCTCTATGTGCCTGTAAAATAGGCGTTAAGTGTTTACGTTTTTCATGTATCGGATGATTAACTAAAGGTTATAGATTTAAATGTAAAGGAAATAGTATCTATAACTTTCCCAGGTTCTTTAAACTTTAATAAATCGATGGCGAAAAATTCAGTTGGTTATTAGAGGAGTACCATATATCACAACGGACCTTTTAGGTCTAAGTGTGTCCGTGTTCTCACGGACAGCCACGCGTACCTAGAGGAGTTTGTTTGAAGCCTATCCTCTTTCAGAGACTATGCCTTTCAAAAATAGTACCGCTCTTCAACGATATAATTTAAACCATCCAACGTCTTCGTCCTGCCAAATAACGCGCATAATATCTGGATGGCGTTCGGGTTGAAGTAGCAGCACGGAGTAACATAAAAATATATAAGGTCTCTCTCCATGCTGTTATCATTCACCTTAAATTTAAACTGAAGAAGAAGTGGTACTATGAACCTGGAACCAGGTCGCCATTAGAACACATTTCATTCACTAAGTACATTCTAATCAGCTGTCATCGCGTCGCTTTGCTTAACGAGCGCGCGTCGCGTTCACTATAACTCCATCTTTCGTGTGAGAGGGTGTATAATGAAATGATGGTGTACTTGGAATCACATTTTTGTAGAGCGTTACTAGCCCTTTTAATTTATTTGTTATTTTCTTAAAAAAGTTTACAAATTTCAATTTCCTATCTTTTTCAGATTAAATGTAAAATGGACAGAATAAATATGAGATTCAAATTCTTACTGCTAATTACAACGTTGTGTTTCGTACCGCTAACAACCTCAAAAGTTATCAATGCTAATGTGAAATTACCGTTGGTAGTGAAAAGCTCCGATACTTCATTCAATCTAACAAACTACGAGCTTCTCAGTCCCACCAATCCAACACTAATTAAATTAAGCAGTAATGAAATCGATCCAAATGTTCATCCACTTGAAAATTCAAGTCCACCACTTCTAGACGAATCGGACGCACCTTTGGCCAATGAAGTGCTCCAAGAAACACCGGTCGAAGAATCCAATCCGGAAGTTAGTCCCGACGTTGATCCGGCAACAAATCCGGTTAATATCGATGATCCGAATCCGGCTAATAAGTTCTGTAAATGTACTGAATTGGCTTGTAATTGCTGCAGAAACTTCATTTTACCAATTTTACCGGTACGAGGACCAGCATGTGCAAAAATTCGCTATTTAGGCGATGAGAAAATGTCGGTTCAATTGAAGTATGGCGATGTTGTTTTGGCCACAAGGACTATTTCAGGTAAATATAAAATTGGTTTTTTTTTTATAAATTTAAGCATTCGTTTGGTAGGAGGAATCGCAGTTCAGAGGTCGTATTCGTAGGTCGTTACTACCCTACCACAGTAATCCTCTATTAGGGACCACCCCGAAAGTAACTAATACAGTCAGATAGAATTCGTCATGATCCGAAACTGGAAATCCTTTATTGAAGTAGAAAATATCCTTCTGAACGGAGGACGTAATTGTTAAGAAGCTGCTGAAGAGAGACGACCGTAAAGCAGAGTTGGGCAAGTTTAGTTTTAGTTTTAGGAAGGGGCGCCGCACTGAGCTGTAGCGCTCACTAGACACCAAAAGAGGGCCCATAGCGATCCCTCCGGATAGAATCGTGGAAGAGTTGGGCAAAGCAGTTCCTTTTAGTGAGTGAGTGAACTCCAACTCACTCACTGAAGTGAACTAGTTCGAGTTCCTTTTGAAGATCACTTACTCGGCAAAGGAACTAGTTGTTGTCAAGTTTAGAGTGAATGTGAGGACCTAAAAAAAAGGAAAAGGTCCTCATTCACTTCGTGAACTAGTTGTTTTCAAGTTCAGAGTGAATGTGAGGCTAAAAAAAATGAAAAGGTTCTCACTCACTTCGTGAACTAGTTCTTTTCAAGTTCGTAGTGAATGTGAGGATATAAAAAAAAAGAAGAAAAAAAATCACTCACGAAGGAACTACTACTGAGTCCAGGGATAACCTTGGACCAGTCCAGTGAATGCAAATCACCATTACATGTCATGTTTAAATGGCGTTCAGACGAAGAAAGTAGGGTGGATTGGAGTCCGCAAGAAATCGGGTGGTGATTCAGTCAGAGTGAAAAAGTTCTGGTGATAGGTAAGGCTACTTCCAAGGATCATGTCTCGTGGAGGAGCACTGCTGCTGCCCCAACTCCTCCGCAAGAACTGAAGAAGGTCGGTATCAGTGTGGGGATTCTTTATTGAATCTTTAACTTTTTATTGTTGTCGTTAATAGATATATAATATTATTTATGTTACTAGTTTTTCATGGTCATGCTACCATTGAAGCTACTAAGTGTTAAGAGTTTGTTGTTCTTTCCGGTGTCAGTGGAGTGAAGCTCCAATACCAAATCCCCGACTGTTGATTAATCGTAGTACTTTTGCTTTTTTATTGATGTCGTTAATAAATATATAATGTTATATTTATATAGTTAATTAAGAGATTCCTTATTGAATTTAACACAATCATATAAACAATATATTTAAATTATTAATTTAATTAAATTGTTCAGATTCTTATTGATTTTTTATTAATTAAATTATTTTTAATGTTAGAATGTTTTCACGTATTGCGAAATCTTTTTAGACTGACTCATTTTTAAAACTTTTTTATTTTTCTTAATAATATGCCGACTTGATTCAAATTATCAAAAATTAAATATTCTTCTCAACCAAGTGGCATTAAAAAAGTATAAAACACTTGGTTACAAAGAACATTTAATTATTGATGAGAGGTTTCACCACATCAGTGCCGTTCATATAAACAGTTCACATAGCAATGACTCGACAACAATTACTCCTGTGTATTTTAAGATTAAATCCTTATAATAATTCAGACTTGCAAAAGAAATCGTAATGATTTATCTAAGAACTTAACTCTAAAAATCTCACACAAGAGCCTCTTACGGATAAGTAACGAGTTGCCTTCAATCAAGGCTTGAATTTCCTAAATTTTCATTTTTACAACCTGTTCCAATAATCATCATAATCTAGGAGTTCCAGTCTCAGTAAATTAGTAATTTCTGTCTCTATTAAATTTTGGCTGGTATCATAAGGCTCCATGTGCACGTTAAATGCGATTTTGATGATTTATGACTGATTTCTTACCAATATTTCACGTTAATGGCAACAAAAAAAACAAAATAAAATTACACCACTTTATTAGCTGGTATGTAAACTAGGTCATCCATAGAGAAAAAATTCAAAACTGTATTTGGAAAAAATGCTATTAGAACAACAACCCCTGAACATTTTTAAAATGCGTAAATTCGAGTTTTTTAAACGCATATTACCTATTTCTTGAATAATTAACATGTCATTTTTATTAATATAATGTTAGAAAAAATCTTAAAGAAGGTCTTCTATAAATCAAATATTAAAAAATTTTCATTTTTGTTAATAATATATGAAGTCAAACTGAAGCAATTTTTAACGATTTTCATGGCAAGAATTACATAAAAACACCGCATTTCATTGAAAAGTATCACAGATAGTATAATTAATTGGTATTTCTAGAAGATAAATCAATGAAAAAATTATTGATTTTTAATAGTTATGCCTTTCAAATAATTTGAAAACACATAACACTATTTTTTTCTGTAAAATCAAAATTAGTTCCCTGATAGATAGCGAACGATGCAGACGTATTGTCCACGTCAAATTACACAAACGAAAGACGATTTCAATCGATAAATATCCTCTCGAGATAGAAAAATCAAACAGGGACAAAAAATGGTCGTACCCGACTCATGGGGCCTTAATCTAGGAGTTCCAGTCCCATTAAATTAGAAATTTTTGTTTTCATTAAATTTTGGCTGGTATCTTAAATAAGCTTGTACTATTGCTAGTGATACAGCAGCTGAAGAAGTCAACGACAGAGTAGACTTAAGCATGTTTAATTGAATAAAAAGACAATAAAAGAGGGAGAAGACTTTTTGGAACAAGGTACCAGGGTATTTTTTTTTAATATCACTACGCCTTTTCTGATCTCGGTTTTTTTTTAATCAAAGCAAAGGGGTGGGTTATCAGGCAAGGCCTCAGGGTTTTGGCTTTATAGAAGGATAATTGAACATAGGATTTTCCGAGTATCGATATTAAGGAAACATTTTTAATATAATTTATTTCTTCTAGGAAAAAAGGCTACACCAATTTGTGTACCAATGCCCGGCGGATACACTCAATTTTGCGGACGTGTTTACGGCCTTTCGAAAGGAAAAGAAGACTTTAAAGCCTGTCTAGGATTTGAAATTCGAGCCGAAGAAGAAGTCGAGGCAGCCGTTCGAATCTCTTGTTTCAAATTTGGAGCTCAAGGATTTGCAGTATCCGAAGCTGAACCATTTCCAGCGGAAGCCGAAAAGGACGAAGAAGAGGACGATGACGACGACTTCTTCGGATTCGGAGGTAATATTGACTAATAGTATAAAAAAAAAAGTAGTTCTTGTTAACTTACCGACATATTCAGGTGGTGCTGATGATGACGACGACGACGACGATGATGACGAAGAAGATGCAACTGGTGAAGACGACGACGGCGGTGTAGATTTTTTCGGTGGTGATGACGATGACGATAGTGCTGATGATGCCGACTATGGAACTGGTGAAGAATCGCCCGACTACGGTGGTTTCAGTATTCTCGGAAATCTCTTCTCGACGGGCAGCAAAAAATTGAAAAAGACTCGAAGTGAAAGTAAAAGCGTAAATGGAACTCTACCCATTAACGGGAACAAAACTGCCGATAGTCCACTTACAAAAGAAATTCAAATTGATGAATCGGCACCGAATACTAATTCCGAATCCGATACGGACTACGATAGTAAAGAAGATGATGATGAAGATGACGACGATGACGAGGACGACGACGATGACGATGATGACAATGAAACGGACAAAACACAAAACAATAATAAAATCAAGAAAGAAAAAATTTCCACAATTGATTACATTATAGACTTCATATCAAAAGTGTTTAAGATATTTTGATTTTCGAACAAAAAACAGGATGTTAAAAAACAAAACTAGGCCTTTAGTAGAATAATTAATTTAAATAATTAATAATTTATTGAACAAAAAGAAATCTTAATAGGAATAAATATTTATTGTATGTACATAAAAATAAATAGAGTAACAAAGCTTTGTAAAACGAGAACAATGATTATGAATTATTTTAACGATACGAACTAAACAATTTAATTAACTCCACGGCCTCCAGTGCAGATCGCAAACTTTTGGCATATTCAAATTTTCAGGTATACGGAGTGCAGGTAATCTGTTTTCCTTATCGTCCTGCACATACAAACTTCGCGACTTAAGATCCTTATTTTTCGCTATACTGCCGCCGCTTCTAGCTCCACTTGTATCCTTGATATCACGCTGACCGCTCGTCGTAGACGGTACTTCCAAGTCGGTTGTCGTTGACGTTACCTCCGACGCTGGTATCCTTTGTCGCTGAAGTGCTTTAAGATGTCGTACAGTCATTTCCAATATATCCGCCTTTTCGAGTTTGGCCGGAACTTTTCCATTTTCCAGAGTATAGGTATTTTTTAGCACTAAAACTTTTAACGTTTCCAACGAATCATTGATTCGAGCTCGTCGTTTCTTTTCCATAAGCGGTTTTCGAATTTTCCGAATATCCGACATCCTTAGCGACGACGAGGCACTGTGCTTTCAGGTCGTGCGATTGCACTTAAGTGAATCGAAACGGAATAACGTGATTAACTTATATATGAAAAATACTATCACAAGAAAATACCTGTAGGGAAATAATATCCTGTTTTCAGGACGAAGGGCCATTGTATTTGCCGGCATTTCAATTGCTACCTTCCTATGTCACTATTGCCTGCGATGGGCTCAATTCAAGTCCGGAATATGTAAATTTCATGAACACATCAATACACGCCCTCTTTGTTAGTGTAGTACGTCGTTGCTCATTTAATTGATTCGTAGAGCCCTTTTACAGTCCTTTTATCACATTGTTAATCCTTTCGATGCTCAAGTAAGAGGAAAAGGGATGACCTAAATTTCGTTGAGCCAATTGTTGAGGTGTTTTCACTTCTTGAGTACGATTTTTTTGTTTGTGATCCTCAATACTTCCTGTCGGTTAGAAGATATCTGAGATTGAGTATGAAGTGTTTTTGTAACTGAAATTTTTTTTGTTTATGGAAATTCTGATAACGACGTCGTCACCCACGTGCATGTTGATTGAATTTTTGTCGATATGTAAATCGAATTGAGGACAACTTGTTGATGCATGGAAAGGATATTGAGAGGATGTGAAAAAATTGAGATAAGAATACTTTTCATTGTACATGATGTGCGGAAAAAATTCCTTGAAGAATTTATTTATTTATTTTTCTTAGCTACAGCCTAAAGATTAGACAGATCTAGAAGAATATCACAAAAACCTGGTGGCGGTAGTCTAGGTTCAACATTTTTTTTAAGGTATGTCAGGTATGCGGTTAGTCGAGGTCTGATAGGTGCTAGCCACTGTACACTTTTTCTACAGCATTTCTTTTTTAAACACCCCCTAGTTTATCTATGTACCGAATTTAAATTTTCTAGCACAAGCCATTCTTCAGATAAAATCACACTCTTACTTTAGTAAGCTTACCACTCAATCTAAAAACTATAATCACTATAGGATTTGGAACTCGTGAATAGGTTCCCGATCTCTACATATGTATACATAGTTAACGAACCATTCAATAAATTATCTAGAACTAATATAAGATTCTGGCAAAAGTCATTAGAGATTAAAAAGGCACATACTGTGAAAAATCCAGCATATGTGTGGACCAATTCGGCACATGTTCCGATTACACTCATACCTCGCTTTACGGTCTAGATACGTTCCGGGAAAGTTGGCCGTAAAGCGAAATGTCGTATAACGAATCTATTATTTTAAGTAATAAATCAACCGAATGTCTTGGAGCATTGTTCCAAATCAGGCCGTATAACGGGACGTTTTGACCGTAAAACGAGAAAGTGCTATAATTGAAAAAGGCCGTTATAGCGAAAAGCCGTATACCGAGGTATGATTGTCCCGATTAGGCGGTTTCTTCTATAAAAACGTTATCTCAATTTTGTATATCTGTGAAAGGAAAAAAATTTTTGTCCGTCTTACGAAGATGACTCAAAAGATTGTTTTCGACGCAAATTTTTTTGATTTGCCTTTTTTGTTTGATCAAGTTCTGTGTGAATTTAGCTACATAGACTGCACTTAGCAATAAAAAGGGTCATCTGATGACGGGATCATATTGTTTTCATCTTCAATCAATCAATATTTATTAGTTTAGTTTATCCACTTATGTTTAACATCTTATAATTTATGATTTAGAGAACAGATAATTAAATATCTTAACAGCTAAATTAAACCTAGATAGCACAGCAAAGCAAAACATTTATGACAATTTTAGTTACATAAATTCAAGGAAAAATGTATGCAAGAAACCTTGTGTAGTGGCCTTAAACCTAACTTACTAACTAACTTAAATTAAAGAGAAATTAAAAGAAAATAGTAAATTACAATTTAATAACAATATTCGACTCCAAAACATTCCCAGTAGGGTGATATTATAGGAGTGCTAACAATAGTGGATTGTCAACTTGTTCCAGCCTTGTTAGAAAGGATAAATGTCTGGTTGTAACTAATTCGTAGACAGTTTGCGCTATTGCTTCTGCATGCAGACTTCTAGTGGAGAAGAGAAATGGCGTCTTTATTATCATTTTAAGGCACTTATTTTGTTAAACCTGAAGCTTTTTTAAATGAAGTTTGGCACAATGACCCCAAAAAGGAGAGCTGTATGCTATAATGGGTTGGATTACCATTTTAAATAATAAAATCTTGTTTTCCTGCGAAAGTTTAGATTTTCTATTGATAAGAGGATACAGTGCATACGTAGCCTTGCTGACTTTGAAACATATGTTTTCTATGTGACAGGAGAAGGAGAGTTTCTTATCTAATAAAACACCAAGGTATTTCAGGTTATCAGACCATGGAATATTTTGACCAATAAAATTGATTTTGCGACTGGGAAGGTTTGAACGTTTCCTCTTTTGTTTTCATCTTATTATGGGTCATTCCATCAAGAACCGCCAAAGTTATGACCTTACCATCTTCGTTTCTTTTGAAAATGTTTGTACTTGAAGAACTAGTGAACAAAATAATTTAAATTCAAGTTTCTGTTTCTATCTCATTTTTTGACTAACAAAACAACAATAATCTTTAAAATATGTAAGTGCTTCTTTACTATTCACTTTATTGACATGACTTTTCTCTGTAAAATGGTGAAGCTCAGCCTCACTAGCGTCATGTGGTGAGGCACGCCCTGGTTTTGGGACATACTACCAAAAATTACGGTGACATTTGAATTTAAACTGCGCGCGCAAATCGATTTGGGGCAGTGCTCTTATTTTTAGGTTGGTAAGACTGGCTTTGATATTCGTGCCAAGGGTCACATCAAAATATTCATTAGTGTTGGAGATAGGCTTCGTTAAGCTGCTAGAAGTGAATTTTTCGATTTTTATAATGTCTGCATTTGTTGAGCAAAGAATTTGCATTAAATTTTGTTTGCGGAATGAATTTTCTGCTGCTGATTCGTTGAGGATGGTGCAAAAAGCCTTTGGTGATGTCAAAAAAAAATTTTTACAAGTGGTATACAGAGTTCCAAAAAGGTCGAGAAAGTGTGGAAGACGAAGAGCGTCCCGGTCGACCATCAACCTCGACCGACGAAGCTCACGTCCAACAAATCAAAGATTTGGTGCTTGAAAATCGTCGATTAACAATTAGAGATCTTGCTGATCATGTTGGCATTTCAAAAGGATCAGCCCATACCATTTTGAAGGATTTTTTGGGCCTCAGACGCGTTAAATCTCTTGGTTTTTGCACCACGATAATGCACCGCCTCACACTGCATTAATTCCTCGTGACCATTTCGCCCAAAAACTCGACCCATATCGTTCCACAGCCGCCGTATTCACCTGATTTGGCACCGTGTGACTTCTGGCTATTCAACAAACTCAAAAGACCGCTCCGGGGACACCGTTTTGAGTCAATAGAGGAGATACAAGCCGCATCGAAGAGAGAACTGAAGGCCATCCCGGAAATCGACTTTGACAACTGTTTCGAAGATTGGAAAATCCGGTGGCAGAAGTGCATTGTATATGGGGGGGAGAATGCTTTGAAGGCAATGAAATTGATTTGGGAGAATCAATAAAGATTTTTGAAAATAAATGCTGAGTCACCTTACTTTTTGGTCACAGTAGTACGTGCTACACAAACGCGCCAAACCATTTCAGCATAGCTTAAGCCGCCATGATGGAACGGTCCGACAAAGAAAACCGTATTACTGTTATTGCTCATCACAAGTGTGGAATAGAAAGAGCCCGTATTTTTGAGTTGTTGAAATTGTTGAATATCACGCGCTTTGTGTATCGTACTGTTAAGCTGTTTGCTGATTCTGGAAATATAAACGACCGTTAAAGATCCGCCCTGCCTCGCACGTCAGATGCCAGCAATGCTGTGAGGACGCGCATCAGTCGAAATCCTCTCCGCATCGTTAAACAAGACTTGGAGCTTTCAAACGACAAACACGACAGCGCCTAACCATTGAATTTAAAAAAAAAAAATCGAGACCCCTGTTATCATTGTACAGTAAAGAGAATTACAAAAAAAAAATCCTGTTTACTGACGGAAAAATCCTTTAATAGGCAATGACAAACATTAAAATTTTATTTTTGGTCGAGGTACTGATATTGGTCCTCAGGAACAAATCTGAAATTTTTTCTTTAACATTTAGTTGATAAAACTAATTTTTTATGGTTAAGCTAAAAACAGTATTTTCTGTAAAGTTGATGTTACCATAAGAATGCATGGCTAACAGCGTCGCCGAGTTACTTAACGCACCGAAATTTTTGCTGAGTTCAGGGTTGAAACCAATCATCTGTTGTCGCGTACCAATTTCCTACAAATTGGTTCGAATTTCATAAATCGATTTACCGACTCTGGAGTTAATTTGCACTCAACGAATACTCACCTAGTTTATTACAATCCATATCTTAGCTGAACTTCACGGCTGAATTAATTCCAATGTTAACAAAACTCAACAAAAAAAAAAAATATCCAGAAGCTACATAGCTGGCTTGATCACTTTAAAAACGTTCAAGCCGTAATTCTGACTCGTTCAATTGAAACCAATTTCATGTGCTAATTTGTTAAAATATTTTTATTTTATATTATATGAATTGATAGTTGCAAACTCAGAATTTATGGAAGATACATGCTACTCCAATGATTCTGCGATCGATGTGTATCCAGACCCACTTAGAGAAAACATTCGCAACAAATCAAAAGCTTCCTGGCTCTATAATCAATTTTATGGTTTACATTACTTTAATTGCTATGGAAATTAAAAAAAAAAAGAGTAAATAATTTGCGCGCAATTTAAGTTTTTAATCCAACCTTTGTTGTCACTGTGTACTCAAATGTTTTCACTACGGTCTCAGATCACACCATTTTACATTTAAATGTATGACTTATTTTAAAAACATATAAAAGAAAAGAAAAAACCGAAAAATATTGGAAATAAACCGAGTTGTAAGGAGTTTAAACCGAATGCATTATTTGCTTAGTCCTCGTCATAATAGACGGCCCTGAAACGGAACAAAAAAAAAAAAACAAACATAAACGACCTCGCTTGTTGCTATTTACGGGAGGCATTAGTGAAATCACCTGGAACGGCCGGAATTTCGCTTTGAAGCCCGACGAGATGAATCATTAGCAAATCGTTGAGTTTTTTTCGGCTTATCGCGTAGATCCTTTTGCTCTCTTTTGCCAGATTCCTCGGACTTTTTTAGGAATTTCGCAATAAGATCCTCACAATTCAGATGCTCTTCGGGTTCCCAAGTATCGGAATTCGGACGATAGCCTTTCCAACGTATACGAAACAGACGTACACCTTTCTCGTAGGCAACATCGATTACACGTTCAACTTCCCATTCTTTGTTGGGATCAGCAGGTGTTGCCTTTTCGCCACTATCGGACTTTCGTTTTCGTCCTCGAGTACTGCCCTTTGCGGCTTGTGATGCAGGCTGTTGTTTTCCCTTCTTAAAACGTGCAACGTAGAAAATATTCAAAGTTTAGAAAAAGAGAATTTTAGAATTGAATTAACGAAAATCGAATTGTTGTCGGACTACCTTCTTTTTGAATTTCTCAATAATATCGGGACAGGATAGTGTGTTCTCAGCTTCCCATGTATCACCATCCGATCCCCAACCCTTCCATCTGATCAGAAAGAAGGACTCACCTTTCTCGACTTTGTGATCAATGATGTCTTGGACCTGAAAAATGTTGACTTTTAAGTTTTGCGAACCTTTTTTATTTATTCAGAATTAGATCTATGTATCACACCTTCATATCACACGTTACACCCACAACTGCTTTCATTTATTCGAGAGAGATATAGAGGAGAAAAGGAAGTTGCACACGTTAAATATCAGTTATCAAAATAAGACATGCATACAATTCTTCCAAGCTATCATCAGTAACACTAATTTTTTTAATTCCCCTCGATAATATCAAATTGATATCCGAATAAAGTTTTTATATCAAAGCACCACAACACTATTGTTTTTTTTTACGAGAACAAATTGTTAGTCATTCATTTCGCAAAAGAAAAGTCAATCTCCTTAAGACGATGAACATAAAAATAAAATTATTTATTCATTTTAAAAATATTTATAAATAAATAAAAATAAAAAGAATAAATAAAAATAAAAAGAATAAACAAAAATAAAAAGAATAAATAAAAATAAAAAGAATAAATAAAAATAAAAAGAGTAAATAAAAATATCAAGAATAAATAAAAATAAAAAAAATAAATAAGAATAAAAAGAATAAATAAAAATAAAAAGAATAAATAAAAATAAAAAGAGTAAATAAAAATAAAAAGAATAAATAAAAATAAAAAGAATAAATAAAAATAAAAAGGATAAATAAAAATAAAAAGAAGAAATAAAAATAAAAAGAAGAAATGAAAATAAAAAGAGCAAAATAAAAATAAAAAGAATAAATAAAAATAAAAAGAAAAGCCAAAGAGAAGAATGAAAAATAGTATCAAGCAATTAATGAAGTATAGTGAAAGTATAGCGTACGTAGAGTGGACCACAAAAGTAGAACGTTATAACCGATAGTACGTTAAAACAAACATAAGAACCTTTCACATTTGTGAATGGCTATTTAAAAAAAGGTACGTCATAGCTGAAAATCTGATGGTGGATGGTGAATAGAAGATGGTGGATAGAGGATGGGGGACGGTAGATATAGGATGGTAGATGATGAATATTGGATGATGGATAGAGGATGGATGGATGGAGGATGGTAGATAGAGGATGGAAATTGGAGGATGGTGGATAGGGAGGGAATGGAGATGGTGGATATAGGATGGTTGAAGATTAATAGAGGATGATGGATGGAGGATGGATGGATGGGGAATGGAGGATGAATGGATGGGGAATGGAGGATGCATGGATGGGGAATGGAGGATGGATGGATGGGGAATGGAGGATTTTAGGTGGAGGATGGAGGATGGTGGATGAAGACGAATGATGTTGGATAGTGAATGGTGGATGGAGAGTGGAAGATGGAGGATGGAGAATGATGAATGGTGGATGGAGGGTGGTTGATAGAGGATGATGGAAAGAGGATGGTGGATGCTAGATATAGGATAGTAGATGATGCATAGATGATAATGGATGAAATTTGGAGGATGGTGGATAGAGGATGGAAGATGGAGCATGATGGATAAATGATGGAGGATGGAAGATGGAGCATGATGGATAAATGATGGAGGATGGAAGATAGAGGATGGTGGAAGGAGGATGGAGAATGGAAGATGAAGGATGGAGGGTGTTGGATAGAAGATTGTTGATGAAGGATGGAGTAACAAAAGCAACGGAAGAAATGGGAGCAACGGGAGTAACAGGAGCATCGGGAGAAACAGGAGCAACGGGAGAATCAGGACCAATGAATCAACGAGAGACCAATGGATCATTCGGAGAAACGGGATCAACGGGAAAGAAGGGAGTAACAGGGACAATAAAACGTGAACCTCAAGTCCTTTTTTATGATGCGACTCATAGATATCGGTTTGATGTTCATCTCTTGAGCCAAGATTTTTTGTTTGCGGAGAGGGTTTCGTCGAAATCGTTCATGCACTGCTTTGACGGCCTGCAGCGTACGAACGGTGCGAGAACGGCCGGATCGTTGGCGGTCATTTACGTTACCGGTCTCTATGAACAAATTTGATGGCACGATACACAAAACTTCGTGAAAGATTAAGCGGTCGGAAAATGTCACATTTTTTCACTCCCACTTCCTACGACAACGATACGATTTTCTTTATCCGTCCACTCCATGATGAATCACGAACCAAAATTAAATTCTTTTGGCATATAAACAACACACATACCAACTGTCAAAAATAACATATTAATATTTTGGTGCGTTACGGTATTTAAGAAATACCGTTGAGTTTACAGTAATTTTTCTTAAGAGATTAAATTTAAAATGGCGGCTGTGTAGCGTTTTTGCGATGACGTCTCCGTTTTTTCAGGATCCATGGCCGGACACCTAGCGCCTGTACTTTTTGAATTATGATAAGCTAATAAATTTATTTCGATTACATATAACAACAGCCACAAGAGTACGTAGGATTTTTTCGATATTTTGATTTTTAGACAAATGGCGCACTTCTAAAGTGAAAAGTGTGAAATTTGCCTGAAAAATCGTCAGAAATTTTTTAATAACAAATGAACTATGCAATATACAAAAAAAAATCCTACGTACTCTGACGGACAATATAGTTTTAAAGATACAATCAAAAATTTCAAGTGAACCGGTTGAAAATTGTCCGAGTTATGTTTCCGGCCAGCTTGAAAAATGTAGTTTTGAGATAAACGCGTTTGAAGTTTTGAGTAGTAGAAAATCATGAGTAATTTTGCAATATGCCTTGTACTAACATTCGAAAATCGAGTTCTTAGAGACTTTTTTCGGCCATAATCTTTCGGGACAGAATTTTTGAGGTCCTAGGGGACCATTTAAAATAATAGTAAAAAAATCGATTTCTCCAAAACTCTAGAGTGGCATAACCTCTTAAAGTGCGCAACTTTGCTGCGTGTTTTCCCCCACACCAAAAACTCCTTGATAGTATCTATCCAAGGACGATCCACTCCACGTCTTTATTACTTACTTACTTACGATGGCGCTACAGTCCAAATCGGACCTTGGCCTCCTCCACGTCTTTATAGTGTGTTCTAATTCAGAACCTCTTTTTGTATGGTTTCGTCAAGGTATGAAACATCCATTGCCACTTTTCTCTCTTAATCTAACGCCTAGCTTACTCTACTCACTCGTCCTCCAAAAATCGTTGCTGAAGATAACATCTGGCCAAAATATCACCGAGAGAATACTTGCTTAGGTTTGATCTAGAAGACACCTCGAAATTGAACAATAAGCCGGACTTAACTTCGTCGCAACGTTCTTCCATATTGGGAAACTGAAGACTTTAGTTAAGAGCTAAATGCTCCATGGCGATCGCGACTTACGTTTTTTCTAGACCTACCGCAAGCTCGGCCCCCGGGAAATGGGGGCTTCGTAATCGGCTCTGATCAAAAGAAACCAGCCCAATTCTCGATTCAAGCAAATTGTCGCCAAGGAGATAAAACTGAAAACGACATCACTTTTAAAGCAAGCGCAGATCAGCCCTCAACAGCTGAATTTCGACAATGCGCAATTTAACTACATATCTACTGACGCTCAAAAAAAAATGAAATTATTCGTGGCCTTAAAGGGGTGTGGCGCCTCATCTTCTCTCCAGAAGGAACCAGGAATAAGGGAAAAAGAAAGGAAGAGTAGTTCTTGTATTTTCTAAATTGCTGCAAATATAAACTCTTAATGCTAAAACAAGTAAATCTAAAAAGAACAAACGTCCGGGTACAAGAAAAAATACCAAAAACCCCTCTTTTCCCCCTTTCGTAAACCACGCGTACTTTGACTTGGTATGACGCCGATTTCCCGCCGGATTTTGCTTCAACGATCGAATCGGCGGAATCAATTGAACAAAAAAAAAAAAAGACTTCCGAGAATTTACCTGAAATGGGCAAGGACCCAACAACACTACACACAATCGGAAATAAATTTAAAATAATAAATATTTTTTTTTGAAAAAAAAAAAAAAAATGCTTCAATTTACTTCGTATTCCTCTTCGTCGTTTTCATCGTCGGCCGTATCATCTTTTTCGCTTTCCTTATCCTCATCGTTTTCGACGTCGCTCTTCTTTTCGGCCGCATCCTTTTTACTTTTGCGCTTTAGCGTTTTATTGTCGTCACTCTCGTCGCCGGAGCTTTCGTCGTTTTTTCCGCCATTTTCGTTTGCCACCAAATTCTCGTCAGTGTTTTCGTTCGTGTCCGGCTTTGACGCTACCTCTTCGTCCTTACCTTTTGACTTCTTAACTTTTTTCTTAGAACTTAATTTCCTCATGATACGCACCGTAGCTGCCCTTCGAACACGATTTACAATGAAAATTTACCGTACACGAAATAAACGCCTGAAATGCACCGGGGAAAGTAAACACGGGAAAAAAAACGCGGCTTTAGAATTTTTTTGTTGAAAACGTCAATCACTTTTGGTTCGACACGGTGCGCGGCGCGTCCACTTTTCTTCAGCTCCACAACGATGGACGATGTCACATAGCGTCCACGATCCACATGAGTTTGTGGTATTTGTTATGACGGCAGCGCTACCAACCTGCCGCGAATCGGCGAAAGTGTCCCAAAACGGCGGAAAATTTTTTTTATTACTTAAATTAAATGATTAAAAACAATTAAAAACGAATACTTTTATACATTTTAAATTATTTTAATTTGTTTGTGACGTTTTTTTTAATAATTTTATTTAAAAATCTGCAAATTCTTTGGACGTTTTCACTGCGGAAACTTCAATCTCTCCAGTCTCCAGTCTCCAGCTCCGCTAAACAGTCAAACTAACACGTGTGTTTGACAGTTTCGTCTGCCACAAACAGACGTTTCGTGCACTCGAATCTATTTTCAATTCATCAAATCTGTAAAATTCGTCGCGATTTCAAAATGAGTGTAGGAATAAAAAGACCACACTCAAAAGAATCGGCTGAAGGGGACGGCAAACCGAAAAAGTCTAAGCCTTTCGATAAAGTTAAATCGGATAAAGGAGGAAAAAAACCGTTCAGCAAAGGACCCGGTGGTGGACCCGCTGGAAAGAAACCGTTTAGTAAAGAACCGGCGGGTGAGGCGGGAAAGAAAACTTTTGGTAAGAAACCGGCCGGAAAGGATGAGAAAGAAAAGCAAGAACCGGCCGAAAAGACCGACTGGAATAAGCTAAAAAAGGAAAAGAAGGAGCTGAAGTTGAAGCGAAAGCAGACGAAAGCGTTTTACGATGTTGCGGTCGAAGTCAAGCAGATCTACGAGAAGTTGAAATGGTAAGAGGTGTTTTACGTTAACGTTGTCACAAGCTTTGTAATTTCAAAGGAAACAATTTAGTGGTTCTCATTAGGGGTCAACAGCCGACCTGTTTATAATTTTTATTGAGCAAATTCTTGCTAGAATGCACTAATATTGTGAAATGTTTTTGAAAGAGTTTTTTTTCCTTAAACATCAAGCATTTGGTATGGTCTGCGTCCGTAATCACTGGATTGAGAAGTACTTGGTCAATTGTAGGTAGCAGTAGACGGTTTCACCTCTATTAAAGCTGTGTTCCCCAAGATTGTGTTAATCAAACAACTTTTTTTAAGGATCTGCTCAATCCAATTCTTAGCTTTGCCTATCATCGCACTACTCTAACTCCTACCGCTTGAATTCTGCTTCCACTAAAGGGCAGAATCTAGGACATGAAAGTTAGGTACACGTGATAGCCCACGGACACACTTAGACCTAAAAGATCCTTTGCGCTACCACAGGATCATCGAATCCGGTCCTACTCGTCAACCCATTTACAGCTTGCAATAAAGCCTTCTCGCGACTTTCGTGCCGTCAAGCTCACTGAGAATGTTGAAGAAGTACATTCCCTAGATAAGTTTTTATCCTAGCGGTAGAGCGGAACAGGTACAGAGAAGATGAACGACTGTCTTCTCCTCCTCCTCCTCATACAGGCAGCTTCTACAGCAGTCGGTTGAGAAGAGGGCGAGTCTCACCATGCCGGATTACCGGCCTATAAGACTGTTTCCGGTCCGGTCAAGTCTGTGGTGCTGATACTCACCTCTTCGAGCGTTTCAGTTACAGCCAGATCTGTCTCGCAGTGTAACATGTAATTCCCTCTGCCCATTTTTCGTTTTTTTTCTCAATTCAGTCCAATCCCAGTTTCAGTTTTCGTGTAGGGAGAGGCACACCCAGATTCCAATGTTCCGACGTAATCTTTCACTATGGCAGACGGGCCGCATCGCAAAAATCCGCCTGCAATACATTGTTATGGAAGTGCGTCCACTAAAGGCGAGTCGCATCAGAGCGAAGTGCATAGGAAAAAAATGCTCGCCGCACCGTTGCGATGCATCACGCCTAAAGTGGATGCCTACCTTAAGGGTACTACAGCGCCGAGTGAGTTCGTCAGCCATACACTTATCTGGAATAAAATAAATTCCTTGAATATTCTTGTGCAGCAGGTTGAATTTGATTAATCGAAAACGCAAAGGTGTCTTTTAAAAAAAACTGTTAGAAAACGAGGTAATATGAAAACTCTCGGTGTTGTTTGTTGCGTTTACCACTTGCGTGGTGTGTGCTGGATGAATGCTCACTTCGTGAGGGAGGAATACAAAAAGAAGTTGACCATGAATAAGATAAAAAGGGCGAAACTATGGCGTTGAGTGTAAACAAATTTTTTCGTTCGTCGCTACAAGGAAAAGTCCCCATTGAAATAAATTAATGTAAATGATCAGTTAGAAGAGTAAGCGAGAAATAAAAGTTTGTTTCTTTACACGAAATATGATACTTTTCTGTTTCAAGCCTTTTCCAATTGATTTATAGAAAACTGTTCCTATTATCCTCCAACATCTATGCTCTATCTTCCATTTCTCATTGACCATTTTCTATCATCTCTCTTCCATTCTCTATCCTTCATATTCTCTTCTCCATTGTCCTCTATACTCCATCCATTATCCTAGATTCTCTATTCGATACCTGCTACCCTCCATCCACCATTCTTCATTCTCCATTATTCATCTCCATCCTCAACCCTTAATTCTTCATCCATCATCCTCTATCCATCATCTTTCATCCGGGTATGGTGAATGACCATAGAATCAATTTTCTACATAATCTTGCTTCTGCGTCTACAGATAAATGATAAAAACTATTAGCGGATTATATAGAGGTACAAGTGAAGAATAATTGTGAATTTTTTCATAAAAAAAATATTGTAAAATAGCGGCTCCAGCTTCCATGACGTAAGGTCGCGATCGGCGTGCGTTGAGGCACGTGGTACCTTCTACAACCTAGCCAAGTGATCTGAAACCAAAAATCCACATTTGCAGGGCCCCATCGTTTTCCGATTTTGAAAAAAAAACGCCCTGAGACTAAAATGGCAGCTATTTGAAAAAAAACAACACTTTTTAAACTATTTTTTTGACTTAAAAACTCAAATAAAAAAAAGTGGAATAATGAAAAAAAAAAAAAAAACTCGACGTTGAGGCATCCTAAATTTAGTTTACTTTCTTTTAAGCTTTTATTAATTAAAATCGGTTCATTTGTTAAAGCTGTAGAACGTACCGCGCTCCGGGAAAAAACCGCGTTAAAAGTTTAAAGTTAAAAAAAAAATTGTATTGAATATCGGCCGACCGTTCTACAGATCGGTCTGTAACTCGTGAAATACATTCGCTATCGAAATATCCTCTTGTTCACGTATTCTGTTAAGGATGAAAATGAAAAAAAAAATCTTTTTTTTTTTTTCATCAAGAACTGATACAGTTAATAACCAGGAATAATTTAATTTATGCTAGTACGTATCCAAAAATTCTTCTTCTTCTGATTCCAATCATGAAAAACTATTCCGCAATGGAACAATAGTTATAATATTTGTTGACTACGTTGAAGGACTGTAAATATTTCATTTAAAGTGGTCGTACCGAAAATCCGTACTGTATTACACTGCTGTTGTGCCCAGCACAAATCTCATGTTTGGATTTACTCTGGGCAATTATCATATAAGCCAGACCAGTCGTTCTTCACCTGACGCATCAAAATTATTCGTCATTCATCGTTCATTCAGTAAAAATGACTACAATAACAAGACTTAACAACTCGACCGTAAACATATCGAATTACGATTCTTGCCCTGAGGTACGGCATTGTGACGACACAGCTGGGAGTTCCCCCAATAACCTTCTCTGCTGTGTCATCACATGTCGCGTGCTACAGGTACCGGGAATTGTCGAGTTGATACGCTTTGTTTTGCTTTTCTTTTAATTACACTATATTTTTTTTCTTCTGCGCGTTCAAATTGCAAATACTACAAAATTATCGCGACCCGCAAATGAGCGCATTGCACTTTCAGTGGATTGCACCATTTGTGGGTCGCTAAAACTGCCGATTGTTTGCATCGGCAAATTCTCGACTTCGCGTACTTCGCCATGGGTTGAACGACTGGCCCATTTACAATTAATATAGTTTGCAATAATTTAGTATATAAATTTTTCGATGTTAGTATTAAGCTCTCAGTCATTTTAAATCGACCACGAGGAAACTCTGTTCGAGAAATGCAAAAGTTTTATTCAAAGCAGTAGACTCTTTCTTTTACTTAGGTAAATTAATGAACAATTTTCTTTCCAGCGTTAACAAAACTTTGGGTAAATCTGCCTCCAATTCTGGTGGCAGTCATCCACTTTTCTGGTTTCACTTGTGGACTCTTTACGGAGGCCGAAGCTGAATTTTCAGGGTTTTTTTTTATCTTAAAAATTTACTGTCTGAGATATCCTGGGGATATCCCGGACTCAACACTGCAATCGCGGGCATCTTTACTAGGGTTTCGTAGTTCAGAACAGCGTTCCAAGAACTGAAGTGAACGAAGTAGTTTACAGTCAGTCTTCGTCTCTATCCATTCATTGTCGTTCGGAACTCTGGGGCCTTATTACTGAATACGATACGATCAAAAATATTTACGATTTGAATTTACGATACGATTTTACTTTGGTATTACTGAATACGATCGTAAGGGCCAAACAGTGCTGCCATCAAAAAAGTGTGAGTTTTACGGTTAAAAGTTTATTGCGCCTAACTTCACACTATACTAAACAATAAATTACACAAGTGGTTGTTGTTTATGTCGTTAGTTTGAATTCAATATTGCTTTCGTTACTGTTGTCGACGTAGAAATGTTTAATTTGGCGGTGTATTTAGCGTCTGTAGTATGTAGCGACGAGGATTTCGATATTGAAATTCGATCAAAAATATTAAACGGATTCGTGACGCTGCGAACCCATTAGAAGTTCCTAATCCAAGGTAGGATTTTTCTTGTACTTTATTTTTAATTAGATAATTTATTGTAAAAAATTACTGTTTCAAACAATTGTTCCGATTATCCAAACCGCATTTTTGCAAGTATTGAATGGAATAAAGGACGAATTGAAAGTACGTAGTCGCTTCTCATCAGTGCCACTAATCTTCAAAGTAGCATCTGCTCTGAGCGGCAGAGCTTTTTAACGCGATGGAAACGATGCTATGTTCAAAGTCGATAAAAGAATCGAACTCGAAGGAAAAGGATGCCGCGAAACGTTTCTTTTATGAGAAATACAGATTGCCTGGTGTAATCGGCTCTGTTGATCGGACACATATTGTCGTCGCGTAGTACATTCATTTTTAAATTTTTGTTTTTAACTTCCAAGTTCAACTTTTTTTCATTTCTAAGGTTTACATACGGTATATTTGCTTTTCTGTTATTCAAATGCTCAAATTTTTTCTTTTTTGTTCGTATTTCTTCTCTTTCAAGTGACTTACGACTGGTCGACAGCGACCGTAAAATTTGACGACCAAAACTTAACGATTCCTCAAAAAATCGTATTCAGTAATGCCAAATTTACGATCGAAACTTAAGACTTATCGTTCGATCGTATTCAGTAATGCCGAATTCAGAATTTACGATTGATTTCGATCGTATCGTATTCAGTAATAAGGCCCCTGTACTAGAACGATTCCGATCCTTTTTTGGACTCGTCACATTCAGAACGACGACTACGACCGTTTTTTTTTTTTTGCTCATCACATTCTACCAGAATAATCACTCAACTCCCGCGAACTAGTGAAAATTCAAAACCGAAAAATTCTTTCTAACTTTAATCTATTTTGTATTATTTTTTAAATTAATTTACGGTGCCAAAGTTTCCAACTGATCCAAGAGAAAGAACAAAGTTGAGTAATTGGGTAAGGTCGTCGCTCCAGCTCGAGTTAGTCACCGCTTCTTTTATATTATTATTTACGTCCGCCCGAACTCAAGTCCTGCTTGTGGATACAATGCTTGCAAAATTTGTAACTTCGCCAAATGAATGAATTTTGTAGGAGAGCTACTTAAAAGAACACTCTGAAGCTTACTTTTACCACTTCTGATTTCGTGGTTGAATGGTTTAATGAGCTCGTTATACGATCCATTGGCTTGGCTCTGCACAAATTGCTCTTGTTGCATATATCGTGTATTTTTTTATATCTATTTTAAAGCGTTAAATGCGTTTGTTATTTAAATTTTTTTTAAATTAAGGATAAATAATAAAACTGTTAAAATTAATAATAAAAAAAATATCACAGCAGAACAACAGAGAACAAACCGGATCTAGTCAAGCAACTCTATAATATCCTGAAAAAAACGAACAGCGTTACGAAACTAGTAATGGCTCACGATACAGCGCGAATAGTTCAGTGTCTATTGAAGCATGCCTCGCCCGAAATGAGAGCCGAAATATCCGAGGTTTGTGTAGCAAATTTTCAAGAGGTTTTAACGAATCCTTAACAAAATCCTTGTCTAATTTCATTCAGGAACTAATTCCAATTGTTGTTGATATGAGCATGTCGAAGTACGCTCACTTTTGTGTCCTTCGAATGATCAAATACGGCAGTCATGCGATTAGGGAAAAAGTTATCGGCGCCTTACTTGGAAATATCGTCAAACTAACATCGCATACAGTTTCGACGGGAATTATCGACGTAATCTACTTGACGTGGGCCTCGAATAAACAGAAAGCATTTATGCGACAGGAATTCTATGGTGAAATGTACAAAAAGGTTGGAAATGTGGCTTTATAGATCCAATCTCCAGTCTTACGAAAAATTCTTAATTACAGTCAAAAGACGATTCAGTTAAGAAGCTATCGGACACGTATACAAACGCACCGACAATGAAGAGTGCGATTCTTGGTGCGTTGAAATTAAACTTGGATCATGCTGCCAATAAGAAACTGGTCGACAATTGTCTGATTCATTGCGTTCTTCTGGAATACTTGGAAGAGTGCTCGGAAGAGGCACGTGGCGAAATGATTGAAACATTTTCGCCGATGATACCGTCTTTGATTACTACCCGCGAAGGTTGCAAAGCTGGAATTCTTTGCTTCTGGCATTCGGCTACAAAGGAGCGACGTGTAAGACTGGATCTGTGCAATCCGACTGGCTACTTTATTAATAAGAAATTTTTTACAGGGTATTGTTAAAACGCTAAAAGAACATATGGAAAAAATCTGTACGCATGAACACGGTCACATCTTAATTTTGGCTATTGTTAATTCAATGGACGATACAAAAGCGATTAAAAAGAACATTTTCGATCATATCTTTGCCAATTTGGAGACAATCGTCGAAACACAATGGGGTCGAAAAGTAATCGAATGGTTTGTTCAGCCGGCCGACAAGGAATGCTTTCATCCGCATTTGATTTCGATTTTGGAAGAGGGTCTGCAGTACGGTAAAAAGGACAAGCTGGTTCGACGTAAGGAAGTTTTAGAACAAATTCAAGAGCAGTTGTCGCAAAAAATTTTCGAAAATCCAATTTTCTGGCTCAAAACCGGGCATTTGGGTCTGACGACTGGAATTATTTTGAAGAATTGTAAGAAGAGACCGACGACATGATTTCGAAGTGAATAATTTTCGATTGGTTTTATTTGTAGTGGATGAAAATAGTTTTAATGCAGCCGCTGCAGCACTTGCGACTGTAATTTGTCAATCGGACTGGACCGTTAATTTAAAGGATGACGACGATAATAAAATCAACAAAGAAACCGACGGACTGGATAGCAAAACAAAAAAGAAGATCGAGGTAGAAAGAAGTGGCATATGAACGAAATTTTTTTAATATTATTTCGGAAAAATTTTCAGTTATTTACCAAGGGCGATAAAGCTGCTGTAGCAATTGAAAAAATTCTGGGAATAGAACATCCCGGTTTACATATTGCCTTGAAAAAAATTATGAAGAACGACAAGGAACGAAGTACGGCGAATCTGAAATGTTTCGGAAGCTTTGTAGTAAGCGAACTCTCAGTCGAGACGGTAAATTTTAAAATCAGAGGTCGAAAATGCTCTGTACTTATTCTCATTTTCCATTTTTCACAGCTCCAAGTATGGATCGGATTGAATCGGGCCTGTTTCATTCTGCTCAACGTTTATGAAAATTGCGAAGAAGAAACTGTACAAAAGTCGCTGAAGAAGTTACTCGGTGAACAGCTACCGCTACTAAAAAAACAAAAACATGCGGGTGCAAAACTTTTAATTGATAAATTAAAGTTGAAATGATTTCTTACACAATGTTTTATAAAATAAAAAATTATAGTAATAAAAAAAAAAACAGTTACTTCTTTTAACTTAATGTATTCTTTTCAACTTGTTTGTGTGCTAATGAGCAATTTTTCTTTTCCTCGTGCATGGAAATAGGAAAATGCTTTGAGTTTTTTCTTTTTTTTTTTTCTTTTAAAGTAATAATTAACAAATCACGTTATTTGGTTTTGAACGTTCTCAAGCGTTTTAAAGTGTTCGAAGTATGATGTGAAGACCGGAATCAGTTTCGATGATTTTCGACATTTTACCGACTTTCAAGCTAAATGCTGTCTCTTCGAAAGGTTTCTGCATGACGCCTGGAAGTAGAAGAGAAAAAAAAAAAATTGTGACTGAATAAGAAATTGTGGAGATAAAATTGATATTTATCGGAAGCGAACACAAGAAGATTGCGGCGGTAAAAAGTTCGGAAATTGTGTAGCGGAAAGCAGCAACGAATGCGAATTTTTATTAACTTGTCCGCACCAAAAAAACGGTCATAAAAATTAAATTTATTTAGAGATATTCACGAAAGCCAATTAGAAAATAGTTGTTCCTATCTGCGGTGACTTGAGTCTTCACATCGCTAGCAGTTGATTGATTAAGTAAAAGAAATCTGACAAGACTATCATCTTCTTTTTCTTTAAGGATACTGAACTGGACTTAGATGGTTAGCCTTTAATAATATATAATATTACTGCAATTTGACAGCGTGGTCATACAGTGTAATACAAGCTTAAGTATTAGAAAACTGAATTTTAGTAGTCTCTTGGATTAAATCTGCTGTGTTACCGGCTTTAATACTTGGTGTTCTAACTGGTATGCTAAAGGACTAGACTCTTTTTAAACATCTGTAAAAACTGCTTGAATGAGAAAGAACAGGCCGTCCTTCATTTTCACTGCACCTCTCCAGCTGTATCTGCTAGGAGGAAAGCCCACGTAGGAGCCTATTTCTTCGACAGTTTCAGTGACATTGTCGCATTGTAGGTTACGAGAATCCAACAGTTCATTAAAGCTCTAAATGGATTATCGAGGACCTGATTAAATGATTCTGTGATAACCCAACAGACCATTTAGGTGAAAGGGTGTACGGTGTTCGTACAGGCAGTCAAGTTTACCTACCTAGCCTCCTATCAAGGCATAATCCATGTGGCCCATTGGTCATATAACATCTTAATACCGATCTAGATTCGACGAACTTTTTTTGTAACAACCGCTGCTACTTCTTACGTCTATTGAAACAAAATTAGTAAACTACGTTACATACCCCTTTCAAACATGCCCAAATCACCGCCACGTTTTGCCGAGCTACAATCAGAGAACTGTTGTGCCAACTCTTGTAGCGTTGTCTCGCCAGCCTCAATCTGAAAAAAGCAAAAGATTCACCGCAACTCCACGCAAACAAAACTTCCAATCACCCACCTTTCGCCTGTACTCGGTAATAATATCGCGCGCTTCATCCTTACTACGCGTTATATTATCCTCGCGCCACGAACTCGCCCTTCGACTCTTATTATGTTTTACTAACAAGTGCGAGCACTGAACTTGGGTGGGTCCTTGCATAGGCTGAAAAACCCAAAAGAAAAAAAATTAAGGATTAACCTGTCCCGATAAAATCCCGCTTCCCTTATCCATACCTCGGCTGGCGACGTTGGACAATCCCATTGTGACTGTTTCGTGTAAACGTTCAGAAAATAATGCATGCCTGAAATAAGTGAAACACACGGGCGTCATTTTGCCGGTTATTCAATTTTTCGCGGCAATCACTTGGTTGCGGTGATTGAAACTCGCAAATTACCTGTGGAACGGCTCAAACGTTTCTCCCAACCGGCAGGTACAACTTCATCAGCACTTTCGGACATTGCTTTTGGTTTTATTTAACAGAAAAACTGAAAAGAATCGCACTAAAACTCAACGCACCGGCTTTTTTTCCGTTTCCAAGGACAAGATTCGCAATCGCATATGCTATGCCGTGTGTCTACGCTTCGCTCGCGTTGTGCAATTTTGACAATCGATTGCGCTTTTCCATGCTTTTCTCCCGAAATGTCTCCGAAAACATTTGAAAATCGAAGTCTCCACAGTCGCATGTCTGCGTGGTAGAATGTTTTCCAATTGATGTGAAACGGTTATTTTCAAAAACCGTATCGTTGCATTCTAGCTGCTGTTCATATTGAAACGCTGTTGGTATTTTATTGATGAAACTTTTCAGTGGATTTGTTTGTTTTAGCAGTACGTTCGCAAATATTAAACTATTTTAGTTTAAATAGTCAAGGTTTTTTTTTTGCAATTTTCCTTGTATAAACTTACACTAAATTTTTTAAAATTACTATTCTACAGCCAAGCGCTAAAAATATAACGTAGCTGTACAGACATTAGGTGCGTTTTTTTCAACTGGATCAAGATCATAATTGAAAAAAACGCTGTGGGATGATCCAAAAAAATCAATTTAAACGGTTGGCATTCCCGCTAGAAAATATGTGTCAGCTGTTGTCTGTCAAATATTTATTGATATATTATTGGCAGATACTAGTGAAAATAATGGATATAAACGAAATAGAAGCAGTAAGTAAAGGGTTTTCCAATAGGGACTTGACAGCTTTGAATTCAATTTGTGAACGCACCCTTTCACTAATCATCGAACTGTCACTGTCAATTTATTCAGTAAACTTAACATTTTTATCATGGTAAAGTACACGAAGGAACAACGTCTGCAAATTAAATTATATTATTTTGAAAAAAAGTTGTCAAGTCCTTATTGGAAAACCCTTTACTTAAAATTACTATGTATTGAACCAATACTGTGCAGATATTTGCGAATATTGTTTAATAACTACGGAAAATATTTATTAACGTTTGACAAATGTTAATTATCAGCTGCCATTGCAGTTGAGTTGCAGGGCGACAACTGTGAAAATGCGAAAATTTTGTTGAATTCAGAAGCAGCTTTATGATCCAACTATGATCCCATTTTGTTTTTGGATCACCTCAATTGTTGTTGTTTTAATAAATGATCTTGATCGTGATCCAGTTGAAAAAAACACACCTAATGTCTAATCTCTAAAATAAGCCATACATGTAAAATACATAAAAATTATTCCTAGCAATAAAGAAACTTGAAATTTGACGAATCTTTGATTCAGTAAAATTTTTCAAGGACAAAATCGGGTACAAGAATAGTGTAACGATAGTGCAGCTTACCTAGGCATCACAGGCGCTGTGCAGTCTACGCCAATAGTTACAGTGGAGATTACACTGCTTCTGCAGCCAATAGATATTCAAATCAGAAATGCAGCTTCCATGGATGAACTTCAACATGCCATAGTTAGCTGAAAACTCCCACCCTTTTCTACTAGGGTGTAACAAATAAGTAGGGCTGGCCTTTTAAGTCAAGGGTTGGGCTAGGCGCCACCAACGCATCACCAGAGAAAAAGACCACTGTCCAGAAATCTGCAGAAGGCCAGAGCCAGATTTGGGCTGTTGCACAAAAGGTGATGAGCTCCCCCGACTATATAAACTCGCGCCTAATCTTCCATATCTACGGAGTACCTACGGGAAACTGGAAAAATCAGAAAGTGCTAAGATAATCTGAAGATTCACGTATGAATCAAAAATGATTACCGATCCTTTCTTTTGCGGACCATTGTATTATTTTTCGAGGCAAGGTTTTTACAGTAAGAAGTGCAGTAGATATACTAAATTCCGCACCAAATCTTCCCGAAGTATATAAAGATGTATACAGTCAGGTAGCAATGAGAGCTTTTTGCTCCGACAATCAAATTTGAGA
Source organism: Beris chalybata (assembly GCA_949128065.1). Taxonomy (NCBI): domain Eukaryota; kingdom Metazoa; phylum Arthropoda; class Insecta; order Diptera; family Stratiomyidae; genus Beris; species Beris chalybata. Next base: position 8,633,250 of record OX421895.1, on the reverse strand, counting down.
TAATGAGGGTATGCATGGAGCGTTTGTTTGTTATGCTTGATTCCGGGGCACAAAGGGATACCAGGAAGCAAGCAGCCGATGAGCTGGCCAAAATGACTGATGTACATTCAACTATCTTGACAAGAATGCATTGGAGCTGAAGAATGGTACATAGTTTAACCTAGAAACCAGTGAAACCTCTAGGAAGCTATAGCATACAACACAGAAGATCAACCGGTCTCCTGAAAAGAAGTCGTATGAAGACCCGTAACATTCGATTTCAAGTCATAACGGGACAATGTCTCGTTGTGAAAATAGCCGATATGATTGATCTTTTCGTCTAGAGACCTTTCGCCCCATCATTCCTCTTCTTATGGGCCATATTTTTACTATTTTGCTGACAAAACCGATATGGTTATGGTAGGGGTGGCTAGTAGGTACACAGCAACAGCGTCAGTCGAGTTGAAGGGAGTTTTCGCGATCTTATCCATATTTTATTACCCGGGTAAGTCAGAGTGAAATTTTTGTTGTACAGGCCAAAAGGGCTGAGATGCGACTACGTAACCAATCGATATAATGACTTCTGCAGAAGCGAAGAAGAGTGCCTTATACCGCGTTTACATGGAGGATTGAATCCGGATTCAATCCTCTAAAATCGCAAGTAAACGCAGATTGGAGCACTCTGAAAGGAAAAACTAAAAAAAAAAATAATTTGCAGGTATGGTATGGTAGGGGTGGTGATGCTATCATCCTCCTTCACTTAGACGGTATTGTTCGTCCATTGTGCTCCCCGTTTGAGTTTGAAAAACTCCTGGAACCTGAAACCATTTAGTGGATTTTATAAAGTTTGCTATGTTACATAGCTTTTCCTTATCGATATCACCGAGGTCATCGAGGAAATAAGAGCCAAGGTTCCGTCTTCTCGTTTTCGATAGGGTCGAACACTCACATTTTTTGCACTTAGCCTCTTTTGAATTTCAACTCTTCAATTCCATCCAGCGCTCTTTGTTCGCCGCCAAATCCAGCAACGTTTTCGTCCTTTTGCTTTGACCTTAACTGAGTTTAGGCTATGTCACCCTCACTGAGTACTGAGTAGATCTTACATTCATTTGTGGTTTAGGCCGAGGAATGAATATTTTGACTTGAAAAAGTCAAAATAATCAAAGGATAAGGAAAGGGGGGACTTTTCCGAAATTTCGGCGATATTTTCAATCACCAAACTCACCAATATCTTACAAGTATTTGTCCCGATTGTCTAACGACACGCCCGCCAAGACAGGGCATGCCCAGCTCTCAAAAGGGTACTTGCAAAACTAAAGTGGAATGGGTCAAGAAAATAAAGTCTGACCCAACTTACATCACATCAATTGGAACCGAGTTGGCGCCAAAAGGTTGCCAAAACGGTTCGTCAATAGGATCGTTTCACATTGCCTCCATACAGGATCGATGAGATGGTTTGCTGTGGAAGCAACAGAAAAGCTGGACACTTGGGACTGTTGCCGTTCAGGCGAAAATGCTGTAGCAGAACGATGAAATTGAAGTCCTTTTGCCCACCAACTTTTGCACGGAATTTTTCCGAACTGGCAAGTGTTTATGGGCTACGCTTTGAGCACCAAGCGTAGCTGAGACTAGACCCACGTTGGGCGCCATTTGTAGTGGTTTAGGCCGAGGAATGTTTAGGTCGAGGAATGTTTAGGTCGAGGAATCGAAGGATAACGAAAGGGGGGACTTTTCCGAAATTTCCGCGATATTTTCTATCACTAAACTCACCAATATCTTACAAGTATTTGTCCCGATTGTCTGACGACACGCCCGCCAAGACAGAGCAACAGACTACGCACAAATGATCAAAATTGAAAATAATACCAAACTGGACGTTGCGACGTTCACCGACTCCGAAAATTTCCTTTCACTACACGGCACCAAAATATTGCCAAAAATGAAACAAGATTCAAATACTCGAATTTTTATGCAAAAGTCGATGGCCGCTATGCACAGTCGTCATAAAGTTGGCTTTTGAGTTAAAGCTGACTTTAGTATCGTATAATTTATTTGACACTAAAGTCAGCTCTAACTTAAAGCCTACTTTATGACGACTGTGAATAGCGGCCATTATTTTTACTCCGAAAGAGAATACCGAAAAAAAATTTAACGCTTGAATCCTTTTGCAATTGAAAACAAAAATTTTTTTTTATGAAAATAATACGCTAATTCTGTGTATTATCTTGTATTTCCGAATATTTTTCCTTTTATTTTCATGGTTTATGCAAGAGTATAATAATGATAAAGATACAAAAAAAAAAACATACATGGAAAAGTAAATCAAACTGATTCGATTTGTTTCCTTTTTTCGTCTTTGAAATGATTAAGGACAAAAACATCGAAATGACATGTGAGATGAAGTTTTGTTTTCTTTTGATAAATGAAAGTTAAGTTAAGTGAAAATGATTTAAAAAAAAAAAAAACAATTTTAACGACGGGTTATATTCGTAAAAGGCATTTCTCAATGATAATATCAAAAATGACTAGTATAGAAAACAACTTATAGTTTTACAAATTTAATCCTAATATTATATTTGGTGTTGTGCTTTTTTTCGTTTGATAATTTTTTTTCTTTTTGTTTTTTTTAATAATAAATTACTTTGCTAATTACATTTTGGCTTTGAGAATTTTTACGTTTTAATTTTTTGTTTTCTTATCCGACCAATTATAACAGTTATAGCTCTTGTAATTTCTTTTGTTGTATTTTCTTTTTAATTATTCATATTTTGTAATTATCTCGTCCGGTTAGATCAGGGCTATCGTAAATGGCAAATATAAATTTCGATATATGTTCAGAATATAACAGTAAAATGTGAACACAACTAACAGATTCTCGAAAAAACAGGAGACGTAAACGACTTGAGACTTCTTCACGCCAGATTGTAGAGCATTGAAACGATCAAATATATGTAAGTTGATAAATTTGTGCGTACAAGACAATTAAGACTACGTAGAAAATTCGTTTCTTCCCCATCTTATAAATTTTGATAAGTTTAATCTCCTTCAACCAGTCGCAGAGTAGAAATCATTTTTTATTCTACAGAATCCACTAATTTTGAGATAGACCCGGTTCTTTCTAATATTCATATCCGGTGGATCATTTATATTGCACTAATACTACTAATTTAAATAATTTTATTCTCGTCTGTATCTCATCTAATAAGTTTTTCATATTTTTTTTTTTTCAATTCCCTATACCGACCGAATGAACTGTAATCTTTTCGGCTAAAAAAATCAATTACAAATTAACGATCACAACAACTTCATATTAAATCTAAAACGAAATATGCTCAGCACAAGTTTTCTTTTTGTTGTTTTTAATTTCTATCATCCGCTTTCACTTACGATAGCCTGGCTAAACAACAAAGTCATTGATCCGCACGTCTTCTGAATATTTATAAATTAATGGACCACTTTTTGGTTCGTAAATTTCGTAAAAATATTTTTTTTTCTTGTTTTCTTTTTTGGAACTGAAAAAAATAGCACCGAATATGTTTTTAAATAGTTATCTAAATATATAAATACTTTTATGTTTATGAAATAATATGAAAAAGAGCATACGTAGAAACGAAATAACAAAGTTATAGAAAAAACTTTTCTCCTAATAATATAGAAGGATAATAATAATAAATCAGAATATAAATATTTCTGTTTAGGCTCCGCCATCCCCAGACATCTGAAAATAAGAAAAAAACATGTTGCTACAACAATTGTTTGCGTAGGGCCGTTTTTACGATGTTCAGTTGAATTCTTACTGGAACTTTAAGGGCCGTTACTACGATCTTCAGTTAAACTCTAACCGGAACTTTAACTGTAAGTTTCGTGACAAATGTTTCAGTTAAACTCTCAGTTATAATGTAAGTGAATATCGTAGGAACGGGCATAAGTGACAAATTTTTATATAAAACTTTCGGGTAAAGTTCCAGTTAGAGTTTAACTGACGATCGTAATAAAATTGATTCGAATTTCTTACTTGGGATTGAGAGCTATCACTTTCTACTTGTTCAGAATAGCAATGTTTATAACTCAAATAGTCCAGAAGCCTTCTAGGCAAGGGAAGTGTTTGTATTAAGTCTTTTCGAACTACGGTCTTTAATATGACAAATCTGGAAATAATAAAAAAATAGAAAATCAATTTTTATTGTTGCGGTCGAGTTAGAAAAGTAAATATTACGAAATTTACCTGCACATATGTTGCAAACTTTGTATATGCTTAAATCTTGACACGGGGTTTGTAAGCTGCACACGCATTGGTCCAGGTTCTGGTCGTCGAAGCAAGAAAAATAAATATCTGCGGAGTAAAGAAAAAAAATTGTTTTTATGAAAATTGAGCAAACTAGTTTAGCTTTATTGGACTGACTACACATTTATTTATTTTTTTAAAATTTGTATCGTAAGGCCAAAGCTGACCTACAAGACAACTTTACAATACAAATACTTCAGTTCACTTGGAAGATCTTATCATTTTAATTAATAAGAAGAGTGTGATTAAGGTTCCATGTGCACTTAGTTAAATGCGATTTTGATGATTTATGACTGTTTTTCTTGCTAATATTTCACGTTAATGGCAACAAAAAAACAAAATAAAATTACACCACTTTATTAGCTGGTATGTAAACTAGATCGTGCATAAAGAAAAAATTCAAAACTGTATTTGGAAAAAAATGCTATTAGAACAACAACCCTTAAACATTTTTTAAAATGCGTAAGTTCGAGTTTTTTAAACGCATCTTACCTATTTCTTGAATAATTAACATGTCATTTTCATTAATACAATGCTAGAAAAAATCTAAAAGAAGGTCCTGTATAGATCAAATTTTGAAAAATTTTCATTTTTGTTAATAATATTTGAAGTCAAACTGAAGGAATTTTTCACGATTTTCATGGCAAGAATTACATAAGAAGGCCGCATTATCATCGATGGTATAATTATGGTATAATTAATTGGTATTTCTAGAAGATAAATCAATGAAAAAATTATCGATTTTTAATAGTTATGCGTTTCAAATAATTTGAAAACCTATAACACTATTTTTTTTTTTGTTAAATCAAAATTAGTTCGCTGATAGACAGCGAAAGATTCAGACGTATTGTCCACGCCAAATTACACGAACGAAAAACGATTTCAATCGATTAAAATCCTCTCAAGAAAGAAAAATCAAACAGGGATAAAAATTATCGTACAGGACTCTTGGGGCCTTAATTTGTCAAGAAATGAATAATTTCTACCACCCAGTAATGCACAGTCTGACGAAAAGAATGCATTTGTTGTGCACAAGCCTATCCGAATTCAAAATCGATTTGTTTGTATTCACCTTCATTCACCAATTACCGGCAGGTAGGCTTGAAATGTGTAAATAAACAGAATGGAAGGCAAAAGCAGCTGCATAGCCCGCAAGTTAAAAACAAACGTAAAAAATCTGCCAACAATCTGGGCGTAACTTTACTATTTTTCCGGCAGAAGTAAGGAACGCGTTCAATTCTGAAATGCGGTGTAGGCTACTATGTGAGTGAAAACCTATCAAAAAGAACAAGATCATGGAAGTGAAAATCTGATTGGATCTGAGAGATATGGAATAGCTTATGAAAAAGTACACAATCACTTTACACCCCCTTAGGGGTCAATTTTCAGAAAATCTTGAAAACACTGTCTTGGTATTCATATGGAGAATACATAGAATAAAATTAAATTCATTATTTGGGACGAGGTAGTAGATATGTCGAAAATCGTGGGAAAATATGCATTCTATTTTCACAGATAATTTTTTTTGCCCCCCCCCCCCTTCTGAACGCCAATAGAAATTCGTTTTTTTTATTCAAAATTATTTTTTTAGTTGATTTAGATATACACACCGAGTTTCAACATTGTAGCTTAAGCCGTTCTATATATAGAAAAAACACCTACCACTTGTACCACACTACCCTTAGGGGTCGAATTTCGAAAAACCTTGAAAACGCTTTCTAGGTATTCATACGAAGAATCCGTAGAATAAAAATGAATTCAATATTTGGAAAGACCTAGTAGATATGACGAAAATCCTGAAAATATATGCATTTTATATTTATTATATTTCCAAATATTTTTTTTTGCCCCTCCCCTTCTGAACGCCAATGAATATTCAAATTTTTTTTTATCACAATTACTTTCCAAGTTGATTTACATATACACACCGAGTTTCAACATTGTAGCTTAAGCCGTTCCATATATAAGAAAAACACCCCCACTTGTACCACACTACCCTTAGGGGTCGAATTTCAAAAAACCTTGAAAACACTTTCTAGGTATTCATACGAAGAATCCGTAGAATAAAAATGAATTCAATATTTGGAAAGACCTAGTAGATATGACGAAAATCGTGAAAATATATGAATTTTATATCTATTATATTTACAAATAATTTTTTTTGCCCCCCTTTCTAAACGCCAATGAATATTCAAATTTTTTTTTATCACAACTACTTTTCTAGTTGATTTACATATACACACCGAGTTTCAACTTTCTAGCATAAACCGTTTAATAGTTAGGAAAAACACCCCCTACCCCCGTAGCATACTACCCCTAAAAAAAATTTTATTTTTCCAACATTTCGCTACTATAGCTCTATCTAAATATCAAGTTTAAGGTTTATATCATTACAGGTTCTCAAGATATAAGCATCGGAACTTTTTCCTTTTCACCCTCCCCCACCCTCCCCCTCTTCACCCACAACCCCAAAACTTTTTTCCCTACTAGGGTTTAATTAGCGCTACTTCTGGTAAAAATTCTAAGCATCTATCTTAAACTGTTCTTGAGATATGAAATGTGTTTGATTTGAAAAATTCTCATCCCCTCCACTTCTATGCTCCACCTCCCATTAAAAAAATTTTACTTTGATCAATCTTTTTTTGTCAACTTTTACACCCAAACCAAATTTTATTTTTCTAGAGCTATTGGTTCATGAGATATCGTAATCTTAAGTTTTTCACCCCCCACCCCCATACACAACTTCCCCCACCCAAAATTTTTCTTGATTCTGTTCTCCTAGTATAACTACAAATATTTGTTAAGTTTGAATAGTGTGCCATTAACGGTTTAGGAGATATGGATTTTAGAATGTGTCTATCTCACCTTTTTTGGGTTTCGGACGCATTACATTTCCCCCCACTCCCACACCCCTTGATCAATATTGACAATTTTTCTGCAAATGGGTCTACTATCAGAGCTCTACAGAAATTTCAAGTTTCAGCTTCCTAGCATAAGGGGTTACTGAGATCTGGAAACCAAAATTTTCGGTCTAAAACACTTCCCCCTCCTTCCCCCTCACACCCCCACCCCTAAAAATTTGGTCACTTCAAGGCGCCTACCCCATCTATTCGTTAAAAAAATTTCAATTTAATATCTCAAAGCGTTTGGCAGCTACGAGCCTCCAAACGATCTTGCGTACGGCGTACGGCGGACAGACGGACTGAAAATTTTTATTGCTTTTTTCGCGTCTACTAGTTATGAAACGTGAAAATAAAAATTTTGAGGGTAGCAAATTTTTTTTTTTAGAAAATCAATCACAATACTTAATTATTAAAATAATAAAGTAAAAACGTAAACAATTGCGATAGCTCGTTCTGTCGGTGCCGTGCTGGAATTTACCGGTGATATTACATATTTTAGTTACAGTATTTAATTAGTCATAAGTAAATATCGCGCAGTTCCGTCTCAGGTCTTAGCGTCGACTCGGATTACGGAAGCGGAATTGTAACTCTAGCTAAACAGTCGTCTGTTTGCTTGGAGTTTCCAAGTCCGTTACGCAAAATGCGACCCGGTTAAGATTTGGATTGAATTCCAAAACAAAATCAACCGAAGAAGGTGATACTCATTCGGTACTTTCTAACTTCTTCGTTCTTTATTTTTTCTACGGGCTGTAATATCCTGGGAACCTAACGTACACCGTTCTTGATATTGTTACCCCCCCCCCACTTTCATGCTCCACCATCCCCATAAAAAATTTAATTTTGAATGTGTAGAACTCGGATTTCTTGCGTTTGAGACGCATTATTTTTTTCCCCCACACACCAATATCGGCAATATTTTTTACAAATGGGTCCTCTATAGAAGCTCTATATAAATTCCAAATTTCAGTCTTCTAGCATAACCGTTTGCTGAGATCTAAGTACCAAAACTATCTGTCCAAAACGCTTCACACCCACCCCTCAAAAGGTGTGCACTTAAAGGGGAAGTACACCCAGTCTATTCATATTTTTTTTTATTTAATACCTTAACTTAAAGAGCTTAGGAGTTACGAGTCTTCAAACGATTTTTTTCTTCTTTTTGTGTCTAATAGTCATGGAACGTGAAAAAAAATGTTTGAGAGTAACATTTTTTTTTTATAAAAATTTATCATTATTTTGTATTATTGAAAAAATAAAGTAAAACGAGTAACTTACATTAGGTGTGTTTTTTTCAACTGGATCAATATTAAGATCATTCGTTTTACATTGAAAACAACAATAAAGAGAAGATCTAAAATCAAAATGGGATCATCGATGGATCAATTTTGTGCTTTTAAAGCTTATTTAAATGTATACTATTTTAGCATTTTCACAGATGGCGCCACGCGATTTAGCAATAAATTCAATTTGTAGCGGGTTTGCATCCAACAGGCAGAATATGCTCATCGAAAAGTCGTGGTAACTCAATATATTTTGCAAATCCATGTGTAAGATAGAGTCAGAATGTACAAAATTATTGAAAAAGTTTTTGTTTATATGACCTTTGTACAGTGCCGTTTCGTCGTATAGTATGCGAAACATTGCCGTCAGGGCAGCAGACAGCTTATCCCGAGGCATTTAGAAAGAGGATTGTTAACCCTGCTAGCTTTTGGGATGATCCACAGCATTTTTTTTTCAATTTGATCTGATCCAGTTGAAAAAAACGCACCTATTGAGATTATTTATATTTTCAAAAGGAGTTGAAACTTTAGCTAGTGACCCCTAGTATAACATTTTTTTTTTGTAGAGAGTGAGAGTGGAGAGGATGAAAGAATAAAGCCTCTGATTTTTATATCTAGAGAACCTATAATGATATAAAGCTGAGGGTATTTCGATATGTTGGAAAAATATAAATACAGTACGAGGGTAGGGGGGTGTTTTTCCTATCTATTGAACGGCTTACGCTACAGGGTTGAAACTAAACTAGAACAAAAAAAAACTGCCAACAGTCTGGGCGCAACTTTATTATTTTTCCGGAAGAAGTTCGGAACGCGTTCAATTCTGTGTAGGTGTAGGTTGGTGTAGGTTACTATGTAACTGAAAACCTAACAGAAAGTTCGGCAAGCGGTTAGAATAGGCTCGCGCTAAACTACTAATTACATAATTGGGTTGTATTCCGGGATGCGGTCTAGGGGTTGAAAAAGGAAAAAACTTGAAAATTTGTGATTTTTAAAGAAGCCCGTGGAAGTTATATCTGATACCACAGAAATATGACAGAATTCAGAATTCCCTTAACGGCTCGCGTACATCAAAACCGATTTTGTCGGCCGATGGCGGACAGAACTACCCGGACGAGTAACTCGGACGTGTATGTGCTTACACTGTAACAGTGTTACCACTTGTGCCGAAATTGGACGTTGCCGGTAAATACACTCAATTTGCACTGTAGACGCCGGCAGACTGGCGAGAAATCCTAACAATTTCGGACTCGACGGTCGATCGGCCGTTTTCGGCCGTCATCGGACGATGACGGTCGTGTTTGTGTACGCGCTCTCATTCTTTTACAAGTGTTTGATTCAATCGTCCGAGTTCGGCCGTCGTCGCCCGAGCAAACTTTGGCTGATGACCGATTAGGTGTACGCGAGCCGTTAGGGTCGAATTTCAAAAAATCTTGAAAATAGTTTCTAGGTATTCATGTGAAGAATCCATAGAATAAAAATGAGTTCAATATTTTGGAAGACCTAGTAGATATGACGAAAATCGTGAAAATATATGCATTCAATTTTCACAGATCATTTTTTTGCCCCCCTCGAACGCCAATGGATATTTAAATTTTTTTCCATCAGAATTCCTTCTCTAGTTGATTTGCATATACACACCAAGTTTCGACTTTCTAGCATAAGCCGTTCTATAGTTAGGAAAAACATTATCTTTTCACTTTCGCGGGCATGCGAAATATTGGCCTGAAACTTGTTTTAAAATTTTTTCCATTTTCAGCCCCTAAAATATATAAAAAGGGTTGAAAGCGTTTTCACGAATTCCGTCATTTCTTTTAGAACTTACCAATTTTACTGTACAAATAAAAAGTATGAATTTTTCTGATTTCGGATTTATATGAAAAGATAGTCAATATACCAAGGTGGAAAGGGTTAAACTAGCGTCAACTTCAGAAAGCGTTGAACAATAAAGTAACAATATTAGACATTGTGTCGAGGATAAAAATAGGTTGATAAGAAAAATTACTATGATCCTTGGGTTAGTTTAAATAGTAATTGCATATTAAGATCAAGAATGCATTTTTTAACGATAGGTTAAGAATTGTACACTGAATATCTAAAGCCATCCGAAATGTTTTATACGGTGATTTCTCTAAAGTTTCATTCTCAAACGTGAAAATGGGCTTCGCAAAGCAATCGATCAATAGTCCGTCTATCTCCTGCTGTAATTCCAACTAAAATTAACTCAATGAGATCAGAATTTCATCCGGAGCATCATACGAGATTTGTGGTTTAATTTTTTAATATTAATCATGAATTCTTTTCGAGTGATTGATACTAACCGAGAAAGTATTTACTGATAAACTTATGTTTAAATTTCTCGGTATTTTTTTCGTTTTCTCATAAATTGAATATGCTTTGTTATTTTGATTATTTCTCTTACATCCGGTCGAAATGAAAAATACGTAGCAGAACTGCGTAGTAGAAGTATGTAGCAGAAATAATCTTATCAGTAACATTTTTCAGAAATATTTTTATACAGTTACATAATTATGTATAAATTTTTTAAACTACTTCGAAATAAATTTTGAAGTGATCAACCAGCATCCCGTGTGCAGGCTCCTTTTTTAGGGATTTGTTTCGGCGAACTTAATAATGATACAACTGTGAAATTTTTACCACATATTTATGCACATGTTGAGCACACTTTACAATTTTTTCAGCCCGAAATCGTCGCTCATTGTTGAGGTACATGGCAACAGAGCAACTCAATTGCAAAAACAAAACTTTGTTTTCGGTAGACACGATTGCGACCGATCTGTTTATCTCAAATAAAAAAATGAAACGCCATTTTAATCTATGAAGTTTGAACTAGGTTCTGAACTAAGATTAACAAAAAAAATATTGAACAGTTAATTTTTGGCATCTTGTTGAACCTTTTATCGTCAATTTTGGTGTTTTTACGACTTCTTCAGGTCGCAAAAAAAAAAAAAACAGGTTGATGAATCACAGTTTTATCCTAGTTTGCGAACTGTCTACATAAGTACTGAATAAGTTTACTAAATTTCAAAGAAATCCGTTCGATAGATTTCGAGATATCGTGTCTACCGATTTGAAAACTACCGTTTTGAGAAAAACGCGACTAACCTTATCATTATATTTGAAGCAACAAAGGAGCTAAGAGAATGTAACGGCCTGTAACTTCCGAACGGCTTTGAACATCGGAAAATCACTTCGCCCACATATTCTACACTATATTTGGATGTAATTTATGCAAAAAAAACGATGTTTGGAAACCGTAACACGGACCGTTATCGAGCCAAAGAGGTATCCGGGTACCTATTGGTTTTCTTTTACTATTTCTGATAAACAAAAGAAGCTTAAACTTAAATTATGATTTACTGCTTGCAAGAGTATTTCGTAGACATACTTGTAAACATATCTATACCAAATTTATGCATAATAATAAGAAATTAAGTGATTTCTATAGGAGGTAACCAAGAAGTTTTTGGCGTGATTAAGATTTTTTTTCTTTGGCCCGATAAGAGTTACCTTAGATTCCTAATCATAGCTATTACATGATTTAAGAAAAATTTAATTTTCTACCGAAGCACTGCTCTACACCTCGTGTGTGTTATAGCACTTAATAAAAACAATAAAATGAACTTACCTTCCACTTCTTGAGTGCTCTACAGCTTTTTCAATGAATTCCGTAATCGATTGTGACTTAAATTTAGCATTGGATCCAAAAGAAAATGTACCTAAACGAGAGAAAAGAAAAGAAAAAACAATACGATATTAATAAGCTTTCGCGAGAACAAAAAACAAAAAAATATTTACCCTGATCTTGATCAATTCGCACATGCCTTACACAATTATTCAGTTTAAAACTCAACGAAAAAATATAATGATCGTCAGAACTATCTCTGACTATAAAGCTTCCATCGGGCTCATTCGATAAAATTTTTTCGGCTGCCTCGCTCGAAATAGGACCCCAATACCAACCATACTGGAAAATTTGCAAAAAAATGTTGTAAAAAATTTTTTTTCACAACTCGATTCGTTACTTACATTTTTCACTTTTTCAATATTCGAAGCGAAATGTATGGCCGAATTAAATTCAGACTTCTTATCGTCTTTTTTATCGTCAGCCACCTCTGTGCTATTTTCCGCGACTTCTGTAATTAAAGACCAAGTAGGGTAAAATGGATTATTTTTGAGAATGAAACTGCTTCAATCTTACGTTTATTTGGTAACGGTGGCAAAGCTCGCGTTGAGAACTTCTTCTTCTTATCCTCCCGATTCGAAACATATTCGGCCGTTTCGGTTAAATTCTGGCGACTATTGTTATGATGATTCTTCCGGAAACGAAAAATACTACAGAATTTCTGCTTTAAATTCAACGTTATCGAAAATTGTGATTTCTTTTCCGAATGCGTTGAAAATTTCGTACTGGTCATCGTGTTGGTATTGGCCGACTGAATTTCAGTTGATTTCGGTAAAATTTTCTTAGTTTTTCCATTCGTAATATTCTTATAGTTAGTTGACTTTATTGTTATGGCGGTGGTATTTTGCAGTGAAATGTTTTTATCGTTATTTCTCGCATTATTATTACTGCTACTGTTATTATTATTTTCCGAATTTTTACGATTTTGAATCGCTGAGATTTTATTGTTGAGCGTTTCGTTCGAATCGCTCGAACTCGAATATAAACTATGATAGAAACGTTTGACTTCGTCGAGTGTCATGTGCAGCGGTTGTAGAGTGTTTTCAGGAACACTGTGCCGTTTATCGCCCGATCGCGACACTTTTGTTTTACTACCGTACTTTTCGATTCCGGTCGCTTCGGTTATGTTATTGTTGCGCCTACGTTTTTTGTTATTCCGTATGTACTTTAGACGTCCTTTGGGCTGTTTGTTTGTATCACGCCGATATAAGTCTTGTGTATCGGGCTTTATCATGTCAATGGGAAACGCGTAAATATCGGAATCGATCGGAACGTTGTAGAAATCGGAAATTTCACGGCCAAGCAGAGCGTCGTGTGACATAGCTTGCGTTATAAAAATCGAATCGTCTGCCTTGTTGGCATTCGGAACACTTAAAGAATTATGCGAACTAGAAAGCCTACTATTTAGCGAATTTCTAGAATTAGGTCTATTCCCTGTAGATATATTACTTCCTGTATGATGCAATGGGCTATATAAAACTGGAGTTTTTCGTTGTTGAAAGCTATCGGACTGGTGGCATTTTTTCAAACCGTAGTACAAGTCATAGTCTTGAATTTCGGACATGCGCGACAAATTTAACTTACGCGATTTCGAATGATCCTGTTCCGATTTTATCACTTTAAAGTAACGCGATTGATTCTCGAAATTCTCACATAAATCTTTGCTCACAATGTCTAAACTGTTTTCGTACGACGAACAAGACGTATCATTCGGTTCATCATAAATATTATCAATATGTTTATTGAGCAATGAATCACTTGCGTACATATGTTTGCTGTAACCATTCAGTAATGAAATCGTGTTGCATTCATTTCGATGATTACTTGCATCGAAATAATCAGTCGTTGTCTTTAATGAACACTGCGACGAGTAGTGGATTATTGCATTCGATATTAGATTCTTACAAAGTTTCAGCGCGTAATTTTGTAGTACTTGCGAACGAAGCAATGTAGTTTGTGGTGAGTCCTGCCAACAAAAAATATTAGTGAGTTGTACATCAAACAATGGTGCAGTATTTACTTGAAACTCGGGCGGAGGATCGATTGGGGCAAGTGGACCTTTCTTCAACGTATTAAAATTCTCGGCACTCATTCCACCATCTGAACAATTGTCAAGCGAGTCGAATTGAGATACTTCTCCATCGCTTTCCACCAACTATTTAAAATGTTTTTAATTAATAGTAAAGCTATTTACTTAAGTCTTTAAGATTACTTCATATAAATTATATCGCAACACATAACGGAAATGATTAATGATAACGAAAAAAAAATCATAAAAAAAACAACCAACATAAAACAAAAAATTTACCTCCAACTCCAGCTTGCACAAACCTAAACGATAAGAATCACCACTCGATATTGAACTACTTGTTAGTGGAACACCTGAGTCATCACTTAAAGAAGTTGCAGCATTCAATTCAAAACTATTTGTGCTTACTAAATGATGCGATTGAGACGTATTGTAATTATCTCCGCCGTTACATAAGATTCCAATATTATTAGCCGTAGCAGTTGATAGTATGTTGAATTGATCGAATTGCTGTGAGTCTAGTAGGTCGGTTATTTGCATTTGAGGTTCCATGTTAATCTTAGAATGCATTGATTGCTCATGCCTAATCTGCAAAGCGGAAAAAATTGGATGGAAATGACTGGTGTGAGTTAGCACAAGAACAAACAAAAAAAAACAAATGAGCCAAAGTTTTGTTATTGAAAAAAAGCTATGCATACAATTTAAAAAAAAATATTTTACAAAAATCAATAACAGATTAAAAAGACTATCTTTTACATTACATCGTCTTTAATTTCGATTTGACCCATTCTGGGGCATAGAGTAGTAACAACGCACTTCTGAGGCACTGCTTCAAATATATATTTTTTTAATTAGAACACGCGTGACAAACTCATGACATATAGGAGCGATTCGAACCCGATGAAGCAAACTTTGTGGCGTAGCTTGAGGCGCGACAAAATCAAAATAATTCAATTTTGTAGGGAGGGGTAAACTACACGTTTATTTGCAAAACAAATAAAATTTCTGGTATCAAAAAATCAATTTAAGAACTTTTATTATTTTCTTGCTGTGATTAATTGGTAGTTCCTTCAGTAGGAGCTAGATGAAAGTAGCTTCCCTATTTTAAAACTTAATGAATGTTTTTTAGAGAATTTTATAGCGCTGCCAAAGCTTTTCTTAAATAAATGCTGTTATGTATTCCAATACAATCAGGCGTTCATGACAGGTTCAATAATCTAACATCAATTACGAACTTAAGCATCATTCACCCTTTTGAATCGGATGTGTTTCCAGCCTTGATAAGCGTGGACACGGAAAAAGGAGCTGGCTATGCTAAACTATTGCGCCGATAGTTTATTGTCAAGTAGCACGACGAGGTCTTCAATATGCTCCACTCGATTTAAATCATTTCCACTTAGTTATGGTGATAAGTCGATTATTTACGCGAGAAGCTTATTACGTGACATTTACCGACATTAAGCTTTAATTTATTTTGACTGCACCATCCATCTAGTGCCAAGAGCTTGGATTGCAGGTATACAGCGTCTGGGGGGGGGGGGGGGGGAGCTAATGGAATGATATATAGTACATATTTTCAGATCATCGGCGTATAAAAGATGTGAAACACTTTCCAATACTTGTGATAGATCTAAAATGAAGATACTGAACAGAAGAGGACCTAAGTGACTTCCTTGGGGTACATCACAAGACACTGATATTTCTTTGGAAATGAAGCCTTGAAACTTAACACATTGAGTTCTATTACTAAGATATGACTTAAGCCAGTCAAGTAAAGGTCCTGCTATACCAATCTTTTTTAACTTACAGATTAGAGTATTGTGATCAACTTGGTCGAAGGCTTTGCTAAAGTTAGAGTATATTCCGTCGATTTGGCGCCCACTCTCCAGTACGCAGAGTGTAACAGATACCAGAATCATTAGGTTGGTCGTGGTTGAGCGCCCTTTTCTAAAGCCTGCTACTGCAGAATCATTAGGTTGGTCGTGGTTGAGCGCCCTTTTCTAAAGCCTGCTGCTGCTGGTCATTAAGGGGCAACACCAATGTAACAGTCTAAAAAAATGCTCTTTTTCGACAATTTTTTTTTAAATAGAAGGAAAGAAAATAGATAAATAATATTTTGGAAAGTGAATAACCATATATTTAAGTATACAATAAAAAAAAATTGGGTCAAAAATTTACAAAATGACGGCACTAAAATCATTCTCCCGAGGCATGTTAATTTTTAGGCGCTCTGCGGCCTGCAGTTTAGCTTGCGTAAATTTGAACCTAGCATAAAGAAAAAAAAATCACTGAATCTTCATGAGTATAGCTAGAGAATGACGTACGGGAATTTAGAAATATTGAGTTTTGTGCGGTTGGCAAGTATTTGAATAATTTTTTTCAATTTTCGACCAAAAACAGGACAGTTATTTGCTAATAACTTTTTTTTAAATCAACGTATCAAAAATTCCGTACGTCATTCTCTTAGGAATATTATTTTGAAGATATGGTAAAAAAATCAAATGAAAAAAATGAAAATTATTCGAGATAAGTTGCAGGCCGATTTCGAAAATCGTGTTTCGAGAAAAACGCGTTCAAAGTTTTGAAATGTGTTACAGACATGAACAAGTAAAAAATTCTAGTTTTAAAATTTTTTACCATTAATCTGCAACTCCAGGACCATGAAACTGTCCTTCTAACTTGGAATATTCCGGTTCAATCTTTTTCCTCGACGATTTAATGGTGGAGCGCGTCTATTTTACTGCATCTGCCAATGCACTCTAAGCGTGCTGGATTCGCTTAACATCAGAATCGACATACAAATTGTAGCATCCAGAACCTTCGTAGTATGTTAGTCAGTCCATCATTAAAATTGCATACAGCGATATCCGTTGCTATATATAGGATTTTTACCTTTTTGTACATGAACTGACGCTATACTAACGAAATTCTGTATGAAAATACATCCAATGGAACCCAAAAACTTTCTAGCGATATCTATTAGTTTTATCCAGAAGTTAGAAACCAACAGGTAAATCATTAGGCAGTATCTTCTCAGATGGATACCTGATGCGACACATTATTAAAGCCCATTCAATATGCAAGAGTATAGTACCTACACTTCAGCTTTCTAAGATTTTCCTACCGTGGAACCGACCTCATTGTAAGGCCGTTATATAGACATGCTGAGAAGACCCTCATGTCCAGCCAGTCTTTCTATCGTTTTCAGTTAAAATGATGAGATATTAATAAATAATAGGGGAGTGGATTTGCTTTGATTAAAAGGTGGCATAGTCGCCTAGAGTATAATGGGCATTAGTCCGTCCACTTCCGGAGACTTGAACGTGCAGACCAGACCAGTCTAAATAGACCAAAAAAAATCAGTCTGGTCGTACGCATTTTGAAGAACCTTAAAAAATCTAAAAGTCCTTACACCATCCTTCCGGGTGCGGGTTTTAGAAATAATTTTTTCCTTGCTGTCCAGAACTTTCGTACTGATTATTTGCGACTACATGACTAAGATTGGTACTGACTATCTTTACAAAATTTTCCCAGTTAGTTCTTGTGATGTTACTGAAGGAGTTGCCTCACACTACGTCTCAAGACGTCGTAAATACAATTATTCTATGGTCAGAGAAGGATTCTATTCACGAAACTAACTATATTAAAAGTTCTTTCGTAGACCAGACAATCCTGCGAACATGGTACTTTTCAGAAAGAGTAAAAGGGTGCTCATTCCGGTACAAACGGCCACTTTACCTAAAGAGCGCTTGAAAGCACATTTGAACAAAAAGGACGCATAACATTTGCGAAAGCGGAACAAATCCAATCAACTATAGAACCCCAACATTGGTTTGAGGGTTCCATTGACGCAAAATTTAAGTCTCACATAAGTCCGCGTCAGTCTTCTAAGATTGTTCAACCAAAGGACGTTGGCAAAGGCTACAGGGTCTAAATTTTCTGTACGGCCAAGTGAGATAATGTTAAAAACTGGTTGGTTGGTTCTCAGCCGCTTATAGTCCCTTGGGGTGCTCCTCTACCTTACAAAATATACAGGAACATGTCCAACCTTCAAACAACTTTATAACTTTCGATCTTCTCAATTTCGGACGCAAACCTAATCGTTTTCCGGATTATTTTTGACTCAACGAGCACTCGGAATCTTTTTTCCTCAAATCATTTTCCATTTCGAAGAGCCGAAAAATGTCAAGCAGTGTCACAACACAAGAACAAAAAAAAACCATCATCGAAAAAAAACGGAGAAAACAATTTTCAATGGAGCGATTAAAACAAAACATGCACAATTAGTTTAAAAAAACGAAACGAAACACTTTTGAACAAACATTAAAACCCTCCAAGTAAAATATCCCGAAAAACAAGGCAAAGAAAATTTTTTTTTCTTCACAATCAAAAAACTTTTGACACTTGCAAGAAGACGGGCGACGACGACGACGACGTACCTTAAAGATTTCTATCACACGACAACGATTTCTTTATAATTAGAACTAGAACTAGTCGAAAGCGTTTTTTAATTGTTTCGTCGAAACATTTTCGGTAGAAAATTACGGAAAAACGAAAAAACGGATAAAATCTTTTGCGCTTTTCACGCACTACAAAAAGTCTGGGCGGCCATGCTTTTTTACTATGCACTGTGCACTCGTATACGCGTTTTGTTTGCTCTTTTTATTTGTCGTTGACAGATGACGTAATCACGTACACCACACGGAATTGGTGATTTCGACCGGTCAAAGGTAGAAAGTTTTAGGTCGAAAGGTAAATGATTCAAATTTATTGATTGTTCGATTAGATTAAAATTTTGAAATAGGAAAAATTTTGATTTTTAAATTGTTTACTTCCTTTCGTGGGGGCTCTCTCTTTTTTTCGAAAAGGAAAACAGGCTCAGAATTCAGTCTGGTAACGCCTGGTCCTTTCGACGATACAGCTGACAGACGTCAAAGTCACTCCGCAGTGCAAGCAAACCCGCCCAAGGTGTAGTGTTGGTGAAATAGATTCAATCGCTAATCACCTTTCAATCAAATTCGTCTTTTTCTGTCGCAAAACGTAAACCGAGTGTGTGTGGAAAAGAATGGCAACAATTCCGCGTCCAAAATCGCCAAGATCACCGCATCAAACGGTCAAAAGTCCCGGCAAGGATGAAAGTTTCTGGGATCGGATTGGAACGCTCGGTCGTAAGAAGCGGATCAAGGAAGGTAACTTTGGATGTTTTGTGCGGAATGTGTGCCAGTTTTGCTTGTTGAAATAACCATATAAGGAAGAATTGCATTTCACTCGAGGAATCTTGTGGAGAATACGACCTTGTTGCGGTGATTTGTGTCCTATGCGTGGCGGGGCGGTAGTTGGCCGGGGATTTAGTTTAATTTTTCTATTGGAATTTGCCAGATGGTTTGCAATTCTGAATGCCTGGCCTTGTAAACAAAAGGTGTTTCAATCGTTTTGTTCGGTGAATTAAATTCTTAGTTTTTCCTGTTTCCTGTGGGACACAATCTCCGTTCGCGCTTTGGCATCACTACAAAATTGCTTATCTTGCAGCCTTGCTATTTTTTTAATACTAAATCGAATCAATGAATGAAGCCATTCATTGAGATCGCCCGATGATGTCATCAGCAAATTTGTTTAGATTTTCCCGTCTTCTTCGCAGCTGTTTAAACAAATGAGTGCAGTTGAATTACTTTTGGGCGTTTAATTCGTGAGGTCATGTCTTCAAAATATGTCGTCTTTGAAGTAGAATCATCCAAGTAACAAGGCGCCATTAAAAAAGAAAATTGGGAGCCGTATTTTGCATTTCTCGCAAAAAACGGTAAGAACCAAATTTTGTGGAGAATTAAACTCTCTATAAATTTTAAACTCTAAGTGAAAAATTTGGTTCTTACCATTTTTTGCGAGAAATGCAAAATACTGCTATAAATCGAGAAAACAGAAAATAAAATTTTTTGGAGACTTCTGTTTTGTCGATTTGTAGCCGTACTTTGCATTTCTCACAAAAAATGGTAAGAACCCAATTTGTGGAGAAATAAACTCTCCATAAATTTGGTTCGTACCATTTTTAGGAGAAATGCAAAGTACGGCTACCAGTTGACAACAAAAAATTTACCAATTGACAACAAAAAATTTTGGAGACTTTTGTTTTGTCGATTTGTAGCCGTATTTTGCATTTCTCGCAAAAAATGCTGAGATCCAAATTTATGGAGAATTTAATTCTTCACAAAACACCGTTTAAAACGAGCTAACCGAGAGTTTCCGAACAGAATTCGGCCTGAAACATGGAGATGGACTCGCTCATCATAATAAGACCTGTGGTACTATGTAAATGCAAGCGAAACGTGGACTCTCACCCAGCGCCTGAAAAATCAATAGACACTTTTGAACGACGAATTATTCGAAGAATTTCGGGACCAGTAACGGAAGGCACTGAATTGCATATTCGGTATAACAACGAGTTGTATAACATCTATGACGACCCAGCCGCATCGACTCTTATAAAATTTCGTAAGAGGTTACAATAAGCAGGCCATGTGGAGCGAATGGACGACGGTAGAATCCCCAAACGTACACTGAAAAGCAGAGCTTAGGGCAAACGAGAGGTGTGAAAACCGCGAAAATGATACTTGGACAGATACAGGCAGATTGCAGATTGCTTCTTAGATGCACAAATTGGAGGACACGGGCGCTAAACCGAGATGGCTTCAGACAATGTATCCTACAGGTCCTGTCCCGATATTTTTGCAGTCACGCCATTGATGATGATATTACATCAAGTGCAATGATGTGGAAATATTAAACAAATTTTAAATGTCTTAAGGATCTATGTATTTCTTTTTTATAATTCGTCGGAGCTTAGGGAATTTTTAAAACGAAAGCACAGCGCCGGCGTAAAGAGTAGGGAAATGCTACGGAAAGGTATGCAAGTTAGATCGGGCTTGCGTTGCCTATTACAAATATACTACTGGTTTTTGAACTCGGTAAGAATGTAACAGAAATCATCTGATTAGTATTTCTGAACTGGAGTTCTTATAATAGTTGTAAACTTCATATAAATTAGATTCTGGCGAAAAGCGAAAAAACCCTTTTTCCAATTACATCAAAGCTATCTAAGCACCGGGCTACTCTTGAAATGTTCAGTGTTGTTCTTTTGAAATAATGACAATTAAATATATAACCATTTGAAAATTAACAAATTTCAACTCACGTCTTAAGTGTGTCACGCTGAACTGATAATAGAAATCCTTGCCTGTCGTTCCTTTATCTCTTCTCCGAACTGATTTTTCCAGAAGATGTCCCATGTGCTTAGCGATTTCATTGTTCCAGTTTGCAACTATTAATTAATGCTATTTAAATTACAATAATTAATTTTCAATATGCTAGAATGTTCTTTTACCAAAATTCAGAAACTATCACATAAAATTTATCCAGAATTTCTACCCACGCCTATTCACATTTTACTCGGTTTTTATATATTTTAATCTCTTCGTTTTCAAGCTAAAACAAAACTAAAAGTGATTCATGTCACGAACAATTTTAATCTTTCGCTACGAAGGGTGTCGTTCGCTTTAAAAAAAAAAAAAACTGTGATAAGTTTATACGAAGTTTTTTTTTTGTATCATTATTTACTAGCTACTCGGACGTTATAATTGATGGCTTCTGGTCTGAAGTGATACAAATTAATCCAAGTACGTTTTTTTTACCTGTTTTCTCCGTTTTTTATTTACAGTACAAGAAATTCAAGCCGAAGGAAAATATGCAATCGATTCTCCGGGAAATCCAAATCAACCGGATATCCCACCAGAGGATTATGCTCTACGTAAGTTTTTTTTGTTGTTTCATTTGTTTTTATTGCATTAAAATTAAATTAAAATTGTGCAGGTGAAAATGAACAGCGAGCACTTATTCAACCTCAATCACTTAATGATCCACAAGTGAAACTATTGCAGCAAATTCTTATCGATTGGATAAATGACGAGTTGGCTGATCAACGAATCATAGTGAAGAATATCGAAGAAGATTTGTACGATGGACAAGTAATTGGCGAAATTTTAAAGTTTCGGTTTTTCTTATTTAATTTTAACATTATTCTCAGATTTTGCATAAGTTATGGGAAAAATTGACTGGGAAAAAATTGGATGTACTTGAAGTAACACAATCGGAAGAAGGTCAACGTCAGAAATTGAACATTGTTTTGAATGCAGTTAATCATGTAGGTTGAAGTATTGCGATTATATTCTAGTTTTAATCGACGCGAATGATTTCAGACTCTCGGATTCCATCATAAAGTGCCAAAGTGGTCGGTCGAAAGTGTTCACTCGAAAAACATCGTGGCAATTCTTCATCTGTTGGTTGCTTTAGTGCGTCACTTCCGAGCACCCATTCGTTTACCCGAAAATGTTTTCGTTACTGTCGTAATTGCACAAAAGAACGGAGCCGTTTTAAATGCAAAGTATTTTTACAATACAAATCGCAATAATTTTGATGAACTAAAAATCTTTTTCCTAGGACATATCAAGAACAGATTACTTCGCAGTACGATGATGTTGGTATGCGTTGCGAAAAGGATGCATTCGATACGCTGTTCGATTGCGCACCGGACAAGCTTGCCGTTGTCAAAAAAGTATACACAGTGAGTTTTGTGCGGTAAAGTAAAAACTAAATTTATTTGCTTTCAGTCGTTGGTAACGTTCGTCAATAAACATTTGCTTAAATTGAATTTCGAAGTATCCGATTTGGGTACAGATTTTCGCGATGGCGTTTACCTATGCCTTTTGATGGGTTTACTTGGTGGATTTTTCGTACCATTGTACGAATTTCATCTTACTCCACGAGATATGGAACAAATGGTTAATAACGTTGCGTTTTCGTTTGAGCTTATGCAGGATGTCGGATTGCCACAACCGAAAGCCCGACCAGAAGGTAGATTTAAATTTCCAATTACTGTTTGCTTTTAACATTTTGGTTTTGTATCTTTTTAGATATTGTCAACAGCGATTTGAAGTCGACATTACGTGTTCTATACAGTTTGTTCACAAAGTACAGGAATGTTGCTTAATTCGAAACGCCATAATTATGTACAGAGATCTGTTCAGTCAGTTTTTTTGCGATACTAATTTGTATTACGCTGCCAAGTGCCTAACAAAATCCGTTTTTTTTTTAAGTTTTATTTTAACATCTCTTTTTATAACCCATACCAAACTAATTCAATAGACGAGGAATTGTAATTTAATACGCACAAAACGATAATTAAATTAAAAGTATTAAAAAGTAAGAAGTCTGTTCGTTGTTCTTCCAATCAAGCGGGTAAATCGAATGTAAAATGGTTTAAATGAGTATGGATGAGAATAGTGTGTGCGATTAATACGATGAAGAATGAATTCTCCGCGGAAACTGCTGATGGGTAAGTTGCTCAAAATTTCAGTAAACTTGTTGTGAATAATTTTAGATAAGGTAAGGTACCCAGTTGTGAGCCCTGAGCCTATTCCGAGCCACCGTCTTTAATTCCACAAATAGCTAAGAATTCATGACAGTTTTTTCTTCACTACCAATTTTAGCCATTGCTGTTGTGACAATAGAAATTGCTAAAATTATTAGTGAAGAAAAAACTGTTATGAATTCTTAGCTATTTGTGGAATCAAAGACGGTGGCTCGGAATAGGCGCAGGGCTCGCAACTAGGTATCTTACCCTAGATGTATTTTGAGTATGGATTTTTTTTCAATTAGTAGGAAACCAACGAGCACTTGATTAGTTTTTTACTAAATATATTTATTTTGTTAGAAAAAACAGAAATTATTCATGGCATGATTTCCTAAAGGTGTTCTTACACGAGCAATTTTTCAAGCAATTAATTGCCCGACTACTATTGCCAAAACTAGTTGAGCGAGAAATTCCAAGCTTCAGCCTCCTAACATAAGCGGTTGTTGAGATCTAGAAAACAAAATTGTTCGTCCTCTCTCCTTCCCCCCTCTCCTTCCCCCTCATACCCCCAACCTTCTAAAATATACCAGTCTTAGAGGTTCAACCAATCTACCCACCATAAAAATTTCATCAAAATACCTCAACGGGTTTGGGAGCTACGCGCCTTCAAACTATTTTGCGTACGGCGTACAGACGGACATTTTTTTGTTTATGCTTTTTTGGGGCTTACTAGTCCTAAAACGTGAAAATGCAAAATTTCAGGGTAGCAAATTTTTTTGTAATTTCAGGTCGATCACAATATTATTAAGAAATAATAAAGTAAAATATATGAAACAAATTTTTGAAGTGCTCTCACATTTTAAAATTTATTTTGTGCATTTTTCCAATAAATCTACATTAAGCTTACAAAGATCGTAAATTTTAACGACGTTTTGAAATCGCAGCCATTTTATCCAGAGTTTCGAATAAGATGTGATAAATATTATCGAAGAAATTTCCCCAAGATTTGCATTCTTCCGGAGTTAGTTTGCACGCGTCTGTAAGCACTTCTAATATTATGATTTTTAAATCCTGTTAAAGAAATTATATAAACTAAAACTGGAAATAAAAGCTCTTAAAGTTTCTTATAAATTCACTTCAAACGCCTTCTGTGGAATGGCCCTGCGATAATGATTTTTACCAGCTCGTTGCCATATGGTTTCCATTTGATTCAGATAATCTTCTTCGCCGAGAACTTGGACGGTATCGTCAAAAACTTGCATAATTCTTCCAGCATGTGTTCGAAAGCCTGGTGCACCCTTTATTACAAAAAAAAAATACCAACAATTAATTATACACATAAGTTATTATACAAAAAATGATAAAATTTACCTTTAATGTTATTAACGGAGTATTCTTAAAATGTTCAAATTTATTTTGATAATCGGGAAAAACTTGAAAGTATTTTAGCAAAATACTTTCACCAGCATCTAATGGTATTGCGCGTGGAATTTCCCAAGTCCTTTTAATATTTTCAACATCTTCTGAGCTGAGTTCAATCATTTCTGGAATATTGTTCTTATTCATTATGTAGGAGATTACAACTCCCATTAACTAATTTCCACTAGATGGACTCTACGGCTATTGTTAGGGATTAAGGCGCTTCAGTAGGGTGAGTTACGGTTGTGAAATAATTCTGAAAAAAAAAACATCGATTAATATCACTGGTACTATGTGGTCAAATTTAAATAAAGTAACTCCAATCCTAACATCGATTACATTATTATTCCATACTCACAAAACTAAAACTAAGCTTCAGTTTAAGGTAAACCCTATCATTTATCGCTTCGATAGTTGGCAGCACTTATCTAAAAAAAATACAAATCTAATGTCTTCTGGGCTCAAGGTGTTATACGCAAAATGACCCTATTCTATTTCTATCCCAAGAATTTCGATGTAAATTTTACAGGACATTTGTGCGGTCATTTCTGTATTTGCAACACACAAAGTTGAAGCCGACTGGTAGGTAGTGTCTAAAAAGAATTCAATGTCCTCTAAATTCAGAGACTTGTACTTAAACTTATATCCTTCCACAGAAATTGACCAAACTTTTAGAGGACATTGTGGCGGTCATTTCAATTGTACGTAAATGGGATTATTTTTGTAGTTTTGGACGACTGAAAGTATCTGAAAAAAGTATGTATCCAATGTCCTCTGTCTTCAGAAAATTGTATCTAT
Source organism: Beris chalybata (assembly GCA_949128065.1). NCBI lineage: Eukaryota > Metazoa > Arthropoda > Insecta > Diptera > Stratiomyidae > Beris > Beris chalybata. Next base: position 8,607,457 of record OX421895.1, on the reverse strand, counting down.
ACTTTAAATCTCGTTATCCTTCACCTCTGTTTCTGGCTATAATTTTGCAGGACATTAACGCGGTTATTTTGGTCGTGCATAGAAAGTACCTGGAAGCAGTACGAAGCTTGGAATTTAGGCAGAGCTATAATGGTAACACGTTAAAAAAAAGTTCTTAATAGTGGTAGGATGATGCGAAGATGGCTGGTGTTCTCCTATCTTGAGAACGGCTTATGCTAGAAACTTGAAACTCAATGTGTATACGTAGATGTACTTTAAAAGTAGTTGAAGATAAAAAAAACACGTTCATATAGTTATGGAGGAGTGGAGTATAAGAGATCAGTGATAATATGCTGCATATATTTTCACGAATTTCGTCATATCTCTTAAGTTTTGTGAAAAATTGAATTAGTTTTTCTTCTACGAGTTTTTCAGGTAAATGCCTACAAACTGTTTTCAGATTTTTTTTTTTTAAATTCACCCTTTAAAGGGGATATATTCATTTTTACGAATAGCAGCAATGTCCCTTAGGTCGAGTACTTATTGGATCAGTTTTTACTTTTTCGGATTTTTTATATAATCACCTTAAAACCACTTTCAAGATTTTGGCTGTTCAACCTCTAATATGTTGTAAAAGTATTATATATATTTTTTTTACGAATTCCGTCATATCTCTTACGTTTGATAAGATATCGTATTTTTCACTTCCAGCTACTTTATATATTATCGTCGACAAACCAACTTTAAATTCACACAATAAAATTAATTAATTTTAACTTAGTCGCTAAAAATATTTAAAAAATTTCCTTACCTAAGACAAAAGGTTTCCGAAACTTATGTTATGTCTTATGTCTAGAACTCACAGTCTACAACTGAGGCCACAAACTTTCGTACCCCGAAGATAGCTCTGGCTATTGTTGATCCTATTGTCCTTAATAAAATTTTGCCTTTTTATACATTTACCAATTGAATTGTTCTTCCGGACATCGAAAACTTTTCAATTAGCTTCTTTTGTTGTAACTACTTTCTATAAGTGTTCAATCGTTTTATTGCGTGCAAAACGCGATATAAGTTTCTTAGGAAAAACTTGAAAGAGAATCAGATGACTTGAACTTGAGTGCTGCTAAAAATTAAGGATACTTTTATTGATTTAGGGACTAAATTGTGTAGATAGGAAGAAATAATGATAATTGAAGTTATTACCTCTCAATGGATTATGTATTTCATTATTTATTTTAACAGAGAAGTCTACGTATAAAATGCAAGTGGTTTTTAAGATTAGTACACATTTTGTTTGAAATTGGTGATGGTTTGGCCAATAGCCTATTGGACATAATCCTACTTTAATAGGATCAGTGCTGGTTCGGTATCGAATGGGTTATCTTGAGAATACAATAGAGGATTATCTTTTCAATTGTCCGATAATAGTTTTAATTTTAGAAAAGACTTACTAAATTAGACGTTACATAGCAACTGTAACTTGATGACACGCGTTCCAGTAAAGGTTTTTCAACTGGCAGTATCCATAGCAGCGATCGATGTCAGTAGGAAAGTTCGTGTGATGGTCTCCAAAATACTCTTCATTATCCGTTCCTTTCTGAATTTCCTTTTTGTTGTAATAAATATATTTTTTGTTTATAGTATCCGTTTTTTCATAGATTAAATGCAGAACACAGCACCGAATTTTAAGTACAAATTTCTTATCGCTGACTTTTGTGCTATATTACGAGTATATCAAAATTATTTATTGATAAAGATTTGATTCAATCAAAAGCCATACTATCAGTGATTAAATAGATGCAATTTATTTCTCCTGTATAACAACTGATTAGGTATAATAGTATACTAAGCTTATCATTAATCAAAAAATATCTTGTAGATGTTCCATTGCTAACTGAATGATGTAAACACTTCTTGTCATTAAAATTATTTTTAGAAACATAAAATAAATACAGGTGATATTTAGTGCAATCATCTATTGATATGTTTCGATCAATCTTAGATTATTTTTAGAAAGACGAAGTTGTGGAATTTGAAACATTAATATAGAATGCTTCAAAATTATGTAACGTATAGCACGAAGCCTTTGACTGGATTAAAAATTGAATTGAGTCTTGTTTTTAGTGATGACTAAAAACCGTAAATCAAGTTGCTAATGTCCGTACATTCAGCTAAGAGCGGTTATTGGCGAAATTTCTTTCATTCCTTCGGGTAAAACGTGTTTGAAACAACTCGATAACAAACGAAACCAAAAGATTGTCTATGTTTATCCTTTACAAAAATTCCAATTAATTAGAGAATAGAAATCTTGAAAATTCTCATTCTCATTCTGATAGCTCCCATACAAATGCAATTGAAATTTTTTGTCATATTTATACATTTGAAGTATGAATGCTATTTGAAGAGAACTCCTATGGGTATACTGTACAGACATCACATCACACCTTGTCTTAGAACATCTATGGGATTTGTTAAAGCAGAGTAGCGGACATATAAAAGTCTTGAAAATTGTGTCTAATAACTGGAAAATGCTAGCTAAGCAATTTGAAAATTTTTATTAGCTTTATATGACAACTCCACTAATAGTTGAATGCAAGTAATGAAAATAAAGCTGCTCCGTCCAGTTGCTCCCATATAAATGTCCTTGAAAAATTTATGCAGTCAACAAATTATTTTCACAAATTTTTTACCTCCGGCCTATTTTATGTATGTTCACAGCAAATATTTACATAATCATAAAAAAAATTAGTGTGTCTAGTTTACAAGAGTCTGAAATGCTTAAATTTATTTTTGCCTACGTGATCTTTAGCGCATCGTGTTTTATGTGTTATCTGGCTATGCTAAAATCAATTTCTAACTTGTCTAAACACTTTTTACATTTATCGCATTTCGTTTTAGTTAAAAGCAATTATAGAAACCAGGTTATTTTTTTACAACATCTGCATTTCTATGTTAACACTTAATTAAGGGCAATACGGTTAAAAAAAATGTTTTCAATGTGCATTATTCTCATTCGCAATATGCAGATCTTATCTATTATTTGTTGACCAAACTGTGATATAATTGTCCATTGAAATCAAAAACTTATCTGTGTTGCTATGACTATATAGATAAAATATTGATTTATATTTTTTGATGAATATTATATTATATAGCCCCCTATTCAGGAACATAGTCTGATATCAAAAAAGTCTCAATTAATTCAAAATTAATACAAAATTGAGACTCTCGACCTACTTTGTGACTTGTGACTCGGTCCTGAATAGGGGCATAATATTGTTGGATTAAATTGTGATTGCAATAATAAAGATACATATTGTGAATTCCAATGATTATGTAGGTACTGTGACAAGAAGTAAGTGAGTCTAATACCATGGATACACTGCTGGTATTGATATTATAATACCGCCAATACCAGCAGCTGTGTATCACCCAATACTAAGCGCTAAGCCTGTACGAGATTCGCGAACTGGTATATATCTAGTATTGAACCTGTTTCATGGTATACAAATTCGATAATTTTACCTAGGTATACTATGCATTTTACTGCTAGTAGTGCCATTCCCCAATTGTGTGGCGAGTATCGCAACTAAATGTCGTTGCTTGCTTATGTTAGCTACTGTCAAATCATACCATATGTGCAGTGTATCAGATGCAGCTAGCTTGAATACTGCGATTTAAATACCATGGTTTGTATATTAGCTGTGTATCCATTGTATAAGCCACATATAATTATTTTTTTGGGTATAATTTCGGAACGTATTAAAGTCTGAAACGCTGGTAAATTAAATAAATAACGTTTCGAATTGCCTATTGTTTAAACTTTTTAATTGCAATAAAAAAAGGTGCGGGGGAATATTGACATAATCCTACGGACAAACATTTTGAAACCGATTTTAGGGGAGTATAGAAGTCCGTTAAAATAGGAAACAATTCGATATCACATCAGACCTAACCGATACATCGAAATTCGTAAAAACAACCAAAACTAACTCTCTCTAAGGGGTTAAATGTCGCAATATTCTGAAATAAATAGAAGTAACTACGAATTCGATATCTCTTTAAGATTTTACAATTTGTCGGAATTCGTAAAAACTTATTCAACCTTTACAGAAATCAAATATTATTTTTACCACTCACCCCCACCAAAGTTTAGTCCTTCTCTAGGTTCCCGGTATCACTTAAGATAAACGCAAAGTTTCAACCTTCTGAAATAAACCATTCAAGAGATATGGATTTTATACTGTTCCAATCTCAGCTTTCGAGCGGTTCGGACGCATTGTTCTTCCCACCGCTCCCACATCCCTCAACCAATATCGACCATTCTATTTGCAAATACTATCAACTATTATAGTAGTTCTGAGTTTCACCCTCATAGCATTAGCGGTTCCTAAAATCCAGAAATTCAAATTTATCATGGGCTTGTGATCTATGCGCTCACTCTTTTGCCTACCTTGTCTGCGGTGGACAGACGGACATTTTGCTTTTTTGGGGCTTACTAGTTTTCAAACGTGAAAATACAAAATTTCAGAGTAGCTAATTTTTTTTTTTTAAATTTCATGTAGAGATCACAATATGTGCGTTTGCAGGCGGCGAGTATTTGACAATATTATTTGGCATTTGTGGTAAGCAATTCATCGTGCTAAGTGTAACTGGTCTCGCGATACAGTTGGATTACCTCGAGCTACGTTTTAAATAAAAAATATATTTTTTTTTATCATCTATTTTGTTAGTAATATTATATTATTCTTACAATCTTCATTACAAATAGCGTTAGTAAAATTGATTACATTATATTTAAATTTAGACCACTTTATGAAATTTATTCGGACAAATTGTCCATCGTTTTAAAAACAACTTCGTAAACAAGATCGAATAACTTGTTCCAAGGTTCAACATTACTGGGAAGCTGGCATATTGGTCCTAATACTTCCAAGATAACTCCTTTCAAATCCTATAAATAAAAAGATTTAATTTAAAATATTGTTTTTTTTTTTCCCATTTTCAAAAATTCTACATTAAAATATTGTTTTGGAATCTTCTTGCGAAAATGTAATTTTGCTACATCTTGCCAGACTTCTTGTATATTTTTCTCCGAATTGGCACCATCGAGAGCATCGATTGTCTTTGTAAAAACTTCCATTATTTGCGCGGCATGATTTTTGAATTTTTCTGTTTCCTATGAAATTATAAAAAATGTTGTTCAATATTTTCTACATTAAATTAATCGTCTTACTTTAAGCTCCTCTAGCGAAGTATTTCTAAATTTATCAAACTTATTAATATGATCTGGGAAGACTTCGAAATATTTAACAAGGATTTTTACTCCGATTACTTTTGGTGATTTTTTGGGAATTTCCCAGGTTTGTTTTATGTCAGCAATATCCTCTTTTGTTAACGACATTTTACGAATTGTTTAAAATTACTGAAATGAATTAAAAATAATTGATTATATTTCTTTAAACTAGAATTATGTATGTAAGTAATGTATAATGTCAGGCCCCTTGCGCACGGGGGGGTTTTGGGTTCAAACAGAAATTCATCAATTTTTTTTTTTTAGGTCATCATCAATGTATGGCGAGCTTGTAGAAAGCTCTCATTGATCATACAGTGTAACACAAACTTAAAGCTCAGCCTTACTAGCTTTTTGCGGCGAGCCGCCACTGGTTCAGAGGTGCTATTGTCTCTGCAGCAGTGGCGGCTCGCCGCAAAAAGCTGGTGAGGCTGAGCTTTAAGCTTGTGTTACACTGTTCGCTTTTTTTCCAGTTTTTTGCAAATATTTTCGTGAAATGTATGGCGAGCTTGTAGAAAGCTCTCATTGATCACACAGTGTAACACAAGCTTAAAGCTCAGCCTCACTAGCTTTTTGCGGCGAGCCGCCACTGCTCTGCAGTATAAGTTACTAGTAGCTAAAATTCAAAAATATGTTAATATAATAACAACACCTAATTCAAGTTCAGTATCCTCAAAAAAAAAAAATTGTTCATTTCAGTGAGTGAGTTCACTCACTTGTCACACTAGTCTTAGGTTTCTAACCATAGATCCCTGGTTTTCTAAACTACGCTTTCACTTTATTCACAACAGTCTAGATCTGAATAGCTATTTTGTTTGGGATCCTTTTCAAACAGAACCTACTGGGCGTACAAAATAATTAATAATTTTTTTCCAGTTCACTTCTAAAGGATTTAACACCGAGTACACTATACAACAGAAGTATATAGATACATCACTCAACGTTCACACTGATTTTCAAATATAACATCAGCCATATGAATCAATAGTTAATTTCGGTATCCACGAAGCAACCAGTGGAAATTTCCGACACTAACTTAATAACACAATTGTATAAGAACACCTCAGCTACAAATCTTTCAAACGCTTGAAAAGCACAACTAAAACTGCCAAAACTTCAATCATTTGGGTAAAGTTTGGCTTCGTAATGGCACCACCGATTGCACTTCACATTGAACACCCCCATCCAATTTCTCACCGTATTTAGGTCCTCGAGAGCCAAATTCTGAATTACGTTCCGTCGGTTGAAAGCGATAGCCCGAAGCTTCAGCATCCGCCTTTCAAGGATAACGTACCACCAACTACCAAGCATTTTACTATACACAGCTAGTCAAGCTACTTGGCAAATGCTCTCCCTAATAAACGCCGGTAAAGAATAAACCTAATACTTTTTTTTTTGTAATTCGTTTCTTTTTTCTTATCCTGTTTTGCTGAGCTGATTAAATTATAAGTTGGCAAAGAAGCAAGAGTAGCGATGGGGCGCTTCATCTCGTCCTTCTTCAAGAGCAAAGTGTTTAAAATTTTCCCCTTTATAATTAAACCAGAAAACAAACAACAAATATTGATTAAAGTATAAGGGACGAACATAAGGACCCGCCAGGTGTTTTTTTTCCACCGTTCTTATAAGGAATTAGGGTTGGTGGTGGTCGACATCGTCGCCACCGTAAGCTTCTGTGCCTTCTTGCCTTTAAATTCCGCAAGCAAACAAGAAATAGCAAACGGGAATATGAACGTTTAAAGTGACGGTATGGTATATAACTTCAACTACTTTCCAGGACATCTTGCCGTTTAAGTTTCGAAGCCTCGCAAGTCACACTGTTTTCTTGGTCCTAGACGTACGTTCGCGTCCTCCTTAATTGATAGTGTTACATTTATATGAGACTCTCAAGCAAAGTCACGACACCGTATCATAGATACATATACTCCCATATTGCACAGAACTGAGAAATTAAACTGTATAGAGTTCCTTAAAGAGGATTCACAAGTATTTTCGCTTAAGAAAGAAACCATCATGTTGGCATGCTGTAATTAAGGCCACACTATAGAGCTTCCGGCTCCACAATATAATAAATAGACTTACGAGAATTTCTATTAAATTAACTTTGTTATGTTGTTGTTCGCGTATAGACCGTGTTTCGCGCGATTGCCTGCTTTAGATACGGAACTTTTAATAAGACGTTATTCGCGTTTCGTTGCTTATAAGTCACTGGATAAATTCGTGAATTAACTTCAATATATACCAGCAAATGGAGATGGGCAGACTACTTGAGAAAATGGTTCGTTCTACGACGAACTGCTTGTTTCCATGGAGAACTACACCTGTGCATAGATTATTCTAGGCGAAATGGTTTGGCGAAAAAGAATTCGGTTTTTTTTCTTTATCAAGCGCAGATTAAGCAATTTTCTATTGAGTAATTTTTTCCTATGTATCTGATGTGAATACGAATTGTGCTTTGATCGTTGCAATAACTATCCGTGAAGTTGCTTTAAAATGGGCATTTGAAATAAAAATTTCGGGTTCTATCGTAATTGATAAACATTACTAAATTTGTTATATTAAATCGATCATGAGAAGACTCTAAATAGCATGCTAGAGTTCTTATACTCTAGAGGAATTTTGTAAGTTTAATCCGACCCAAGTTTGAAACTCATTGAACCGAGCCTCCCTCAAATCAGCTTGCTGTCCGTGCATCCGTTCGTCCGTATGTCTGTCTGTCTGTACACACTATACTCAAGAACGCTTTGACATAGAATCTAGAAATTATATTAAATAACTCTGGATGTTTGGTCGATTTTGTAAGGCTAAGGGCCGTTATAACGACCTTCAGTTAAAATTTAACCAGAACTTTGAGTGTTAGTTTCGTATGAGCATGTGTCAGTTAAAGTTTCAGTTAGAACGTTACTGACGATTAAAACGGGCAAAGTCGTTCAACTCCTTCGAGTAGCTGCCATACAAAAAGTCCTTAAAATACTTGTTCAAGAATATACCAATAACTTCGGAACTCCTCAAGCTACTATTTTGAAATTTTGTATACGATGGTTTTCAAATAGTCCTGGTAAAATATACTCCCTTAATTTACAGAACTCATTAAAACTTAAGAAGTCATTATGCCACGAAGTTGACATTTTGCGCAAATTAGTTTTGGGTAAAAAAAATAAGGACCAAGTTCAGTAATCAGTAAAGTTCCTTTATGTCTTCGGGTAGCACCGATTCAAAAAAGTCCTTAAAACACGTGTACAAGAATATTGGCCGATAACTTCAAAACGGTTTAAGATACGAATTTAAAATTTGTATGTGTGGATTTTCAAATAGTTGGAACTTTTATGAGAATAAAAAAAAATTTCATTAGTGTTTCGGGTAGCTGCCATCAAAATATCTTCACTCAATTTACAAAACGCAAGAAATCGTTAAACCGCGGAATTTGGAACTTTATACAAATTTGTCCGCTTATGCTAGAAAGTTGAAACTAGGAATTTATATAGAGTTTTAATCGATTCTAGCTCAAAAGCTAGAATCGAGACATACTAAAATCAAAAAAAAAAATCCTTAATGCCTTTTGGGTCTGAAAAACTACAAAAATGCAAAAGAATAAAATTATCCGTCTAACCACCGTACACAAACATGTTTGAAGCTTCGTAGTGCCTAAACCCTTTGAGGTAGTACGTTAAATTTTTTCATAGGGTATTTTGGGTGGATCTCTTAAAGGAGTTGGGGTGGTAAGGTGAGAGAGAGTTTAAGAAATATTTTTTTTTTCTATATATCTCAAAAACCACTTCAGTTTGGAAGTTGAAACTTGGAATTTAAATTGAGCTATGATAATGGTGTCATTTACTAATGGTGAACATGGTTTGATTGGTGTGTCAATGGGAGAAAAGAACGTGTCTAGAGATCACGAACATCGATCAAATCAATATCTTCTGAAATACTCGTAAGTATTTCCTCCCGTATTTTTATTTTTCTTCAATATTTAGCAAAATTATCCGTCTAACAGCCGTACGCAAGCTCGTATAAAGGCTCTTGGAACATAAACACCTTATGAAATTGAGTCAAAAATTTTTTAGTTAGTAGATTTGGGTGTGAAGGGCTGAGGGTAGGATTGGAAAGGATAGGGTCTTACGGAAAAAATATTGTTGGAAGGGTGTGAAACTGTGAAAGTATGGAAAAAACAATGTGTGTGGATAGCACAAAAGCTGGAATCAAGGTATTCTAAAATCAATATCTTCTGAACGGATTATGCCACAAGGTTGAAACTCAATGATAGTTTATGGACATACTGGTAGATTATATAGAAATTGAAATGTTTAAAAGAGAGCAGTTACGTGCCGGTGTGGAGGGTTAAAAAGTTAAGATTACGATATCTGATGAACTTGTTAGGAAAAACCAAATTTGGGGGTTTGGTTTTCCTACTTAGGAACGACTTATGGTAGAAAGTTAAAACTTGTATAAAATTGTGGAAGTGATTTAAGCAAAAAAATCTAATTTTTTTTTCAGATTTGTATTGATGTACTGAGTTCGGTGAAATAAAAGAGATCCATATATTTTCATGAATTTTGTCATATCTCTTAGTTCCTCTGAGGTATCGAAATGATTTTTATTTACATAAACAAACCTAAAAAAAAACCTAAGAATCTGCTTCAGGACTTTTTTTATTTAATGGTAAATGGTTGAATCAATAGTCGCCCTGTGCATTAATAAAAAAAATAATAATAATAAAATACTACAAGCATGCGTTACCTAATTATCACAAGCTTTACAATTTCAATGTAAGTAAATTTTTTGAACAATCACCTGTTGAATTCTTCAATGAATTTAACTAATATAATCGCATCTCTTGAACACATAAATTCGACCTATAAAAAAATCATTATTGTCTATAAACAAGTAATTTGACGACGACGTCGTTTTTTTTTTATTCTCTTCTGCGCATGAAGTGGTTTGTTCAGGTCAATTACTATGTGATTTCGATCGCGGTGGAATGGACCGAATTAATTAACAAATCACATTTGGCCTTGAAAACATAAAAAAATTGATCGAACGGCAATCATAATTCAAGCTGTTAAAACACAATTTCATTCAAGAGGAACACTAACCCATGTAAATGAATCCGCAATTATGAAATTAATATGAAAAGGCATTTATTTCAACCCCAATTTTTTAAGTATAGATACCCAGTAGGAAATGGGAGCATCCCATGATTAAACCCGGACTACTCCTTAGGGAGGTTTGGAGACATCGTTTTCTCCTCCATTTGACCTCCTATTTGCAAGAGCATGTCCGCTAAAATCAGATCTCCAATATACCTCCAAAGAAAGCATTCAAAAATACTTGTAAGGGAGCTTAAAAAGAGATCTCTAATGGGATTTTTTTTTCTAGTTCTGCAGTAAAACTCAAAAATGGTCTTCATATAGTCCCATTTTCATCCATTCGGAGCAAAAAAAGAGAAGTGACGGTTTTCTGCATAATTTTGTTATTAATCTCCATTTTTTCTCCATTGTGGGGGATAGTAGATACCTCGTTATTTGCTCCATCACGGAGTTCTCCTCAAATTTCCTAGTGGGCTGTATTCAGAATTCTTAATAATGTTGACTCTATACCTAGATACAAACACTATAATTATAGCTCAAGGGACCATGTTATTTTAAAAGTGGATGGATAACCTGTTTCAAGCTGCAATCTAATTTTGGGTTTGCTATTTTAAGATAGGTGACTTCATTGGTGCTTGCTAGATATTGAGGTGTCAAGACGGTTAAATTCAAATCATGTCACACCTTATAAAATGTAGGTGGCAAATCAAGCCTGATACCCTTCAATCGGTGATTCAATAAGAGCCCTAAATTTTTAGTCATATAACTGAAAATTCGAGCTTCTCTAGGACAAACTTTAGGGATACCAACTAGTATCCAAGTCCAGTCGCAAATATCTTTGATCTCCTAGACCATATACGGGTCCACATACGCTGTACTCAAGTTGACAGTACCTATGATGAAAGAACCAACATAAAGGACCGACTATGCAGTCCACCTTAACGATAGTATGTACACCATTTTTGAGTTTTTTTTGTTGAGATGAATTGACCACTAGTTCATTATGAAGCAATTATTGGAACACTTGAAAGGGTATTCCCAAAGGGTGAAAGGGTATTATCATCGATCGGTTCATACTATGCGCAGAGTGCGCTCCGTGATTAATTGTTTTAAGTGACCATTTAATCAAAAGCTTGTCTGTCTATCAGAGGTTGTAGATTTGAATCTTCCTTCCTGTACTTTAATTTATATTCAGTTGCTTTTCCTTGCTTTTCAACAATATCCATTTGTTAAACCCGATTCCCTACTATTGTTTTATACCCATTTTTTCCTGAAAGCGTTGATAGATGCGGTGACAAACTATCCGCGGAACAAACTGCAACATCTGCATATGAAGAAAAGGGTAATGTCCCTGAAGAAAAATAATTGGAGGAAAATTATCAAACACTTCATGGTGTAGGAGCAGGTGTTTATGGTGTGCGCCCAAATGTTAAATTCTACTGTAGCATGCACACAACATCCACTGTTTTTCAGGCGGAGACTCATGCTATTGAACTATGCATTAGAGAAAATATCAGACGGGGCTACAAAAACCAACAAATATATACTATTCTCTCGGACAGCAAGGTTGCAATAATGGCACTCCAGTCCGATCAAATACACTCTAAGCTTGTTTGGAATTGCCTTCAATGCCTAATTGAACGCGGAAATAAGAACAGAGTTACCCTCATTTGGATTCCGGGTCATAGCGGCTATGAAGGTAACGAAATGGCCGACTCAATGACTAGAAAAGGTTCAGAAGCTGACTTCATGGGACCATACCCATTCTGTGGGATACCATTAAGCACAGCTAGAATGAACATTCGAATGTGGCAAAAATCGCAAAGTGCCATTTACTGGGACTTGGCACCGGGCAACAGGCACTCAAAGCTCTTTATGCCAAAGCATTCGGAAAAAAGAACATCTGACTATCTAAAACTATCTATAATGAAATGAGAATATTATTATTATTATTATAATTACCTTCTTCTTTACTCTCATGAATATTTTTTGCGACGATATGTTAAGCATATTGATTTACTCCAGTCGCTAACATTAGACACATTTAATAAATAATATTTGTTAGAGTAATTTGAACCATATGCTGTCCCAATTATTGTCTACACTCTAATTTGAAGACAATACATATATTTTTTATTTACATAAAAAGTTCTTCAATGAATTTCGTAGATTTGCGATAAAATCAATTACTGCAAAAAATATGTATGTAACGGGCAAAAACAGATTTTCTTTTTGTGATGGCACCAACTCGTTAACGAACTAATAAAGTCATTACTAAATTTTTTTGTCTTTACGGTACCATTCCTGTTATAATTAACATTTCAAAAGGAAAATGTAAAAGAGTACGATTCAATTTCAATAAAAATCTGAAGAACCCATTTATATCTTGGAAAAATACCAATTAACCACTTTTTGTAAGTTTTTTCCCCACCTCAGAAACTCCATGTAACTTCTAAGATCAATTAGTTTTTGATGAATGTTTTCACAGTACATTTCGAATTGAAAATACAAGTTTTTCCGGTAAATACTGTTAAATTTATTTTGTGTGACGTTTCGGACTCGACTGAGTTTCAAAATAAATTTAACAGTATTTACCGAAAAACCTTGTATTTTCAATTCTAAGATCAACTTCCTATCGCAACCCTGGTCGAAGAAATTCTATGGGTGTTTTCTGACACCCATAGTAGTAAACGTATATGTATGTTTGTTTCAAGAAATAATCATGGTTGTACCCATATTTTTGGGTGTATCGAGAAACTCATGCATATAGTTAGAGCACCCATGCGAGTTACGTGAAACACCCAAGGCAGTAGCCGCATCCCTGGGTGTTAGTGCTTCAGTCGTAATATATTTTATTTTAAAATATTAATTTATTGTTTTTTTTTTATTAAAGGAAAAGATTGTTCTTGCTTATCCGAATTAAGCACCCATGGGTACTGGGTGTACTCAAGACAATTAAGGAAGCCCATGGGGGCACTGAACATTCATAGTGGTCCATATGACTTCCAACGTCAACGTCAACGGACTTATTCTACCCGCTGTAAAAATTAATAATAATAAAATTCCAAAATTGTCAAAGAGCTAATATCGCGATAGAAAATATTTAACCATTTCAGGATGCTCACAATATTATAAAAGGAGAATGAACAGAGTTTCAGGAGTATTTTTCGACCTTGTCTAGCATATAAAAAAAATTGTATGGTAAGAAGCTTAGTGGAAGAGGATTAAGGAGTAAGAATTTTTTTCCTTTCATAAGTCATGATACTCTTTTGAGTAAGCTGCACAGTGCAGGATACTACAGAAACTGCTAACAAGTCACTAAATCTTTTTAAGTCATTTCAGCTTAAATGTAATCAGTACAGGAAGTTCAATGATGTAGATAGCAAACTGATGCAGATAAAATGTGGTCTACCTCAAGGCTCCTTCCTTGGACCACTGCTATTCTCACTCTTTATTGATGGATTATATTGGAGAAATGCCACTACATGCAAGAATTCATCAATATGCTGATGACGTTGTAATTCTGTATGCTGATGAATGAACCACTTTATTACAACACATGCAAAATTAATTAGATGTAGTAATTATGTTGTTGTAAAACAATAAGATTTTTCTAAAAAAAAAAGGTAATTGCTCCAGATGTATTAGTAAAAAATTGTATAACCAAACGTGGAAGTAGAGATATGGTATCTTAAAAAAGATAAATCTTTGGTTTTGTGATATTTCTTTTTAATCTTAAGTAGCTGTATGTTCCAACATAATTATGTCATTAAATTAACGCTAAGTTACTGCAGACAAATATGATGCAATTCAAAGTAAAAGTTGGGAATACGGTTGGAGGTGATGGTGTCACGCCGTTCAGTCATTCAAAAAAACCTCTATATGAGCTGCGATGACACATTTCAAAAGAATAAGGTAGGGCTATAAAATAGTGCCAACTGTCAAACGTTCGGACAGGTTACATAGCCGTGCAAACCAACGCTTCTCTGTCTTTCATGAACTATTGGGAAATAAATTTTATAAATTTTTGTACTTCAAGGAAGATTGGCGTGATGCTTTGTATTTTGTGTACATACCTGCCCAGAGTTTTCTGATTATAATCGAGAAAGTCTTATTTGATTGGGTCAATCCAGTGCGTCAACGTGCGTGTAATGCGCTATCTAGATCCACTATCCTGCAGTTCCAGTTTTTGTTGGTATTGTGCGTCATAGGATTTTCAAGACAACCAAGCTGCAATAAAATCCTTGGAATCGACCTCGACAGCATCAAAGGTCGCCGTAGAATTTAGATTATCTCTTTAGGAGATGGAACAGCTCAAAATTCTTCTGTGCTGGGTGCCAGGACACAGGGATGTTCCATGGAACTGCATGGCTAACGAACTCGCTCGGCGCGGTACCACTCTTGAAATTATGCCGGAACATCGGAATCTGGGTGTTCCTCTCTCTACATGTAAACTGTTACTGGGATTGGAATCAATTGAGAAAACCAACTCAAGATGGCAAACGGTATGACATGGCCACAGCGAGACAGATCTGTTCGAAGCCTGGATCTACAACGCACTAAAAGGCTGACTTAGCTCAAAAGGGAGAGCATCAGCACCACAATGGGTGCACACTGTCTTATAGGTCTTTTCAAACGACTTCTGTAGAAGCTGCCTGGATGAGACAATCCTTCACCTTCTCTGTACCTGTCCAGCTCTATCAGCTAGAAGGAAGGCTAATCTTGGATTTTACTTCTTCAAGTGCCTTCCATACCGCAATGGAGGTCACGAGAATCCAACGCTTCATTGCAAGCTCTAAATGGTTTGACAAGTAGGACCAGATTCGATGTTCCTGTGGTGACACAACGGACCTTTTAGGTTTAATAGTCAACTATCGCGTATCGCTAACGAATAAAATATTATAATTAAATTATATTTTATTTTAAACATCACAGCTCCATCCGAAAAACGTTCTGTGCATTACGTGATTCTTAACGACGACGATGAATGGATTTGTGAACAACCAAAATTGGCGGATTGGGGACGATACCAACCCTCCTGAAATACATCAGCACCAAATGCATCCCGAGAAAGATACTGTTTGGTGCGGATTTTGGTCTGTCGGGATTATCGGTCCGTACTTCTTCAAAAACAAAACTGGATTGCCATAACCATCAAACGATCGTTGATAAGAAACTTCTTATGGCCTTAACTGGATGATAAGGATACTGATGACATGTGGTTCCAACAGGATGGCGCTTCGTATCACACAGAGTATGTCACGATGGATATTCTGCACGAGCGATTTTATGTCATCGATATCTCGCACAGCGGCAGCATGAACAGGACACCATGATCGTGCGGTTGAACACATTTAGTCTTATTTCTTTGGGGTTATCTTAAAACGCGAGTCGATGCGTATAATCCGAAAACAATTGATGACCTTTAAGTCAACATTCAGTCATTCAGCAAATTCAGTCAGTTGTATTCGACAAAGTCGTCGAAAATTGAACCTCTCGAATACGCGCCACCAAACAAAACTGAAGCAAACATTTAAACGACGTTATATTCCATACTTGTGCTGTGTGTTGTGTTTAATGAGGAGAATACACACTGAAAGTAGCAAATCTTGAGCATTCAGACTACCATGGCCCATTATACTCGACGCCCCCATTCTCTACCCGAATTTGTTCGTCCTCCTCACGAATTTTAAAAGCTCTGGTAGGGAGCGAGAACGAAGTTTCTCCATCCTCATAACATCGACGCCGTATACATGCATACTTGCAAAAGAGTAAGCTGGACACTCGAGAAGAAAATGTTCCGTCGTGTCGTCGCTCTCGTCGCAAGATTCTCAATCTGACCATGTGTAGTTTAGTTTTAGTTTTAAAAAGTGCTTTATTTGCCGTAAGTTCTTAATGCTGACAGATTTTCTATCTTAATCCTAAAGCTAAAATTATCTAAGCTGCTACCGTTCTTAATGGCCTCAATGGGCACTCTAAGATATAAATTTTATCGAAGGGATGTTTTTTGTGGACACCAACCATACTACATTCCTTTCTGCTCAATTTGAGAAGAAAAGCAGCGATTCGTTCACTTGGTATCTCAACAAGGTTTCTGCTCTGCCGCATTTCCGGAAAAAGCCGCCATCTCTCAATGTGTGATTTACTCATCCACTCAGCAATGGCAGCGCTAACAGAGGCATCAGGCACACCATACTTAAGGCCATAAAATATTCTTTCAAATAAAAAAAGAATTGCGTAGATATCTGGCACACAACTTGTTTTATTTACATTTAAAAATTGAACATCCCCATTGAACCCTTTTATAAGACTTGACTCCTGTCCAATATAACGGATATAACCACTGCTTTCCGTTATTTTCCTGGAACTTAAATCGGTCTAAACGGTGCAAATCTTTGCTTAAAGTCAAAGAAACCATTTCTCAAATATCGCAACCCACTGGAAGCTACAACGATTGTTTTTTTTTCTCTAATTGGCCCGCGGCGCGTTCCAGTAATCAAACCAAACCAGCGAGGCACGGGCACGAACAAGCGGTCAAAGTGACAACAAAGCCAACAAACTGAAATTTGCGAATTGGCAGTAAAACGAAGTGATTCAGTCGGCCGTATAAAATTCCAATTTTCTGGCCGCTTTCAACTCGAATAAATTGATCCGATTTTACCAATATGTCGGATAAGAAGGGTTCAAACTGGGCGAAGAAGGCCGAAGACCAGGAAATTTCAAATCTTGTAAGTGAATTTCTCGAGCTAACCTCAAACGTATCCGTTCGTTGCCATCAGCAACTTTTCAAACGAATTTCAGGTTTAATCACTCCCAATTCCGGCCTATTTGCAGGTAAATAAATTGAATCTGGTAAAAGGTAAGGACGAGGAGAATGCCGCGCCGGCCAACAATGAGAACGCTACCGGCGATCAATGTGATACGGCCAGGTAATTGATTTGATTTCTCCTCTGTGAATCACCAAATAAAAAAAAAATTGAAAAAATTTCCGTTTAGTCCGGCCGATACCAGTCTCCTGATGAAAATCATCCGGAAGGGTTTGGTTGAGTCGAAAAACGACTTGGAAATTCAGCGAAGAGATCCGACCTCGCCTCTGTACTCTGTGAAAACATTTGAAGCTCTGCATTTGTGAGATGTTGCTGTTTCTTTTTCGAATCGATTTTTTTTTAACATAATTCCATGAATTTCAGAAAGCCCGAACTCTTAAAAGGTGTTTATGCAATGGGATTCAATGCACCGTCAAAAATACAGGTAAGCATGCCTTGGTGATGTTCTGTTTTCCGGTTCATTTCGGGAAGGGGCGCGGCACTTAGAACCACTACGCACCATACGGGCCCATTGTCATTGTATTCCGGTTTAATTCGTTTTTATTTTAGGAAACCGCCTTGCCAACCCTTTTGGCCGATCCTCCACAAAATATGATCGCACAAAGTCAATCGGGAACGGGAAAAACAGCTGCTTTCGTGCTGGCCATGCTAAGTCGTGTTGATCCTGCAAAAAATTATCCACAGGTTGTATGTCTATCGCCTACCTACGAGCTGGCAATTCAAACGGGAGAAGTTGCTGCACGAATGGCACAATTTTGTCCCGAAATAAAATTGAAATTCGCTGTTCGCGGCGAAGAAAGTAAGAACGGCGCGGTATTGTAAACGGTTTTAAATGCAAGTTGGATTTTTTTTAAACAGGCGGCAAAGACAAACTAACGGATCACATAATAATCGGAACGCCCGGGAAAATAATGGACTGGGGCATTAAATTTAAAGTATTCGACTTGAAGAAAGTTCAGGTGTTTGTTCTGGATGAGGCGGATGTTATGATTGCGACACAAGGACATCATGATCAGTGCATTCGAATTCACAAGTAACTTTGTTCTCAACTGTATTTTCATTGATTGATTTTTTTTTTTCTCTAAAGGCAGTTAATGAAATCCTGTCAAATGATGTTCTTCTCGGCAACGTACGAAAAGGAAGTGATGGAATTCGCACAGTATATTGTTCCGAATCCGATAATAATCAGGTTTGTAATTGAGAAAGAGAAGCAGCTCATTGATTAACGGTTTGATTGTTTAAAAATTAGTTTGAAGCGAGAACAAGAATCACTCGATAATATTAAGCAATATTACGTCCGTTGTAAAGATAAAGATGAGAAATATCAAGCAATTACGAATATTTACGGTGGAATAACAGTCGGACAGGCGATTATATTTTGTCATGTGAGTACAATTTTTTTTGAGACTTTTACTATATTTCATAAACTTTTTATCGCATAATTTTACTCTTCCCGTTGTCCTTGAGTTCTCTTCTTCTGAATATCTTTAATACGATTGCGATATCTCATCATTCCAGCGATTTTTAGGTATATAAACAAATTTCGTAATGTGCTGGGGTGGTGAGAGTAGATGGCTTTCGAATTAAGTACCTTAAGCAGTGAAACAGTGACTGCTATTTCGGCATCCAACATTGTTTTGTATTAACAAGATTCAACTTTGAATGTAGCTGCTAAAAGTTTTCCACCGGCCGATTTATTGTTCGTTTTAATTACTCTAGTTGCATATCTACATATAGGTACTAAGTTTCAACTTTCTATCATAAGCTGTTTCCGAGATATAAACCCACCCACACCCCCCGCGTGCTTTGCTACCCCTATCAGAAATTTATTTTTCTAGGATGTCTACAGTTGCTCTATACAGTTTTAAATTTTAAGCTTTCTATTCTTTGCTGCTTTAGAGGTATTAAATTTTTTCATTCTTACGTCCCATCCCCATACTTCACCACTCTCCTTAAAATTGTTAACTCGTTTCTAATCTCCTAGTATCAGTTAATATAACTACAAAGTTTAAGCCGTCTGAAATGAATCGTTTAGGAGATATGGATTTTAGAATGTTTCAATCCCTGCTTTCAATCGTTTTGGATACATTGTTTTCTTCCTACTCGCACATCCCTAAACCCCTATTACCCATTTTTTTTTGCAAATGGGTCCACGATTATAGTACTACAGAAGTTCCAATTTTCAGCCTCCTAGATTAACGGTTCCTGCGATTTACGGTCCTATTCAGGGGCGGATCCAGACTTTGTTGCTGGGGGGGGATGAATGAATTTTTTGTTTGATCAAGTTCTGTGTGATTTTAGCTACATACCACTTAGCAAAAAAAAGGTCATCTGATGACAGGATCATATTGTTTTCATTTTACATATTATGGGTCATTCCGTCAAGAATCGCCAAAGTTGTGACCTAACCATCTCCGATTCTTTTGAAAATTTTTAAGAACTAGTGAAAAAAATAATGGAATTTCAAGTTTTTGATTCTATTAGTTTTTTAACTAAAAAAAATAACAACAATCTTTGAAATAAGCTATACTTGATTATCCAAGGATAAAAATTACCAGAGATATGAATTTTCAAAGAGAAATGGGAAATCTTTATAGATAGATAGAAACATCCTCCATCTTCCATTTTCCATCCTCTATCCACCATACCCCATCCAACATCCTTCATATATCCACCATCTTCCATCCTTCATCCTCTATCCATCATCTAACATCCTCCATCTGCAATCCTCCGTCCTCAATCCTACCATTCTCTATCCACCATCCTCCATTATCTATCCATCATCTAAAATCCTCAATCTACAATCCCCCATTCTCCATCTACCATCCTCTATCCACCATCCTTCATCCTCTATCCATCATCTAACATCCTCTATCTGCAATCCTCCGTCCACCATTCTCCATTCTCTATCCACCATCTTCTATCCACCAACTTCTATCCACCATCCTCCATCATCTAACATCCTCCATCTACAATCCCCATCCCCATTCTCCATTCACCATCCTCTATCCACCAAACTCTATCCACCATCCTTCATCCTCTATCCATCATCTAACATTCTCCATCTGCAATCCTCTGTCCTCAATCCTACATCCATCATCCTCCATTCTCTATCCACCATCCTCCATCATCTAACATCCTCCACCTACAATCCCCATCCCCCATCCTCTATCCACCAACCTCTATCTACCATCCCCCATCCTCTATCTACAATCTCCATCCACCATCCTCTATTCTCTATCCACCATCTTCTATTCTTCATCCACTATCTTCTATCCACCATCCATATTCCAACCTTACCATTTAGTAATAGGAACGCGTAACTAATACATCGAAAACAAACAAACTGCCTCTAAATCATATGAAAAAGACTCAAATATTGAAATAACTCGCGAACCACTAACTGTTAAATGATTTTTCTACCGCCTAAACCATCGCGGACGTATCGTCAACAAACCACCACAATTTCATCGCAATCATATGAGTGGTTTAGGAGGCTATACGGAACAAACAGTCAGATAAAAAATTTTCATTTTTATACCATATATGTATATAGGTGTATATATATATATAGATTACCGTTATCTTTCCATCAATGCTGTTGTGTAATTGGACAAGTTTTTATCTGTACAATGGATTAAATAATAAATAAAAAATAATAAATTATGACCCGCACATTTTTGAATTTCCTTTTGTCGATTTTTGCTTTAAATTTTTTTCGTAACCGACCCACCACATATCTCTCGCTCCCGTGTATTCCCACTCCCACCCAGTCTCTAGCCCCTGGGCTAGAGAAATTTCCATCAAACTTGTTACTTGTTATTTTGTTTGTTATTTTCTCGTCTTTGAATCACAATTTCCATCTTTAGACTGTTCAATCGTCCTCTAAAGATCGGAACAGTTGCGTTTGATTTCCGAAATAAATGAAAATTTTTGCTTTCATCGTTTCAGACTAGGAAAACAGCCGGTTGGCTTGCTGGAAAAATGACACAAGATGGTCATTCGGTGTCAGTACTTTCAGGTGATCTAACAGTCGATCAACGTCTCGCTGTACTCGATCGATTCCGATCCGGACTTGAAAAGGTTCTGATCACAACGAACGTCCTATCTAGAGGTAAATAAATAAATTTCAATAATTTTATCCATGCGGTTTGCTGCGGTTAAGAAAATTAATTAAATTAAATTTCTAATTTAAAGGTATCGATGTCGAACAAGTAACAATAGTTGTAAACTTTGATCTACCAATGGATTTGCACGGAAGGGCTGATTGCGAAACATATTTGCACCGGATAGGCAGAACCGGACGATTTGGTAAGAGAAAATTTTGATTTTCAATTGAAACGAAAGATGCAATCTAATCGTGTATTTGTTTTTGTAAAGGCAAAAATGGTATAGCAATTAATCTCGTTGATTCGGAAAAGTCAATGGACATGTGTAGAACTATAGAAAATCACTTTAGCAAGAAAATATCGTTACTTGATGCAGATAATTCCGATGAAATTGAAAAAATCGGCTCCTAAAAAGCAGGTCCAGAGACGAACAAAAAATCCCAGACTATCGAGTTAAATTAAAATTATTGAATAGCATTGTTAACATATTATTTCACATAAAAGCACCTTTAATTATTTGTTTATATTGATAAAATGCTTTAAATCAGGCTTTTGTTCGAATTGCATTGAAACTCTTCATTTTTTTTTACTATACAAAACTTGTTTTATTCGGTAGAATATCATGGTATTATTTTTTTTTATTCTTAATTCGAATTGGGAAGTTGACAGGCCCGAACCGCTACGAGTTGCAACAAAACAAATATTGGCGAAAAAACCTCACTGTACTCTAAACCTGTTTGACCAGATAATTTTAAACATAAAAGATACTTAAATATAGCCGTTAAAACTAAAAAATACGTGCTCCATAAAAATCGATGTAATGCTTTACGTTTATTATCGTTACCGATGTACATTCGTATGCCGACTATAACGCAAAAGTACGCATTGCATATATCGCCACAGAATAACGGAGTGAATGTTCCGAACCAATCGATACTCGTTTCGGCTAAATGTCCGGCGATTTTCATCGATAGAATTACACTAAAAACTAAAATTGCGACAAGATTTGTTAGAATTTCGAATTCGGTTAGACCGAGCCAACGTACTAATTCGGATAATTTGAACATAATTTTAAACGGATATTTGAACGGGAGGCGGGAATACGATTTCGATTATGTTTTCACGTTTTTACTTTGCCGAAAGATACGAATGTGCAGACATGAATTCATTCTTTGTTGAATAGTAAAGTCGTCTTCGTCGTTTAAGGGATGAAAATCATCTGGAAAGATAAAAGAAATGTTCGATTGTTAAGTTTTTTTTTTTATTAAATAAAGTTCGCTTAGGAAGCACGATAAAGTGGAAGCGGTGTTGCGTCTTAAATAAAAAAGAGGTTTCTTTTTCTCCTTAAAGTGTTTTTAATTGAAAGTGAAAATAATAGAAGGAGCGGTAAAGTGACACGGACGTAGGAGAGTCCGAAGTGATAATCGAGCATGAGCGGCGCAGCTTTCAGGGATGTTTAATTAAATAGAAATTCTTTATTTAATTCTGTAGTAATAACAGTATGATTATTGCCCGATTGTGGGCACAGTGGTAGCTTAAGCTTTGAGTGGATCTTAAGCTTGGGCTTAGCAACATCTTCGACTTCACAGTAATGGCTTAAGTCTTAAGCTAAGTCAAGCGCTAGCTTAGCTTAAGCCATCGATTTTAGGAGCTTAAGCTCCGTTTATAGAATAAGCCTACGAACTGTCAAACTTGTGATTTTTGCTGTATTCAAGACTGTGTAATTAAAAAAATACAGCCGCGAAGCTACATAAGAAATATCGAATGTACGCAAATCCATTACAAAAGCTTACAGTAGGTTGCAAAATGAAACGCTACTACGCATTATGCTTAGTTAAGCTAAGCCGCACGATACAAATAACTGTGAAATCAGTCGAATTGATTCCATAGCTTAAGCTACCTATTCTAGCTTAACTAAGCCTTAGCTTAAGCTACCACTGTGAAATCGGGCATATGATTATTAGAAATTTTTTGGTGACCAGAATAAATCCTTTGCTTCCATGGAGTTTGAATAAATGAATATTAAATTGTAAATAGTTTACTTACATTATGTATTAAAGTATAGTTAACACAAGGAAAAGGAATCAGCAGATAGGGTAAGGAACATAGTTGCAAGCCTTGCGCTTATTCCGAGCCACCATCTTTAATTTCACAAATAGCTAAGAATTCATGGCAGTTTTTCCTTCACTACGAGTTTTAGCCATTGCTGTTGTGACAATAGAAATGGTTAAAAATGATAGTTAAGGATAAACTGTCATGAATTCTTAGCTATGCTCATCTCCTTCCCCCTTCTGATGAGCTCGTCTGCCTTTTCATTTCCAGGGAAGTCACTACCCACCAGCTGCAATGTTCTTTTACATTCTCCAACAAGCCTGGATTTAGTAATATGCGCCTCAACAGCCTTGATGGCTAGGGAGATATCTAGCGGCTCGTTTCCTGGTAAAAAAAAGATGGCGTTTGTTTTGGAAGTACTTATTTTGATTTTCCATTTGGCAAAAAAAAATTCTTGCGGTGTTTAATTATTGATAATTTAATTTAGTTATTTTCTGTGTTTAGACTGTGTTTCTTTGTTCAGACAACTGCCATGGTCTGGTATGTGGGGTAGTAATGCCATCATACTTTCTCCACTTATTCGTTGGTGTTTTTATGTTTGTTGTCCTCCTCATTTGAGTATGATTACTCGTGGAATAGAGATATATATATACTGGAGATGACAAGCAGCGATTGAGTTGAAGGCAGACGTACGATTCATGACCCTATTTTGTCTGACTCAATCACACGCTAAAATAACAACGACCCTGTTTTATTTCACTTCTCTGGCATCAAAGAGCTTTTTACAAAACCGGTCGCTTGTCCTCTCCAGTAGCTCTTTGTGTGGAACCTACAACCATTTTCCAGATTTTAAAAAGCTTGCTATGTTACACAGCCTTCAATGTCGTCAAGGAAAAATACCCTTCTCGTTTCCGATAGAGCCCGACACTCGGATCAGACGTGGAAGATTGACTTTTCCACTTCCGAGTCACATTAGCTACGACAAAGATCATTTACCTTGGCATCCAGTCTTATACTGTATCCTCTGATCATACAGTGCCCTGTGAGCACTCCAATTAGTGTGCTATCAGTTTTCCTACTCAGTCTCTAGACTAGCCAAACTGGCTTTCCTCGCAACCGAAATAAACCTAGCGAATTTAACTAAATCGTAATACCTAATATTAACACGTAAACAACGGTACTCAAAATTCTAATCCGATAAAATCAAAGCAATCAATCGAATTTCATCACAATTCGTAAAAAATGTCTTACCGATTAGCTCGATCGTAGACGTATTCGTTTCGTAGGCAAGAGCCCCGTTCGAATTCGTAACTAAACTCAGCGCCAGATTTATTCCGCGATTAATAGCATTGCCTAGCGCGTGCAAGAACACTTCTCCTTCGTCACCATTTACAATTTCTTCGCATTGTTTTACTTGAGCCTGAAAACGAGACGACGGGAAAACAGTTCTATTAACGAATCATAACCTTCACGGACGTTCGAAATTCTTACCTTAAAGTTGGACTTTCCCGTAACATAAATGTCATTTTTACGCTGAAACGGTTTGAGTGGAGTTCGTTTCTTTATTGAGTGGCTATTGCCGTGAAAATGTCGTCCCGTTCCTCTTTTATTTGTTCGGTTTGCGTCTTTTTTGTCGGATGATTGCGGATTTTGCCTTGGTCCTCTGTCTCCCATCGTATTACCACTTTGTTCGACGTTTACAATAACAATAAATGTCAGTGTCAGTGTCGAATGTCGTCCAACCTTTTATGTGAGATCGAGCGTGAAGAAGAAGAAACAAGGGCTGGAACTGGAATTAGTTTGGCAGTTTATTAATTAGACCAGTTTTATATATTTTTTTTTAAACAATTGAGTGTAAAATGGGAAATAAATGCCATAAAAATGATTAAATTAGCGTTCACTTGATTTTTTACCGGTTGTTTTTTTCCGTATGCTCGTGTGATGGAAAAAGGAAAGGGATTTGTATGGTACAGCATTGTGCAAAATATTTTCCCGCCAATTTTTGTTAGACCAAATTGTTAATGACGTATGGATGCAAATGCCGAAGGACACTAAACAGAATGCGAGCGAAGGTTTTTCTTTTGTGTTCCTTTTATTTGTTAAATTTGTTTGTTTGATGGAAGAAATCCGATCGAAACGAAAACTCAATAAAGGTAAGTTTCTTCTTTGATGAAAATCAATAAAGTAACATGAAATGTGGCTAGAATTAAAGGGAGAAAAGACAAAATTTTCTGGGTGCGTACTATGGTGTGGTGATCGACACTCTTTGAAGATTTTTTTTTAAGAAATTTAATTTTGGGAAAAAAATTCTTCCAATTGTTGTTTGTACGTACGGTTCGGTATAGCTGGTAGTTCATTAAAACTCCAACGGGGTTTGCAGCTTCCGGATTAGTAATACTTGATGGTTTAGTAACTTCCCATTTAAATAAATTACTTGTTCATACTTACAATTTTTTTTTTTTAAATGGACAACTGGCCGTAGTAGTTGATGAAGTTTTTTTTCTTGGTAGCAGTCAGAGCCCTCGCCACACTAACGACGTTTTAATTCAGTTAAATGACAGTAATGCA
The DNA here is from genome assembly GCA_949128065.1 of Beris chalybata. Lineage (NCBI taxonomy): Eukaryota > Metazoa > Arthropoda > Insecta > Diptera > Stratiomyidae > Beris > Beris chalybata. Next base: position 8,581,545 of record OX421895.1, on the reverse strand, counting down.
GTAATACCGATATAATCGAAATCGTTCAAACTAAAAAGTTGTATCTGCCAGACAAATTCTTTTTGCTTGACTATTTGCCCAATTCTCAGGCGAGAGCTTCTCGCCTTCCGCACATGAAGCAACTAAAAAAATCAACTAACAACTGCTTTTGCGTTGCATTTGGTCGTGTCTTGTGTGTATGTTAGACACAACTAAATGCAGCAATCTACCTGGTTTGATAAAGCTTACAGCGTGGACAGTTTCAATACGAAATTTGTCTGATGTACTTTTGCGCAAATATCGTTAAATTAGGCTTATGTAGTTTGCGGACGAACTAGTTCAGAAGCGCGTTCCTATGAACTGAACTGAACGAACTAGTTCGCAGTCAGTGCCGCTCCTAGTTCGTTTTTCACTGCCGTTCGGAACTCTGAAAGACAATAATATAGATCTAGTGTCTTTTTTTTGCTCATCACCTTCTACTAGGTCAACTATAGGTTTTCACATTTTAATTCACCATAGTGAGCGATCATTTCGAAGACAGTAGATCTAGTAGAAGTTGATGATCAAAAAAAAATAGGGTCAGCAAATCTAGTAGAAGATGATGAGTAAAAAAAGAGTCAGCAGATCTAGTATAACATGAGGAGCAAAAAAAAAAAACACTACATTTAGTATAGTAAATCGAACTAGGATAACTAGTTCGTTCATTTCAGTTATGGGAACGCTCTTCTGAACTAGTTCGTTCGCGAACTACACCAGCCTAATCTACTGACCTATTTTTTTGCTCATCTTCTACTCATCATTGAACTCCACAACACAACCCCTTTCTACGTTAGGGAATTACATTTAGATAAATCGTAAATCAGTTTGGCGTTTACATAAAAAGCAGATAGAAATAAAAACCAATTTGATATCTCATCACACTTAAGACATATGGCAAATCTTTGAAAAATGTATGTTATCACCTTACATGGGTGTTGAATATCCACAAATTCCATTTAAGCGATTTTATATAAAGCCCGTGAAAGTAACAACCAATTCTATATCGAATCAGATAGGAAAGGTATGACGAAATTTGTGAAAACGTATGACAAAGTTCGTAAAAACGTATGCAAATTGTTTTCAGCCCCTTCGAGATTGAAAATCAAAAATTCCTAAAACTAGTTTTTAGGTGATTATATAAAAAACTTGTAAAAGTAAAAATTAATTCAATATCTTATCAAGCCCTAGAAATATAACGGAATTCGTGAAAATGTATACAACCCTTTTATACTGCCTTGGGGGTTAAATTGCAAAAAATCCTCCTTAGAATGGTTCTTAAGTAAATTTATGAAAAGTTCGTGGAAGTAAAAATTTGTTCGATTTCTAATCAAACCTAAGAGATATAGCAGAATTCGTAACCTTGTTTGCAGCTCCTTTAGAAAAATCTACACACTTCTCGTATGCTATTCACACTTCCTGCATGTTCCACACACAGCAATATGCTGGAAATCTCTTGATACTACAAGTGTCTCAACCATAGAGATACATACATAAATGTACTGGAGATGACGAGCAGCGACTGTTTTGAAACTGAACAATTCCTTGCGAACAGGGACGTCATTTCAGTTCTTTCCAGGGGGGGGCCAAGATGTTATGAATGTATATATTTTTATATATATTTTATATATAATATATGAGAAAACCAAATTCAGGGATGTGTCAATGCCCTCCCTCCCCCCCCCCCCAAATGACGTCCCTGTTTGCAAACGACCGACAATCAACACTATGATACTATTAGCATCTTACTCACTCAATACTAGGCTACTGTTTGCAATTCACTGCCACCTGGCATCAAACGCTTCGCACAAAAACGTTCAACTTTGCTTCAAAATGCTTCAAAGTGCTTTATATGTCTCATATTTATATCTCTATGGTCTCAACACAAAATCGCAGCAGGGATTTTGCATGGAATAAGTTTTCTACTGCGAGAGCGATACTACGAAGAGTTTTACTGGACAGTGGGTGTGTAAGTTTGATTTAAATTGATTCCAGAGATCGTGTAGTAAATAGAAACGGTCATGTACATTTTGTCTCAGGAATGAACTAAACTCTCTTTCGGGACTTATGTTTTTTTTTTTTTTTTCAAAATCCAAATAAAAACAAACTCAAAAACAAATTGTGTCCTAAATTATCAATGTTCATTTCGATATGTAAAAATATTTACATAACATTCTGTTCTTAAAAATAGTATTTAATACATAATAGAATTTGATAGAAAAATACGACATTAATATTACGCTTAATTAAATACATGGGAGAAATTATGCAAAATTGTAGAACAAATTTTAAAAAAAAAATTAAAAGAAAAAAAAATAATAATAAATGTATACTGAGAATCTATAACAAGCGTTCGATGTTTGTCTAGTCTTAAAAATTTAACAGCAACTTTTATTCGTAGATTTACGTAAATTGTAATGTAATAACTCACAATCTATTTTTGTATAATATTTAAGTATTTTCGTTCAGCACTTTCTCGATATCTTTCTTATTTTTCATTATCGTACCATTGTAAAAAAATATTCTTTTTTTTTGTAAAATACTAGCGCGGGAAAATCAAAATTATATAAAAAAAAAAGAAAAATGAAAAAAAAAAGTTTTATTGTGTAAGCCCGGTATTTTTGATCAGTCATTTAAAAGTATAATGTATTTCGTTTTTTATTGGAAGACTATCTGGTTAAACAACTCTTGAAATTTTATTGATTTATTTTTTGTGTTTATTTGTTTGACTATCTCGAACTAATAATTGTACGGACCATACTGAGATCCATGATAATATGGACCCGGATAAACTTGAGGCTGTGGATAACCGGCATATGGTGGATATGGTGGTTGCTTTTGTGAGTAAACTGAAATAATAAAATATTAAATTAGGATAGTTGGAATTTTTTTTCATAATTGCTATATCATACCTGGCATCAAATATTGTAAGTTCAGTTGTTCTTCCTTTTCACGTTCATTTCGTAAACAAATGGCAGCTCCTGATAAGAGAATAGCAGCAATAAGGCTTGAAGCAACACCAGCCCATGCTATATAATAGGACCAGTCGTATGTTACGCGGGTGTTGTCTCGGAGGACCTAAAATCGGAATTTTTTTAGATTTGTGAACTACATTCAAATAATCGATGCTTCTTACCGTATTCCACTGTTGGAAGAACTCCTCGCCAACTGCTTTTTCCTTTTCGAAAAATTCAACAGTATGCCATAGACCCATAGCTCCTGCAGCCAATAAACAGGCGGCTAGCATTAAAATTGCAGTTGCTGTAATCGCACCAGCCGAACGCTTCCAACATCCTGATAATCCTGTCCAGAATGCACAGAATACAGCGAGAAAACTATGTGCGAAAAGGGATATTAATAACCTAGCTACCACCAAGTAAACTCGAAATTACCTTAAAATAAAGAGTGCAACACAAGATCGAGCTAAATGTAGACGTGATATAGAATCATCATTGGGCATCATTGGTTTCTCATCGAGTGTGTCGGGGAAGTAGTCTATGTTCGAGCAATGAGTTTCCACAGGTGATAGATAGATTTCAACTGAAACGAAAAAATTTGTTTTTTTAAATTTTATAATGGAAAATAATATTTATCATTCAGTAATCAATTAAAACCACGTTACATCTAGAATCTCTAAATATTGAAGTGAATTCACAACGAAATCGCTCATCAATCAGGCTCTAGTCTTTTTAACAGCATGTTTCCTTATTAATTCTTCTTTTTTGATACTACAGCCCCAATCAATGCTGTAACTGCCACTCAATGTGTAAAGCATTTAAAAAAAAAGCATCTAGTCTAGCGCCCTGACATTTTCGAGCATAGAATGTTGCAAAGCTATGCTTTGATTATTCCAAAAAGGGTTGAATATTAACAAAGACATCATAAGGTGATTTTCCTCCACGACAACGCACCATCGCACACGTCAAAACTGGTACGCAGCTACTTGGATACACTCAACTGGGAGGTGCTACCGCCTCCCGCAAATTCATTAGACCTGGCCCCTTCTAACTTCCACTTGTTTTCGTCGATTGGCCACGCACTCGCTAAGATATGGGCGAAATGTGTAGCTAGCGAGGGTGAGTACTTCGAATAAATTTTTTATTATTTTCTTATAAAAAAAACATGGGTTTTCCTGAATAAAAAAACGATCGTTTTAAGCTTATACACTAGAGATGGGTCGTTCAGGAGTGAACTGTTCCAAAAGAGCAGATCATAGAAGTGAGTGAGTGAACTAACTCACTCCTTTTGGTGAACTGCAGTTCCATTCGCCACGTGCCACCGTTTTTTTTTCTTGGCTCAACAAATTGCGCAAAGACCAGTCACCTCTTCTCTCCCAAAGGTCGATCAATTATTTATTCAATAATTAATCAATAATTCCTTTTATTGTCCCAACCGCAGGTAGTCATACCTGCAAGTTCCCCCGACCTCTGTGTTTACCGTGCTCCTGCTCGTGATTCATTCATCGTAGAGTTACGTAGAATAAATTTCCTCAACATCTTTGCCATTTAAATATGTCACCTATTTTTAATAAAAAAGGTCCAAAAAGTTTAAAAAACTGGGACAATCTCCTAATTTTTAACACTTTACGCTTATTATTAGCAATAATTAACTATTTTTCAAAAAAGTTGTTCAGATAAAAAAGATAGAAAATTGAATTGTCCATAAATTTGGTCCCTACAATTTTTAGCGAGAAATGCAAAATACTGCTACAAATCGACAAAACAGAAGTCTCCAAAATTTTTTAAATTCCTGTTTTATCGATTTGTAGCCGTATTTTGCATTTCTCGTAAAAAATGGTAGGAACAAAATTTATGGACAATTAAATTCTCCACAAATTTGGTTCGTACCATTTTTTGCGAGAAATGCAAAATACGGCTACAAATCGACAAAACATCCTCCATCACTCACTCCGGAGTTAGCTCTTGATGAGTTACATAAGTGAGTTAAGTGCGTTGGTGAGTTAAGTGACTTGAGTGAGTTCACTCACTAATTCTCGATTTGAAGCCGTATCTTGCATTTCTGGCAAAAAATGATAAGAACCAAATTTAAAGAGAATTTAATTCTTCATAAATTTGGTTCTTACCACTTTTTTACAAGAAATGCAAAATACGGCTACAAATTGACAAAACAGAGGTCTCCAAAAATTTTAATTTCCTATTTTGTCGATTTGTCTCCCAAAATTTTGAATTTCCTGTTTTGTCGATTTACAGCTGTATTTTGTTACACGGCTACAAATCGACAAAACAGAAAATTAAAAATGTTGGGCACAAGCCGTACTTTGTGGTGTAAAGCAGCGATTTTTTTTAGCAACGAAGTGAACTGGAACTAGTTTTTTTTAATGAGTGAGTTAACTTCATCATGTAAAAAATGTCGTCAGAGCTTCCACTAAGTTTTGTCTGATGTCTTTGTACTTTCAGATAGTCATATGTTCTTTTCTCCGAATACGTCGGCATAAAAAAGTTCTGAGTGTCTCTTACCCGGTGTCAGTACCATCCCTAATAACTTCACATATTTATTTTCTAAGTTTCAACTTCCTAGCTTGAACTGTTCAACCTGGTGCACATTGTTCTCAAACTGCTGCAGGTTAGTAATTCAGTTAACAATGCATTTCCACTTGTAGACGTTAATGTACCCATAAAGATTGCATATATTCATTCCACTCGTGTTCACCGAAAGGGTTGACAGTATCGTATATAACTAATGTGCGGTGTAGCTTAACTATTATTACGTGTGGCAAGAAAGAAGAAACTTCAATAAAATTTAATTACCCTTTTTTATTTCAAATTTAAAAAATGTTACGCTCTGTCAACATTGTGGAAATAGTAACAAAGATATTGTGCATTAAAATTAAAATGTTAGCTAAATCCAAAAAAAAAGTGTCCGGATCGAAACCAAGTGAATGCTTACTATATTAAAAATATAGGAAATATCATTGATATTCATAACGAGTATGTTATATATTGAAAAAGTAACGTAAATACTTTCTATCGCTTACTTCTAAATGATTGTTGTAAAAGATATGGAATTATTATAAGTTTAAATAAGATTTCTGTTAAAAAAAAAATTATGATTTGAAATTATTTGAGAAAGTTTTCTTTTAGCAGTGATGGTTGATTTTTTTTCCAGATAAACTTTGTAGTATAACTAGAGGAGATATTACTGAAAGACTACCTGATCATTATCACACATGTAGTATGTGGTTAAATATTTGCAAATTAAATATAAATGTCTTGAAACTACTTTATCAGAATAAGTTCATCCAATGTGTGCACAAACCGGAATTAAATGTAAGGAGGACACACCGGTATGATTCATTAAGTTTTTTTTTTTCATTGTTGTTTATAGAATAAATATAGTTTTTGCTTACTTGGTATTGAGACGTTTAATATGCAATCCAACCGATACCTGTGTAACCGTATATTTTTCGAGTTTCTATTAAAATTTTCTTAGCTTGTTGGGACTGAGACTATAGAGCTACATTATTAATCGTAACTTTGTCACACCATGGTCAGACAATAGTTACACGATTGTTTTATTATTATATTACAGTTGTGTATTATGGAATAACAGAAAATTGAGCGCTACAACTACTCGACCAACTTAATAATAATTTTCTTGACTACACAAGGTTAAGCTGTTTGTGAAGTAGGTAACTAATCTTGAAAACGAAATATGCAGTAGTACCTATAAAGTTAGAGCATGAGTGCAACATACCTGAGATGCCTAACATAATAAAATCATGTAAAAATAAATTTTATTTTTTCTTCATAGCACTGGTCTAGTGTCGAACAAGATTATCAACCCCATCAATTCGATTTAACTTTATTTTTTCAATAAGTATTGTTATCGTATTATATATTTCTTCAATAAGTATTGATATCGTATTTAAAAACAAATTTGCAGCACTTATATTTTGTATTTTAACGTTTTAGGGCTACTGTACCTTAAAGTTGCAAAAACAAAAATTTTAGTCCGTCTGTTGGCCGTATCCAAACGCGTTTGAAGACTCGTACCTCCCACTATTAAATTCAATTTTTTTTGGGTAGATTGACTGAACGAACCACTTAAAATGGGTGACTTTTTGGTGGGTTGGTTTGTGAGGGGTTACGATAAGAAATTAAAACTTTGAACTTGTATAGCGGTTAGGAATTGGTTGGTTCGTAGCGGTTGGAATTGATACATGCATAGAAATAATTATTCTAAAAAAAACCGACTTCATATCTCAAGAACTGAAGATGATTGATGAACTGATTTTCCTATCTCTGGAACGGTTTATGCTAGAAAAATTTTACCTCTACAAGCTCTTCATATAAATGGCTTGAAATTTTTTTTAGGACTTTTCTCAATTCAAAAAGGATAGATTTTCACTTAGTTCCTAGATGTGATAAGATTTTGAATAAGTTTTTTCTTTCGCATGCTTTTTATGTAAATCCTTAAAAATAGTTTTACGAATTTTTTGCTTTTCAGCCACTAAGAGAGTGTAAAAGATTTTTACGAATTTTCTTATTTTTCTTAGGACTGATAATGGTTTTTACTTCCACGCACCTTTTATATAATTACATGCAAGCTAATATCAGGCTTTTTTGGATATTCAGATCCCAAGAGGAAGTCGTATACATTTTCACGAATTTTTACATATCTCTTAGAGCTAATGTGATACGGAAATAGTTTTTACTTCCTTGATGTTAAGTAGTCGCATATGTTTTCACGGTTCTTGTCACATCTCTTAGGTCTAAATAGTTGTATGTAATATATTGGTTTTAACCTATACGGACGTTTATGTAATCACCTAAACTCCGATCACACGATTTTTCGAAATTAAATTTCAGGATTATTACGTATTCAATTTAAAGGAATTGTACATGTTTTCACGAAGATATGACGAATTTCGAAATGTCTACACTGGCTTTGTATATCTAAATATTGATTTATTCGATATTTTTACTTCTGTGATATTATTATTAAAAATATCAACCTATAGGTACTTACAGAATACTTTTAGTACTGAATTTTAAATTTGGCATGCGTCAACTTTTCAATAATGGAAAGTAAAATATTATATTGCCAGCAGTGTGGGTGCATCTTTATTATTTTTTGGGTAGAAGTGTGGAACGCGTTTAATGCTGAGATGCAGTGCAGGTTAGGTACTATTCGACTGAAAATCTACAAAATAACGTTCCAAATTTCCTCCTCATCATCACAGCATTAAACTGTCGGCATATTTTGTTTTCTTATATTAACGTATTTTTCTCAATTTCAATTAAAAATAGGGGATAAAATATCGAATATGAAAAACTATGAACCCGATTTTTTGGAAATTGTATAGAAAGCCAGTTAAAGTAAAAAAACATTTCGATATCTCATCAGACTTAAGTAATATATCGGAGTTCCTAAAAACGCACACAATAATTTTAAACCCTCTTAGGAGTTGAATATCGCAAAATTCTCAAACTGATTTTTAAACCATAATATATCAAGCCCATAGAAGTAAAAGTGAATTCGAATTCGTAAAAACTTGAACAATACGTTACATCCCCTAATGGGTTTAATATCGAAATATGGTTAAATCGGGCTTTTCTTTGATTAAATTTAAAGCCGTTAGAAGTGAAAGTGAATTCATCTCGTAAGACCTAAGAAATATATCCGAATTCGTGAAAATTTCACAAATTTCACAACTTTGCACCACCTTGGGTGTGTGTTAAACATCGAAAAATTTGGAAAATGTATCAAGATCTGCAGATGTAAAATTAATTTAATAGCATGTACAAGATGCACATGCATATGTAAAAGATAAAATGAAAAAACCCTATCATTGAAATTTTTTTACTCCAACTTTGTACACCAATGGAAATCTGAATTTTTTTTGCTTTATAATTATTTCTTTATTACTCTGAGTTTCAACTTTCTATCATAAGCCTGAGGTATAAAAAACCACCACGTACCTTCCTACCTCTATCAGAATTTTATTGTTGTAGGATTCCTTATAGTGGCTCTATATCGTCAACAATTCTTCAAATGTAACTAAAATTGTCATAAATGTTTTGCTTTGCTGTGCTAACTAGGTTTAATTTAGCTGTTAAGATTTTGAATTATCTGTTCTCTAAACTATAAATTATGAGATGTTAAACTAATAAATATTGATTGATTAATTGAAGAAAAAAAAAAAAAATGTTAGTCCTTGTCCTAAAACGTGAAAGAAATACACAATTTCAAGGTAGCAATTATTTTTTTTTAAATTCCAGGTCGATCACAATATTTCATCATTAAAAAATTATAATCCCACTAAAACTTTAATCAATTTAAACGTCTTGTAATAACATCTGAATAAATCTAAAAATTTAAAAATTAAAGAGCTCATGTTTTTGTCGAACTAAGGATCATCCGAAAAATGTTCATCAATAAAAACATAATTACAATTTCTTAATTGAAAAATTAAAACAAAAAAGCAGTAAGAACACTATTAATCAAATCATATCCAAAAACAAAAAGGATTTTAAAAAAACAAAACTCAAATGAGAGATACCAAAACCTAAAATAATTAATTATCATAATTACAATTTTCTTTTTTAAATTATTAATTAATTATTGAGAAGTGGATAAAATTGCAATAGACTTAGAAACAGAATTAGTACAATTAAAATAAAGAGTTGCCGTGTTGTGGAATAATAACTTCATTTTCCAAATTACTTGTAACGGAAGGCTCATATTCAACTATTTATTGTAAAAATATATTTTTAATTTATTTCGCTCAATTGCTCATTTAAATTGTTGCTATCGTGCGCAGACTTAAAAGACCCACTGTAATATTTAATTTTTGGAATTTATGATGATATGTGCTTATGCACATACTTTACGAATGATCAATAATAGGTTGAAAAATAATTAACCTGTATACTAGAGTCAATGGCCACTTTACTTATGGTTAATTCCACCTGGAGTGTGACTTGCGAAAAAATTCCAAGTATGTACAAACATAATTTTCTTAACTGTTATTTTGATATCTTCGACGAATCGTTTAATTATTTCAGTGCGTACGTCTGTGAAGATATATCGTAAAAGGCTAAGAAAATCATCTTTTAATTGAAGCCATTGTTCGGAATTCTGATTTAAAAAAACAAAATATTCCGTCATAAGAACAAGTTTCATGAAATATTTACAGCGGGATTTTTCGACGATATCGTCATCAGATATCCGGATTTGAATCATTTAGGAATTACTCTGACTACGCTTATTGGTTATTGCAATTCGAATTGATGATGATGATTGTTGTTCAAATTATAACAATTTGTTCTGCATTTTTGAAAATTGTAGGTAGGTTATACGTAAAAAAGTAAAAGTAAGAAAAATATTATCTGATGTCTAGGTAAGTGCACATAAATCTAAGAAAAACTTGGACGACACACTTTTTGAACTTGTTTAACAATTTGCCTATGTCCAGGGACGTCATTTGTGGGGGGGAGGCAGGGAGTTCATTCCCCGCCCCCCGAATTTTGTTTTTTCATATATTATATATAACATATACATATATAAATAGGTAAAATACATACATTCATAACATCTTGCCCTTCCCCTAGAAAAACTGAAACGACGTCCCTGCCTATATCATACAAAAACAGAGCTTGATAGACTACCAGAATTAGTCGTCCAGATTTACTAAAATCATAAAAGGTATTGAATGTGTCAAAATCAGAAATTAAAAATAAACAGAAAAAGTTTGTCCGTCTGTCCGCCGTTTCACGTACGCATTATCATTTGAATGCTCCTAGTCCTCTGATACTTTGAGCTATTAAGTTAAAATATTTTTTAGAGAGTAGATTGAGTGGACCTCTTCAAGGTGGCTAATGTTTGGTGGGTGTGGGTGTGTGGAGCAGGCTGAAGAACGGTTTTAGATGAAAAAATTCTTCTATGTATATCTCAGAAAGCGCTTAAGCTAAAAAGTTGAAAATTTGCTAGAAAATTTAAACTAAATAGATTTACAAATAGCTCTGTCAAATAAGGTTTTTTTTTATAATTTTTCTTTTATTAATGAAAACTAATTATAGTAATTATGAAAATATCCACCCAATGGCAAAAATTCGTTAGCTAATAAGGTTGTAAAGATTTTTATTCCTGATCTCCTGGCCATGTATTTAGAATTTAAATGACACATGTAACAAATTTTGATTAATGAAGTATGTATGCAAATAGCTCTGATATTGAAGCTATTTTCAAAAAGCCCAAACATTAATGGAGTGGAGAAAAGTTGGGGAAGAAACAATGCGCTCATCACACTCGGAAGCTTGAACCTAGAAGTTTTATATTTATATATACAGAATGTTCTAGAGTCTAGATAATCTAGACTACGTTGTGTTTTGTGTGCATATCCGGGTGGTATATGTATTAGAAATACAATTTTTAAGCGGGGTAGTGGCAGGAGTAGGATTGGGGCTAGTATAGGATGAAAAGCAAAAGCATATTATATTTTTTTTAAATCTCGATAGATGCTAAAGGTAGACAATTGAAGCTTAGTATTTTTATATAAACACGTTCTGAAAATTTAATTTTGATAGTAGCAGCATGGTGCAGGAGTGAGCGTGTTTTTCCTTTCTTAGGAACAGCTTATAATCGAAAGTTGAAATTTATTTTGCTTATTTATAATAACAGCAAAAGAAATTTAATATTTGAGTAAAAAAAAGTTTCATATTTGCAAGAAGAATAGTCGGTGATAAAGGTGAAAAGGGGGCTCATGAATTTTTACGAATTTCGTCACAATTCATAGGTTGTCTGAAATATTGAATTAATTTTAGTTTTACAGACTCTCCGGATAAATGCTACGTAACCATTTTCTTGATTTCCTTCTATTCGACCCCTATGTGGATCTAAAGGGGTTAAACTCGTTTTTACGAATTCCGAAATATCTTTTAGCTGTGTTGAAATATCGACAGGGATTTATTTCAACACGATTTTTGTATAATTACCTTAAAAGTAATTTCACGATTTTTAAATATTGGACCACTAACATTTGTATATTTTTCGATATTTAACCTTTAAGAGGAGCTATTCTTTGTGCTTATTTTAGTTTATAGTCGGAACTTGATAAAGGATAAATAATATTGGCTTTTAGTGGCCTACAGTCCTAATAACATTTTTAGTGTGTGGGTTTTCCTGTCCCAGTACATAATATAAACATTATCCCTTGAAACAGTGTTTTTTTTTTTAAATCTTCTATGGTGTAAAGTCTCTTTAACATCTTACACCTAGTAGTACACTGTATGCCGTTCTGTCAAATATTTGACTAAAAATATTTGACGAAAAGTTTTGTCAAATTTTTTTTACCGTCAAAACTTTGTCTAGAGCAAATAAAATAGAGTGGCAAACAAAAATTTAACGATTACACTATCTCACAACATTTGCCTGGAAAAATACTCATAGTCAAATATTTGACATAGTAAGCTAATATGATTAAGTGATTTACATAAGCCACATTGATTGGAATACCTTTCGCTAAACTGTTATTAACCTTTTTTCCTTAATTATAAAGTAAAAGAGATAAGAAATATACCTGAAGTCGATGGAGGTCGTTCTTTTGGATAGCATATTCGGAACAGACCTCTTGTTCTCGTGTAGTAGTAAAACTTTGTATTAAGACTTTCCAGCAGTGCCTCAGAGTCTGAAATTTTCTGTGCTAAAGCCTGTAAAATAAACAAAGAAAACATTAAAAAAAAATTTCGTCAAATTATAAAAAATACATTGGTAACATGCTATAGATCTCTGCCTACACCATAAAAATCACTTAATTCAAGGCAATTTTAATTGCAAACCGAGCTTAATTAAATTAAAGACGATTTTGCCGAAAAGAAAAGTCGAAACCTTCGTTGAAAATTGTGAAAAATAAGAAGAAACACCTTCAAAATGTGTGCAATCAAAGATTATTATTATGTTTTTCTTATGCTGCTGCGTTTTAAAGAATTATGCAATCGTGAATTAATTCCGAATTGCATAAAATAAAAAAGTTAAGTGTGGAAGATTCGAGTTAAAAAACTCGAGGCTTTTATCAGGTCACTTTCTACTCATGAATAGATATGACATATATTTTCGGGTCTGATTTAAATTGTAATAAATTCGGTTATATTTTTACTAGGAAATTATTATTGATTTTGGTTTTTATATTATCATTCGATAGACAATGGATATTATTAATATTTTGTTTGGAAATGAATAAAAAAAAATTGAGGGTTATTATCCGAAAGACGGTATACAAATCGTTTGTTTTATTTAAGCTAAAATTTGAAGTTAAAATTTGAATGTTAAATAATAATTTATGTATAAATTTCAATTGCATAATTATGTCAAGTTATACACTTTTGGCAATAGAATATGAATGAATAATATGAAGAATATGCAATTATAAATAACAGGCGTTTGGGTAAATATTTGTTTATTGGGAAATGTGTATAGAAGCGCATAGTTATGTTTAAAATTATGCTAAGTTTAATGTTGTTTTTTTTGAGAAGTTGCCGACCTTGTACATTTAGTCAAAATATTATTTATTCGATAATGAATTATGTGTATAGTCTTAAGCTCTTCATTACAGCATTATGAATTACATATTATGATTTTTTGAAAAAAAGATAATTTATTTTATAAATTTTTGGCGATTTTTTCAACTGTTTCTCTCAGTCGTAACAAAATAAAGTTCAATGATTTGCAACCCATAATTCGGATAGGCAACATACTAATTTGCAAACAGGTGACGCAAATATTCAACGGAATATCGTTTATAATCAATAGGTTCAGTGTTTGTTGTATTTTTGAATATTTTTATGCTTTCAAATTTTTCAATACGTAACTGTTGTGCGCTGTAGATTAAAAGATCTTCCGATATTAATTTTTTTTTTGAAGAGATGCAATAAAAACGAACTACCTAACACTCTGAATGACGTAAATCTATCGAATGAAGAAAGGTACAACTATACGAAATTGTGTATGCATAACTAAGTAGATAATTTGAGAAGAAAGTTTTTTTTTTATGAAGAAATATTAGATTAGTCAGCTGTGATTTTACCAAGACTCTGTTCCTATTTCTAGTATTTTTGTGTATGGGATTTAAACCTTCGCTTTCTAAAACTACGAAACTAATTTGTTACTTTAGGTACCTATACAGTACTGGGGCTCTGTAAGTCATATATTAGGTTATAGAGTGGGTGTTAGGAGTGACGGACGCGTGCCTCACACGACGCCCATATAGGTTCCTATAAGATATGACCTGATCTGAGCCATTAGATAGAATTTAGCCTTTTTGATTGATCGGAAACGTTAAAATTTCTGTCCATTAAATTGAAATTGCAAGAACTGTATCACAAGTGTAAGTACTCGATAGAACACAGCACAAAAAACATTCTTGTTAATCGAAAATATATCCTTCATACTTAGTATAGCTTACATACGGAATCCCTTCAAATACGCGGTTACAGTCGATAATCAATTTTTTATTAAAATATTAATAATTCGCTATTAAACGAAAATAAAGAAAATTACTGTACTACTTCAAGTTGTAACCTTACCAATGACGTTAAAAACCCAACTGGTGATAGTCCCAGAATGAGTCAAACAATAAAGCTAGTATGACACTGTATGCCACGCTGTCAAATATTTGACTATTTTTTCCTGACAAATCTTGTCAGATAGTATCGTAAAATTTATTTTTGCTACATTATTTAATTTGCTCTACAAAAAGTCGAAAAAAAATTGATAGAACTTATCGTCAACATTTTTTATTTAAATGTTTGACAGCATACGGTGTAATCCCAGCTTTAGGTTTGTTTTGTTATACTCTCATTCAGAACAAACTAACAACATAGAAAAACAACTGCACAAGTCTTTTCTTTCCTTTCTTAAAAGCTAGCTAATCGTGTAAGTACTACAATTTAGCTGCAATCAATGATCCACAAAAATGTGTTCTAATTGCTCCAATATTCTTTCAAAACAACCTTTCTATTCAAATGGAGTAAAAGAAAAATCTGCCACCTTCAAAAGAATGGTCTGACTCTGCCACTTCTTCCTGAAATCTAATAAGGTAGAAGTCAATTTTTTTTAACATACTCGTACAATTAAAGGTGAGATAAATTTTAATCTTTTTTTCGGGTCGTCAACATACAAAACTCGTTACTGTATAACATTTTCTTTACGATTGTTTAACCAAAGTAATTGAATCATTAAGTTTATTAATGGGCAAAATCAGTGCATTCTAGCAAATCGCTCCCATTCAATTATCGTTAATAATTCTGATCAGCAAATTTCACAAGAATTGGCGATCATATAAAGCTAAAGGAAATTTATAATTTTTATGGGTTTCAAGTTGATTATTGTAAATTATGGATTTTTTTCAGAACGTATGCGAAACTGTATTCATTTCATGTATCAAATCTAATATATAAAATAAAGTAGCATTAGATGGTCGGGTTCGATGGAAATCTACACCTGTGAACCGTTCCCTCCCAAATTTTGCATGTACATTCTCGAGACTACCTACCACCCCGGGAACACAAGTATTTATTCCAGAAGTTGGTTGTTCGCGAGTTATTTCAACGTTTGAGTGTTTTTCATATGATTTAGCGCCAGTTTGTTCGTTTTAGGTGTATTTATTTCGCATTTCTATTGCTAGATGGTAAAGTTGGACGATGGATGGTGGATAGAGAATAGTGGACAGAGGATGGAGGATGATGGATGGAGGATGGTAGATGCTGAATAGAGGATGATGGATGGATGGAGAATTGGCGGGATGAAGGATGGTGGATGGAGGATGGTGGATAGAGGATGTAGGATGGTTGATAGAGGATGGTAGATAGAGGATAGAGGATGGTGGAGGGGGATGGTTGATAGTGGATAGAGGATGGAAGATGGAGGATGGTGGATTGTGGATAGAGGATGGTGGATTGAGGATGGAGGATTGTGGATAGGGGATGGTAGATGGATTATGAAAGATGGAGGACGGGGGATGGTAGGTGGAGGATAATGGATGGTGAATAGAGAATGAAGGATGAAGATGGAGGATGAAGGATGGTGGATAGATGATGGAAGATGGAGGATGAGGGATGCTGGATGGTGGATAGAGGATGGTGGATGGAGGATGGGGGATGGTGAATGTTGGATAGAGGATGGAGGATGAAGGATGGGGATGGTGGTTTATGGATAGAGGATGGAGTAACAGGAGTAATGGATCAACGGGAGAAACAAGACCAATGGATAAACGGGAGTAATAGGGGCGATGGACATGGAACAACGTGAGCGTAGTCGCGGTACTCGGATAGTAATTAATAAAATTCCAACACGAAAGGTTGTTAATGTTTTTTCATATTTTTAACTATTTTTGATATTTATATAAATAACTTCAGAACCATTAATACAACTCAAAAAATTTGTGTGAAACTATTTTGAGCATTCCAAAACATCTTTTGTTTATTTTATTCATATAATGAAGTAGTTGGAATATATACCCGATCATAAGCTATTATCTAAAATACGGGATTACTGGCTAAAGTTTCTTTGTCCCCTTTCAACTTCAAGGTAACATAATAACGCTACCATAACCATTTCAGATGTTGTTTTCACCTAAGTAAAACAATTTCATCAAATGATCAATTCTTTTTTTTTAATAAAGTGTAATAAAGCCTTTTCATTGGATCTATTACCCAAAATCTGTTGAACTTATTGAATAGACTCTGTTTTAGTTAGGTATCAGTTGCATCGGTATGGAACGATTAATTGATCGGTTTTGGTTACACTTTATTAAAAAAAAGAATTGCTTAATTGGTGAAATGGTTTGCATCAGAGGACGATAACTTCTTAAGTGCTTAAAGTAGAGCAACAAATGTACCTTCGTATGAAAGGTGATAAAATAGGCTTTTATAATTAAAAGACAAAAACTTAGATTATAGGTAGATATTCCGTTTTTCAATTAAATGATCGGTATTGTTTGAAATCATTACCTATTCATTTGATATTATTGTTTTATTGTGCTTATAACTAGCACTAAATGAAATAAATCAGAACAACACTCGAAGAACCAATCAATGACACAATATTTCTAATTTTACCAAAATAGAATCGCAGTATGTGAACAATTTATTTTAAATTCTTTTTCTATAATGTAAGTACTTGTATAATAGAGCCTGTCATCTTCACTAGTCATTTGTCCATATTTACCTCCTAATTTGCAAATAATTATTCAACTAAATCATCAAGAGAGAAACAATGACTGACATCATTTTTCGAAATGAGTCAATAAGTCGTAAATCGAACAAATAGCGAGTAAGTATACTTTGTTTTTGATTTGATACAATATTAAATTGAAATTAAATCAAATATTTTAAAGATATCTGTTCTCTAAATCATAAATTATAAGATGCTAAACATAAGTGGATAAACTAAACTAATAAATATTGATTGATTGAAATATTTTAAAGAAAAGAATTTCAAATTGTTTTTAAGGAATGTTATAGAAAAGAAAATTTTTGCGATATTCTAATTAGAAATAATAATTCGTTACATTTTTTTTTTTTTCAAATTCAAGGTTCAAAAAAATTTGACCGAATTCATGGACACTAAAATTTTAATATTCAGTAGCCACAACACTAAAAACTGTGTGACATCCCATAGATGGAAGTAAAACTTGTCCAAAACTTTTTGCAAAGTGGCTTGTGGTGTTTGGAATTCAGTTTGTGTTTTTAATGATTGGCCTTTAGTAGTTCTGAAATTGACTCGCTAGTTCTATTTCCTCGTAGGTAGTTCAAATGAGAACGTTCAATTTAAATCTATAATGCAACTATTGTAGAGTTTATGTTCAAAATTAAAAATACAAATTAAAATTGAACATTACAAAAAAAAAAAGATATGTTCGTTCGAAGTACAACGAAAAATTCTTGTAAATTTTACCGACCCGAACTAAATTGGCTAAGACCCCATTCCATTCTCATGCTAAAATTTTCTTTTCGATGAAAGTAAAAAAGAAGAAATAATACCTGACCGCATCATTAAATACTTTCATCGTGATTTCGAATTTTATTTAGACACACTACATACGTTGTAAAATTTTTATAATGATTTTTATATTTTGGTCGGTTAATGTCATCAATTTCGTTATGATTTTTCGGTAAGTGTTAAAAATAACACACAGAAGTTGTGTGCATTTGAAGAAGAAAGTGGTAGATGAAGTTAAGAAGTATTCAGGTCAGCTGATTTTGGATTCTTTATTGTAATGTATATGAATATATTATAGTAAGCAAATTAACCTAACCACTTTTTCTTTTCTTTTTGCAGCATTCCAAGATTGCATGAGAAGTATGCAGGCACGAGGTCATATCTCGATCTTAAAGCATGAAAAAACTTAGTCATGGAATGTTTTGAACTTATGGATGGAATTAAGAAGAGAGCGATATGTGAGGAGAATGCCATTCGAAACAGACTACCGTAAGTATTAAGAAAATCATAAAAATAAGTTACATAGTTAAAAGTCTATCATAAGAAAAGAAATTTATATGATTAGATTCTATTTAAACTAGACTTTAATCATATCTCGAAAAATTTTGAGCTTTCTTAAACGTCGCTTACTGTAAAATTTAGTATAGACCCTCTTTTCGTGCGCAACTGTTCTTCTTAAGACAAATATATTCGGTACTTTTCATTTCAAATACCCTTACCCACAAACCCAATTTTAACGATTTATTTGCATTTGTCCGTGAAATATCGTAATAAAGCGATATGCTATATGCCACCATCTCTGTACGCCACTGGCTAATTCACAACTTCTTTTAATGTCCAGAAAGTTTAGACATCGGGCTCTAGGAGATATTTGTTTAATATTCTCCTCGTGTACATAGGTACCATTAGTTTTAAGTTTCAACATTGTTATCTATGCAGATAGGTGATTGAAAGGGCTGGGAGTTCAATATTTACGTGCACCAGATATTTGTGAACTTCAAACAGGCATACAACAATATCGACAGCCGCGTACTGCATACAATAATGATGGATTTTGAAGTTCCACCGAAACTGGTTTGGCTTACAAAAATGACAATAATCGATTCTCTGTCATAAATTAGACTATTGCCAAAACTAGTGGAGCAATTAATGGAGCAATACCAGGCAGTATCATGCTAGTTGCGGTAATATTTCGGCAATGCGGCAATGTTTTCACACATTGCTGGTATTTCTCGAATTAAAAAAAAAAAAAAATTGACGCCATGAAAAATTGTCAGTCCGTCTGATCGCCGCCGTACTCAAAACTCTTGAAAGTCCATTGGAGTACAGAAGGGGGGGGGGGGGAGGGGGGTCCAAAAAAATTGTCAGTGAAAATGGAATGCATATACTATACTTTCACGATTTTTATCATATCTATTAGGACTTTCCTTATATTGAATTCATTTTTTTTTCTACGGAGTTTTCATATAAATACCTAGAAAGTGTTTTCAGTATTTTTTGAAATTCGACCTACACGGCGGTGTAAAGGGGTTGTTAATATTTTTACGAATTCACCCACATTCTTCCGGTCTGATAAGATATCAAATAATTTTTTACTTCCGCAGGCTTATTGAATAATCACCTAAGACTTGTTTTCAATTTATTTCCCTTTTCAACCCCTAAGACGGTATAAACGGGTTGAAAACGTTTTCACGAATTTCGTCATATATCTTAGGAGTGATAGGACATCGGATTGGTTTTTACTTACTCGAGCTTTCTTTATATATATATCTAAATACTTATTTCAGGATTTTTCGATATCCAACCCTTAAAAGTATGCAAGGGGGTTGCATACGTTTTCACAAATTCCTATATATTTCCTAGTTCTGATGTGACATCGAATTCAGTTTCACTTCCTAAGGCTTCCTATATAATCGTCAAAAGTTAATTTCAATATTTTTAGATATTCAACTCCAAGGACGTAACTTTTTTTCTAGTTTTCAGTCACATAGTAACCTACACCCTCTCAGAATTGAACGAATTCCGAAGTTCTACCGAAAAAATAATAAAGTTGCGTCCAGACTATTGGCAGATTTTTTAAATAGTTGATTACTTTTTATTCATATTGTAATCTTTGAATGAATAATATTAATCAAATAAATTTTAAAACTGCCATTTTTGTTTGAATTTGTAAATGCAGAATTTTGAGGAAAGACTTTTTTGATATTCTTCTTTTACCAACCGAACGGTTGAAGTGAGTCGATCTATAGTTTGGATGGCTGCCACCATAACCTAACCCACGCATTGTACTTGGTACTTTGTACAACAAAAAAAAACCTACATTTCTTCATCTTCAATTGATACGTTGTGAAGATGAAGATGAATGATATAATCGAAACCTGTTGAGCCGTTTTTCTATGTTGAAACAAACATACAAACAAAAATTTATTAATAACAAAAAAAATTAATTATAATAATTTTTAAAGATTATTAAATTTATGATGCATAGAACTGGATCTGTTGTAATAACACAATGTGACAGATTTCAACTATAAATATTCCAAAATTAGTTAATGTTCACGATTACATAATTTCGGAAATCATAAAAATTTCCAAGTTTGAAATTATTATCTTCTCAAGATAATAATTAAGAAAGTATTTCAAGTCATTCAAATCAAATGTACAGAAAAATTGATTATAGTATGTTGACATTGGTATTTTTTTTTGTTTAAATAAAACGAACGGTTTTTGAATGAAAGCCATGAAATTTGGGCAATTAATTTGTAATATTATATTGTTTTTTTTTTGATTGAAAAGAGTTGTATATACATATCTAATTTTTCGCACGCTTCATACAAATCATTGTCCTTCAAAATTTTAGCATAAATTACCCAACCCCACGTTTGAGCATTTAAACAATCTTATGTTGAGTATCTGAAATTGTTAAGATGTTTATTAGTGCGGTAAAGAGACCCACCCAGCTATTTCAATTGGTCAAAAATAGTGCTGTTTATTGCAAATAAACAAGTACTTGCCCCCTGCTGTTACCGAGTTAAGTAACTCTGGTTACATTTAATATTTCTTATAAATCGACTTCGTATTTCCTAAACAAATATATAGGCACATACTCCCGTATGTTGTATCTATAACTTTTATTGAAATAGCAATTTTAAAACATGTTTTAATAGTTCCAGTTTCTCCAATACTGACGAACCGCAGATAGTGTTATAAGACCGCTCCACACACTGTTATAGCTTTGTTATAGCTTATTTAAAAGAAACGATGATAGCTTAAACATGCGGAACAGTTAGTGTCGAATTAAATTAGTAGGTTTACCTGTGCCGCGCCGCGCGACAAACTGTGTTCGCGTACTAGTTTGTCGCGGCTCGCGGCACAGATTCCATTGGAATGCAATAGACTTGAAGTAAAAGAAGCAAAGTGGAAATTATAAGGTAATCCACTTTGTACGCATACGCGTTTATTTCTTTGACTAGTTCTGTCTGTAGCCGGAGCCACATATAGTTAGCTGTGTACTCTAGAAGACAGACCAGGTATATTCGCTGGTTACTAATACTTAGTGGTATGTACCGTTTCGGCAATACCAATTACGATTTCTGTGATGTCTAGCTTATAGCCACTTTTGTTCGGCCAAGACATTCCATTGCTGCTGTCTCTTATCGTTTCTTGGACAGGTTGCTTAAAAGCGACGAAGAAAGTTATAAGACGTCTTGTAAGTGTCGATAATTCATCATTTTAATGATTTTGCGAAATGTTCGTCACGCGTAAGTTAGTAAAGTCATTATTGGATTTTTGTACAAATTTCCAGTATAACGCCCAAAGTGAAAATTAATAATTTTCTCTCAAGCCAGATATTCTGCAATGCAATTATCTTAAGCTGTATAGTCTTCAAAACACTTATAAAAAAATCTGTTTACGATTTTCTATTTGTCTGCGTGTTCAGCCTACAACCCTATAAGACGGATGGACAGATTTTCACCTATAAACCAAAATTTTCTAATCTAATCTGATAAAGTACTATAGTCTAGGTTCCCGTTTAAGGGCGGGCTCAAAGGGGCAAGATGAAGCACTGGCTACCACCTGCACTCCACTAATCTAAAGATTTTATATTGGCTGGACTGGTCACCTGGGAACTCAATTTTGGCTGGACTGGTCACCTGGAGTCTGCTGACTGAACATCTGACGAACTAAAATTCTTAACACTTTTCTGCAGAAGAGAAAGTATAATTTTTAATGGAAGGACACACCCAGAGGCTAGATTTGGTATTGGCTGGACTGGTCACCTGGAAACTTAATTTTGCAGGTAATAAGTCTACTGACTGGACATCTGACGAACTGAAATCCATGACACTTTTGTGTGGAAGAAAAGATAGCATTTTTTGGAAGGACATACCCAGAGACGAACCTTCGTACTTTTTAAAACAAGAGGAAATCAGGTTCGACGCATAGTGAACAGTAGGTAGTTCCCTAGGTAGCTGCATACTTATGGTTTTTCCTGATTTAATGAAGATCAAAGATCTGATCGACTTCAATTGATCTTCAGAGAGTTCTTTCTTACTTGAATTTTTTTGAGTCAAGTCTACCCTTACAACCGAATTCGCAATTTAACGAAATTTTTGAAAGTTATAAGAACCTCAAAAATTACCAAATTTTCAAAAGTGACAAAAACCGCGTTAGTAATAATATTTAAAAAAAATTATTTTGTTTAATAATGAATTTTAATATTAAAAATTAATATTTTAAATTAAAATTTAATATTAAAATTAATTTGATCTTTATTTTTAATTCCTAGATAATTTTATTTTGGTTTTACATATTTTGATTTTGGCCAATATGCCCTCGGCTTAGGGTACTTAAATTTTGTGGATTTTAGTTTAAGGAGCTTCTACCAAACTGTTCTTGGGTTAATCCTTTCTTGACATATCAGCCACACCTACCAGTGGGAAAGTTCATAATTTTTTTCTATGACTTTTGTATGGGTCACTCGAGTGGTTTGAGATTTTCTTAATTTTTGTTTCTCTATCTTTTAATATTGTTCAATTTCAGATTCCTGGACTGGCACTGGATATGAAAACGTGGCCTGTATGAAGGCTACCTCAAGGAGTGATGGTATTTTGCGCATTAATGAACTATAGGCTTTGTCAATTTCATCAAATGTGAGTAGAAAAACATTCAAGCTAAAGTTGTTTCTATCGGAACTAAAAATGCACATGAATAATGAAATGGGCCTGCTGATTAGCCCCAGGTATATGAAAATTATACCGTAGTGTAGGGAGTC
This sequence comes from Beris chalybata, assembly GCA_949128065.1. Taxonomy (NCBI): domain Eukaryota; kingdom Metazoa; phylum Arthropoda; class Insecta; order Diptera; family Stratiomyidae; genus Beris; species Beris chalybata. Next base: position 8,558,297 of record OX421895.1, on the reverse strand, counting down.
AATTCAAAATTCGGCATATTAATAATTATACTAATTTTATTTGCTTTATAATTTTGTTATAATATTTACCATTCAAATAATCGCCACCATTACTTCTAACTGTTTATTTCCAAACGTTTTTTTAGGAGGTCAGCCTCCATGAATTTACATTCATAATTTTCATTTTTTTTTTTAAATTCAGCTACCAGTTGAGAATTTTCTTTTATGCTTATTATTATAATTAACTCAAGTTGCTTAGGAAGTGTAGACCATTTAACATTTCCTGTGAAAATCAACACAAATGTTGCCTAATCCTCCACACTCATCAGTATAAAGGGGAATGTCAATCTGCTTGGGTTTTTATATTAAATCTGAATGGCTAATAGATTGCCTTGAAAAAAAAAAGATTTGCTTGGAGGAATTTTGTAAGAAATAACGACCTTAGAATTTGGCATATGATTAATGCACTGTCATAAGAAAATGTACCGAAACTTGATCTGCATTTAATGGGTCTTCAGTTTTCATATTGTTTTAACTGAGTGATCGCATTAAGATGTCTATCACCCAATCGAAATTAATATTAATATCATTAATAAAATATACCGTAGTTGCAATAGGCCGGGTAGTCAGTCAGTACTGAATTTCTTTTAAAACGGTACTCGAACTTATTTGTATATCATCGTAAGTTATGCTCTCAATCTAAATCAAGAAAATTTCCTTCAGAAATACACAATCATTATTAGAGACACCAGCCTCCGTGCTAAAATGTAATAAGATTTGATGTAGAGACGAAAGTCTGAGCACTGATTAATTATAAGTTAGGTTAAGCACTAAATGTTAATAATATGGAAAATATATATATATATCTATCTATCAATCTAAATTAAGAAAATGGTTGGAATAATTTTGAACATCCTTCTTGAAGAGTTCCTTACTTCATTAAATCAACCGATCGAAAAACTTCAGAACTTTTGTATGGAGTAACCAAAAGAACAAAAGTGTGGCAGTTTTGCTGTCATTGATCGTAATCTGGAAATCATCACATCTATTTAAATATTTCAATGGCATGAGATCTATTCGAACAAAACTTTTGATTTCTCAATTATGCTTGTGAAAATTTGTATTTACACACGTATTTTAAAGTTATTATGTAATAAGGTTTAACTATGTGATTTTTAAATTTTTGTATAGAAGCAACTGGAACATGAGCGAAAAAGAATGTTACTCATTAGTGAATTTGACCTTACTTTTTCGACTTAACTAAGTCATAAAAATAAAGAGTTTGAGAGTCAAGGCGTTTTCAAGTTATCATGCGCTCTAATGCAAAAAAAAAATGTTATATTTGTATGGTAGCTACACGAAAACTGCGTTGAGTTTTGTAAAATTACCAAAATGTGACTTATCTAAGGTTTTTCAATTGTCATGTCTTCAATGGTTGTACCCAGGATATCGATCGATCCACATTAGGGATTTTTGTTTGCGTTTCAAAAATTCTTGAAACTGGCCTTCCTACGAAAAAATATCCATACATATAGGTACACATACTCTCAGATTAAGTCTAGGTATTTAAAGATGTTGGAAGGCTATAAAAAAAGGTTGGAAAAATAAGTGAGAAAAATTGTACTCCTTGCGGTAGTCCCATGCAGATGTCATACAAAAATGTGATTAACGTTTTTGGGTAGTATGTTTAAATGGTGCAATTGCCAATAACTCTTACCTCTTATAAAAAGAGCCCATCTTTTTTTTTTAAATAAAATACGATTTAAATGAAGAGTTCAATTGGTAATTTATCTGGTAATCGGAATGGCAATATTTCCATTGCGTTAGATCCCAAATCGTTATGACTGGGCATTTGATTGTCAAGCTATTTTCATTTGACCGAGTGAATTCGAAGTGTCAAGTTTTGAAGCAAAGCAAAATGTCGGATATTCCATAAAAAACGAACTATTGATAAGTTCAATAGTTTTCTCTTTAGTCAACTTATTTTCAGCTATTTCGCGATCAAAAAAAAAACTCATTCCTACCTGTTGAAAAGCGACGTTTACTTTGTCAAACGATGCGTTTTCTGGCAATATTGCTCTCAAAATTGACATGGCAATGATTGCTATGGCAATGATTGCTATGGCAATGTTGAAAGCAATATTGCCATATGCGTTTCTTGCGTCTACACTATAGAGATATATGTACTGGAGATGGCGATCAGCGACTGTTTTGAAGCCGAATGATTCTACGCCAAGGACCGGCAATAAACATTATCCTACTATTAGCATCTTACTCATATTTACATTATACTCCGGTTTTGAACACGAAAAACACTATACATTAGAATAATAGGCTACTATTTGCATTTAACTGCCACCTGTCATCAAAAGCTCCATACAAAAATGTTAAATTTGCCTTCAAAATGCTTCAAAGTGCTTCATACAACCGCGATGTCTTGTCGTCTCCAGTATTTATCTCTATGGTCTACACTGTAAAGATGGGTAAAGCAGTTCCTTTCAGTGCAGTACTTCACTCCGTTCAGTTCAGTGAAGTAGTTCCGGAATTCTTCGTTCCATCGTTCCTTCTTTTTCGTTCCATCATTCACTAGCTAACTAGCTCGTTCTTTTAGTTCATTCATAGTTCAACTTGATGGGAGAAGATGATGAGCAGAAAAATACTTAGTATGTACATCTAGAAGATGAAGACCAAAAAAAAGCAGAAAGATCAGAAAATCTGGAAGATGATGACAACAAAGAAAAAGACGGTACAGTTTCTTGTCACGTGTCCAATGGAACTGTAGTTCACCAAACGGAGTGAGTTACTTGACTCACTCACTTCAATGAAGTGTTCTTTTGGAAGAGTTCACTCATGAACGACCCATCTCTACTACACTGTCAATTAGTGTTCCATCGTTCCTTCTTTTTCGTCCCATCATTCGCTAGCATACTAGCTCGTTCTTTTAGTTCATTCATAGTTCAACTTGATGGGAAAAGATGATGAGCAGAAAAATACTTAGTACATCTAAAAGATGATGACCAAAAAAAGCAGAAGGATCAGAAAATCTCGTTGATGATGACAACAAAAATAAGGCGGTATAGTTTCTTGTCACGTGTCTAATGGAACTGTAGTTCACCAAAGAGAGTGAGTTACTTGACTCATTCACTTCAATTAAGTGTTCTTTTGGAACAGTTCCCTCGTGAACGACCCATCTCTACTACACTGTCTATTTGTGTATGGCAATATTGCCATTGCCAGATAAATTTGCCGATATAGACGCCGGGTTAATGTGAGATCTTAAGCCGTATACCAAAATCTTGTGTAGTAAGCAGCTTATGGTATTGTGTGATATCTTCCAGATCTGTGAATGAACTCTGGCATCAGAAAATCAGTTTCTTCTTGCAAAAAACCTTGAATATAGATTTTTCATTTAAAATAAAATAGATACATACAATTCGGTACACGCCTCAAATCAATTACAAACTTTGAAGTAGGCTTGTCTTACAACTGAATATTTAAGCCTACGCACTACTGTGCACCGCCATAAAGTAACACAATTTTTCTAACACCCAACTAAATAGTCTACTACCTGTCGGTTTTTGTCACCTGGCCGAAAATTATATTGAGGTGTTGCAGCTACATATTTAATAAAACGGCACTCTAATAGTCCGTACCGCACAGGTTTTAAACATGTTTTTCTTCATTAGTTTACCTGTAGCTGTGGGTACGTACGAAAAGAAAAAAAAGGTTTTTATGTAGGTTTACTAGTTGTTGCAATTCTCCATGGATAACCAGATCGACCTTAAACCCGAAACTATATTCTGCACGACACATGTACTGTTTTTTTTTTCTACTTCTTCTTCTATAATTGTTTGAAATTAAACAACAATATATTGTTAATTCAAGGTAATAAACAATAAACATCTACAGTATAAGTTGCATCGGTGGAGGAATGTTTTTGCATACACTTTTTTAATAGGAGATGAAAGTAGGTTTCTGTCTTCTAAAAGTCATCCAAGTCTTTTGTTTAGTTTCTTACTGGATTTTTCGACTATGAACTTATGAAAAATGTTTGAAGGCCAAAAAAAAAAGAGCTGGCCAAGAGCTGTATGTAAATTGGGTTCAGTTCAGTTTCACACGGATATTTCATTGAATCAAAATGCATTTGAATAAAATTGTTCGGATAAGAAAACAAAAGTAACTATAATGGTGATTTTTCTCTGTTTGCCTTCTTCATTTCGGATTAGATCTCTAAGACAGGAAAGTGGGCATACAAATTCATGATTGCAACCAATTTCCATATATACAATCTATTAAACATATTAACGTGGTCATTGTGGGCAGAGTAATAAAGCAAATTAAAACAACAACAGCAAAACAGTATAGTATACATTGTCGGTATTTGGTAATTAAAGGCATTAAGGTAAGTGCGTTTGAAGATTGAAAAGATTTAGCAAATTGACTAGGTATATCGGTCTTATTGTCGGTGTAAGTACGGAGGAGTGCAACTGGTACTTATATATGAGGCCAAAGAACTTTTAAGTAATTAAGTTTTAATTGTTTACTTTTGCTTAGTCTTTAAAGCGTGGCAATACGCTACGAAAACATGCAATGTCCGAGAAAGTTGTTCATCGTTCGATTAAAATGGGAACAATGAGAAAAGCTGGGGTTTTTTTTCATACTTTTTCAGTGATATGGTCTTAAGTAAATCTGAAGAAAACACGCATCCGAACCTAACTACAACCACAAGTTTACTGAAGTTCATAAATAATACAATTTAAAAAAAAAAATGTTCTTTTACACTGTGTACCTATTAAAACATGTTTTTTTACTGTGTATTTTTTCTTTGTATCAATTTTACAGTTTATTACATTGATTGCAATGAAATCGAGAAATCGGCAAATTTTCGGTCACTTTTTCCGTACCGAAATAACTTTTTCCATTGAAAGGGCTTTCATTTACACATATGGCCGGATTGGTTGAGCAAAAGATGAATATATCGAGAGACGAAAAAAAACGCACCTCTGTAGAAATCTTTGTACAATATTTACAAACACAAACTAAGATTGCTCATTTTTTTTGTTGATATGTGTCACCACACAAGCACACATCATGTGTATACATACGTTACAAAAAAAAAAAAACGATGTGAAGGAATATCGAATGGATATTAACTGCTTTTACCTAATTAAAAAATCTAAATTTTAAAAAAATTACCTGTATATTATTCCGTTTAACTTCGTAGCTCAGCCAATTATCCGTTGAAAATGATATCGCCAACAGAGCAACTGCTATAATGGCGGATATTGTGGCTAAAGATAATGTTACTGCGGAGCACGGCATTTTTTTGTGTATTGTAGATATATTTATTTCACGTATCACTTCAATTAAACCAAAAAAACAAACCACACGCTAACTTCTCTAATAACGAGACTAAAACTAGAAAAATCTAAGGAAAAAAAAACAGTCCCAGTCAGTCCTTTGAGTACATCCTTGATTGCGTCTTTGGAATTTAGCAACGAAGAATACTTTTCGAACCGTTTTTTTCTCTTCTTCTGTAATGTATGCTTCAAACTGAACACATAAACTTTCTAATCGAAATCCGACCTCACTTCGTCTATAGTTTTCCTGTGACTACTATACACGATCAACTGAGCATGTTTTCTTCCATAAGTTTTTGAATCGAAATTCCAACCGTATGTGCGCCGCCCCACCTTGAGATTCTTCGAAGCAAGTATTTAGCATCGTAGAGCTACCTGGGATTTAATATAATGTTTTTCTTCACAAGTCTTCACTTTATTCACATATATCTTCTTCTTGTTCTCTCGCTGATTCTCTTTTAAAAATGGTGGATTTTCATACCCATATATCTTCAAATAATACCATGAAAACAGGTTTTTAAACAGGTGAATGAGATAGATACGTACAAACCGCGCGTACCTGTAGGCCAATATAATAAGGTAAAACTTCTTGTTTGTATACATTTCTCTCGGTTTGTGCAATGTTTACGCTATAAGAGACACACGGCCTCTATGTCTACGAAGTGAGATTAAATAGAAACATAATTTTGCAAATATCGAAATCATAGCAATAAGACATATCCACGCGAAATTGTCGAATAAACAATTTCAAAAATTTTTAGTTTGGTCCACAGGGTCTGTCTCTAGATGACGAATTTGACGAAGTTTTGCCGACTAATAAACTAGTTTTGATGAAAATTCCCAGGTGCTATGCGAGACATTAAACTATTATATGGTGGTTCCCACAAATTGTTCTAGCGAACCGACTCTTCTATGTTGTAAAATGCACAGTTAAGACAATATGAAAATAAAGCAATGGCATTTAAAGAATTACTTAATTTACAGAAAAATGTTCTGTTTGCTTAGTGCTGGTATATCTTCCAATACATTTTTGGTTTTATGTTGATGTATGAAAAAAGTACAGATTTCAGGTATTCGCATAATTTTTGGTCAATAGAATTTTCTAGGTGTAATAAAAACTAAATTTGCAAAAGTGTTTTTGTTTTTTTAATTTTTTAGAAAACAAATTTGATGTCTCATTAGATCTAACAGATATGTCGGAATTCGTAAAAATGTTCCCAAACGTTTTATATCCCCTCAGGCATAGAGATATACATATGTAGTGGAGATGACGAGCAGCGACTGTTTTGAAGCCGGACGATTTCTCTCAAAGGACCGACAATAAACACTATGCTACTGTCAGTATCATACTCACATGTATATTATACTTCGATCTTGAAAACAAATACAGCCAAACGTTTGAATAATAGGCTACTATTTTCATTCCTCTGCCACCTGAAATGAAATGCTCCACACAAAAACGTTAAATTTTGCTTCAAAATGCTTCAAAGTGCTTCATAAAAATACGGCGTCTTGTCGTCTCCAGTATATATCTCTATGTCCTTAGGTGTCGAATATTTTAAAATCCTGAAAATAATCTTAGATAAAGCCCATAGATCTCATCAGACCTAGAATATTTGTCGGAATTCGTGAAAATTTAAACTCCACATCAGGGGCTGAATATCGACAAATAATGTTGAAATTGTTTTTTGGGCGATTATATTTAGAAGTCAAAGCGAATTCAATATATCATAAGAACTAAGAAGGGCTTGAATATCAAAAAATTCTGAAACCGATTTTTAGGCCATTATTTAGGAAACATATCTCATTAGATCTAACAGATATATCGAATTCGCAAAAATGTACTCAATCGTTATACCCTCCAAAGAATATCTTAAAATTCAGAAATTAAACTTAAATGATTATATTTGCCCTTTATTTTGAAATTGGAATATACAGTAGAACTTGCAGAAGTGACCACCTTCATATGTTGACCACTTGCCTAAAGTGGCAATTTTTTTACAGTCCCGATGTAAATTACTGATTTTCCATACACTTTTCGTTTTGTATTGTAACCATTTCCATATTGTGACCATTGACCACTTTTTAGCCAATATTTACGTATCACATACGTGTGGAGTACATTCTATAATTTGACCAAAAAATTTAAGGTCTTATACTAATTAAGAGAAAAATGTTGCAAAATGCAAAATGGGGCTGAAACATCGCATAATGAAGCACAAAGCTTACTATGCGTAAAAAGATACACCTTTTATATTGGTAATGCTGATTTAAATTACATACTAAATTATTTTTATAATCTGACCGCTCGCTTAAAGTGACCACTTTTGCACAGTCCCTTGGGTGGTCACTATATAGAGGTTCTACTGTATATTATTTGTATTTGTTACAAAATTTTTCCTTGGATTGCATTAAAATAATAAAAAAAAAATTAATTTTTTTAAATTCTGATCACTGAAATTGTAGATAATTGTACGAACTATTTTTAAAAATTGAAATAAATTTAAGTTATGTTATTTGTATTTGTATTTGTTAAAAGTGTGATGAAACAATTGCATCAATAGATTCTCAAAAAGTTGGTTCGTGCTGTATTAAACATCGCTACAATGTCACATCAAATTTTTTTTGTTGGAAAAGTGACTTATTTCACTTTCAAAATCAACGGGTCATATTATAAAGCCCAAAGAAGTAAACTCGAAAACAATATCTTATTGAACCTTGAATATTTATCGGAATTCGTAAAAACTTAAACTCAACATCCGGGGCTGAATATCGATAAATGTTGAAATTGGTTTTTTCGCGATTATAATAAAATCCCTTAGAAGTCAAAGCAAATTGGATATGTCATAAGAACTAAAAAATATGTCGGAATTCATGAAAACGTATACAACCCCATTACACCCTCTTATCGGTTGATTATTAAACCGCTTATGTGAAGAGCACGCAAGGATTAACTCAATTGGACACCTATGCGATTGGGTAAATTCATCAAGAATCGTCAAAGTTGTGACCTTACTATCGTCGATTCTTTTGAAAATTTTTGTACTTGATGAAGTAGAAAATTAATAAAAAATTAATGCAGAAGAATTAGTGAAAAAAAAAAAATATTTTAAAATTAGATAGATATATTTGTTTTTACTAATTCTTCAAGTATAAAAATTTTCAATAGAATCCGCGACGGTTAGGTACAAAATTTCGTAATTATTGACGATTTTTGATGACCCTATTACGAGATTCGTGAAAATGAAGAAAAAACTCTTTTCGCGGAAATTTTCTCCTCACCACCGAATTCTAATGTAAATCTCAACATTTTTGGTATTTTAAACTACTTGCGTGGTACATACACATACATAACAATTTTGAACTTGCTCGCATAAGCCATTCCGGAGATACAAAAATCCACTCCATATCTTGCTTTTCTTTTCAATAATTTTATTTTTCTGGAGTTATCTAAAAAGCCATTAATTTGTAGCTTTCTCTTCTGAGCGGAATTTTTTCCGAATTTTTTTGCTCTCTACCCTCCCACTTTCACCTCGTACACCCGTATCAATAACATTTTTTTTTTCTCGCTAAAGCTCTACTGAGCCCAACTAACTTGAGATAACAATAATAATTTTTTAAATTGAGAGGGACTTTTTACTTTAATAACTTCGCTTGAAAACCTATATACATACATAAACCAAATTTCTAAGCCCCTACACCTTACCTCTTCCCTTAAAAAGTATATATTGACGCTCCTGGTATGCCTGCAAACGCAAAGTTTCAACCTTCTAACATAAACCGTTCAGATGATATGGACTTTAGAATGTTTCGATTCCAGGTTTCGAGCATTTCTGAGGCATTGGTTACCCCCCTACTCTAATATAGGTTTAACTCTGATATATCAAAGGTGAATGTGACTAGATACTAATTAAACAAAATTAATTACTACTACATTATAATGCAGCAAATAGTGATTAACGTTTGCACCTATTAGGTAATTATATTGGGAGTATAGTGTATATATGAATATATTTTTATTTAATTTTTTGTTTTTATTTATAATATGTTTTTTTGTATTATTGTATTTTCCTTTTTTTGTTTCTGTTTGTATTTTTAAATTTTCTATTTTTTTATTTATTGCCTTTTCGGTTTTTATTTTATATTTTTCTATTGTTTCTTTATGCGTATACTCGTGATCCTAACTTCATTGTACGAATATATTTTTGTTCATATTTATTTTTATAATTAAATATAATATATATATTTTATTTATAATTTATTTATAATTTTGAATTTTTTTATCTCTATTTGTTTTTTAAGTTTTATTCTTATATTTATTATGTTTTTTATTTTTACTATTATTGTCATTTCGATTACGACTTTTATTCTTATTTACTCGTATAATCATATTTTTATTTTTAATTTTGTTTTATTATTGTTTCCCCAGAGTGGTTCTAACTGTCTTGAACAAATAGTTTTTTTATTTAGAATATTGTTTTTATTTTACTCCATTATTTATTACTATTTATAATATTTTTGAAACTTGGAATTTATATAAAGCATCGATAGTGGACCCATTTGCAAAAATGGCTGATATAGGTGCAGGGGTGTGGGAAGACAAATTAATAAAAAAAAAATCTGTTGGCTCTCGAACCTTAAATCATCTGATCGACAAGTTTCACGATAGCTTGGGAATACTTCCGCCTAGAAAGCTGAAAATTTACCAAACGGTTTTTAGTACTAAAATAACAAAAAAAGCTTTATTAACATGTTGGTATCTTATTTATAATTCAATATCTCGCACATCTAGAAATATTTATTTCTTAACTCTAAGCTAATTTTGTGTCGCTATGGATAGCACCGAATTTTATGACCCATCCAGTTCCGTCAAAATTTACCGATTTTCGGAATCTTACAGCTACACGATTCGTTCTCCCACGATAGGTACTCGGTTTATCCTAACATAAAATTTATTATTTATTTTTTTAATATTTAATAACAATTTAAAAAAAATATATTTACCTCGCCACAGTATTGTCTTGCAACGTTCTCAGTATTTTCTTCAAACTCGATGATTTGCAAGTAGTCCGAACGACATGTGCTCTTTGCGCCCAAATCAAAAACTACAGAATAAAAAATATTTTTTTATAATTTGAATTGCGTAATAAGTATTCAAAGTTTTAAGTCCTACAAGACTCTTAAATAAGTATCAAATGGATCAATTATAAAAGATCTTACCTTCGAATACTAAAGCAACATTCATATTGTTCGGAACTTGAATATCCCATCGGCAGTCTGAATCATTTCGCAGATTTAGCGGATAGAAAGGATTCGTGAAAATTCCACCATAGTTACTTAGTTGTCCACCACATCCTGGACCTGAATTCGATGCCAAGAATGTTGCATCGTATCGTGAATACATTCCAGTGTTCTTGACTTTGATCCTTAGTTTACTTGAACTCGAGAAAATGCTCGAGGACGGTTCTAATTGTCCACAATATTTTTTCAGTAATGTATTATTAGTTGCATCGTAAATCTTCAAATTGAAAAAAAAAAAAAAAAAACAAATAAATATTAAAGATTATTAAAAAAAAATAGTAATTAACAACAATATTGCAATAATTACACTAAACGCTTGCACATCACAGTTCTCATCGAGAGCAAAGATCGCATGAAAATATAGAGAAAGTGTGTAATTATCGGGAGCAATTATGTAAAATTCGCAGTCCAAGTTTGAATTTAACAAAATTCTTCCTTGAGTTCCGGAGTAGTTTTTGAAACAGCCTACGAGATTATTGTGTTAATAAAAGAACGTTACTGAATTGATTTTCGATTTACCAGCTGCAGAAGTGGCAGTAAATCTTATTCCTGCCTTTTGAATATCAGCATTGCTTTTAAATTTAACATAAACCGTATTTGAATTTGAGTAGTAATCAACAGGTGTATGATTTCCGCAATATTCATGTCTTCCTTGGCCTTCTTTAGATATCAGGTCTGAATAGGCGTTTATAATACCGCTTTCTTGACCGTTTACTATAACCTCTTTATCTAGACCGTTATCATAAGTCCATGCCACCTAAAAATATTATAAATATAAATAATACTATAAAAAATTAAAAATATATTTAAATGCTAATTTAACTATTAAGTTAGAAATTAATTATAGTATAAAATATTAAAACAAAATTAAAAACAAATATTGCTGCAAATTGAGTAATTTTAATCGTTCGTGTAAGAGCACCTTTAGTCAAACGTTTGACTACTTTCACTGGTAAATTCAATCAAATAGTGTAATCTTCGATACTTTCTGTATTAAATAATTTTTTTTCTGGCGAATTTTTGTCAATTATATGCTGTTCAATACAAGCTTAATATCGCTGGAAATTCACACCTAACTATCCTTATAAGTTACATACTTAAAAAAAAGACAATATGATTGGTTTGTACCCCATAAAAAACTTTTATCAATCCGAATATGTGATTTTACTCCAATGTACTTACATCTTCACTGTAAATTTGCACAGCATCCTTTGAGCAATTCTTATTTTCATCTACACCTTCTAGATCGAATTTTTCGAAATGAATATGAAGAGTATTTTTGGATGATGTAATTTTCCAAAGACATCGTAAGTTTGGTGGATAAGTTGTACCGGGAGTTTGTACGGTAATGCTCTGAAAAATTAAAGAAAATTTTTTGAATATTCTCAAAAGTTATGTTATTTAGGAATCAATTATTCGAGGACTATGTATGACCCGGAGTTGTAATTGTTAGAATATTAAGGCGCCAGGAGTCCGGTACGATCAATTTTCATGATTTATGACTGTTTTCTTACATATATTTCACGTTAATGGCAACAAAAACACAAAATAAAATTACACCATTTTATTAGCTGGTATGTAAACTAGGACATCCATCAAAAAAACTGTAAAACTGTATTTGGAAAAAATGCTATTAGAACAACAACCCTTCAACATTTTTTAAAATGCGTAAATTCGAATTTTTTAAACAGATATTTCCTTTTTCTTTAATAATTAACATGTCATTTTCATTAATATAATGCTAGAAAAAATCTTAAAGAAGGCCTTCCATAAAGAAAATTTTAAAAAATGTTCATTTCTGTTAATAATATATAAAGTCAAACTGAAGCAATTTTTCACGATTTTCATGGCAAGAATTACATAAGAAGACCACATTTCATTGAAAAGTATCACAGATAGTAAAATTAATGGGCATTTCCAGAAGATAAATAAATGAAAAAAATTATTGATTTTTAATAGTTATGCCTTTCAAATAATTCGAAAACATATAAAAATTTTTTCTGTAAAATCAAAATTAGTTCGCTGATAGACAGCGAAAGATGCAGGCGTATTGTCCACGCCAAATTACACGAACGAAAAACTATTTCAAACGATTAAAATCCTCTCAAGAAAGAAAAATCAAACAGGGACAAAAAATGATCGTAAGATAAGAGAGTAAAGAAAATAATAAATATTCGCGTATTTATTAAAACAGTCATTACGGAAAAACTGTACAAAATATGCTATGTTTTTTTATTTCTCAACTTGTTTTAAGTCCAATCACATATCGAATTGAACTTTTCCTTAATTGGCTCACATATGAACGCCTAAAACTACATTTTCAGGCTGAGCCGCAGCCAGCGCACACTAGGCACTAGAAGAGAGCCAGTAGCGATCTCTTTGGAAAAAATTGTTGAACTAACTATTATACCTATAATAGTTAATCTAATAAATTTGACCAACTTGTCAACCTCAGATCTTCCAAAAGATTGAAACTATATCAATTATAAGAAGTAAGTTCTCCAACAATATAATCGGTACTGTACAACCTAAAGTGTAAGGAGTGGATGGGGGATGGGAGATTAAGGATGGTGGATAGAGGATAGAGGATGGATGATGGAGGAGAGTGGATAGTTGATAGAGGATGGTGGTTAAGGGATGGAGGATAGAGGATAGATAATGGACGATGGACGATGGTGGATGGGGAATGGTGGATGAAGGATGGGGGATGGAGAATGGAGAATGGCGGATGGAGGATGAAAGATGAAAGATGGAAGATGGAAGATGGAAGATGGAAGATGGAGGATTGAGGATGGACCATGATGGTTGGTGGATAGAGGATGGAGAATGGAATATGGAGGATGATGGTTAGCGGATGGGGGATAGCGGATGGAGGATATGGGGATAGTGGATAGAGGATGAAAGATGGTGGATGAAAGATGGAGGATGAAGTATGGGGGGTGTTTGATGGAGGATTGTGGATAGAGGATGGAGTAACGAAAGCAACATAAAATGGGAGCAACGGAAGTAACAGAATCTTCGGGAGATACAGGAGCAATCAATCAACGTAAGAAGTGGGAGCAACGGGAATAACGGAGCAGCGGCGAAACGGGATCATCGGGAAAGACGGGGGTAACAGGGGCGATGGAACAACGTAAGTGTAGCCGCGGTACGCGGTTAGTAATTAATATTAAAAATAGCAAGTAGTTTGTGGCAAAAAAATTTAAATTGAGGAAAAACATGAATTTTTCTGATTCATTTATTAATTGTTAAAAGAGCGGTGTTCTACAGATGTCGCAAAGATTCTTCTATACAGTATTAAATTTCAGTACTGATATTCGATGTTAAAACTTTAGTCAGTTGTCAAAATGTTTCACTAAAGCTCTGGATATTTTAGTATTGGAAGGAGAAAACAGTTCAATAAAATTTTCGATAATGTGCCTACATTAGATATTAAATACCAAAATATCCCGGAAGTGTTGACATTCATGTAAGAACCAATTTGTTTTAGAAACATGCCTAAGAAATATTGAGATATTTGTGGTGATTTAAAAATCGAAAAATGTTGAATTTACTTTTGATGTATTTCTATAAGTAGCTTGTTGAATGGAAAACCAATTCGATATCTCATCCGTATTAAGCAAGGGGTGTCAAGAGACCCGTTGGGAGTTAAATATTAAAATCATCCTATTATAGCTATTAATATAATCAATCAAATAAAACATTACCTTAGTATCGTCCTCCATTTCGTAGTTAGTTCGACCACAGAGTGTTGCTTGCATCGAAAAGGTCGCCTTAAATCCACTGCTCGTCACAAGTGAATCGCTAACGAATCGGGCAAAAAGCCTTGTTCTCGTACTGGTAACAGTCGGCGGTAACGTATGTCCACAGTATTGACCGATAATTTCAGCAAACGGTCCGGCACCATCGTATAATACGAGATAATCGCAGGAGCATGAATCTGTTATGTTACTGACACACGGTGCAATATGAAATTGTTCAAAATTAGCCCGAATATGATAGCCATCGGGCGCTTCGAAAACAAAATTACAATTCAAATCGTCGGCATAGTGCGATCCGTAGAACTTATCGAAACTATACGATGGATTATTGTCGTTCAGGACAATCGTTTCGTCGCATTGATCCTTGAAAAGGATCCAAGCGCTAAAACCCCGTTCAGCATTATCACTATCCGAATGGAAATAAACAATTGCATTGTTATCATTGATCGCTATGATCGGTATTTTTCCGGTTAGGTTTCCGCAAAGAACGTGCTTCGGACTGTCCGAAATTATCTTTTTTCCGCTATAGACGTGAACGTAGTCGTAGTAGCAACGTGCCGATATTTCCGTTTCGAAAAATTCAAACTTTATCGCGATTTGTTTTCCTTGCGGCGCCGTTATATTCCAAAGACATTGCAAATTCGACGGATATTTGCTATCCTGTGCGATTTTCGGCGACGAAATCATTTGAGTTTCGTTCACAATTCCGCCACATTCGTCCAGTTGATATTCGAGAAGGAATCCCTTTCGATGACTGTTACTATCGGTTTGGAATACGATTCCGATTTGTTTCTTGTGCCGCAGTTCGGATAGGGAATTATCCTTACAGTAGGTATCGAGTTTCGTATAGATATCGTATTGGTAGGTGTAAATCGTAACGTTATCGTAACGACAATTTCCGATACTTTCGAGTTCGAAATCTTTGAATCGAATCAAAATCTGACTGTTCGACTTCGGCGATACGAACGTATAGTTGCATGATAAGTTTCCGTCGTAGTATTCGGGATAGTTTGGACTCGATAGTGTGAGTAATTTCGAAGTTACCGGATAGATTCCGCCGCATTTCTTGCTGAAGCGTATGGTAAATCCGTCGCCTAGAATAGAACCATCCGACTTAAATTTAAGCCGCAATTGATTTCCGCTCGACTTCATATTCGATGGCTTTGTCCTACCGCACACTCGACCAATCAACTTCCATTCGTTCTGATCGAAATCGTAAATCTCAAGAACATCTTTCGAACAATTCGGGCTTTCTTCAACGAAGAATCGATCGATAAATTCCGCTTCGATATGATAGCCACTATTTGATTTTATTGTCCAAATACATTCGATATTATTCTTGTATTCCTTTCCGAGTTTAATAGTACGCGGAGCGGTTAGAATATGATCGCCACATTCGTTGATCTCTTCGATAGATACATTAAAATTCGAATCATTTTGATAGTTGTCCGAATGATATTCGACGAAGGCTTCATGGAGCGTTGTTAGATTGGCGATTGCCATCTGTCCGCAATATCGACCCAAATGTGGTCCTTTAGGAGTACGCATTATCGTCAGATACTCCTTATCGCAGTCCAATTTCATTTTGATCGTTCCGGTAATCTGAAACGGGAAGGATTGCTCCTGATCGGCCGTTGTTATATGCCATGCACAATCCAATTCGCCGTACGAACTGCTAGTAATCACCGGATTCGAAATAGTATAAGGATCATTCAATAAGATTATTCCGCCGCAATCGTGACGCCTATAGGTCATATTGAAGGATGCGATATAATGTCGTTCGGGTACTTGAATTAAACGCAATTTCGTATCCGGATAGGGCGATCGTAGGGTAGTTTCCGTAACATTACTGCACAGGGTCATCATTACTTTCCGTCCATTCAGGACAGATATAAGCGCTCGAAATTCGCAACTTCCCGGAAAAATCGGATACTTCGACAATAGTACAATATTCCGGAATTTTATGGCAATAGTTTGGTTTGGCTGTTGGATTTGTGCGTCGTATAGGCAAAAGAACGATCCATTTGTAGCCGGCAATTGTATTGAGCCGTTTGTCGAAGCCAAGGAACCTTCGCAAATAGTCGGCTCATTCGACGTGAATCGCATTTTGAAACCTCTATAGCCGGTATTCGTGGACAACCAGGTCGTCACCAGCATGGTATTATCCGTCGAGTAAATAACACTGGGCGTCTCTCGATAGAAGAAAGCAATATTCGAAAGATATCGATGATCGTTGAAGAATCCCGTCCGTAATCCGCTCATCATTACCGGAAATCGTCGAAAAGTCGTGTAATTTTGAACGCTGGACATACGTAAATCGTAGTCTAAGATTTCCATTCGTACACGACGTCCTTTCGGCACGGTAATACGCCAAACGCAAACAACTCGCTTAAGCCATCCGTTCGGATATCCGGGCGTTGTAATTAGTCCTTCTTCCGCAATAATCGATCCACCGCATTCGTTCTGCGTGGAATTATAGCTAAGCCGGAATCCGCGATAGTCGACGGTATGTTTGAACGTCTTAAAACGTATCACCACCTCATTACTACCGGCTACTATGTACGGGGCGGTAAAACTACCGCAAATATTCGGTGAGTCGGACTCCTCGGTTCGATTATCGTTCACTCCGTTCACCGATGAAATAGCTAAGTGATCTTCAGTTATACAATCACCGGCTGGTAAATTAACATCGGTAAATGTGATATTGATCACAGAACCGACTGGTCGTACTATTCGATATTCACAAATCGAATTGCTTGGATATCCGCCGGGTAGAGGGTAGTTTTTCGATGTAATAACCCCTTCACGATCGTGATACATTCCGCCACATTTCCCAATCGATACGGTCGCTTTGAAGCCAGGCTTCGGATCCGTTGTGTCCGTAAAGTACATAATCCTTAAGAAATTATCAATCGAATCAATCGAATTCGGTTGCGAACAATAGATTCCGATCAGAGGCGATAGTTCGCTTCCGCCATTCCGAACTTCAACGTACTCCTTATCGCAATTTGTCGTCGTTGTTAAGTCGAAACTATCGAATTTCACCTGTATATGTTCGCCCTGCGGCGCCATAATTTGCCAAATACATTGGGAATGCAGATTCGGAATGTTCGGATAGTTTGGCGAACTAATCGTGGTTGTGTTAAAGTTGGCGGTTAATCGAATATCCGAACCACATTCGTTCTGAACTTCCGAATATTTAAGCGACCACGTTGCGATCGGTGTCTGATATTTGAATTTAACGAACGCATGATTTGTGGTCGTGACCGGAATATTCGGTTTATTATCCTCACAATATTTGCCTGTGCCTAAAATTGGCGATTCATCGTCGCCACCATTTTTAATCATAACATATCCTACACATGTAATGTCGGCTTGCTTCGGTATGATGAGTGATTCAAATTCGAATTTGATTTGTCGACCGCGACGAACTTCAACCGTCCAGTTGCATTCCATATTACCCAAATTATTCAGCAAAGTGTTTCGATTAATTGTTATCGTTCCGGACGGTTTAGTCAATTTTCCGCCACATACCGGTACAACAACACCGGAAAACCCAGTCTTATTGCCCATGAAGTCCGATACGAATTCGATCTTTAAGAACGGATTGCCAGACCAATCGCGCATTGTATTCAGTTCGGACTTACAAGTCTTCAGCAATTCGTTCCATACGACCATGTCCTTACTGTTTGAAACTCGCAAATAATCGGAATAGCAGCCTCCGTTATCCTCGATATCGACATTAGCTAAATGCAGAACAGGATGTGTAGTTCCTTCGGCCGTAGTAAAAATCCATTCACAATTTAAATTTTCCTTGTATCCGTACGGATAACCGGGTGATTTGATAAGATGAGCAGTTTCGCCAATAGTAATCATTTCTTTGCACGTTGAATTCGTTGCAGCGCTATCATTTAGATCAGATTTTGCAACCGTTGTCCAGTCAATTTGGAAAAATGGAACAATTGTTGCTATATATAAGTTGTTGGTGCTAGAAATGAAGGTCGTGGCATCGCTGTCTAATTCCAGCGGTACAGCGGTATCATCATATCCATCGTAGACCTGAAAAACAATTAAGCATTTTATTAGATTTTTTACAATACGATCAAAACTAGTTAGAAAATGTCGTGGTATTCTTAACACTATCCAGCATAAACTCACTATAGTGATGGACCAGCACATTGCTATTCCCATCGGATCAATAAATCAGTCTATGGACTCACTATGCTTGCAGGTGGCAGGCAATAGATGGTCAAACCTAACTTCAGGCCGGGTGTAGTCCAGTGGTAGCGTACTAGGCTTGTAAACGCGATGTTGTGGGTTCAATTCCCACTCTAAGCATAAATTATTTATAAGAATTTTTCAGTTGCTATTGGCTTTGAAATTATTAATATAAATAGTGAACAGTGAGGAATGTTTCATAGGATCACTACTAAAGGATTTAACACTGAGCAGATGAGTTCTGTTTACATTCTTATCAGATTCACTAACACCATCAGAAATACCAGACAGTAGTTGATTTGTTATAGGCAACATTGCTGTTCTGGTAGATCACGTCATTGCCAAACAGCACTCAAAAATTATTAATACCAACTAGTACACTGCCACACCCAGCCCGATTTCTGACCTCCCATCCCTAAGCTGACTGGATTGTACACTGCAGTGTATTAAAGGCTAACCACCTAAGTCCAGTTCAGTATCCTTAAAAAAAAAAACTACATATGCTCAATATCAAGAACTCTCGAGAGACAATCGCGCGAAACTAAAACTTCCACCTCTTTCGGCACCAGCAACTATTTTTATTTTTCGTGTTATCGTATCAAAACGGCGCTTCCTGTTCTAATTGGATCCTATTTTCGGCAAACGGGCCACCACGTAAACCAACTTGACTGACACTTTTTTTTATTTAGTTACATTTTTTTTTTTTTTTTTCAATTTCAATAAACTCGTAGAGGACAAAGTTATGGACACAGCCCTTTAAGCGTTGAATATAAAAAATTCTGAAACCGATTTTCAGGCGTATTAGCACTAAAAGATTTGTCAGAATTCGTGAAAGCTTCAATAATACCTCACCAGGACACCAGGCCTTAATATCAATAAATGCTTAGATGGTTTTTTTTTCTGGGATCACATTTAAAGCGACAGTAAATTCGATATCTCATTAGACCTAAGAAATATATCGAAATTCGTGAAAATGTAAACAATCACTACACACCTCTTTAGGAGTTGGTTGTCGAAAAATTTAGAAAAAAATTTCTAAGCGCTTAAATAAAGAGCCGCAGCAGTAAAGTTAATTTGATAACTTAAAATGCCTAAAGGATATAACGAAATTCGTGAAAATGTGAAAAAATTCCTTTTCACGAAAATTGTTTTCCCTCCACATTTTTTTTTTGCTTTCTTCTGTAATACACCTAACATACATCATAGAGATATAACTAACGGAGATGGCAAGACGCCGTTTCTGTATAAAGCACTTTGAAGCATTTTGATGCAAAATTGAACATTTTTGTAGGGAGCGTTTCATGCCCGGTGGCAGTGAAATGCAAATAGTAGCCTAGTATTTAAATGTTGGGCTTTTTTCCTTTTCAATACCGGAGTATAACATACATGTGAGTAAGATGCTGATAGTAGCATAGTGAATGTCGCCGGTCCTTTGTGAGAAATCCTCCGGCTTCAAAACAGTCGATGCTCGCCATCTCCACTACATATATCTCCCTGATCTACATATACTTATTAAGTTTCAACTTTCGAATATCAGCCGTTTCTGAGATATAAAAAACCGGCCCAGCACCTTGCAACCCCTCGTAAAAATTATGTGTTTCTAGAATGCCTCTATAGTGGTTCTATATAGTCGTCAATTTTTAACATTCCATTCCTTGCGGTTTTCGAGAAATAAAATACTTCCACCCACTTCCACCATCATCTCTTACACCTTCACTAGAGATCAACTGTGGCTAACTCCTGTTAACTTATGAAGATCGTATCAAGTACGGTAATTGAGATATTGAAATTAATATTTTTTTTATAAATAGCCATTCCCTCACTTCCGTGTTCCACCTCCATTCTTAAGAATTTTATATCCTGGAGACTTCACTAGTAACGCTACATACAGAATCCAAATTTTATCTTCTTGATAGAATTAGTTCGGAAGATATTGTAATCTAATTTTTTTTGTAAAGTGAAATATCAAAAAATCCAGAAATTTTTTGAAAACGTTTTAGGTCTAATTGGAAATTATTAAATTGCCAATTTAAGTGACGTGTGTATAGAGCATTAGAGATATTGCGGAATTCGTGAAAATATATACAACCCCTTTACAACTCCTTAGATGTTAAATTTTATAAAATTCTGAATATGCTTTTTAAGTATTTATGTGAAAAATCGTAGAAATATAATATATTAAACTTTTCAGAAGACCTAATACATATGATGAAATTCGACCCAATATGTGGCCTCTTTTCTCACTTACAACAATTTTTGGCCCATCGCCAATGGATATGATTTTGTTTACTTAAAGCCACCAAAATTCAACTTTTTAGCGTATGCCGTTCCAGAGGTAGTTCCTAGATAACGAACGGGTGAAAATCCGTCAGAAGAGGCACAACCTCTATATTCTGATGCTATTAATTATTTTGGCAACAACTTTAACAAACATACAATTACGTAAATTTTTTTCTAACTTAGATTTTAAATCTTACTTACCGTAAACTTTAGCTCATAATAGTATTGTGAATTGTCTCTTCCGTGCGGAAAAGTTGCACGTATTACATTACCGCGCGGTACCATAATTCGCCAATTATATGCTTCGCCAGTTGTTATAAGATTCGGATATCGAGGGGAAGTTATCGTTCCATTGGTACCCGTGATTTCTATGTTTTGTGCTGAAATATTTAATGTCAATTTTTTATTAAATTTTAATTATTTAATTTCATAATTTTATATATTTCTTTATTTAATAATTTGAAATAATGGTACTTTAGTCACATGATTTCAATTTCCGCATCTCAACATAAGAAAATTTGTTTTTAATATTTTTTTATTAAAAAAATTATAAGGTAAAAACTATTAAAAGACGAGAGAATCAAAAACGCATGCGTTTTTTACAGGATTAGATTTTTATCTTCAAAATTCTGGAATAAGGTTGGAGTGACAGGTCGAATGATTATTTTTTGATAAATTCATTACTTGAGGGGTATTTGTACTACATCTGGAAAGGTATATTCTGGAAAATTTAAACTTGGTGAGTATATGAACTAGCAAACAAGGTAAAATTAAAAAAGGCATCATAAATCCATTGGCGTGCGGAGGTGGGAAAAATGGTCAGTGGAAATGGTATACCTACATTTTCACGAATTTCGTCATATCTCTTAGGTCTTTTAAAATATTGAAATTATTACTTAAGGGGAAACATCTGAGTCATCATCAATGGCGCGACAGCCCAAATCGGGCCAGGGCCTGCAGGATACATTGTCTGAAGTCATCTCGGTTCAGCGCCCGCGTCCTCCAGTTTGTGCATCTAAGAAGCGATTTGCAATCTGCGTCAACTGAATCCTCGTATCTTTTTCGCGGTTTTCCCACCGGTCGCTTGCCATGGGCTCTACCTTTCAATGTGCGCTTGGGAATTCTTCCGTCATCCATTCGCTCCACATGACCTGCCCACTGCAGCTTACGGAATTTTATAAGAGTCGATGCGGCTGGGTCGTCATAGATGTTATACAACTCGTTGTTGTACCGAATACGCCATTCAGTGCCTTCTCTTACTGGTCCCAAAATTCTTCGAAGAATTCGTCGTTCAAAAGCGTCTATTGATTTTTCAGACGCTTGGGTGAGAGTCCACGTTTCACTTGCATATAGTAGCACAGGTCTTATTATGGTCTTGTATATGCGAAGTTTGCTCAGCCTGTGCACTTTTTTCGATTTTAAAATCGGGAGAACCGAGAAATATGCCTTATTTGCTAGTGTGATCCGTTGATTTACTTCGTCCCGTTCGTTGCCGTCTCTTACAAGGTGTGATCCCAAGTATGAGAAATGATCCACATTCTCCAGATTGTAGTCCCCCAAGGTCATATTTTGTCTAGTTGGCGCGTTTCTTCTTGTTTGGGTCATGAACTTGGTCTTATTCTCATTGACCCTTAGCCCGACATCCTTTGCTGCTGAGTCTAGACAGTGGAAGACTTCCTTTGCGTCTGGAACAGATCTGGCCATGATGTTTACGTCATCCGCGTACACCACTAGTTGAGTGGACTTGATTAGTAGGGTACTTCTGGTATCAACGGGTACCTTTCTGATGACATATTCCAGGGCAAGGTTGAAGAGCATGGGAGCGAGTCCATCTCCCTGCTTCAGGCCGGATTCTGTTCGGAAGCTTTGGGTTAGCTCGTTTTGTATCCTTACTTGGGATTCAGTGTCAGTCATGGTCATTTTTGTTAATCGGACGAGTTTTGATGGGATTCCAAAGTCGAGCATTATTTTATATAGTACATTACGATCTATACTATCGTATGCCTGTTTGAAGTCCACGAAGATCTGGTGCACGTCAATGTTATACTCCCAGCATTTTTCTAGCACTTGTTTGACTGAGAATATCTGGTCAATAGTAGATCGTCCGGTTCTGAAACCACCTTGGTATTCGCCGATAATACTTTCTGTATAAGGCTTTAATCGATTATGAATTACTTTCGTCAGTATTTTGTAGGACGTACACAACAATGATATGCCTCTGTAATTTTCACATCGCAATTTATCTCCTTTCTTGTAGATTGGACATATAATGCTTTGGCGCCAGTCGACGGGTATTTTTTCTTCCATCCAAATTTTTGTCACGATTTTGTGTAGGAGGTTGGCGAGGTATGGACCGCCTCCCTTTAGGAGCTCTGCTGGTATTGCATCAACTCCGGGTGATTTATGTATTTTTTGGTCGCGCAGGGCTGCTTCCACTTCTCCGATAGTGGGTACCGTAGTTGATGTCTGCTCATCCGATGGTGCACTTGATGTTATAATTGGGTCGGTGGTCGTCACTCTGTTAGGGTTCAGCAGCTTTTTAAAGTATTCAACCCATCTTTGTTTAATTTGTTCTGCGTCACTAAGGATATTTCCTTCCTTGTCTTTACAGAGGTTTGTTCGTGGCTTATAGCCTTGTCTTATTTGTTTGACGGCAGTATATGCGGATCGTAGATTATGTGACTTCATGTCAGTATTTAGGTTTATAATTATGTCATTGAAACATCTGAGTAGTAAAATTTTTTTTTTCGCTCATCTTGAAGCTTGCAGTTTTCAGAATGATGTTTGCAAATTTAATGTTAAAACTTCAATAATTGTGAAAGTTATTGGCAATTAATCGGAATGGGCTCTTCGTGAATTCTCTATATAGAGCGTCATTCAAACACGATTATCGCGAAACATACTTTTCAAAGACGGTTCCCAAAATCTTCGGAAAACGGCTAAACCGATTAGTTTCAAAATTTCACACATTATTTTTGGATAGGTTTTCTTCTTCGCTACGTAGGATTTTTTTAAAAAGCTAAAAATTGTCACCTGTTCAAGGGGTAATAAGGGAATCGAGGAGGGTGGCGTTTTCTGTATCTCGGGAATGGCTTATGCCAGAAAGTTGAAGCTTGGTATATATATGCAGATATACTAAAGAAGTAATTTAAGGACTAGACATGTACTTAAAACTTTCACAAGTTATTACGAGTGAAAACTTTGATTCTCCTTCCAGTTTTCAGAGACCTATAAGTGAGGAAGAAATGGGTTTGATGAGCTCTTCCTACCAACATGATGACTTCCGTGTCTCTCGTAGACAAGCAAGCAATTTAGCTCGAGTTATATCCACAAGTTTGGATAAAAATGAAATCGCCTCACTATTTTCTAACATTATTTTAAAAAAAAATTATTTCAAGCCCTAAATTTACAAGAATTGCAGTTCTTAAGAAAATCATGTCGAAAATAGGACATTGTCATTGAAAATATGGAATGTTAATTAAACAAAACTCACCATAATTATATCTGGCAATGAATCCTTTTCCAACATCATCATCATTACTTTTGAATTTAATCCAGAGTTCAGCAGTTCCTGTCATTTTCGGTGCAGGTTCATTACCACAAAAAACGCCCAATATTTTTCCCGTCGGCCCATCTTGTCGCACCTCTAAATAATCTTCATTGCAACTATCCGATTTTTCAATGTCCAACTCTTCGATATTCAATTCCAATATGTTGCCGGGCGTTGCAACAATTCTCCAGATACATTCAACATTTACCGGATACGATTCCGGATATTGTGGCGATGAAAATTTTCCGGTCAACGAAGTTAAATTTCCGCCACATGCATTTTCATAGATTGAATAGAATCCTTGAAAGTCGGATATGGCTCGAGATTCGACTAAGATAGTCAGAGTATTGCCGAATGATGTTTGAATTTTTGGAAAAGTCGAACAAAATTTCGATTTCAGTGGCGATCGAATCGAATCGCCGTCATAAAACTGGAAATAAAGAGTTAGAGTTTTTAGAAATAAAGAGTTAGAGTTTTTAGAGTTTTAAATTTTGGGTTTTAAATGGTCCGGAAATATAATAAGTAACTAAAACAATCGTTTCTGTTGATTTCACAGTGCAACTTCGTCCATAACACTGAATTTGGGTGTTTTCCTCCAATCTTTTCCGGGAATAGTTGTTAGCCTATCTGTCAACCCCTCTCTGTGGTTCGTGGATAGACTAACAGCATATCCTTGGGCGAAATATGAAAGATTACTTGGGCATGGATCGTGTTGATATATTATTACCTTTACTCCACCTTGCTGACAATCCTCGTCAGTATTCTCCGAAATTGTAGCCCTTAGACTCATTTCAAATTGAGTTGTTGTAAAAGTAACGTGCTGACCTGTTTAAAATAACAACTTCTCAAGATTAAGTTTCTTTTGAGAACTTGGATACCAACCTGGTTCTGCTACGATTGTCCAAATACAATCTTCCACAATATGACTAAAAAAGGCACTCAAAAATCCAGTGTCATTGGCGTAAATCGTGCGTCCACAATTCTAAAAATAAAATATATTATTCAAAATTTAATGGAGGCTCAAAAAAGGGTACTGTGTTGTATTCAAGTTGGAATCCCTTATATTCGGTATCGCCATCAGTAAGCAATACAACGAGCATGTAATTAGATGTTGTCGTATTTCGAGTAATATTCGGTAAGTTGTTTCCGCAATGCGTTGAAAGTAAACTATCAGAATTTACATCCTTTCCGTCGTAGATCTTTACACTATCAGCGGTGCAATTAATCGAACTTTCCAGATCAAATTCCGTGAATTTAAAGCTGATTGTGGTGTAATCCTCGGCTTGAATTAACCATTGGCAATCTGAATAGGGTTCGTAGTTTTTCGGGTAATGTGGCGAATGAATAACTCCTTTATTGTTTTTAAAAGTACCACCACATTCTGTAAATAGAAAAATGTTTGTTTTTTAATTTTCATGAATTTATTTAAAAATGTTATTTAAATTTCATATTGATTTATAGAGGCAACCCTGTAAAGGGGTGTCTATGACTTAAGGAGGTTCCTCTTCCATTCCGAAACTGAAGAATACTAAGCTTGTTCAGTTTTCCTTAAAAATTGACTCTATACTATGGGTTAATTGATGACCCAAAAGGAGAACTGGAAGATCCAATATATAGCGTATGGATTCGGACAGTAGATCACCCATAAATCCTCTATGAGCAACATGCGGAAAAGGCATTTTCTACCTTATAAACATTATCACCAAGGCTGAAAAGGTTGTGAATTAATGAAGAACCACCCCAGAGTATCTTTTTATCTTTCTTAGTTTCGCACATATAGTCTGATATCTGCTTCATTTCAGATAATCAGATTTTCTTTTTTCCGAAAGCTTAGCATAAAAAGCTTTGAGTGCCTTTTGCCCGGTGTCATGTCTCATTGAATGAAACTTTGCGATTTTTGCCACATTCGGATGTTCATTCTGGCTGTACTTAACGGTATCCCACAGAATGGGCAATTTGGATAGCTTCAAGTCCTTAATAATAATTTGAATTGTTGGCGTTGATTTCATGGCGATCGGAGAGCTCCGAAACTTGTGTATTTAATATTTTGCACACTTTAATTTGTCATAAATGCAAAATACATCAGGAAGAAGAACATGTTAAATAAGAAGATACCCTTTAGATCTTCTATCATATTTGATACCATAGCAAACACTGCACAACATGAAGATGCCATGCAGACAGTTTCGAGAACGTTATTCGAATTTCAATTCATACGCGATTCAAAACCGATTCTTTAGCTGTTCATTTACCAAGATTTAATTTAATTTGAAAATGCTTCGCTTAAGGCTCACCAAAGTAAGTATGTAGATTTTTTCGACCATAGAAATATTATTAAAAAAAAGAGTGCTTTGTTTTTCCAAATTTGTGTAACTTTAGAATGCGTTGACGCAGATAAAAACACCTTTTAAAACCTGTATAATAAGTTATAAACGTTTTGTGTACTTACTTGACGGTATAGACCTATATGTTGCATTAAATCCTCGTCCGTGATTGGAAAAGTCCGTTAAAAATTGCACAAACATACTATTGCCATTGCTCCGAACTGATGTATGTGAACTATTTTTTCCGCAATATTTTGCTATTTGGTGTACAGCATCACGTCCATTAGCCAACTGAAAGTGAAGCAATTAAGTATGGTAGTTTCTTAGAGAAATACCCAGTAATTCTAGGTGTGTAGTTACAATTAAGGAATCGTAGTCACAGTCCGATGTACCCTCAATATCCAGATCGGTTACATTTAATTCTATCACATGTCCAAACTCTGTCTCGATAATCCATTCGCAAGCGGTATCGTGCGGATATCGATTTGGATAATTTGGTGATTTCAATTCGCCGGATGGTCGATTCAAAATTTCTCCACATCCCTGGATTTGATATTCCAGACGAAAACCGATTCCACTTCCCGAACTATCACTCTTGAATTTTATCATAACCATTTCAGACGTTGAATTGAAAATTGTCGTTGGCTTTTTGCAAAATTTTTTCATTAGTTCGTAACGATTTTCCTTCTTTTCGGAAATTTCGACAAAATCATACTGACATGGGTTTTCAGCTTCCGGAAAAATATCGAATTCGAATTCCAAATGTGTGAAATGTACGATTATTGAACTGCCCTTTCGTCCTTTGATAGTCCATTGGCACAATAAATTTTCGGGATATAAATTCGGGAAATGGGGCGATTCGATAACGCCGCTTGGTTCGGAAAGTTCATTGTTACAATCCGTCGAGTACGACAGTTGGAATCCTTTCGTGGCAAACGAAGAATCCGAAACGAATCGTACGAGGGCTTCATTGCGAGCAGTTTTAACGTGTATGAGGTCGTTCGGGCTAGAACAATACTTGCCGACACTATGCTTCACGTGTCCAAATCCTTCAAAAATTTCGATATAGTCGTAGTAACACTCAGAGGAAGCTTCCAATTGAAGATCCGGAATAATGATGTTAATGCGAGATCCTTTACTAACGATAATTCGCCAATCACATTGGGCATTGTGGTCGTATGGACCGGGATAATTCGGTGAAGTGATAGTTCCACGATGGGTGGTAGTTTGTCCACCACATCCTGTTGTTGTTCCGTCCCATTCGATCTCGAAACCAGTACCCGCCCCCGAATAGTCCGAAACGAACTTGATGTATAGTTGATTGGAAAAGGATGGTATCCTGTTGGGAATTTCTTCCCCGCAATAGGTTCCGATCAATGGTGAAGCGTCATTGATTCCGTTTCTGCAAAAGTCAAATATAAGCTAAAAGTTGAAACAATTCGTTCTTTGAATCATAATTGTTTTTCTCTTAAAAACAATAATCGAGACATACCAAACACCCATTTAGATTATTGGTTATAATTGCTAACTCAACACCTAAGAGATATGGCGGAATTCGTGAAAGCGTATACAAGGTCTTTACGATACCATAGAAGTTGAATACTTAAACACATAGAAGTAAAAACCAATTTGATACCTCATCAGAACTAATTAATATGACAGAACTTATAAAAAACAAAAAAAAACATTTAACTCCCTTAGCGGCTAAATTTATAGGTGATTACGTTAAAAGTCTGAGGAATTTAAGACCAATTCGATATTTCATTCCCCTCTCTACCTCTCGGGGTTGCATAACAACTAATTCGGAAATTAAATTTTAGATGATTATATAAAACCGCGAGTAAGTAAAAGTAAAAGCCCTTTTGCAACCCTTTTATCGGATGAATATCAAAAAAATAGTTTTCAGGTGATTATATGAAAATCCCTCGTAAGAGAAAATGCATTCACAATCTAATCAGACCTAAGGATGTATGGTAGACTTTAAGAAATTGTACATTCATGCATATATAACCTCTGTACTGCAACCTTAAGGGTTGAATTTGAAAAATCCTGAAAATTATTACTAAGCTTATTTTTAAAATAAAATAAATTCAATGGAATACCTAAGAGATATGACAGAATTCGTGAAAATAAAGAATTTTTCAATAGGTACATTGCAATTGTATATTAGAATAGAAACGCACCCTTACAACTTTTTGTTGGTTTGTCATTGCCAAAACGTTAGTCAAGGTTCACATTTTTATCATGGTGAAGTTCACGAACGAGCAATCCTATAACCATAGGTTTATTCAAAAGGGAAGTCTTGTATTTAAATAAAACAAAGAATATTTGAGATAATTTCCAAACGTTGGTCGTTCGTGAACTTCACCATGATAGAAATGTAAGCCTTGACTGACATTGACAGACCAGCAAAAAAGGTTAAGGGTATTTGTATTAAAATACAAAATTGTTATGTATTTACCTATTGAATACACCTTTATGCAGACCCAATTTCTACAGACCATTTGGCAACTTCCGTACATCTACTTCACTTAAACAAATTGTTTAATTAGTAGATAAGTTATATTTGGTCCAAATCCTCAGTAAACATCATCAACCTTTCTGAGCTTCAGAAGTTGTACCATATTCATACGCGTCATGCAAACCAGCTTAATTTCCGATCAAAAAAACACACATATTTTTCCAGTGAAAGTTTTTCACCTTGTCAAACTTTGAAAGGCTTAGATTCGTTTTGATGCTAGCCGAGCAGCGTGTGTGATCCACAACAGCTGAATTCTACTCTATTAAAATGGTTCATTATCAAATCAAATTGAACTATACGTGATTCGTTCCTAAGAAACTGTCCTGTGAATAGTTCATATCATTTTAAGGGCCGGTTTCACAGTCGAAGTTTAAACCAAAAATTTGGTTTAAACTTAGGATCTTACGAACAAATTCCTAAGTTTAAACCAATTTTTTGGATTAAACTTCGATTGTGAAACCGACTGCTGCTTAGGCACAAATAACTTACCTTATTTCCAAATAATCAAACACGCAACTAATTTGTGATTCCAAACTAAATTTCTTAATATTAAGTTCAATTTGATTTCCTCCTGGCACTGTAATTGTCCAAATGCATTTTTTATTCTCAGGATAATCGGCTGGATAGTTGGGTGACGTTAATAAACCGCTCGATGAGAAGTAATTTCCTCCGCATACTGCAAAATTGTAATCATAAAAATTAGCGTTTAATTAAAAATAATAATACGGATACTTTTATTGCTGTCCAGAAAATAATACGTGGCGGTAAATCCTTCACCAGTGTCGGATTGATCAGAATCGAACGTTATTGTAATTATATTTGAAGAACTTACAAAGGTTGGTGGTGTATTGGTACCACAGTATCTTAAAAAGTAAGATAGTATTTTAATTCATTTCAAAACTGAATAATATTGTAGAAATGTGTTTATTGCAATATGTTCGAACGCTTCAAGCTGGAAAATAGTTCGTAAGACAATCTTTTGAGGATTATTATAGCTATTCTCTTTTTTTTCTTTTGATGTAAGATGTTACCGATTTTAAATTTGAAGACTGCTATAGACAATCATTTTTTTAGGTTTTCTATGTATGGAACGGATTAGACTAGAAAGTAGAGACTTGCTCATATTTATATATTTAACTCAGAAGTATTCTAAAGGACCCAAATTTTCAATTACTAACGTGATACACTTGGTTAAAAACTTATTCCGGAATTCATACCTTGTGTCTAAAGAATTCTTCCGTATGTTCCGCCACATACAATTGGCGTAATTGGAATATATGAGAAATGAGGCATAGAAAATCGCAATCTCTTTTTTCGGTATACCAAACTGAAGTTAGGGGGCTTACCTTCAAATCAAAGTGGACTACACGCTACTGTGTATTAAAGGTTTGTGGTTAGCGTTTTTTTAGAAACGAGAAGGTCAGAGATACAATGCAGGTTACTATGCAACTGCCAATATTAAAAATAATGTTCCAGTTAGCACTCCTGGTTATTCTTTAGGTTGTCAGTCGCATAGTAACCTACAACATCGCATCTCATCATTAAATGCGGTACGGACACCACCCAAAAAATTATAATGTTACACCCACACTGTTCGCTAATTCTTTATTTATTGTTTTTAATTTAAACCAAAACATGGGAGTTGAAATATCGACACTACTCTTTAGGGATTAGATATTAATAAAACAGATTTGTAGGCGATTATTTAGAAAGTTTTATTGTTGCAGTACAAAAAAATTACCCCAGATCTCATCAGACCTAAAAGATATGTCGGAATTCGTTAAGAAGTACATAATCATTTTACATAATCATTTTACACCCCTGTGAAATATTGCAAAATCCCGAAAATAATTTCTAGATTATTATGTATAAAGCCCATTGAAGTGAATTCGATCTAAAAAATTGGTCGTAATTCGTAAAAACTTGAACAATACCTTACACCCCTTAGGGGTTTAACATCCAGAAATTCTTAAATCGGGTTTTTCCCCGATTACCTATATTCAAAACTTCAAGAAGCAAAAGTTAATTCGATATCTCATTAGATCTAAGGAATGTATCGGAATTCGTGAAAATGTATCTATACATCTATGGATATCTAGAAATTTGGGAAAAAATGTTTAGGCGCTTATATAAGGAACACGTAGAAACAAAAGCAATTTGATAACTCGAAATGCCTAAAAGATATCACGAAGTTCGTAAAATGTCGAATAAATCCATTTTCACGGGCATTTTTTCACTTCACCTTCGTACGCCAATATGATCTTTTTTTTTTTTTTGCTCTATTTACTGACGTAGTACATATCTAGACGTACTAAGTTTTAACTTTTTAGCATAAGCCGTTTCTGAGATATAAAAAAAACAACCCCTATCTCCGTAAGTTGCTACTCCTTTTAGAAATTGGTTTTTCTAGGTTGCCCCTACTGTGCCTCTATATCGTAGTCGTAAATTGTTAGCTTTCTATCGTATGCGGTTTTTGAGAAATAAAACCATAATTTTTTTCTTTCCACCCCCTTCCACCTCCAACTTCCTACTACCTCACCCTAAACTTCTTTCTTAGCTAAAAGTTTAATAGGTCTAGGTTAGGTTAGGTTGAGAAGGTCCATCCCGAGAGATTACTGCCGGTCCATTGTGGTCTCCTCGTATAAAACCGGACTCTATACTACTAATTCTGAATATTGCTCTTCCTTAATAGGTCTAATTCCTGCTTAAATTTCTAAACCATATCTGAAATTCTTCTTTTATAAAGAAAAGCTTGCCAACAGCCTTGGGCGAAAATTTATTATTTTACGGGTCAAACTTTGTGAAAATGGGATCTCACTAGAATTCTCTCGGCACTGCCACATAGAACACATGAATTACGTAGGTAATTGGGTCGTATTCGCAACCTCCAGGTATGTTGCTCTCACTTCCTCAAAAAACATTATTCATACGCAAAAGGAGAAACGAAAACCGGAACGAGAACTATTTTTTGTTGAATTATGAGAGCTTCTATATATGGTGAGTTTCAAGCTTCAACTGTTTTGTTTAAGCTGTTGTTCAGGTATAGAATCCGGAAGACTTCCAAATCTCACCTACCAGACTGTAACTCCTCTAAAGAGTTGAAGTCGAACTCTTCCATGGATCCGTCAAAGGCATAGCAAGGTTTTCAGGTAGATCTAACCATAATTAAAAATAGTAAATTCACGAATGAAACTTACCTTCCAACTTTTCCACCATTCTGGGTTCCATTATCATAAATTTGGACGTAATCGTAGTAACAATCAGTAGTTTCTTCCAGATGAAACGAGAGCCATGAAAGCTGAATTTGAAATCCAAGCGGGGCCAAAATAATCCATTCACAATGAGCGTTATGAGCGTAACCTTCAACATCACCATCCCTAAAAATTGGCGGCTTGATCAACGCATGCGGCTCTTTGAAGATACCACCGCACCCTATTTAATTAACGAAAGTACTTAATTCTGCAATTATTACAAGCAGCTTAAAATTTTTACCAATATCAATGAAGGTGTAATTCGCACGAAATCCTCGATTCGGATGCGATTCATCCGTTTGTAATTTCAAAGTTAATAAATTCGATTTTGATAACGTCATTGGAGGTATGCCATTTCCACAATATTTAAAACTGCTTGTTGTGCTTACCCCGTCAAAAATCTATGGTAAAAGAAAAGAAACAATTTAATAATAAATTAAAAATTTTATAGTCGTTACAAACCTCAACAAAATCAAATTCACATTGCGTACTAAGCTCTCCACTTTCTGATAAAATCGATAGTCCTCGTTCCAGATGAAAATCTTGAAATTCCAGCTGTATGGCCTTGCCGGCTGGTGCCTCGATAATATACTCGCACAGTCGACTATTTAAATAATTTTCTGGATACATTGGTGATGTGAACTCACCTTCAGATTCTTTGAATGTTCCGCCACAAACTGAAAATTTTATCAAAAGTAATCATAAAAAATATTGACAATAGACTGTTGCAACAGAACAAGAATTTTAATTGGGACTTGTTTCACTCTTCATGCGCTTCTATATATATAAGACTAAATTCCACTTTATAGCATAAACCGTTCTCATCGAAGAGAATTCAATTTTTCAGTACCTATGCGGTGTTGTTGAAGCAGTGCATACTTTTCGGAAAATAAGTACTGCTACTGTATTGTATCAGTACTGCTGAATATCATTGATCGTTTCTCGAAATATGCATTAAGGCTGGTTTACATGACGACTGCAAACAATTTTTACTGATATTGCGAGGGAGCTTGCTTATCGAGTTTACAATGGAGTAGAAAGCAACCACTGCGAAAAGTGACATTCACATAGATGGTCAATATTTTTTGCTGGTTATAATATCTGTTCGTTTCACTCCTGATCAGTTTCTCATTAGAGATTTTCCTTCTCCCTCACAATCTCAGTGAAAATTGTTTGTAGTCACCATGTAAACCGGCCTTTAGTTTCTTTTTCAATAAACGGATTGGAGCTAACATTTAGTATGCTCAATTTTAAGAAAGTTTAAAGCAATTCAAATATGTATGTTAAAAATGAATTCTTACTTGTATCATATTGAAGGCGGAAGCCCTTTTCCGCATGTGAAAAATCTGATTTGAATTTGATCAATAAAGTATTTGTTTCAGATTTGTAATCCTTAGGTTTATTCGTGCCACACCACCGACCGACTTTTGGATCTTGATCTGTTGATCCATCGTAGATCTAAAAAAAATTTTTATTTCATTAAGTTTTAAAAATTAAATATTTTTAACAAAACTCACCTCTACGTAATCAAAGTCGCATAGCCATGCATTTTCCAGTTCAAATTCCAGAAAATGAATTTTAATTTTATTTTGAGCGGGCAACTTAATTAAGTAGTCACATTCTAAATTATGCGGATATTGGCTACTTGCAACAGGTGTTCCAAATTCACCTTTTGTTCCAGTAAAAATGCCACCACAGCCCGGGAATCCTTCGACTACGGTGTAATGAAGTTGGAAACCGGCGTCGGTATTGTCACTATCCGAATGAAAATGGAGCGTAACTTCGTGAGATGGAGTCGTAATTGGCGGTGGATGGGACGTATTGCAATATTTTTCCAAAAGTGGACCCTGGGCTGAGGAGCCATCGTAGATCTGAGGATGAAGGATTAATAGAAAAATTTGAATTGATTTAAAATAAGAAATTTGTTAAGACTTTGTCGTAATTTCAGGAGGCGCTTAAAGTGGGCAATCTTTTCTTCGACAAGCCTTTACCTTCCCCAAAATCTGGTAGACCAGATTGCCATGATACACGATCTCCTAGAGTCACAATATATGGTTTCACAATACCTTTGGCATGTTATCGTTTACTGAGTCGGTTAGGTCCTTTTGATTAAATTCCTGTCGAACTTGAAGGTGACCGACAAGGTCTCCTGCCTTAAATTGATGATCCTGCTGAAACCTTATGGCCTCTCTCAAAGCCTCCTTCTTCATCTCTAAGTGTAATGGTGCCAAGTCTATCATCCCTTCTATTGCAGCAGTGGGACATTATTTAAGCCCCCAGTAATGCTAAGAACAGCACGCCTCTGAATTTTTTCCAAAGCCTTCTGTGCTCTGATTTGTACAACCTTTGGCCAGCACACCATAGCAGCATATGTGATCATTGATACTAATGTAATAGACTTCTAGGTCCAGTACACCCTATTTGGTCTGAGACCCCAAGTGGTACTACACAGCCTTCGACACGCTCTGAATAGCTCTGTTTTTTTTTCAACTGGATCAAGATCAAAATCATTCGCTTTATATTGAAAACAACAACAAAGAGATTATCTAAAATCAAAATGGGATCAAAGTTGGATCAGT
Organism: Beris chalybata; assembly: GCA_949128065.1. Lineage (NCBI taxonomy): Eukaryota > Metazoa > Arthropoda > Insecta > Diptera > Stratiomyidae > Beris > Beris chalybata. The sequence continues at coordinate 8,523,173 of OX421895.1, read as the reverse complement.
TTTTCGCAATTAAAACCGTTTCTCGCTTCACGAAAATGTTTACTATTTTAACATTTTCACAGATGGCGCCCTGCGTTTCAGGTAAATTTGTAGCAGGAATTTGAAGCCAATAGTCTAGAATAGTCGTGGGAAACCAATACATTCTGTACGAAAATTTAAGTCTATGTGTAATATAGAGACAACATGTTCAAAATCGTGCATTTTCTATACAGTTTCATCCCTACATGCATAAAGGGAAACTACAAGTAGCCCTGATCATACAGTTTATCCAAGACATTTACCAATATGGTTGTTAGCCCTGCTAAACTAGCTTCTGGGTCGATCCACATCGTTTTTTTCAATTGTGATCTGATCCAGTTGAAAAACACACCTAATGTTAGACCAGGGATCACCAGTGTATCACCCAATAATATGCATATAGTACGTCACTGTACTTGGATCGCATATCATGATTTCAATAAAGTAATTTGTATACAAGCAGTCTATCCAAGGTATTACTCGTGTGGAGATGTTTTTAAGATGTAAGTTCCAAGTCAAACACTTGTCCAAGGTAATTCCCAAGTATTTGATATAGGACACACACACAAGTTTTAGTTTCAACCGTGTTATCTCCACGAAAAGGGAACAGAACCACATTGAATCCTCTTCACTCCCAAACGAGATCTAATGTACCTACTTACCGCCAGATAATCATAGTCGCAATCCTTATGAGATTCCAACTGCATCGTGAAGAACATAATTTGAATCCTTTTCGAATACGGTCCGATCAAATGCCATTCACAATCTCGATTCGGTGGATAATTGCTCGGTGATCCAGGCGATGCGATTGTACCGTGCGTCGAAATTGCTATTTCGCCGCCACAAACTGGATCAATACTATCCCATGTCAATTCGAATCCATCGTGGGCCGTTGAATTATCCGATCTAAACCAAAAATACAGCATATTATGCGTGGAGATTATTTTTCCGCCTTTCGGCAATTCCGATCCGCAAAATCGTCCAATCATTTGAGATGCCGAACTACCGCCATCGTGAATTTGCAACCAATCGAAGAAGCATCCCAGTGAACTTTCCAAATTGAATTTGTTGAATGTTATATTGAGGACTTGAGTTGAATTTGTCCGGATCAGCCAGGCACATCGCTGATTATGGTCGTAGGTTGTAGTAAGTGGATACTTCAGAGTTCCCGAGGGTGCAGTTAGAACTCCGCCACATCGTGTCTGTACTGCTTGGCATTGACGACCGCGATAACGAATCGGACATAAACATCGATATCTATTACGATTCGCTTGGATGACACAAGTTCCACCGTTTTGGCAGGGATTTCCCATGCATGGGTCATACGGTCTATCGCAATTGGGCTGCAAAGTTCCTGCTGGACACAGACATGTAGACGTTGTTCCATTAGCAACACAGGTTCCACCGTTCTAGAATTTTTTTGAAATTTATTATCATTGGGATTCTCAAAATCTGTTCTATTACTTACCAAACATCGGTTTTGGCAAGGATCGACAAAACCCGCTGTACATCCACTGGGACCAACACCATTTCCATTCATTCCAACAGGACAACTACAAACGATTACATTCGAAATTTCCCGGCATGTAGCTGAAGGATGGCAGATATTGTGTGAGCATGCACCACCTTCAACCCTAGTACAGGTTTTCCCATCACCAGTCCATCCCAGAGGACATTCTCCACAGTGGTATGATCCCTGTGCAATAACAATATTAGTTTGTTTAAAGATATACTTACAAAGACTGTCCAACTCACATAGCTGTTGATGCATGCTACCAAAGGATTACTACTACATCCGCCATTATTTAAAGCACACTCGTTAATATCGTGACAAACATAGCCGTTTCCAGTGAATCCAACAGGACACGGTCCACAGGCGAATGATCCTGGCAAGTTAATACACGTAGAAGTGCAGGGTGGCTTCATTTCGGCGCATTCATTTATGTCCACTGTACAAGCCGGTGTTACACCATTGGTTTTCCATCCTTGCTCGCAAATGCACCTGTATCCTGGAGTACCGGCTGCGTTAATACATGTTCCATGTCCGCACAGCTCTAAGGCCGAGGAGGTTTTACAGTCCGCATTTCGTTGGGTACAGTGGATTCCAACCCATCCAGCCGAACATAAGCAGCTGGAAAGAGAATAAGAAATTATTGGGGTATATATACCTGCTCGTATTGTTTGCACAGAAGTTCAACTTTTTAGCCTAAACTATTCGCAGTTTAACGTGTTGAGTAAAGTACAGAGACCATTTTTAATTACCAGGAAGTTGTTTTGAAAGACAGGACTGAAAAATTTACATTGTTCCAAAATTCTTCGTACTGATTTTAAGGGATTTATTCTGCTTCACTTTTCGAGAATTTTTCAATGGCTAACTTCTGCAGCACCTAAGACAGGCTGCCCAAAACACTTTAAGTAGAGATGCGTCGTTCAGTAGAGACCTGTTCCAAAAGTACACTTCATTGAAGTGAGTTGGTGAAGTAACTCACTTCTTTTGGTGAACTGCAGTTTCATTGGACACGTGACAAAAAACCTTCTGGCAAAAGAAAGGAACGATCAGTTCCGGAACTATTCCACGAAACTGTGCAGACTTTTTTTTAAGGTCCTCATGTTCTACATCGGAATGAGGGAAATGAATGGATGAATGAGTTCAGGAACTACTTCACGAAACTTTGGTGACCTTTTTTTGTTTAGGTCATCATCAGTACATGTAATGACGAAACGAGGGAATGAACAGCTCCGGAACTAGTTCAGTGAACTCCTCCCTTCAAGTGAGTAACTCGGAGTGAAGTAAGTCACTGAAAGGAACTGCTTTTCCCATCTCAAACTTGAAGTAATAAACGGTCAACGTCTTGGCTTTAACTGGGCTTCGCTAATAGCGAAACTAAGCTTGTTCCAATGAACTTACTTGTACGATCCTTGAGTATTAACGCACTGTCCCCTATTCTGGCATCCTAAATCTGTTCCGGCGAATTGAGCACATTCGTTCACATCTTGACCACATGTAGTTCCCTGTTAAAAAAAAAATGTTTTCGTAATCTATCCTACTAACTTGAAATTCTGGTAATTTTCCGAATAATATATGAAGTACCTCCCAATTTGGAGGACATTTGCACATAAAAGTATCATAAAGATCGGTACAGGTTCCGCCATTTTGGCAGGGATTACTTCTGCAGTTGTCTTCCGTGATTTTGGTCATAAGCCTTTCGATTTTTGTTTCAAGTAGAGTAATGCGTCGGAAGGCATTCCGCAATCGGTAATTTTGTCCGTTTATTCTTGTTCTATATAAAAATTGATCGGATTCATATTGTTGCTAGAGACAAAAAAATATAAAATTTACCCATTTTCTAGTTGTATAATCCTTTCTGATAGAGTTCTAATTCGAGCATTTAAACTACCCAATTGAACGCTTATACCGCCATTAATGTCGTCTTCGCTCCATATGGGAAGACCCTGATGTCCACGCCCTCTAAAACCATCGATCATTTTTAACAAGTTCATATCGTTGATATTAAACCATGATCGTCCTTTAAGATGAATTGTTATGTTTTTATCCACTCCTGATTCCAGGATCAGATTGCCATCGCGAACAATCAATTTTGGCCTAATATATGAAATTTTATAGAGGTTCTCTTTCACTGAACTGAACTCGAATCAAAAGCAAACTTACAGATCATCGTAAACAGCACCGATCGTTCCTATTTGCAATAGGATTAATACCGATCCTAATAACAAGGAAATTTCCTTTCTCATGATCACAATTTAATTAACTTTCATTATTATACGCGAAAAATAATTCGTAATAATTGGTGCGCAGCTTAAACGAAACTGAACTGATATTGAAATTCATTTAAAGAACTTGTTGAGGGGCGTACTTACGATTCGATCATTTCACTGATCTATCATTTACGCCCATTTCAGATAAATATGCATCTTGTGGTATGAATTTATCAGTGCCCGAAGAACTATGTAGAAACGATTATGAAAACTTATAGAGTTAATGATTATAGTAAATCCATTTTCTATCATATTTATGAATGAATAGCAAGCAGAAAAAAGAGTATCCAAAAACTAAGCCAAAAACTACAAAATTAACGCATTATTTGATTCCAAAACCAAATAAATCGGTCCTACCTTTGCATTGTCTTGATCATATTGTCAAATCAGTAGAGGCGATTCAATATCGAATCGCATATGTGAACGTGAATTCGCTTCCTCTTCTCGAATAGCTATCGGATCACCTGCATGAATCGAAATAGAATCGCCTGGTCGGGAAAAAATTACACATGCTGAACGAATTACTTTTGAGGTATATTGATTGATCGTTTAAACATTTTTTTTTATAATAAAGAAATTAATTATTAATTAGTATTAATTATTAACTAGTATTTAATAATTATTTTTCAATTTCAAATTGAATGAAGATATTCGAAACTGCTTCACTGAACTCGTTCCTTAAAGTGAGTGAGAACTTCACTAAAAGGAACTGATTTGACAATCTCTACTGCATTTACGAGCAAGAATAGTCAAATATTTGACGTAATGGCCGTGTAGAGTGTAATACAGGCTTAAAGAATAATAATATTTAAACTAAAATTTATGTAAATAATAGAGAGAAGGTGGTGTAGTTTTTATTTGAAACGCGGCTTATGCTCAAAACTAGAACCTATGTACGAATATGGATTTGCAATAGTAAAGTCATTTAGTAAAACAATTTTGTTATTTCCATTGGTGTGCAGAAGTCGAGAGTATGATGAACGTTACGTCTCGTACGGAACAAATATCTCTCGAATTACGTTCAGAAAGTTCAAATTTTTTTAGGGGTTGGAGGGGAGGGTGTTCTAAATAGTCTATAAAGTCTTATGTTCTCAAGTCGAAACTTGATAATTGTATCTAGCTGTAAATATTTTAAGGGCGTACAACAGAAGAAGATGAATCAAACAAACAAAACAATGTTAAAAATAATATGCGGTAAAACCCAAGTAGATATTATATATGAGCTTTAAGCTTGTGCTACACTAACCGCCATGTTGTCAAATATTTGACTGAACAAAACTTTATCGAAAAGCTTTCCGGAAAATAGACCTAATGTATACAGCAGCGGCGGCTCGCCGCAAAAAGCTAGTGAGGCTGCGCTTTAAGCTTGTGTTACACTGCATGATCAATGAGAGCTTTCTACAAGCTCGACATACATTTCACGAAAATATATGCAAGAAACTGGGAAAATGCGAACAGTGTAACACAAGCTTAAAGCTTAGCCTCACTAGCTTTTTGCGGCGAGCCGCCACTGGTATACAGCGATTCAAAATAATGCGTCAAACAATATAATTTGACGATTACACTATCTGACTGCACCAGCGGCGGCTCGCCGCAAAAAAGCTAGTGAGGCTGAGCTTTAAGCTTATGTTACACTGTATGATCAATGAGAGATTTCTACAAGCTCGCCATATATTTCACGAAAAAATATATGCAAAAAACTGGGCAAATGCGAACAGTGTCGTTAAAGCTCAGCCTCACTAGCTTTTTGCGGCGAGCCACCACTAGACTGACTGCACATGCAAGCGTGAATAGTCAAATATTTGACATACCTACATTGCAGTGGCGGCTCGCCGCATAAAGCTAGTGAGGCTGAGCTTTAAGCTTGTGTTACACTGTTCGCTTTTTTCCCAGTTTTTAGCATATATTTTCGTAAAATGTATGGCGAGCTTGTAGAAAGCTCTCATTGGCCATACAGTGTAACACAAACTTAAAGCTCAGCCTCACTAGCTTTATGAGGCGAGCCGCCACTGCTACATTGTAATACAGGCTTTATGCTAGTTACAAGTATTATATTGCTTTGAAGGTGTTGCAAATAACAAATAATATAAAAATGCATCGCAGTAGCAAAATAACATTATAAATAATTCCGTAACATGTTCGAATAACTACTTGTTATTGATGTAACAATGGTGTTTTACTACATGACAATAAAACCGGAATGCAAAATTCACTGCCATATTACACCTTATTTAAATTTTCTACATCAATTCTCTCACGCATAGCAATGTTATGATAATATATTTTCAATGTGTATTAGCAACAATTAGAATCTAATTAATCATTCATATAATTTAGTATTATAAAAATAAAACAACGAGGCTAGTACTTGAACGGGTATATTGCATATTTACAAACTAAAAGTTGCTCAATTACAGAGCGCTCATAAATAACTAAATTATATAGCTATTTTATTGTCTTTTGATAATATTATGGATTTAAGGTTTAATACAGCTTTAAAAGTTTTAAAGACACCAACAAGCGCAAAAAATATTTTCTTTAGTAATAATACTCAGTTTTTCATTAAATCCTTGGCTTTTCGTCAGAGTCTTCAACACACGATAACTGTAGAACGTTTATTTTTATTTTACACTCAATAATGAAATTAAGTACGTTAATGTCAATGTTTAAAACACAAAACGCACTGTGTACACTAACTTTTATAAAAGTCCATAATTATTGTTGTCTATAAGTGGCTAGTTTCATAGGTAACATTGATTCACTGTCGTTTATCCGAGAAACGAGATCGTTGACTGAAAGATTTTTCTTGATGTTGTTACTAAATATCATCTTGTCAATTTTAATCTGAAGGTAAATTTATATCGCTAGATAAACTACTACAGAATTTCTCTACATTTAACTAAAATCATTTCGTCACTTGACTAATTCTTTTTTTTTTTTTAATAAAGTTTAATATCGTTATGTATCCGTTTGACTTTGTGTTGTAAAAGAGCGATCTCCACGTTTGCAAAATTTTCAAAATTGATCACACTAGCAGGATCAGAAGGATATTAGTAGCCTAAGGAGGTTGTGATTTTCCTTTGTTAATTTAATTTAGATTAAAGGTTAATTACTTCAAAAGTTATTAAGCCAGGGCGAGTTTACCCTCGTATGGAAGGTGATAAAATTGGAGTTCATAATAAAGAGGAAACAAATTAGTCCTTTCCACGCTATTCTGGAATCTTGTAGTGGACTCCTTTCTGCATTAGCATACAATGCTGTTCACTAAAAGGAGCAGAGTACCTCAAGTGTGGTTGCCAACATTGTTTGTCACGCGGCTACAGCCCTCAGCTGTGGTGAAGTATCTAGACGCCGTATTAGACTCGAAGCTTAGCTTCAATCTACATCTGTATAGAGTCCATTTCAATTTTCTGGTAATAGATGTCGGATCTTTGGGAAAACTTTATGAAATCCCTAAATTTGACCACAGTCTTCTTAAGACGTGTTGAGAAGGGCACTCGCTGGCTGAATAAATTGGGGAGAAGAGAGTGTAAACTGGGTTCCGAAATCCGAGGAGGTTGATTTGTTCGCTCAAGAAAGGTCGAAAGAACCTATCGGTTGTCCGAGAGCATTACAAAATAAAGTCTCTATAGGCTCAACGGTTCTATCTGGACCACAACCACCAATCAAAAATGTTCCTCACTGGACCGGACTCTAGAAGAACTAAGTTTATAGCAATCTACTGCAGGAGAACGATCATCATAAATCATAAAGGATGAAAATCATAGGTTCTCCTATACGTGACCATGTGTGAAAATATGTGAAGAGGAGGAATCCGCACAACACTTTTCTTTTGAATTCACAACTTTTGCTCGAACATGACTGGTCACATTGGGTACTAACTCCATTTGAAAAGATAAGCTTACCACAGATCCTCATCACAGGTCCTAGCCAAAGTGTTAAAATTCAGGAAGAAGTTGTACCCAACTGTTTGGGAAAACTTAAAGGACTCCTTAGAACCTAAAGAACAGGCTTGAGGAAGAGGAAGCCGTTGTGTAGCAATTATACTTGCCTACAAGGGAAGAAGGAACTAAGGTGAGTTTCGAAGGAAATCGAACCTGTTTAAGGAAGGAAGAAACCTTCTTAGCATTTATTTCATAAAGAGCGAAGGATTTACAGCCATGGACCTTATCATGGGTGTATATTGAAGGTATCCGATCTAGTATGTTTAATTCTTATGAAGGAGAAGCTCATAAAAGAAAGGGACCCAGTCAGGATTAAAATTTCAACCTTTAATCGAATCATGAGTCGTATCATATGATGAAATCAAAAGGTGTTGAGTTCAATTTTGAAATATAATAGTTAATATTAGTTCCTTCAACGTTTCAACTTCTTATCATTATCTGGGCGCTAAAATAGAAAATAACCAAGGAAACCGGTTAGAATCTAAAGAAAATCATCAATCTGTTAATTATTTATTACTTTATTAAATATTCATGACATGCATACACAAACATTTTACTTGCGCTAAGAGTAGACTTTAATACTTTTTTCAGTTAGATAGAAAAACAAAATAGTTAGTGAAATGGAAAATGAATTACTCATTTAAGGATATTGTCCGTAAAATAGCTTCAACTACGCTATACGGATCGCAATTCGAGCTTGGTCGACGATCCTCAAAGTATCCTTTTCCATCGTCTGAAACACCCCGTGGGATTCGAATCGATGCTCCACGATTGGCTATTCCTGCACTAAAATCATGTATTGAACTGGTTTCGTGTCGTCCAGTTAAACGTCGTTCATTGTCACGTCCTTCGTTCGGATCGTACGCTCGTATATGACGATCGTGACATTTCGATAGTTTGGCAATAGCCTTTTCAATTTCCCTGAAAATGAAACAAACAATGTTGATGAAATTCCACTCGATCTGGACCCTTTTTCAGAATCGAACATACTGTAGTCCTCCATCTGCTCTCATTTTCTTAGTTGAAACGTTGGTGTGCGCACCTGCACCGTTCCAATCACCCGGCATTGGTTTAGGGTCTAGTGTTGCTACAACCTACGATAATTTTATGATTTTCATCAGAACTAAGATTTCAATTTATATTTTAATTTATATTTACACCAAATTCTTCAGCAATCCTGTGAAGTAAAAATCTCGACATCCACAAATCATCGGCCACAGAGATTCCAATGCAAGGTCCAACTTGATATTCCCACTGTAGTACAGAAATTAAATAAATATTTCTTCGACTTGGAATGAAAACTGCTTTAAAATTACCTGAGCAGGCATCACTTCAGCATTCGATCCACAAATTTTAACACCGGCATAAAGGCATGCTTGATAATGAGCAGTAACAACATCCCTTGCATACACCTGTAACGATTTTTCAGTAAATAGAGTAATAAGGAGAAAGGTTCGCGACTTGACAAAGAGATGGCGTTCAAATTGGCGCATTTTCCAGCAGTCAAAATGTGAAATACAATAGTGATCAATACCAATAACGAAAGCTACGACGAAAGCAAACAAAAATTGTTTTATGGTGCAACAAATTAAATAAACAAATGAAAGCGAAGAATAATTGGGCTACTGTACAACTATTCAGTTCTTATGTGACCACAGGGCTATTTTGAAATATTTTCTGCCTCTAATATCCTGTTGTTTTACTAACCACGAAGGATATAACGTCAGTGCTAGTCTTACGCGTTTAGGTTTAGACTTCCGTTGGTGACCCCGATAGATCCTATTGCAATAAAGCTATTTAAAAATTCAGAATACAAGAAAATTTAAACGCAGGATATCAAAATGGACGATATTGTATTAAAAACGATATTGTATTAAAAAAATATTTTAGATTTTGAGAAAAATAAATTTTGAGCAAAATAAATTCTTGTTTTGAAGACATCGACGCATTGGGAATTGGTCAACAAAGTTGGTGTCATGAATTTGAAGAAGGAATGAATAACTTTTATTAAAAATTTAGGAAGTGAATAAGTGCTGTGGACAGGTAAGTACTATTGCCGAGAATAGTTTCCTGTGGATGACAACAGCTGCTTTTATGGTATGCCCCATCGGAATTGCTAATACTTAGTACTGACTCCTGACACTGAACTACTAATACAAACCAATTTTGTCTATCACCAGAACAATGGGTATACTATACTACTTCGAGACCAAAAATCAACTTTTCAACCCAGTCGCATACCTTATTAGCTCCAACTCCGCAATAGTAAGGTCCCTGTGGACCAGGGTAACCATTTTTCGGCCATCCCAATGGATGCAAATCGAAATCCAACAATGTATACTCCTGTTCAATTCCAAACCATGGTTCTTCGTCAGTACATTTACTGGTAACTTCTAAACATGTTTTTCTCTTGTTGGTTGCTGTTGGTGAACCGTCCGATTTGTACGTATCACACATCACGAGAATGGCATTACCACGTCGAAAAGGATCGCGATAAATCGCTACCGGATGCAAATATGTGTCTGAATTGGATCCTTCGGCTTGATATGTGGAACTGCCGTCGTAGTTCCAAACTGGCAACTCTGAAATGAAAATAATATTTTTTTTGTTTTCAAATTTAATATGATATTATGTATTAAATCTAGTTATTATGAATTGTTGGGTACACCAAAACCACTTGCATAACAAGCAAATAATGACATCTTAGCCATAGTTACATAATGTGAAATTAATAATGTTGGTTGATTCGTTTAGTAATTAATATCGATTTTAATTCCAGAAGGTTAGTACAAGATCATCTCTATCTTAATTTTAATTAGCAAGAATTTTGTATTTCGTTATTCGAGTAGGGTATGAAGACTACTCTCCATGTAATTCGCCAATACAATATCACGTCACACCTAAGATATATGACAGAATCCGTGAAGATAATTCTCAACCCCATTTCGCCCCTTAGGTGTTGACATCCAAATGCGGTTTTTATGAAAATCCTGGAGAAGTAGAAATAGATATGACGAAATTCGTTAAAACGTGTTCAATTGGCATATTTAAACTGAAATATTAAAAAATATATCTCGAATTTAATTTTGAAATTAGGCATAATATATCAGTCCCGTAGAAATTAAATACAACTCTATATCTGATCAGCCCTAAAAGATATACCGGAATTCGTTAAAAAAACCCAACATCTTCTCTCACCCCATTTGAATACTAAAAATTTGAGAAATTAGGGATTTTCGTCAAAATCCGGGGGAAACAAAAAGTACTTCGTCATCTCACCAGACCTTATAGATCGTGAAAACATGTTCAATCGAATAACCGGTATCTTAAGGTTGCACTGCGAATACTGTAAAAATTTCGTATGGCTCTCGAATTTGTTTGTAGGTTTTTTTTTTAATTTTAATTGGAATTCGTCGTAATGTATCATAAGTCCTGGAGAAGTTAAAAGCAATTCCATATCAAACCTAAGAAATATACCGAAATTCGTGAAAAAATAAAAATTATAAATTAGTCGTTTTTGTCCAATTTCGGAGAAATAAAAATTTCACCACACCTAAGATCAGACGCGTAGCGTGAATCTTCGTAGGGCTAGCGCAACGATACGATCGCTGAATTTTTTGATTACTTCGTGGAATTTAGCAATCGGAAGTTTATTTCTGAATAAAAATGACGTGTTTATGGTTATAGAATTCATAGAATTTGATGATCGTGTTATTGCGCTACCCCAACGAAGTGCCTAAGATATATGGCGGAATTCATAAAAATATGTTCAATAGACTCATCGACTAGTTGGTCTTATACTATGAAAATATTGCCAATGTATTCTCGAAATTGATTTCAAGGTTTTTTTTTCAATTTAAAGTCATAATATATGAAATTTCCTGAGAAGTAAGAAGTAGTTCATTGGACCTAAAAGATATAACGGAAATCGTTATAAATTTTATATCTATATTTATTTTATTCTTAAACCAAACGGCAATGTACCTTTGATTTTTTATTTTACCAAAATTACTTTTCGGTTGATTTTTTTAAATTTAAAAGTAATTTTCGATAATGGAATATTTGCAGGCCATGATTCTCGATTGGGTGTGAAAAACCATATTACAGCAACTAGACTTTGTAATAATTAAGTAAACTCCAATTTAGATATACTCTGCTAATTCGAATCGTAGACGTATCTCTTTTCTCCGGCTTAATTTTATCTGCATACTTTCATATCTTTTTGATTCGATAGTAAAGACGAAGTGACTCTCATATGTGTATGCAATGCATGCAACTTGCATTTTTATCAATGGAACCATGATCGTCGCAATTTATTGTCAATGTCAACATCAGGTCTCGAATTATTTGTCATTCAATCGTTTTGTAAGCCGATTATGCAATCAATTTATTAGTTGGTGTGTAATCAATTAGAGTGTAATAGACATGGATGGTCTGCGGTGACGGTCACCATATGGACACGAGTGCACGCCATCGATCCAGGAAGATTACTGTAACTGACTTTAATTCTATTTATTTGCTCGAGTGCATGTTACCATAGATTAGAAGTTTTGAACTACTAGGTCAATATGTGCTTAGAAACAATAAAACACTACTATGTATTTAATAAGAATTAGAGTTGACAACTAGAAATTGTTTACTGGCGTTTGAAGACATGCAAATATGTAAATTGTATCAACATATTTATTTCAAGGTGCAGAATACGCTATCAAGAAATTTGATTTGCTTACATCGAAAATTTTTAGTAATAACAGGTAAACGCAGAATACACAGAACAGATTAAGATATTTGCCAACTACATTCTAACATACCGACATAACTGAAAACGAGAACATATTCGGTGCACGTAAGAGCTGAATTCTGCGAATGCATTTTTCAATTTGCTCGATTTAGACTAACAGTTTGCTAATCAAATGATTTGAATCTACTATCTAAAAATTATGGATAGTTGTACAATATGTTGAGCTATCTTTTCCAAAAATAATCATATTATGCAAAGAATTATTTATCTACACTTCTTTAGACGCTGGAAAATCTTTCTGTAGGGTTTTTTTTGGTTTTTTCGCACGAGCTATAATAGTGTTTCTATAATTATCAATAATTTATCTTCCAAGCCGGTCCTAATGAAATCAGCTTACAACCGCTGATTCTATACCTTCTGCCATGATTGTTAGAATTTTTGTTCATCACGATACGCAATCAAAGCCCAAAGTCCACGTGTTAAAGTCGCAGTTAGCACCTGCAAGTCCATTATGTCTGTATCTATATACGATTGTTTCACGTTTCTTAATATTCCGAAGTAGTCGATTTAATTAATAGCTAAATAAAACAAATTCCAACATGCTAATTATATATAAAACGTACAAACAAATTTATTTTATGATTACTACGCTAATAACATGAACTTGAAACCAATTTTAACCGGAAAAAGAAATAAATAAAAACTTCTTATTCATGAGTAAAAGTTTCTGAAACAACTTGAGTTCAGATTTCTTAGCATTAACGCATCTTTAACCACACAAAGATAGATATATTTTTTTTTTGGTTTTTATGAAAGCTTCCACAAATGTGACTATGGAACCTATTGTGTTTTGGATCGCAAAGTAGTTTATAAGGTAAGTTCCAAAAGAAGGTTTTTTAACCCTTTTCTTTCAAATATTCATATACATTCGAAATCATGTAGCATGTATGTAACTAAATATATTAAAGACGACTGTCTGACCTCCATTATTTTAAGAATAGCATAAGCTTGTTATATTAAACTAGGGGTAGCACAGTAAAAAATTGTTTTTTATTTTTTTGGAATCGCGTCAAAATACCCCAAAAACGTGGTCAAGGCAAGACTTCCACTGGCGAGCCATACAAGAGGTGAGAAGTTTTGTTCGGAATACACTACATTGATTCTGGTATGATTTAATACAGTACAATTGGAGCAAGATCACTAAGGGGCACAGGGGCTCATTGGATCGATCCTCACGACAATATAAGATAATTCGGTGTTCAAAGACGAAACTAAGGATCTCTAAAATGGTTCTAAGTTCTGAAAATTGTATTGGGTCGACCATAAGATACGGAGTAGTCTGGGTGGCTTAGTGGCTAGAGCACTTGCCTTCGGTACACCAGGTGTACCAAGTTCGAATCTGCTTGGCGACAAGCAATTTTCGAGAATGGGATTGGGTGCCGGACTACCAGTTCACTCAGCTGTAAATGAGTTAAGATCGGGGTAATAATCGCGGACGAGCGTGTAGCTGACCACTTCACCTCCTAGTGTTCCGTTGATCTAGTAATAAAGCAACTCGCCATTGATTATTATTATAAGATATGAAGATAAGTAATGGAATTGAAAATGGAAGTAAACAGTCCTGGTGACTTCCCAGGATTAGCAACTCTGTTGCTGCCCCATATCCCATCGATAGAGCACAGGAACTTAATATTAACTACTGCAAAAATGAAACACAATTCAATTGAAGTTAATCTCTAAATCAACTCAAATCTGTAGCTACATATTAAATATAATGCAAAATTGGCCGACTATCAAAAGTTTAGTGGCTTTTCAAAACGAAATTGCATAATAAAACCACCTAATTTGAAAATAACGAACGCAAATTGTTTCAATTGCAAATTACGAACATAGGTCGCAACTTTATTAGGGTGATGATAATTTTCACAAGGTGAATAAGTTTGATACGACATTGTGTGGCAAAACGTTTAGGAAATATTTTTGTGTCTTTTTAAATCGGGAAATGGTTTCGTTTTTTTTTTTTATTGAACTTAACTTATTCTTGAATTCAGTGACTAACTCGTCATTAATCTAAATAAATTATAGCGTTTAACATTGAAAACGAGATTCATTAGAATAGTGGATTTAAGACATATCGAGAATAATAAATGATACGTTCAACTGTATGCAATTCAATTACATCATATTGTTAGATTCAATAATTACTTCTAGGTATCTTACAGATTTTTCAAGAAAATCTAAACATTTTTATGGGTGTTGCTTCCACCCATATATTAACTCGTTATACAGATTAATTTATCATTATACTTCTGAATTATAATCAATCATATATAATAACAGAACTAAGATTTCCTATTAGTAGATGCGAAAAAATAAATCTAATAGGAACTGCAGCAGTACTGAAGTATGAAAATTGTAAAGAGAAAAGAGTTAATTGATAACTCAGAAAACCAGAATTGATTAGGTATTGGTACAGAACTGAAACATCTCCTTCGAAAAATGGTATTCGGTGCGGTATTTACAAATCCTTTGAACTGAATGAAATCTGAATCAATTTCAAAATTCGGCTTCCATTTTAAATTCGTATTATCAATACCAGGGCCGTCATTTCAGCTTTTTCTAGGGGAGGGGGGGGGGGGCAGATGTTATGAATTTATATATTTTTATATATAAATATACATTTCTTATATATAATATATGGAAATACAAAATTCAGGGGGGGGCGAATGCCCTCCCCGTCCCCCACAAATGACGTCCCTGATCAGTACTAATTTTCTGTCTGCTAATGGACTCTGTCTGTTAATGGATTTCGCAATTCTGTCTTAGTTCCGGTTTGCAGTATTGCACTTCAGAACCTGTCTATGTTGTATACGGAAGTTAGTTAATACAGGTGTTAATGATAGCACGAATTCACGTGTTGTTTGCCATTGGCAGAGTTTCTATACGTTGCACATATCACACATAGATGAGCAATTAATCTTATGTCCATGACTTTTTCTCTAAACTTTTCGTTGAAATTACATAGGGTGTACAACTAAAAACGATCTAGGGTTTGTTGAAGGTCAAAACGGACTAAGAATATGATCTTAAAGTTCCGAAACTTCATTATTTTGTTAAAAGGTAATTAAAATTTACTACTCTAAGCTGCTTATTAAGTCTGTAGTTATACGACTGTTTCTCTACTGCAATCAATATATAGACCACATATCTGTATTATGCATGTTTGAAAATTTTACTAGCTAGTTAAGTAATAACCGCAACCACATTGTTCGTGGGCTATTAAGAACCTGTTGCATGCAATTCGATCTAGACAAAACAAACACGATAGTTATGAATAATAATTATAATTAATAATAATTGTCCACTATTGACCGCCTCTATTTAAGGAATACTATATTTTTTTAGTTTTATAGTTCCTTGGATCACACAAGGTGCGGGTGTTCGAATAACGTTTTGTCGTTTTTGGTTTTTTTTTCGGAAAGATGTGGGAGCAGGGCCAAATGTAAATTTAGGAAGATCACACTTCCATCAGAGCTGCGAAATTCAATGAACAAAAATCAACTCTTAACTTTAATTTATGATTGTAATTCCGAAGTAGAAACATGTCCTGAAAAAAATTGAAATTTATTTCGCCTGAAATTCACATGAAGGTAATAGCATTAAGATTGGTATTTAACTCTACAACAGTGAAAAGGGGTTGAATTTGTTTAAAAGAGTGCCTCAATATTACAGAGATAAAGTATGTTTTCACGAATTTGAAAATATTTCATAAAAAGATAACGAATAAATTTTCACTTCTGCAGAATTGTCCTCCATGGAGGATACTTATATAAGTGCCTAAAAAGTAGTTTCAGGATTTTTAGATATTCAACCGTAGAATAGTGAAAAGGGGCTGAATTTTGTTTAAATAAGTACCTCAATATCGAATTACATGCATTGCACCCAGATGAGATATCAAATTGTTTTTTACTTCTCCTGACGACTTATACAAACGCCTAAAAAGAATTTCGGCCATTTTTGAATATTTTTCACCAATAGGGGTCGAAAGAAGTCCAAAGTTTTTTTCACTGTCACAACAGTCCAAAATCAGCTCTTGCCCGCTTTGATGAAATATCCGATTCGATGAACATTACGTCTCTTAATCCGATCCGAGTTCTCGAAAATTCTCAAAAAATGTTGTTAATTTGTCATCAATCCTTCACGGGAGAGGAGAAGTAATGTGCGTTTAAGGATATGTAGATTTTTTTTTAAAACTGAATATTGTTGAAAAGTAGTGAAAACTGGTACATGATTCGACTCTACAATCTCTGATATAATAGACTAGCTCGCTCACATTAGTCAACCTAGAAAAGCACAGTCTTTCAGGGCTAATTAGATAATAGTAAAAAAATATCTCGATATTCAACCCCAAAGGTATGAAAATGGGTTCAGTATATTTTTACGAATTCCTCGATATCTTTTATTTTTGTTTTTGCTTCAACTTGTACAAACGCTTAAAATGTTATTTAGGATTTTGTTTCTGAAAACATCTGACGAAATTTTTATTTGCTTTATTTTTCGAGATTCAACTCCAAAGATATGAAAATGGGTTAAGTATATTTTTATGAGTTCCTCAATAGGTTCAAGGAGATGTCGAATTGGTTTTCGCTTCTACCTACAGACTACTTGTAAAAACGCTTAAATTTTTTTTTAGGGTTTTGTTTCTGATAACATCTGAAGCAATTTTTATTTGTTTTATTTTTCGAGATTTGGTTTTCGCTTCTTCACACTACTTGTAAAAACGCCTAAAATGCAATTTAGGGTTTGGTTTCTGATAACATCTGAAGCAATCTTTATTTGCTCAACTCAAAAGGTATGAAAATATGTTGAGTAGGAAGGTATATTTTCACGAATTCCTCAATATCTTTTAGGTCCAAAAATAAACCGAGTTGGTTCTCTCTTCTCCACTCTATTTGTACAAAAGCATAAGAATTGATTTAGGGTATGGTTTAGTGGCATCTACAGTCCTCTTTGTATTTTTCTTATTTTTCAAAATTCAACCCCAAAGGTGTGAAAATGGGTTCAGGATATTTTCACGAATTTCGCAATATTTTTCGAATTGGTTTTTGCTTCTACAGGCTTTTTGCACCAACGCCTAAGAAGTGATTTAGGATTTTGTTTCAGCTAACATTTGAAAAAATCTTTATGAACAATAGCTAACTAAGGAAGATCAGGTTGGTGCTTTGGCGGAACTGGTGTAGAATTTTACTGATGAACGAAAGATTATTTTATTTTAAAATAATAAAATTAAATATTAATGGTGAGTTTTTTCAGAGTACATTTTGAAATTGAAAAGAAAAAACGGATTTTGAATACAATCTCACGGGTTTGGCTCCGTATCCAAGCCTTGGATTCGAGGGTGATATCCTCACATATGCTCCGAATTACTTATTTGATTTCTTTCAACTATTCAGTCACTAATATGTTCACTAGCTATGCAAGTGGATTAATTCTCGAAATATCTTAAATTTAATAATAGATTTTCAATGAGCCTAAACACCTTGGATCTAATTTTAAAAAAAACATTAAAAACCGTAACATTGTTCATATTTTTCACTTTATCACGGATTAACCACAAATTTTCAAACTTACCCTTCGGACTTTCTGGAATAAAGTTGATAGTACGATCCTTGCAACGGACATTCTGGCCGGTTCCATCTATCCAAACGTAAGTGGCCAGAACAACATCCTCGGGCAACGGAAGGTCCAAGTAACGCGTCAAAATGGTTTTATCCAGACTAGCGTTGGGTGATTCCTCTAGAGTTTTAGACATCTGTAAACAACAATAATATTATAGTCCGTGCTAGTCGACATCACGTGTAGCGGTGACTTAATGTTGCAAATATCGTTTATTATCGAAATTACGGGTTTGCACAAATATTGCAACACGAATCACTCACTAAAACGCCTTTCTTTATACAATTTCACACTAATCAATTATAATCAGGGTACAATTCATTAGCAGGTATTAACACTTATTTCTTTTTTTATCGTATCAATGACAATATTTTACGTATCTATTAATTATTAACGCTTTTTCTCGGAAAAACTACACACAGTTGTACTAAGTTAAAATTAATAATAAACAAGGAGAAAAATACTTAGTAAAAAATCAGTTAAATTAACCTTGAGGTAACGTGCTAGTAGTCTCCAATTATTGTAGTATGTTGCTCGGAAAACCCGTAACTAAATCAAGCAGCGAGTGGGATTACCCTTTTATACTGCCAGCTAAATACTAGAAGAACGACTGTTTAAAAAACTGAATTTCTCAACTTATCTCGGGAGTGTTTTAAAGCACCTTCTATCGTGTTTACGATAATTTTTCAAAAAGCTCGAATATCATATGGGGGTGATATGGGGGTTCTTAAAAACAATTCAAATTGTTCTAATTGCGTTACGGGGGAGAGTGTTGTACAGATTCGATACGATCTGGCTATTATCTTCAATATCATGCATTTAATCGCACATATAAACCAATTGCTTAACACTAACAATATATTCGTTTTATCCATTTATTATTTTTTTTATTTTTTTGAGATTATATTTCATAGTTCGTGCATTGGCTCATGGTCAACTTTTCCACATATCATACATAAGATCACCCCATATCACATTATGATGTTGCAGATATGTACCTCATAGAGTAATAAATAATTTCGACGGACAAAAGGAAGTAATTTATTTATCAATTGGCTGTTTTGTGTGACGTTGTTTCTAGGGTTTGCTATTTGTTTTGTTTAGTGTATGGCTAGGCCATTACAAAGAGAGAAAAACAAATTTATAATAATTCGTGTTTTATTTCATAATAGTGCAATTTTTCTTTTAGGCTATTCGCAAACATTGTACCAATTTAGTTAAATTTTGGAATAAATTTCGTGAGAACAATTCAATTGTGTCGCATTCAATTTTCATTTTAAAATTATCGAATTAAATTTTTTTAGTTTACCCAGAAAAAATTTAAATTAAATTAAAATTTCGAATGTTCTCTTGGGTATTTTGGTTTTAAATGAGATAAGTACGACTAGCATGCAAGACTATTTTTTGTAATTGCAAATTATTTCGTTACATGATCATGCGAACTTTATTAATTTTGATTAAGACTACCGCGCTTAGCCTCGGCTACCTAGGCCTATTTTATTGTCACCGACCTGAATTTAAGGAAACCTTGTACGAGTGTAGTTTGGACGAAACTTTACTATTTTTCGGGACAAAGTCCTGGAAGCAGTTAAAGTGGGAGTGTGATCTACATTTTTGGGTCATAGTCCGGGACGCGATAATATAGTTTTTGCGAGCCATTTTTTTTAAAGTTAATTGCACCATAAGAACAGCTTCTTATAAGATACAACTTTCAACATTCCTCAGTGTTTCTTTATACAAACATTTAAATAAATATATAAAATAACGAAATATCGATTTTTAACTAATTATACACTTAAAGGACCTTGTAGAAAAAAAACGCATGGATCCGCTGGAAAGTCACTTCTCGGGGTTGATATAATTGGGTTATATTCCGAGATGCGGTCATATTCCGGGATGCGGTCTAGAGTTTGAAAAAGAAAAAAAAATTTAAAATAGGTGATTGTAAAAAAAAGCCCATGTAAGTGAAAAGATATTCGATATCTGATCAGACCTGAGAGATATGGAAGAATTCATGAAAAAGTATACAACCACTAAACACCCCCTTAGGGGTCGAATTTCAAAAATCGGATGAATCTGTGGAATGAAAATGAAGTCAATATTTGGAAAGACCAAGTAAATATCACGAAAATCGTGAAAATATAGGCATTTTATTTTCACTGATTATTTTTTTTTGCCCCCCCACCCTCCTTAATGCCAATGGATATTCGATTTTTTTTTATCAGAATTAATTTTCTAGTTGATTTAAATATACGTAAGTACCGAGTTTCAACTTTCTAGCATAAACCGTTCTAAAGTTGGGAAAAACACCCCCCACCCCCGTACCATACTACCCCTAAAAAAAAATATTTTTCCACCATGCCACTACTATAGCTCTATCTAAATACCAAGTTTCAGCTTTATATCATTATAGGTTCTTAAGATATAAACATTGGAACCTTCACCCCTCAAAAAAATGTCACATCAAGGGGCTTACCATGTCTATTCAGAAAAAAAATTTAATTAATTAATAGCTCATAGGGCTTAGGAACTATAATTCCTCAAACAAGTTTGCGTACGGCGGACGGCGTACGGCACACAGACGGACTGAATATTTTTTTTGCTTTTTTGGTGTTTTTTAGTCATTAAACGCGGGAAAAAAAAATTTTTAGGGTAGTAAATTTTTTTTTTAAAAAATCGTTAACAATATCTTTTTTACTATTAAAATAATAAATTAAAATCACAGAAAAGTAAAATTCAGTTTTCTACCTCAGATCTAAGAGATATGATGAAATTCGTGAAACCGTCTTTGAGGTTGAGTTTCGAAAAATCCTGAACCTGGTTTTTTAGAGTGGAAACGTAAGCTAAACTTCTTGGGGCTTGAATTTTGAAAAATTGTGTTACCTGTTTCATGAGATGCCCGTAGAAGTAAAAACCAATTTTATATCTTATCTCAGACGATGACTAAGCGATGAGACGAAAATTGTGAAAATCACCATACACCTCTTAGGTGTATCCAAAAATTCTGAAATAAATTTTGAGTTAATTTTATATACAAAGGATGACGAATAAAAAATCAATTCGATATTTCATCAGTTTAGGCATCAGTTAAATTCATGAAAATGTAAGCAACCACTTAACACCCAAGTGTATGGCCCCCCGTAACTTAGAAGTTGAATTTAAAAAAAAACTGAAACCACTTTCTAGGCATTTATGTGAAAAAGCCGTAGAAGTGAAATTAATTCAATACTCCAGAAGGCCTAAGAGATATGCCGAAATTCGTGAAAATATATTCACATCATTTACCCTAACCATTTTTTTTGCTATACCTACCTATGGATCAATGGATAAATGAACAGTTTTTTAAATACCTAAATTACTTCACTTGTAAATCTACCAACCTTTCCGATCTATTCCCCTAGTATTCCCCTAGCCGTTTAGGATATATGTCTCGATCTCAGCTTTCGATCATTTCGGTTGCTTTTCAATCGAATAGCTGAAAGGCTTTGAGAGATAAGAGTCTTGACACGCATTTGTTTGTTTTCTGTGTTTATTCGGACTATCTCAAAAACATTTTCTGATACGTACTGAAAATTTTCACAAATGGTGACCATTCAGCTGGCAAAACATTATAAGAACTTGTAAAGAACTTATCTATCTGCAGTTCAGATATAATATATTCTTCGGAAAGTGCAGTGGAACAAAATGCTGTGTTAACATTTTCAAAACATTTTTTTTTACATATTTTCAGGCTGGACTAAGGGTCTAATTTTTTTCCAGTTCGGGGAAACCTTTGCTTGCTTTGTTCTTTCCGGATCATCAATTTTACGTACGACCCGGAAAAAACGGACAATATGCCCTGCTTTAGAGGTTTTCAAAAATAGTAGTTGCAATATCAAAATATGACCAGAAAAGGAGCTCATAAATTGGATCACTTTAAATACCATTGCCAAAATTTTTTAGGAACAAATTTTAGATCACAAATCTTTACTTCCAACAAAAGGAAGAATGCAGAACTACCAGTCAAGTATCAATTTCATAAAATAAAATAAATCTAAATTTATTTCGCTTGAGATACGAACATTGTTTATAAACATACCAAGTCCATTAAAAATTGAAAAATATCATGGTGATGTATGCAAGGGCAAACTCATCCAAATAAATTTATTTCTTACGACGCATCGAATCTAGAAAATTATAAACCAGGTTGGATCCTTTATTAATATACAAAACCAAATCCGCTTTCGTTCGGTCATACATTTCCATTTCCATACAAATACAACCCATTCATCAGAATTGTAATTGTAATCTGGGTTGTTTGTTTTTATTGCGATTAGAGAAATCATTCACCTATCCAACGACGGCTTGTTCATTCGCAAATTTCCGTCGTTTGCATGATTCAATCGATTGCATATTTCCATCGTTCAAAGGCTTCCGCTGTTCATCGCATTTTGATCGGTCAACCCGGGTAACAAGTTGATCGATCGAAATCGGATGAACGATGGAATCGCATTTCGTTTGGTCAACCCGGGTTGCGGCGTGACCGATCGAAATGCGATAAACGGTGAAAGCCTCTGTGAACGACGACGGTAAATGGTTAGAATCATGCGAACGAATTTATTAGCAATAAAAGCAATCATCCTGAATAATGAACATGAATTTGCTTTGTTATTAGTTGTCAGGTGAACGATCAACAATGCTTAAATCAGATTATTATTGGTTTATTCCTTTTGCCTTTTGTTCTTTTAAATTTCTCGTGTACTACATTTAGTGTAGGTGTAGACTAATTTTGTATTTCTTGGGACGGTAGGGTTCCAGGTGAAGGGTTTTAGATGAGTAAAGGCTAAGCGGGAAAAAATAAATTTAAGAACTTTCCGATATTCAACCCCCTGGGGGTGTAAGGCATTTTTCAAGTTTTCACAAATTCTGAAAATCTTTAAGGTTTAATGAGATCAAAATCTAAAGAATAAGCCGGAGGTTATTTGGAATGTTATTTTTTAGGTTTCCAGTCACATAGTAACCTACACCGCATCTCAGCATTAAACATAAAATATGATAAAATTTCGTCCAGACTGTTGGCAGGTCTTATCTTGTACTCAGCATATCTGCGTCTCGCTGAGTTGTCTGTGCGAGCAAAGCTTCTTATTCAAGCTTGCACTATGGCCTTTAAGAAGATGTTTTACTCTATCTTGACGTATTTGAAGAATTAAACATGAACATGATACACAAATCTCAGATGGTGTCGTATTTTTTCCTCCTACGTTCCAATTACAATATTGAACAATTGTTGTATTGACCCATCTCTAGGAAAGCTTCCATACAGCAATTTTTATTAAGAAACATAACGAAAAATCTTTCGGTTGGTTGGTGATGAATTTCCTAAATCAATTCGACAAATTTTCGTGGTCGAGAGTTTTTCAATAAATCCGTTAACTACGAGTTTTGTTAATAGAAACTTTTCTATTGGCATTATGAGTTCCGAATCTGTTCAGTCGATCATTTATTATTGTGGAAAAACTTTCTTTTTCCACAGGCACCCACGGTTTAAAATAGAATTTTATATACCTCGCATGCATGTGCATAGTAACTTTTTATCACTTCAATTGGAAGTCATATGAAATACACAACAGCCCTTTTTTTTATTTTTTTCACGGTTCCTATGCAAAATAACTACCTTACCTACTATACTTTCGCGATATCACCTACAAGCACATCTGGCGATAAAGGTTTTAACATGGTATGCATTTTTATTTCAGATTTGGCTAAACTTACAAATTAATTATTTGATCAAAAGTCGGTGAGAAATATTTGAAAAGTAATTTATTCATCGAGGACACTTAGTCCGAATGCCTTGAGCAGAAATAATTCAAAAAGCATTTATTTAATTCCTCTAATATTTAAATCTTTCAAAACGTTTTTAATGGGTTTAAACGCGCTACCTTTAGGGACTCATCTATTGCAGCACTTCTTAGCTACCCTCATACTTTCCTGGTTGGCTCTTCTATGATCTTCCACTTTCTTAAGTCCTGGCATTACAGAAACCAAAAAAAAAAAAAATTATTGTTTATGTGCTTAATACAAGTTTTTTTTTTATTTCATTTTTAAATTTTACGCTTATGTTATGTTGTATACAATAAATATATAATTTTTTTATTCTATCACAATAATCGATATAAAGAGTATAAATTAATTAAATTAATTAAAAACATTTTCAATTTAATTCCAATAGGACAAAACATTGCGAATTACTTTACACATCATAGCTACATGTTAGTTGGAATGTATCATTTTTAAAAATCGGGTTTTTTTTTTCTTCTCTCTGCCTTCAAATAAAATTTTATCTATTTATCTTATTATTTAAAAAAAAAAACACATTTTCCGGCGTAAGTAGCTGATGTATGAAAAAAAAAATAGATTTCAATGTATTTATTGTAAAGGAATAAAAACGAATGGAACTATTCTTTCTCTCTTCTTATTAATACTGTGTGCTCATGGAAGGATGGTAAAAATATATAAATAAGTACAATTTGTCATATTCATCATACGAGAAAATATTAATGCTGAATTCATTTGTAAAAATCATTCAATGATCGAATAAAAAAAAAAAACAATGATAAATAATAAGAATACGCGATATTGGAATTTTAATAGTACTACTAATGTATTTATTTAATTTTGCTTTGATAGTGAGTTGTGTTTCTTTTTTACTTATGATTGAAATATTGCATGCAAAAAACTTATGAAGAAAATAAATATACAAAAGAACGTATAATTTCGATTTTACCGAACGGACTTTTGACAATTAATTTTGCTATTAATTTTAATCGCTTTACGAAAACAATTTTTTTTTTCGAAAATAAACTATAAAGCCTACAACTACACCATAATTAGAATTTAGTAATGTTCACGTTACAAATTGCATTACAAACATGCCGGTAAGTAAGAATAAAACAAAATTACATAACAAAAGAAAACTTTGAATCGTGTAACAGGCTGAAAACTATTGGTATTAGTTACGCTTGTTACATAATTGCATAATTAAAATACCGAAAAATATGTGAAACTTTTAAAACTAATCAGAGAAATTATACGTTAAAATAAATTTTTTTTAAAAAAAGGTATTGCTAAAATTTTAACATCCTACTAAACTACGATTTAATTTTTTACTGAATTTTTCTTTTCTTGCTATGTTATGTTATGTTTTATGTATATGCAAATAAGAAGCCAATATTTAAAAAAAAAAAAAAAAAACAAACATGTTATACCAATTCACCATTGAGAGATTATATCCTTTTTTTTTCGAATATCAAAACTACTACTTATATATTTCCTGTTTTATACTTTGTGCTGACATTGTACACATTTTTTTTTCTTTTTTTTTTGTATTTGTAATATTTTGTCAAATTGGCTATTTTTATTTGGCTTGTTTGTGTATGAATGTGTTGTGTTGTTGGTCTTATGTTTTATAAACTATTTTAATATTATTATTATTATTATTTCATTCTTTTACTTATTTCGTATTAACTATAATGAACGACAACGTTAACACCATTGTTTTTTTTTTTTTTTTTTTGCTTTCTATTTAAGAAGATTCTAAACGGTTTTTTCGATTTTCTTCATGATGATAAATCAGCACTATCTTTTCTCAAATGCATTTCATTAAAGTCTATTTCGCTGGAATCAATAGATTGAATCGAGTCACTCTTCAGTTTTCCGCTTGTATATCGGCCGCGATTTTTCATTGCTGTTAACTGAAAGTTGAAATAAAGTTTAGTTGGAGTAATAAAAATTGGTTGTTGGGAGTTGAAATGAAACGTAAAAAAATATTACATGCGTTAGTTTTGAAAGCAGTGTTTGGCTAGTTGACAAGCATTTAAAGACGATATGTGTATTTTTTAGTTAGTTAGTACAAAACTACAAATAATAAAAGATTTTACAGTTTTGTCGATGTTACCTCTCATGCGAAATTAACGATATTCAAATTATGACTGCGGTATTTTAGTTTTTTATTTCGATAATGAAAAAAAAGTATGTGATTGATTTTTTTTTAAAAAAAGCCCTAAAATTGTGTATTTTCCAAAAACACAAAATAAAATTGTTATCCTTCCGCTCATCGTGCGTTGAATATTCGTAGCTTCTGAACCCTTTAAGATATTAAGTTAATTTTTTTATAGATAGTAGATTAGACGAACCTCTTCGAGGTTTATGGGCAGAGTTTCAAACGCTCGAATTTTTCAATTTAAAACTTAAACAGGAATAGTGGAGCCGCCATCGCGGAGTACATTAATCACAGGGCGAAACAATGTTTTTGGAGAGTTCGATAGTTGGAACTAAGATTTCGTAAAATTAATTAATGCCACAAAGTTTAAACTTGGTGACAAGCTTAAATACAAAAAAAAAAAAAGAAACATAAAACCACAATTTTTAAGAGGGTAATGACGCAGTTGAGTGTTATAAAGTTTTAATTACGATGTATCACGTACCAATTACGATTAAAAGTTCTAACTTGGGTGGTTAAAGATAGCAGTTTTATCTGTTGCAGCAGCAATCAAAATTGGTATAGCATTGAAGTGAATATCATGAAAGTCTTCGCCAATTAAACCAGCCTTGGGAAAGTAAGGTAGAGTGGGTGGTCGCTGCTGTAAGCAACCAAATTCAGAAACCGATAAAGGGCCCGTTATACTCTCGTTTTTTTTGGCGTTTCAGTCTATCTGTTCGGATGATAGTTAGTTTCTTCTGGATCGCACATATGTACTTACAGCAGTGTCTGTACAATTCCCATCATTTTCGCCTGAAACATGCTACAAAAATC
Organism: Beris chalybata; assembly: GCA_949128065.1. Classification (NCBI taxonomy): domain Eukaryota; kingdom Metazoa; phylum Arthropoda; class Insecta; order Diptera; family Stratiomyidae; genus Beris; species Beris chalybata. The sequence continues at coordinate 8,496,226 of OX421895.1, read as the reverse complement.
TGGTCACACTAGTCTGTTTTAAAGCACTGTCTGGCTGGAACTACCGACCGAAGCGATCAGTAGTAACTGCGGACAGTAGACTAGTGCTTCAGGCAAAATCAAGCTGTCTCGTCTGTTTGCAACTGCTCCTAAGTTTAGTATTTTAAATAACCGATAAAACAAGGAAAAAACACTGAAAATTATAATAGATAAATTGGCAACCGTTTACAAGAATTTTTGCTCTTTTCAAAATATTACTCAAATACATGAGACCGCTGAGAATAATTGCGCAGAAAAATGCCAATATATGCGATATTCAAGTATCTAAGTTTGAAGAAGAAAAAACTACGGAGATGATTAGAGTATCAGATACATTCATTTTTATCCTGAGTCTTCTTGGAGTCGATGCAGTGGTATAAAAAGAGGCGTCACTCTCTTAAAAAAGGCGTCAAAATCGGCCGATGAGGTAATGGCTAGTAGTTTTACTGATACAGAGAATGTCGTGTTGTTCATTTAAAACAACAAACAGGTAAGGCTTTAAACAGACATGAATCACGACAACAATTTAAAGAAAATGTGCAGCAAAAGAGGGAGAATTAGGGAGTGTTACTCTTCATCATCAACATAAACATTACTCTGACAAAATATGATTCTGGACCGTAAGCCAAGCCTTACCGTTGGCAGTACCATTGGCTTTTCTTATAAGTTAATACTCGCCCCGATTTGAATATAGGTTTCACATTTGGTTTCTTATCTAGTTTGACCTTCTTGGGTAGAGTGTAAAGAAGAGTTTTAAAAATTAAATGTTAGTTGTTTTTTTCCGGTGTCAGTGGAGTGAAATTCCAACACGATATTCCCCGACTGTTGACTAATCGCCGTCCGTGAGGACATGACTATTGGAAAAACTTCACTGGAGAGGCCAGTTTTTTTTATAAGATTGTGTTGGACTAGGTCCGAAAGGAGCTGTTTCGTCATCGGAAAGCATAGACTCTTCAGAGGGGTCATTTAATCTTGATAGCTTCAATGGTAGCTAACCATGAAAACCATGTAATAAAAAAAGAGCTTTAAAGTTAATAGATCACGTTTGAATAACTGACGTAATGAAGAACGTCCGGCGTTCTTTTATCATCACTTCAATGGCGACTGCTCTGAGAAGCTTGCCAACGAGGTATTCGTTGTTCAGTCCATTCTCCCTCCTTCCTTATTCTACCTCATTGTTGATATCATGCTGCTGACCCCTTTTCTCCCTTCATTGTTAGAATTTCATTTTTTCGATTGTTCACCTAAATCTGTTTGTTAGATAACTTACTGCACGTTTTCTTAGCGGATTCAAATACAAATCTTATAAGATTTTTACTCTGGCCTTCTTACAGCGTGACTGATCTATGATCACTCTCTACATCGTTTAATTCATGTTGTACATTTTAATTCGAATTCGACATAAATAAGGTAACTAACGTATTCTACCAAAAAAGTTTAGTTGACTTCACTTATGAAATAATTCAGCTGCTTTCAATGTCGTGATAAACTTTAACGAGCGGAGTAAGGCAAGGTAAGGTCAGTGTACAAATTTATAAAAGAAAACATAAAACAATTTTGGAAATAATAATAAAAGTCACAGTTCTATCAACAAATAACTGCTTTCCAAAACGACAACAATCTTAAATCCACGTATTGTGCCGATAAACTCAAGTAATTCCATGCAAAAAACAGGTACCAGGAACACACGATGTTGTTATACAACAACAACCGCAAGCATATTATTACATAGTATCACTTTAACAAAAAAAAAGTATCACACGAATGAACTACAAAGATTAAAAGAGGTACTTAACTGAACTCAAAAACTTTTGAAGGGGAATTTGAAAATAATATTGACCCAAAACAAAAACTACCAAATGGATATAAAATTAATTTCTAATTGTATATAAAACATCCTAATTTAATTAAAACCGTCAATAGAAGACATTTTTATGTTTCAGCCCAAAATCAGGCACTATGAGCAGTTCGAATTGGTATTAAACTAATCACAAATCATTTTATATCAGTCCCTATAACGAAATTCGGATAAAAACTATTACGCATACACAAGTATTTCTCAAGTAGGACTAGATGGTTTTTTTTTCTATAAAAAGAATAACAAACAAGAATATTAAATCAATGACATTGTCGCATTAATTCATCATGCAATACATGCTACTCAATAAAACCATATTTTAATAAATTTATATAGTTTAAATAAATAGTTTTTCGTATATCCCAATTATTTTTTTTTTAAAAAAGAAATTTGTTAGTAATGACCTGGAGGAGAGAAGAATTGTTTAGCTTATCCACTTCCATGGTTCAGTTTCTGGACTAGTAATTGGCGTGGGAAACTAAAATAATGTTTAATCAAAGAAACAAAAATAGAAACGAGATTTTTATATAAAAAACTTCTTATGATAGCCACAGAAAAATAAACAATTAATAATAATAAAAAAAAAGTACATAAGATTTTTTTTCGGAATAGTTTTCGTGAAACAAAAAAGCATTGTGAGTGATTTTCTTTTCAATTTACATCACTATTCCCAATATATACACATTTTGTTTGTTTAATAATTGAATTCTACATTAGTCAAAGCGTTCGATAAATAAGCGCTTTGGAATAATTTCCAACAAAGAAAACAATAAAAAAAAAAAGAAACGGTCGAAAAGAAATCATAATTGTGTTTGGTTAATTAATAAAATCAAATAAAAAGAGAAATTAGAACTTTAGTTAATAGATCAGCTGATAATTGTAATCTAATCACTTACCTCTGCTTTTAAGTCTTCAATTCTATCTTGTAAGTCTCGTACACGATCCGATTCGTCCAAGTTTGATCGGAGCTCTCCTTCGGCAAGCATTTCAGAATTCTACAAATGTTCAATGGAATAGTTTGTTCAGTTATAAAAAAATTACTTTTATTTATAGAAATTGAAGGTTTTTTTTGGAAATTATTGACTACCTGCTAATTAGATTAGGTAGTAGTAAAGTTTAAAGATTGTTCAAAAACCGGATTAGTGGTATGTAACATTGTGGAAGGTTAAGATTTATTGCGCGTAATAACTACTGAATACAAATTCGAAAGGGTTTTAAAGCAGCACTAAAATATCTTCTTCTTCCGTAAAAACATCAAACGATAAATGATTGAAGGGCAAGAGCAAGAGCAAGCTGAAGGTCCAACAGTAATCAATTTCGCAGAACGTGCCAAGTTTTCGGAATCAATCAATCGAATAGCTAATTATAGTTCAGTTTATTATAGTTCAACAAACTAAGCATAAAGAGAAATTATTATAATGATGCCTTATGTAGGAGAGTCTTACATTAGCAGAGACTAGATGATCCCAGGGATCGATTTTGTGACGCCCTACAGAGTTGCATATCCAAGTAGAGTGGATTGGGAGAACAATAGGGTTAATACGTGAGCGGAAAGTCTCCGGATACACGGATCGGTCGAAAATGGTATGCAACACTGGCACAGTCGTCCAGATGCGTGCAGGAGATTCTGGCTGAACTACAGGAAATAGACATCCTGTTAATGGGGAATATATGCAGTCAAGATATCTCAATCTACATTGACAGCCTGACGGCATTAAAGGCTCTGGAATCTGTCACTATTAAATCACAGCTGTCGGGAAGTGCAGGACGTATTTTGTAGTGATAACAGGGTACTGATTTGCTGGGAACCGGAACATAATGGTGTACTAGGGAATGAAATGGTGGATGCGCTGGCGAGAGGGAGGTCGACATGAAACGGATGGATCCATCAATACATATGCTGCATAACAACGCTGACACGTGAACGTTGTATAGGGGCCGCTTGCTAACAGGGTAGCCACGCTGCAGGATTTCTGAAGCTTTATGGCTCAATACTAGGGATACAAAAGTCTTAGGGCCGTTATTACGACCTTCAGCTAAAATTTAACCAGAACTTTGACTTTAAGTTTCGTATGAGCATCTGTCAGTTAAAGTTTCAGTTAGAACGTTACTGACGATCGTAGGAACGGGCCTTAGTGTTTTACGTAGTCACCTGCCGCAAGGGCTTTACACTACGGCCCTCTTCAGACACGGATTAATTAGCCGAAGCAACGACAATCAACATCGCCCTTCCGAAGCAAGAGCTTCTAGTTTATGCTGGGTGCATTCCCAGCATTCAAACTAGTGGATGCGAATCCTATCTAGAACTCAACTGCCTTTTGAAGCACAGCGTCCGATTGTATCGGAACTCTACGTCTAGTTCCGAGGAACATTGACCACTTGGGCATAATCAGAGCCCAAAGGGTATCACCATCGCAAGGAGATGATAGCAACGCCTATCATCCACAAAGGCAACATAGTAATCGACATACGACTTTCTGAAAACAAATACTAGGAATACAGTAACATGGTATAAAAGAAAACTATAATTGCTAACGGGTTACTATATGCTGTGGAAGAATGTCATGCGTTTAGGGTTGGTTGAGAGGGATAGGTGCAGGTATTGTCACGACCTGTACGCAGTGAAGGACATCACTCACTTCTGTCTGTGGATGCTAAGAGGTTACAAGAATGAAGTTGTCATTTCTTTCACTACATTAAGAATCGGAGTTCGCTAGAGCACGATAAACTATGGCGATGAAAGAGCGACAAAAAAATACGAGATGTGAAAAAGAGCTGGCAACAAAGATCGTGTCTTGTGTAGAAGCACTGTTGTTGACCGATGTCCCCATTGGTGCCACAAAGGAAAAAAGGGTTTATTCGACTCCTCGAACTTCTTAACCCTTTCGGTCACGAATTAAATTTTTTTCTGTTGAGTAACTTTACTATTTTGTTGTATCACGTCTGCCCTGTTCATCGAACCACAACGAAATTAACATTTTCGGAAACAAAAGAGTGTAACTAAAGAAATTTTAAGGATGCGATACACAAAACGGCTTAGCTCGTGCGATATCTTCCTTATAATTTGATGTCTACAATTGTAGACACGGTCACTGAAAGGGTTAACAACTTTTACTACTTACCTTTGTTTCGAGTCTCGATATTTCTTGTTTTAATTCAGCTACAGTTTGACTTTGCTCGGTGAATTTAATTTTTACGTTCATCAGTTCGTCTTTCATGCGCGATTCAAGATCTGAGTACCTGTAAACAGTGTAGAAATATTGTTCATTATTATTCGAACGGTTTCTTTTCTGTAACAATTCATACCTATGCTGTTGTTCTCGGGCTTTATTAGACAATTCCTTTTCACGTAAAACGGCCAATTCAACGTCATCTTTCAATTTTTTATTTTCATCGTCTTGACGACGTAGCTGATTAGTCGAGACTTGTACTTGAGTTTCCAATTCCATTACCTAAGATTGTTAAGAAAAAAAAACGTTAAGCGATTAACCCGGTACGGAATAATCATAAAATCTTACCTTCAAACGTAACTCTTTCAGCTCCGTCAATGTTTCCATTTCTCGTATTCGTGTCGTCATCAATTCCTCTTCGAGTTTTTGTGTTTCATTCGATTTCGACGTATCCCAGAAAAGTAGTTTTTTCGGTGTCGAATCCGATGACTGAGCATTTTCCTGTCTTTGCTCTTGTAATTGTCGCTGCCATTGCGTGCTTAGCTCTTGTACACGTTGTTTTAAGTCCTTGAGCGAAAGACTAGCCTCTGCTTCTCTTAACTTACTAGCGATTAGTTCGTCTTGTAAATGTGCTACAGAATTATCGGGTGTAGTTTCACGTAAAGTTTTCTTATCTTCTTCGAGTTCTTCGATTTTCGATTTTAAATTTCTAATTGAATCTTCACTTTCGGCTAAACCTTGTCGGACTTTAACTAGTTCTTCAAGTAAACAGGAAACCATTTCGTCACGTTCCTTAAGTGCCTCCTCTTTCATGCACAGTTCATCGATTGAACTTTGACGAGAATTATTCTGAACGGCGCAAGTAGAGAAATTTAAGTGGTGAATTGAATGGAATTTTATTTTTGGGTCTGATAAGTATTCAGTGAAAAAAATGCAGTCGTTTTGCACAAAATGCATAGAGTAAAATTAAGCAGTGTTGGAATTTTACAGGCTTTCGTAGGCCTTATTTTTGTTTACGTCATTTTAATAATATTTCTGTCATTTTTGAAAACATAATTACGTTGCCCGGATAATGTGCCTAACTCCTAGAATGTAACTGATAACATAACATTAGGCAAGGGCTCTTTTGTCTACTTGTACTATTTATTCGTTGTTCGGTTGCAGCCTTTCTCTGCTGGGCCATAGAACAAAAATCCTCTAGTCGAAGCACTTGCATTCCTCAAATCGTTTTTAGATGGCTTAGAACCCAATGATTGTACGGAAGAATTAGAATCTTGCTTAATCCTTTGCCATGCTTGTACAGCGCTAACTGAGCCTCAATACTCTTTAAAAAATTACGACGAGCTTCTACCCCAACTGCTTCACAACATGTTCGACTAACAAACTTGCAATCGAACGTAGTGAAGGTGGAAGCATTTTTGCAAAAAGCCTTATTAAGCAAAACAAAAAAAAAAACCAACTTCTGCATTAAATAAAACGGTCAACTGCAATTTCAACTAAAACAAAAATAATCATTTTTTTGAACCAAACACAAGTGCCACTTACAATATCCAAAGATACATCCTAATTTGCATGTAAATTAAAAATTGTGATTATCAGTAGCGGTGCAGAAAAAAAAATCAAACTTACATTTTCTTGGAGTCTTAAGCTGAGCGCTCGAATCTCCTCGTTCGCATTTTCCAGTTGATGCGATACTTCCAAATAGGAACGACGCAGTGCCAACAATTCCGATTGAATTGCATAGCTGCAAAATAGTTTTTTTTTTATAATAGAATAAAATATCACTGCAACAACAAGTAGCCTACCTTGTTTCCTCTTCTTCTGCTCGAGAAACCTGCCCTCGAACAAGTCGATCAGCAAGTTCAGCACTTTCTGCCTCTAGCAGTTCATTGCGTTTTTTCAATAAACGATTTTCGCTACGCAATCGACGCAACTCGACCATTTCTTCTTGTTCCTTCTTTCGCAAATCGGCATATTCCTTTTCCATTTTCTTCATTTTCTTTGTGTTTATTTTCATTGAGAAAGCCAAATTAAAAAAGGCTTCCACGTCATTTTCTACACGTTGTGGGAGCTCCTTTTGGAAGAACTAAACGACAGAAAATACCATAAGGACGGAAATCAAGACAAAATTAAAAGTCATACCTTTAACATAGCTTCCATATCCAGACAGAGTAATGACTCCTTTCCTAGTGTGAGCAAAGCTAGGGCGACTTTAAAAATAAATTCCATTCCCTCGCTGAGAAAGACGTCCATGACGCGACAACCGAGTTGAAGATTTAAAGTCGTAGTGTACAGCGTAAGAAACCAGCTTGAGGCATACATCGACGTTTGAAAGCCCTGCATCAAAAAAATTGTTGAAAAGAAATCCAAAACAGGCGCAAAAGAGCTACTAACTTGCAACTGGAAATGGATATGCAAATCGGGAATCTGTTCTTGCACCAAATTCTCCAGCTGGTACATGCACAGCCCCAACTCAGCCATCGATGGCTTGAACATGTCACGCATACGATGCTGTTGCATTATTTGCACTAAAACTGCAAACGCCTCTTCTTCAGGCATCTGTTGAAACAAGTTGTAGGTATTTAATAAAATTTTCAAAAATAATTTCACACTCCATTACCTGCATTAATAAAAGACCTACAATAAAACCGGATCCCTGACAATAACCAACTTCACGGTCATGCAAAGAATACGCTTTCATCACATTAAAAAGAGCCTCCTGGCCGAGACCATCTTTTTCCTTGAAGAAATCATGTTCGGGATAGGTTCGTGCAATATCGCGACGAATGACCTTCTCGCATGCCGACGTTGCTTTGATATATTCAGCATATTGTTTCTTGTCTATGTCCGACGCACCACACAATAGTTGCCAAACAATCGGTCTGATAGCGATAATTATAATTTTTAATTAAAAACAACAAAAAAAAAATAGATAAGACTTAAAACCTTCGAAAAATTTGATAAACTCACCTGAAATGATGTGGTATACCACGTCTAACCAATTCGCGTACGCACGGTGTTTTCTTCTTTAAACTTCCTTCCCAATCGTTAAGAATCGTGGCCCACGTTCCCCAAATATCTTCTTCTCCCATTGAATTGCCTAAAAGTTAGTAAAATCAGTAACACATCCAGCCGGATTAAAACCCACTCCCTCCCTCTCTTTCTCTCTATCTTACCGGAATTAATGCTGATTTGACTCGTATCAGAGTTCTTACGACTGTGCGTCGAATGCAATGAGTTCAAACTTTTCGCATCGCTTTCGATTAGTTTATTAGCTGCCTCCAGTTTAGCAAGAAGATCTAACTCTGATGTTGGCAAGTTTTCAGCACAATTTGCTTCCATTGTCTTCGCGGCGTTATTATCCGATTCAGAAACGGTTAAAGTCATTTTAGACGGTTCTGACTACTTCTAAACAAAGTAAACAAATAGATTTGATAGTATTGGCGTATTTAGCTATTTATTCAGTTTTAAAAAAAACTTACTTTTTAAACAAATATCAGCATTCTATGGAACGCCCAATGTTCTGGAAGGAATAAAAAAAAAAAGAAATTTGTGTTTGTTTTGCATATTCCGTGGCATGAAAATAACAAAGAAGCTGGTTTCGAAACTGATGAATACAAAACGGAGTAATATTGCGCTGAATGAATGGGGAACACAACGGAGTAGATGATTACATTCTGATTGGTCTTGGAACATCTTGTTTTAATACAGAACAGTAGCATCGCCTGACGATCCCAGAATTCGAATTGCTCAGATGAGAATTAAATAACTAGCAATAATTACCAGACTAGGTACAGGATTGGCAAAAATTTAAACAAGGTACATCCCCATTGTAGGAGCCTAAAGGCTCTTGTTTTTCGGTGTCAGAGACGTTAATGACGACAACACGTATTCTCCCAAACATCTCAAAAGCCTTCTAGCGATCCTCGAGCATTCACACATAATGTGAGCGATATCCTCCACAGCATACAGATCATGGCAGAATCTACTGCTAGCTAGCCTAACTGCTATATTTGCCGCTACCTGTTTCACAGCCACCACCCTAAAAGGAGGGGTATTTGAAGACAGATATGCCGACAGACGGCAGAGAGATACCCCAAAGCATTGCAGGGCCGAGGTCTTATGATCCGTCTATAGTTTCACTCTAGAAATTCTCGTTCATTTAATTTTTTTTGGAAGTCTTTTCAATTGGTGGTGATCTGTTTCGGCAAAAGAACTTGCATCCCTAAAATATTCTCTCAGACATGTGTAGCGTTGAATAGTAATTGCCTTGTGATAGTACAAAATGTGTTCAAAGGTTCTTGCCTCAGTTCGGCAGGGCCTTTACTAGTTAACAGTTATGATGCCTATTCTTTAAGAGTAGTTTTTCAGGCATTAGTGAATCGTAAGTACTTCTGTTAGTTTTTGTACCTTGTTTCTGTCCTGCACTTTCGTTTAGTGAAGTGATTTGATAACATAGCATGGTCTGTCTGAGTTTATAAAGCGTGACCCAACTAAAAGTGTCGATTTAAAAATTAAATAAAAAAAAAACCGTTTAATATTTTTCCAAATTTTTTTTTTATTTGAAAGTACAATCCTTCCGGTTAATTATGGAAAATTATTTCATTCAAATGGCTGCCGCGGCTGGCCTTACAGTAGGCCATTCTGTCGGTCCAATTTCGAAGCACATTTTGGATTGTTTGTGGCTCTATATCGGCAATGGCTGCTTTAATATTGGCCTTCAAATGGTTAATTTTTTGTGGATTGTCCGCATAACACTTGTCCGTCACGGCGCCCCACAAATAAAAATCCAAAGGTGTCAAATCGCAGCTGAGATGGAAATGAGCTTCGTCCGAAAAGATGATTTTTTGAGCAAAATCTTTCGGTCCAATTGTCTTCGTTTTGGAAATAAACTTTCAATATTTCCCAGCGTTGTTCAAGCGTAAATCGACTCATTTCGTTCAGTGGAGATACGATAATGAATTTCTGTCAAAGTTAGAATGACATTAGTGTTGCCAGGTGCAAAAAAACCGATAATTTAAAAACACACCGATAGAATGGCTTTCAACTTAATCGGGCGGGCAACGAATTTTTAACCACTTCATTGCACTGTACGCCCTTGTAATCGGGCAGCCAGGAAAAAAAATTATCTGATTTTGATACGTATAGTTGTTGTTGGCATTCTGGCATCGGTTTCGAGTTCATTGTATGTGAAGTCAAGGCTTTTATTACAGGCGGTCTGTCTGTGAGCACATAATTATGTTCTTAATCGAATTTCACGGTTAATTTCTGTGTCTGGAAGACGGTGGAGTATTATCCCAGGAGAGGTCCGCTTATACCAGCTCCAGGTGGTTTTAAAATAGTTCTATTGAAGTAGAACAGAAGACTGCACTTGCTGACCTATTGTCCAACTGAAGAAGAAAGAATTAACGCAATATCAGTGCAATCGCACCTTCTAATGAAAATCTGACCATGCCTGAATAATAAAATCTGGACGAACCACAAAGTGTTCAAAGATTCACGCAAAAACATAACTTTTCCAATATACAAGAAAGCAGATAAACTGTCCCCGTGATTAGATAACTACAGCCAAATCAAACAGCTATGAACGCCATTGTACAAATTGTTTACAAAAATAATGCACAAGGCTTAAAACGCCTACTTTATTGAATTAGATATTCTATGACCGCATCTGAGACGAAGGGCGATAACAGAGCTCTTCTGTAGTATTGATACAGCGCGATAAGCCCACTGACTAGGTGTGATTCGACCTCACAGCTTCAGTGTTATTAATTTAAGGCGCTTAGTCACTAAACTGCACAAATCATTTTTTTATCATGTTGCCCACGTCACAACGTATACGACAGAAAAAGTGATTTTATTATTCTCCATAGCAGAAGACCGATAACAGCTTTCAATGAACACTCACAAAAAACTTGAACGAATCTAAGGCCTTGAGTAATACGACCTTAAGTTTCCGTTATTTTTAAGTCGATAAGTTTAAACATTATTTCTTCCGAAATGCTATTGTTCTGCACTGTAAATATTGTGGAAAAAAATAAAGGGGATGGAATGTTCACGTGGAACAGGGCCGAAGCAACCGACCAGAACATTTCCTAAACGGAGGCCTACACAAACAAGCAGTAGACAATTTGTGTATTTCTTTTCTATGGAAGTTAGACGTTAGGGAAGAAAATCTGGTGAAAGAAACTATTTATGGAGGATAGCTGCAGAACAAAAAAATAAATAAATTTCATAAACGAACAGGAACAAGAGAGAAACAATGATAAAAGTCGCTATTATATCGTGAAATAAATTAAATTCCTAGCTTCAGATTTCACCTGGGCTGAGTCGATTTTTAGTTCCTACTTTTCTAGTGGGCAAACATAATTGCTACTACCTCTTGCTCAAGCCGGTTCTTTATTTAAAGAGTCCTTCTAGTTGCCAGCATTCGGTTCGATTCCTTGATGAAGTTTAACACCTTGGCTAGGTTAAGATCTATGAGCTCCTCTTGCTCCTTATGGAATCAGCATTAAAAGTGTCCAGTCGTGTTCGAGCGAAAGCTGAGTATTCTTCACACCATTGGTCAGCTATGTGAGCACTTTCATCTTCCATAGATTTTCGTTCGACCTGCAGTGGTCTGTTATAACAACAACAATGTTATCGACATCTCATCGTTTAAGCTCTAGAATAAACCTAGGTTTTGTAGAATTTGACCCAGCGAGTAAAATTTTTTTTTATGCCATTCGGTCAGCTTGTTGTCGTGTGGTGTGGGGAAGATACACTGCAAAGCAGCGCATCTTGAGCATTCAGGTCAACATGGCCCATTGTACTCGAATCCCCCTAACTTTTTCGTTCTTCTTCCGAATTGTAAGAGCTCAGATAAGGAGCGAAAATGAAGTTCCTCCATCCTCATTACATCAACGCCGTATACATGCAAACGAGTAGGCTGCACACTCTAAAAGGAAATTCTCCGTTGAGATGTCCCTCTCGTTGCAAGCAGTGCACATGAGGTCGTCAATGATTCTCATTCTCACCAATTGCAGGCCAGAAGATCTATGCCCCATAATGGTGCGCTTACAGTCGCCCATGAGGCTCGACTCGAGGCGAGAAGCTACCCCCATCAGGCCATTGCAAACCGGTTCTCAATGTAAGACTTTTGCGACTGCACGAGCTATTTGATTGATTGATTTTTTGGTGGGGATAGACTCGTCGCAAACGCTGAGTGTAAATGCACCATAAGAACACCAACCATACTACCACACTCTCTCTTTCTGGTCTGCCGCATTCCCGAAAAAAGCCGCCATCTCTCAATGTGTGATTTTCTCAGTGGTCTAAATTGTTTCAACGTCCTTTGTACCATTCGGTAAGCTTGCTGTGCATGATTGAATGCCCGTGTAGGACCTTCCTTTTTTACGACGGTCGTTATAACTTAGGTGGTCACCCTTTAATGCGATTGCACAGCTAGAATGACATAGGTTGGGGCTAAAATTGTGTTGTAGGGGATTTAGGGCGGTGGAACGGGAGGGAAGGGTCGGTGAACCTTGTTTTTGAACTGCTGAAGGTTATACTTATCAGGGAACAGATCCGCCGGCAATGCGTTCTACATGTTCGGGGGATAAAGAACTGCCTAAATTTCACTGTTCTCCACGAAGGGGGCTGAACGGTATACTCGTGGGCGCATGAAGCTTTGCGAGTGCTACGGGTAGCGACTAAGAGTGGGGGAATAAGTTCTTTTAGTTCCTTACTACATTAATCATGAAAATATCGATGGTAAATACTGATTACTCCGACATTTCGGCGGTGCGCAAGGGCTTCTCCAGATAGTCGGAACGCATATTGTTTGAGCAAGGCTAAATGGGATTTAGAGGCCCCAGCCCAGATATGCGAATTGTACTTAGGACGTGGTTTGATATATGCTTTGTAGATTGCAGCTAGGTCAAACGCTGAAAAGAATTTCCGAAACTTCCGTAGAATTCACAGGCGTTTAGAAGCATCAATTGCGAAATCAGAGATGTGTTAGCTCCAGTTTAGGTGGCTGTTGATTTTTACGCCTAGTAATTTGAAGTCAGCTGAAGAAGACATTTGTACGCCGCCAAAGGATACATTTGAGACCGACGTCGAAACATCTTATTCAAGCGGTAGATGAGAAGACTGTGTTTTGGAGGCATTGAACTCTACTCTATTTTTCTTCTGCTGGAATTTCTAGCGAAGCTTTCCGCCAAAAGATTAGCTTTTTCACTAGATTTACCACAGTTTGGTGTAGAAGTCTTCACAAAACTGTTTATCTTAAGGGGACCGTCTTTCCAGCAGTTAAGCCATCCCAAATTATTCTCTTTTGACTCGACCTTCAGTTAAAATTTAACCAGAGCTTTGACTGTAAGTTTCGTATGAGCTTCTGTCAGTTAAAGTTTCAGTTAGAACGTTACTGACGATCGTAGGAACGGGCCTTAATGGTCTTCTATCGCTGCATGTTCCGCAATTGCCGATGAGTGGACCTAGTTTTTTTGTGTGCAGCGTTGATATTCACGAATCCTAGTTCTTCCTGTTTCTCCGATGTAGACTTTGTTGCAAGACCCGCAGGGAACTTTGTGCATGCCCTCCATTTCCAGTGCGATTTTGTCCTTTTGGTTTCCTAAGAAGGCTCGAAGCATAGATGCCGTAGAGTACGTAGTACGTATGTCGGTTTTCCTGAGTATTTTACCGATCCGATCTGTAGTATCTTCTATGTAAGGTAATGTCACCCACCGTTTGATCATATGCTCGTTCGTATCTTTTTCTTCCTGGTTATTCATGGCGTTTGGTTTCTGTTTGTATACTTTGTTGATAGTGCTCATGCTGTATCCGTTGGCTGCAAAGGTTTTCTGTAGGTGTTCCATTTCGTTGCGAAGGGCGTGTGGGTTATCTTTGGTGATACATTGTGCTCTGTGGATAAGTGTTCTAAGTACTCCTTCCTTCTGCTTGGTGGGAAGACGCATGTAGATACCTGTTGGTGTGAGTAGGTTTTCTGTACACGTCGAAATGTAAAGATGGTACAGCTTTTTCGACTAGCACATACATCCAAAAAGGGTAGTTTGCCGTCTTTTTCGATCTCCATTGTGAATTTGATATTTCTGTGTTGTGAGTTGAGATGGTCTAGGAACATATCTAATACCTCTATTCCATGCTGCCAAATAATAAAAGTGTCATCAACATTCTAGATTCGAACAAGGGAATGAACTACTTCGATAGAACGGTGATGACCTTTTCTTTTAGGTCCTCATCAATCTACTAACGGAACGAGGGAATGCACAATTCCGGAACTTGTTCAGTTAACTCGTTCCTTGAAGTGAGTAGTTCACTGAAAGGAACTGCTTTGTCCTCGGCTAATGCAGCTCTCAATCGCCTGCAAATGCTGAGCTAATTTGTCCGAATCGGTTGCTAGGAATCGAGCGAGGGCGAAGTGATGTGTACAGACTGCCGAGCAAACTCGATATCTTGAAGGTGAATATCCAAGCTCCAAAAAATTCAATTGAAATGATAGTACGTTTCGTAGGAGCGCTGTTTCTCAGCTACCGCGCAATACCGGAACTGATGATGTACACCACTTCAGAAGATTGAATGAACTCATCGACCTAACGACTGTGTCACAAAATATTACTGGACAGTAAATAAAATGCTGTGAATGTTGCATATTTATTTAAAATAATCGAGACGTAGCAGCTTCTTCTGATTTGCGTCACCTAATCAACGTAGACCCAAAGTCTGGGGTACTTGCGATAAGAATTAACAAATTCTATGAAACGGTTGAGTCACAATTTTTTTTTCTTACGGATGCAACTCGAGGTGTTGGATGTTTTGATAATCAGCCCCAAGGTCTTTTTAAGAAAAATATTCTAACGTAGCCCCGTAAACACAGGCGGTTTCATCGCTTAGCAAGCGAAAGACACGGCGTCCTGAAGTAGGTGAAGAATAAAAACGAAATGTTGTGATCAAGGCGGCGGATAGCAATAGCTTGCTTACTTGGATGTTTACTTACGTTTTTACGCCCCTCACGCTCGTATTTGCTGTTTAGCATGTTTTATCGATAGTAGAAGAGAAGCAAGTGAATCGATTACAATGTTTGTTTAGTTGTTGAGGAACTAACAGGAATATTGACGATTCTGCGAGGACACTGACGAGCAATGGCACGTCCTTGGACCAGTTTTATGGCGGCAGCAAACTTGAAACCTAATCCGAAACCATTACTCACCTCCCGATTCTCAAAATGTAAATTTGTCTCGAGTACACACCTTTTACAAGTATGAGGTCAGGGCTGGGCGTAAATAATAGAAAAACAGTCGTAAGCAAATCAATAAAGGACAAAAGGACAATCGTCATGGAGAAGAGGCTCAAAAGCCTTTCAATTCCGAGATGAAACTGGAAACCAAGCAAACAATTTTTTCGGTACCACCGCGCGCTACCGTCGTCAAGTAAAAGTTTTTTTCTCGCCCCAGTTAAAATTCAATTAAGAGTATCGTAACGTGCCCCACTGAGCTCCAGTCGAGTGACTTGCATCGACTCGCTGACGGGCACTTGTACAGCAATTTACCGATCCTTCCGGGTGTTACTTTTCGCAATTATGCGTCACTCTGCTTGCAAATAATTCACACATTCACCAATTAGTTTTGGATTTAGCGGAACGGTCAGAGGCGCACGTCTAGCCGCTCAAATCACCTGGGAAAATGTCACACAAACAATTTCTTGTTATGCCACTTCCTGTTGCTGTTGTTTATCACTGAAAGGACCCGCCCACGCAGGATCTTCCCAGCTTCAACAAAAACGAAACTGGTTACACTTGAAAATCAAATTTTTCATTCAATTTGCATAATAAAAAACCAGAAGAAAAAAACAACCGATCCAACGGAAACTTGAGATGACTCTCGGCGGTCTGTCCGTTGTTAGTTGTACGGAGCGCTTTTCAAAGCGTCTTAAGAGAAATCTTCGGTCGATGACGACGTCTTCTACGTCTGCTAACATAAAAAAAAAGCCAAGAAAAAAAAAAATTAGAAAACCACTAGCTACCATGTCCAGCAGACTCCTCCCGACAGTAAAAAATCAATAAACACCGAGAAGTCTTGCGGGCACGGATGCACCGATCCCTGGACCAAGAACCAGCACAGCAAAACCGATTTCCAGCCGCGATTTCTTTAAACCAAAAAAAAAATCGGAAGAAAAATATTTTGTAAACGTCACACAGTTCGCTCAGGTGTGAAAACTACTGGTTCGTTTTTGGGGCCACTTTTGACAGCGAGAGTCTTCGTTGTCCGTGTCGCGCAAACACTTTTTCATCCGTTTCGTTTTGCGATTATCGCGCGAAATTCACTTAAAACTCAAATCAATTACGATGATGGACGACACGCACCTTTTTCTCCTAGCGAATTGCACACAATTTTCACGATTCAGTCGTCCCCGATCGAGCTCCGACCTTTCCGAAATTTTTACTTCAGCTCGTTGCAAGTTCTTTTTTTTATGTACTTGCACAGGTGTAACGAATCCTATGGTCTCTCGCTCTTTCTCTTTTTTTTTTAAAGGCCAACGAATTGTCTGCTGTCATTCGGTCAGAAGCAGAGTTTGCGCGATTGAAGTACTAGACGGTCGTTTTTACTACGTAAACAAAAAAAATGTATAAACAAATTTTTATCTTTTGGACTAAACTGTGCCGTGCTTGGAGGTTTTTGATGTGACTGTAGGGCGGGTAGATTTTTTTTTTAAAAAATCGTAAAGTTCCTAAATAAAACTTAATTTTTGTTTTTTCACGTCTCAGTAATAAAAAAAAGTTCGTCCGTACGCCATACGTAAACTTGTTTAGAGATTTAGTTGCCTTTCTTTGGACAATTTAAAATTGATTATGTAATTTAATTTGAGATTGAAAGTTTAACCAAAGACTATCCTTAAGGCCCCATGAGTCCGGTACGACAATTTTTTAACCCTGTTTGATTTTTCTTTCTTGAGAGGATTTTAATCGATTGAAATTGTTTTTCGTTCACGTAATTTGGCGTGGACAATACGCCTGCATCGTTCGCTGTCTATCAGCGACCTAATTTTGATTTTACAGAAAAAATAGTGTTATAGGTTTTCAAATTATTTGAAACGCATAGCTATTAAAAATCAATAATTTTTTCATTGTTCTATCATCTAGAAATACCAATTAATTATACTATCTATGATACTTTTCATTGAAATGCGGTCTTCTTATGTAATTCTTGCCATGAAAATCGTGAAAAATTGCTTCAGTTTGACTTCATATATTATTAGCAAAAGTGAAAATATTTTAAAAAAAATTTTATAGGAGGCCTTCTTTAAGATTTTTTCTAGCATTATATTAATGAAAATGACATGTTGATTATTATTAAATATATATATTATAATATGCGTTTAAAAAACTTGAATTTTGCATTTTAAAAAATGTTCAAGGGTTGTTGTTCTAATAGCATTTTTTCCAAATACAGTTTTGAATTTTTTTCTCTATGGATGTCCTAGTTTACATACCAGCTAATAAAGTGATGTAATTTTATTTTGTTTTTTTGTTGCCATTAACGTGAAATATCGGTAAGAAAACAGTCATAAATTATCAAATTTTCATTTAACATGCACATGGAGCCTTAAGAAGACGGGGCCGGGATTCTCTAACTCGCTAGTGATAGCTTTCGCTGTCGTTTGCTACCGGTGGTTCTCGGTTGCACGAGCGATACTCGCAATGTGGTTCGATTCTGTAACTTGCACTTAGCGATGTTTTTTGATGCAGAATTCGATACGAAAACAACGATAAATTCGTTGTTATTAGAATTTTCGTGGTAAGCTACCAAAGAAGCTATTATGATTAGGAGTTAGTTATTCTTTCCGGTGTCAGTGGAGTGAAACTCCAAATTTGTCATATCCTCAGGGATGGCGGTTAGTCCACAGTCGGGGACTCCGTGTTGGAGTTTCACTCCACTGATACCGGAAAGAATAACTAACTCCTAATCAACGATAAATTCGATAAATTTTCGGCTGGATTTCCATTATTTTTCCAATCAAAAATTTTATTCATTATTTACAGAATGTGACATATTTCTTTTTTGTGAATATTAAAATTTATGTTTCCAGGACAAATAAGAATTATTGGCGGCAATTTTTTCATGGTTGCGGATCTGGGAGCAGTACAAATGTAATGTGTGCTACCGAGTGATTAGATTTCGGCAGTGCAAACAGTTGATTGAACGCTTGCATCTCTCAATTGGAGCTATTGCATTTCAGTTTATTGGTAGGGTAGATTGAGTGGACCGCCCTTCAAGTGATAAGTTTCTAGTGGAGTGGTGAAGGGGGATATGGGTTAAATGTTAGACTAAAAACGTTGATTTTAATATTTCAGGAACCACTTATGCTAGGAAGCTGAAATTTGGAACTTACATAGATCTATGATAACGTATCCACTTGCTTGCTTAATTCTTATATGTGTGAAAGTTTGGGAGTTCTGAGAAAAACAATATGTTCGAAACACTTGAAAGCTTAGGTCTAGACATTTTAAAATCCATATTTTCTGAACGGAATGTCTCAAAGTTGAAACATTCTAGACTAGGAACTAGGCGAAAAGATTGAAAATAATTTGTTGATAGTGTACAGTGGCATGGATGGTAAAAAAGCTTGCATTGCAATGTCTCACAAACCAATTAAACCAGAAAAAGGAAATGTGTCTTCTTTTATCGCTGCTGTGAGAAGTTTTTTTTTTCTTATTTGAAAAAAGTAATTAAATAAGAAAAAAACTTCTCATAGGGGATACTTCTTCCCTTACATAAAGGATCAAAATGGACCCGTTGGAGATCTATATGCTTGGCGACCATCCACATTACCTCACCTGTGATTACTAAATCGTCAGTATTTCCGCTTTGAAAGATCAGGTTCAGTAGGCACTATCGAAAGAGGTGATAGTATTCTTCCCTGCGTGCATCCTTTGCCTGCTTTGATCTTTGTGAGTTCCATTCCCAGAGGGAGGTGTGAATTTTTTGATTCACCTTGGAGTGGTAGACTCAGCTCCTCTATCGACAATTGTTTTATCTATCAGGAGCACAGAGCGCACATTTTTTGCCGAGTAATGCGTTTTGAATTAACGTTGTCAGTTGGAAAATAACTGTTTCTGTCGATTTACCGGTTTCTTGCCAAGCGCTTCAAGTATTTTTTAATAACTGCAAATCTTTTGAGATCTTTTTTTACTTTATTCTGTCTGTGGTGTTTCAAAATGGCTTAATGCTTATTTAATGCACGCACTACACTACTGCGCCTTGAAATCCAAGAACGCAGTGTCGTTAAATCACTTTGAACTATTTTAGCTCTAAATTTGTTTTATCTTTATTAGAATTAATTTGAATTCTACCGCTCGCCTCAAAATCAGATATCGCTGCAATCAGTTGAGTTAAAACCAATCTACGGCAAACTTCACGTCACCGTTTTTCTCACTCTACTCTATGGCACTACCAAAAGAGACAGTCCCCGACCGGAGAGAGAGAGAAAAACCCGGTGTTCGTCGTCTCGTCGTCGTCGCGTTTACACGCTCAACGCCATCGCCATATTGCGGAGTAAATTTGTGTGGTGACCAAAATATTGGAGACACGTGGAAAAGTTTGCGAGCAAAAAAGCCTGTGAAAAAGTGCGAAAAAACTAACAAAACTACGGAAAAAGTGCAAAAGGAAGCGCTACGCTTGGTTTACATTTCAAGAAAAGGTAATTAACGTTTGAATTTTCACGAAAAAAGAGCCGACGAATCGGGGCAAATTCCGTTCCATAACCTCTGAAATTTTGCGTGAAGAGGTTTTCTTGCGACGACAGTCGTCGGGGCCAGGTAGCGGCCGAGTCCGATGGTTTTTCTTTCGAATTAATTTACCGAGTCGTAGGGAAAATTGAAATTGCGATTGGGCAAAGACGCGACCTGAAGTTATGACCTTGCGGAAAAGGCTGCGAAAATCTGTGCAAGAATGTTTACAGGTTGAGAAAATCGTGGGGAAAGGAAAATTTCGGTTTGGTGAAATTTTTTTCTTTGGATCTTATGCGTCCGGGTGTGAGGGACAGTGGCCGTGGCAGCTGATCGACGATCTTTTTTTTTTTGGTCGTCTATCGAATGGAAATGGAAGTAAACACGTCGACGGGACTGCGCAACGATCGAAGTAATTTACAAAATTACTGTATTTTCCGACGGCCCGATCGAATTGACCCGGAATTCGGGGTTTGAAGGACTCGTCGGGCGGCTGTCAATCGGATCCCTAAATTTAGCACCGGACCGCATGCGGTATTTGTCAAGTATTGCGCATTTTCGCACTTTCTATCGGTTGAGTGACTGATTTTATTTTTTTCTGTCCCGGCGGGTGTTTCACTTGTTACGAAGCTCAGCCGGCTGATAGCACCCGGCCGCAACACATCACCGGAAAAATTTTCAATTTGTTTTCAGTGGATACGGTGAGTTTCTGCGCAGTTCAGAGAAACCGATGACCTTTGGGCTGTGCTGTCGCCTCGGTCTGACTGTGATTTATTTTTTTTTTTTTGCTCTAGCTGTCGGCTAGGTTTTATCTCGCTCGAAAATCATAAAAATTGGGTCAATTTGAAAGGAAATTGATTTATGCGTTGGAATTTTTTTTTTTTTTTTGTAATCGGTTGCTTGGCGAATTTTTCGCTGATTTGGTGGTTCGTTTTGCGTTTAGCTAGGCTTTTGTTGCGGTCGCGATAAAGACCTAGACGCCGTGTTTGATAAGACGAAACATGTGGCGGCTCCCCTCCTTGTCGTAGTCTTAAAAAAAAAAAAAAATCAAGTAAAATTTCCTGCCTTTTCTTATCTACGATAATTTTGATTAAGGCACCCGAAACAAGCACTCGGAAATTAGATGGGGAAAAAAAATGAGAGTTTTTGTGGCTAGGTCGAACCTTGCTGCATAAATAATTTTACGACTATCGTCGGAATGGCATTGGCATTCGAATTATGTTAATCGCGGCGGCCGCAACTCGTTTGGGAGTAGAGCGGTTTCGAGAATGTCTTATCGATGTAAAAATTAGATTCAGTTGATCGCTCGATAGTCCGCGGCCGCCTTATCGAAGTTGTAGTTGTAGATTTTTTGAACAAATGATTCACTATTAAATTGTTTGATCGGTCGTCGTTTTTGCGCCTTGCTTAAATGTTCGAAGAGTCGAAAGAAGAAAATGTGAGTTGCACGTGGTGTGGCCATGGAAGACGGTCGTTTCGCGGAAGAAATCGCTCAAAAGCATCACTGACATCACGCTTCAAATTTATGTCCGCACTTTTCGCGAATATACGCAAAATATATTCCTGTTGGATGAAAATCTAGTTCTATTTTTGCGTTGGCTTTTTGTTGGCTCTGTTTATAGGGTGACGCATTTTTAGCAATAAACAGTTCAGTTGAAAATGTAAACTCAGCGGTTGTTTGTACGCTTGTTTACGACGCTAAATTGTTGAAACGTGCCTATTTCGCGTTAGAAATAAAAGGTATAATCAAATTTGGTCACGAGGCAGCGGCAGCCTACTGGAAGGTGCGCTGGTGCAGGTGTACTCAAATGCCATTTCAGGATCAAAAGCAAAGGTTCTTGTAAAACTCCACTTCCAAAACTTTTCGGGAATCGACACAAGGGGGTTCGGGGTTTAGTTTTAAGAAGGGGCGCAGAGCCATCGCACACATTAGGTACCAAAAGGGTCCATAGCGACCTCTTCAGAGCCTCGTAGGTCACTAAACATCCCCTAAAAACCCAGATCCCTAAAGAACTTGATTACCATGCCCTATCGACCTCGTCAGTTCATCGGTCCGTTCGTTGCCTGGTACCCAGCATAGTCGCGTATTCCTCCGACTACTTCTTCAGGTGCTACTATATTTATATTGGGTCTGAGAAAAAGTTCGTGGGGTTGTAATGGGTGGTTAGAAGTGGCGAACGGTAAATGGTGCACAGAACCTCAGCGTCAGGTAGTTCAGCAAATGGAGAGCAGTAGAAGCACTGTTACGCAAATTGCTGGTGCTTTAAGCTGTTCTAGAAAGATGGTGCACAACGCATTAAGCCATATGCAGAAATATGGGAACTCCAAAAATGTTAAAAGCGACCAAGAGCACGAAAAACAACAATTAAAGAGGACTGTTTGATTAATAGAGCTTCAATCAATAATCCTTTTAATAGCTCAACCGTTATCAAAAGGGATATTTCATCGGAATTTGGCTTTGACGAATCGTCAAGGACAACAAGACAACGGCTTAATGACAAAAAAATTCCGTGGATGCATTGCACAGAAGAAGCCGTTTGTGGCCAAAAGGAATTTTAAATCTCGAATTGCGTTTGCCCGTGAGCAATTGCAAGAACCTTTGATTTTTTGGAAAAATGTGCATTGGAGTGACGAATAAAAAGTTTTGTCGGTATGAATCTGACGGTAAGCGGTACGTATGGCGTCTACCAAACATGCAGTACCATCCAAATTTCACTTATAAGACTGTTAAGCACGGTGGTGGAAGAGTGATGGCTGCGTTCTCTTGGTATGGCGTTGGCCCCATACATAAAATTCGCGCACCGTGAAGAGTTACTTCGAAGGGAATCGAATTGATGTTCTAAGGTGGCCAGCCCAATCACCGAATCTCAATTCCATTAAGAATTTGTGGAATGATGTCGAGGAGCATATTAATTTAGTCAAACCAAAAAATATGGCAGATTTTTGGACCGAAATTAAAAAGGCTTGGTAAGCAATTCCGAGGAAACGTTGTAAGACCCTGGTAGAGCCTACCGAGGAGATGCGCTGCTGTAATTAAAAGTAAAGGATATCCGAAAAAATACTAAGTTCATGCATTAAAATTAGTTGTTAATTTTCGCTTATAATAACCAGTTTTTCATTTTGTGCTAAACTCGTCTCGTGTCCAGCTTGTTTTCATCTCATTCACAATTAAACTGAAATAGAAAAGAATGGGAAGAAAATAATCAAAGGAAAAAAAATGTGGCATAATCGTAACATCGTGGGCAAAACTCAAGAAAAAAAATTGAATTGAAAAACATAAAACAGTAGAAACTATTTGCACTTGAAAGTTACAGATACCGAGTGTGCTAAATTCGTGGCCCACCGCTGTATATGGTTCAGGTTGATTTGGTTTCCTCTGTCACTGAATTGGGTCTATTTTGACGTGCCTCTAAATTATCATTATATGTAGGTATTTTTTTTCAACTGGATCAATATTAAAAACAACAACAAAGAGATGATCAAAAATCTTAATGGGATCAAAAAGTAGGATCCGTTTTTCGCTATTAAAACTGATTCTTAATTCATCTAAATGTTTATTATTTTAGCATTTTCACAGATGACGCCCAGCGATTCAGCTCAATTTGCAGCAGGAATTTGCACCCAATAGTCTGGAATGAATAGTCGTGGGAAATCAATACATTTTGTACGAAAATTTAAGTCTACCACCTTGATCAAAAAGTTCCCGGAAGACCCACCGTGTGGTGCTCTTATTTTACTGATTTTAGTTTTTTTTTTTTTTTGTTTAGTTGGTACATCTGTTGTTGACATTTCCTCTAAATTTTAGCGTCATAGCTTGACATTTGCAAAAGTTACGTAGCCAAGAGTACATCTATCTATGTGTGTGTTGGCGATTTTTTACAATTTTAGAAATGGATTTAAATTTGCAACAACGAACTTGTATTAAATTTTGTGTAAAAAACGGATTTAATGGTGCGCGAACGTTGGAAATGTTGGAAAAGTGTTTCGACAACTATTCTCTAAAGAAAACGGTCGTTTACCAGTGGCACGAGTGGTCATGAGTCAATCGGAGATGATGACGTCGTTTTCAGTCAAAAAGAAGGCAATCCTCACGGTTTTCATGGACTACAACGGTGTAGTGCATCATGAATTTTTGCCAGAAGGCCAGACAGTAAACAAAGAGTATTATTTGGGCGTTATGAGACGTTTGCGTGGAACAATTCGCCGAAATAGACTAGAATTCTGGGCAGAAAACTCGTGGAGTTTGCACCATGATAACGCACCGTCGCACAGTGACATCATTACTCGTAGTTTTTTGACGAAAAAAGCAACAAATACCATCCAACAGCCACCGAATTCACATGATTTGGCTCCCTGTGACTTCTTTCTGTTCAATCGCGTTAAAAAAAAACACTACGGGGAACGCGTTTCAGCAGCCGAGAGGAAGTAATGGAAAAATCGCAGGGATGGTCATACCGAAAACCGAATATAAAAAATGTTTCGAGGATTGGATCAGGCGCTGGCATAAGTGTGTTGCAGTCCATGGGGATTACTTTGAAGGGGACAATATAGGTTTAGATGAATAAACTTGTATTTTTAATTTTCTCAATAAATTCCGGGAACTTTTTCATCAAGGTGGTATGTCTATAATAGAAACTTTTTCGAAAAGTTTTTGCATTTCTGTGCATTTTCTACAGAGTTTCATCGCTACATGTAATAAACAAAAAACTACACGTAGTCCTTCCAATACAGTTTATCCAAGGCATTTACCAATATGATTGTTAACCCTGCTAAACTAGCTTTTGGGTTGATCCACATCGTTTTTTATTTCAATTGTGAACTGATCTAGTGGAAAAAATACACCTGATAAGGGCCGTGACACAATAAAAGCCTCCAGCCTTCAGTGACCGCGTCCTCCAGTTTCTGCATCTTAGAAGTGATTTGCTGTCTGCGTCAATAGAGTAATAAAAGCAGAAGCAGCAGCGAAAGCAGTACTGCTTTCTGCTCTGCTTGAAGAATTTAAATAAGAACAGATGCAGAGCAAAATATGCCCATGCTAACTGCCAACAAATGCTGAAGCAGGAAACAATAATTCTAGGATAAGCTCTGTGAATATACTGTTTTTGCGTTTACGGACCGGACCAGTCTGAATAGACAGAAAAAAAAAACAATTCGATCATACGCAGGAGCCTAAACCGAATCGGTGGTACATACCGAAACGAAACCAAACCAGTGAAAATGCGCACATACATTTTGATCAAAGAATATCCGGAATTCTTCAATAAAACAAAAACCGTTCAATTATTTATCGATATTTTATTCCCTTCAAAGTATTCTTCTTTGTAAGCAATACACATATTCCAACGTGTCCTCCAATCTTCAAAAAAGTTTCCATAGGCCGATTTTGAAATTGTCTTCAGCTCCTTCTGCGAATTCTGCTTTATCGCCACAGTCGTCTCAAAACGTTTTCCGCCAAACAGTAACTTAAACCGGGGAATAGAAAAAAGTCACAAGGAACCATATCAGGTGAATACGGAGCTTGCATAAGAGAACGTTGGCATCACTCGTTTTTCTCATCACATCGTAGATGGCGTCGATGGTGAATGTCTCACAGGGAAATCCAAATTGTTGCGTACATAAGCCTCAAGGCATCTCAATTGTCTCCTGCAGTCGGTTATTAATGATGCACGCCAGTACTTTTCACACCGACTCCAGCATACATAATGACCGGTATGCATATGGTTGTTCAAGTTGCTTTCTGGGCTTCAATAAAAACACCAGTCTCAGAGACTCTTTCAAAAATCAAGGAACACTCCTTAACACTTTGCGTGCCACACTTGTTGTCAAAAATATTGATAATGCTATTTAAAGGGTCAAAATTTCTGTGCCGGTCACCGGTGACCCCTATGGCATTCAACGTGTTAAATGAGGTATGCTGTACTTTATGTCGTTCGTGTGTTCGTAAAATCGAACGGAGAATCTGAAAAGAATTAGGCAGCCGAATGATTATTGGTTCAATAAATAGTGCAATAAATAAAAGCCAAAGGGAAAACGTTCTAGGTATTAAAAGGTAATCAACTGATAAAAATAAGACCGCTCTAAAAGCATCAAGGAAAATCTGCAATAGTATTTTGAAGCTTGCTAAACTTAACGCTGATCAAAATCTTCGACGGGTGATCGACGCCGCTAAAAGATTGAAATGTTGTTGGTCATTTTTTGAGTCGAGTCAATAATAACGTTGTTGTTTGTACTCACGCAACTTAAACAAGTTTGTTGGACCTGTACCATGTGGCAGTAGACAATGAATGTATTGATCATCGTGATCTTGAAAAAGTTTATGGTGTTGTTTAGAAGTCCCTAGGGTTTGTTTCGATTGTAAGATGTTCACATGGAATTGGTAGTCGATTTGATCAAACTGATCTTAGCCGCTGATAAAAAGTGCGGGAGTATATCCACTTCACGAGTCCTAGCTGAACGTGAACTGTTTCCGCACGAGAATTGTGAAGAACGGAACCCTGTCATCAGCTGGAAAAAAAATAATTGTAGTGTGAAACTTTGTAACTTTTAGTAGTGAATTTGAGATTGTCCATTATTTCCCAAAAGAAATAATTTTCTATTTGTTTTAGTGTTTTGTATGTATGAAAAAAGAAAAGAACTAAGCACAAGTGGATGGTCAGTTTTCGAAAAAGAGTGTTGTAAATTGTTTGGGTTGCTTTTGAACGATATGAAAGAGTTGACAAATGAATAAAAGTTAAAATGTGTTATGAATGTACAACAAAGAGAGAACATTAACAGCAACAGTCGAATCTAATAAATCATTATGCCTCGTATTACTTTACAGAAACATCAAACTGGAACAAAATGGTATCAAGTCGCCCATTATTGTACTTGTCATTGCCCGGATTAGCTCTTATGCTTGGCCTTATCTGGTACCGCCGTCGAAAAACAGTCCATTGTGATAATACAGGCGGTAACGAAGTCAAGGAGAACAATATAAAAGCGGATGATTTAAAATCAAACAATAACGGCTCATTAATACATTCAAAATCATTGGAAATCATGTCGGTTGGTAAGCATCGTGACGGCAGTAATAACATCGAAAGTAAATTTGGTAAATCCGCACCAATCGATATCCAACCGAATGGGAAAATTTCGCCCGTTTATCTATCCGACAAGCAAATCGATACGGAAATATTAAAAATAAAAATTCGCGATTCCGAATATAAGACATTGCGTTCGATTGAAGAGAACGGCGAATCAATTTCGCCGCTTAGCCTACCCGATTCGATTAACAAGCGTAATTACTTGTCGCCGCGACCAAAAATGAACTGCGAAATTGTTGAACCGGTGATTATTAAGGCGACCGTAAGCGCAAAAATTTCACCGAAAAATTCCTTTTTAGAGAGCGCATATACCGAAGAGTGTCCCGAAACTAAGGTTACGGTCGAAAAGCTCGACACTTCAAATACTCAAGCGGCTGCTTGTATGGAAACTAAAGCGGACAATGAGAAAGCCCTTACATTGAAAATTGATGCGCCTGCACAAACCATCTCAAGTCCGCCGTTGAGCTTGTGTAGCGTACAGTCAGCCGATTCCGGTAAAGGTTCTAGTCTGCCCAACACTGAAGAGGCAACAATCGTTAGTTACGAATTTTTGCTACCCAATAGTCTTGTCGGACAATTGTACGGCCGTAAACGGACCCATATCAATCAGTTGCGTGCCAAAACCGGTGCTAATATTACGCTAAAGAAACACTCGCTTACGGATAAAATAAAATTGTGTGTTGTCGAAGGCACGCAAAGCGAAATAAATGCAGCGTTGTCGTTGATCCGACAAAAACTACCGGAAAAACGCTATCCGAACTTAACGTTGCAACGAGTTCATTTTGCCGAGCCTCAAGCAATCGTACCGCTCACCGAAATTCATCGATCATGTTTAGAGGTAATGACGCATAGAAATTAATTGAAATACGAATTTTGTTATTTACTTCGTGCACTTAAATTTTCAGTTACAACTTATTGAAGGTATTAACAACGATGTAGTTGTTACGTCAGTCATTTCCGGAGGTCATATGTTCTTGCAACAGCCTCTTCATCCTTCGCATCCGTCGTTGAGCATCTTACAGAACTGTTTAAATCAAAGCTATTCAGACGGTGAGGCTCCAGCTCTTCCGGAAATGGCCGATGATGCTATCTGTGTCGGAAACTACGCAGGCTTATGGTATAGAGTGCAAATAATCAATAAGACAATCGAAGAGGAATCGTCATGTCTAGTAAAGTTTATCGATTTCGGTGGCTACGGAATTATAAGCCGGGAGAATTTACGGCAAATTAGAGCCGACTTTTTAGTAACGCCATTCCAAGCAATTGAAGTGGTTTTAGCGGACATTGAACCGACAGGTATGCGTGCGGAATTCTTTATCACTTTCGAATGTTTTGTAATTTTTTTCGTGGTGGTGTGGTAAATTCACAGGTTCTGAATGGTCACAAGAAGCAGCAACAGTTTTATATGAGCTTACTAAAGGAATTATGCTACAAGCTCAAGTACTGGATTATACCAGCGAAAATATACCCGAAATTTATTTATACGCTTGCTTAGGGCCAAATGTAAGTGTAGTGACTTTAAAATTTAATCTGGTCAAATTCATGATCTCTTCTCTTCCAAAACTTTCGTTTTCAGAACGTGATATTTATTAATAGGGAGCTAGTTGCTCGAAATCTTGCTAAATGGACAGAAGCTAAGAACTGAACTGCTAAAACAAAAACTATTATGTATATAAAAATAATTTAATTTAATTTTTTTGATATTATCGATAACTCATTAAAAATGTTTAAACAGAATATAAAAACATTTGAATTTGTATATAATTAAAAAGAAAATGGTTCATTAAGTAGCGTTACATTTAAAAACAATGAATAGATTTATAATTTTATTCAAATTACTTTAAATTTTATCTTGTTTTGTAAAAGGCAATGTAAAAACGAAACAGCGAAATCTAGAATCACATTCAACAATCAGAACAACACGAAACAGAGTCCATACATTGGACAATATTATTAATTAGATTTCGTATGCATTTTGTACATAAAGAAAACCCCGCGCGTATCGAACAAATAAAAACAACCTCGTTTTCATCTTTTCTATCTTTCAACTAGCATTTTTTTTATATAAATATATAATTAAATTTTTTGTAGTGTCAACCATTTTGTTGACAACTTTTTCAACTTGATGACATTTTCTTATCAACTTATCGTCAAAATAGAGCAGGTCGCTTTTTTACATTGCATTAATTAGATGACTTTTTTTTTTCTTTTAAACTGTTTTTGCTTTTTTCTTATGTTTTGATAACATATCGAGCAATTCAATTGACTGCATTAAAATTAGATTTAATTTGGTTCGTTAAATATAAAATATATATAAACCAAAATATTGTAAAATTTAAGCGCTAATTCGTAATGAATTTTGAAAACATAAAATTTTTTTTATGTTGTGTTTATCGAAAAAAAAAAAAAATTAGAAATTTTATGAAAAGAGATAATTACACCCGTTTTAGATAATTTGTAAATATTTTACTTGAATTGATGAAATACATTATTTTTTTCTTACTTTGATAGATTTTATGTGAACATATATTGTGTTTTCTTTCCGGCTTTCTATTCGATTGAAAATATTATGCAAAAAGTAAAATCCGAATTGTGTAGAAGAAAGATAAGGTGTAGAACTTACATAAAAAAAAGACTTACCTGCTCGTATATTGCAGCCTTATTCAAATGCGTTTTTTTTTATTTATGTTTACACTTATTTAAAATGTTGTTTAGACAAAGAATAACCTTTTTGTTTTTATAGATTAAATAGAATATTAATTTACAAATCTTACAAACAAATTTGTCCTATATTAGGTTTAAGATATTTTTTTTTTTTTGTGTTATATTTATTTTTTATATTTGCAGAATTATATCGTATCGTATTAGTTGAACAAAAATCAATAAAAATTACAATATTATAAATAATTGTGTTGTTAATTTGTTGAAGTGATTTTTAGATATGGAATTTAACGAGAATTTATTGGGGGGAGTTTTTCGTGAAGTTACGACACGTCCGTCCCGTTGAGAAGTCGTGCAGTCCGTAATGGTTGTAGGTGTGCTCTTTTTGTCTACGCTAGTGCATAGGAACAACAAGCTACGAATAAAATAGCGAGACGTGGACATGAACGCGAGCTTCCAAAAAGTAGGTAACGCATTCGAAAGAAAGCTCATTCGAAAAATTTTGGGACCTATGAACGAAGGAACGGACTGGCGAATAAGATAGAACCATGAGTTGTATCAACTCTGCGAAGAGCCAGGAGCTTCAACGTTCATCAAGCTACGTAAACTGGAGTGGACTGGCCATGTAGAGCGGGTGGAAGACAGAAGAATGCCCAAACGTATTCTTAAAGGCGAAGCGAGTGGTAACAGGCCAATCGGTAAACCACGCAAGTGATGGGAATACTCGGTTGATAAAGATAGCAAAGCCATCTTAAAGATGAGTAGCTAGAGGACGCAATCTTTGGCCAGGGCCCGAGTTGCGTTGTCGCGCCATTGATGATGAGTGCGGAAACTGGACAAGTGACGTTAGAGGTGGTTGTTCTTTTTGTCATGTGTGGATAGGAAAGTGTACACTTTCGCAAGATCGAGAGTAGGTGAAATAAAGTGTAGCTTATCCTCTGTCAAACTTGATGGCTGTATTAGGATTAAATCATTTTTTACAGTGTACACTAAACTGGTGAAAAGAACAAAACCTATTGCTTTAGGGAAATATCTCACTGTGATGCCATGGCTACGTCGCCAGAAGCGTGGCCACACAGAATGTATGGTGGAGTTGTATGATGGGTATTTAAGTTTGTCGCTGGTTGGCAGCGTCGCCAATTTGGAAGCGTGGCCAGTCCGATCGCCACGATTCACTTTTATTGGCAGCGTGGCCAGTTGGTTACGTATCCAATGAAATACAGTCCCTGTTCAACGAATTAGGACCACTTAGGTTTTTTTTTAAATATTTTCTCTTCGTTAATGCTAAAACTCTTTGCAGAAATGAAATAAACAATTTTTTTTTGTTTAGATTTTTTAATCGTTTTATGATATTTTATGTATTAAAAATTTGAATTGGTGTTAATAATAATAATAATAATAATTGACTTAATCCCTTCATGCAAAATGGGAAACTCCTTCCAACTCAAAGAATCGGGAAAGAATTCCCCATTTGGGCTCACTTTCACATCTCAAAGAACTGGAGACAACCCTGTCACACAGCTCAATGAACTAATGAACAATATTTTGTAGGGTCACCCTTCACACAAATTATCGGGCCTATTACGGAACTCACTCGATCAAGAAATGCACATTCTGCGACTATAAAACTCGACGACAGCCTACTTGTCGCGTTTCACTCGAAAAAAGCGTGAGTAAAAAGAACTGCGTATTATGAGAGCTGATCGAGTGAGTATTTGCTTGTAAGAAATGTCAAATTCACTCGACTACTGGAAATGGAATTGACTTTCCAATTGGCGAGTTTCATCATACCAACTTTTGCTCGAGTCGAGTTCAAATGTGAGTGAGTTACTCACTCGACTCGATTTTCGTAATAGGCCCGATAATTTTGCATCTAAACAGGTCACATTTTTTTTCAGAAAATAAATCACCAATGACTTACCGAATCATCGATTCCAGGCGCATATAAGAAACCTTCAACTTCTAACTCACTTACACCGTCACTTGTATTCCCCTCGCATATATCTGTGAATTCATTCCCTTGATATTATCCTTTCTTAGGACATTTTGGAGCTATATTACCTCGTGTTACTTTAGGATAGTTTGGCAAAAATGTTTCATTATAATTTTTTATTTCCACATATAGTTGAAAAATCGTACAATTTGCGTACGATGAAGGGTTCTCATCGTATATCGTACATAAGGCTGAAAAATCGTACATGTACGATGAAAATCGTACATGTACGATGGAAATCGTACGGCTAGTAGCACTGGGGCCTTAGTACTGAATACGATATGATCAAAATCAATCGTAAATTCTAAATTTCAGAATGTCGAATTTAAGAATTTACGATTGATTTTGATCGTATCGTATTCAGTAATAAGGCCCCTGGTCGCACATCAAAGTGATTCGCATTGAACACGAATGTAGTGTTTTCACTATCACCTAGTTATTCGCGTTCATTGCACATGTCCAAGGAACCTGAAGGCGATAATGGAACCGTGGCATTGGATTTCGAACGAAATTCGAATAGACTTTCATAGCTCATGTGCAGACTTGCAAAGCGCGCACGGTACATCGTTGGTAAAACACAATGATCTTGAAAAAGACTCGAATACAAGTGTGTTCTTGTTGGCTCTAACGGTGATGATCAAGTTGAGTCCATATTAAAGTTACGAGAGTTTGAGTCTTGAAAAGGATGGACAATCACGACATTTAAGACAAGAAACGGGTACGAATAATCGAGCAATAAGATACGCGACGGGATTCACTCTTAAAAAATTAATTTGGATCTCTTTTGTTCATCATACATACATAGACTAATTGATACAATACAATATGATACAACAGCAAACTGTAATGGAAAATCGTCGGCATCGGAACGAAAGGACAATTTAAAGCGCGGTAATGGTTGTTTTAAATGTATGTAATATTAAGTGTAGTAGTTGTCTCGGTGGTGGTCATCATACAGATATATCTGGTCCGAGTTTTAGGGATTGTTCATTATTATTATTATTATATTTTAATAAAAGGCATATAAATATACACAGTTATACTTAAACACTAGTTACAAAGACCATCAGTTTAATTCGTACTGGCTTTCGTATTTAAGACACTTTTCCTGGTAGAAAGAAAGGTTTCTTGGGTGTTTTAGATTATGTGAAAGTGTTGTTTTTCAGATTATTTAAAATATTTTTCAGAAAAGTAGCCTAAATTTCAGATTACGCAAAAGATTTTTCAAAATAGTGCGATTTTAGTTTCCTTTGATTGTTCCTTATTAAATTTAGAATTTTATAAAATAGCTTTTATTTACATTATTTAAAATAAACATAACAATAACAATACTGTACTCGGTAGTTTACAACATGTTAAAAAAAAAACAATTTTCATTCTAATATCGCCCTAATAAAATATTCAATTTCTGCTTGAAATAATTATGTCCTTTCGCTTCACATATTCGTTTTCGTTCCTCCATGTAATCCTTTTTATATTTTCTCCATTCCGCACGTGTATTTGGATCATGTGGCCCCCACATTTCTGCAGGTTGTACTGATTGCCTTAAAGCCTATCAATAAAAATAAAACTGAACTGATTTAATTCCAAAATTACTACAGTTTACATACCTTGACAAAACTGCTTTCCCAGTTCTTTCGAATTATCAGACAGCCCCAAATGGGAAATTGAATCAATCCAAAGGCTACTAGTGTCCATCCTGCAACTATTTCAAACAAATCAAGTTTTTATCAAATCGAAAAAAATATATTTGATAAGATACTTACTATATGCGTTGTCGGGATAGAACAGATTACTGTACTGAATAGGTACGTAGTTTGCTAAGGCGTATATGAAGATTATAAGCATGAGTCCTGGTGTTACTACAGCCCAGCACATTCGCCAATATATGGAAACTGGTTTTTTCGTCATGAATTCGACATCTTTGCAAAATTGTTCTAATCCTACAGAAAATGTAATGTTAATTAAGTCATTCCCGAACTTTTTGTGGTGTGCTTAAAATTCTGAATATACACCACGAAAACGAATCGTAGAACATCGTAGTGTTGAAGTTGCTTTATGCAACTTTTCAATTTGATCTGATCATCGTTTTAGTTTGTATTACACTGTATGCCACTATGTCAAATATTTGACTATTCTGGGTTTACAAATGCAGTCAGATAGTAGGTCTGTTTTTTTTGGCTCCACTTTTTACACTTTTTTACAGTAGCTCTTGAGCGTGTGCAGAAAACTGTAAAGGGTGAATGGGGGAGGACAAGCCTAATGTTTGAGTATGAGTTTGTGTCATTGGTGTGACGTCAAATGTTGTTTAGAAAAGTGTCACACAAACAAAAAGACAAAAAGAACAGATGTAGTATAATCGTCAAAATTTTGTTTGCCATATTTTTTTTGCTCTATTTTAACTGAACTTTTCTTCAAATTTTGTTGACAACACGTCATACAGTGTAATACTAGCTTTTCTCGTCTTCTACTTACCATAAACCCAAAATATGCCGATCATCTCTACTATAGCCAACGCAAATACGATAAACGTTCCTCCGTAATAGTCAACCAAATTTAATACCCATTGACCGCCCTGAAAGTAAAAGTTTAATAAAAACGGCCACCAAAAATAGTATTCTGTGAAAGATACCGGTGTGATGTAAATAAGACCAATTAAGAATCCAAAAAGCGACGCAAAACTGGCCACTTTCCAAAATTTAAAATGAAATTGATCGCAAACGGCGGTTACGATAGTATTTTGAAGTGCTACCAAGGATCCAACACCCAAAACGAATAGCATGAAGAAGAATAGCACAGCAAATACCTATATCAAAAAAAAATAGCCTTCCTATATTCAATTACATTTCGTAGACCATTTTTGCTTATTTACCTGAGGAACTACATCAAACTTTGAAATTGCATCAGGATACGATATAAATGCAAGTCCTGTTCCACTTTTAACGACCGCCGAAATATCCGTTGTATTTAAATTGTGCGCCAAATTTCCTAAAATTCCAAATATTGTTGTACCGGCTAAAAGACTTGTAAATGTGTCCAGAGTTGTTACAATCAATGCATCCCTGTAATTGAACAAAAAGTAGGACAATTTGTCATACATGGATAAACACAAAAAAAATATACTATATTGATTTTAATATTTAAAAATTCGCTCACCTGTAAATATTGTGGTTAAATTGATTGTATGAAGCGTACATAATCAAAGAACCCATACCCACAGAGAGTGAGAAAAACAGTTGAGTACAAGCCGAATACCAAACCTGCAATTTTTTTTTTAATTTTTTCAATATAAATAAAATCGAATTGAATGAAAAAAATTACCTT
This sequence comes from Beris chalybata, assembly GCA_949128065.1. NCBI lineage: Eukaryota > Metazoa > Arthropoda > Insecta > Diptera > Stratiomyidae > Beris > Beris chalybata. The sequence goes on along the minus strand of OX421895.1, from coordinate 8,461,395 downwards.
AGGATTAAGAAGTTCACCCCAATTCGGTTTTAGAAAGTAAATAATACCATTCACTGCCCCGTCCAAAGTAACAGCTCGTATAAGTAGTGCAATCATCACGATATACGGAAACAGTGCTAAAAAGTAGGCAACTTTACCGGAACCCTTAACGCCTCTTACGATGACCAGGTAAACAACTAACCAGGCAGCTAGTAGCGCTAACGTTAATTTCCAACTGGGCCAACCAATACCGTCGGATATGTCGTATTTCTCTTCCAGAACCACTTTTCTAGAAATCAAAGAAACTATTTAAAAAAGGATACCGCTTAAATACAGTCAAGGTATACTAACATAAAATACAACTCCGAACTACTCTGCGTTCCTAATCCTAAAGTTTGGTTGGCATCTGGAGTTGAATCTATGCAATTAGGCATCCACGAATCCTCGCATCTCGACCAAGGTAGTTCCGCTTGGCAGGACACACCCAAGTAGTAGAGGGTCAAGGCTAGGAGTGCTGAATAGTACGTTATCACACACACTGTTCCTACCAATTGTCCGACACCAACACCTAACGATATGAGAACATGGTCAGTTGATTACATGTGAAAATTTAAAATACTTTATCAAAGCCTGTTTGCTAACATTATAGGTCAATAACATTATAGGTAATAATTTTGGTATAAAATAAAATTTGAGAAGTTTTCTTTCGATTACAGCGAAAATGTGGCTTTTGTAGTTATTTGTCAATGTGAACAGTTTGATTTAATTCGCTACTCCGAATTTGCATGTCGGTTCTGTTATTCTGGCGTCCAACGTGGGGCCTAACCGTGACGCGAAACGTAAAATTTTACAACGGTGTCAAACGAAGATTCTTATAGTTTTGTTTTCTCTCTCAGCAATAATTCATAATCCGTAATATTTGTCAAAGCAATCTTAAGTTTTAAACTAGTTTAATATATATATCACGTATCCGAAAGAAATTATTTTTACAAATACGGAATAAATATAATTAAAAAACCTTGAACAAGCATAATTCTAAGCAATAGCCCTAAATACTTCAATTTCTAATTTTAATGAATGTCATTTAAGCTAGGTGTTGCACTGAATGCAACACTGTAAATTCGTCAAATTTGTTTGTCAAATAATTGGCAGCATGGCGTACAGTTTAAAGCTTCTTATAACACTGTACGTCAAACTGTCAAATATTTGACTAATTTCCCTGGCAAATGCTGTCAGATACCTGTAATCGTCAAATGATTTGTTTGCCACATTATTTTACTTTATATTTGACGAAAAGTTCAAGAAAATTAGTTGAAGCTAAGGAAAAAAATTATATGACAAACAAAATTTGACGATTACATTATTTGACTGCCTTTGCCAGTCAGAATAGTCAAATATTTGACGTATTGGCATTCAGTATATTAATATGATAAAAGCTTTAATAGTTTGATATTTCGTTATTGTTATATTGTCATTATTATTAAAATAATATGTATTTTTATACCAGTCCTTTTAAGGTTATTATACTGTAGATCTTTATGTGAATTCAATAAATAAATAAATATAAAATAATAATAATAAAACAAAAAATAAAAGATAAGATCAAACATGTATTCGAAAATAAATTATAGAGCAAATCAGATGGTTTTTATATATGTAACACAAAGATGCCTTAAAATGTACCCTCTAGAATCTAGACCACCCTTTAGAATATAGAATACCCTCTAAAGTCTAGAATCTAGACTATCCGTCGCAACTATCACTAGATTAGCTATTTGGTGCAAAAGTCTTGTTGAGAAAGGCCAGGGTTTATCGAGTATTATTTGATGACATGTGTTTTGTACCATATTTACATTTTCTGTTAATTAATATTTGCACATTTAGTCCATACAGTACAAGCGTAGAGTAAAGTAGGACGCTCCAGAATCTTGTGAATTAAAACTGTTAGTAGATAATTTAGATTGACGGTTTTTTAATGAATATTATGAAATCATCATTAATTTTAGTCCCTTCGATGTTGCCATAGAGGTTTTAGCATGGTAAATCATAATTGATGCTGAGAAAAATTTTGATTTTCTGCAATAAAATAAGTTTATCGATTGAGCACTGTGGCGTAAAGTGATGAAAGCACTTGTAGAGTAGCAAGAACGGGTCCTTGCTTTATTGGTTCTCATCATCCGCAAAATAACAAAAATATAAAATGCGAAAAAGTACAATTTTCCAATCAAATGTTGCTCAACTATTTCAAAATTAAGTTCACTTTAAATTTATTGTTCACTTCTTCTGGCTTCTTTCGATCGTTCGTTGAAATGGCTCGACGGATCAAAAAATGTTCAATTCTTGTAAAAAAAATTTTTTTCAGAATTAATTATAACAAGAACGGCTTATCTGGGGATCATCTGAGTAGAAAGCAGAAAAAATAGGTGAATTTTAGAAATTATTATCTCAAAAACTATTTGCTCGATTTTACCAAATTGGTTTTATTTGAAAGTATATATGTTGAGGTATGCTAATAATTTTTTTTTATAAATATATATCAACCAAAAGCGCTGCTGTCAGTGTCGGCATAAAGAATGTCCGTCGCTCGCACGCTCTGCGGTTCCTACGATTACAATTTCAAAATGATTCTGAAAATGAAAAGTATGATGCCCTTCGCTATGTAGGGGTTTTTGTAAAAAAAAAAATTTCTCACAAAATGGAGACCGATTGAATTTTATTTTCAGTTTTTAACCTCAATTATCGACCTTTCTTGCTTGATATAAAAAAAGTAAGTAAGTTAAAAAAAATAATTCTACATAGCGAAGGAGAAAACCTATCGAAAAAAATTGTGTGAAATTTTGGAAGAAATCGGTTCAGCCGTTTTCCGAAGATCTTGGAAACGGTCTTTGAAAAGTATATTTCGAGATAATCGTGTTTGAATTACGTTCTAGGTATATACCATAGATAATTCACGAAGGGCCCATCCCGGTTAATTGCCCATAACTTCCACAATTAATGGAATTTCAATATGAAATTTACAGATAACATTCTTAAGACTATAAACTTTAAGATGAGCGAAATTTAAAAAAAAAAAAAAAAATCTACTCAGATTTAAACGCAAAAGACATTTTTATACAATTATTTCAGAAGTGAAGTGCAGTCAGCTTTTCATTATGAAGAGCTAACAGTAGACGAACGGCATTAGTAAAAGTAATTACCGTATTAAAAAAATCTGCCAATGGTCTAGGCGAAACTTTATTATTTTTCAGGTCAAGTTCGGGAGCGGTCAAGGCCCGAGTATATCATCGGTTATTTCGAGATTGTGACGTTTCTTGGAAAGTTAATTTTGTTCTTTAAATAAAAATATTTAAAATAGAGATTTTTAGTCGATTAAACATTGAATTTATTGAAAAAGACTATTCGAATTTCGGTATACATATCATGTACAATAAAATCCCATAGAAAACGCATTTGTTGCCTAAGGGTGGCCGTAGACTGAAAGAGCAAAAACAGTTTTAGTCAAAAACGCCCCCTTAAAAACTTTTACTTTCAGCAAACTTTGTTTGTCAACCTTTATACGAATTTTATTTGTCTATTGCAATTGGTTCGTGAGATATCGTAATCTTAATTTTTTATCTCCCACCCCCTGTACACCCGCCCGCACTCAAACATTGATGAAAATAATAAAAATTAAAAAAAAAAAAAAAATATACTAAAACGAAAAATATAAAAAAATTATTAATAATGAAAATAACCGATAAAAAGTTATTCACCTTTAAAAAGAGGATTCATTTTCCAAATTTTGACCGAACTCCTACTCGTGAATTGTCCAAGAATCATTTCCAGGTAGTACATAGGTTTTCCTAAAATCATGAAGTAAATTCTAGTGTGATTTTTTTTTCTGAAAAAAAAAAAAACTTACCAATTAGAATTAAGACTATAACGTAAGGAATAATAAAAGCACCGCCTCCATTCTCGTATGCTGTGAATGGGAACCTCCAGATATTTCCTAGACCAACAGATAGTGCAATACACGACATAAGAAATTCCAAACCATTGTTCCACGTAGCTCTCTGCTCGGGCTTAGTTTCGTCGGGCTATCAATAAAATTTGGGGTTGATTCGGTTTGGTAGATTTTGTAAGAATAAGTACTTACCTTTTCGATACCATTTTCCAAATTATGTTTAGTATCAGCAACCTATAAAAATTAAATAGTTTTAAAAATGAAGTAGTACCTATATTCGATAAATTGAAAAAAATGTTTTTTTTATTGAATACACAGTTTTGATGAGATTATGACGAAGGAATTTTGCGCGATTCAAATCGAACCGAATAATAGAGCGGTTTAAAACATGACAAAACAGTTTTTATTATCGGCTACTTCATTCAAGAAATTTCTGATCACAGGCCGGGTGTAGTCCAGTAGTCAATTCCCACTCTACGCATAAATTATTTATAAGAATTTTTCAGTTGCTATTGGCTTTGAAATTATTAATATAAATAGTGAACAGTGCGGAATGTTTAATAGGATCACTACTAAAGGATTTAACACTGACCAGATGAGTTCTGTTTACATTACAGATTCACTAACACCATCAAAGATACCAGACAGTAGTTGATTTGTTATCGGCAACATTGCTGTTCTGGTAGATCACATCATAGCCAAACAGCACATAAAATTATTAACACCAACTATTACACTGCCATACCCGGCCCGACTTCTGACCTCCCATCCCTAAGCTGGCTGGATTGTACACTACAGTGTATTAAAGGCTAACCACCTAAGTCCAGTTCAGTATCCTTAAAAAAAAAAAAAAAGTACCTACGGCAATAAACTTAACTTGATCATTGACCATTTTTTTTATTTTTATATAATTGTGCCTTGATCCGACGTAATAAATTCTTGATCAAATTAAAATTTATGTTGATGACGCTTGTTTAAAAATTGAATGTTAAACAGAGAAGGTCATTTTAAAAACAAACAATTTAAAAAAAATACCAACCTGAAAATAAATATTTAAACTGCGATATAAAAATATGAATAAATTTTTTCGAATGGGTTAAATTTGGGGTTCATCAGACGTTGTAATAACTTTCGACGCTAATATAATTTTCATAATTTTAAAGGACAAAAGACTTGAGCTAATAAAGGAAGGAAAAAATTGAGAGTTACTCGTACAGTCAAAACCGGATATAACGACATCGCTTTTAACGACGGATCGGTTATTACGACTAAATAACATGGTCCTGGTCGAGTCTCTATACAAAGGAATGTATCTAAATTGCATATTGCTTATAACGACTATTGGATATAGCGACGAGTTTAGAGGTTCCCTTCAATGTCGTTATATCCGGTTTTGACTGTATATGGCAGAACATCAAACGACATATAAAGAAGGACATTCTGCTTAAGACTTGGACGTTGTAAGTTTTCGGCAAATCGATGCTGATGATGAATTCCACTTATAGGAATAATTACATTTAAGTGGAGGACTGTAGGATACGATTACAAAGAAATAAATTGATTGAATTTTTCGTCAAATTTTGTTTTAGTCAAATATTTGACACCATAACACTTTAGGTATGATGAGATATTGGTTTTTTGCTTTTAACGACTAACTGAAAATCACCTGGAGCCTCTTGTGTTTCAGGTTGGTATTTCAAGTCATATTTCTTTTATTAGAATTGCAAAGTTAACGAAATGTGGATATATACTAAAGACTGGGTTACGAGACACCCAAAGTCAATAATTTAAATTAAAAACGTGACAGAATATAAATAAACATCAAGCTTACTTGCTTTCAATCAGTTTTATTTTATTTTTACTAGCACGACACTTGTAATTTGAATTATGTACAAATTCTTATTATCAGAAATACAAATCTTTACAAACTTTACATGAGTGTTACGTAACTTATGCAGATATGCTACGTTGTATCGATTTATATGGATCCGAATAATTACATTAATATTTGTCATACTATGAGATATCAAGTGTTTGAACAAAAACACGTGTTTCATAAACAAAGCTTCCGAAAATCATACGAGTAGTTTTACCGTGTTATATTAACAATTCTATGAACATAAAATCTTTTATTTCGTGATAAAAAAATTTTTCTTGAATTTAGGACTTGTTGTCGAACATAATAGACTAAAGATAGCAAAAGGATGCGTCACAATCTACTTTGAAAACAAAAAAAAAACAAAATTTATTGTTATTGTTTCCTTAACAGTGAATAGTGTTAACAACACACTAAAAACATAAATTACACATGATATTTAATAATTGAATGACCAATGTTTATAGTAGCTTTTTTTTTAATTGGATATTATTTCCTGAATTTTTATACAAGGCAATTGACAGACCGTCTCAATTTTTTTTTTAATGTTAAATTTTTGTGACCAACAACAGACTGCATAAAAGATTGTTTTACAACACTGTAGTATAGTTGTTGTGTGTCAATAATTTTTATTGCTATCGGCAAAAAGAATGAGCTCTATTTTAAACACGAAGTTGTCTATAAAGCAGTGTCGAAAATTATATGTCTAAAGATAAGTCGGGTTTATTGCCGCAATCAAAGTTGATAATGTCTTGTATTACTACGTAGCACTGCTGCTAAGCTATACGTCTACTAAGTAAGGATGTCGGATAAATTAAGAAAATTAGTAATTGTGCTATTCGAGTCTGGTTGAATGTTAAACATTACATATGTTTATACTCGCCCTAGTGACTGGTTCTTGGGCAATCTGAGCCTCTCTAGCCGCAACTTTATGGCTCCTGGTTCAAGAAACCACAAGCATATTTCCTAACAGCAGATATTTATGGGTTTTTCGAGAAACATCCATAGTTGTCGTAAGAACACCCATGGGTGTTGCGTTTAATTCATATGGCTGTAAATGTCACAATAATTGTTAAAATATTTTATTTTAAATTGAAAATTTATTTTTTTCATCGAAGGAAATATATTTGGTTGATTATCCAAATCAAACACCCGTAATAGATGAGAAATCCACATGGGTGTACAGTACACACATGGTAGTTGAAGAACACCCAAAAACACCCTTGAGATTTGTCGGCTAACTGAGCTAAGTTTTGTTTCAATTTTAGTCAGGTAGTATGAGAGAAAAATATTAGGACATGAAAGGGTCGAGATACGGGGTATGGCAGGAAACTTGATGGAATCGAATGGTTCTGAACTGTTACTGACTGCTGCACTTCAGCGGACCACCGAAGTTACTAAAAACCAATCAACCGCTGAATTATGTTGTATACAGCAAGTGCTATACTATAGTATACTAGGCTTGTATAGTTCGTGAACGAACTAGTTCGGAAGATCGTTCCCATAAGTGAAATGAACGAACTAGTTCGCAGTGAATTCCGCTCCTAGTTCATGTGTAGGAAATAGTTCATCATCACATTTGCATACCAGTAGTTCAGTTCGCGAGGGAGGTGAAGACCTCCTGTTTTTAGGTCATCACATTCCGTGTCTTCTTTCTTGAGTGGGGACCTTTTTTTTTTAGGTCTTCACATTCACTCCAAACTTGAAAGGAACTAGTTCACATTCACTCCGAACTTGAAAGGAACTAGTTCCTTCGTCAGTGGGGGCCTTTTTGTTTTGGTCCTCACATTCACTCCCAACTTGAAAGGAACTAGTTCACATTCACTCCGAACTTGAAAGAGGAAGTACTTCCTTCGTGAGTGAACTGCGAACTACAAGAACGAACTAGTACGCAAGGGCTAAGGAACTAGTTCGTTCGCAATCCCTAAGGTGAACTAGAATGCGCAAGCCTATAGTATACTAGGTTAAATAAGGAAAAACAATTTCTTCTAGAGATTTGTCTGGGTTTATACCCTTGAGCTAGTACACTGTATACCACGCTGTCAAATATTTAAATAAATACTTTATTATTAAACAATAATAAAGCAAAAATTGGCGTAATATTCTGTCAAATTTTTTCCGTCAAATTAGACTTTGTGTAGAGCAAATGAAATAATATGGCAAACAAAAATTTTACGATTACACTATCTGACATCATTTACCAGGGAAAATAGACAAATATTTGCTTGCGTGGCATAGAGTGTACACTAGGTTTACATTCAATATGACCCTTTCAAAATTTTCTTTACAATTTCCGAAATTGATGTGCTTAAATTCTAAATGCATCCACTATAGCCATACTGAAAAAGTTATGTTTCTTTGTTCCTATTAATTTAATAGATTCTTAATTCCATTCTACAGTTTATTGCTTTATTGTAGCTTCAAACCATTGCTTATCCAAGATACCCTAGCTGGCAAACATTTGGCAGCTTTTTTTTTTTAAATTGATACACATTTTAATTATATAGCATGGCATTCATCAGTTGTTATATTGCTTATTTCGATTTGTTTGTCTGAAGGAGCAAAAACTGTCGAACGTGAGTTTTGACAAAATGAAAGTCACCTAGCTTAAAAAGATTGTGTATTACGTATAAGTGAAATTAATGCGTCATCATTTCTTTACAGTAATAGTCCGGTATCCGGTTTTTTATCAGATTGTTGTTGATATTACTTCATAATGAAATTGTGACATGTAATGTTTTATGAGAATTTCGATTAGAAACTTTGTTTAGACCGCCCGTAATAGGTTCTAATAAATAAATAAAATTTGCGGTACAATCAGAAGAGGTTGCTAATTAATAAATACTATAAGAAACGTTTAAAAAGGCAAATAGTTTACAATGTAAACGTGTATCTAATATTCAGTTTCAGGTAAAGTACATGGGAGAGTAGATACTGAGATGTGACTGCGAGTAAATAAAAATACTTTATTATTAAAAAATAATAAAGTAAATTGTTACTAATAATTTATGGTATAGTAAACTGTTTAGAGTATAAAGTTTTCATTATTATTGCAATCATGTTAGTTAATGGCATGAAAAATGATTGATACTCGTCGTAAGATTGTTGACTTTAATTTTCTGCAAAATATAAATTTTAACTTTTTAGCGTAGCGTGTTTCGATTTAAGGTTTCGAATGCGAAGCTTTTTGTAGCTCTACCCGAGGAAATAATGAGATTTTGGCAAAATTAATGTTATTTATTCTATTTTTTTTTAATAAAGTAATAAAGTTGTGATCGACTTTAAATTTCAACTAAAATTGCGCCCAAACTGTTGGCGAATTTTTACCATGGTTGAGTTTCCGTAGAAACTAACGTAAGGGTTTAGTGTTTTTGAGTAACTATGTATATCTCATGTTTTTGATACCTTCCTCCTGCATCAGAAATAACCTTTTGAGACAAGTGGTATAGACATTTTTAAATATTGTGTTTTAAACTAAACGCAAGCAGTAGTGTAAATAATAATAAATAATAAAGAATAACAAAGTAAAATCAAGAAATTGAATTATTACCTTATTAAATCCAAAAGAAGTAAGGTGGACAGATTGTCCGTCTCTCGGCCGTATTATTTCTACATTTTTTATTTCTCAGCCCCGGACATTAATTTTAACAAATTGCGTCTAGTTCGAATAGTTTTGTTTTGCAATTCTAAGGTAAGGATTTGTTTTGCTCCAAGTATAAAAAAAGTTGCTGCAATTTTGCTTATCTCTAAAGCTAAAAAATAAATTATGTGTTTCCCCTACAGATAGTCTTTTTTGACGCAAATTTCTCAGAGAATAATTCTAAGAATTTCATTTATCTCAAATAAAGAATTAAATTCAAAATTGTCATGACGGGAAAATGGCAGAACATACTATGATAAATTTCAGTATTTCAATAAGATATTAAGAAATTGAGAAAAGAAAAGAAATAGAACAGTCAAGGAAGGTGTACCTGGAGGAAACAAATGTTTTCTAAGAATATTCTTCAATTTGAGCTCTTTTAAAAAAATTGAATATAACAAAAGTTACAGAAAAAATTACTCAAAGGTGTTGAACGGCTCTTCTCACACAAACCCGAATATAGTAAGCTCATATTTCTTTAGTGGGTAGTTTGAGTATAACCCTTTAACACGTTCAGTGCCAGTAATTTTTTTTTTAAATAAACACAATCTTCAGAACCGCTTTAGATATAATCTTAAATTTTTTTTAAGGACTTAGGCGCAGTAGGACCCTAGCAGATAAAAAGAATAGGTGACGGCTAGGGGATTGAGGGTAGACAGCGATTCGAAAGTGACTTTTGTTTCTCGAAATATTGTAATATTGTTAATTGGATTTTAGGAACGATTTATGCTATTAAATTAGAACTTGGTACGTATGTGAAGATGTACTAGAAAATAATTTAAGCAAAACAAATCGGTGAAAAGAGGTGTATTAATTTTCAGTAATTTGTGTACCTTTCCACGAATTCCGACATATTTCTTAGGTCTGATGATAGCCAATTCATATTTACTTCTAAGGTCTTTAAATATAATTGACTAAAAATTAATAAATTTATTTTTTTTTATTTTCAGCCCCAAGTTTTCACTAATTCCGACTAATGTCAACCCATAGGGATGTAATGTGATTGTGTCGGTGTAGAGTAGTGGCATAAGTTTTCACGAATTCTGACAAATCTTTTAGGTCTGATAATATATGATTTTTTTTTACTAAAACAGGCTATCCAATTGCCTGAAAATCAGTTTTAGCATTTATTAGAATTTAAATCTTTAGTTCTTATGTCGATTTTGACCTCCTTAATTTTTATCAAAATTGAAAATTATTTTACTAAATAAAAAATCCGTAAAAAGGTCGGAACGCGTTTAAAAAATTTGCGCCGTCGTTTACAGAATGCTATGCTACTGTACTAAAAAAAAACATTGTGAATTCAAAAACCAAAAGCAAAAAAAAATATTTGCTACTAATCCTGGTGGGCGCATTTTTATAAGTTTTCTGACCTTCTATCTTTAAACTGACTGAATTGTACACTACAGTGTATTAAAGGCTAACCACCTAAGTCCAGTTCAGTATCCGTAAAAAAAAAAGTCTTCGGGTAGAAGTCCGCAACGCGTTTGAAGCGTTTTCTATAAAATTTACCACTTAAAAAACATGTTTTAAAAGCCTCTTGATTATTCTTCCAAAAAATCATAAGAATTTACGCAGTTCGTTTTAGGGCACCGATTTTCAGTACTGAAGCGGGACTCGACTAGTAGCACAATAAAACACATCAAACTGGTCTGAAACTCGTACAGGAGTTTTTTTTATATTAATCAAAACTAGTGGATTCCAGGAAATGCTTTTAACATTCTCAAATTACCTAATTTCAGTGTGATAATTTGAGCCAATTTTAGAATCGTCAATAAGTGTAATTTTTGGTGAAAAAATGGAAATTTGGAATTAATCACTTCAGGAAAACAATTTAAAAAAAAATTATGTAAATTTACATTTTATTTGCATGTTTTTTTTCTACTTTAGTCTGTAATTCAGCAAGGATTAGATGTACATTTGAGGAAGGAAGAATTTCTTTTATTTTAATATCACACTTGAAAGAACACTGTAAAAACACACAATTTGATTTCGTTTCCAAGTTCTTTACACTGAATACTACACACTCTAAGATCCTATTACACTTCTTACCTGATCTTCCGGATATAATTCGAAAGCTTCGTTCTTAAAACCGTTAGTTTTAGTCATATTTAGAAGAAATTAATAACTTCACTAAACATCCGGTTTTTTTTTGATTGTGTGTTAAATATAAAGAGTTTTTTTATTATAACAACATCACCTAATAACAAAATTAAATTGTTTTGGTAATTTGCGGCATGAAAGTCGTTACAAAGGTGTAACTTAGGGACAGGTTAAAAACGAATAAAAACGTTTTGTTTTGAGCACAGTTCCGGCCGGTAGTAGAGTTAATTAACAACTAAAAGCTTTTACACTAATGTTTCGAGCAGCAAGGTGTTAAAGTTTGGTATCATTTTTTTTTTTTGCAGTTTGAAAAATAAAATAAAAACACCATAAAGCAATTTACCTTAGAAGGCGACGTATCCCATCTGTTACTTACTTTATTATTCTTTAAGTTTCTTAGCACAAGCTTTCTTGCAATAAAGAAATCATTGTTTGGAATGCATGAAATGTCTGATATGAAGAAGATTTTTTTTACCCCTTCGTTCAGATAAGGTTTAATGTCAAAAAAAAAAAAGATTGCTCTTAATAAGATCTTTGACTATTTCGAATTTTGCATAAATGTTGATAAGTTCACGGATTACTGGCTTTTACAAACTGCTAGTCATGTCCACAAAAATTGTGTATTGTAGTCAGAATGGCTTTCTATTAAAAGCAGTTTAATTTGGATGAAAAAAAAGTTGTTGTTATTCTTTCTTTTTTTTATTGTTAAGTCATGTGAGTTGAAATATTTAATGACTTAAATGACATTCGTGTAGTTTTGAATAGGTTAGCCAAATTTTTTTAGAACAGTGGCGTGCAGTTTTAAGTACATAGAGAGTTGGATTTGGTTCGAACATAAATTGATTTGTACAGGAATAGCACATTTTACTTTACTATATGCCATTGTGTCAAATATTTGACTAAACAAAAATTTGACGATCAATTGAAATATACGAAAAAGTTATTTTTGCCAATGGATGGATCTCATTCCCAAACTCTCCTGCGTACGCCTCTGGTTATCTGGAAGAACATCTACATATCGAAATGTAATTTATTTTTAAGGGTTAAGTAAAAATAGTTGGTTGAGATTTTATTACACTGTAAGCCATGTTGTCAAGTATTTGTGAAAAGGTCAGTCAAACATATTTCCGTCAAAATTGTTGCAATCAAAAATTTGACGAGGAATGGGTTAAGGGAGGGGGTGTCGTAGAACAAGTTCAGTTTAATGCGATTATACTTTGATTCATTATGTATGCTCCCCGATTTTTGAAGCGCTATATCTTTGAACAACTCCAACTTCGGTAGGCAAATTCATAAAGTAGGTTTGCTATATAAAATGGCATTTCACGAGGCTATTGATAGGTTTTTTTTCAAAGTAGCGAATTCAGGTACTTATTTAGTAGCGAATTCAGTCACTTATTTGCCAATAGGGAGAGCGGTTCTGATCTCCTAAACTCTTTCACTCTTCGTACGCCACTGTACGAAATGAATGATGTGTACAACAAATTATCTGAAAATCTACATACGTTTACATTTGACGAACTCTTGTAGATATGACCATAAAAAATATAAAATTTGGTGGACCCCGCAGTGTGGTTTAAGGTTTAATGTATGAACTGAAGGGAGGAGGATGAGGGAGTACTTCGGGTTTTTATATCTCAGAAAGTTAGAACAATTCAATGCGGGTTTTCTCAGTAACCACTTGCAGTGGAAATTTGAAACTAAGTAGCTTGACTAATCTTAACTTTATTATTTTTTAATAATAAAGAATGTGTTGGTGTCGCACTGAAATTTCCAAAAAATTTACCACCCTGAAATTTTGTATTTTCTTGTTTTGGTACTAGTGAAAAAAAATCTGTCTATCCGCCGTATACGCAGTAAGCAAATCCGTTGGAAAACTCAAAAATTCATTGAGGTATAAGTTCAAATTTTTTTGGTGGGTAGATTGAGTGACCTTTTGGTGAGCTGGAGATGTGGTGAAAATGTGGTGGAGCGATTAAGACGAAAAGCTTTGAGGAGCCATTATATTTAGATTTTGACCATGTTCCCCTACTAAGACCCAAAAACGCAATTGATGATTTCCGGTTAGTAGTGGTGTAAGAACTCCCAACTTTAACCGCTTCCCGGGCTTTGATCCGAAAAATAATAAAGTTGCGCCCAGATTGTTGGCATATTTTTTTTAAATTATTTTCGGTCTAAAAACCTTTAGCTTGTAAATTTTCTTAGTAGATAGGCACATGACTTTGATGGACCTCTTTTAAAAGTGGATTTTTTTTAGATATATGAGTGCGGAAGGATTGAAAGGAAAACATTCTTATTTCGTATTTGGTGGGGTGTTTTTCTCAAAAGTGTATGGAAAATAAACGATTAAACATTTAATAAATTATAATAGTTTATCTCATAATAATGAGTAAAACACTTTTTCAAGTTGGATGTTTATCTACACTTCCAACTTTAATCGAAAACTATTTAAGCTACGTCCCATTGTTTTAATATTCCTTACATTTTTCGTCGCCCTAAATACAAAGTCTGGCACATCGATTAGTGTTTTTATTATTAAATTTTTACTGTGAATGGTTTTTTAACAATACCTACAATAAGTTTTAAGAAAACACGTTTTTTTTCGTCAATATTCATAAATTAGTAAATTACGACCTTCCTCCAATTTTCATACGAAATTGTTTATTATCTTTATCGTTTTTATTCTTTAATGCGAAACATAAAGTAATATGGTGGTACTTATCGTTTTATAATTATATTTCGAACAGTGACAGCAGACTTTAAAAGGAATAGTATATGTTGCAATTTACGAGGCATTAATAAAAAAATTGGAATGACGTTTGCTTGTTGAATGGATGAAAAATTAGTGGATAAGGTTTTTATTAATATTGCTTTTCACGTTTCTTTTGCACAGCTTGGCACGTGTGATTTTATTTTTTAAACTGCATCCGTCATCCTCGATCTTCCATCCTTTATCCACTATCCTCTATCGACCATCCATTGTCCAACTTCTAACATTTAGTAATAGGATTACATAACTAATGCACCGAAAACGAACAAACTGCCGCTAAATCAATTGTTACATGATTTTGCAGAAACCATCGCGGACGGGTCCTCAACAAATCACCAAAGTTTCATCGCAATCGGATGAGTGGTTTAGGAGCGGGACAGACAAACATACATTCATTTTATATCTTATAAATTAATTTCTATAGGGGTGACACGTTCAAAAAATATAGTTTTCAATAGGGGTAGTATGGTTCGGGGTGTTTTTTTTTCGCTGGAACATCTAACACAAGAAACTGGATGGGTGTACGTAGATGTACTAAAATGAATTTAAATAAAAGAAAACTTCAAATATCTTTTGGTATTTGATGCAAAAATAGTGATCAGGGAAAATGTGGTGTATTTATTTTCGTCATATCTATTAGTCTTCTGAAATATTGAATTAATTTTAACGTCTACGGGTTCTTTAGATAAATTCACAGAAAACTTTTCAGTTTTTTTATTAAATTTTTTTTTAAAACTTTTTCACCGTAAATCTCAATTCTAATTAGATAACGATTTTTTTTATATATTCGCTCATAAACTGATTTTAAGATTTTTTAATATTCAACCCCCAAGCGTGTGTAAAGGGGTTGCACACGTTTTGACCATTTCTATTATATCATATCCTTGAGATCGGAGACATATAGACTAGATTTTACTCGTTCGTTTTAAGATTTCTGAATAATCAACCCCCATGTGGATTTAAGTGGATTACGTACGTTTCACAGTCTTTGACATATTTTTTAATTTTTTGGAGATAGCAGATTGATTTTTGTCATGAACTTTTTATTGCCGACAAACTCATTTGACCGATTTTTATTTTTTTATTTTTTAATAATTTGATATTCAATTCCCAAGTGATGTAAAGGGGTTGCATACGTTTTTACGAATTCCAAGATATTTCTTGGTACCTTCTTAAAGAGCATTTCAATTATTCACATAAAAACTGGTTTCACAATTTTTCCAAATTCATCCCCCAAGGTATTGTACACGCTTTCACATATTTCGCCACATCTCTTAGGTCTAATGATGCAGCAAATTGGTTTTTACTCCTATGGGATTTTAGTGTAATATCCTAAAAACTACTTTCAAGATTTTTTGATATTCAACCGCAAATTTGTATAAGGAACAATAAATTGATGAATGTTGAAAATTGTATTTGACAAATATGAATGAAACTTTAATGATTTAATTAATTTCAAGTAAACAACAAACCTATTTTCATCGAATCACAACTAGCACATAAATTCGTGACCGAATAAATTAAAAAAAAAAAAAAGATTTGATAAGAGATGTTACATTTCTCTTATCAAATTGATTTTAAGCGCCAACTGTACTGTACACATTTCTTAATATCATAACAAAAATGTTTTACGAAGAATTTAAATAAGTTCCGTATGCATAAAAGCTGAAAAGTTGCAACAAGTGAACGGAAACTTAGAGGTTAGTTATGTATGAATGTTAATTACACCTGAAATTATAATTCTTATAACAAACTTTGCTGTACTTTATGTAACACCTCGATAAGATCATTTGAATTTTCTATTCTAGAAACAATTACTCGTAGTTTAATTCCTTGCTTTAGTTAACTGAGAATTTGTCAATAAAAAAATTAAGATAAAAAATCATCTGTTGAAAATTTAAAAAAAAAGTGATTTTCTGTAAGATATTGGCCTTGGGATTGCAACGCGACTTACTTACGAGTAGTTTGTACAAATACCTATAATTTTTTTTTTTTAATCTTTCTACGAACGTGTTCTTACAATTAAAGTAAAAATCATGTCAATGACTGATCTTAATGAACTTTAAAAGACGCTGTAAAATATAGAAATATTTCGTTTATTGGACTTATGTTTGATAACTGATAAGTTGTATTTACTGGAGGACTACGACAATTTGTTTGAGCTTAACATTTGTGTTACGAGTACGCTGTTGGCTGTAGTACGATAGTCCTAAGATCTGTGAAAGGTTGAAATAGTGAATTACAAATTCTGTTGACTCTGTAAATATGTTTTTGAAAAAAAAAACATGTAAGTGGTTCTAAGTAAAAAATTATTTCTATCAATGGTTTCATGTGTTACAAGTTCTACCTGAAACGAATAGGGTATTTCAAAAATATGAATAAAACAATAAAGCGATATCAAGTGGCGCAGACGGTATGTTGTCTTCTTGCCCTCTAGGCTACTGTTTAATTGCAGACTTGACCATGTTTCTAAACCTACGCGGACAGTGTTATGCCATGCTTCCACTACCTCGTAATCTCGCGATTAAGAGAACGAGATTAAGCACTCAGGGACGTCATTTGTCGGGGGAGGAGGGAATTTGGTATTTTCGTATATTATATATAAAAAATGTGACAAATGCCCTGCCTGACGCCCTCCTCACCCCACAAATAACGTGCCTGCGTGCTTAATCTAGTTCTCTTAATCACGAGATTAAGGTATAGTGGAAACGTGGTATTAGAGTGATTATAGAGTATATGGAAGTGAAAAACTACTACTGAAATAATTAAAAAAAAAGAAGAAAATTACTATTATTATTTTTCAACCTCTAAAAAGAAAACTGTAGAGTTAGATCGAGTTGAACTTAAGTTCCTTGCTCTATAAGTTTGTCAGCTACGAATTTTAATCGCCTTATTATTAAAAAGCTATTATTAGTAGCTCGTAAAGTAAGATCACCGCTAAATGTTCAATATTTTACAATGACTACCTGTTTACGATCTCAGTTTAAAACTCATTAGAGAAGTTTTTTTTTTTACAAAATAAATTGCATTACTTTTTACTTCGGGTTTTTATAAGATTTGCATAAACTAACCGTTGATGGATTTCCCCCGCATTAGTAGTACCGGCGACCTTCAAAAAACTGGTTTTAAAATTGTTTAGTTTGGCTTTAAAGGTAGTTACATATGAAATAATTAATCATAGAATGAACCTTCCTTCTACGTTTACGTGAAATGTTGTTTCCCGTGACAACTTATCACGTAGAAATGATGAAAAATGCATTAGATGTAAAAAAAATTGTTTACTGAGTGGTTGTTGATATAGTTAAAAATTATAACGCTTATTATTGAAGTAATGAAGTTATAACGAACCTTCAAATTGACTAATAGAATTTCGCATTCATATTTATACAAGTGATAGCTAAAAAAAAGTACCACATACTCGTACACTCATTGAATTCGGACTATAAGTAATTAGTTGTATTCTATTATGTATTGTTTGTTACCGCCTGATTGAGTGCAATATGTATTTAAGTGTATCCAATTTTTTAAAAATAATTACAACTGTTCAAACAGATCACAGACATCTATGGTATGGTATATGGGGTGGTGATGCCATCATCCTCTATCACTTAGCGTTCACAGATATCGAACATTTGAAAAATTACGCCGGAGCCAGAGTTCACCCTACCAAGGTCAGCCATACAACGTTTTCTTCAACTATAATAGGAGCAAAGTCAAACTTAGAAGAGAGTTAAATGCGACATATATTTATATTGGATTATAAGAGGTTGCTAAGCTCAGACAAAGATGAACAATGAGTATAGTTGACCTAAAGGGTTAGAAATATTTGTATGAAGTTGTAAATAGTGCTACCTTGTACGAATTCATACACAAAATTTCACAAAACTCAAAATGTATTAAACTTTTTCGTATTTCTACAAACTCTGAAAGTTACATATGTTATTATAAATGGATATGCTTTTACAGTCTATTGAACTCTTTATAATGTATGGTAAGCCTGGCTTTTTTTGGAATAAGTAAGTGCATAAAAGCGACAAGTAATTTTCGAAAATGGGATTGTGTGCCGGACTACCAGTTCACTCAGCTGTAAATGAGTGCCTGAGTTAAAAACGGGGTAATAATCACGGACGAGCGTGTAGCTGACCACTTCACCTCCTAGTGTTCCGTTGGTCTCGCAATGATGTAACTCTAGCATTACTTCAAGGCCTAGGCCCGATTTGGGCTGTTGCGCCATTGATTATTAAGTGCATAAAAGGAAGAATTTAGCATTTTTTTGATCCGTCGAGCCGGAAATGAACCAGCGTCAAAAGGCCGGTTTACATGGTCAATTTTGACTAAGATTGGGAGAGAAAAGGAAAATCTCTTACGAGAAACTGATCAGGAGTGAAACGAACAGATATTATATTCAGAAAAAAGTATTGATGATTATTTGTGTGAATGTCATTTTTTTTTTGCAGTGGTTGCCTTCTATTCCATTGAAAATTCGATAAGCTAGCTCCCTCAAAATCTCAATACAAATTGTTTGCA
Organism: Beris chalybata; assembly: GCA_949128065.1. Lineage (NCBI taxonomy): Eukaryota > Metazoa > Arthropoda > Insecta > Diptera > Stratiomyidae > Beris > Beris chalybata. The sequence continues at coordinate 8,442,557 of OX421895.1, read as the reverse complement.
GTCATCATGGAAACCATGGAAGTAGTGAACAATACATTTATAGGAATCTAAATTGCAAAATAGTTTAGCAACATTTGAATGGGAATTAGGAGTTTTATGGATTGAAGGAATATAGGTGAGCAATTATCCCTTCATGCCCGCTCCAGATTCAATATAATAACTTATTTGAATCTGGGAGAGCATGAATGGTATCATGGATCCTCTATGCGTTTTAGTATACGATTGAAATGTTAAATTTCTGGAAAAAAAAAGCCATGGGGTACATTCCGCGGATAACAAGAAACCAACAATCAACAAAATTTTTTTAGATTTGTTAAAATCGTCCAAATAAATCAGAAATCTTACGAGATTCTTCCTAGTTCGGAAGATCTAACTATTTTTTTATATTATAGAATGATCAATTAGCTCTGAACTATCTAATTTCTTATCATAATGTTTTCTTTGGAATAGTTTCGTATTTAAATTAGCGCAATTAGTAGGTTTTAATTTCTTTACTCTTGTCTGTTTGATTTTCATTGTCTGTTTCATTACGATTTGTGTATTAAGTTTTTTTTAGTTTTTGAACATATGTAAATGTAAAATTAGTATTAATATCTTTACTAATTTTCTATAATTTGATATAAATATTATATAATTTTAATTGCATAAAAATAATAATATTAATAAATTAAAAATTGTATAATACAAGTTACAAACAGGTATTTTGTAACGGAGCTGGACTTTTTTGTGGTAAAAGTAAGAAAAAAATTAAACTTAACCTGCTTAATGAACTTAAATAAAAGTAGAAGCAGAGGCGAATTATGAATAATGATTAATGTGGTCATGCTTAGATATATGTATGTATATTGTATACCAATCTTGTTTTTTCTCACTTACTCACACGCTAAAACAACAACAATGATCCTGTTTTGTCTCACTTCTCTGGTTTCAAAGAGATTTATACAAAACTGGTAGCTTTCTTGGTCTCCAGTAGCTCTTTGGTCAACAGTCCCAAGTTTTTTCTTATCTCTTGTTTGAGCAGTCGAAAATATTTTTTTTCCGTTGATTTTTCTGAGCTTTTTGTATAAAATTATCATTAAATACGGAAACAATTTTGACACCTTTAACATTTCCATTGCTGACAACATTCCCAATTCTTAAGGGACTTACGTTGGCATTACTGAAGCAGAATTTTAGAATTAAGAATGAAAAGGCAGCACTGTTTTCGATTCGAAGCCGTAATGCTTCTCGAATCACGACCTCTGTTCCTGGCTCCTAAATGCACTTTCTAGACCATCCATGTCTATTCCCTTAAGAAATTATGTAGATAATTTTGCTCAGGTGAGTTTTCGATAGCTCCTTATGTCATTGGTAAGAATAAAACCACCGCGAATCTGTCTTCTATCACAAAATCGACTTGTATCTAGACTTACCCACTTTAATTAAAGTGGCATCTTCAATGTATAATAGCTTAAGGGGGATCATCTAAAAAGAAAATGTTTGTTTTTAAAAACAAAAAAAAAATTTCGTTTCTCTTTAAGTTTATAGTCTTTAGAATGTTGACTGTAAATTTCATATTGAAATTTCAATAATTATGAAAGTTATGGGCAATTAACCGAGATGGGCCCTTCGTGAATTCTCTATATAACACGACATTCATACGCGATTATCTCGCAACATACTTTTCAAAGACCGTTCCAAAAATCTTCGAAAAATGGCTGAACCGATTTCTTCCAAAATTTCACACATTAATTTTGGATAGGTTTTCTCCTTCGCTACGTAGGATTTTTTTTTTTTTTTTTAACTTATTTACTTTTTTTTATATCAAGCCAGAAAGGTCGATAATTGAGGTTAAAATGTGAAAATAAAGTTCAATCGGCCGCCATTTAATGAAATTTTTTTTTTTCCAAAAACCCCTACGTAGCGAAGGGCATCATACTTTTTATTTTCAGACTCATTTTGAAATTTTTGTTTTGGATCAACCGCCTGCATGTAATCGTGGGAACCGCAGAGCGTGCGAGTGACGGACATTCTTTACGCCGACCCTGACAGCAGCGCTTCTGGTTGATATAGGTTTATAAAAAAAAATTACTAGCATATCTCAACATATATACTTTTGAATAAAACTAATCTGGATAAAATCGAGCAAATAGTTTTTGAGATAATAATTTCTAAAATTCATCTATTTTTTCTGCTTTCTACTCAGATGATCAGATGAATGAAATTTGGGGCCCAACGTCGAGTTTTTTTATTCCACTTTTTTTTATTTGAGTTTTAAGCCAAAAAGGAGTGAAAAAATTGTTTTTTTTTTCTTCAAATAGCTGCCATTTTAGTCTCAGGGCCTTTTTTCAAAATCGGAAAACGTTGGGGCCCCGCAAATTTAATCTAATTTCATAATCTTTTTGAATTTTTGGTTTCAGATCACTTAGCAATGCTGTAGAAGGTACCTCGTGCATCAACTCACGCCGATCGAGGCCTTATGTCATAGGAGCTGGAGCCGCCATTTTGCAATATTTTTTTTTTAAAAAAATTCACAACTGTTCTTCACTTGTACCTCTATAAAACCCATTATTTCTTCTTTCTTTCTTTATTGTGCTTCCCATAGTATAATTAAAACAAGCTTATGCTATACTTAAAATAATGGAGATCAGACAGTCGTTTAAACAGCCAAGTGTTTGTATTTAGCAAATGGATTCAAGTAAAGATTTAAATTTGAAGGAAAAGGGTTAAAACCCGTTAATAGTTTTTCTATATATATTTATTTTATATAAAAAAAATCTAGAAATTGAGGCATTTTTCGGGCTTTTTAACTTATACCTTGCCCTAACCGACTCCACAAAATGGTTCGGGAAACCTACGCTATCGTCCACTGAACGCGAAGAATTGCGTTTGTAAGCCACTGTATTCAGCACTGAGAATCCGGTGGGACGAATTAATGAATATTTTGTTCATCATTTCAAAAATATATTTCAATATTTTATTCATTATTTCACGGTGAGAACATATAAAAAACATTTTGTATAAAATGTGCACATATTTTCATGAAACTGAATAAAGAAAATAAAAATCGCTGAATTTTCAAACCAAAAAAGAAAAATTGCCCGATGAACAAACTCTAGTCCACATTCAGCAAATCGAATCCCGGCAAATTTAGTACAGCATTTTAAAAGACGCGACGCTATTGGTCCAGCTATCGCACAGGGTAGTGTGCGTCAGTGTAAAAATTGCAATTTTGTCGCATGTATGGGTTTCTCGTTTCGCTGAAGTGCTGAAAAGTGAAAAAAGTGCGGCATTTTTCGTGGTCAGTCATCGAGAAGCGAGTGTGGTAAAGTGCGGACATTAAACGTGAATCGAAAATTTTTTAATTTGTGACTGCACGAGCGATACTTTAGCGAAAAATCAACAAGAACTTGACATGGGCGATCGTAAGTTGAATTTTATTGTTTTATTTTCGGAAATTTCATGTTTTTTTCGTGTTTAAAAGAGTTTGGAAACTTCGTTGGTGGCGGCGGTGGCGGTGGTGGAGGATTCGGCGGCGTGCCTTCGCAATTTTCAGTACCTCCACCAAACTTCCAAAATCAACCAAACGGTGGATTCAATAAATTTAAGGGCGATGGATCGTGGAAACCGCCCGGCGGCGGTGGAGGAGGCGGCGGCGGTGGCGGTAACTTCAACCAAGGTGCGTTTATTTAACTTTTTACGCGTTGATGGAGTTGTGAAGATTGATGTGATTTTTAGGTGGCGGTGGAGGAGGAGGAGGTTATGGCGGCGGCAGTGGAGGTGGCGGAGGCTTCCAAGGATCCGGTGGTGATAGCTTCCATGGAGGCGATAACTTTGGTAAACGTGACGGTGGATTTAACCGCGGTGGTGGAATGAAGGACGATTTTGGTGGCGGACGTAAGTTTTATTTCCGTATGAAAAAAAAGGCGGCTTTATTTTACGGAATTTTTCAATTTTAGGAGGAGGTGGTGGCGGCGGATTCAATGATCGTCGCGGCGGTGGAGGAGGCGGTGGCAGTTCTTTTGGGTAAGTTCCAAAAAAGCAATTTTGTTTTTCTCTTTTTATTATTTTGAGACTCGCCGGAAAAAATTTGTATAAGCGGAAATTAAGTTTGCAGTGGAGTTGAGGATTAGGTAGTGTGAGCTATAAATGCTGTTGGTAATATTATTGCATTTCTGTGTTTCTCTGGGAGTTATCTTCGCTGTTTTTACTAAATCTCACGTTTCCATAGCGTGTTTAAGTCTCAAAAATCAGAAAATGCTGCTATCAGCAAAACCATATTGTATCCGTTGTTCTATTTATTTTTAAAGTTAAGCATCGGCCGATAACAGCCGAAGATAATAGGTCTCCTGTTTGGGTGAAATTACATATATTAAGTATGGTGTCGTATATTTTTAAAACATTCGCGTCTTTTATCTTTGTAGGTTATAAGAATACGAAATTGAATTCCCTAGTTACTTTTCTTTAATTCGAAAGTATTCAAAAGCATCTGATCACAAAACTTATATATTTTTTTTTATAATTGATTTAATCCCTTCATGCCAACTTGGTCAACTCCAACTCGAAAAGTCGCAGCAAAAACTTTGAGAAAATTTTTTCCAGCTTAAGGAACTGGGGAAAAACGTTTACGACGTCGATCGTTATCAACTCGTAAACATAGCCGACTACGAATCGATATGCGCCCGGTAAAACAAATCTTTGGCGTCTTTTCCAGATTGAAAGAGTAAAAACTTTACCTTACCAGCGTAATGATTATATTCTAGATGAAATCATATAGAGTGCAAGAGTTTAACGCATAGAACCGACCCTCGACGAAATAAATTTATTACAATATTTTGTGTTCAGTTGTGGCCAAAAACCCCAAACCCGTTTGCTGTCCGTTCGTTTGCACGATAACTCAAGAACGTGTTGGCCTAGGAAGTTGAAATTCGGTCACCATCTGTAAAATGGAAAAAGTAAGGCTAGAGACGCGATAAATTTTTTTTGGACGAGCTCTTTTCATTCACACACTAGTTGTCGCCATGTTTAAATCAAACTCTGATCCGATTCTATTCGTACAAGTTGACTACTGTCCGACTTTACTCTCGTATCGGATCATAACGTCCGAGCATGATCGGTTTACCTGTTGACACGATATGAGTAACATCCGAATGACTATCGGAGTTCACTCGTTGCGATTCCACTCGTAAAGCCGGGTTGACACGTTACGAGTGGAATCGGAACGAGTGAACTCCGATAGCCGAGTTAACTCCATCTGGCATTTACTCGGACAAGTTGAGCACTGTTCGACTTTACTCGTATGGGATTTTAACACGAGAACACGATACGAGTAACGATCGGAGTTCACTCGTTGCGATTCAACTCGTAACGTGTCAACCCGGCTTTAATGGTCGATATCCTTCCACTCCTTCGGGTACTTCCCGAACAAGAGTCCTTAAAACACGCGTTAACAATTATTGCTCGAATGCTTCAAGTTAAGAACTTTAAATTTTGCATACTTACATACATACAATGTTTGATGGGAAAATTTCGAATATGATGCAAATCGAACCCTCAGTGTAGCCCACAAAAGTCCGTCAAAAGTTATAGAATCTACTATAAGTTTAGTACGAGTTAAAGCAGTGATTCAAAATTTTACAGGAATTATTTTTATATCAATAGCAAAACTGAATTCTTTAATTAGCGCCATCCGTTGACTCCTTCGGGTAGCTCAGACAAAAATCCTTAAAACACATGTTCAACAATATTAAACGTTAACTTTAAGTTCCGACTTTGACTTTAAAATTTTGTACACACTGATTTTTTTAGGGGTAACAGCTGGAAGTATTAATATGATGAATATCGCCTAAGTCCTTCATATAGTTGCCATACAAAAATTCTGTAAAAATGTCCTTATTTAATTTATGGAACTTAACTATAACTCAAGAAATCGTTTAATCATAACCGTCGATAGAGTAGCCACTATACAATAGTTTCTACCAATAAATAAAAGGTTATGCAATAATTGTATATGCACTCCTCATTCTTTTGATATATTCCCAACTGAAATATTAATCGAAGTTTACTATTTCATCTAGAGAATCATACGATTGGCTTGTAGCCGATCGTGACTGCGTTATGTTTTTTGTTTTATATGGTCACAGAAAATATCTTAATACATAAATACTCATTATTCTCTGGTACACAAATGTTACATATTCAGGTTACACTTTATTTATATCAAACTTTTCGGTGCTAATTTCTATTTCCCTTATTCACTCAAAAATTACAACACATACAAATATTTTAGGATATCGTCAAAACGAGGCATTTATTTCTTATGTTTTATTTAGAACTAGCCGCGTACCGCTCGCTATGCTCACGTTGTTCCATCGCCCCAGGTAATATGCCGCGTACCGCGGCTACGCTCACGTTGTTCCATCGCCCCTGTTACTCCCGTTTATCCATTGGTCCTGTGTCTCCCGTTGATACATTACTCCCGTTTCGAATAGACTTTTTCAGCTCAAGAAACTGGTGACATTAAAGCCATTTTTCATTTTTCACTTTTTACTATTCATTTTTAATTTCCATCCACCATCTTCCATTCATCCTCCAATCTCTACGAAAAAAATGCCGTAATTTAAAACGGCCGGTATAGGAAAATACCGTATAAAAAACGGCAGTATAGCGAGGTATGAGGCGTATATTATTCTTATTTAAACGTTAAGTGACAAGCAGGAATTATCTATTTGATTTATCATCCCAGATATCTCTCAATTTTCATTAAACCCAGCTTTCCTTTAAACCCAATATAATTCTCAATTATCCTTTTGTATCTATTTCCGCTCATGGTTTGAAAGATAAGCTAGTGAGTGACGAAAAAAAATGTTATACGAAAAAAAAAAACTTCTGCAGAAACCCAAAAGAACTATTAAAGCGAATCTATTAGAACGATGCGATATCACTGTATCTGGTTGCACTTCTTAACATGCATTCTAATCAGCTATCATCTCGTCGCATTGCTTTCCGTGTGCGCTAACCGTAATTATTCTTAGTAAATTACGTTGAGTTACTTTGTCGAGTGCTGGCCACTATATTAGTAGACACACCATTTAGAAGGATTAGTCTAAATTCAGCTCTATTATGGATCCATCGACTCTAATCCCCACATCTACACTGAACATCTTATACGCGTACAAAGAAAGTGGTGGTTGCCTTAGTTATTTCACTCTTCAAAAATAAGTTTGCCAGGAGTTGTCCAGCATTAATGTATTTGTGTATTGTACTTTACCTTCTAATTTAGTTTTTCAATTCGAATTAGTTCACGCATTGAATGAATTGAAATATCGTTCATCACGGGCAGTATTGAAGACTCCGATTTGAATATCGTAGTCCTTGGTCTTTTCGAATCAAACATGTGCTTACAGAGCAGCACGAGTATTTAAGAAAGGTTTCGCTCACTGAAGAAAATCTAGTACACAAATTATTTTCGTATCACTCTGTATTGGATCTACTGCAGGTATGCATAGTCATGCATAAATAGAAATATCCCAATTTATGTGTAATAATTGCATGTATAAACAATTGAATTCAGTGGCGGCTCGTGCCTTTTTTACCAGGTGAGGTTGAACTGTAATATTAAAACACGACTTTGTCGTCACTAAAACTTTATGAGTAAGGACGTCGATTTACTGCGAAAAGTCATTAAGTAACATTTTCAAAACAAAAAAATTACTAGTAACTTGATGATTTTTTCCTCTGTAAAATGGTGAGAGCCAGCGCTCTCTCTAGACTTCATGTGGCGAGCCGCCACAGATTGAATTGACTCGAGGTAACTAGTAAGTAAATATAAGATGGTATTTGGATAACAATGAAATAATCTGAAATTCTCTAAAAGAATTTTGAGCTTTATTTGGTTGAAATGATAACAAGTAGTGCAATAAACGCAAGAACAAATAATGTAGAGAGAAGTTAAATGAATTAAGTAACGATAAACAGCGCAATAAAGATATATAAAAAAAAGACTAGGAAATATGTAGATAGATATTTGTGCTTAAAAACTGTGTACAAAAAAAGGTTGATCTAAAATAACTTAGCTACGTTTTAGCTGTGTATAATCAAAATGCTAACGTTCCAAAAAACTGTAAAAAATTCTGTCAAATAAACAGAAAACAAAAAGTGTAATACTTGGTGTCCAGTAGATTTGATAGACCCTTTTTGTTTTATTTAAATAAATCCCGAGCGTGCGCTTTACAATATTTCCTACACAATTAAAAAACATTTACATATCGAACTATGGACTGACAAAACAAACCATTGTCTCTCCGTGCTTCTCTCTGACTTGATAATTTTTAATACACTTAAATATTTTTAATGAATGGTTAAATATATTTTAGCAATGGAGGCGGCAACAAGGGTGGTTTTAACAAAGGTAAACACCGAAAATTTGACTCAAAAAAATATCGGTGGTAAAAAGTATCATTTTATATTTAATTGAATTTTTTTTCTTTGAATACATATAAAAAAAAAAATATCTATAAATTACATTTTATATCTATATATATATAAGTTGTTAAGTGTGAGTTAAAACTTAAAAAAAAGGCTGCATTATTCAATGTAAAAAGTGTCACGAAAAAAATGGTACACGTAATTTTTAAGGTAGAAAGTGTGTCCTCTTAGCCCTTTAACGGTCTCGGCTCTCGCTTCCATGAGTTGAGTTTGATTTTACGTCTGGTTTAAAATAGAAAAAGATTTGAGTAAAAAATATTATAAACAACAAAACAATGTTGATTTTGGTTGCATTTAAAACAAGTACAAGAAACGGAGGAGGTTAAGAATTTCTCTTAGTATTTTAAGTAGGCTGTGGAGAACCGACAAGTTTCTATAAGAAACGGAAAGTTCATTATTGAGATTGTGTTTTTAAACATAGAGCGTACAAGTGTTGCATTATTACAATTTACGTTTTTATTTAGCAAGTGTGTAGTCGATTATAATTTTAAGAGTATTGCATTTAAGTGTTACTTTGTATGAATGCAAAATGGTTTTTAATTTACTCTAAGGATATGAAAGTAATGGTCAAAAATTAAAGAGTCTCGCCTTCTCAATCACATAGCACAAACTAAATTGGCTTCGAAGAGTGTTGTTGAGTGTTTGGACATGAGATATGATATCTTAGTCAGTTCTAAACACCATTTACATACCACCAAGGTCTAATACTAAAATCATACGATCGTTAAAGGGTTAATTTGTTAAAAATTCATCGCGTTATTGAACATCTCCAATGAACCACACGTAGTCAAGTTATATTCAACCTGATCGCCATGTGAGTCTCTCGCTTCAGCTACTGTTCCACGCATTAGATCCCGTAAAAATTAACAAAGTTCAGGCAGACTGAAAATCTTAAAAAAAATATATAATTATAATGCGGCCTTTGTGCACTCAAAAATTAAGTTCAGAGTTTACATCTTAAAAATGCATTTAAACGAAAATTTAAGAAAAATAGATTTAAAGAAGTTCTTTGCTTTTTATTTACTTACAACAAAAAAAAAAAAACAGCCTAAATTTCAGTTCCTCGTTTTGTTTTTAAGTTTCATTTTCGTTTAAGTCAGCGTACCAGTTTTTTTTCCGTAGATTTTAGTAATTAAAATTAACTATAAGATAGTAGGGTTGCGATCTGTTTCTTGAAGCGCTAATTGAACATTTTCATTAGGATTTGGAGGCAGCGGTGGAGGAGGAGGAGGAGGTGGCAGTGGTGGCGACTTGATCATTCAAGAAGATACAATTTTTGTCGCTGGAATGGATTCTTCGACCACTGAGCAAGATATCCACGATCATTTCGGTGCAATTGGAGTGATTAAGGTTCGTGTTTTTGTGTGTCGACGCAGAGAGATTTTCTAGCTCAGCGTAATTATTTTTCGTGTTCGAAGTAACAGCGTTTGGTTTTTGGTCAATTTACAGAAGGACAAGAAAACGATGAAACCGAAAATTTGGTTGTATAAAAATAAAGATACCGGCGAGTCGAAGGGCGAAGCAACAGTCACCTATGATGATACCAATGCCGCACAATCTGCAATTTCGTGGTTTGATGGACGCGAATTCAACGGCAGCACCGTTCGGGTCTCTTTGGCACAACGTCAGAATAATTGGAGTAAAGGAGGCGGCGGTAGTGGTGGAGGCGGCGGCGGCGGCAGTGGTGGTGGTGGTGGCGGTGGCCGTGGAGGAGGTTTTGGCGGCGGTGGTGGAGGACGTGGAGGTGGTGGCCCAATGGGTGGTGGAGGTGGTGGTCCTCCTAGTGAGCGTGGGGGTGGAGGCGGTGGCGGTGGATATCGTAGCTTCGATCGCAAGGATGATGGTGGTGGTCGGGACGATAGGGGTGGTGGTGGTCCAAGAGGAGGTGGCGGACAAAGTGGAGGACGTGGTGGAGGTGGCAGCGGAAGTAATAATATCCCACAGCGTGATGGAGATTGGATTTGTTCCGAATGCAGTAATACAAACTTCGCTTGGCGTAACGAATGCAACAGGTGCGTTAGGCTGCCGTTTTTTGTTTTTGTTACTTTTGATGACAAAATTATTATTTTTTTTTTTTAAATTTCAGATGCAAAGCACCCAAGAGTGAAGGTGGTGGTGGCGGAGGAGGCGGTGGTGGTGATATGGGTGGCGGCGGAGGAGGACGAGGTGGTGGCGGTGGTGGTTTCGGAGGCGAAAGAAGATCATACGGTGGAGGTGGTGGCGGTGGAGGAGGAGGCCGCGGTGGCGGTTTCGGTGGAGGCAGAGATGGCAACGACGGAAACAGAAGTTTCGGTGGAAATTCGAGAGGAGGCGGTGGAATGGGAGGCGGCGGTGGCGGTCGACGAGATGGAGGTCCAATGCGTAATTCTGGCGGTGGTGGAGGCGATCGAGGTGGTCGTTCAAGACCGTATTAACAACTTTAGTTTTTAAATTCGAAAAACTTTTAAATATAATTAACATTTCTTTTTCATTATATAAGAAAAACTATTTCCATTTTCAAATAAAACTTGTAAATTAACGCATGGACCTTCACACCACCATATAATAAAATGAACACGACGTCCTATTTCTAATTGTTTTCTATTTTATGTCCAAGCCGTTTTACTCGAATTCTCTTAAATGTAATTGACCTAAAATATGTGAACGTTCAGAAAACAAAGAATTTGAATCAAAATAAATTACCGATGAACTTGAATTGTTTAGTAGAAGTCGCTGTTATTTTTTAATGTACGAAATAGTAAAAAGTTTACAAGCTTTTAACGACAAATAAATGATAAAAATTATTATGTATCTTTTTTTTTAAATTAAAGTGTGATAAAATGTGATTGGCAAAGCTTTGCAAACACTACGGCTATAGAGAATAAGGAGTATCCAGCATAGATGTACCCTATTCCATCTGCATAGTACTTTGAGCATTTCTCAGCAGCGCTTTACTAGTTGGAACTGGGTTGTCTTCGTTTGGTTTTTCATTTAGAAGCGATTGAGATGGATGGGAAGTCCTTCGATGTCATCGAGGATTTCAGGCGGTGGTTTCAGAGTATTGCGTATTGATTTTCGCATTCAACTCTACAGCGATTTTTTTTTCAAAAGCGAGATTAATTTTTACGTTAATAGACAAGAGGCTGTTGAACTGAGCTAGACCATTCTCAGATGTCAGGGGCGGATAGAGCTGGTCGCCTACATTTGAAGGAAATTTTTCTGTGCTCTCGTTTTGCCATGAAAGCTTTTAACTACTCGCGAAATTTGTGAAAGACTGGACTGGATATTCCTCAGCGTACTGTAGCATGACACTGTAAGAAGTTTCAGAAAACGGACACCACTGACCGGAAGAAAGGCCCTGGACGGTCAAGAAAAACTACTCCAGTAGAAGAGTGCTTCCTACGTTTGTAGTGGATGTTACTTATACTCAGGAGATGTGAAATAATGTTAACTTTCAGACCAGTTAAAATTTATGCTACATGTTAGCAACAGACGAATACTTGCATGGCGGGAACCTAGAGAAGGGCTTAGCAATGAGTGCCTTCGAAGACTCCCTCCAAAATCTAAAGGTTTGGGGATGGTGATGGTTTTTCATTCCTGAAAAAAGTTGTACATTGTCTTTACTTTACTTTAACAGCAGTGGTTTTTGTGTTTCAACAGGCCAATGGTACTTCGCTGTTAATAAATAAGTCTGTACAATGTTAAACCTTAAGATGAACAACAATCAAACAATATTTATGGTACCTATCTATAATAATTCAATATATATGTTAACAGAGCAAACATGTTTTAGAGATTAAACTTTTCATGTAATGGAGCCCGTACACGAACAATTTTTCCAGCAATTAATTGCCCGGCGACTGTTGCCAAAACTAGTTGAGCAATTAATGCAGCAATACCGGGCAACATTGTGCTAGTTGCGACAATATTGCAGCAATTTGGCAATGCTTTCACATATTGCTGCAATTCCTCGCCCTAGAGTTGCTGTATTTCCACTAATTTGGAAAATTCCGAGCAATTGTTCTCGTTCGATGATTCAGTTGTCAAGTTGTGTTTTAAGTTTTGCTTTTATTTGTCAAGTTTCGTGTGATAACGGATTAGAATTCAAATATTTCAAGTTTTATTTTAAGTTTTAGAGTTATTTTTCAAATTTACTTTCGTGTTGTTCATATACAAAGTTGTCCATGTATGGTGTCGTTGCTAAATTGCTGAGTATTGCTCCGTATCGCTAGTCACTGTTGAGCAACGAATTGAGCAACAATTGCTCCATATTGTCAATTGCGGATGTTGCTGAAAGTTGCGATATGTTTTCGTGACGTCACAATTGTCTGGAATTGCTGCAAATTGAGCAATTTTAATCGATCGTGTAAAAGCACCAAAACAGCTAGGTTGTAATAATTAGAGCAATAGGCAATGAAGAAAAAACAATAGAAAATATCTGTGGTCACAGGGAATAACTAGGTAGGTCTAAAAACGAAACTAGTCAGGGCAGAACTTTCTTGCTATTGAACTATTCCTGTAAATCCAGTTTTTGTGGAAAAATTAAATTTGTTAACATCTCAGTGATGAAATAATATATAAAAACTAGCCGCATACCGCGGCTACGCTTACGTTGTTCCATCGCCCCTGTTGCTCCCGTTTATCCATTGGTCCTGTTTCTCCCGTTTCGGGTACACTTTTTCAGCTCAAGGAACTGGAGACATAAGTGCCATTTTTCATTGTTCATTTTTCACTTTTCATTTTTCTCCATCCCCCATCCAGCATTCTCTATCCTCTATCCATCATCCATAGTCCAACTTTACCATTTACTAATAGGAACGCGTAACTAATACACCGAAAACGAAAAAACTGCCGCTAAATCATATGAAAAACACTCAAATGTTGAAATAACTCGCGAACCACTATTTTTGGGAATATATAATTATGTTCTCAAGGTGACCGGTAGTCTCGAGAATGTCCATGCAAAATTTGGGAGGAAACGGTTCACAGGTGTAGATTTTAATCCCGCCCGACCATTTATGCGACTTTATTTTATATATTAGATAACATCTTCACTGTACGTGTAAGTCTTGGGAGATGACCACAATACACTCATCCCATTTTACTATTTTTCGACTTTCCTAGACTTGCCAAGGAAAAGTACAAAGAAAAACCTCGCCTGTTTAAACTTAAGCAGCAGTGAAAAAGATGGTGAAATGCAATGAAAGTAAGATCAACAACTAAATTTATTTAAAAAATTAGTAGATTTCTTATTTTCATTTCACGTCTTAGATATTTGAGGAATAATTCAACTTAAAGGGGCTAGGAAACGCCCAGAATCCATACAGGAATAAGAAAAATTATTAACGACTATCTGGGAATTCATTCCTACTTCAACATGAAAAAATTTATCGGAGTCCGTGAGTCGAAGGTGTGTGACCGTTAAAGCCAAATTAGAGAACACACTCGAATAGTTACAAACCCCAATCTTCATCTAAACCACATTAAAAATCCGTTACTAGTTTCCATGCCATCTAACTTTAAACTTTAGATCTGACTAGGAAGCAAGCATATTATTGATCAAAATCCCAGTCTCTTCGTACACTCCTCCGCCGATTTCTTCAAATTAAATATCAATTCAATAGCATCGTAAATTATTTCGCGAAAAATTTCCACCTCAAAAATGTTTCCTTCGTTTGATTTTAATCGTGTCTTGATATGGTTCCCTTGTTTGTTTCTTATTGCATAAGTGCATCGTGCCAGGCTATTTGAAAATGCATTTACTTTAGCGCCAAAGCACCAAGTCAAGCGCCCAATGTACTTGCTCAATGTGTAAAAGTATCTAGGTAAGTTTTAAAAAAAAGATGAAAGAACTGCATTCTCTAGGTAACCGGTTGGCTTCCTTGGATTTTAGTTTTCAGCATTTTCCATGGATTATTGTAGCATTACTGCATTCGATCAAGTGCACAGTAAAGTGTGTAACTTAACTTTCACCTTTCGGAATCAAAGATGAAAGGTAGTTTAATAAGCGGATAAAACGGCAAATTCAAGTTAATATCGAATCTAGCAGATGAAGACTAGAAATTATTTGGTTGTATAATTTCCTAAAAAAAAAAAACTTAATTGAAGAGGAAGAGACCAAAATTGTCCACCTTTTTGACGATTGTATTTGACATGTTTCACAGTGGAGCTGATTTAGAGTCGTTCTGAAATGCAATTGGCCGGTGCACTCTACCAGAACAGTAGCAAAGTAGCTGGATAATAAATCAATAACGTACTTATATTGCTGAGATGTATGTATATATTTACTAGGCTGGAGTAGTTCGCGAAAGAACTAGTTCAGAAGAGCCTTCTATAAACTGAAATGAACGAACTAGTTCGTAGTAGAGATGAGCAAAGCAGTTCCTTTTAGTGAGTGAGTGAACTCCGATTCACTGAAATGAACTAGTTCAGTGAACTAGTTCGAGTTCCTTTTCGAGATCACTTACCAGGCGAAGGAACTAGTTCTTTTCAAGTACGGGTTGAATGTGAGGACCTAAAAAAAAGCGTTTTCACTCACAAAGGAACTACTTCTTATCAAGTTCGTAGTAAATGTGAGGACCTAAAAAAAAAACGAAAGAACTAGTTCTTTTCAAGCTGTATCACGTGGCGAAACGAACTACAGTTCATCAAAAGGAGTGAGTTAGTTCACTCACTCACTTCAATGAACTTCTCTTTTGGAACAGTTCACTCATGAACGATCCATCCATCTCTAGTTCGTAGTCAGTCTCGCTTGTTGAACTAAAAGAACGAACTAGTTCGCGAGTACATAATTGGGAAGCGGAAATGATCGCTCACTAAGGTGAACTAAATTGCGCAAGCTTAATATATATAATACTAGCTGCGTACCGCGGTTACGCTCACGTTGTTCCATCGCCCCTGTTACTCCCGTTTATCCATTGGTCCTGTTTCTCCCGTTGATACATTACTCCCGTTTCGGGTACACTTTCTCAGCTCAAGGAACTGGAGACAATAATGCCATTTTTAATTTTTTATTTTTCATTTTTCTCCAACCACCATCCTCCATTCTCTATCCACCATTCCCCATACTTCATCCACTCAAATGCTGAAATAACTCGCGAACCACCAATTTCGAGAATATATAACTAATTATGTTTCATCGCCTCTGTTACTCACGTCACGTGTTCGCAACCGGCAGTAAAATAAAAAAACAAATAAATTAAAAAAAAAAAAAATTCACACATTTTCGCGGTCTGCAGGATTCGAACCTATTCTCCCAGAGGAAATCACCTGATTTCTAGTCAGACGTCTTATCCGCTCGGCTACGACTGCCTTTTGCAAATTTTTAATTCTAAGTCCGGTTCATCTGATTCAACTTATTAAAAAAACTCAAATGTTGAAATAACTCGCAAAACACTAATTTTGGGAATATATAATTATGTTCTCGAAATGTCCGGTAGTCTCGAGAATGTCGATGTAAAATTTGGGAGGGAACGGTTCACAGGTGTAGATTTCCATTCCGCCCGACTACTTATGCGGCTTTATTTTATATATTAGATATTCGAAGAACTTATCTTTTTGGCCCAAATTAGACGGTATCTTCAACCAATATCTTTCGGGGCACTTGAATAGTCCCAGACTTATATTGAAGTTCGAAACGATAGTGCTGAAATGAACGCCGTAAGATGGGATTGAACAAACTTATCTTTTTTCCCCAAATTAGACGTTATCCACAATCACTATCCATGGGGGTACTTGAATAATTCAAGACTCATATTGAGATTCAAAACGATAGTGCCAATAGAGAAGGGCTGAAATTATCGTGAACTCCGTAAGATGGGGTTAACCGAGACAACTACAAGCAGGAGCACGACTTCTATCCCCATAAGAAGTATGTCCAAATCAATTTAAAAAAATCACTAGTCAAAAACAAAGTACCTTTATGTTCAAAATTTCAAAATATTTTTTTTTCACCTTCATTTCCATAGATCGCATAAAGCGTACTAACTGTTAGCACCAAATGTCCAGAAGGTTGCTAGTCCGAGTATAGAAAATCGGTTTTCATGGTTTTGCATGATTGCCTCATAAGTAGTTTGCCTGCCAGATAGTCAGCAATGAGCTCTCAGGTGTATATGTACGTCGATGTTCACCTCAATCGGAATCGCATAATGAGAATGTAAGTCAATGAATGTACGTGATATCAACAAGAAACTGGTCATTTTTTTTTTAATTTCGCTTTTACTGTTATCTTGACGAACTCTTACACAATATCCACGTGCTTATTTTTTTCTAGCATTTTAAATACTCCACCTGTGAATGCCTTGAAACTAAAACGGTGATTTGAATATTGAAACGGTTGAAACTGCTATACAGACGGCTGCTTCACAATGTCCTAGTTTTTTACGCCATTTTTTCTGAGAATCCAATTGTTTTCCCTGGAAAAAGTCTTATGCAAGGGAACAATTTGATCAGGTAATTTCAATTTGGATCAATTTATTACGATTGCTCACCATTCACAACAGAAGTAGTCACTACTTTTATGGGTGGTCTGTGGTCTCGACAACCATAGTGCAATTACAATTGATTACCGGAAATCGTGCTTAACGCAAAAGCTAAATCTATGCAGCCATAGGTTAATGACGATAAAGGACGTTAATACGAGTAAATCGAGAACCTCGCAGGCGCAAATGATTTAATGCTGGATAGTTTCATGATTATGGTACTTATTCATAATTACGTAATTAATCATTTTCCAATAGCATGCATTTATATTAATGATGGAAAGAGGTTTGATCTTAAGCATAGCAACATAGCTATTGTAAATCAATAAATACTAAGCTACGACTTCTACTATAGGTAGTGAAAATTTTCCTATACCAAATTGCGGATTGCGCAATTCTTCAAATACGTGGTCAAATCCTTTCAATATCTTTTTAATTACCGCTAAGTTCTTCATAAATTAAGAGATAATTAAAAAAAAATATTGTTTCGACCTAGGGGTATCTGGGATTTCAAGTAAACTCTTTAAATCAACAAAAAAATAATTTATTATATATATATTCTTTGCATTAATCACAATTGCACTTAATGGCAAATTGAACAATTTTATCACGCTCGATCGTTGCTTTCAATCAAAATCGCTATACACCGCAGTACAAATTGTCAATTCAACATAGTAGTAAGCACAAGTTCCCAGTTTCAAACTCCTAGGGGTTCGCCTAATGTAGCTACTATAAAAATTTTAACTTAATATCTCAATGCATTTGTAAACTACGAATCTTCAACCACTTTTGCGTACGGTGGACAGACAGATATTTTATTTCGAAAAAACTTTATATTACGATATCCAATTGCACTAAAAAAATAAAATTCGAGAACAGTGTAAGATAGATCCTTTAAACTTTTACCAAAAGTAGGTCTAATAGGTCTCTAGCAAAAAAAAAAGAAATTTTGAGGGTGAGGGTGGAGGAAGGTGAAAAGGAAAAGGTTCTGATTTTTATATCTCGAGAATCCATAATGATAAAAAGCTGAAATATTGATACATATTTAGATATAGCTATAGTAGTGGCATGTTGGAAATATATGATTTTTTATAGGGGTAGTATGATACGGGTGTTTTTTCTAACTATAGAAAGGCTTGTGCTACAAAGATGAAGCTCGGTATGTCTTGGAGGAATCCCTCCGACTCCGATGAAATCTAATCTAATCTAATGTACTCGTATATGTAAATCAACTAGAAAAGTAATTTAGGGGATCGAAAAAAATTATCAGAGAAAATGGAATGCATATATTTTCACGATTTTCGTTATATCTATTAGGTCTTCTCAATTCAATTTTATTCTACGGCTTTTTTAAATATAAATACCTAGAAAGTGTTTTCAGGATTTTTTTTTTAAAGTTCTACCCCTACACTGAAAGAAAAACTATGTTTATTCCAAGGTTGCATTGACTATATTAAGGTTCTTCTAACTATTGTAAAACTGACATGTTTCCAGTGATCATGGCTATGATGGCACGAGCCATAGCATATAATTCATAAAAACATAATATGGTTGCATTTAACATAGATCCCTACTCAAATTTAATATGGTTGAATCAATCATTCTCGTTACATGATGTAATTGTGTATTATAATCACGACAACAATATTCTATGATCAGTGGAACCATATAACTTGATAAAATAATTCACACAACCATACCTGTCACAGTACGAAAAGGGTCGTTCGCGGTGTAAGTTCGCTTCTTCCAATTTCATGTGTGCTTTGTTCGAGAGTGTTTAATTGTTGTTCAAGTCATTTATTTATGATCGAAAGTATTTTCTTTGTTAATTATTTTTCAGCGTCACATGTATCTTATGATTGACCTAACCATCATATTATAAAAGAAGGTTGCGTGAATCATACACCAAGGTTCTGAAATCAGAACTATGATTCAAGCAACCATGTCACATGTATCTTATGATTGACCTAACCATTCTATGGATAAAGAAGGTTGCGTGAATCACACACCTAGGTTTCCACAACCACAATTTTGTTTGAGCTAAACATGTTACATGTTGTAACATACATAGTTATCGCAACTATAACCTCAATCATAGTAAGGTTCTCCCAAAATATGGTTGCCACAATCATATTTTTTCTTTGAGTTTAGTTTGGAATAAAAGTAGTGAGAAGGGTATGTAAAGTCCACATTTCTTGAAAGAACGGTGTATAATTTCTTTCGTTTCCAATTCTAGCTGAGCATTTAAAAATTTTCCTATACCAAATTGTGGATTGCACAATTCTTCAAATACGTGGTCAACGCCTTTCAATATCTTTTTGAATTGTCTTTCAACTCATTTAGATAAAAATGAAAATTCAAATATCTATTTGCGTTTGGAAGGGTGCCAAACAAATTATTAGTGAAAATGAAATGCATATATTTTCGCGATTTTCGTCATATCTATTAGGTCTTCCCAAATATTGAATTCATTTTTATTCTACGACTTCTTCATATAAACAACTAGAAAATATTTTCAGGATTTTTTGAAATTCAACCCCTAAGAGGGTCTAAATGGATTGTATACTTTCACGAATTCATCCACATCCCGCATATTTTTTCACTTCCGTGGGCTTCCGTAATAATAACCTAACACTTGATTTTAATTTTTTTTTTCTTTTTCAGCCCCTAAAATCGACCATGTTTCCACGAACTTCGACATTTATGTAAGAAGTTATTAGTGATTGAATTGACTTCTACTTTCTCGTGCTTTCTTCATATTTATTTACTAACTCCTTTCAGGATTTTTGGATATTCAAACCCTAAGTCTTGCCATTTTCAATTTTAATCGGCTTAAAATCCCTGTTTTAAAAACAAGAAACGTCATAATCTCGAAACAACTCATGATATACTCCGACTTTGACCACTCCCGAACTTTGACCCGACAAAGAATAAAGTTTCGCCAAAACATTGGCAGATTTTTTAAATTAAAACCAAAAACCCTGGTCTAAAATGGTTCCCTCACCCCTGCCCTAACGCTTTAATTCAGGACATTTGCCCATAAACAAATTTAAGCTTCATACCTCAAAGGGTTTTGGAGCTATCAGCTAAAAGCCTTCAAACGACTTTACTTACGGTGTACGGCGGTCAGACGGACAATTTTTTTTTTTTTTTGCAATTTGGGATCTACGAGTATTAGTGCTGTGAATGTCGCTTAAGGTAAATTTTTTTTATTTACATTTTGTTATTAAAAAAATTAAGTAAAATTTGTTAACGTAAGGTAAATTATGCTGTAGTTGTATAGGCAGGGGGCTAACAGAAGAATAACAAGCACAAATTTAGCACTAAGCCTATAGCCTTGCGGAAATAGTTGATCAAAGTTTGATTGAAAATTATACTTTTTTCCACATATTTTATAATAAAATATTCAAGGCCTAAGCAAACAAGTGTCCTTTATTGCTCACTCTAAGAGCTACCTTTATTTTGTACTTAACATTTTGGAAAAAATATTTAATTTTAAAGGGTTATTCAATAGGTACATAACAATTTTGTATTTTAATATAACCGCACCCTTAACCTTTTTAGCTACTCTGTCAATGCCAAAACGTCAGTCAAGGTTTACATTTTTATAGTGAAGTTCACGAACGAACAACGTTTGGAAATTATATCAATTATGGTGTGTCTTATTTAAATACAAAATTAATAGTAGAGACTATTAAATAACCTTAAGCCTTTTTAGGTTTTTTTGGTATTCACAATTTTCATTTCATTTAAAAATTTCCATCGCGACAACAGTTATGTTTTTAAGCTCATAAAGTTTATTCTTCGGTATTAAATTTTTCAAGTTTAATAGTCATACATAAAATATTTAATACCTCATAAAAAAAGAAGACAATTCGAATGTTGACCCTAAATCCAACGTCTTTGACCTTAAAAAGGGTTTTAACTTTTTATCGTTTATTAAAAGGTTGAGTAGCTCAAGTGCCACATCATATTATTGGCCTCAGGCCACCCAGTCAATAAATTATTGAGTAATTTCTAGGCATTACCAAAAGGTTAAAAATACATATTTTAGTATTATAGCTTCCTATACTTTTCTACATATTCACTGTTCTCAATAGCCCCAACATAAGGTGAGAGTATGTACGCACATCAGTCTGGTACTTATTGCGTTAATTTGCATAATTTTATTGAATAATTAGATTTTATTGTTCGTGGGCGATAAGTTTGAGATTTTATCAATTTTACTAGCAGCTATATAGAGAATGGAATGACCTTAATAGTACTAAGAGGTTTTCTTGTATGTAGCTTAATGGAAAAAAAATTTCAAAAAAGTCAAGAAAGTTGAACCGGATTCCGTGATTTGTGGAAAATTTTCGATTTGAGCAAAATATGAGTTTTATCACAATGCGCCAACATTGTGAGCAATTTTATAAAATTTGTCGTTTTGTACTCCAGGAATGGTACTCGTATGTACCTACTTTATAATTTGAATTTACACTATTTATGGAATGGGTAGTTGATTCAAGTATATTGCGGCTTACAACTCTTACGTACTGAGGAAATTTAAAAAAAAACATACAACATACTCTAGACTAGTGTCTAGATGAAATACTAAACTCCTATTGAAGTTGTCGTTAATAAAAGTAAGAAGTGAGATAGGTTAAGTACCTACAAATATTACAAAATAGTTATTACAAGACCGTAGAATTTTGGAGTATATTTGTTTGTGAATTACCCAAAAAGGGCGAATGATTTCAGTCATCTTTTTTGAAATACCTGCCTGCATCTTAATAATCAAAATATTTCAAGACATTTGGTCCGAAGCTACCATAGGTACTCTGTTTTATTTAGTAACAAATTTAAACATAAATTGTCTGAAATTTAATTTAATCGTCAAATGTTTGTTTGCCACTTTATTTTATTTGACATACACGAAGTCTATTTTGACGGAAAAAAAAATTTGACAGAATTTTTTGTCAAACATTTGACAGCATGGGATACAGTATACTTTTAAGCAAGTTTGACTAAGTGGACAAATTGCAATTATAAGCAACGCGAAGTAGGCGAATACAAATTAATCCCATAGTACGCTTATTACTGCAATTTGACCACTTGGTCAAACAGTGTAATACTAGCTTTATACTTCATACCTTTTTATTATTACCTATTACGGAAGAAAACAAAAAATGGCATTTTCATAAGATTTTAATCATATGGTTATGATTTTATCGGAACTATGTATTTCTCCTACGCATAGCATTCCAAGACAGCGTTAAGAAGATTATATCACATGGAACGTGTAGGAGACGATTATTTTTTGTTAATCGACTAATATTCGAAGTAACGAGTAATTGTTAGCCTATTAGACAACTCGAATAATACAAGGTTCACCAATAAGGCCGCTGTAACATTTAAACATGACCAAAAATTATGAAAACTTTTAACGTTTGATTTGAAGACGTGCAATTGCTGCAAAAAAATCCCATCTACAAATGCTAAACTGCTAAAGCGGAAATAATTGCCGAAGAGTTTCGGTATGCCACAACAACTCCACCGTAACAAACTAATCTGCAGAAAAATAGTTAAAAAAAAAAATACTTACTTACCTCTTAACATCAATTTCTTGATTGTTTCGTATTATTTTATACAATGTCGGTGGCTACGCCTGTTTTTTTTTCTCTCGATAGATTTTATTCATCAATCTACGGAGCAATATCTACGCAATGCAACAAAACCCGCTTATCGCCGTTACATAAGAACCTTCTTTCCGCTCATTGCATACTATGCCAAGTCCAAATAATGACAATATAAAGAGCATTACGCGGATTACTTAACTTAAGATCTTCAATATCATTTCTGTTGTCAGCTAACACATGAACTTTCAGATTTATACTTGCAATATGCGGGTCCGTTATGCAATTGACCTGACTAGTATACAGCGGCAAGTAGCTGCACTATGTTCGCATTTATTTAAGCCAGTCGATGCCAGGTTCGCATGATATACATACGTATGTGGGTAGCAGGAGCTTACATTTTTGAAAAATTTGCGTTACTTCGTAACCTTAAGAACACTTTACGATTGCAATTGAATTTCGATTGTGCAATTGATTGGTCAATGAACCTGATGGCGTTGAGTGGGTACAAAGTTTTCCAATATTGATGAGATCGAATTTCTAACACTGTGATTTGGTAGAGCCTATGGCTGGGTTTAGGGTTTCATAGGACCGAAATTGAATGGATTTTTTTCATTATTCAGAAAGTGGTAGTTATCAACCATCTGGTTAGGATTAAAAGATCTTGAAATCAGTTCAAATAAAAACCAATTTGTTATCCCATCAAAGACATGATAAAATTTGTATATAAACCTCCAGATACCCTCTAGGTGGGTTGAATTTAAAAAAGCATTTAAGCGATTACGTGAAATACCGGTAGATGTAAAAAGAAGTTGATATCTTATCAGACCTTTTAAACCTTCTCAAACCAAAACCTATCAGACCTAATATGATATCACATCAAACCTATAAGAGAAATGGCGAAATTTGTAAAAATGTATGTGACCCAAAACCCTATGATCAAATTGATTATATAAAATGCCTGAAGAAGTAAAAACTAATTGGATATCCTGGTATTTGTGAAAATGTATGCAACCCCTTTATACCACCTTAATAATAACAATAATCAATGGGGCAATAGCCCAAATCGGGCTAAAATTTTGAAGTAATGCTAGAGTTACTTCATAACTAGATCAAGGGAATACTAGGTGCTGAAATGATCAGCTACACGCTCGTCCGTGATTATTACACCCCGAGTTTAACTCAAGTACTCATTTATAGCTGAGTAAACTGGTAGTCCGGCACCCAATCCCATTCTCGAAAATTATTTGTCGCCGAGCTGATTCGAACCTGGTACCAGGTGCACCGAAGGCAAGTGCACTAGCCACTAAGCCACCCAGACTACTTTATACCACCTTGGTGGTTGAATATCAAAAAAAAAATTGAAATCAGTTTTTAGATGAAAAAGTTAGTGGTAGTAGAAATCCATTCGATATCTTATCAGACCAAGAGATATGACGGAATTCGTGAAAAACAAGTACAAGTATACACCCTCTTATCATACCCGGCCCAATTCCTTTTTTTTTTTTTATTCCTAAAACTGATTAAGTTCGGCATCCCCCATTTATTCTCCACAATTCCTTCCAACTCTCCTCTCCTTCGCGACAAGAACACACGGCAAAATCGTTGATAGAACAAAACGGCGGCCAATTGGGCTCAGTTTGTTCTTGAAATTTAGCCAAAAATACCCATCAGCTAGGTAGGTGTCGTGCCATGGTGCAGTGGGATCACAATGAACTCATCTAGCGGTCTATGTGCTAGCTATCTCTGTCAATAGCAGCTACCCACCTCACCTAACCTATACTCTCTCTTAGGTATTGAAAAGTAAAAGATCTTTAAATGAATTTTGAAATATATCAAAATCCCGTAGAAATAAAAATATATTCGTTAAAATCAGACCTAAGGGATATGGCAGAATTCGTGTAGATATATTATAATATATTCAACCTCTTTACACCCAACAAGGGTTGGATTTAAGAGAAGACTAAGAAGAGTTTTTATATAGGTATTTATTTGAAGAACCTGTAGAAATACAATTTATTTAATATTTCAGAAAGACTAAGAGACAGAACGAAATCCTTCCATTTCACTGATTAGCGCTTTACCCTATCTTCGTACATATTTTATACATATACATCCACCAGTTTTAAAATTTCCAAAAAATTCGTTAAACATATTGTTTCCACAGAGCTTCCTTTTCAGTCACTCCTTTTTTTCACTCTATTTAATAACAAGACGTATACATATGTAAGTTTTATAATATTTATTATTATTATTAGTATATTTACAATAACAGGCATATAAATATACATTATTATTACTTAAACACTAGTGACAATGACCATCGATTTTATAATATTTATTTTAGTTTAATATTTTATAATATTTAGTTATTTAATAATTTTAGTTTAAAATGAAAAAAGCACAACTGAAAGACGACAACGCACCGGCATCAATTTCAAACATCAATTCTGTTCGTTAATTGCTGCGATTGTGTTTTTCTACAGCTACGCGATTCATTATTGTAACATGAGGAGTACTTTTACGCAAAATATTGCGTAACTTCGATTTATTGACGTAAAATTAAATTTATATTTGTATAATCTAAAGTAAAATTATACAAAACTTATGTAAATTTGCATAATATTTGTGTGAATACGAAAAATGCATCTTTTTCAAGTAAATATCAACTTAAGTTTAAATTTTGTGACGAAAAATGCGTGATTTTACATTTTTGAAAGTTGAGTATTTACTTTCAGTTTTTAGAAATATTCAATTTTCACTAATCATTTTTTTGCCCTCCCCCCCCTTTCGAACGCCTATGGATATTCGATTTTTTTTTCATCAGAATTCCTTCTCAAGTTAATTTGCATATACACACCGAGTTTCAACTTTCTAGCATAAGCCATTCTCTAGTTAGGAAAAACACCCCCAACCTCCGTACCATACAACCACTATACAAAATGACATTTTTTCAATATGCCACTACTATAGCTCTATCTAAATACTAAGTCTTAGCTTTATGTCGGTATAGGGTCTCGAGATATAAAAATCAGAACTTTTTTTTGCGTACACCGGTAGACGTAAGACGGACTAAATTTTTTTATTGTTTTTTCGTATCTACTAGTCTATTGTACTACCAGTGTATTTTTTTTAAAAATCGATAACAATACTGTATTATTAAAATAATAAAGTAATAGTAAAATTAAAATGGAATAAAATATTCTGGAAAAACTGGATCCATGTTCAATATTTAAGAGAGGAATAGCTTTGTTAAGGAACCGTTTGGTCACTTCAGTTTTGTGGTATACCACCTTTCTTTGATGGCCTAAGCAGGTACTTAACTCTTAGAGGTTAATCAACGGCTGTCCAAAGTTGGGTATAAAAATGGCAACTATTAAATTAGTTTTTCTATCAAATTTTCCGCTCACACTGGACTTAAGTCGTTTCACATATCTTGAAAAGAATGTACGCACATTTAACATTTCCTATTATGTTCACCGGCTATTACAATACTCGATGAATTAGTACTTTTGCAATTTACAATAAATACGAGTAAATTTCTTTCGAAATCTTAAGATGCGAACAGTAGTTACGAGTATCTCCGGATTATTTACATCAAACTTTGCACAAAAATTGGCCAACAGATTTGTTGTTAAATGTGGAAACAATCGCTCACTGGCTGGTCTCTATGGTCCACATATCGATTTTTGCAAGACTGATCTCAAGCATTAAGTTGAGCTATACTTACGAGTGTGTCCACTATTCAATTTCCAACTTAATTCACCTGTTGATTGAATTCGGACGGGAAAAAAAGTGTAACCTAGAGTCAAACTGCACCTGAATAGCGAAATGTTGCAACCGGTTAGATTAATAATTGCAGAATCAAGCAGTCGATTGAAATTCAATATGCAGGGCCTAATCCAGGTATTGGCTTATCTCCTGTAAAAAGCCTACAGCCAGTTGCATATAGTTGCCGTGCTGTTGCAACTGCAAATATACAACGAATACGAGTAAAACAGTTTGCAGTATTGCAAAAATTTCAGCTTCGATCAAGGTGTGGGCTGGGAACGATTAAATTTTTACT
Source organism: Beris chalybata (assembly GCA_949128065.1). Classification (NCBI taxonomy): domain Eukaryota; kingdom Metazoa; phylum Arthropoda; class Insecta; order Diptera; family Stratiomyidae; genus Beris; species Beris chalybata. The sequence goes on along the minus strand of OX421895.1, from coordinate 8,415,951 downwards.
ATACGGATAGCGCTGCTTAGCTTCATGTACACGGTCAAGACGATAGTGTGGACTCGAAGCCGGGGACTTTGAGAAAGCTGCCAAGCGGCTAAGAAATCAAAAATCACCTTTGCATTGGCCACCATCCACCACTTTGCCGACTGGCTCCCTCGGTCGGTAGATGCATGGAAATTCGTCAGTACGAAATCCCACCAGGTAACAAAGTGTAGAAAATTCAGAAAAGTAGAGGCAATTGCTAATCCGGTATACCTTGGTGCGGACAGTGCTTCACACACTTGATGCCGAGAGTCTCTGCTATAACGTACCGCGCGGCCAGGTGAACTTTGTGCATACATTTGAATTTTATCAATAGTTTTACCGTGTATCGTTTGCCGATCTAATTAGTCCTTGCAAGGTTGTCGCTGTCGAGAGTTGCAAGCGCAAATAGTTGTAACGTGGCGCGCGATATTTTTTTTATTCCGAATCGAACTTTCCGATAGTTGGAGATTTTTTCGCGAATTATTAATTGCAGTTGGGTTTTTGCTTAGATTACGAGGAGTACTTTGTGCAAAAATCGCCAAGCGATCCAATCCGGCTTAATAGAAAGTGTTTACGTGCACCAGAGTCGACTTCGGATGAGTATTCCGTATACGAAATTAGCGCGGAATTAATCGAAAACGAGAAATATATAAAATAAATTGCAATTAAAAAAAAAACATGTACACAAGTTGATTCTTTTCATAATTAAATTATAACAAAATTAAATTTCAAAGTGTGGACAAGTGAGTGTGATACTTTCTCTTCAAGTGGTTGTACATTTTTTTTTGGTGTAGCATCCAGTGCGGCTATTGTAATTGAATTTATTTTCTCCGTACTGTCGGATTACTGCAATTGTTGTTAATGGTATTTGTTTAAAAATCAAAATACCGATAAAATTGTTTACACTTGTGGTGTAAAGTGTTGTGTGACGAGAGGTTTTTAACAAAATCGTTTATGGTAATTCAATGACCGGTCCGCAATACGCGACGCTCGTAATCAGGTACTTGGAATGTTTATTAACTAACTTTTAAGATACCACCGAGATACCTACACAAGAAAAGGTGTTACATATTTTTAATAATCTCAATACTTTTAAGTGTTGTTTGAAAAAAAAAAAAATCAATAGTTAATTTTCACATTTGTATACGAAATTAGGCCGATATTTACCATATGTTGACCTTTACACAGTTTAAGTATTTCTAAAAAAAACTCAATAGGGGTCAAAAGTGTTCACACTTTCGATTGTTTGAGAAATTACGATGCAAAAAAAAATTTATAAATATTTTTTGCCGACAAGAAATAATGATAATTTTGATTAAAAAAAGCAGCTCAAATTCCTACAAGGAGTAGAAGCGCTTCTTCACATGATCCTAAGCATAAACTGCCACTCGTTTCCACGTATTTCGTGATGCAGTTTCAAATCCAGGACCTTTTGCTCAAGTTTCCTCAAGGTGACTGCTCCATGCTATATTCGTTCGGACCTAACCTGACCATTCCAACTGTTTTTCAAAGATCGTCTGATCAGAATATCCCTAAGAAGGGTTTAAGACATTCACAGAATTCTGTAACTACTTAACTATGCTCTAGATTAAATCATAGAGTATTACAAGTTTAAGTCAACCCAAAAGTTGGTAGGACTAAAAAGGTTACATTCTATAGTTTGTTCAGTTGTGGCTAAAAAGCCCAAATTACCAAAAAAGCGCAACAATCCAGGAAAACCGAAATTCGGTATACACAATGGCCGCTATTCACAGTCGTCTTAAAGTTGGCTTTAAGTTAGAGCTGACTTTAGTGTCATATTAATAATACGACACTAAAGTTAGCTTTAACTCAAAGCCAACTTTATGACGACTGTGAATAGCGGCCTAAATGTATAAAAAAAATTATGACGACTGTGAATAGCGGCCTAAATGTATAAAAAAAATTCGCTAATGTTCCATGTGCGCGTTAAATGCGATTTTTTTTGATTTATGACTGTTTACTTGCCAATATTTCACGTTAAGGGCAACAAAAAAACAAAATAAAATTACACCACTTTATTAGTTGGTATGTAAACTAGGTCGCCCATAGAGGAAAAATTCAAAACAGTATTTGGAAAAATTGCTATTAGAACAACAACCCTTGAACATTTTTCAAAATGCGTAAATTCGAGTTTTTTAAACGCATATTACATATTTCTTGAATAATTAACATGTCATTTTCATTAATATAATGCTAAAAAAAATCTTAAAGAAGATCCTGTATAGATCAAATTTTAAAAAAATTTAATTTTTGTTAATAATATATGAAGTCAAACTAAAGCAATTTTTCACGATTTTCATGGCAAGAATTACATAAGAAGACCGCATTTCAATTAAAAGTATTGTAGATAGTATAATTAATTGGAATATCTAGAAGATAAATCAATGAAAAAATTGCTGATTTTTAATAGTTATGCGTTTCAAATAATTTAAAAACCTATAACACTATTTTTTTCTGTAAATTCAAAATTAGTTCACTGAAAGACAGCGAACGATGCAGACGTATTGTCCACGCCAAACTACACGAACGCAAAACGATTTCAATCGATTAAAATCCTCTCAAGAAAGAAAAATCAAAATGGGATAAAAAAATGTCGCACCGGACGTACTCATGGGGCCTTAAAGCCTAGCACTAACTAGAAGCGAAAATAAAATTTTCTGTTAAATTACATACAAAATCCACTAACAATTTTCGCTCGAACTAAAAAATTTTATGGAAAATTTCAGCTTAACGGTCAAAACCGTCTTACTTTTCGCGTAGATCCCATACAAAATTTCTGGAAATATATTAGCTGACCACTCAATAATGCAAATTAAGAAGAGAGGAAAAAGAATTCTCTCAATTTTTGTTTTCTTTTTCTGAATAAGGTTTCAGTTATTGATTGAACTTTTTACCTTTCGTTCGAGCTCAAAATCGTTTCTCTGCGATAAGTAGATAAAAATGCTCAAGTAAAAAAGGGGAGTAAGAGGCACTTGTCCCTACAAGGCACTCGTCCCTACAAGACTTCACCTAAATTCCGGTCGACAATTCATCTGTTTTTTTTTTTTAAAGTGATATAAATCCACCGGACGGAAAAAATATATTTTTAATTATTTTTTTTTTTACATTAAAAAGCCAATTTAAATAAAGTCAATATCAATAAAAATATGGACTTAAATTTACTCTTGTTTTTTTATTTGTTATAATATGTTATTTTTGAAAGTGGTATAAATCTATTTGAACCTAAAAAAATCGTTTATTTTCTTTAACAATTTTAATAATTATCTATTATTTTATAATAAAATTTAACAGGTTTATAGTGTTAAAAAATCACCCGAGTTATATTAACGTATACCAATATTTTTAAATTATTTCAAACGTAAAATCTTAAATTCCTCAATATATGAAAAAATGGAATTATACCACTTTCAAATACATCGGCTTAAATGTTCAGGAAACACCCTTCATAAACGCCACCCTTAGTATAGGGAAGATGGGGCTCTTAAACCCCCCAGCATTCCACCAATTAAAAAAAAAATTAAATTTTGCAAATCAAGTGTGGCTCAGGCTCAACAAATTTGCAATCCAGTTTCTAATTTTTTGCTCACTTCTTCAATCTTCCATAGGTTTCTCATTCAATTCCGGCTCGACGGATCAAAAAATTCTTCCTTTTAAAAAAAAAAAAAATATCTTTGTTCAAGAGCTTCGTTCGATATGTCTAATACCAAGTGATTCGGCTTCGATAAGGCCTTATACACACTGCTGGCACTTCGCTTTTGCTGTTAAAACATGGGCAAATGTAAGCCAGATTAGTTCGGTAAGACCTTATAGAAGCTTTATCGAGGTACGAAATTATAAAAGCTTCGATAAGGCCTTATGGAAGTTAGTTTGCTTGTTGGGAAGCTATAGAGAGTATCACAAAGTGAAAAACATAAATTTATACAAATAAGATTATAAAAAGACCCGAACGTAAAAAAACATGAATTACGCAGTAAATTTCAAGCAATTTATTACACGCTAATCAGGAGAATCTTTTCGATCATCTCTATTCGTCGTAAAACTGGTTGATGTCTTCATATAACGCTATGAACTCTAGTCCTTTATACTCCAGAACAATAAGAATAAAACCATAGAAATGTTCGCTTTCATGACAATTTCTGCCATTTACCATTTGTGCAAATATTTTGATATTTGTTCTATTTTATATGACTCTATATTCTTCCAATGCCTCGTAAAATGTGCTGGCTTTTATCGATTCTTTTGTTTCCAATCGATTTGCCACACCGTAGATAAATAAATATGTACATAAATTTAAATTATTCTTTTTAAGCCAAAGTTTGGATTCTAAATATGGAACAAAGCAAAATAAATTACCTACTTTGTTTTGATGTTATTTCAATTTATTTTATTGATACATTTCTGTACGGTTACTCATCGTTTTACATAGTTCATTATTATTATTATATTTTAAAAAAGGTATATAAATACACACAATTATTCTTAAGCACTTGATTGATACATTTCTGTACGGTTACTCATCGTTTTACATAGTTCATTATTATTATTATATTTTAAAAAAGGTATATAAATACACACAATTATTCTTAAGCACTAGTCACAAAGCCCATCATAGTTTAAATTTATGTTAGTTGTGCTTAAATTTCTCTAGCAGAATATTAATTATTGTCGACATAAGTTACGAGTAACCTTCACTTATTTATTGTCATTTCTTTAACACCAAACATATAAATCACGATAATAATATTTATTAATTTTAAAGGGAGATGCTAGAAGCGAACTTTTGTAATAAATTTCGAAATTTACAGTCAAAGTAAGAAGAAGATACGATATCTAATCACCTTTGTCCAATTTAGTAAAAACTAAAAAATTAAAATTCCTTCAACTGCCAAGGTGCCAATGATTATTATTTCCTATTCAAATTTGTGTATGTCACATCATTTACATTTCAACTTAACACATTGCCGTCAAGCGATTATTAAAAAAATCAGACAGTAATTTGCTAGAAAAGCATAGAGGTATAAATGCTAAGTGCAGGCAAGGCAAGTCGTTAACAAACGCAGGTACTCATATCAATTACAAAGAATGTTTTGAAATTGTTATCTCAACAGTTAAGGGAACCTTTTAGGAAAAGAATGTTGTACTTACTCGTAATTACTGTAGCATAACATCAATCGCAGCAATCAGAACTTATCGCCACTTTGCCGTTTGTCGCTTAGGAGACAGATAAACGTTAAGTAACGTATTACAACAGTGGATACGTTTTCTTAACGAATTCTTATCCAAATGAAGAAAAATCACAGAATACGGATTTTTAAATAAATCATCAGCTTCGTTTGCAGTGGTTAACCCCAGGGACGTCGTTTGTGGGGGGCATGGAGGGCATTGGCCCCCCTGAATTTTGTTTTCTCATATATTATATATAAAATATATATAAAGATAAATACATTCATAACATCTTGCCCCCCCCCCCCCCCCCCCCCGGAAAAACTGAAATGACGTCCCTGGTTAACCCTTTCATGTCGTTTTCCTGTCGCCAGGCTTCAAGCGTACACATTATTATGAATAGACAGACAGAATAGTGCCACATTTTCGGAAACTAACCTGAATCTCGTTGGAGATACGAAAACGATTACGTAAATGGGTAACTCCGGTAGTTTTGATAGCATAACATTAATGTTTGCATACATAATTTACGAATTCACACATCCGAACATAAGTGTGCTCTACACTTCCCGTACTATAAATCATCAGATTTAAACTAAATATTATAATTTAAATAGACTGTATATAACTTCAAAATAAGTAAATCATATTTTGCAATTTTCTGTTTGGCTCGAATTCTTCCTTTCGATATGTGAATAAAATATTAATTTTTAATAGTCCAGAGTGCACAGTGCTCAAGACGTGTAAAAACTGTTAATAGCCGCTCATTTATTTATAGTCGTCAGTAGTTTACACCCCGAGGTCTGAGCATACAATGAGTAAGATTACATAAAAAAAATTAATATAAAATTTACAGATCATCAGAAAAACCCGGAAATTTATTTTTTTTCCTCTCGCTCCAATAAAATATTACAATATTGTTTTCATATTCAATTCACATTTAAGTTTACGGGTTTGTTTTTAATCTAACAACGGTCGTTTAAAAAATGGCACTATGAATCTTTGAATATTTTATGCGACAAAGAGTGATTATTATGATAATTTGTTCTATTCTTTTTATTTTGAAATGACTTAAAATTAAAATTCTATAGCGCAGTTCTATTTGTTTTTATAAAACCGAATTTATGACTTATGTCTGCATTAAATATCAAATCGTATATAACTATCGCTTTTATTTCTGTAGTGTCGACAAGTAGTTACGCGCGATGACCCAATCGCATCGCGCACGCCATATCGCGACAGTTACATAGAGCGCGCTGAATCGCTTCGCACAACTGTCAAATAATATTCTCAAAACTAAAATATCCGTTTCGGTGTTTATTACATGTTAACCGTCTATTGTTGTAAAAAATTTGAAATACAACCAACCTACACAAGTATTCGAATCCGCGCGACGAAATTAGAAACGACGCGATTATATCATGGATACACTGTTGGTATTGATATCATAATATCGTCAATACCAGCAGTGTATCACCCAATGCTGAGCATATACGAGATAAAAAACTGGTATGTACATAATAGTATTGAACTTGTTCCATGATATACAAATTCGATAATTTTATCTAGTATACTATGCATTTTACTGCTCGTTGCGTCATTCCCCTATTGTGTGGCGAGTATCGTAACTAAATGTCTTTGTTTGCTTATACCAGATACTGCCAAATCATACCATATCTGCAGTGTATCATGTGCAGCTAGTTTCAATACTCCGATTTCAATACCATGGTTTTTATACTAGCTGTGTATCTATGGTATTAGAATAATGGGGTATTACTGAAACTACATTTTCTCTTATTAACATACATTATGATCAGTTGTCATCGCGTGGCATTATGTCTCAGCGCTTTACGTGCGCGCGACGCTTTCGCTATAACTTAACCTTGAGTTTAAAACACAGAATTACGGTACAGATTTCTTAAGATTGAATTCAAAATGGAAGTAGTTGAAACTAGCCTAAATTTTCAGCAAATCCAGTCTGGTATAGGCTGACTAACCTTCCCGCCATTGTTTTTATTCAGTCGCACCAGAATACTTGTAATAACTTTATGTATCTGGCGTAAAAAAATGTAATTTAAATTTCCACTGCAATGTACTTAATAATGTTTATACTGGCAGGAATTAGGCCCAATGGACCAATCCTTGATTGGCTATACCTACTATTCAGTAATGCTTGTACTCAAAGTTCACTGAGTAGAACGGAGATATTAATTTTTTCACTAGTACATCTCCTAAAAGATACAACCGTCCTTTAACATTCATCATTGATTCTTCTCACAACTAAAAAGTTCGTGAAAGTAATAACCTATTCAATATCTAAGTAAACCTAACAAATATGGCAAAATTCGTGAAACTGTATACAGCCCCATTACATTCCCTTAGATGTTGAATGTCGCAAAATCCTGAAATTGTTTTTTAAGTGATTATATAAAATAAAATTTTCGTGGAAGTAAAAATCAATTTGATATCTATTCAGGCCTAAGAAATATTCAAGAATTCGTGAAGTGTAGGTATACAACCCTGTTACATCTTAGAAAATCTGAAAAGAATTTTTGGGCTATTACATAGAAAACCGGTGAAAGTTAAAAGAAATTCGATTCCAATCAGACCTAAAACATTTGACAAAATTCGTGAAAAGGTGAAATTTATTATTTTTGTGGGTAGATTGAGTTGACCCCTCCCTTTAAATAGCCAGTTTGAGCGGTTGATGGTGTGATGGCAGTGAGATGGTATCTTAAGTCCATGGGCACAGGTAATAACTTGGTAAGTCGAAAAATAGTAAAATAGGAGAAGTGTACTGTGGTCATCTCCCAAGACTTACACGCACTGTGAAGAAATTATAGTTATATGTTATTTGATCACTGAGATGTCAACAAATTTAGTTTTTCACAAAAACTAGATTTACTATATTCCTGTAAATTCAATAGTAAAAAGAGTAAGAAACTGCTGCCCTGAATAGTTTCGTTTTTAAACTTAACTAGTTATTCCCTGTGGCTACAGAATTAATCTTTTCAAAATAGACGGGAACTCTTTAATTATAAACTTGCTTATAATTACTGACTATTTTTCAAGATCTTAAAACAAAAAGCTTCGGATAATATGATGTACAAGTTGGATTAATGTTGTATATCATTTGTGAATTTCCTGAGAGAACATTAGAAGTCAATATTAAATACAAAACAGGACTCAGAACTAAGGGTTTTTTTAAATTTTATGTATAGTCCTATTCACATAGCTTAAAAAAAGGTTGTTTTTTTTAGTTTTTCACTTGGCCTCATGGTTAGGTCTTGGTCGTATGTTGCAGCTGAAATAAATCCATATTAATTATAGTTTTTATCAGCCTACGCGTAAGACTTTGGCATTCACAAGGTAAGGCGTATATTTATACATCTTCTGATATAAAAGGTTAAGGTGATGTGCATCATTCGCTTTTAATATGCCTTCAACTCATACCAATATCATAAATATCTACTAAATGTCTACTTCTTGATGTTTATGTGGTATGCAAAAAAATCTGCTTGATACTTTGGAGATTGGGGTCAAAATTATTAATATTTTCAAACATCGCGGGGTTGTTTTTCTGGTACTGTTGTTTTTCTGAACCTAGTTGAATTTTCAGATTACACATTTAAAACTATGGTGACATCAACTACAATAAGAACATTTTAGCACACCAGCACACTATGTCACACGGCAATCTAAATTGGCAGTTTAATAGTTTTTAATTATACACTTAAATTTGCCATTACAAAATTGCATACACTCGACCTTTCAACTCTTCTACCTTCTAATTACGCCATTTGACAATTTCGAAGTGAAAAATTTATGAAATGTTTTCTTGCCATATTTTCAGTAGAAGACGCTTATCGTTTGCCGTACAAGAGATTCATGTTCTTATGATCATATTGTTTTGACAGCAAAATTCCAGAATGACACATTTACCTACTGACATTTAGGCACATTTAGGCTATTTGCTTGGTGTGTCTTCTTCTTTACGGTCGTGTTAAAACTGTCGGTGAAATGTAAACTCTAGCATGTTTTCACAATTTAGGCTTTAATTCCCAATGCAAATTGAACATTTAGATGAGACCATTTTGTTGAATTGGACATTTAAGGATCAAAATGATAAATTTTGATATAAACACAGTTCCTTAATGGGTTATTATGATAAATGGGCATTTAAGGCCGTTATTACGACCTTAAGCTATAATTTAACCAGAACTTTGACTGTAAGTTTCGTATGAGCATCTGTCAGTTAAAGTTTCTGTTAGAACGTTACTGACGATCGTAGAAACGGGTCTAAGGATGCGCTAAGTATTTAGGGAATAACAATGAACTTTGAAATAAAGAGTGAAACGAGAACAGCGCAAAACAGGCATTGGCTTCTTTGATAATATTTCGCTGATCGAATTTGGGACCTGTGAAAAGATACGGATTGTAGAAATAGAATATTGTTGAAAAAAAGGTATGTAAAATCGCACTGGGATTCGAAAAAACAATCTCTATGGGATGTTAGTCCTAGCTGTCGTTCAACACAACCTTATTAACTGTAATTTTTTAATGACTAGCGTTTTGTAATAGAGCTATTTAATAGGGACATAACAATTTTGGCCGCTATTCACAGTCGTCATAAAGTTGGCTTTAAGTTTAAGCTGACTTTAGTGTCGTATTATTAATATGACACTTAAGTCAGCTCTAACTTAAAGCCAACTTTATGACGACTGTGAATAGCGGCCATTGTATTTAAAAAACATAGAATAATTGAGATAATTTTCAAACGATGTTCGTTCGTGAACTTCACCACGATAAAAAATGTAAATCTTGACTGAAGTTTTGACATTGACAGACCAGCAAATAAAAGTGTATTAAAATACGAAATTCTTATGTACTTATTGAATAATTCTTTACGTATATAATGTATGTATCCTACTGCAGCTAAGTAGCATATATGTACTTCTATTGATGACGACACTGTTAGCAATAAATACAGTTAAATTCATTCGCTACACGATAACTATTCGTGGCCAGTTACACGCAACAGCAACAGTGCAATATTCCATGCTTGAGAATGAGGTCCTCAACAATTTAGTAATTCTATAAAACTGTATTTTGCATAGAGCAAATGTTAAGAGACTCGACGATCTACTTTCATTTTACCGCGTACATAGAAAAATTATGGTCTAGAAAAAAAAAACGTAGCTGTTGAAATCTTTACCGAAATAATCAAATCGTAAAACTGCAATAATTTCCATTCACTTACAGTAAAAAAAAAAAAATTGCAAAAATAAACCAATCACGTACCTGCTTAGCACTGGAACAGAATAACCTACTTTAAGTACCAGTACCACATACGAGATACGACGACGTGTGAACTATTTCCTAATGTTTACAACAGAGTCGAACAAACGAGTTGAAAACAAAACAAATTGCAAAAGTTATTATTGTCGCTGTTGACAGGACCCATAAAGTACTTTTGCTTTTTGTACCTATTCATAAAATTTTACTGCCTCAGTCAATTCGTATCAAAAGTGAAAACATGAATAAAAATATGATTTTTTTCACATTATGGTAATTTAAAAGTAGTTCACACACGGTGAATCGCCGAAAACGGAAGTGTATGATGCTATTAATGTCAAATGAGGCTCGTGTGTTACATACTCATGAACTTCGGATGTTTATACACGGAAACACGATTATGAGCTTAAAAATTCATTCATTTTTCACCTTTTGCGCCGACATGTTGGCGAAGAAACACCAAACCATGTGCATGATAGCATTTTTGTGTATAAATTGCTAGTGCAAAAGGTCATCAATGTAACGAGCTGCAGTGAAAGTTTTTGCGAATTTTCTCATCGCAATAAGCACTTAGTTCTTGTCTCTACTAGGAGAAAGAAGATGCAACAAGCGTTTAAGACAAAATTGCGAAAGTAAAGTACCAAAATAACATTTCCGCGTATAGCGTAGCATCTAATGTGCTTGTTACGTTTCTGGTGGATTAATCATTTGCCTGATAGATGGGTTGGCTGTAGTTTAAGTTGCATTGTTACAAATTGAAGTCATATTAAATTAACCAACTTTCCGGGTCTAACAAATCCCATGGGTGTGCTACAAAGGTGTACTGCACACCCATGGTGGTTTTTGGACAAAAGCAATGAGAGTTTCTCAACTGGGTGTTCGATGCAACACCCATGGGTGTTCTTATGACAACCATGGTTGTTCCTATGGCAGCCAGGGTTGTTTCTAGAAACACCCATTGGTGTACTGTCATGGGTGTTTTGGGAAACACTCGTAGAAATTTCGGGAATATAATTATGTTCTCGACCTGTCCGGTAGTCTCAAGAATGTACATGCAAAATTTGGGAGGGAACGGTTCACGGGTTTAGATTTCCATTCGACTCCAGCAAAAAATTGTTGTATTTTTATATATTAGATTACACTATATTGTCAAATATTTGATCAAAAACAAATTGGCGCCAATTCAGTTAAATTTTTTTTGTCAACATAGACAGAGCGAGTAAAATAATGTGGCAAACAAAAAATTTTCGATTACACTACGAGTTTTTGACAGCATTTGCCGGGGAAAATTGTCAAATATTTGGCAGCGTGACATACATGTGTATATGTGTAATATTAGCTTAAGTATATTTTTGAGTTCTTTATTAATCGTGCGATAAGTGGAAGGACTCTTATACGAAAGGTGATTTACTTGTCAACAAACTTGTTTACATATACCTACGTTTTTCAAAACTTCTTGTTCCTGGCTAGCCCATTTTCGGGTTAGGTGGAATTATACGCGACGCGTATGAATCGATGTGACGCGATGATTGCTGACTAAGATGATAAATGGCGAGCAATAGGTTATGTGTAAAATCAAATCGCTACATGAAAACACGAAAGCAATAGGTTTGTAGGCTGCGAAGAAAATATTTTGATATTTGTGATGTCGCGATATAACGCGTGCATCACTTTCACTATAACTTCACGTTTTCAGTTTGAAAAATACGCATATAAGTCAAGTACTTTTGAATGGAAACTACTCGACGGACTAGCTCAATTTTCTTAATATTAATTCTTTAACTGATGGTTACTGGCGCAATTATAAATAACAATTGTGGTTGATTATACCAAAAATAGTATTTACATCAAGGACATCAAGTAGCCTTAAAGGTGGGCAAAGTTAAAATACAATTTTTTTTGGGCACACTTATTGCCGCTTTAAAGGCATCTTTCAAGTATCTACCAGAATCTTGGAGAGTCTTTTAGAGTCAGTTTTAAATTGCTGTCGTACCTGTAGATGCACTTGCTGATGATTGCCTCGACCTACATACCCATTGATGCTTAACGTTAAAGACTAGTGTGAAAGTTGTACGATATCGATAAGAATAATTTAACTGACCTGTTTATAATAGTATAACTGGCAGCCTCAACTACAAATTATAATATCTTTGTCCACGTTTATCAAAGTGCAATCATGGACTCTATTAACATGTTCGAAAAGAGAAAATTCTTTTGAAAATCGAATTCCAAAATAGGCAAATATTTACCTTTGGGTCGAATGAAAGGAGGATCTAGACTCTTCGAATTATGTGCAACCTGTTCACTTATCGTCGACTAAGCCGTGTACGACTTATTAGTTTAGTCCAGTTTTTCCTTCAATAAACTTAAATTTCACGCAACAGCTTTTCTCGAGAGTCTGAACAAACATTTGCAGTTGCAATTAATTAATAGGAAGATTTTCTCAAGTAGATACATAGCCATAAGACCTGTTCTTGATCTTTGATCAAGCGCTACAATCATGGATTTTTTATGTTTAGAACTGTTTGGAATTTTAGAATCATAGCACGAAAAAACTAAAAATAATATTACAAACCCTAAGACTCATTAACACTTATATTTGTGGTCACACTGAATAACTCGGTAACTCGCTAAAAATGAAACTGCAGAGCTGCACGTTTTTTACTATCGAACTAGTCCTGTAAATTCATAAGTTTAACACATACTAAGTAACCCCCCCCCCCCTTTATAAATATTAAACCGGCTACAGACTTCTCCTGCTTTTCTTGTTTTTCAAATTTCGCGAGTTTTTCGTCTTGTTTCACGAAACACATAAAACTTGCGAGAACACGAGAAAACACATTATAATTTAAAACATTGTTATGTAATTTAACACTTCGCTGTTCGTCCAACTCATTTCAAATATGTTTCTGAACTTAACCAGCAAATGTCGGCGCAACGTGAACAAGAAACTCGCGAAAAAGTCACGAAAAAATCGTCTTGCACATATACGTCAAGAAAAACCCTTTGATGCCGTCAAAAAACCGCCTCCAGTAGAGAAAACTTATGAATTGCGAAACGTGAATAACGAAACGCGAGAAAATCACGAAAAACCTCATACACTATTCACGAGAAAGACGCGAATGACGCGAAATGGGCGAAACGGAATAAGTCTGTAGCCGTCTTTAGGGTCGTGAGTTGCCAACTTCTTCACAGTGGGAGATGATCCAGTCTGTACACATATCCCTTTTTGGACTTTCTTCAACTTACCAAGTTATTCTTTTGCGACAACAGACATAAATTTGATCACGCTCATGGCTAAAACTACCAAAACTTATATATAAGCTTGGGTCATAGTTCTCGATAGTAGGTACTTCTCGAAACGCGAATAACGAAACGCGAGAAAATCACGAGAAACCTCTACACACTATTCACGAGAAAGACGCGAATGAGGCGAAATAGGCGAAACGCAATAAGTCTGTAGCCGTCTTTAGGATCATAAGTTGCCAACTTCTTCACAGTGTGAGATGACCACTGTACACTTATCCTTTTTTGGCCAATCTTCAACTTACCAAGTTTATTCTATTAATTTTTGATGAATGTTTTCACAGTACATTTTGAATTGAAAATACAAGGTTTTCCGGTAAATACTGTTAAATTTATTATGTGTGACGTTTCGGACTCGACTGAGTCCTTTATCAAACTGATCGACAATCTCTACAACTGTTATATATACAAATGAAAGTAGGTAAAAAAGGGTTACTAAATTAACTAACAGAAGGGTCAATTAGAAAAACAGGTAAAAAAGGGGTTACAAAATTAACTAATAGAAGGGTCAATTAGAAGACAAAAGGGGAAACTACGTTAATAAGGGAGGTCATAAAAACATTAAACAGAGGCGGTGGTTTATAAGAAGGGAAAAAGTTATGAAAGTCGAAATTAATTAATTAGTTTTTGGGATCGAAGATTTTTGGTAAACGTTGTTTTTTCCAAAACGTAGACAAGGTAGCCAAAGTGAAGAGAGGTTGTATCCAGCGTCTCGGTTAAAATTTTGTGGATGTTTGGTTATCTCAATTATTCTATTATATTATATTCTATAATATTTGGCGACTACAGACATAAATTTGATCACGCTTACGGCTAAAACTACCAGTTCTTGATAGTAATTCTCGAAAGTGTAGATAGTTTTGAGAGTAGCTATCAGAGAGTAGAGTCAGGTAGCAGCCATAATCACCGTCAGACTCTTGTTCAGGATAGGGGCAAATTCTAACTGAATATTTCAACAGTCCATTCATCTCAAACGAATAGCAATTTTGTCTAGTTGTCTGTATTTTTGATATATTAAGAACCCCGATAAAATGTTCCTGTATCTTTTACTGCGGTAGCTTAAAACCATATTTTATCCATTGCGTCTCATTAATAGTTCACAGATATTCTAATTTTTGAACCCATGACAAAAATTTTCCAAAACATGCCTAAAGTGAGTAGAACAAGAACGGTTTCTAAATTTATTTCTTTACTATATTTTTCGAATGATCTATAAAGTATTTTATTTTTAAAAAAAAAATTTAAATATACCTGAAAAATGGAGTTTGTAGAGACCCACGTTGGGCGCCTTTTACTGTCAAAGTAGGACAAAACGTTTTTATCAAAATATCTTCCCTGGGGATATCAAATTCAGTAAATTAGGAAGTGTTCCAGTTCCTAATGCAATACTAGTTTTGTTGCAACTGCTAATGAATACCCCAAAAGGAACAAGCCCCAAAAAATGGTATCTCAAAAATGTAAAATACATACAATTAAGTCTAGCAACCTTCAGACTACCCAACTCACCTCCAGGTAAACCAAATTAGAAAATATATTTAGACTAAATATACAAAATTAATCAACGAAGAAATTTTTAAGAAAGCCACCATTGACCTTAGATTCGAATCTATCAAGTTCCCCAGTAGCTTGTTTACATGAATGTAATTTAATTTTCATAATACCAGAAATACTTAGCTAAAAAAACCTTGAACAGGTATCACCCATTCTTCACATTACTCTGACGCTCGTTATATAACACTTATTGGCATCGTTCAAGGTGTTTCAAGGTTTCTTATGCGTACGCACTGATTTCAAATTTCTCATCCAAAAATCTAATAATTAAATTTCAAACAACAAAAAAAAAAAATCATAACCGATTTGCACGATTTTACGTCATAGGCGTACCTATTTATTGTTATTATTTTTTTTTTATAAAAGAAAAGCAAGCAACCACAACATAAATTATGAAATGCAATTCGGATCTGGAAAATTATGCAACAATTCGCTCGGGTCAGAGGCTATATAAACTATTTGTTATGTTTTTTTTTTTTGGTTTTCTTTAATTTTTTGTTTGTGGGTCATAAAATAGTTGGGTGCTTCAATTAGTAGGTCTTACCTCGAATTAAAGTAACCGGCTTCGGCACTATTATATTACCGCCAGGCATCTTTTTTCGTGTGGAACGCTCTCGTTCCGGAAGAGATAATTTTGCAACGATATCGTTTGCTATTAAAAGATGTTACATTGTAACATGCAACGTATCGGCGTTACAATGCAATTTAATTTAAGAGGTAACCACAATTTCATGACATAACACGAGATTAAAAAAATATATATTAAATCGTGATATACGTACTAATAACCTATCATTAGGTTTATTGCAATTTGAGCATCAGCATCCGAATTATGTTTTTGCAGTATGCTCGTTGGTTATTGGTTTTGGTTGTTTTTACAGCATTTGGTTTATCGAGGCTATTGATATTTGCGTAAAACATTATCTACCGACAATACTGCGCACATACACCTTTATTATACTAAGTTAGTAGGTATATAAGTGAATAGAAATATGGTAGGTTTTTATCTGAATTTTCCTATCACACCGTTACACCAATTTCAAAAGAATTCGAAATACTTACATGTAATAAAAATACCCCGCAAAGCAAAGATGTAAAGACTATTGTCTGATCTCTGGCTATTTATAACAAAACTTTTCAATCGAAATTATCAATGTATAAATATTATTATTATAACACCTTTAATATTTTTAAAAAAATTTAGAGTCGGTTACAGTCAGGATGGAACAGAATTTGTTATCTACTCCAAAACTAAAAAAATAAATTTCTTTGTAATTTATTTTTGTTTAAGGATACTTAACTGGTCCTTAGGAGTTAACGTTTAATACGCTAGGGTTATTCAATAGAGAAGTAATAATTTTGTATTTAAATAAAATAGAGACAAATTATGATAATTTCCAAACGTTAATCGTTCGAGAACTTCACCATGATAAAAATGTAAACCTTGACTGATGTTTTGGCATTGATTGAACAGCAAAAAAGTTTAAGGGTGCGTTTGTATTGTAGTACAAAATTGTTATGTAGGTACCTATTGATTAATCTGTTAGAACAGCAAACTTGCCTATAACAAATCAAATATTATTTAGAGGCTCTAATGATGTAACCAAACAGGTTGGTCAGGACGATTTGGGCTTTCGCGTAATTGATGATGAACAACCATGGTTGTACACTTATATTTATGGGTGTTTCGAAAAAAAAACCATGGTTGTCGTAATACAACACCCATACATGTTGCTTTGAACACCCATGGGTGTAAATATCGCACTCGTTGGTGATAGCGTCGGAATCTTGCATGCTAGAAATAAATAATAATTTATTTTGTTTAAAATTATTTGTTGTTTTTTTTTATTAAAGGAATTACATTTTATTGGTTATTCAAATGAAAAACCAATGGTATTTCAAAACCTCCTATGGGTGTACTATAAACTACATATGTATATGTATGTAGGTATATAGAATCCCAAAAATTTTACACGTCCATACTTCACTTATGGCTTTATATTAGAGATGGGTCAGGAGTGAACTGTTCCAAGAGAACACTTCCTTCAAGTGGGTGAGTGAAGTAACTCACTCCTTTTGGTGAACTGCAGTTCAATTGGACACGTGACAAAAAACGTGACCGACCATTTTATTTTCATCATCTTTTAGATGTAGTGACCTTTTTTTTTGGTCCTCATTTTGTAGATCTACTGACGAAACGATGGAACGAAGAGTTCCGGACCTGCTGAAATGTACTGATCTTTTTTTTGGTCCTCATATTTTACATCTACAGACAAAAGAAAAGAATGATGAAACGAAGAGTTCCGGAACTACTTCAATGAACTCGTTCCTTAAAGTGAGTGACGCGGAGTAAAGTACTTCACTGAAAGGAACTGCTTTTTCCATTTCTACTTTATATATAAAAAAATAAATTTAATTTTTTCAATGCCATTAGTTCGGAAGATGTCGTACTTCAAAGTTTTTCACAACACTGAACCAAATTGGAACATCATATTAATGCATTTTTTTTACTAAGCTAATGAAAACATATTGCGAAAATTTTGGTCCAAAAAACGCGTGCATTTATTCGATGTAGTCATATTGATCAAATATTGAACAAGTTCGTTTACTGACTTCTTTTTGATAATATAAACAAATAATAATGTTACATAATTTCCATGAATATGAACGTTAATTGTTGAATTTTCTTTATACTGACGAACAATTGGTTACAACTAAAACTTGATAATATGATTTACATTTGATTTACTTCTTTGATACTAAAGGACCGCTAAAACTGAACATTAATAAATATATGTAGTGTTTGATGAATATTTCTTGATACTCACGGAGAACTCCACGATAATATCGTTAAAAATTAATTAATTGTCGATTTTTTCTTAACATTAAGGAACATCTACCACTTTAGTGATTAATGCATGCATCGCTCTATTAAAATTAAAAGATTTTTCGGAATTCGTAAAAATTTGAACAACACCATACACGCACAGGGAGTTTAATATCGAAAAATACTTAAATCAGGTTCTTTCGATTATATTCAAAGCAGTTAGAAGTAAAACAAATTTCCACATTCGATTAAGGTACTCTTACACGATCGATTAAAATTGTACAAATTGCAGAAATATTCGTCAATTTTGTCGTCACGGACATATGTTGTTTCATACAGCAACAATAGCAACAGGCGATATGGATCAAATTTTCATCAACTTATTGAATTGTGATGAGCAATATGGACCAATGTCTAGCAATTCGGCAATAAGGGGTTACACGACAAATTCGGTCTACGAAATCATTGGTTTTTCGTTGCTCCAAGCCTTGATAGCACAAAAGCAATTTTGACAAATAAATCTACAACTCAAAATAAAATTTAGCAATCGAAATACGAAAAACCCGCAACATAGTATGTAATTGTATGCACCGAACGAAGATGATTGCTCGAAATTTTCCAAGTTCAGTGGAAACACGGAAACTAAAGGGCGAGCAATATCAGCAATCTGTCAAAACATTGCCACATTGCCGAAATATTGCCGCAACTAGTATCTTGCTCCATAGTATAGTAGTTGCTCCACTAGTTCTGACAATAGTCGTCGAGAAATAAATTGCTTCAAAAAATTGCTAGTGCAATAGAACATTTCGACCTAAGAAATATATCGAAATTCGTGAAAATGTACACAAACACTTTACACCAACTACTGTTTGGATATAGAAAAATTTGGAAGAACGTTGCTAAGCGCTTATTTAAAAATCCTTCAGAAGTAAAATTAATTTGACAACTCGACGTATCTAAAGCAGTATAGATAGTAACTTCAACAAATAAATTTTCAAAAAAATAAAGTGTTTTGAAAATTCATTAAAAGTTTATCCTTTTCTTCATATCTGCAAATGGTCTATTATATACCATTTTTTTAATTAGCAGACATAATTTAGTTAATAGTTGAATCTCCGAAAAAGTTTTGAATTGCGATCACTTTAAATTACTTTACGCATTACCAACAAAATTATTGTTTGCTTAAGGATTTGTAAAGATGGGCTTAAATCGAAAATCAATAATTATATAATTGATTGAACGAAACATAGTTTTATGCAATTAAATGCAAAAAAATATTCATGTAGCATTACTTTTTAGTTCCAGTTATTCACTATAACACATAATTGATTAGATGCATTCATTAGGCAACATCGATTATATCAGAAGAATCATTACCCATAAAATTACATATGTCGGTACTTATTTAAATTTAAGATCATATTACACATGAAATTTATCTCTCGGAATTCAAAACCATTCCAAAACTAACTGCAATAGCTTGAAATTGAAAACCTACTCCATGATGCAACGATGATTATGTGAATCGTGCATTAGAGCACAACTTTGCCATCATAATTCCATCAAAGACCCCGATTCGCTGATTGGTCCGGCATGACATTGAATAACATCACATCCATATGGAAACAACAATAAATCTATACAATTGGCAGTACTGTCTATCGTTTCTTACATAATCCAAAAGTAATATAACACAAAGACAGCATTTTTATCACTCCGCGGACAACTTTCTTCGACTCTTGCTTTCATTCATTTCCTTCTGAAACTATGTTCGATCGAACTTTGTCCACACGCCGTAATACGTGAGCATATTTATGTAGGTCCACTTATTCAAAATATTTAAATACCTGTCGGATCAGTCATAGACGTTGTTATCATCACCGAATCACCAGGTATCAATAGATCGATAATGCATTCATGGTGGTGGGCATATGTGATCTTCGAGACCCACTTTATATCGAAACGACAGGTCAATGTTTCAGTGATGCCGTAATCGCTTTTAAGGTGTCTAGGGTATGGTCCCTGCATGGCATCAGTACCTGGTATATCTTTTCAATCAGAACAATAATTTCGTAAGCACCATATGTCCGCAGGTGTTACTAGACACAATGCGCCCCTTTTTCGGCATCAAAGGCAGCGAAAATTAACTTTTCACCGAGTCATAAGTACGAAATATTTCGTAATTTTACTTTCTACGTAAGTATATTATGGAGTTGGACATAACGACTTAATTATTTCTTTACTAGTACTAATAAGCCTTATATTTCAATTGCAAGTAGGTACTTATTGCAGCTTTTCGTCATGCCTACTACAGGTAGGTATTTCTGCACAATTATTTTGAGGAATGTGCGGCGGAGTTTCCATAACAATTTATAGAGTTTATTCTTTTCGAACTTACTTCCTAGATTAATTTCTCTGGATGTATCGCTGAAGAAGGAGTATAGAAGTTAAATATCCAGTAACGAACTTGACCTTTCTTTTTCCAATAGAAGTGCAAGACCTAATGCTAATTCGGTTTAGAGGTTTTTAAAAAGCAACATTCTTATATTTGGTTCATTATGACTAAAATTCAGTCCAAGTCAGGTAATCTAATATATAAAATAAAGTCGCATAAATGGTCGGGCGGAATGGAAATCTACACCTGTAAACCGTTTCCTCCCAAATTTTGCATGGACATTCTCGAGACTGCCGGACAGGTCGAGAACATAATTATATATTCCCGAAAATGGTGGTTCGCGAGTTATTTCAACATTTGTGTTTTTTAATAAGTTAAATCAGATGAACCTGACTTAGAATTAAAAATTTACAACAGGCAGTCGTAGCCGAGCGGCTAAGGCGTCTGACTAGAAATCAGATGATTCCCCTGGCTCCAAGAGGGAATCATCTGTAGGTTCGAATCCTGCCAACCGCGAATTTTTTTTTTTAATTTATTTTTTAGGATTTTACTACTGGCTGCGAACACGTGATGGGAGTAACAGGGGCAATGAAACATAATTATATATTCCCGAAATGGGTGGTTCGCGAGTTATTTCAACATTTGAGTGGAGGATGGTGGATAGAGAATGGAGGATGAATGGAGGATGGGGGATGGAGAAAAATGGAAAGTGAAAACAGAAAAGTGAAAAATTAAAAATTAAAAATTGCATTAATATCTCCAGTTCCTGGAGCTGAGAAAGTGTACCCGAAACGGGAGTAATGAATCAACGGGCGAAAGAGGACCAATGCACGGAAAGAAAAACTATGTTTATTCCAAGGTTGCATTGACCATATTTAGGTTCTTCTAACTATTGTAAAACTGACATGTTTCCAGTGATCACGGCTATGATGGTACGAGCCATAGCATATAATTCGTAAAAACATAGTATGGTTGCATTAAACATATATCCCTACAGAAATTTAATATGGTTGTACCAATCATTCTCGTTACATGATGTAATTGTGTATTATAATCACGACAACCATATTCTATAATCAGTGGAACCATATAATTTGATAAAATAATTCCCACAACCATACCTCTCACAGTACGAAAAGGATCGTTCGCGGTGTAATTTTATGTGTACTTTTTTCAAGACTGTTTAATTGTTGTTCAAGTCATTTATTTATGATCAAATGTGTTTTCTTTGTGATGTACTTTTCAGCATCACATGCATCTTATGATTGACCTAACCATCATATTATAAAAGAAGGTTGCGTGAACCATACACCAAGGTTCTGAAACCAGAACTATGATTCAAGCAACCATGTCACATAAATTTTATGATTGACCCAACCATTATATTATTAAAAAAGGTTGCGTGAATCATACACCAAGGTTTCCACAATCATAATTTTGTTTGAGCTAAACATGTTACATGTTGTAACATAGTTGTGGCAACTATAACCTCAATCATAGTAAGGTTCTCCCAAAAAATTTGGTTGCCACAATCATATTTTTTCTTTGAGTGTGGATAAACGGGAGTAACAGGGGCGATGGAATAACGTGAGCGTAGCCGCGGTACGCGGCTAGTTTATTATAAAACCTTGATACTTTCTTATGAACCAACCTCCCCCATGCCCCCCTTCATACAATCCTGCGCACGGGCCTGATTGAAGCAATTCATTGCCCGACGACTATTGCCAGAACTAGTGGAACGATTAGTGGAGCTAGTTTCGGCAATGTGGCAATGTTTTCACAGATTGCTGATATTGCGCGCCATATACCGTGTTTCCACTGAACTTGGAAAATTTCGAGCAATCATCTTTGTTCGGTGAATACAATTAGTATGTCGTGGGTTTTTCAATCCTGACCATTCCTCCTCGAAAAATACTAAGCTTCATTGAAGAGGAATCATAGTCAATCCGGGGGACGTCACAATAGGCCAAACTGGGAGGTTAAAAGACCCCCTTTTTATCAATCTACCTATCAATCTATCTATTTTATGCAAGAACCATTAAAATTTTATAATATTGACGTACACTTATAGACAATACCGGAAAGAAGAGGTAAATTAGTGACAGAGGAAGTTTCTGAGTGTACCGCTTGAATTGCTTGAAGTTATGTTTCAGTATTCCGTGCGGAAAATATTAGAAGGTCGACGATATTCAATCACTGTATGGTACCACGAACGAGGAACAGTATACGTCGGTATTACGACTGAATTGGTACCGTGGAGGAACTAAGTTTACTAGATCATAAGAACTTCGGGCTTTAAAAACTCCATGAAGAATGATGCAGCATCCTTGCACTATTCTAGAGGGTCGATACCATCAGGGATTAAGTCGTCAGATATTAAATGCACCCTGTTTAGGTATAAGATCACATTGAAATGCTCCCAGATGACCGCATCGGAATGTGCAAATCTTTTACTAGATGTTCCATACGATACGATTTTCATCTTCCGGCATTATTCGGTATGACTTAAGGTATGTATTCGAGTTCGTGCAGCCAGTTCCGCTATGCTGGATTGTGCAATCTTCATAACACGATTCGCATCAATAGTAACGTTCATTGCTGTATTGAATGCAGTAGGAAGCGGATTTAATCGTTGGGGAAAGAAGCAAAAACCGATTTCCACCTGGGAATTATCAATTTTATTTCCATATTGTTCATATAGCAGACAACATTTACAAATGTGCATCCAATCGAACCGAGGTTTTTACAATCAACGGAGGATGGCTTGAGTGCAATTTTTAAAAAAAACGAGAAGAAATTGTAATTTAGCATTGAACTCGAAACGATCAGAAAACGGTTACACGCACTAAGTACGCATAGATACTCGCAGGTGCAGTTAGGTGGCTAAGAACAGTTCTAAGATGCATAAAATGCAAGCACTTCGTCGATACTTGATGCATTTCAGTAGCAATCGCGGACTCTTTAAGTTTACACGTTTCTCTAATCTCAATCTAATAAATAAAAATATCACAAAAAATTAATTGAACATCTTGTGAGTAGCACCACTTGCACAAATAACGTATACCTAATCAAGGTGGTTTCTTTTTTTCTTTCTTAATAAATAAGAGTGTGATAAATATCGACGTTATTTTCATCAATAAAATTTTATTTATTTTTGCGGTGAGGCGGCTTGCGAAACAATTACTCAAACAAACAATGAAACATGTAAGCTCGGTACTTACCATACAGCTGACGTATTTTCTTTTTTTCTGATTTTTCAGTGTAAGAAAACGAGGATGACGGTCATCACCAGTTTCTTGCAAATTTTGTGCTTCTTCATCATCTTTAGTTCGAATCAAGCTGGACCGCTCGATGTCGCTTTGAGTTGGGCAAGAGCCGACAAAATTCCGATTGATGTCAACCTTCCGTGGTTACCTTGTGAGTATACATAAAAATTTATTCATAAACAATTGCGCAATTATCGAATATCATATAATAATTTTGTTCTTGTTATTAAAACCAGGCCGTGCTTGCGGCTATGCAGGTGTTGTTCGAAAAGATGATTTGTTATGAAAATTAAGACAAAACACACAATAACAAATCTTGAGATTTTCATCGATGGTCTAAGAAAAAATTTATTTTTTCAGAAGCAGTTAGTGCCTCGTAAAAAGTGCTTTTAGTATCCTTTGCACCTAAGGGTAGTAACAACGTAAAAACTTGGTTTTTCTACCACCTTGATCAAAAAGTTCCCGAAATTTATTGAGGAAATTAAAAATACAGGTTCATTCATCAAAATCTATATTGTCCCCTTCAAAGTTATCCCCATCGACTGCAACACACTTATGCCAGCGCCTGATCGAATCCTCGAAACATTTTTTATATTCGGTTTTCGGTATGCTCCCTACGATTTTTCCATTACTTCCTCTTGGCTGCTAAAACGCGTTCCACGTAGTGTTTTTTTTAACTCGATTGAACAGAAAGAAGTCACAGGGAGTAAAATCAGGTGAATTCGTTGCTTTTTTGCTATTTGTTGCTTTTTTCGTCAAAAAATTACGAATAATGATGGCACTGTGCGACGGTGCGTTATCATGGTGCAAAATCCACGAGTTTTCTGCCCACAATTCTGGCCTCTTTCGGCGAATTGCTTCACGCAAACGTCTCATAACGCCCAAATAATACTCTTTGTTTACTGTCTGGCCTTCTGGCCAAAATTCGCAAAATTTAATACAAGTTCGTTGTTGCAAATTTAAATCCATTTCTAAAATTGTAAAAAATCGCCAATACACACAGAGATAGATGTACTCTTGGCTACGTAACTTTTGCAAATGTAGTTATACTGCATGTGTTGAGTCAAGAGCTTTCACGCGTGTTCGGTGATGTGACGGGAAATGTTTCCGAGAAGGAGAAAATTGGTCAAGAAGAATAATGAACTATTTGTTAAAGTTTGCAGATTTTTCCACGTCTTTCTCATTGGGTATTGCAATTTTGCCAATCGGATGTTTTCCTCGCTTTCCAGTTGTTCTTGTTTTTATCACTGAAAACGGAGGTTCGAGCTCTCAGGGAGCATGTAACAATATCCTTATATTTTATATTTTCTCTGAACCAAGTCCGTTTCATTTTTAAACATAATAAAAACAAAATCGAATATCTATTTATTTCCAGTTGAGAACGAAACACGATGTTACGGGGAGATTGGATGCTTGAATATCACCCGCGAATGGTATCATTTAATACACAGACCTTTCAACGTTTTTCCTTTACCGCGTAGCGTAATTAATACGAGATTTATACTATACACCGAAGAAAATCCTTCGGAGGGTCAACTATTGGTCGCCGACGAAAAAGACAGCATTGCAAAATCGCACTTTAATCCCGAATGGCAAACAAAATTTATAATCCATGGATTTATCGATACGCCACTATCGAATTGGGTATCCGATTTGCGGGACGAATTAATCGCTCGCGGTAAACTTAATGTTATAGTGGTTGATTGGGCTGGAGGATCGTTACCTCTCTATACTCAGGTACGTAAATTCATTGATTGCACATTTTATTAATTTAATTTAAATACCATTCAATAACATAACAGGCAACTGCAAATACGAGACTAGTTGGATTAGAGCTGGCACATTTAATCAGAACTCTTCAGGACAAACACAAATTACGGCCGGAAGATGTTCACATGATTGGTCACTCGCTTGGTGCCCATACGGCAGGATATGCGGCACAACAGATACCAGGAATCGGAAGAATTACTGGACTCGATCCGGCCGAACCATATTTTCAAGGAATGGGTCCAACAGTCCGGCT
The DNA here is from genome assembly GCA_949128065.1 of Beris chalybata. Classification (NCBI taxonomy): domain Eukaryota; kingdom Metazoa; phylum Arthropoda; class Insecta; order Diptera; family Stratiomyidae; genus Beris; species Beris chalybata. Next base: position 8,390,086 of record OX421895.1, on the reverse strand, counting down.
GGATCCGTCTGATGCAGATTTCGTAGATGTCATACATACGGACGGTCGAAGTTTCTTCCTGCTCGAAATGCCTGGCTACGGGATGTCCCAGCCGTGTGGACATATCGACTTCTATCCCAACAATGGCAAGGAACAGCCGGGATGTGCTCTATCACAAGAAGGTGGCACTTTAATACCACTAACTCTGATCAAGGATGGGATTGAGGAGGCTTCGAGAGTTTTGCTGGCTTGTAACCATGTTCGAGCGATTAAACTTTTCATCGATAGTATCAACGGAAAATGTCCTTATATAGGTATAACAGGGTTCAGCTTTGGCAAATCGAAACATTTTCCGATTATTGATTATTTCCAGCTCATCGATGTCCTTCCTATCAGCACTTCTTAGCTGGTCGTTGCTTCAAATGTACGCCCGGAAATTGTGCATCGATGGGGTATCATGCAACGATGCCGGTTATAGCATCGTCTAACTCATCGGAAAATGAGATTGTGCCGGAAACGCGTGTAATTGCACCACAACCGGGCAAATACTTTCTAGCTACCGGAAGAGATTTCCCCTTTTGTCGTAAGTGTGAAAAATTCAAATTCCGATTTCAACAATAATACGTTCATTTGTGATACGTTTCAGAGCGCCATTATCGCTTTACTGTCGAACTGGCTCGTCCTCGATCGGCTGAACCATGGGTCCAAGGATATCTTACGGCCGCAATCTTTTCCGAGCGTGGAGCACTCCGTGGAATCGATTTAACCCCTCGTGGCACGGCCCGATTAGAGCATGGAACCAAATACCAAGTGGTCGTTACGAATCCGCACGATCTAGGCGATCATATCCGAAAAGTCTGAATCAATTTTTCATATTTGATCGAAGGGCACAATTATTGTTAATAATTTGTTTTATTTAAATTTTCCAGGTTGAATTAAGCTGGTCACATGATATGAACGTTTTAGAGCCACGATCACTTTGTCTGTTCTGGTGTAACGATCACTTATATGTGCGATCGGTTACAGTCGAAATGATGCAAATGCCTTCCAGAGAGTAAGTTGTAAAAATCCGATTGAAATCGAAAGTAATATCAATAATTTTTTTCCCCATTTTCTTATTTTGTCTAGAAAGAGAAATACGGACACTTCGAACAGACTGTGCTCACTAAAACGCGAATTCGCTGACATTTCCAATCGCGGATCGTCAGTATTCTACGATAATTGTAAAAGATAGTAGTAAAGACGTTTACATTATAATTTCTGAATAGACTTGTAATTTTACATACAAATAATGTAACTTTAGGTACAATTTTTAAGTATTATTTAGTTTTATAGTAGAAACACTTCATATTGGAATGTTTTCATTTTTTTGTTTTTTTTTAATAATATTCTCTCGTTTTTGTACAGGTGGAATTATAGTGAACGCGAAGCGCGCGCGTTAAGCGATGCGAAAAAGGTCGCGAACAAAATATTTTGATATTTTATCATATTATTTGGCAGTTGCGGGAAACAATTCAGTGAGCTTACTGTAACTGGTCACCCAATTGGGGGCACGCAATGCGATTAAGTCACCGCCGCGTCGCGCACTTCGTTTTCACTGTAATTCCATCTTAATAATTGATTTATAAACTACTTCCCCCTTCGATTCCGTATTATTTGACATAAAAAAAAGCATAAGATTTATTTTCATATAAGTAGTTCGCCTTTTACTATTGCATTAAGGAGTTTTCGAATTGAAGGAATTTGTGATATACCATCTTTAAATTAATAAAATACAAATTGTTTTATTTTTCGTAATAAATTCACGATTTTTTTATATGTGGACTGGATATTTATTTAGACTTTTGGATTTCAGATTTTAAAAATTTTTTGGTATCCTCAAATTTAATATTTTTAAACTTCAGGCTTAAAAAAATTGTTCAACTGTCGATGGAACGCCGATGTGTTTATATATCGAGAATCTGTTAACATCAATTCACTATTTAAACTCCATTACGTGTAGTCCAGTAATCAGAGATAAAATTTCAGTAAATATCGGAAAAAAATAAAACAGGAAATGTTTTGACGTAGTAAGGTTCTAATGATGAAGTATTTCCGTATTTTCCGTATTTTGCACACGCCATATCAAATTTTGGTCTAAAACTGTGATTCCCCATTCTACTCCATCATTGGAAACTAACTACGTCAAAACATTTCGCCTTCCATTTATTTCCGATGTTTACTGAAATTTTGTCTCTGATTACTGGACGATTCCTGTGTGTTTACCGTTCTGCCGCTCGTGATTCGTTCGTCGTACGAAAAACCAGTTTATGCGAAATTTGTAGGGAATTTAGTCCTCTGCAACTTTGCCATATAAATATGTCACCTATTTTTAATAAAAATGGTCGAAAAGTTAAAAAAACTGGGACAATCTCCTAATTTTTTGCACTTTACGCTTATTATTAGCAATAAATAATTATTTTTCAAAAAAGGTGTACAGGTAAAAAGATAGAGAATTTATTTCTCTATAAATTTGGTTCCCTCTATTTTTAGCGAGAAATGCAAAATACGGCTACAAATCGACAAAACAGAAAACTCAAAATTTCGGGCACACGCCATATCAAATTTTGGTCTAAAACTGTGATTGATGACTATTCTACTCCATCATTGGAACCTAACTACGTCAAAACATTTCGTGTTCTATTTTTTGCTTTAAGAATTCCTACATTTACTGGACTAGTGAGAACTTATTGTATTAGAGGTTGTGGGTGTTAGGGTTTAAAGCATAAGCTTCAAAATGTGATATTTCAGGAGCAGATCATGCTAAAAAGTTGAAACTTGGAAATTATATTACATACGCTAGGGGAAAGGGGAGTACCAAAAATAAATAGGAAAATGCAAATATGGATTGACCACCAAGTAAAATAATGTTTTTAATGAAGGCAGTAGCGCACAGATTGGGGTTATAACATATTATTCCAAAAATTACGTAAATTTAAAATCACAGAAATAATAAAATCAATATATAATAAGAATCAATGGCGCAACCGTCCAAATCAGGCCTAGGTCTTCAAGTAATGCTAGAGTTACTTCATTACGAGACCAACGGAACACTAGGAGGTGAAGTGGTCAGCTACACGCTTGCCCGTGATTATTACCCCGATTTTAACTCAGAGACTCATTTACAGCTGAGTGAACTGGTAGTCCGGCACCCAATCCCATTTTCGAATATTATTTGTCGCGAAGCAGATTCGAACCTGGTACTAGGTGCACCGATATATAATAATTCAATAATAATAATTCACATAATAAATTCAAATACGAGGCAATTTTGTTAGATTTTCACCAAGGCTGGGACTATGACCTAAAAAATATAATTTCAGCTGTGAAGGTGATAGCGGACTCTATCGCATACTTTAAGCGCGAACTTTGATCCGAAAAATTATAAGTTTTCTTTGGATTACAGTGGAACCCCGTTAATCCGACAAACGTTTTGCAAGGTGCTGTCGGACTATGGAATTTGTCGGATTATAGGATACTGCCACCGATCCCTTGTAATCCGCGACTTTTTTGAAAAGCAGTACCTTGTAGTCGTGATATGTAGACTATAAAAATGGTATGATATGACACTTAATTAATTAAACCGTTATTCGAGCTTTAACTCATACCGTAATATATACCATATGCACATAAATGTGTTTTGTATGTGCACTAGTGGCATTAATGTAGTGCTGCTAGTGTTCACACTGACACTGTTATAGGCATGTTGGATTACAAGGGGTTCTGGATTAGACAGGGGCCGGATTAGCGGGGGTCTACTGTACTATTTCTGTTACGAAACAAAATGAAAAGAAATTAATAAATCGAGTGCTTCAATCTCGTATACCTTTATAGCGAGGGTATCATTTAATTAGTAGGTAGTTGGTCATGGTCATAGATTGCCGGACTTGTCCAAAAGAAAAAGGTCTTATGTTTTGTAATCAGTAGCCCATACTGTGATTGACGGGATTCTGTCCCAGAATATTCCGTTGACTAAGAGAAAAGTCTGACAATCAATGCGAATCTTTCGAAAATGTTGTTCTTTCTGTATTACGCGACTTGCATTTCAAAAAGCCGTGTTTAAGAAAATTTCAGACCAAAAAATTAACACACAATACTTCTGTACCCAAAGAAAACTTTTTGCTTCACTTATATCGTGTAGGAGAATATATTACAGTTGGTTCGGGTCTTAGAGGCAAGAGGGTTTAGCGATAGGCTAACAACTATCCCCGGAATTTTTTTCTTCTTAACACAACTACAAGAATAGACTTGAGTCGATGGAGGGACGACGATATCTTGAATCGATAAGAAAAATGGAATCATCTAATATAAAGTGTGATTTCAAAATGTTAACGTTTTATAATCAGAAAAAATTTGGTTGAAATTGTACTTGATATCAGCTTTTGCATTAAGTGACCGTCTAGTCTTGAGAATTGATAAGGGACTTTGGATCACCTACTATCTACCTAATACACTTCACAAGATTAATTACTTTGAGCTTTGACCTCTACATGCATCACGCATGTCCTCCCTATCATATGTTTCCACAAAAAAAAAATCCATAAAGCTCAGTAACGTAGTGCTTAACAACCAAATGTTTATTATTTAAATATTACAGAAAAGAGCTTAGTACAAGCAGTATCGACAATTAAAACATAAATCGAGTCTAAAAATAGAGGAAACTTTTTACAAAAAATTCTCGATTGCCTTTCGGTATTTCCACAGTCTTTTCAAAGTAAACCGAAACGAGCAGACCTGCGAAACTGGTCTTATCTGAATTCTTATATTTAATTTTTCAATTATTATAAATTTTATCTCAGTTCTCTGATTAGCAGCTTTCTTTAAATTTTGTCATCGGTATTATTCGAACGCTCAGTTACAAACCGTTCGTCTTCGTGAACAATTGATTTCGGTGAAGTTCGCATTCAGTTAATTTTTGCAGTTTGGTCGTGATTTTATTTATAAAATTCAATCAATTGTGCCTGGCTATAGATTTCTGTTTTCTATAATTACTCTTCATATTATAAACTGTTTTTGTAATTGCTTGATATAAATTCAAATAAGTGAAGAAGCAGCAGCGATTCTTGAGCCTTAATCGAAAAATAATTATAAACAAAACCAGAGGTTATCACATAAAAGTTCGTACTATACGTGGGAATACCGACATCGATCCTATTTGCTTTCAAAAACCGTCAAGTTGAGGTTTTCATGGAGTTTACTTGGAAATACTCGAAAGATTTTTCTATATCCTTGCATACGACCTCTTGCTATAAATTCGGCCTAAGATATGAAAGTAAAAAATTATGGAAAGCGGATATTTGGACGCCGAAAGAATCTCTCAAGAGGGTTACCAATGCCATCGTAAGTCTATTATAAATTTATTAAATTAAACGTTGTTATAATAAATTTTTGAAGCTTTAAGAAAGTATTCATTAAGCGTTTCTTTAACGTCTCTTTTCGACTAGTAAAACTCGTACACGATCTACTGCTCAATCTTTCCGAGAAGATTAATGCCTGCCTACTAGAAAAATGTAGTAATAGCTTGAGCGAATTTTTACCATTTTTCCGCACAAAGTCCCTGAAGTTGTTGATGTCGTCGCTATTCGTAAACCCTTTAAACACCAAATACGCTTTTGGATCATAAGAAACCACTTTCACATTCTGTAGTGATTTTGAATTGTTGTTATTTAAAAAAAAAATTAAAGTCTAAAAAGCCTAAAGCCTAAAATAACGATAAATTAAAAAAATCGTGAAAATAAAACCAATTCGATATCTCATCACATCTAAGAGATATATCGAAATTCGTGAAATAAAAAATAAAGTGCCCTTACACTACTTTGGGTAGCAATTCAACATCTCATCACCTGAGAGATATGTGTAAGTTCGTGAAAACTTAAGCAATCTCTTACCGTCCCTTGGGGTTGAATATCAAAAAATACTGAAATCCGTTTTTTGCTGACTACGTAAAAATGTCGTAAAAGTTCAAACTATTTTACTACCTCATCAGACCTAAGATATATAATAAAATTTGTAAAAACGAATACATACGCCTTTTGGTGTTGTATATCTGAAAATTGTAAAAATGAGTTTTTAGACGACTAGAAAGTTCGAGGAAATAAAAATCAATTCAATATATAGTTATGAGACCTTAGAGACTATTTTAAGCCCTCTTAGAGGTTTAATAACAAAAAATCTTGTAAGGCGACTATTTAAGTAAGACTTAGTAAAGACTTTCACGGATACAGGGGAGTTCATGAAATTGCTTACAATCCTATTACACCCCCTTTGAGGATGAATTTAAAAATATATTCTGAATACGGTTTCTTAGCAAGTCTCTCAAGAACCCGTAGAAGTTAAAATAAATCAACATTTCAGAAGACCTAAGAGATATGACGAAATTCGTGAAAATATTTATACTGACCACTTTAGTTTTTTTTATAGACTTCAAAGCTAGTAGTTCAATTCTTTGGTACTCCGAGTTTGTGAATTTTTATTACTTTAGACGCCTCTCTGCACCTTCCTTAGTATGTAGGAAGTGAATTTTGAAAATCCTGGAATTAGTTGTAAAGTAATTTCTGAGTATAACTTTTCTAAAAAAAAAAAAAGGATTGATATTGATTGATCAGCTTTCCTTTCCGACCATATAAAGATACAGAAATTTTAAAAATTCTGCAATCAGTTATTAGTTATTTGTCTATATAGTTTCTCTAAAGAAAATAGGTGGATAAAAATCATAGTTTTAAGAGAATTTTTGAATTTTGAAATAAGTTTCTGAATCGATAATTTTTGTAAGCAAAAAAGAGGTTGATTGATTAGGACATTATACCGAAAAAAGTAGTTGATAAAAAAAATACTTTTTTCGGTATAATGTCTGGATACAAGTACGAAGCACCTATCATAGTAGAAAGTAGAATATGATTGCTCGCTGCTATTACAACTATATGTATATTATAAAAACTTATAAATGACATTTTGAAGGTTTAAGAATTTACTTTCTTTTATATGCAGATGGGCTTTTACCTACTATAAATCGAGTTTGATTAACAAAATCATGTAATAATAAACAAGTTCAATTGAATGATTACGTAAATTTGAATTATAGTGGCGTCATCATCATTTAGTTATGTTATTGTTGGCTGCACTGATTAATTTCATTGCGTCAGGTTTCGTTTACTGTCACTTTTATTATAGTGTTTATTGTTATAAGTTATATAAACAAACATTTTCTTCTCAAATGGTATAGTTTTTTGGTTATAAATATTACGTTGAATTTTTTTTACTCATCTTCAAATGTTCCATTGGCTGGGTAATACGAAACTGAGTGCTTCGATAGCAAATTTAAGCTAGTAAGTGCTTATGATTATTTATAATTTCTTTTAATTCGAGCACATTCTTTCGTGATTTCATATTATAATTTATTAGGAATACATTGATATTAGCAGACAAACTTCGCAAGATATGTCCAAATATTTGTACTCTTTTAATTCCAGAACTATTGAACCGGTTTTGATGAAATTCTGTATATGTATTTGTTTACCTTATAGGTATGATATAAATCTACATTTGTGTATCTAAAGCCTATCTGGTATATTCTGGAGACATAATTTTAGAAAATCTGTGACTTCTCTCTCATATTCTAGCACAAATCACAATTTTGACGTTCCAAAAAACATTACAAAATTGACAAAATTGTGACTAACGAAATAGGTGATCACAATGGCGAAGTAGGCAAACAAAATGCATATTGGTTTCAATGGTTAATATTGAAAAAAAATGGAACGTTTGTTATACCTATTTGCTGTTGTAATTACAGGAAGAGAATCTGAACAAAGCTAATTTAACGTAAATCTAGGTGACTGATTTACATTTTTTGTAATTTAAGAGCGTTAAGAAGAGCCACATTTCGTTATTGCTTTGCTTTTACCATAGACATAGCTTTCATACAAGCCGTCATTAAATGTCTGAGTACTTTGCGCAGCCACTGTATAAAAAGCGACGCTGCTTTTCGAGATGAATGCTGCACTGCATGTCCATATGACGACATGCAAGCGAGAAAAAGATTACACTAGTGATTCTCAAATAGTTTTAGTAAAGGGAAACTATTTTTTTACTCACAGAATATCGCAAAAAACTACTGAATCACAGTTATTCAAAGTTATGGCTCTATGGCTCAGAAAAAATTATTTCCATGGAGAAAGAAGGGCTTTTTGACATACACTCATCATCAATGGCGTGACAGCCCAAATCGGGCCAGGGCCTGCATCATACATTGTCTGAAGCCATCTCGATTCAGTGCCCGCGTCCTCCAATTTGTGCATCTAAGAAGCGACATACACTAGGCTCTCTATATGAGCCGTTGATTTTAAAAGTCGCATAAAAAAAAAATTTGTTGTAACATTCTAACGATGTTTTATACAACACAAAGCAACTTTCTGAGAATCTATTGATGCAATTCTTTCATCACACTTTAAACAAATATATGTAAATTTTCCCGAAAGTTGGCATCAATATTTTTAAACATGTTAAAACACAAACCCTTAAGGGGTTATGCCACTCTAGAGGCTGACAAAATAGGCCTTTTTCGGAATTTTTTTTTTCAGAAAAACTATAAAATAAATCGATATTGCAAAATGGATATTTATAATACATGTTATTGACTATGTACAGTAATTTTTTTTAAGAGATTAAATTCAAAATGGCGGCAGTGTAGCGTTTTTGCGATGACGTCTCCGTTTTTCAAGGGTCCATGGCCGGACACCTAGTGCCTGTACTTTTTGAATTATGATAAGCTAATAAATTTTATTTCGATTAAATATAACAACAGCCACAAGAGTACGTACGATTTTTTCGATATATTGGTTTTTAGCCAAATGGCGCACTTCTAAAGTGAAAAGTGTGAAATTTGCTTAAAAAATCGTCAGAAAATTGTTAATAACAAATTAACTATGCAATATAAAAAAAAATCCAACGTACTCTGATGGACAATATAGTTTTAAAGATATATTAAAAATTTCAATTTAATCGGTTGAAAATTATCTGAGTTATGTTTCCGGCCAGCTTGAAAAATGTAGTTTTGAGATAAACGCGTTTGAAGTTTTCAGTATGTAGAAAATCATGAGTAATTTTGCAATATGCCTTATACTAAAATTCGAAAACCGAGTTTTTAGAGACTGTTATTGGTCATAATCTTTTGGTACAGCATTTTTGAGGTTCTAGGGGACCATTTAAAATAATAAAAAAAAAATCGATTTCCCCAAAACTCTAGAGTGGCATATCTCCTTAAAATGTCGATTATAAGACAAAAATAACTTATGCCACTTTAAAAATAAAGCTCATATAGTTAAAAATTTCAAATTTGCTGTAACATACTGATGTGTGCCCAGAAACAGAGTCTCTTTTCTAAAGAACGCTTTGATATTAAAATTTAATCGAACGGTGTACATTGTTAAAATCTTATCATCTCCATACTATAAATAAACAATAAAGATAAGCCATAAAAAATACGATACGAAATATTCATAAATTATCAATTTGTGTAAGGTTTCTGTGTCTCCACTGAAATTATCATAGATATCTTAATTGATTCTTTCGTAATTGTGTACGATTGGACACAACAATTTTGTCTTTATTAATATTCAACAACATTTACTTTACCGATGCTTAGGAAAGAGCCTGAGACATCAACTTCAAATGATTCGTGATATACCGAAATATACTGCAAATATCTAGAATGAATATTCGCGATAACATCGTTTATTTGAATTGAACAATAGGCCAGATAGATATAACTTGGAGAGCAAACCAACAAATAAAGAATTAAAGTTTGCTTGAACTGATATCAATTAACAAGAATGTGTTTTGTTGACTGTTGTCATGACATTATTAAGTGCTAATTTATTAGAGTTTTAATCCTTTTAATTTTCTATAGATACGTATAAATATTACAAAGGTGCCCACAGAGGTTTCATATTGTTTTTTTGGAAGAACAGATTGTAAAAATTATTGCGAAAACTGCAGGAACTGTTTGAGCAACGAGAAAGTTGAGCTTGTCCTTCTTGTAGCCTCTATAGAAATATTTGTGCATTTACCTTGCGAAAAAAAACTATAGCTCAGGATACATTCAACTAAAAAGTTAAACTTTGGATTATAGATATTTGATCGATTTTATAAGGCGAGTTTGATATCAAATTGTGCACACTAGGTATAATTTTTCGGTATTTAAAAATACTAACAAAAACCAATAAAATGAAAGTAAGAGTATATAAACAATTCTTACAAAATAAATTCTAGAATTCGGAAAAAAACTTACGTAAAGTGGAGATTAATATTAACCCAAAAAATATTAAGACCCCATGAGTCCGGTGCGACAATTTTTTATCCCATTTTGATTATTCTTTCTTGAGAGGATTTTAATCGATTGAAATCGTTTTTCGTTTGTGTAATTTGGCGTGGACAATACGTCTGCATCGTTCGCTGTCTATTAGCGAACTAATTTTGATTTTACAGAAAAAAATAGTGTTATGGATCTTCAAATTATTTGAAAGGCATAACTATTAAAAATCAATAATTTGTTCATTGATTTATCTTCTAGAAATACCAATTAATTATACTATCTATGATACTGTTCAATGAAATGCGGTCTGCTTATGTAATTCCTGCCATGAAAATCGTGCTTCAGTTTGACTTTAGATATTATTAGCAAAAATGAAAATTTTTTAAATTTTGATCTATACAGGACCCTTTTTAAGATTTTTTCTAGCATTATATTTATGAAAATGACATGTCAATTATTCAAGAAATACGTAATATGCGTTTAAAAAACTCGAATTTACGCATTTCAAAAAATTTTCAAGGGTTGTTGTTCTAATAGCATTTTTTCCAAATACAGTTTTGAATTTTTTCTCTATGGACGACTTAGTTTACATACCAGCTAATAAAGTGGTGTAATTTTATTTTGTTTTTTGGTTGCCATTAACGTGAAGTATTGGCAAGAAAACAGTCATAAATCGTCAAAATCGCATTTAACGTGCACATGGAGCCTTCATGTTGCAACAACTTGTGTTGTCATATTTTCTTCCATATCTTTTACTATCAACATAATATGTAAAACCCCTCGAGCGAAATTTTGGCTGCACTACTGGCTCGTTTTCGCCCTAGCCCTTGCGATAACTCAAATCTTTAAGAAAAATGAACAAAATTAATTTTTTTGCTCCATCGATCCGGATTTGAGCCATCAACATACAGAAACCAACAGAAGTGATCAATCAATTTATAATGAACCTAAATTGCAAAATACTTAAGCTACATATGGTTGGAAATTATTCGAACTCCAAGAATATAGTTGTTATATTTCTGGAAGCTCTAATATAATATTGTTCTTAACATTTATGACTGGAGAATAAATTTAGCTATTAAACAAACAAAAAATTGTATGTTATAAATCGATGCCTTAGCTCACAGATGTTGTAATGTTGTTAAGTGTAAAAATGTAATGTAATGTAATGTTGTTAAGTGTTAAAAACAAAATTTTACAGGATTCAAAATTGAAACTTTGAAGTCACAAAACTAGTATTAAAATTTGAGTTTATTAAGTGAAAACGAGTTATTCGCATAATATTAATTATTAATCTTTCACTTACGACATGTGTGCACTGTAACAATCTATCTGAATGCTTTAAAGATGAATTTCACCCATTTATGCAAAAATTTGCACTTAACACATTTGTGAGCTAAGGCATCGATATTAGCTTTTTGATATGACTACCCCTGCTATACTTTTTCGACTAGTCCCATGCAAATGTCCTTGAAAAATTATGTTTCTTAATAAGGTTCTATTCATATTGATGACTATGGAATTTTACATCATATTTTAAATATTACAGTGAAATAACCGAAAACGGTTTAACAATATGGAAAAAACTTCCGGAAAGGATAAGGCAGGACCCTTGTTTGTCAGTTTATCAAATCGAACATGATCGTTCTGCCGGTAAATTTATTTTCTTTATTAGTTCATATTCTATCTAATTAGTTATTACTATTTTTAGGAAGTAATACGCTGGATACGGATATGTTTCAGTTAAGCAGTCATCAAAATGGTAATTTGGGCAGTATTCAAACAAACGACTCTGAATTTCAACAACGACCAATTGATTGTAACGAAGACAGGTATGGCTTTAAGGGTTTTTTTTAGAGAAGAATCATAAATGCCTGTTCCTACGATCGTCAGTTACTTTTTAACTGGAACTTTAACTGACATATTTTCATACAAAATTTGCAGATAAAGTTCCGGTTAGAATTTAACTGACGATCGTAGGAATGGGCCTAAACAATTAATTATTGAATTACTTAAATAAATTTAATTTAATTTTCAAAGAATTGAAACCGAGCAAGACCAAGCTGCTACAAGTGATAACGTCCGTAACTCATTTAAAAATAAGGTAGTAACCATATCGTCAAATTATTTAATAATTGTTTTTAATTTATGGTTTATAGAAAGTGTGGTTTAATTATGGAAAAATAGTGGCCTTATTAGCTGTATGGGTATTTTTTACGGGATTTTTGATAGCTACAAATGAAAAAGTGATTGAAACGCTACCAATGTCGATTCCATTAAATAAACCGCGAAGTATGCCAAAAAATGTTACTGCAATTATTGATCAAATTTATAATAATGTTTTTTTTTTAGTTCACGTGTTAACTGAAGTATCACTGCGATTTGGGTTAAGCTTAAAAGGAGCCTTCCAAGTAGATCCTTACAAAAATACGAGTGGAAACATTCTAACAGTTAATATTCAAAGCAGGTCTAAAGTGAATAACACTACAGACTGGGAGGTAAATTTGTTACTACAGTAGAACTTGTATAAGTGACCACCTTCATATGTTGACCACTTGCTTAAAGTGGCAATTTTTGTACAGTCCCGATGTAAATTATCGATTTTCCATACACTTTTTGTTTTGTATTGTGACCATTTCCATATTGTGACCATTGACCACTTTTTAGCCAATATTTACGTATCACATACGTGTGGAGTACATCCTATAATGTGACCAAAAAATTGTACGTCATATACTAATTAAGACACAAATGTTGCTAAGTGCAAAATGAGGCTGAAATAAATGAAGTACGAAGCTTACTATCGAGATTGTATTGTGGATAAATACGTAAAAAGATACACCTTTTATATTGATAATGTTGATTTAAATTACATACATTATACTGTAAAAAATTATTTTTATAATCTGACCACTTGTTTAAAGTGACCACTTTTGCACAGTCCCTTGGGTGGTCACTATATAGAGAGTCTACTGTATTTAAAAATTAAAAAAACAATTGTTTTACTAACCCTTCTTAAATAGGACATAGCTGATTGGGAGATCCCTGTAGTCGCTACTGACGTCCTAGAAACATCTGGACTCTTAGAAAAGGAGCACGTATTCGATTTAGTTGACAAAATTGGTCAAAGAGATTCCGCTGAAAATCTAGAAATGCGTATAATGATGGCGACTAATTTCGTAGAAGTCTTTGCCTTTCAATTTGATTACGATAAATCGCCAGTAAATAAAACTATCGGTATTTATTATGCTGCCATAGTTCTGATTGGTCTCTACGTCCTTATCATTTGGGACATTGTGGACAGAACATTTGCAACTATTATTGCATCGACTTTGTGTATAAGTGTGCTCGCTGCAATGGGTGCAAGACCAACAATGTCGAAAGTGATGTCTTGGATAGACATCGAAACGCTGTTGCTTCTGTTTGGCATGATGATTGTTGTTGGAATTTTATCGGAAACAGGACTGTTCGATTATTTGGCAGTGTATGCCTATAAGGTATAAACATTTTGAATATAGTGAGCATTTAATAATTGGAATTATTTGCAGATAACTAATGGAAAGCCATGGCCTCTGATTTACTGTCTGTGCTTCTTCACAGCCATTCTATCGGCATTTTTAGACAACGTTACCACCTTATTGCTGATGGCTCCAGTTAGTATACGACTGTGCGAAATAATGGGTCTCAATCCAGTTCCGATACTGATAAGTATGGTGCTTTATTCAAATATTGGCGGTGCTCTTACACCGGTCGGGGATCCACCGAATATCATCATAATTTCGAATAGCTTTGTTCAAAAGAGTGTAAGAATTTTGTCAGCACTGGAAAATCAACTTCAAAGCTAATCATTATCGATTTAAATTGCAGGGAATAACATTCACCCTTTTCATTGTCCATATGATTTTAGGTGTGGTACTTGCCAGTATTCAAGCCTTCTTTCAGCTCAGATTCAAATTCCGAACTATAAATGATTTACGTTCTTCGGAACCGAAAGATGTACACGAATTGCGCGACAGTATTGCTGTTTGGCAAGATGCTCTAGACTCGTTATCATTGGATTCATGTAATGACGATTTCATACGATGGACACTAGTTGAGAAAGTGAAGAACTTAAATTATTGCATGAAGCAGTTGCTGAAATCGGGAGCGATTCCTGCGGTAGCTTACATTGCAACATTGGAGGAACTGCAAACTAAAGTAAAGAAAAACCATTACTAAACAGAATACTGAAATTAAATTCTTTTTTCAAATTTCAGTATCCAATTAAAAATAAATCGCTTCTCATTAAATCCGGAATAGCTTTAACATTCGTTTTGGGCTTTTTCTTCTTACATTCGATACCGGAACTACAGCGTCTATCGCTGGGCTGGACAGCTTTTTTGGGAGCTCTGTTACTCCTGATTTTATCGGACAAGGATAATATGGAAGCAGTTCTCGAAAAAGTGGAATGGTCCACTTTGATTTTCTTTGCAGCATTATTTGTTTTAATCGAGGCATTATCCGAGCTGGGACTTATCGATTGGATCGGTAATCAAACTGAAATGATTATTTTATCAGTTCGAGAAGATTGGCGATTGGCTGTTGCTATACTCATCATACTATGGGTAAGTCAGGATTTAACAGTTTTTTTTAATTCATTCTAATTGATGAGTCAATTTTGCAGATATCAGCTATTGCATCGGCATTTATAGATAATATTCCTCTGACAACGATGATGATCAAAATCACGGTATCGTTGGCACAAAATGAAGCACTTGGTCTACCGTTGCAGCCACTTATCTGGGCATTGGCTTTAGGTGCCTGTTTTGGAGGTAGGTGTTGTAGGATTATGCCAAACATTTAAAGTAGTCTTCTACCTTACGAGACGCTTTGGTTTGACTAGCCTGAGAGGAGTGAACTATAAAACTTGCCTACAGCACACTACGATAGGTCTCGCAGCTCCTTTCAAATTTGAGTCGAGTATTTAGTGATTGTAGTCCAGTGAACAGATTTTAATTCTCCATATAAAAAAATTTGTAGTAAGTAGAGATGGGTCGTTCATGAGTGAACTCTTCGAAAAGAACAGTTCATTGAAGTGAGTGAGTGAAGTAACATCACATTCACTCCGAACTTGAAAAGGAACTTCTTCTTGGCTGGGGAAGTGATGATTTTTTTTTTAGGTCATCACATTCACTTTGAGCTTCAAAAGGAACTCGAACTAGTTCACTGAACTAGTTCCTTCCAGTGAGTGAGTCGAAGTTAACTCACCCACTAAAAAGAACTGCTCTAATTGTAAGTTCAGACAGTTTGGTCAAGGAGATCCTCCCCAAGTACCGATGTTTGGCACGAGTTTTTTACATCTGCTCACTCCGATATTGTTTTACTCACGTGGCTTCCTAGAAATGTTCGTATTTACCAGTATTTTGTAGAGAATCAAACACTTGTCCTTGATGTAGCGAAAGAATTCTGCATTTTTCCTTTTCTGTTTTTTAGGCTGATGAATTATATAAGCGTTCCATTATCTCGATTATTTAACAAGTGCAGCGTTCTTCAAGGCTAAGTTCTACGACTCATATTTTTCATGATTTTGGCTGCATTCCTCAACGTGTGATTTTTCTACAATGCAGCCGACTGACTGCCTTCAGTGTTTGACGTGTCTAAAATGGTAGTCCAGTCGATTTTTCATTGTTTTAAGAAACGATGATGAACTAATGGCCTTATAATCATTGCCTGGCTGGCAATGACTTGGCCTACCGGCTTCTGGTATAAAATAACTTCTACAGATGTCAATTGCCAAGACACCAAGATAAAACCAATAAGTGACTAATTTCTTGAAGCATAATTAATGGATACCAGATCGAGGGTAACGAGCGGGCAGAAGAATTAGCTAGGCAAGGCTCTGCTCTTTAAGGCTCTCTCATAGAATCCGTTCAGGTCCCACTAGGGACTGTTAGGCGCAAATTATCCACCCACTTTCTTGCAAACGCGAACTCCAGATGGAGAGGACTGACCAACTATCTAGGAACATATGGCCATCCTACTGCCGGAGAAGAACAAATGAACTCATGAGCAGGAGCCGCGTGGACGTCTCTAGAGTAACGGCAGTCAGCACCGGTCACTGGTCGATTAGCGACCACGCGGCCAAACTGGGTGTTCTCTTTAACGTCAATTGCCGCAGTTGTGGGAAAGCAAATAAGAGGGAAACTGTCATCCACCTTCTTTGCGAGTGTCCAGCCCTAGCTAGGGCCAGACTTCACGTACTAGGCAAACCTTTCTTTAATAACCTTGGTGAGATCTCGAAGAACAAAATCGGTGAGCTGATCACCTTCCTGAACTGCTCCGGATGGATATGATAATTCATTGGAGTCCCAAGTCTCTGTTAAACCTTGTATCCACTTCACCGACCCTAAACCACCAGGTTAAGCGAGTTGTGATATCAAAACGGCGCTTCTTGTGCTAATTGGGCCCTGTCTTCGGCAAATGGGCCACCACGTAAACCAACCAACCAACCAGATTATCGTCAATGGCGCGACAGCCCAAATCGGGCCAGGGCCTGCAGTACCAACCAGATCGAGGAAGCCATAGTTGTCCACTAAACCTTGAGAGATCGATTAACGACAGTCGTATCATCCGTCTATAGGCCTTTCTAAGAGATACTCTCAACAGCAAATACAGACTAGATTTCACCAGCTTTCATGACCCATTGCCTGGGATCCACAGGTTGCTTAACTGGAAAATGATTAGACGAATCAATCCTTGTTATTTTTATGTAGATTCCTCTACTTCTTATTAGTAGTAATGAGCTTATAACTATAACGATTAAAAAATTTTAGACACTAACACATACATTCAGTTCAGTAAATTCTGCTAATATTTTTATAGGCAATGGAACTCTCATTGGAGCTTCAGCAAACATAATTTGCGCAGGAGTTGCTGAACAACATGGTTACAAATTTACATTCGGCGAATACTTCAAGTAAGATTGTTCTTAAGTTTCACCAGTTTTGTTTAATCACCAGTTATTTTTTTTAGAATTGGATTTCCAATGATGATTGGCAACGTACTTATAGCGACGGCATATCTAATGGTTGCTCACATCTTATTGCAATGGCATTAAAACTTGCAACTAGACTTAATTTTTGTTGTACTTAAAAAGACAATTCAGTAGTTATACTTATTATAACCGATTTAAATAATATGGAAAGTAAAAAGTACAATAAATCGACAATACTATTTTAATTTTGTCTATGAAAAGGTAAAACACTGATGAATGTACTTACCCCACCGGTTAGTATCGACGGGTTTTCCATCACACACTCTTTACACAGCCAAATACGAAGTATTCATTCAATTTTTTTCAGCACTCAATAAATTAATTAAAATATTCCGCAGTCAGTCCATAAGGAGATAGAATGTGACGCGTTTTCTTCTTCAAATGCAACTGGAGATAAGATTCTTGGTAGAAAACTAAAATTAATATTGTACCAGGTGCCAAATATTTAGATCTAAGGAAAACTTACTTTTGGTGGGACTTGATTTGAAGCATTCCGAAGATTTCCATTTTTGTTTTTGTGGCCAGTTGACTATTATTTGCGTATTAAGATTAATAAGCTAGTTTGCTAAACTTTAAAATAATAAATGTTAATAAATGTGAGCCTACACTTTTTGTCTTCAGTTCTCTTGGGACCGCTGAGAGAGTAGAAGGCATAGGCAACCACAGTGGTCAGCTGTAAGGCACGATTTTGTGCGATAGTCTTTACTTGTCGCCAGGACTTATTCACACCTCCAATCTCCGTTCTTCTGGAAACTTAATCAGTAATACTTATACTTTCTTAACTTATTCTAAGGAGCTGGTACCTTAGATCCTTTAACAATATTTAACTTGATAAATTTCAAACTTTTACAACGAGTTCCTTTACATTCATCTTTTCTACCAAACATATTCATTCGATCAACAAACAAACTACAAACTCGCTAAATTTAAGTTTTAAATATTACTTTGAATTATATTTCTCGAACAATGTTGCAATATTATTTAACGCTGTACCGATTGTGTTAAAGCTAGTCCCTAAAGTTCTTATGTTAACAGCTAGATCCGAAAACAAAAAATCATTTTTTTCGTTCTCCGATTCACCGGTTGGTTCACCGAAAGAAAGATGGTTGTTGGCTGATTGTTCTTGGTTCGAATGATCGTTTCGATTTGTTGATTCATTTAATTTTACTTCTTCCGAATACTGAGTTTCGATTTTTAGGTTCGTATCGAGGATTTGTATTTCATTTGGGGACGGGTCCTTGAGTATAACATCCGCCTGCTCGATTTCCTGCAGTCAATTCAAATTGATAAGAAATGGAAAATTTTTAGTTTTGATTTTTAAAACAAACCATTGTTGTATAGTCGGTCACATATTCGTCCATTGAGGAGTTTTGACTATGCATCTCGGAACTTTCGATATGATTATTTTCGAATTGCTCTGTTGGGACCATACTCTCTCGGTTCTCCTGTTTCACATTGCCTCGTTCCCAAACTTCCTGCCACTTCTTCAAAAGGCTAAGCTGACCGACTAGAATTAGGAGACGTTGTTCGATTTCGGCAGGCGGTCGATCACATCGAAATTCACCAATAACACTGGCCTTTGCGCGTGTTTTCGTGTACATTATTATGTCATTCCAATATTTGGCCCATTTCGATGTTGTCTTAAGCGCACCGTCGAGAGCATTCAATTTATGCGTTAGTTCTATCCAAATTCGTTGTTTCGCTTTGTTATCGCTGCTTGAGCCGTTTATTATTCGAAGTGCATTCGGATTTTCCTCAAAGTACTGGATTAGTTCTTTCTTCTGGCGCTCGGAGGCTTTGGGTGCTCGTGGTCGACTCTATGGATAATTAAATTCAAGTTATAGTCTTAGATACATCAAACACAAGATCTAAATTCGTAGGACTAATAAAAATACGGTAAAAGATTTTGAGAGGAAGGTGAAAAAAATGATTATTACTGGGAATCGGATTTTGGGAGTAGGAAGAAATTGAAATTGATATAAGGCCAATGCAGGACTATGTCTTCACTGTCATTAGCATTAGGAAATCGAGGCTATGCTAGGAGGAAACCTCATTTAGTAGTCAACTTTTTAGTAGTCAACTTTTTAAACAGTTTTTGAGAAGTGTCCGTAACGGACGCTTTGGGAATACAACGCTTCACTCAAAGCACGAGATGATTCAATGAGTAGGACCAGATTCTATGATCTTGTGGGTACACAACGGACCTTTTAGGGTTTAATTCTCTGTCAGCCAACTCTCCCTGATAAGAAATGGTTCTTGGGGAAAGCCCCTACAACTGATGAAATCGGATCAGATAGTGTTCGGCTATGTGACATTGGGAAACTGTCTTTCCCGACGGTCAGGTAAAACGTAGCAGTGACCTATCGGGTAGAAAGGACGAAATAGTGTGGTGTAGAGGGTTCTTTTCACACTTCAGGTTTAGGGAGGGGCACCACGCTGAGTCGCAGCGCACACTAGGCACCAAAAGAGGACCACTAGCGATTCCTTCGGAAATATCGTGGAACTAACTAAGACATCCTAAATCTGTAATAAACTTTTCATGTCCTATCGAACTCAGAGCTTCCATATTGTCGAAGAAGAAACTGTCCAACAAGTACTTTAGACGCCTTCATACAACCGCCTGACATTCACACCAAATGTGGGTGATGTCCTCCTCAGCATATAGGTCGACGCAGTACCTACGCACGTCAGAGTCGGCTATCCCTATCCGCATAGCATGCTTCCTAGCCCTAGTTAGCACTCCGATGAGTAGCCGCAATCTTTCCCTATCATCATCAATGGCGCGACAGCCCAAAGCGGACCAGGGCCTGCAGGATACATTGTCTGAACTCGGTTCAGCGCCCGCGTCCTCCAATTTGTGCATTTAAGAAGCAATTTACAATCTGCGTCAACTGAGTCCTCGTATCTTTTTCGCGGTTTTCCCACCGGTCGCTTCCCATGAGCTCTACCTTTCATTGTGCGCTTGGGAATTCTTCCGCGATCCATTCGCTCCACATGACCTGCCCATTTTAGCTTACGGAATTTTATAAGAGTCGATGCGGCTGGGTAGTCATAGATGTTATACAACTCGTTGTACCGGATACGCTATTCAGTGCCTTCTCTTACTGGTCCCAAAATTCTTCGAAGATTTCGCCGTTCAAAAGCGTCTATTGACTTTTCAGGCGGTGAGAGTCCACGTTTCACTTGCATATAGTAGCACAGGTCTTATTATGGTTTTGTAAATATATGCGAAGTTTGCTCAGCCTGTGCATTTCTTTCGATTTTAGGATCGGGAGAACCGTGAAATATGCCTTATTTGCTAGTGTTATCCGTTGATTTACTTCGTCCCGTTCGTTGCCGTCTCTTACAAGGAGTGATCCCAAGTATGAGAAATGGTCCACATTCTCCAGGTTGTAGTCCCCCACGGTCATATTTTGTCTAGTTGGCGCGTTTCTTCTTGTTTGGGTCATGAACTTGGTCTTACTTTCATTGACCCTTAGCCCGACAGCCTTTCCTGCTGAGTCTAGACAGTGGAAGACTTCTTTCGCGTCTGGAACAGATCTGGCCATGATGTTTACGTCATCCGCGTACACCACTAGTTGATTGGACTTGATTAGTAGGGTACTTCTGGCATCAACGGGTACCTTTCTGATGACATATTCCAGGGCGAGGTTGAAGAGCATGGGAGCGAGCCCATCTCCCCGCTTCAGGCCGAATTCTGTTCGGAAGCTCTGTGTAAGCTCATTTTGAATCCTTACTTAGGATTCAGTGTCAGTCATGGTCATTTTTATTAATCTTTCCCCATACCATGCCAAGATTTCCCTAGACTTTAGTCTATCCAGTCTGGCCAGAATGCCCTAGAGATCTTACAGGGTGTCAGCTGCTCCCACCTTGAGTTCGCTACGTCCGTGGCCCGCCCTCTGATAAGCGCCTTCATACCGCTTGGAGTTGGACTAACTACCTCCTCTATTAATTCGGCTGATGCCGATCCCAATCTCGCCAACTCATCGGCTAGTTCGTTGCCTTGTATGCAACTATGTCCTGGTACCCAGCATAGTTGTACTCTATTCTGACAGCAAAGTACCTTGAGCACTTCTCGACAGCGCTTCAACTTGATGAACTAGGTAATTCGACCACCAAATAAAAGGAAGGCCCAGGGTAACCACTCACCACTCAAAGAACATTAATTTTAAAATCTACGAAATCTCGTGACTATAGTAAAAAGCATTTACCTCATTCATGTTCACTTGTTTCCTGCACTTCCGTCTGTTCAAAATTAAATTTACCCGTGATATGAAAATTTACCACTTCGTTTGCGTTCTCACTCACTTCACTACTCGCTTTCGCTGTTCACTTCACTCACGGCAGCTGTTCCAGCTACAAAAATTCATGACATTTCGCAACTTTGACGCCAACTTATGTTCGCCAATAGATGGTGCACGGTGTAGATTAAGGTTATGTTTGATCTGACAGCTGAACTCGCTGCGTCAAATAAACTATTGAAAATCGCCGGCAAAACGTTTGGATAGTTAAGAATTCCGCGATATTCTTTAATCTTCTTGTTTTCAAATAGTTTCCAAAAAATGGTGAAACTAACACCGGACTTGATCAACCAGTCGATGCAGTACATAAATCCGTGCAGAGATCGGGAACTTGATTTACGAGGTATGCTCTTCGCAAAAATTCCGATTCTAGCGCGAAATTTAATTTCTTTGGCGTTTTTCAGGATACAAAATTCCACAAATTGAAAATATGGGTGCCACCTTGGATCAGTTCGATACCATCGACTTTTCGGACAATGATTTACGTAAATTGGACGGATTCCCGTTCTTGCCGCGACTGAAATGTTTGCTTTTGAACAACAATCGGATTGTGTAGGGTTTTTCGCTTGGGTAGTTTTTTTTTGCGAAATAAAATCTCAATTTCTAATCCTTAGGCGAATCGACGACTTCTTACACGAATCAATTCCACACTTGGAGTCGGTTATTCTAACCGGAAACAATTTACAAGAGCTGGGCGACCTCGAACCGTTGACACACCTCAAGAAGCTCGAAACTCTCTGCCTTCTGGTCAATCCAGTCTCCACGAAGCAATACTATCGCGAATATGTTGCTTTTAAGTAAGTAGTCTTAGTACAATCAGGTTAGATGGTCCATTCAAATCACAGCTCCATTCCCAATCATGCAAACAGCATTAAAAATTATGTCACCAACGATTTCTGACCTCCCATCCCCAAGCTGACTGGACTGTGCACTACACTGTATTAAAGGCCAACCACTCAAGTCCAGTTCAGCATCCTTAAAAAAAAATTGACTGACTCTTAACGTTACATTGCAACCTAAAACGAATTCCTCTCTAAATTAGATTCCCCACTCTTCGAATCCTTGACTTCCGTAAGATCAAACAAAAAGATCGAAAAGAAGCTGTAGAGTTCTTCCGAAGCAAACGCGGCAAGGACATCTTAAAGGAGATTGCAAAGAAGTCGAAGAGTACAGCGGCTGCAGGACTCGCAAATGCTGTTCTGGACAATAAAAGCAAAGGTTCGTCGTCGCTTTCTCTAGGTGCAATTTTTCTAATTTATGTGTCGGTTTTCAGTTCACGGAGCTTCACAGGACGATATGCTGCGGATACGGGAACTTATCAAGAAAGCAAACTCACTGCAGGAGGTCGAACGCTTGACGCGAATGCTTCAATCCGGTCAAATACCCGATGATCTTTTACAAGGTTATTTTTTTTTTAATTTTAGTTTTCAAGAAAATCCTTTTTAATGGCTCGTAAATCGTTTTCTTTTTTCAAACAGGTGAACCGATGGAGTATTAAGGTAAGATTCTGAAAAATTCCATAAGAATTAATTTGCCAGTTTTAACGAAAAATGATAAGAACAGATATGTAACATGAGGTTTTTATTCATAGTACCGAAAAGCGATCATTTTTTTTACGTTTGGTTGAAGAAATAATAAAAATGGAATTTTATAAGTCAATGGCATTTGGTTTTCTGTGTTTTAGGTCGCAGTGTTTAAAGAGGTTTGAGGTACAGTTTTACATTTTGATCCATTCATATTGAAACCCTAGTTTCACCGTAAAAAAAACAAGGTACTATTCACTTAGTGGCTTTCACTTGTATTTGTTGTGAACGGAGGCCTTGGAGTGAATATTTCGACTTGAAAAAGTCAAAATATTCGAAGGGAAAGAAGAGGTACGGGAAACAGTGGGCCAATTCCACCTACATCCGAATTGGTGGCTGACGTCGAGCTGGAGCGACGCGCTTGCTGGCGACCGGAACTAGTTTTTTCTTGCTTTTACACCGAGATGTCCTATCATTAGTAGTTACCTTATCAAAGACAAGGAAAGAGGTTGGATATTACGTGGATATCAGTTCTTTGACTATAGTCAATATTGAGAGATATTGACGATATTATGATTTGTATACGAGCTGTGTTTCCAAGGCACGTTGACAACTACACATATTTTAAGTTAAAGTTTATCTTGGTTCAACTGAATCTGATGAAGGATATTTTACCCGGACAAACCTATTTGACCGTATTGCGAATGTCGCAGTCACGTCACTTCGATGCCGATTCAACCAGTCACGTCGATCGAAAAAAGCGATTGTGTAACTCCATCGACGCGACTCATTGGCATTGCCATATTGATATGTATGTATCAGCTGTAAATTGTGAATTTAAGTTCATGTATGCCTTCTTTTACAACTATGACGTTATTTTTCTGCAATATCAAAGCTACATTCAAATTTAAGATGTGGATAATGCTTTCTTCTAAAGTGGAAAAGCTACATCACGCTACAAGCTATACATCTTGTTCGGCCCTCCATTTGTAGCTCTCACTTCTGCTTTTTTTTAGTCTCTTCCGCACTTTAAATTTCCGGTGAGTTCAAACCTAAAATACTTTTGGTTTTAATAACACGTACGGGGGTTTTTTTAAGTTTCATAGTATCATCAAGCCCTTGGCATCTCGTGACGGTGTTCCCAAAGAATTTTACCGTGCCGAAAATTCGAGCCATATTTCTTTAATGTGTGTCGATCTACACCGCTTTTAATGAATCCTCTGGCGATTACTTGGTTCGAATCCATCAAAATAAGGAAAGAAACATCTTTTTGTCAAATCTATCCTTACATTTTTGCATCGACGTTAAGATACGTTACTTGATATTCAGTAAATCAACCCTAGATCTAAAGACAAAATTAACTTTAGCCCCTTTAGTCACTGTCACTAAACCCGCAATTGGATCTGTTGTGATGACCCCCCAATATGCTATAGAGTACTGGAGATGATAAGCAGTGATTGAATGGAAGGCAGACGTCGTCGCATTCACTTACACGAAAACACGAAAAAACATCGTCTCCAGTAGCTCTATGGAATTAGAAAATTATCGTCCTATAGCACTTCTGAACGCAATCAGCAAAATAATAGAAAAAGTAATAAACACAAGTACCCACGGAGGGATTAGGTCAATTATTATTAATAAAAAAAAAATATACCAATAGTCTGGGCGTAACTTTTCTATTTTGCGGGACAAAGTCCAAGTTTGGGGGCGAGATACCAGAGAAAGAAATATTGAGCGAGCTCAAGGATTGACAAAATGTATCATTTCTAGGACTCCGTGGCCTAAACGCAAGAGAAGTACTTCGGTTACTCGTCGGAGTACTGTGTCATAGTAAAGAAGGCCATGTGTATGGGCATAGCTGATACTACACTTCCATGGCTGATACGTACGTGTGAAAGTACTGTCTCGCGACATATGTACTAGGCTTGTGCATTCTAGTTCACCTTAGTGATCGCGAACGAACTAGTTCCCCAGCCCTTGCGAACTAGATCGTTCGCAGTTCACTCACGGACGAACTAGTTCCTTTCAAGTTCTGAGTGAATGGGACCAAAAAAAAACAAAGGTCCCTACTCAGGAAAGAAGACAATGAATGTGATGACCTAAACAAAGGAGGTCCTCACTTCCCTCGCGAACTGAACTAGTTCCTTCTTTCAGTTCCAACTTCGCGGAATGATACGTGGTATGCAAATGTTATGATGAACTAGTTCCTACAAACGAACTAAAACCGAAATTCACTGCGAACTAGTTCGTTCATTTCACTTATGGGAACGATCTTCCGAACTACACAAGCCTAATATGTACGCTGTTGGAATTATTACCCAAATTTCGAATGTTAATGTCAACGGATAGGAACGAGGCACATAAAGTGGTTAGGTAGTATTTTTGGACAACATCAGGGAACAGGAGAAAGGGACCTCGACTCCACCAATGAACAGAGATACATATATGTTGTGCTTACTAATAGTAATTTTAGTCCAATGGAAATTAAATTCAAAATTAAAGCTGGTCCTTTACACGTGATTGGTTCCATATCTTTGGCCTAGTTCTTAAATGTCTGGTCCTTGAATTTTGTAACTCGTGGGGAAGGTAGATAAACTCCAAGACTCGATAGACAGACTCCAAACCTCGAACATTCGAGTTAAACATGAAATAAGGAAAAAAAAAAAATGAAAAAAACTAAACTCAATGGTGTAGGTTCGCTTTCGTCTCGGTTAGCCGAAGACCAGTTATCTAAATACCCCAGATAGACCAACACGTTTCCGCAAAAAACACGTGAACTGGACTGTAGTCTTCAAAATATAAATTGGAAGGGCGTACAATATCGTGACACATGTTGGGACAGTTCGTGTCCCTACCGAGGTCACAACATCCAAAAAGAAACACTGCCTTTTCGAATATTTCGTATTCTTATTTTTCATTTTTTTTTATTTACAGCTCGATCGAAGCTTTTTCTCCCGTTTATTTTTTTTTTACTAATTACCGTATCAAGGGTCGACAGCACGCATCCTTTTAGGAGGACTCTTGTTTCCGTTGGATGCGCTTCTGGCGTTCCATGAGCCGTCGCTCGCGCTCGTATTCTTTCATTCGCAAAATATAACTGAAAAGTAAAAAGATTAGAGACCGGTGCGGATGGTTGGACATTATAGGGGCAACTTACTCGTCGTACTCGCACGTAAGATAGTCGTGCCGTTGATGGTGGCATTTGTAGACAAACGGAAAGGTGTCGGCCCGACACGAATGATATTCGAGAAGCTTATGGGCGCAGTAGTCGCGCGCTTCCAACGGTAATTTAGCCGAAATCATCTGCTCTTCGGTGGCAATCATTTCTGCAATGGAAAGATTGAAAAGTTCAGCAACAACTCAACGAAACAAATAAAGGCATCCCAATTAGGGGTAGGCAGAACTCCGACTTGGCCGTTCACCTTCAACCCAACTACGGACGGGCAGAACCCCGACTCGCACCACAACTTCGGCTGTCAAATCTCGGATTTTGTATTTACTAGGCATAACCTCACATATTATATAATTGCATTATTTTTCCATGAAATTTTATTAATTAAACCGATCATCAGCACGGATCCCATTCGGCTAAGCCGAATTATGCGAAAAACCGTCAAGTAATCGCCCGAAACTAGCCGATAAATAAGGATTTTGTCGAAAAATTTCGGTCACCTCTTTCCTTGCGTCCGTTGGCGAAACCCAAGTTCGGATCGAAGTTGGACTCCTTGAGTGGATGCGGCGTTACATCGGGCTTGTAATGAAGCGCATAAGCATTTCCCATTTTGCTACGTTTTCAAGTTAATGCACTTCGCGCTGACCAATTCCTCACTACACTTTGCTGCTGTCAACTTTTGGCCGAAAATCGGTAAGTGACAGTTGCGCAGTGCGGGGAATTGACACTGCATAGTAATACGGCGGGAGTCAGCTGGATGGGGATTTCGTAGTGCGATTCTATAGTGGCGAAATACCAACTGGTGCCGACCATACTTATTTTATTAACGGATATTTGTAACTGTTTTTGATTATATTTTTTCGGATTTCATTGCAGTCTGTTTTCAGTGTTCGTTGTGTGTTTGATTATTTTAAAACAATGGATTTACTCAGTCACAACGGATATACTATAACTAAGTTTCTTGGAGCTGGAGGATTTGGGTAAGTTGGGAAATGTTTTAATTTGTTCACGGTAATTTGCTGAAATTCCTTCTTTTTTGTTATAAATCTAAAATATCCCGTTAACTTTAACGAAAGCCGCTGAGCCGTTTACGATTGCCTTAAGCCCTCGTCACTCGCACTTCAAAATTTTTAAATATAAAATTTAGATGAAAAATTGATTATGTTAAATTGATTTAGTAAATAACGGTTCAGTTGAAAACCCTTCACTTATCTTGCGAATTTTTCAATTTGTATTTTTACTTAATTTACTCTAAAGCAAATATTTTGTTGGACCAAAAGTTTACCAAAAAATTGTC
The DNA here is from genome assembly GCA_949128065.1 of Beris chalybata. Taxonomy (NCBI): domain Eukaryota; kingdom Metazoa; phylum Arthropoda; class Insecta; order Diptera; family Stratiomyidae; genus Beris; species Beris chalybata. The sequence continues at coordinate 8,362,430 of OX421895.1, read as the reverse complement.
TCTTCGAAATTTTGTATTTTCGCGCTTGAGGTTAAGTAGATTCAAAACAGAACGAAAGAAAATGCATTATCCGTCTGTCCGCCGTACTTAAACCCCGAATGGGAAATCGAGTAGACGATCTCAGGATCAGGAATTTATGATGTAACTTGCTAGGGAAAAAGGGCTACGTTGGATCGGGTTATAGCCATTGCTTTGCCTCTTCCATCAACATGTTGAGGCTTAATATATTTATATTCAAAAAAGAACGAAAGAAAATGCATTGTCCGTCTTTCCGCCGTACTTAAACCCCAAACGGGTGTATGGGGAAGCCGTGTATAGAATTTTAGACGATCTCAGTATCAGTTAACGCTAGGAATTTATGATGTAACTTGCTAGGAAAAAAGGGCTACGTTGAATCGGGTTATAGCCATTGCTTTGCCCCTTCCATCAACATGTTTAGGCTTAATATATTTTAACAATTGCCTAAGTATCAAAAAATTGATACATTAACTTTTAGGGCAATATCTCTTTAGGGATGCCACAGCTACGTCGCCAGCAGCGTGGCTACAAAGAATGTATGAAGTTGTATAGAGGGTATCTAACTTGGCCATTGGTTGGCGACGTGGCCGTGTCATATAATCCATGTGGCCATGCTGCTGGCGACGTGGCCTGGCATCCCGGTGAGATATTGCCCCAAAACTTAATCTTATATTCATCCACTAAATCCACTAAAACCCCTAAAAGTGAGAGAAAAGAGTCGTGTATGCTTTCACGAATTCCGCCATATCTTTTAGGTCTGACAAGAAATCGAATTGGTTCACTTCAACGGCCTTTCTGTATACACACGTTTAAAAATTAATTACGAGATTTTTTGTTATTCAAACATTGGACGAAAAGGGAATTGAATATGTTGTCACGAATTCCGCCATATCCTTTATGCGCGACTATGGTAGATATTGAATTGGTATTTACTTCCATGGGCTTTTTATTTAATTATTTTTCTCGGTTCGTTTAGAAACTTTAGGGCGTGGGGAGAGGCGGTGTTGTAGAGCTAACATACAATAGGTACGGAAAGAAATAGCGTAAAAATTTCTTCAGCACCCTGAGTTTAACCACATCTCGAAGTTTGCCGGGAAAATAATGAAGTTGCAGATTTTCCTTGCAGTCATTTTCTTCCAATAGACATCTTATTTTGCGGAGAGACTATTCAGGTTTGGGTTTTTTTTCGGACAGCTTCAGTCTCCTACAATCTCATAGTTGTACTAGAGAATTAAACACCACTTCGAATTACTGGCCTTTCGATTCTGAAGACATTAATTTAACAATTCACCTTCATTTCTCTTGCAGTCAAGTTTATTTGTGTAAGGATCGAAAAAATCAGTATGTTTGCATAAAAACGATCAAAAAGGATGAGCGGAACTTGAAAATGGTACGTTTTCAACTTGTTCCCTTTGCCTCCATACTGTTATAATAATTTTTCTGAATCTGTAGATCAAAGGCGAAATTTACATTCTTTCTCAGCTGAAACATCCACGCATTATTCGATTTATCGACTGTTTTCATGCGAGCAACACAATTAACATTGTTATGGAATATGCGACACAAGGAACTCTTCGGAATTTTCTGGGCAAACAGAAGACCTACTTGAGCCAAGAGGTAGTTGTTTTAAATCTTTTTTTTTCTATTTATTTATTAAACGGTTTGTTTTTTGACTAGATACTACTGAAAATTTTTAACGAAATTTTAATGGGATTGGAATATTTACATATTCGTCATGTTATTCATCGTGATTTGAAGCCGGAAAATGTTCTAATTTGTCAGAAAGGTCGCATGAAAATCTGTGATTTCGGTATTTCAGCTGTTCATGATAAGTACGACGATACTCTTTACATTGACGGGGCGAGATGAAAAGCTTTCACTGAATTCATGGGTCTTAATTAAATTACTCAATTTCAAAGCAAGCCTAAAATTGGATTTTCCATTCAAAGTTTTTCACCTTGTCATACTCTTAAGGGGGTCATCCCGTGTGTAGGAGGATTTGTTTTGGGCGAACTTAATAATGATACAACTGTGAAATTTTTGCCCACATATTTATGCACATGTTGAGCACACTTTACAATTTTTTCAGCCCGAAATCGTCGCTCATTGTTGAGATACATGGCAACATAGTCACTCATTTTCAAAAAACCTTGTTTTCGGTAGACACGATTGCAGTCGTTGTGTTTATCTCAAATAAAAAAAATGAAACGCAATTTTAATCTATGAAGTTGGAACTAGTTTCTGTACTAGGATTTTTGGAAACCGTCACACGGGATGACCCCCTTAATGAGTTGGATTCTCTTCGACTAGCTCTAACCAAGTAACGTTCTTCTGTGTGTAATTTCTCAATTTTTTAGACATCGTATTAACATGGACCGAACCGGCACTATTCTTTACATCGCTCCGGAAATTTTAATTGGCAATGTATATGATTTTAAGGCGGACATTTGGTCGCTTGGGTGTATTTTTTACGAACTCTGCAGATTCAAAACTCCCTTTTCTGGAATACAAGTAAGTGCGGACCGATTGTTTGTTTTTATTTCCAAATTCAATTTGTTACCATTTATTTGTAGGATATATCGCAAATTGTGAATATAGTTAAAAATTCGAGTAACGAGAAGATTAATTGCACGAACCTGCGATATTCGAATGCGGTGAGCAGTTTATGTAGTCGCATGTTAACTTTCGACCCGAAAAAGAGGGTCGCAACCCCAGATATTGTCCGTGATCCTTTGATAATGTTGCCTTATTATAATTTGTATTTTGACTACCATTATTGAAAATTTTTTAGATTTCTTTCAAGCATTGATTGTTTAATTTTTTATTTATTGAATTTCTTTTGTAATAAATGTTTAATGTATTTTATTTTTTAATATTTTTACTAATGTACCTACACAAAGAAATCAGGGTTTTTTTCAAATCCAGTTAGTTTCGACGTTAGTGGATAAATGAAATTGTTGTTATGTTCGGGGACCGAACTATTTGATGAGAGACGGAGACTTACCAGATTTGAGCGGCTGGACCCGTGTGTGGCTTAGGCACAATGCCAGATACTCAACTTTTATCCAAAAAATTAAACGGAATTGATCCGTAGGTGAAGAAGTGGCACGATGCCTTTTTTTTGAGTAAAGCCAATGAAAAATTTTAAGTTGTGTAGAGGCACGTTGCCTGGCTTAACTTTATTTATCGAATGGCCCCGAGTATGAGCCAATGCATTCCTTTTATACAAATTTTAACTTAAATTCTATGGCCGCTAATCACAGTCGTCATAAAGTTGGCTTTAATTTAAAGCTGACTTTAGTGTCGTATTATTATTAAGGCACTAAAGTCAGCTTGAACTTAAAGCCAACTTTATGACGACTGTGAATAGTGGCCTATATGTATATAAAAAATAGGTATTTAAAATATATTTATTAAGTAATTTTCTATTTTAACTTATGTATAAAAAATGTACCTATTCCAACTTATTTATAAAAAACATCTCTATCCTAACTTACTTATAAAAAAAACGTATTTAGACAGTCAATGCATTTCTCGTATAAATCAGCACGCGTCTTGTGTGCGAAGTCAGCAATATTTGCTGCACTAAGCGGTCATCGCCTGCACACAATTTCTCCGTGCCTTTAATGTATGGAAATGAAATCGGAGATATTTATTATATGTGCGATTCATAATGCACAGAAAGGCGAGCATAGAGAATTCCCATAGCGATGGCTCTATGCTTGACTTTGTGTGGTCGCAATATTTCTTTTGCATAACATTGACATTGACTCAATGTTTTGCTTTCTTCGAAAGATAAAATTTGAGTTCAGAATGATCTTGAAATCTTATCTTTCGTGTGACTTGTGTTGATTTATTGTTGTACAGATTTAGTGGTGGCGAGAGTAGACTACGTTGTAAGAAACTGGATCTAGGAAGTCAGTATCTTTTATACAGTAGCGTAGTATCTGGTCAGTTTTAGAAATGGGAAGGTTGAGCAGTCGCGGCCAGTCTAAGTACGTCATGATGGGGCTAAGCTGATTTTTCAGTTTTATTCATAACAAACGATCGTTGGATATCCGATCCTATTAGTTACTATGGTCATGAGAAAGAAAGACATGATGTGGACTACTATACTACCTTTTGGTTGCGATACCAGGACAATTTCCTTTCTGGTTATAAAGTATGTATCCCATGGGTCGAAAAACAAATCATTTTTATTTGCCTTTTAACCACACACAGCAGAGAGAAAAAATTTTCATAGTTTTCATGTAACTAAGAAAATATCTAAATTTTTTTCTGTTTTTATTACAATTAAAAGCTGATAATATAAACAAAAATGTATAGTGTTAAGTCGAACTAGCTCCAAAGGTAGAGTTGCCCCTTAAGTCGAGCACTCGAATCAGATATGATATCCATCAGGAAAATTAAATGGGTCCCTGGCCTACTGATAAAGTTTTTGGACAGTGTTTATTTGCCGGCGATCAAACTCTAACCTGGGAGGGCCAGTCCTGTTTATTTACCACACCCAGCGATGTTCCCCTACTTCATTTGTAGTAAATCTGCTACTTTTACCTCTTACTACCTTGTCTTGCTCTGTACTGACTCGCAAAATAATATTATAGAACACAGTCAAGGTTTGCGTGATAAAGGGATGAGTAATTTAGCGAAATAAATTCAAGGATAAAAATAATTAATTTAATATTTTAGAAGACCTAGAAATTAGGCTTGTGTAGTTTGTAAACGAACTAGTTCGGAAGATCGTTCCCATAAGTGAAATGAACGAACTAGTTCGCAGTGAATTCCGCTCCTAATTCGTTTGTAGAAAATAGTTCATCATCACATTTGCATACCAGTAGTTCATTTCGCGAGGGAAGTGAGGACCTCCTTTGTTTAGGTCATCACATTCAGTGTCTTCTTTCGTGAGTGGAGACTTTTTTTTTGTAGGTCCTCACATTCACTACGAACTTTAAAAGAAGTAGTCCCTTCGTGAGTGGGGACCTTTTTTTTTAGCTCCCCACATCCACTCCCAACTTGAAAGGAACTACTTCACATTGACTCCAAACTTGAAAGAAACTAGTTCCTTCGTCAGTGAATTGCGAACTACAAGAACGAACTAGTTCCCAAGGGCTGAGGAACTAGTTCGTTCGCGATCACTAAGGTGAACTAGAATGCGCAAGCCTACTAGAAATATGATGAAATTCATACAAATATATGCACCCCATTTTCACTGAAACTTTTTTCTCCACTTCCATACGCCAGTAAAAATGTGAATTTTTACTTTATTGTGTTTAATTCTCTTCTACTACATCTAAAGATATTCACTAAGTTTCAGGTTTCTTACATATTTAATATGAACTTATTCTATGATAAATATTTAAAATTACTATATGTCTTCTTGATTTAGCCACCAGTACTTCGTACCCTCACTCTCATTTATGTGAATGTCAATGTAGTTCACGGTGGAGTATCGCTATAAGGGCAGAGGGTCGCTAGTTTTGAGGTTTGAATCATATCCTATTTTCTTATCTGTTGCGCCCATATACTCATGGTGTATAATTGACACGCAGTCAGAGTCTAATATATATCCGATTTCATCAAGATCTACGAAGGCTTCGGCTGGAATAAAACCAGTTGACGTGGTTTTTTCAAAATATAGTGGGTTTGGAAAAAAAAGGGTTGGTGGGTTCAAGGGTTAAAGACTTGGTCTAACGTAGATCTTTCTATGTGGTTTCTAGTCACTCTAATTATTATTGTATCAACACGGGAGATTTCATATATTTCCTCGTTCGATATATGATGCAGAAAATCTGTCTCTGCCATTTTATATAAGCCAGTACACGCGCGTAATCATTTTCTATCAAAGAGTCTGAATTCTTACTATATGTCTTCTTGATAAATGTAGGTCTCTTGTGAAAAGTAGGTCTCTTAAGAAGTCACCAATGTTTGATAGTAAATGATTTTAAGGATATAAGGTGAAAGAGTCGTTTTAGGGTCATAAATGCTTCACGTGCCTTTTCAAGCTGAATATAATATGAATAATATAATATGAATGATCGTACAAGTGTTGATCCGAGTGTACGCAAAAATATTTCACACAAGTTTTGTGCGAAATTTATTGAGATGGTCAAATAGTTCATTTCAGTGAAGTACTAATTCACTCCTAGTCACTCATTTTTTTTCGTGTCACCACCGACAGTGTATGAAAGCAATTATTATGTTAATTTGATCAATTGTTTAACACTGCCAACCAGCTCCAAACAAATTAACAACTGTAACAACTCCGAACGAAAATCCGTTTGTTGTAGATGTCAAAAATTCTCTTCAATAACCGCACTGCCATCTACCTTGGTATATTTGTAGTACTCAGCACGGCCACTGCACACAGTTAATGCGCTACCGTCTACTGTTTAGCTTGTGTCAAAAGTCATTGGGGTGTTCACAGTTCTGTTTCAACTCCAATAAGTTGAATCTTCACTTAATTTAAATTTTAAGCCGCTCTAATCTCATGATTGAAACAAAATTTTAAACTATGATTTGTCGTATGTGCTTGCTCGATTCCGCCGACGTTTTAAACATCTTTGACGGCGACTCCACGTCGTTTAGCATAGTGTCGACAATAGCACAACATTTTTGGTTCGAGGTAAACAGACGATTCTTTTTATTTACAATATCGGCAAGTGTACCGCTTCAATAATAATCGAGTATTGTTTTTAAGCCAAAGGAGGATGATCCCATTTCGAATATTATATGCAATGCGTGCTGGTGGCAAATCGAAAATTTTCATATCTTCTATACGAGCGTTGAGGACGCCCATCGGAAGCTCTCGGAACGCTATTCCGTGAAACAGGAGACGCATCACGCACAGCATTCGGACGCCGGTATTCAAGTTTTATTTAAGGTTGAAGAGAACGGGGCACTACAACCGGAATTGGGACAGCTCAAGGATGTCGGTGCGATGGAGGAGCAAGTGGGTAGTGGCGTGGAAGAGGATGGCGTCGAGGAAGACGGCGTGGGAGAAGTCGGCGAGGGAGAAGCCGGCGTGGGAAAGGACGCCGAGGAAGAGGACGCCGATGAGATGACAACGCTGATTGAGGTCGACGAAGAACCTATCGAAGACGACGAGGATTGTTCGTACGGTGGGATATTAACTTGTAATTATAGCGCGGTTTAACGATTGAACGATTTTCCCGTTGATAATTTTTTGCAGACGGACAATGTGATGCCTTCGAGGATGTGAATGTTGAGCATAATGAATCAGAAGACGGTAAGTGGACGCATTCGAAAGCATTCGCTACATTTACTTTGGTAAATTATTCTCACCGAGCACAAGCGAAAAAAGAGTGAAAACAATTTTTTTTATTTTTTAAACACTTTATAAACTAAACTTTAATATGTTTCCGTTTGTGGTCAAAATAAATATTTGACATTTTCAACCTATAACTACAAAAAAAAAAACGATTTCAACTCGAAAAGGGAATTTTAATCGCTAAGCCCCACAGGGGTGCGCGAAAGGTAGTTGGACCTTAGCGCGCGTCAGCCAAACATGGCGGCTCGAATTGTACTAAATGGATGAAATGAAACATTTTAAATCGTTTGATTTCATTGTTTTACGTCCCAAATGTCAAAAAAGGTTTTTGTCCACATCCTAAAACACACCAAAGTTTCGTTTCGAAAGTAAATAAAAAATATGAAAAATCTCTTACATTACTCTTTCGCTTGTGCCCGGTTAGAATATTTATTTATATTACTTTTTCTTGGATGTGGTGTTGAAGCTGCATATTTCATTTTTCTTCCATCTTTATTTAACGTTAAAATTAAATTCGTGTGGGCTAAAGGATACATCTACAGCCTGTTCTGCTTGTCCTAAAATTTTAAATAGATTCTAAATCGGATGCTTCCACCTCGTTATTTAACTAAAGCTGATACTAGAAACAGAAAGACTGCAATGATTGAATTTTAGAAGTGAAGTGGTAATTCGCTGCGAGCCTTAGCCATGGGACGTCTTATCATCGACAAGAGACGGATCATGTATGCATCCAAAAAATCCGGCTAACCGCCTGCTTGCGACAACACAACGAAATATTTCCTTCTAGAGTGTCTAGTTTACTCGTTTGCGAAAATGCATGTACATGACGTTGGGTTGATGTAATGAGGATGGAGGCTCTCGCTCCCTAGCTTAGCTCTTACAATTCGAAAGAAGAACAAAAAAGTTCGGGTAGAGGCTGAGGATTCGAGTACAATGTGCTTGAGTGCTCAAGATGGACTGCTTTGCTGTGAGTCTTCCTCCAAACCAAACAATAACAAATCCGGCTATCAATTTAGTCTTGTAACACGCGAGGAATGATCTTTTTTCTCCACAAGAAACTTCATAAACCACAATCATTTCCCCGATGTCAATCAGAATCAAATTGACCATTTGGCCATGCGACCATTGCGTGGAAAATGCATTCTTGACATACAAGCAATGTGTAGGACTGATGTGGGGAGTAAGCTTGAAACTTGATGATGGTAGCTTCCTTTTGATTATGTATTGCAATTAACCGAAGATCACAAGTTTTTCGGATAAAACGAAAGCCTAACGTATATCGACTTGAAGGCTGCATAAAACAATGCGATTCCAGAAATGGGAAACAGCCTTGCATAGTGGGCGCCAAGTGATAGGCAATTGTTAGCAATATTGTATCCAGTTCGGCGAATGATTGAGCATACCATTCCATTAAAATTGGCTAAAATCAAAAACCGATTCTCAGGCCTACTCAGGACCGAGTCACAAGTCACAAAGTAGGTCGAGAGTTACAAATTTTGTATTAATTTTGAGTTAATTGTGACTTTCCACCTACTTTGTGACTTGTGACTCTGGTCCTGAATAGGCCTGTCTTATTGATTTTGAAGAGCGATCTTTTTAGATAAGGTAAAATATGAGGGTTTAATAAAGAGTCTGCGTTCACTATTCAAAAATAATGAACCGTGGTCTCACAGTTGAAAGAACTGCCGATATGCAAGGACTATTTCTCCGGTGTAATGAACATTTTGTCATAATAGAATATTTTTTTTACTGAGCTGTTATTAATGTCCATTCGCAGCAATCTTCTATTAGGGTGAATTCCGTAGCTACATCAAGAAAGAGAAAGAAAGAAAAAAACTCCCAGATATAAACGGACTTTCGAATAAACTTCTTAAAGTGCACCCCTGAGTGTTAGCTGATGTTCTACACGCCCTTTTTGTTGAAATTTGGAAAGGAAAGGTAGCTACAATATGTATGATATAATTACCTATATCTGGAAGATAATAGAAGTTACAAAAAAAACTATTAGTCCTTTAGTAAGTTTACTAAACATATTTCTATACCTGAGAGGATAACTGTCGTAGTTAACATTTCGTAAAATGTTCAGTAGGTCATTTTATAACTATACTTTATCTCTATCAATACAAGGCAGATACGATTAATACTCATTAATAATTTTGGCTTCCTTTAGCTCTGCAGATACGACGATTTACCACTTATAAATATACATCCCAACAATGCAGTTACATTAATAATCCCTAAATCGAAAATTTGGTAGTTACGGCAGTTTACCTCTCAGGTACAAATTCTAGTTTATTCAATAGCTCTAGCACAAAATTGCCGGTAACAATCCATTGTTCCAATCTGTAGGCTAGTTTTCGCTCGATCCTTGACCTAACAGAATTTCTCAAACGAAGTCATACGTTCCTAATGTATACCTTGTATCTATCATAAGCCTTTCCTGAGATTGAATAGTTGTAACAGCGGCTGGAATTGTAAAGGAAAACATTAATCAAAATGGAAACTGGAAATTTGGAAGCTATCAAGCTGGTAAATGCTATTCTATCCTTGGTTTGAAAGTGCGCATATAACAGTTTCGTTGCTTTCTATTTTGATTGATGCCTTTCTGTAGCAACTCTTGACTACAATCCCTCTGACAGTAGGGTTCATACCAATTCTACCGATTGTATAAGTTTTAGTCATTTCTGGAAGTACCTATACAATATTCTGGTGATTTTAACCGTAGGGATAATTTATTGTAGCTACCACCTTCTTTAATCCTCCGCTCCCATTATGAACAAGATTATATTCGGCGTTCTCCTTTTCTACACCTAAACTCAATTTTTAAATGTAAGGCAGTCATCCCGTGTTACGGTTTCCAAAAATCGATTTTTTTTTGCATAAATTACATCTAAATATAGTGTAGAATATGTGGGCGGAGTTATATTTCGATATTCGAAGCCTTTCGGAAGTTATAGGCCGTTATATTCTCTTAACTTCTATGTCGTTTCGAATATAATGAAAAGTTTAGTCGCGTTTTTCTCAAAACTATGTTTTTCAAATCGGTAGACACGATATCTCAAAATCTATCGAACGAATTTCTTTGAAATTAAGTAAGCTTATTCAGTACAAATATATACAGTCTTCAAACTAAGATAATTGTGATTCATTAAGCCGTTTTTTTTTTGTCGACCTGAATAAGTCGTAAAAATACACCAAAATTGACGACAAAAAGTTCAATAAGCTGCCAAAAATTAACTGTTCAATATTTTTTGATAATCCTAGTTCCAAGACTAGTTAAAACATCACAGATTAAAATGCCGTTTGATTTTTTTTTTAGATAAGCAGCCGAAGCTACCGAAAACAAGGTTTTTTGAAAATTGGTGGCTAAGTTGCCATATACCTCAGCAATTACCGACAATTTGGGGCTGAAAAAATCCTTAAGTGTGCTCAACATATGCATAAATATATGGTAAAAATTTCACAGTTCTATCATTATTAAGTTCGCCAGAACAAATTCTCAAAAATGGCGTTATTTATGTTTTCTGTTATACAGATTTCAAAGTTTTCGGTTTAAAATACCCTCTTCTCAAAACATCGCAAATGAATCACTAACGGTTGACGTAGGTGTAACATGCGAGTACATATCTTCACATGTGAATTCACTTACGATTCTTAAATGCGAGTTCTGTTATCTTACTCGAGATTGAATCTGTAAATCCGATCTCCAGTTAAACTCTAACCGGAAGTTTTGTATGAAAATCTGTCTGATAAACTTCTAGTTAGATCGTAACTGAACATCGTAGGAACGGGCCTAAGTCAATCATCTAAAGCGTACAGGTTCAGGTACAGAGTTCTTAATTTTAAATTCAATTTTTTCTTCGCTTTGAAAAAAATTTAATTTCGTAAACAGATTACTTTTGATTCACCTGTGGTGAATCTTCATTACAACAATATAAATATTTGCAATCATTTCACTACAATATAATTCACGGTTTGGTTATGTTGGTCGACGTTTAAATATAAATTTCTTATGCCTGCTCGGTCTTCCTTGTCTTGGGGAGCAGAATGTCCAATGAACGTATAGTGAGGATATTTTTGCTGGCACCATATGAAATTAAACCCCCGCCCGACCCTTTTTCAAGGTGATCGAGCGGAATTTTTGGAGGTCCTCTTTACTTTATAAGAGGATGATAAATGGAATAACAAAATAGTTGGCTTTACTTACTCGCCGCTGTGTGTGTGTTGAGCGCCCTCTTTCTTCACTTGCTTTATTAAAACTTCTTTATGAACATCGTAATTATGTCCCTTGCTCAAATAGTTCCACATCTTCGATATTAGATCAATACATTAATCATTCTTAAAATCGGTCAGCTTTCTCCTACATATTCGCCGTGATCGAATCAAAATATTTTTGTTTTTCGTTTCTAGACGAAAAGTCCGTCGAAATGAAAATCATCGTAGAACCGCAAACTGACGGTGTTCCTCGTATTACTCGCCGATCGAAATATTTAGAAGCCCAAAAGAACTTAGAAGAGTTCATAAAAATCGAATTGCCCGAAGAAAAATTAAATGCATCGGACATGGAGCCGAGCACGACTGTAACACGAACTAAGAGAACACGACGGAAAAAACAAGAAGTGACCATTAAAATGTTGAAACCAACAACCGAATATCTTCGAAAATCGAAAGAAGACGATGCGAAAATTGCTATGAACATGAAACTGAAATGTGAATATTGCAATACCGACTATCCAACATTTGCCGAAGTTAAGAAACACTATCGTACAGTTCATAGACGTAAAGGGTATGTTGTCTGTTGTAATAAGAAATTGTACAAGCGCATACTTGTTTTGGATCATATCAACAAGCACTTGAATCCAGATTATTTTAAGTATGCTATTTGAAATTCAAAAATTAATACTGTTTTTTTATGGAATTATTTTGATTGTTTTTTTTTAGATGTGTCGAATGCAATAAGATCTTTGCCGATAAGCAGTGCTTAAAAAATCACATGGTTCGCCATGAATCGGACGATCTTAAAACTTTTCGCTGTGAACATTGTCCGCGACGCTATGCGAAGCAATATTTATTAGATCAACATAAGTTGATACATACGCCGCAGGAAGAGCGACAGTATTTTTGCGAGGAATGCGGAAAGGCGTAAGTATCGCGATAGCGAATTGTACTTTCAATGACTGTAGATTAGGGATCGTCGGTTCAAATACGGTCCACGATTTCTGTCCGATTTTTAGGACTTCGATCAACTTGAAAATCATTTTGTAAACAGTTTTTTGTAGATAGTTTTTTTGTGGAACGGTTTTTGTAAGTTCGTTTCATCTACGTGTAGCATTTTTCGAGAAATTGGTTTATTCTCTGTCTACTTCTACTTAATTGATCAGAGCAGTGTAAAAAACACTGCACATATTTTACGGCTGTTGAAGAAACTACTAATTAATTATTAATATTAATTAATTTGACTCGACTAAAATCCAATATCATTGCTTCCAGTTGCTCATATTTTCGTGAAATTTAATATTCGATTTTAATTAAACTATAAATTTGTCCAAACAGTTTTCCAACCAACAATCTGATGCAAACACATCGACGTTACGTTCACGAAAATGCCTACGGACAAATGTGTCATATATGCGCTAAAGTAATTCGTGGTAAGGCTCTTTTTGCTAAACATCAGTTAGAACATGCCGGCGTTACGGAACCGAAAGTACAGTGTAACAGATGTGGAGCGTGGCTAAAACACGAGTACAGTCTTAAGAAGCATATGGCTCGACATAATGAATCGCGAAACGAAAATATTTGTAGCATATGTGGAAAGAAGGCACCGTCAAAAGGAGCTCTTCGTAGTCATGTACGTTATGTTCATTCGGCCAAACGTAGTTTCGAGTGTAGCGTATGCAATAAGGGTTTCAAGAAGGCAATAGTTTTAAGGGTAAGAATAATTGTTTTTAAATAATATTAAAACCGAATTTATTGACAATATTTTTGAATTCCGAAGGAACACATGACAACGCATACCGGCGAAGTTCTTTACACTTGTCCGCATTGTCCGAAAACTTTCAATTCCAGTGCAAATATGCATTCGCATCGGAAAAAGGCACATCGACAAGAATGGGAAGAAGGACGAAAGAATCGTGGAATTGCGCCTGAAATGTTTAGCAGTTCAGGCAAATGTGATGACGAGAAAAATTTAGTTGTAACGTGTGAAAGTAGCGTAGAAAATTTAAATGATAGTGCTGTAGTTTTGTGTGAAAGTAATGTAACGTGTGATACTAATATTTAGTGCTCTTTTTTTAAACATAAATATAAAGTATATTCGAAAATGAAATGGCTTTTAATTGAACTGGGTTCTTATTAGTTTCTTTCTTTTCTTCGACTGAACGCGTCACGTTTTAGCACATTTCGTTACACGATAGAGAAGAAAGATATTATGTAACTAGAGACAAAACTACCATACCATGCTGGGGACCTACCGGTTCTCGTCCGATCACCGAAGTCAAGTAGCATTGGGTACGGTTAGTACTTAGATGGTGCACCGCTTGGGAACAGCGCGTGTTGTTGGCATTTAAAAAAAAAAAACGATGAAACGTAACTCAATGAAACGAAAAAGCAACACTGCGAGAGAGTGGTATTCCCTTCTGACTACACCCATAGAATTTGAAATACTACTCCTATCTCTTCGTCGTCTTCACCTATCCCTTTTTAACAAACTGATTTACCTCACCCCTTATTTTTTTTACACCCCTTTCTCCTAACTTCAACCCTCACACTGTATATCCCTCTCTGTGTACCCTTATCATTCTACCCCTCACCCTACATATTGTTCCCCCCTCATCTACTTTCTCTATCCCCCCACACCCTCCTCTGTACCCCCTACCCCCTCCTACATAACATTGAAAAACTCAGAAAATGCAAATTTTGTATTATTGTATTTATTTTGGAATGCTCTCTCTCTCTGTCTCTCACATTAAATCTATCTTATTCTTTTTCTTTATTTTTCAAGAAGTTTCACTTCTATCTATGTATATTCATGCACGGTGCTGCACACGCTGTTTTTTATTTCTTTTATTTGTCTATCTCAAAACTTAAATAGCAGCCCTCGTATTAATCCTAAAAGCATGAATCCGACATAGTCTCACGCTTTCTCTTGTAACCATTCTTCTTTACTTTCAATATTGCCCATTCCCATAGAAATTCCATTCGAAATTATTTGTTCTATCCAAACTGCGGTGTAAAGATATCCCCGGAAAAATGAGAGAGCGAATTCAGATCGAACGAAGTGACGATGGTGATGTCTGAAATTGGAAAGGAGAAATCAACAAAGAGGTCAAGGCCCGATTTGTTTCATAATAGAAAAAAATTAAAACTAAAAGTTAAACTAAATTAAATCAATGTCCGTAAAAATCCTATGATATGTAGATTTGTGGTTTCAGGGCTTAAAACTTATTACACCAGTTTAATCGATTTTATATAACCAAATAAAAGGTTGGCTTAAACCTAAATATGTTAAAGTTTTTAACTTTCGATTTCAGTTACGAAAGTTTTACGTTTTCATCAAATTTCCTCTCAGGTTTTTCATAACACAACTTATCTCTGTGTAGCATACCTCTTTCCATAATACATGGGATTTGGTTTAATCAAACCTTCTTTCATTTGTAGCTAGCTGCTAAAAGTTTTCTTTATAATGTCTGTTTGCCTGGGACAGACTTACCGCAGAAAGTTTTTATTTTTCCGGGATATTAAAATCTTGGTACATACATGTGTGGGAAAAGTGTGGTAAAATGGTTTTGCTGAATTAGATTATTATTTCATTCCGTTATTTTGGAAGAGATGTTAATATAGTGAGGGTAGGGCTTGAGGTGGGAAAGCTACTATAGAAGCTGACTTGTTTTAATTGTGTGGTTTTCGAAGACTGTATTCATTTTCTATGTAACGGCTTCTGGGGTTATGGCTTCAAAATTAATATTTTGTGTGTAAACACGGGTGATAAGCCCAAGGATATGTGAAATTCGACCTCATGAGATCTGTATTTTTGGAGCAGGGAGCTTTGCTACTGCGCTGCCGAGGAACCACTTTAAGTTATTGAGGTATAATATATGAAAACGCCTTTGAAAGAAAAGTCCTCAGTAGAATCCTCGGACCTGTGAGGGAAGACTCGATCTACAGAATACGATACAATAGAGCCATCATCAATATAATAATAATAATATTTATTCATTGATAATTTTGATTATAAACTTGTGTTATAAATAACCAGAGATCAGACAGTAGTCTTTACATCTTTGCTTTGAAGGGTATTTTTATTACATATACATAAGTATTCCGAATTCTTTTGAAATTGGTGTAACGGTGTGATAGGAAAATTCAGATAAAAACCTATTTTTATTCAGTTATATAAAGGTTTTTATTAAGAGCGCTCCAACGATTATTTAGATAGAAAATTTGGATAATTTTCAAACGCTGTTCAAGTGTGTATCGGTCCATGATGAAATGTATACTAATGAAGTTTATAAATGTCAAGAGAATGAAAAAAAATATGGCGTCGTTCGCAGTCCCTATTGGAAAAAAGTTGGAGCGCACCTATTGAAAAACCCTGAACTAACTTAAAGAAGCCATCTTCAATAATTCAGAAGTATCGATCCTTATAAAATTCAAGAAGCTACAATGGGCTGGTCATGTGAAGTGGATGGCTGAAGGACGAATCCCCAAATGCACACTAGAAGGAAAGTTTATGGACAAAGACCAGTTGGAGAACTGCGCTCGGAGGACACTATTGACGCAGACAGCAAATCACTGCTAAGATTCATAAACTGGAGGACGCATTCATTGAACTGAGAAGGCTGGAGGCGTCACATTCAGGAGGTCAAGGTCTGAACTGTAGCGCCAACGGAAAGGTAAAAGGTATAACAGATGAAGAACTTTTCCAGGAACACTTACTTATTCATAGAACTGTTGCGTTTTTTGCTTGTCCAGTTCTCGAGGTATCGTGCGTAACAAATTTGGATTTTTGACTCTCACTGAATAAAAATGAAATATAAATTGTTTTATCCGAGGATTATTAGCTTTGATTAATCTTATAGTAGGTATAACAAAAAACATGGAAAGAATATGTACCAGTAAAAACATGTTTTGTACTTTGTACAATGTGTACATGTTACGATTACTTTATTATTCTAACACCACCGATTTCCAGGCACTTGAATTTAATCTTGCCGAATGATTTTTATTCACTTTATCATGATTTCCGCATCAGTGAATTGCTCCAATTTTATGACCGTATAAAATAGTCGTAAAATGAAGTTTAACCTCAGGATTAAAGGCAAGTGCTTATAAATGGGATAATACGTGGTACTGCTACGGGTGTTTTATGTATGACTTAAGAAACTTGAATGCATGCCCAGCAAGTTCGGTGAAATAATTTTAGTTACTTTTGTATTGTATTTATTTGTTTTATAAGGTTCACAACATTGAAAGGAGGAGGTAAAGTTTATTCCTTTCCATGTTTATATAAATATTTTGTATACCCACCGATGAATGTTGAAGACTGTATCTTACAAGGAGCTATTCTAGTGACTAAATTAATTTTTCGTCGCTACTATTTGTCTGTACAAATGCTAATATCGCTGGTAGATAGTAGATTACACCTCAGCCAGGACGATACCTTTTTGATCTCCATAAGCTCTGACTGATAAGGCACTACAGTGGTCCGGAAGACGGGAAAAGAAGCTAATATTAAGTATACCGCCGAAAACACCTCCAAACACCCCATCTTCAGCCACCATCGGTGGCTGAATGTAGACGGACTACCCTGGACAGTATCCATTTCCCATTCTAGACGGGTTAGGATAGTTGTTAGGAGATTTTTATACTCCAGGTCAAAAATATTACAGAGTATTATTCAGATCAAAAAGTTTGTAAGGCATAAAAGGAAGCTTCGAACGAAAAATGTTATACAGATATTATCTTATCCTTAGTTATGACCAAACACTCTAAATATGCTTGATTACTGACTGTCCGTCCATTTATCCGCACGATGGCTTAAGAACGCGTTGACCTAGAAAATTGAAATTTTCCACAACCTGCAAAATGGAAGGAGTACGACTAAGTTCGTTAATAGGGGACATATTTTCACTGTTTCAGGTACATAATATATATATATACCACCTTCAAAAAGTTCCCGGAATAACCACCGTATGGCGCTTTTATTGTTCCGATTTGAGTTCTATTTTTTTGTTAAGTTGGTACATCTGTTATTGACATTCCCACTAAATCTTAGCGTCTTAGCTTGACATTTGCAAAAGTTACGTAGCCAAGAGTTTGATCGAGGTAGTATGTCTTTAAGACACGTATTAACGATTATAGGCTGAATGCTTTAAGTGAAGAGCTTTAAATTTAAGACACATAATGTTTGAAGAAAAAAAAACAAGGATATAGTGGAAATCTGTGTAGCAGCTTACAGAAGTCCTTCGAGCAAGTGTGTAAGTTATAGAATCCACTATGACTCAAGAACGTGTTAATATAGAAAGTAAAAATGTTACTGGAATTTATTTTAAGGCAATTGATAGACTGGGTTCATTAATAAGTAATACGGCACTAAAACTCAATGCAACAAAGAAGTTTAGGCAACTCAAGGCAACTTTAGGTAGGTACCTTACCTTGGTAGACATCTCAAAAACAATCTGAAAAAATTTGAAAAAAGGAAAACCTGGCTGTCCGTTTGACCGCCGTACGCAAATTCTTTTAAGGGCTTGTGGCTCCTAAACTGTACATATTAGCTATTAGGTTTAGATTGGTTTGACTCTTTTAAGTGGACACTTGTAGCACTGTTTTTTAACATAGAGACCCTGTCATTTATTTTCTTAAAATATATTAAAAAGTTGTCCAGGCAATACCAGACACTCTTTTTAAAAATCACAAAAAAGTAAAATAAATTTGATACCTCAACATACCTTAAAGATATGACGAAATTCGTGAATTGTTTAAAAAAAAACTTCAACGAACAATTTTTTTACATCAATTTTGTAATCTAATACAAATCTGGCCTTGTTTTTGCTTAAATTCCTTCTGGAGTACATCTATACATATACGCATAAGGTTTCAACTTTATAGCATGAGCCCTTCCTGAAATACAAAACAATACTCCCACCACCTTATCTCCTCGTATCATCACATCCGCTCCTCCAAGTTTGATGGTATGAACACTGATTTTGCTTTGTTGAAAAATTGTTATCTCGTATCCTCTTACTTTTGCCGTACATTTCAAACCACAAAAATATTATCAGATCCGCTTGAGTCTCTACATACATACACAAACCAAATTCTATTTTTCTTGTTCAATTCGGTCGCAAGATATTGTGATCAAAAGTTTTTCACCCCCAGCCTCACCACCAACTCTTAAAAATTTTAGTTATATTTTTGGCTCCAAGTATGCCTTAAAAAATTACGAAGTTTCAGTCTTCTGGCATAAACTGGAGATATGATTTTTAGAATTTTGCCAGGTTTCCATCGTTTCGGACGCATTGTTTCCCCCATTCCCTGCAACAGCCCTCCAGAAATATATTTGTTTGCAAATATGGGTTCACCATCATAGTTCTAAGTAAATTCCTAGCATCAGCCCCATACATTTAGTGCTGTGTAAAGAAACCAAGACGACGCTTTTAGGCATTTATTCACATATTAACTTCACAGACACATTCTGAACATCTACCCAAAAAATAATTAAGTTGTGCCCAGGCTAAATATTTTATTCATTTTTCCTTCAACTACAGAAATCATAGAGAATATAATATCGACATTACTCGTTAGAGGTTGAACATAAATACTCTGAAAACGATTCTTAGCCGACTCCTTTAAAGTAAATAAAAATCGATATCTAATCAGACCTAAGAAATATGTCGGAAGTCGTGAAAACGTTCACTAACACTTTACACCTTCTTAGGCCCGTTCCTACGATCGTCAGTAACGTTCTAACTGAAACTTTAACTGACAGATGCTCATACGAAACTTACAGTCAAAGTTCTGGTTAAATTTTAACTGAAGGTCGTAATAACGGCCCTTAGTGATTGCATTTCGCAAAATACCGAAAATAATTTTAAGATCATTATATATAAAGCCCTAGAAGTACAAACCCTATTCGATATTATTAAACCTAAGAGATTTTTCGGAATTCATGAAAACTTGACCAACACTTAACACCCTCTAGTGGGTCAACAAATACTTAAATCCCTTTATATATAAAGCCTTTAGAAGTAAAAGCGGATTCGATATCTCATCAGACCTAAGAAATATATGGAAATTCGTAACAACGTTCACGAACACTTTATACAATCTTAGGCCCGTTCCTACAATCGTCAGTTAAATTTTAACCAGAACTTTAACTGCAAGTTTTGTATGAAAATCTGTCAGTTAAAGTTCCAGTTAGAACGTTGCTGACGATCGTGGGAACGGGCCTTAGGGATTGAATATCGAAAAATATGGAAAACTGTGTCTAGACTCTTATATGAATAGCCCGCAGATGAAAAATGAATTTGATATCTAGACATGGCTAAAAGATATGACGAAATTCGTGAAAATGTAGAAAATTAAGCTTAGATGGTAATTTATTTTTCTCCACGTTTCAAGAATCGCTCACGCTGTAAAGTTGCAATTCGAAATCTAAGAAGTAGTAAAATTTTGTCTGGATGGAGATAAGCCGAAAAAAAATTAAATTAAAGATTAGTTTAATTTTCATAGATTGTGCTCGGGGACAACTCATTTAAAGTAGGGCGATTTCAGCTTTTATGGCGTGAAAGAGCGAAGGATTCGAAGAAAACCTTTGAATTCATATATTAAAAAAATTGCCTATACCGCAAAGAAGAAACAAGTAAATAAATTCTTAAGATCAGTTATACGCAAGCTGTTCCATTTCACTTTCATTGTTAAATCATAGACCTTCATTTTTTTGAACCCAACTCCTTCTAATTATTAAAAACACATAGTACACTTGAAAGACTTAGAAAATATATAAATCGTGCTTCACATGAAAATCTTTTCATGTATGCTCACGTGTGCACTCTCTTACAAAAATTAAGTGCACTTTTGTAACGGAAAAGTATAGGCTTTATTTTATTCATCGTACATCTCTCTTCCGAAAAAGGAGAAATTTGCCTAACAATACGATACCCCATCAGTTAGTACATGTATAGCGAGTCACTTAACACCTATAGTACTCGTATCTGCAGGTACTAGGAAGTATTAGCTTTGAACGTATGTTACAGCTTACATACGAGGACAATGTGCAGCACAGGAAATCATTTTTGTCCAGTTCTATCCCCTGAAGGACGAAACCATGCTGAATTGCTGAGTTGTCGCCATTCGCGCCATCTGCTTCTTCGCAACGTTAGTTCCAAACTGGAGTAATCCAACAGAATAGGGGTGTGCTGTATTATACAGGACCCTCGGATCTAGGACGACATATCCAACGACGACCACAAAGCGACCAGAAGATCAAGACACGCGAGATGAAAAACTTTCAACTTGGAAATTTCTCATGAAACTTTTCCCTGATTCCTGGCTGGCGTGTACCGTTGAGGTGGGATGGTTGGAGGTGGATGAATGCAGGTGGATGGTACCTCATACTAACCGAGTCCTTTTTGCATAACATTCTCTAGCCCACTTTAGCCAGCTGTTTCATTTCAATTTACACTTTCTTTAGTTCCCTAGACTTAAGTGATATGTGGAGGCAATATGCGGGTAGGCTACACGTTAAACTGTAGGTACTTCAGGTGGTAGGTATAGGATACTTTAGACGGTATATGGGTAACTTCTTGTGATTGCTCTGTTCTGTTTGCGACATTATCCAAACTGATGGAGTATGGCGCTGGATCTCGGAATGTAATCACGCGCCCTTTATACACACAGTAAAGCTTTGCATAATAAAAATAGCGCACATTTTGGAAGCTCCTGGTTTTATGCGGCGGACATCAGAAACATGCCAGAAGCTTTAATGCGTGTATGTGTATGCGGGATTTGAGTATGGAATACTCCTTCCGTTCTCGTAGCCAGGTTTCATTGTAGTTAGCCATAAAAACGTATGTACATTTGTTTGTTTTTTTTCGAAAATCGAGTTCAGTGCAAATTGAGACATTGGCTGGTAAGGATGCCATCAGTGATTCGAAACGCGCGTAACAGTCGATTCAAAAATTCTGCTGGAAAATAGTCCTGCCGCAGGACTCTTGGCTGGATAAAAATCGCGAAAGTAGAAGGTGTAACGATTATTGCACCCAGTTTGATTGTATCTTTGAAAATCGGGACTATAGGACGACCCTTGTTTTAGGAGGGTACGTACGTCCGAATCGTTCGGTATTTCGGTGTCGTCCTTTAGGTGCACAGTGTAGGTGTGCATATGAGGAGCAAAAAAAAAAAACAAATTCGGTCTGGTTTTTGGGTTAATTCTGGAGGTATATTTCGGCCGGGGTCGTGGTTGTTATTCTCGCAGATCTTCCAGTTTATTGTCTAAGATTTGTTTGTTTCGCCTGCGAAAAAGGCAGTTTTCGTGAACAGTGCGTGCGAATCAAATAAGAGTGGTGTCAACACACAGTGCTAGATTCTAAGTTTGCCCAAGGAGAAGATAGTATCCTACAGAATAGTGTTGTTTATGTCGTAAATTTTTAGAAAGTTCAATCACAGCGTTCCAGGATCTGAAATACCGAGTATCCACTCAATCACTGTGCGTCTTTTCCTTAGTATCGTTACTATGATGCTGCTTGTTATCTAGGTCCTGGACGATTGCTCCAATCGGGGAGAAAGGAAATTTGAAGAGATACGAAAAGTAAAAGTCCTGACTGTGCAAACTATATAGTTTTTATGCCGCTAGTTGTGCTGAACTTGAAGAAAATACTGGGCCATAAAAGAAATCGATTTAATGAAAATACAAAGCGGCTGCGGGAAAAAAATTAGTAGAGGAACATAAAACCAGCGTATGTTGTTAGGATGCGTTGTCCGCATTGGTAGTCTATCCGTTTTTAAATCCATCAAAAAAAAGGAAATCCGAAATAAAATCACCAACGTCGAATATCATTACCAGGATTTTTTCTCCTTAAGCGTACGCCTTGTCGGATTGATAAAGACCCAGAATCAGGATATCAACAATTCACGTCTAATTTACCGGAGGAGTGGGTTGGTCTCATCTTATCCTTCCGTCCTCCTCGTATAGTCGTCATCTCCATCATCATCATTATCGGCAGTAGCAGCACCAGCAGAAACGTTCATCGGGTCCTTGCTATCGTCATCGTTTTGTTGTGGCATGAAATACGTATTCTGAGCATGACTAGCTGCTATAGAATACTCGTCGGAATCATCAGGTGAGCAAGTATTGTATATATGTATGTGTACGTACTCCTACCTTCCGCACTTACCAATCCACGTAGCCGACAATAGCCATTAAAGATGTGTACCTATAGCTTTCAGGTGTTTCAAGCTTTTTTTTTTTTTTGTAAAGCAGTTTACTAGAGTCTGGGTCCATTTCGAATACTGAATACCACCTGTTCCACTTAGGGTCCTTAAACTTCCTGCTCTAGTCCCATAAAAACTCTAAGCCGCCACAAAATGCTATATAGAGGCCACTTATTTTTTGGCATACGATACGCTCCTTTGGCATGTGTATGAGTGTGTATTTGTTCTATATTTTTGGTTCGGTTCCAACCTAGTCAACAGGTGACTCTGTATGCTGAAACCACACTGTACATATTTACGCGATATCAGTTTTCCGATTTGTGGTGTGTATCGCGTTATATTGGAATCGTTTGAAAAAAAATCCTTTCACGGTTTCGAACAATTGAACTAGAGAACCGAAGTGGTTTGAATATCGTTAATATGCGATAGAAATATGTGGTGTCAGAAGTGGGATTTTCTGTTGCCGAAACAATACCAACCACGCCATCTGCCACTTTAACTTTTATAGAAGTTTCAAAGTCAGTGCGGGCTATCAACCGTTCGTATTATTTACAGATGTGCTCTTTGAGATTTTTGTTGTAGGTACCTTACATATGTATGAGAAGAATAGCACCTGGCTGTCTGGTTTTTTATTTTGATACGCAAAATCGTAAAAAAACACTTAGTCGGTGAAGAGGCAGAAAAGTTTGGCAGGATATTTTCGTTTGTATAGTCGCTAACGTCGACAGTTTGTTGTAATTTGGAGCGCTTTACGCTGAAACTATGCAAATTTTGTGGATTTTTCGGAATGAGAAAGGACAATGTGATTTTATGTGTTGAGTTTTAAAGCGTAAAGCTAATGTTTAATTTATGTAAATAGCATTAAATAACATATAGCTGAGAAAGAGATTACGAACAGGCGGTTATTTCGTGTGATTGTAGAAAAGTGAATTACGGCGGTCTACATCATTCATTACAAAAGGATATAAATCCCATGCATATGACAGTAACGGAAAGATGAGATATGATGCTTGGTCAGAGACAAGTAAGGATGGAAATTGCGCTTGATGGAACGCTTAGACGATTGGAGTTCGTTTCACATACGTTCAAATGGATGATAAAGGAAGAATGATAAAGGGTTATTAAATAGATATATATAACAAGTTTGTATCTTAATACAAACGTACCATTAAGCTTTTTTGATGGTCTGTCAATGTCAAAACGTCAGTCAAGGCTTACATTTATATCATAGTGAAGTGCACGAACGAGTAATGTTTGGGAATCATTAAAAACTAGTAGTCTGGATGGCTGGCTGGGTGGAGTTGGTGGTCACAACTTTGAGAGGGTTAACCCCAACTTTCGGTCGTAATAATCGTCCAGTGGATAAATTCGAGTCAACATACTATTGAATGTTCCTATGACAGTAAGACATCGCACTGGTTGAAGTACCGAAAATATCGCCGTAAGTGCTTCAGTTGAAAATGGACCAAATCAGTCGATTCCACGTTGGAATTGGAATTGAGGCGATTTTTTTGTTTGTTTGGTGTGGGGAAGACACGTAGAAAAGCACCGCAATTTGGGCATACTGGCCAAAATGGCCCATTATACTCGAATCACCCAGTCTCTACCCGAACATTTTCATCCATTCCACGAATTTGAAAGGCTGATATAGAGAGGTAGAACGAAGTTCATCCATCCTCATAACATCAAAGCCGTATACGTGCATTCTCGCAAAAGAGTTTCGAGAAGAAAATGTTCCGTTGTGTCATCGCTCTCAAGTAGTGCACATGCCACCTCTTGTTGCTTCTGCCTGGGGGCAGATTGACCTACACCCTTACAATTCCATATTCACTTAAGAACTAAACCCTCTTGATAACTTGAAGCTCCAAAACTTCTCCGATTGGGAAGGAAATCCTCAATTTCATTGTAAAATCATCTTCAGCGATTAAGCTCGTTTTAGAAATTTTGGCTTTATCAATAAGCAAAAAATGTGTTATGGGAATAACATGGAGGCTATTTGGAACGTAATTTTTTAGGTTGTAAGTTGAATTGTTACCTATACCGTTTTTCAGCATTAAACGGGTTCCGGGCTTCTCCCCAAAAAATAATAAAGTTCCGCCTGTTGGCAGATTTTTTTTTAATTATTTACGTATTCTTTTTATCAATAGAAGAGTCCATGGAAATAAAAACGAATTCGATTACTAGCCTAAAATATTTTCGGAGTTCGTGAAAACTTGAACAATACCTTACAACCGCAGGGGGTTCGATATTGAAAAATACTTAAATCATTTTTCTCCCCGACTTTATTTAAAGCTTTTAAATGTGGAAGTGAATCAAAATCTCAATAGAGCTAAGAAATGTATGGGAATTCGTAAATATGTAAGAAACCGTTTTATACCCTATCGAAAAATTTTGAAGAAAATTTCTAGGCACTTATATAGAACTCGCAGAAGTAAAATTGCTTTGATAGCTCGATATTTCTAAAAGACTTAACGAAATTCGTGAAAATGTGTGACACACATTCACGCATATTTTTTTTACTCGACCTCTGAATGCCAATTAAAGTCTGAACTTTTTTTTTTGCTTTGACTATTCTAGTAGTTCATCTTTGTGCATACATACGAACTAAGTTTCAACTTTCTAGCATAAACCTTTAATGAGATATAAAAAATCATCCCCACCCCCATACCTTGCTAACCCTATCAAAGATCTTATTTGCCAAGGGTGTATCTATAGTTGTTCTATATAGTCCTAAAGTCTTAACTTTCCATTCTTGTCTTTACATTTGTTGAGAAATAAATATCATAATGTGTTCCTTTTCACACTCTTTCGTCATCACCTCCAACACCCACACCCCCAAATTATATTTTTGAGAAAAGAAAATCAGGATGTTTTCCTTTTCACCTTCCAACACCCACACCCCCAAAATGTTCTATCCTAGAGGTCCACTAGCCCCAAATCCTATAAAATTTCCAAGATCAGATCTATTACTGCTTTTAAAATATAAAAATATATAAATATATTTTCTAAAAATTGCTATCCCGCCACTTTCATGCTCCACCTCTCCCGCAAAAAAAAAATTACATTCAGCATACTACACTTATGATCCTATATAACAATCCAATTTTAATCTATCTTGTGCAATTGGTTCGGAAGATATTGTAATCCAAAGTTTTTCACCCCCCCCCCCCTCCCTCCCACATAAAAATGTCAGCCCTTGCCTAATTTTGAAGTATCTCTTAAGACAACCGCAAAGTCTCATAAATTTTTTTTTTCTAAAATGCTCTCCTTCTCTCCCTCATACCCCCAAAAGAAACCACTCGTAGGGGTTCACCCATTCTATCCACCTTACAAATTTCAACTTAATATCTCTAGGGTAAGCTTACTTACTTACGATGGCGCTACGGTCCAAACCGGACCTTGGCCGCCTCCAGCCATCTCGGCTCAGTGACCGCGTCCTCCAGTTTCTACATCTTAGAAGTGTGAGCTACGCGTCTTCAAATGGTTTTGCGTACGGTGTACGGCAGATAGCGGACAGACGGACATATTTTTTCCTCCCTCCTACTTTTTTACCCTTTTAACCTTCGCACGCCAATGATAATTTTATTTCTTTAAACAAAACTGCTTTCTAGCATAAGCCGTTCTGAAGATGAGAAAAATCCCTCCCAGATATTGTTACCATTTTTGGAAAGACTATCGATTCTTTTGTCTGGCCTTATTTATTTGGACTGGAGTTTACAGGAAGAAGTCGTTAAAAACATTGGATCGATTAGGTTAAAACTATCAACCAGAATATTATGTTGTGGCGAAGCATTGTTTCTGCCCTATAGCACCATCGACTATTACATATAAAGAAGAAAAGTGACGGACAAAGGACAGAACCTTGAGTGATGCCAGCATGATGAAATTATATCATCTTTAAATATTAGATAAAAGTCCAATCTAAGTAGCAGAAGTGATATGAAAGCCAATTTAATTAACTACTCAAGTAGTGCCGGGCACTCTTTTGAAGAAATATTTTTCGATAGTGAACTGTTCAGCTCCTTCAGCGATTTTTTTAAAGTATCGGAAACGAATCATTGTCTCACCTCGTGAAAGAAATTCGTAGTAGAGAATACCTTTCATTTAAAGAAAACAGAAGGACATGACCTAATCATTCCCCCACTCTACATTTTCCCACTTCTTCACTCTTCAACGAAGTCGACCAATTTATTATATGTAAGTGGCTCTACTATCCTATTTGCATATATAAATAATATCTTTCAACTTCCTACCATAAACAGTCACGCGATTCTTGAGATTTTAGCTCACATCCCATCCCTTAAAAATTAACAACATAAAGATAATTAACTACTGAGTCTTCTCATGTTAAAAAATTTCAATTTAGTATCTCAACGAATTTGTGAGGTGCAAGTTTTTAAACGAGTTTGTGTGTCGTTCAGTGTACAGTGCGGACGGGAAATTTTTTGAGTATAAAGGGCTAAAGAATTATTAAAAAAGATGAGATTAAATTCAAAATTAAAATATACCTATACTACTATGACCATTCCCAGGAAGTCTTCTAATACAGAAGTGCGGTGTTAGGATTCAACATAGTCAGCGGATTACAATCCTTGACAGTTGGGTAAAGAAGGAAAAAGTTTCTGGGAACAGCAAGAAAGTGCTCTGGGACAGTGTCGTTGTTACAAAAAGTACAAAAGTAAGTCCTTGCCAGACCTACATTCCTCAGAAAAATAAAAATTTTTTCTTAACTTTGAATTTCTCCACTAACAACGACTATTTGAGTGTACCCTCCAACAAAAAACAAATTGACATGAAACGAGAGAAAAACTATTAAGTTTCATTTCCGCATCCTTCGACAAATAGACAAAAAATTCCAGCTTGACACGACTTCTACTCCTATCACGATATCACGGGAATAAAGGTCATCCGAGGCAGACGAGGAATCCCATGACTTATCCAATGTTCGACGTCGCAGCAAAACCAGACTTCAAAAGGAGCAGTAGACGTTGTATTAAAATCGCTGCAGGACGACGAAAAGGACACAGCTCCATGGTCCAGAGACGAACAGGATAACGAACTAAACGATGTCGTAGCTCGGCGACCATCTGGTACTAGTACATGGCCAATCTGAGCTCTGTACGAACGAACCGAAAAGGACTCGATATAAATAATTACCGGTAGCATGTAGCAGTGTGTGACAGGTGAAAAATAGCTGGCAGTAGTTCGCGTACGGAGAGCCGTCACCTCTCGAGTATCCACCGGTTTGATGTCCTGCGCACTGGACACTCACTGTCGAGTGCGGCCTTTGAAGCATCGTGCAATTTGGGGCAAGGTATACACGGGGCTATAGAATTTGAATTCGGGACATGGACTCTTCGTGCAGGAGTTAACCCAAGTCATCTGGCACGGAACAGGACACATCAGATATCAGAGAACTGCTAAAACTCAGACGTAGCTCAATCCCGGATCTGAAGGATTTTGATACCGTTCCTGTTCTACACCACTCCAAAAACATTGTACACAGTGCGATTTCTTGGCCAAAGAACGTTCCTTCAGCCCCCCGCCCCTCCGTCCATCAAATAGTCCTGCCAACCTTCACATTATTCGGAAGCTTCCGTCCGATTTTTGTTTGTGGAAGGATTTCAAGGTATAGGTGCGCACCCCGTCCAGGTATACGGACGTACGCTTTTACACATTCTAAAAACAATCAACGCTCCAGCGAGAAAACTTATTAAAAATTCATCCGAGATTAGTTTGAAGAACTTTTGCTATGTGCTCCATTTGGCTCCTGGTTCGGCATATTAAAGCTGTTGTGGCGTTTCGTCCTGATACGCCGTCTCGTCTCCCCGAACACATTTCGCAACATAGTGGAACGTTACTAAACGAAATCAATAACAAGGATTCTGAAATGAGGATACGCATTCAGGTGGTGATGGTAGTGCTACCGGACCGCTTCGACGAAAAAAATTAATCGAAATTATCAAGGAAACTCGCAGAAGGAGCCTACGATTGATACTTAAAAATGTCCTTGCTTTAAAGTGGGGTGAGGAAGAGTCAAAGACTGGTAATTGAATCATCGGAATGATAATAAATTTGTTATTTGTCGATTATTTTCATGATTTGCTTATTGTTGGTCAAATTGAAATTTCAGATTTATTGTCATTTCCTTTGTGGTTTAATTATCATTGGAAAATTTGAGATAATTATTTCCGCAGTTGATGTTAATGAGGTTGTAAACAGGTAATGGAAGAGTGATTGTAATTTATGGGGAAAGAGTAGAGTTTTAACACCAGTTTTGATGAAACGATCCCCTTCTTGAAGACATTCTCGGAATAGTTAGAAGATATTTCCAGTTCAGAGTTGCTTAATATTGTTGCGAGCAAGTAAAATAATTCGGTTAAAATAAAACAAGTGATTATTTATTAATTCGCACTTAGTTCGATTGTACGTGAAGATTCGATCGGGTGAACTTTCTCGAACGCTTCAGATCGTTCGATCGGGTGAACTTTCTCGAACGCTTCAGATCGTTCGATTTTTGTTGGTGTCTTCGATTTGTTCCACTCTTGACGAAGCTCTGTTTGGTTGAGTTTTTTTCCGCTAGGTGTCTGGTTGTTGTTTCCATGATTCGTAACAGATCGAGTTGCGGAGTTGTCAGACTTGCACGTAACAGTATCTTTCAAACCCTTTAAATTTCTGTTTTTTGTTAATAGTAAATTTTAGTGGAGTGGAATGGTTAAGCGTTTTGGACGATAAATTTTCAATTCTATATCTCAGAAACCGCTTAAGCTAGAAGAGTGAGACTTGAGATTTTTGTGGAGCTTTGATAGTGCATTTGCAAAAAAATTTCGGTACGTCGATGAGTGTGGGAGTGGGGAAAAAACAATGTGTTTGAATGGCTTTAGACATAAGATCGAAAAATTTTAAAATCCATATCTTCTCAACCGTTGTTACCACAAAATTAAAACTTGATGATTGTTTGCAGGTATACTAGGAAAATAGATTGAAATTTGAATTCTGAGGGGAAATGGGTGAAAATGCTTAGATTTCGATATCTTTCGCACCAAGTACTTACATTTTGAGATAGGTAAATAAATAGTTAGCTGAAAGTATACTTTTTAGAGAGGGGAGGGGCCAGTGGAGCATGGTGAAGAGGGAGGGGGATGTTTTCCAACAAAACTTATCACGAATCTCAAGAACTCCTACAAACAGGATCTTATAATTTATATGGAAGAGGCCTGATGGACCTCCTAGTAGGAAAAAAATTGACGGTAGGGTGTAAGGGGCGAAGCATGTTGATTTTAATATCTAGAGAACCTCTAATCATAGAACTCTGACACTTCGAAAATAAATATACCTGTAGTGTTAGCATATTCTAGAAATAAAATTTTAAATAGGGACAGAATGAAGTATTTTTCCTATTGCTGGAATGGCTTATGCTAAAACCTAGAAACTTGTTGAGTATATGAAGATGTACAAAGAAAGTAGTTTGAGTATACAAAATTGCATATCTCCATTTGCCTGAGGAGCTGAGGGGGAAAAAAATTGGTAGTGAAAATGGGGTGCATAAGTTTTTTTTCACGAATTTCTTCATATCTTTTAGGTGTTCTGAAATATTAAATTAATTTCAACGAGTTCTTCAGATAAATGTCTAGAAAATATATTCAGGATTTTTTATTATTATTAAATATCAAATTGATTTTTAGTTGAAAAATCGCAGGTAGCACTAAAATATCAAATTCATTTTTAATTCCACCAACTTTATTATAATCACCTGTAAACTTATTTTAAGATTTTTGGGTGTTTAACCTCCAAACTGGCTTGTGACTTACATACATTTTCTCGAATTCCACCATATCTCTTAGATCTGAGGAAATATGGAATGAATTTTAACTTTCTTGTGCTTGTCATATAATCGTCTAAAAATTGATATCCCGATTTTTTGATATCCAACCTGCAAAGGGATGTAGCATATGTTTTAAAAATTTTGACTGTATCTTTTTAATGATATACGTATGTATGTAAATGATATTTTACTTCCACGAACTTTTGTATAATTTTCTAAAAATTTATTTAAGTTTTTTTTTATGTTCAATCCGCCAGGGGATGATGTGGTTGCATACGTTTACCATATATTAATTCCATCATCCCTTTTAGATCTTAGATGAGATTTCGAATTGAATTCCTCAAGCTTTCTACATATAAACACCTAAAAATAATTTCACAATTTTTGGATAATTAACCCCTGCGAAGTATCAAGGGATTCCATACGTGCTCACAAATTTTTCAATATCTCTTAGCTCTGATGAGATATCGAATTAGTGCTATTTTTTCCACGCTTTTTATGCAACCAACTAAAAACTTATTTCTCAATTTAACAAAATTCAACCCCAAGTCGATTTAATGGAATTGTATACATTTTCACGAATTTCGTCATATGTCTTAGGTGTTATAAGGTAGCTTTTTTTTAGTTCTGTTGGCAAATTTAATTTTTTTAATATTCAAACCTGAAAGAAAGATAAAGAGGTTAGGTAGATTTTTGGTGTACAAGGGCTGTTTATATGAATAGTTGTAGAAACATGTTTATTTTTAATATATTTTTACTTCTACGGGCTTTTTATTCATTTTAATGTTTGTGTAATGAACCGCCGAGGAATGTTGAAAGTTGTGTCTTACAAGGAGCTGTTCTGATGACAAAATTAATTTTACAAAAAATTTCCCTGACTAGAAACAAACGATGTTACATTTTAACTTTGGCCGCGTCCCAGATAGACTATTGGCAGATTTTTTTAGATGATGTAAGGCAAAACAAGAAGTTCGATGTTTTTATCTTTCTATGGTATTTAGTTAGTAATAAAATCGCCAACTATGTAGGTACGTGAAAAACGTTAAGCGAAATTTTCAATCAATATCCACTCGATAAGTGTTGGTTCATACAAAAGTCCTTTCAATGAGTTCAGTATTTCACCTAGTCAATTAAAAACCATAATACATATCATACGAATAGCGCGGTATGTTCTTGAATTTTTTTAAATATATACACAACATTCCAAAATCCATATTTATTTATTTCTACGGCCTAGAGATTAAATCGTAATCCGTTGCATTGCTCACGAAAACAACAAACATGTTGTTCAGCCTTCGTAAAAATTCCCACAGGATCAAAGACGGTGCTCGTAAAGTTTAACGTCAAAAAACTGCGCCCGTTGATTTTAAGCATGTTTATCTGGCGCATAATTGAAATTTTTTTTTATTAGTCTTTAAGAAAAAGAAATGAGTAAACATCGGCGGTGTATCGTAAAAACATTTCCGCGGCATACCATCCGCTAATGGATTTCAAATAACAAAATCGAACGGACAAAATCGATTACCTAAAATAAAAAAAAATCGTATCAGATCAACAAGTTAAGCACCCATGTATCAGCCATATGTGATACCTACATATATGTGATGCTTACCGATTCACTCACCATTAGTGGTATCGTTAATTCGGAAAGAAAAAGTTACAGTGCCCGCAAAACGGTAATAAACGGGAAATTTGCGGAAAAAAATTGTTTCCGATTGATTTGACTGTCCATCTGCTCGGCTTCAACATTCAAAAATTTATGAAAAAAGGGAAAATATATGAATATACCAGCATAACGCCATTAATAAAATTTATTGATCGATAAAATTAGGTTATTTGAATTTTGTCCGCTGTTCTATCTGTAAAACACATAGTAAAATTCGATATTTATGATTGGAAAATTGAGTAATTTGGAAGCAGTATTTGTTCGAATGAGGAGTCGATGCCAACGAATAATGGGATTATTGTGGGCTTATAAGTCGTTAGTGGTCTAATAACTTAATATATCACAATTTCGGGGTGAAGAAGTTTTTAAGTTGGTATATCGTTTCGACTAGAAGTAGTCTTAAGCATATTAAGTTCATTGTAGGGACTGCCTCGATAGCATAGTGTGATCTAGTTTGTGTATCATTCAAGGGAAAAAAAACGTTGTCCGCCTAACCGCCGCGCCGTACACCAACGCGTTTGATGGCTCGTAATTCCTAAACTCTTTGAGCTATTTAGTTAAAATTTTCTTAGTGGGTTGATTGGTTGGACTACTTTAAGTAGCCTCCTTGAGGGTGTGATATGAGGACGAACATCCCCTTTTATATGAAAAATGTTGATTTCCTTGTTAAAACTGGTGCCTTTATAGCATATGAAGCTGTTTGGTCGGCGCATTCATTTCCTAAGATCCCTACATGGCCTGGAATCCAGCTTAATTTGAGTTTAGCCTGGTGTACTGTCAGCTTGTTTCTGATTTCATTTGCAAGGTGATTTTTACAATTTAAGTTGGCGGATGTCCTTAGGACCGATAAGTTGTCCGTGCATATACAAAATTTTGCCGGTATTTTTTATTCCGAAGTCTATTGCATCTATTACTTTTTTGACCTCCGCTGTAAAGACCGAGCAAAAGGGATGGAGTAGTCTCAGGAACCGCTTACGCTAAGAAGTTAAAACTTTAAATAGAGCTACGATAGGGGGGTTGGGTTATGTGGTGGCCCATCGATAAGGCCTATTAGATAAGCGCTGGTTGTGCCATTTTGTGCTAGAACTCATTTAACCTGAAGATCAATAGAATTAATTGTCGGTGTTATTAAAGATCGGTTCGGTTAGTACTTGTAGGCGCTGGTTACAGCCGGACAACCGTCAATGAAATTGTAAATATCCTCCCTCTCATTTGCATCCCGACAGCTGAGAAATGTACGTTAAAGGACTATCTTTAAGGTACTCTTATATGAGCGACTAAGATTACAGCAGATTGCAGCAATATTTGTCAATTTTGACGTCATATTGCTGAATTGTGATGAACGATGTTGACCAATATCTAACTATTCAGCAATAAGGGCTTACACTACCAACTCAGTCTATGAACAAACGAAAGAAAACTTAACAAACAAATATAAAACTTAAAATAAAACTTTGATTGACTATGAAATTCAAATACATATGAATTCCGTAGTCAGAACACGAAACTTGACAATTAAATACAAAACTCAAAAAAAAAACTTAATAATTGGACAATTGCTCGTAATATTTCAAGTTAGTTGAAATACAGCAACTATAGGACGAGTAATACCAGAAATCTGTGAAGACATTGCCATATTTCCGAAATATTGCCGAAATATTGACGCAACTAGCATGATATTGTCCTGTATTGCTCCACTAGTCTTAGCGCTAGTCGTCGGGCAATCTATTATTACCTTTAGCCTTTAAAAAAAATAGTAAAATTTCAGACAAAATTACACTTTTTTGGTCAAACATTTAACAAGTGGCATACAGTCTGATGAAAAATTTTGTAAGTGAAGCGAAAATCATTCCAAATAAAATAATATTCTTCCATTATTTTGATGAATTCTCTAAATTACATGAAACATAAAATAACTGCCAAAAATTCAATAATTTACGAACAACTACAATGTTCAAAGTGATGAATTTTACATCAATTCGTTGTGCACGTTATTCAGCGCGATATCGCCGTAAAACAAAAAAATTTATTGCTCTGAAAAAAATCCCATTGGAAGTTTTATGGACATTGCAGCAAAAAAAAAAAATGAATTCCTCGACATTCATCAGTATAAAATTTACAGGAAAAAAAGAAATTGCTGTGAGTTCTGAGTGGAGTTTACATAGAATGTTTCTTTTCATTTGACCTAAAATGAACAGAAATGAAAAGTTGAAATATTTGCTGAAGAGATGTGTACCTAATAGTTACAACAATGGTTTAAAATAAATTCAGAAAACCTTTCGTGTCGATAGTGAGATACTTCCAGTAACATCAACACTAACCGTCTTGGAATTTTTTATATCTTGAAAGAATTGAGATTTCAGAATCAATCAATATGAATGAATGAAACGAACAGCGATAATGCGGCTAACAAAATTATTTGTACACTTGTATTATTATAGAGAGGTTGGCCTTTCTTAGACTAAGGCCCGTTCCTACGATCGTCAGTAACGTTCTAAATAGAACTTTAACTGACAGATGTTCATACGAAACTGGCAATCAAAGTTCTGGTTAAATTTTAACTGAAGGTCGTAATAACGGCCTTAAGGATGATAAATCCAGATCTAGGTAGATTGAGATTGTAATATCTCATATATTTATGGTACATATGTAGACACATAAACACATTTCAAACAAAAAATTTGCCATTGCGCGAAAAAACTAAGAAAAACTGTACCCAGTTTCAGAAGCTTCCATTAATCATTTGTTAGTTAATGTTTGACGACAGTAAGTTTTTTTTCCTGCCAACTAAAGCAGAAACACGCTTCGTAAAGGACACGAAATGCTCATTCTGCATATGTGCACGTATGCAGTTTATATTTTTGTTCACATTCAAAACACATAGCTATAGTTTAACTATACGGGCCTCATGGAAACACCTCACCGAATTTCCTTGAAACTACGAGGCGAGAAAGAACAGCTTTCAGCAACGTTGGCAATCAGATGTGCACAAAAAAAATTTTGTTGGCATCCTGCCATGGTGTACTCCCGAAGGATCTCTTCCTATGCCAACGCTATTCGAGTGGACTAAAATGTGAAATCCAATAAACTTAAATGGCTTGGCATTAAGTCCGTATATCTTTTGTCCTATGGCCGTTATCGCGTTAACTAACTTTGGCTTAGTGATAATAACCGGGAAAATTTGCTCTTTAGCTAGGGAAATTTGGTCACCAATGTCACGTGATTTAATGCTCATAATAGGTTGAGTGGAAATACATAACCACTTGTTGGGCGTTCTATAAATATTCCTTTTATTCGAGTAATTAACTGGAAGGATAAGTGAAGGGTTTAAGCTCGTTTTTTTAGGGACCTTTTTTCGATACAGACCCAAGTATTGAAGTTATATTGCTCAATAATAAATGAAGAAAGAAAAGTCTTATTTTATAATTTTTCGGACCTCAGAGATATTAAAAATGCAAAAATATGTTCAACCTCTTTTCACCTCTTACAGGTTGAATATGTAAGAATTTGAAGAAAAAAAAATTTTCTGGCATAGAAGGGGTTTAGAAGTAAACATCAATTCAATATCATTTGAATCAGGGTTAGAATGATCAACAAATTTATGCGAAAACTTAAAGAGTATATGGACACGTATTTAACCCATCTTCACTTTGCTGGCTAAATAAAGAATATACCAAAATATTTTTAATTTTGGGCATTTTTCAAAATAGTCTGTTGAAGGCGTATCATTGGACCTAAAAGATATTGAGGAATAAGCAAAAACATGTTCAACCTCGCTTCTCCTTGACATTCGACTTAAACAGAAATTGAAGAATATATGAACACATATTTAATCCTTACCTTCATTTTGCGGATTAAATATAAAAAAACTCCAAATATATTTTGGGCATTTGTCTAAGTATCCAGTCTGTGAAAATGGAGATTAATTTCATACATGATATGTCCTAAGAGATATGTAGAAATTCGTGGAAACATGTTCAACCACTTTTCACCTCTATGAGGTTGAATATTGAAAAATTCTTAAATTATTTCTTAGGCGAATCATGCGTCGCTTTCTCTGCCAAACTCCACGTTAAGAGTCGATCATTTCAACGGATTACTACGGTCACATTTTTCACTCGAACAAATTATTGATATTCTAATCACTTACATTGAGTGAAAAAAACTTGAGTGAATTTTTACGAGTGACATATATCACTCGAATGAACTAATATAGAGTGTACTTCCCAGAATATATCTCACAGCAACACTTAGCTGAAGTTAAAATTAAAATATCTACATAAAAAAATATTAACTTCGTTAGTTTCCTTTGAGCATGTTGTTAAAATGTCCTTTGCAAAGTACGATTCGTATATGATCCAATAAGTTGAAAAAGATTCATCACATTTTACTGACATTGAAATCCGTTTTCACTTTCCACCGCTATGAAATATCTTAGGGGTTGATACAACTGTGTCATGAATTCAAAATCTATACAGAATACGTGTTATGGGTTAGTGTATGTTAAAACGCGATACGTATCTCCTTGGGGTTGCGCGAATTCTATATACTGGGGTAAGGAGTTTAAAAGAGTTATATGTTATATTTATATGTTCTCGTACGTGTATAGTTATGGTATCATTTGTATTCATCGATTTCATGGAAAATTGAGTTGGTTCTATGTTTCCGTAAATGCTGTAAATGGATTGACAAGAAGGGTACAAAATGTAATATTGTATCTCTCTAACCTATCAGTAAAATGTTGGGGGTAGTTTATATCCAAACGAGTTCTATGCGAATGTTCAAGAGATACATCTTCGGAAAATGTATAGAAATTGGAATGCTATTTAACGTCAAAAAAATTTCGACATATAAAATGTTGGCATTATTAAAACGATTGATTTTTTCTGAAACTTGAAAATGATTTAACGTTTATGGGTATACCAGAATTTAAAAATATTTTGGTTTATATGGAAACACAAAGTATTAGAATGTTTAATTCAACCGAAAAGTATCTATCGAGAAATAGATAGAAATCATCAATGGTACTTGATCTCCATATATCACTATCGCGGGGATTTCTTAAGGCACAATGAGTCCGGTGCGGCAATTTCTTAACCCATTTTAATTTTTCTTTCTTAAAGAGGATTTTAATCGATTGAAATCGTTTTTCGTTCGTGTAATTACGACAATACGTCTAAATACATCGTTCGCTGTCTATCAGCGAACTAATTTTGAATTTACAGAATAAATAGTGTTATAGACTTTCAAATTATTTGAAACGCATAACTATTAAAAATCAATAATTTTTTTATCGATTTATCTTCTAGATATACTAATTAATTTTACTATCTATGATACTTTTCAATGAAATGCGGTCTTCTTATGTAATTCCTGCCATGAAAATCGTGAAAAATTGCTTCAGTTTGTCTTCATATATTATTAACAAAAATGAATTTTTTTTTAAATTTAATCTATGGAAGACCTTTAAGATTTTTTCTAGCATTATATTAATGAAAATGACATGTTAATTATTCAAGAAATATGTAATATGCGTTTAAAAAACTCGAATTTACGCATTTTAAAAAATTTTCAAGGGTTGTTGTTCTAATAGCAATTTTTCCAAATGCAGTTTTGAATTTTTTCTCTATGGGCGACCTAGTTTACATACCAACTAATAAAGTGGTGTAATTTTATTCAATGTTTTTGTTGCTGTTAACTTGAAAAATTGGCATGAAAACAGTCATAAACCAACAAAATCGTATTTAACGTGCACATGGGGCCTTAATATTGTCTCTTGCAATATTGAAAAGTATCTAGTTTTCAAAATACCTTCGCAATTACATCATAAATCATAAAGCAAATAACAAAATGAAATTTTGAAAATAAAAACGGACTCGTTATCTTTATTATCTATTGAACGCGACAGAAAGCGATAGAAGGCGATAAGTGGAATATCATGGTGATATCATTCGTAAGACTATGTTTGCTTTATCTCATTTCCCAGCAATCAAAATGAGTTTTATCGTAAAGATATCGATATACGGCTTACTACTTGTTAACATGTTAAATTAACCCACTTAAATGCGTTTAAAAAGCATAGTCTGTACAGGGTATTAGGAAGTTAAAATAAATTCGATATAACATAACAAAAAACATTTGCAACCAGCTTGCACCCACTTTGGGGTTAAATATTCAAAAATCCTGAAATAAGTTTTTAGATATAAACAAAGGAAGTCCGAGTAAGTAAAAACCAATTCGATGTCTTATCACTACTAAGAGATATGACGGAATTCGTAAAAACGTTTATAACTTATCCTATTATGCGGTATTGTGTGAACTATCGACGGAATCCAGTGTATATAGTTACCAAAATTAACACGAAAAGCATTTTTTTGTGAATCGAATTTTATTGTGTTTTTGCTTCGAATATATACCTGTACCAATTTCGACTCAAATTTCATTTCGTTACGTTTTCGTGTCTAGTTTAAGTCTGTTCCGTTTTTACTTCAAAGCACTCTTAAGGTCTTAAGGTCTTATGATGAGGATTGTTAGTTTAATTTTTGTACTGGATAAAAAATTTGATGACTAGCGAATGGATTGATTTTCGTTTTCCTAAAAATCTGTGATCAATACCTCAGATATTATATTTCTGAAAAATTAAAGTTTCAAAAAATTTTCCTAGATTAGTTTAATTTTTAGAGCATTTTGATTAACTTGAAATGTAATAAACTGCTAAATTCTCTTATATTCAGATTATTTGAATATATATAATACATAGTCTGGGTGGCTTAGTGGCTAGAGCACCTGTCTTCGGTGCACCTGGTACCAGGTTCGAATCTGCTTGGCGACAAGTAATTTTCGAGATTGGGATTGGGTGCCGGACTACCAGTTCACTCAGCCATAAATGAGTACCTGAGTTAAAATCGGGGTAATAATCACAGACGAGTGTGTGGCTGACGAATTCACGTCCTAGTGTTCCGTTGATCTAGTAAGGAAGTAACTATAGTATTACTTCAATACCTAGGCCCGATTTGGGCTGTTGCGCCATTGATTATTATAATTATTATAATTAATATCTGCACACAATTTTCTGGGTAGCATTTTTTGATTAATAAAAATTTACCTACTTTATTATTAAAAATAATATTCACGATAATCATTGCACATCTTCTTCTCCACGCGACAACAAGAACAAAAGACACAAATTGCTTTTCCTTAATATTTTTTTTGCGCTCAAAATGAAAACACGCAAAAAGCGGAAAGTTTTCAGGTTTGCTTGTGAAAGTTATGGAAACATTTTCAGGAACAAATAACAGAAATTAAAAAGTTTATTATTGTTTCTTTGTGTACGTGCCTACGGATTCAGTTGAATTTTCTCACGAAAAATCTCAACGTTTTTTTTTCCGGAGATAGGTTGTTAGCCTGTCATCCAACCCCGGCGGTGAAGAAAAAGATGGATTTGCAATTGTAATTGGTAATCGGATTTAAGGAAATCGATATTGTTGAAGAGTGCGAAAACTAAGTGTTAGGAGAAGTGTAGAACCTTGTCATTAGTGGGATTCGTAACCACGATATCCACATTTAAAAAGAAAACCATTGAAACCT
Source organism: Beris chalybata (assembly GCA_949128065.1). Classification (NCBI taxonomy): domain Eukaryota; kingdom Metazoa; phylum Arthropoda; class Insecta; order Diptera; family Stratiomyidae; genus Beris; species Beris chalybata. The sequence continues at coordinate 8,322,617 of OX421895.1, read as the reverse complement.
AAAGCTAGTATAACACTGTTTGACCAAATGGTCAAACTGCCGTAATAAGCAACGCGAAGTAGGCGAATGCAAATTAATCTCACAGTATCCGCTCGGTCAAAAACGCTTTTTCGCATTGTTTATTATTGGAATGTGACAGCTTGGTCAAACAGTGTAATACTAGCTTAAGTTTTGTTGCTACAACAAGCTTCGACAGAAAAGTCTATTTACTATCGTGCTTCTTCAGAACTGCATTTATTGTTATAAAAAAGTTGTGGTAAATCACACTTTTGGGTCACAGAAAAATTACCAATAGGTGTACGACTGATCTCGCGATGATTTGCAACCACACTAACGTATCTGGTTAAGATTTGCTTGTAATTGGTATGGTAGTCTGGTATATGAATAGTCTATATCATTCTACAACCTCTGATGGTCCCTTCTTCACCTTCTTCCTAGTTTTCAAAACTTTTCAACAACATCCATTCCAAAAAAATCTCGTTTTCAAACATCCTTTTGGACTCTCACCGTCGATTTCTTTGGGTTGGGTGACAGGCTATCAATCTATCTCCGGAAAAACAAAATTATGGAGCGAGCTTAATATAACAAATCCAATCAAGTAAGTTGTATGTGTGATGGCATTCGAAAGATGTTTGGTTGTTTCTGCCTTCATAAAAACGATTGGCATTAATCTTGATAAAGTCTATGGAAGGACTCAATCGATGCAGATAAGACATAGCTACAAAAGTCTTATGCGTGAAGGTCGTCGGATCGATATGAAATGGACGAGTCCAATTAAATACTGTATTTATTACGCAAGAGTACACAACGGACTATCAATCAAAATTTGACTTAAATTACAACACATTTGGAAATGTTAGCTCGTTAGAATAATGTGAAATCACGATACTGCTAATATATCGTTCCCAACATATCCAGTGAAATGGTTTCTAACTTCTTTTCATATTTCACTTAATATGCAAATGTGTGTACTCGAAAAATATTCACACTATTCCACAGCCAAAATGCTGAGTTCGAGGGCAAATTTATATCCGAATCATGGCCCTTTTATGAAAGCGAAAAATAAAATGGCCCTAATGGCACTTTGCGTAGATGTTGGGATTTTTACAGGGAATTTTTTTTCCGAAACAAGCTTAGCTTATAATTTACGTACCCATGAACGTTGGCCTTTATAATTCTATAAAATGAAGTGAACGTTTTATTTGCCAAGGACATGACCGCAATAGGGTACTGCCTGATACTATTGATTTCGATGTCTCTGACATATTTTACTTAATAATTAAGTCGAGCATTAAACGAACTCTATAATAATTGCAGGGGATGATTGTAAGTATACTGCAAAGAAGGATTTATTGGGGGTGATATTTTGCCTACAATTTTATTTCCATCAAAGTTAATTGAAATTTGGTTGGAATGTAGTAGTTTTATTTATAGTTAAATCGTAAAAATAAAAGTCACCATATTTTTATTATTTAATAGACGACTGACGTAGTTCAAAGGGGGCGGGCCTTACCGTCCTTCTAAATCCCCAAATTCATGGATTTCGTTTTTTGTTTAGCATATAAATTTAGTGGTTGATTGAGATAGTTTTAGTTTTCAGACGGAGCCACTGCACACACTAGGCACCAAAAGGGCCAATAGCAATCCATTCAGAGCCTCGTAGGTCACCAAACATTCCCTAAACAACTCAGAGAAGTAAAGAACTTGACTAGCTTATCATGCCCAATCGACCTCAGGTCATCCAAATAGTCAATTAAAAGACTGCCCAGCCGGTCACTACACATTCCCTAAACAACCAAAATCCCTAAAGAACTTGACTAACTTATCAAGTCCTATCGACCTCAGGTCCTTCAATTTGTCAGAGAAAAGAAAGATTCCGATATATTCATGTCTAACAGCCTCAGTAACCTTCGTCCAATCGCCTGACAGTCGCCCATCTAGAGTTCGATGCGTCCACCGCGCAATACTTGATATGTTGATTGATTGAGCGAAGTCGTGATTGTTAATATACCTCCATATTGTTCGTCATTTAAGTACATAACCATTTAAAGTTGCTCACCTTGTTATACACAATGTCTTAGAATCACTTTGATACTAGTTGAGTAGTGTCTTTATCCAGCCGGAGTATGGGTGCAATTGTCGCCATTTGTCTGACTCCGCATAGAAGCATGTAAAAAATTTGATCTTATTTTGTTATTTTAATCATCTAAAATTAAGTTGTACTTCAGTATTTTAAATATATAGTACAACATCATGTGCAGAACCTTAATTTTAAAGAGTATTCGTATGGGACGAATACTCGAAGACAGAGATGGGCGAAACAGTTGTTTTCAGTGAAGTACTTCATGCCTAGTCACTCACCTTAAGGAACTAGTTCAGTGAAGTACTTGATTCCGAGTCACTCATCTCAATGAACTAGTTCAGTGAAATAGTTCCGGAACTCTTTGTTCCATCGTTCCTTTGTTTTCGTTCCTTCATTCGCTCGCGAACTAGTTCGTTCTTTTAGTTCATTCATAGTTCAACTTAAGGGGATAAGACGATGAGCAAAAAAATAAAAGATCACTAGATCTAGAAGATGATAATCAAAATAAAATGGTTGGTAAAGTTTATCACGTGTCCAATGGAACTGCAGTTCACAAAAATGAGTGAGTTATTTCACTCACTCAATTCAATGAAGTGTTCTTTTGGAACAGTTCGCTCCTGAACGACCCATGTCTATCGAAGAGAAGACCGAAACATTTTTTTTTTATTATATTTGTATATATTTCTAAATTGATGCCAAATTAACTTAAACCAGTTTTTATTATTAAAATTTTTAATGTATTTTGTACCGAGCCACACTCAACGATACGAAGAACTTGTTTTCATTAATTTCAAGGAAATTTCAACTTTTTAGTGTTTCTCTTTCTTAAGATATTGTACAATGTGGTTTCAGTTATTTTTAAATGGCTTATGTATATTTAGTTCTTCAAAGGACTTCGATTTTTGGTTTAAACAAGAGAGTATCCTTATACAAACTCCAGATTTCTACCTAGAAGCGTTTCGAAGTTATCAGACATTAGTTGTTGTAATCACGTATTTTAAGGACCTTTGTATAGGGGACACTTCGATTTACATGTTACATACTTTTAGAGTGGATTAATCTTACAGATTTTTAAGGGCATTTGTGTGGAAGGTTCTTATTTTCGAAGCAAAAATTATTCGATTCAAAATTTATAAGAATTCAACATTTCCAGACCCATCATGCAGGCTTCCAATTACACTATAAATTAAAATTTCGAGAAGAAAGAAAATGATTTTGTTCATTCGATTGGTCACTTCCAAAATTACAAGACAATTGAAAATTGAGTGGGGCATTAAATTGTCTTTATTAAACCATTAGCTTTCGAACAAGTCTTCATAAACAATTACCATCGCACGTAATCGGAACTTAACTCCTTCTTATATTTAAACTAAAATAATTCAAACCTATCGATTAGTACCTCGTTAATTTTTTTTTTTCCGGATAATAAATTTTATCATCAATCGTTTCGTTTTTTTTTTTTTGTTTTCTTTAAGAAGAAAACAAAAATTATTGTTGTTGATTTTCGAAGCGCTATTTGTAGGACACAAAAATAATGTGCACGAATATTTAAATGTTGTTCAAGTGAAATAATGGATTTAATCATGACGGAAGAATGTGTTCTATTGGCTGTTATTTTAATCGTTAGGAGGATAAATTTCGAATCGGAAAAAAGATTTTTTTTTTTATAGATTGATGGAAAGATGTTGGGCGATAATAAATTCAATTATTTATAGATTACGCTTTGCTTTAAAAAAAAATGTAATCGAAACTGTTCAATACAACGATCTTACAATCATTTGCAATAGCTTCGTCTGCGTCTATTGGTAGTTTAAACAGTTTATAGCGTCACATATAGATAATTCTTATCCCATTTTAAATTTGGTTGATGTCTTGGCTTAGCTTGACTATTTTTACGACAACTGATAAAGGCAATGATAGAGAAGACTTACATACAGCACAAAAAAGCCGAGACCGTCACATTCTAAAATCCATATCTCCTAAGCCGTTAATGACAAGAAATTAAAATTTAACAAATATCTGTAGATATACTAGGAGAGTAGATTACGCTACATATTTCGCCATGCCTGTGTGTTTACCGTGCTCCCGCTCGTGGTTCGTTCGTCGTACGAAAAACTGGTGTACACGAAACTTATAGGGAATTTAGTCCTCTACAACTTTGCTATGTAAATATGTCACTTTTCAAAAAGTTTAAAAAACTGGGACAATCTCCTAATTTTTTACACTTTAAGCTTATTATTAGCAATTAATAATGATTTTACAGAACAGTTGTTCAGATAAAAAAGATAGAGAATTTTATGCTCTATAAATTTGGTTCTAATCATTTTCAGCGAGAAATGCAAAATACGGCTACAAATCGACAAAACAGAAAATTCAATATTTCGGGCACACGCCATATTAAATTTTGGTGTAAAACTGAGATTCCCTATTCTACTCCATCATTGGAACCTAAATACGTCAAAACATTTCATGTCCATTTTTTTCCGATATTTACTGAAATTTTGTCTCTGACTACTAGTAGGAAAAATAATTTTTGTGCGTATGGGTGTAGAAAGTGAGGGTGGAGGAGGGTGAAAAGAAAAAATTTCCGATGCTTATATTTGAAGAACCTTTAATGATATAAAGCTGAAACTTGGTATTTAGATGGAAAAATATAACTTTTGATAGTGGTCTAGTATTGTACGAGGCGGAGTGTTTTTCCTAACTATAGAACGGCTTATACTAGAAATTTGAAACTCGGTGTGTATATGTAAATCAACTAGACAAGAAATTTTCATGAAAAACATTCGAATATCCATTGGCGTTCGGAAGGGGGAAAAAACAATTATCAGTGAAAATAGATTGCATATATTTTCACGATTTTCATCATATCTACCAGGTCTTCCAAAATACTGAATTCGTTTTTATTATACGGATACTTCATATGAATACCTAGAAAGTGTTTTCAGTATTTTTTGAAATTCGAATTCTGAGGGAGATTAAAGAGGTGGTATACTTTTCATGAATTCTGCCATATCTCTTAGGTCTGATCAGATATCGAATATTTTTTTACTTCCAAAGGCTTGTTTAATAATCACCTATTTATAGTTTTTTTCCTTTTTCAACCCCTAGACCGCATCCTCCTCCTCGGAATAAGCGAATTTTTGTTACAAATGTTCACAAAAAATGGAGCATACATTCGAACAAACACAACTTTAAGTCAAAGATGCGTTGTGGTTTCATTGTGTTCATTCGAGCACATTCCATTCGATCATTCAATAATTTCAAACCACTATAAACGGAGGTTTTCAAATTACTCTAATTTGATTGTGGTTTCTTATTGTAGGAGCAAATTTTCAATACGGTTATGTAGCACTACCCCAAAACGCACCACCCACATGAGAATTATCTTCAGGTATGCACATACCAAATAGTTTCAGTTTGAACTAGGTACTTATTGTTTGAATTTAAAATGAGCAAAAAAATCGATTTAAGCTATCCCAGGCCTGAAAGTAAGTATCATGGCCTGATTAAAGTTGCATCCTTCTACTCTATAGTGCCAATAGCCAAGGACTCGTCGTCATAATGAACACCTACTCCTCTTTTGAAGCCAGAAAAACAGTAAAAACGAAAAATAACATTTCAAAAGGATATAAAAGTGATAGAGTAGATTACACCGCAGCTTGGCACAAATTTCATTATCTATCAAATAGAGAAACACGAGAACCGCTAAAAAAAAATTGCGACGGGCCAAAACAATATGCGACCGAGATCGTAAAAACAACCCCTAGCCTTGGCAGAAAAGACACCCACCAAACCCCTCAACTTTCGTCGGCTCTTTGAATAATACAAATCGCAATGTAGACTGGGCCGTAAGAGATTTTCAATTGAAAAGCTCACATGTTTCGTTGAGCGTGGGTGAGGGATGCCGGAGTATGTGGAATGAAACATACAGGATATTATATCCTTCTATCTTGAAGGCTTCTGGAGCCGTATAGGCTTTGAGTTTTTCTTGTGCTAGCGGGTTTCTTGCGACCATTTAAGCTGGTGAGTTCAGTATCGCAAGTCTTTTATGTTCATATACAAAAATAATAATATGCTGCATTGAAGTGCAGGATCCAGGATTCGTTCGACTGAATTTGATGCTTTCTTTCTCGGCATTATCTCGCTAAGTTAAGCGTATATGTTAGAACGTTTGCTATTACCGCAAAACAATACCACAGGGTGTTGTTATGATCATGCGCTAAAATACTGATTTGTTTTGGTGGTACAAAGGACTTCCCAAGCCGAGTAAATTGCACGTAAAGGGACTATTGTAACTTGTGTTCACGTATTACGTATGTACCCCAATAAAGAGAGAGAGTGGGAAACTTTTTCAATTTGGAATATTGTTTGGACAAGAAATGTATGCTTAACTTTTGAAATGATATTTAATGGAATGATATTTCGTTTGTAAAGGAAAATGGTTAATTTTTGGACAAACAGTTTCAAGTTATTGCAGAAAAATAAACACTGCAGATCAACAAAATGCAATTTTAGATAATAAAAACAATTTTATTAAATTGTTTTTTAGTTCAGACAATAAGTTTTATTATTTATTTTATTATTTATTTTATTAGTTATTTTATTATTATAATATCATAAGCAGATGAAGAACGGCCATAGGGAATTATATGCCACATGAAAATTTATCGTCCCCTTATTATGAACTAGAGGAAGTAGCGATTTAACATGAATTTATTCAATTCACGAACCCAACAACAACTATGAGTATGGCACCACACATGCATGTATCGTTTTATTTTGAATAAACAGTCATACCTAAATGAAATTTGAATTCCTATGTTAATTTCGTTTTTTTTTTCAATCTCGATCTTGTATTTCATTGAAAATTGTTTCGTAGTTTCCTCTATCGTTTACCCACGACTTGCTATCTGGCAAACGTTTGCCAGGTATGGCTACACATATATGGTTACACATTTTTACTACATATTCGCGAATTATGTTAAAGCGAAAATTTTTGCCATCGTATCCTTATACTAAAGGTAGGTGGTACTGAAGATCACCGAATATTTCAACCAATTTGGTGGAATAATTGGTTGTTCGATAGTTATGTATATTTATCCCTGATCTATTTCATAGGCCTAATGATATAGTGTATCGAATCTAATCAAGTTAAACACTTCACCGAACTTTTTTTAATATTCAAACCCTGGATGTAAAATGGGTTGAATCTGCATTGACGACATTCGATACTTTTTTTAAGCCATCACTAAAGCCATCACTAAAAGAAAAACTATGTTTATTCCAAGGTTGCATTGACTATATTAAGGTTCTTCTAACTATTGTAAAACTGACATGTTTCCAGTGATCATGGCTATGATGGTACGAGCCATAGCATATAATTCGTAAAAACATAGTATGGTTGCATTAAACATATATCCCTACTGAAATTTAATATGGTTGTACCAATCATTCTCGTTACATGATGTAATTGTGGACTATAATCACGACAACAATATTCTATGATCAATGGAACCATATAATTTGATAAAATAATTCGCACAACCATAACTCTCATAGTACGAAAAATTTCGTTGGCGGTGTAAGTTTGCTTCTTCCAATTTCATGTGTGCTTTGTTCGAGAGTGTTTAATTGTTGTTCAAGTCATTTATTTATGATCGAAAATGTGTAACAATGAAGAAATTGAATTAAAAAAAACTTCTTTTAAATTTTAATTTAATGCCAAAAAATATTAAATGTACAAAAATTAATATTGTATTATATTTTCTATGCTAGCAAATTGATATATATTTTTTTAATGAAATTTTTTTTGAAATCGTAGAATTTATACATATTTTGTTTTGTTTATCCAAGAATTAATTATGTACAAAATAATTTGAAATAAAATAGTAGTAATACAAAAATAAAATAATGTCTTCCAAAGGTTTTCTTTGTGAATTATTTTTCAGCGTCACATGTATCGTATAATTGACCTAACCATCATATTATAAAAGATGGTTGCGTAAATCATATGGTACACCAAGGTTTCCACAATCATAATTATGTTTGAGCCAAACATAAAATGTTTTCTGAAATCAGAACTATGATTCAAGCAACCATGTCACATAAATTTTATGATTGACCCAACCATTATATTATTAAAGAAGGTTGCGTGAATCACACACCTAGGTTTCCACAACCATAATTTTGTTTGAGCTAAACATGTTACATGTTGTAACATAGTTGCGGCAACTATAACCTCAATCATAGTAAGATTCTCCCAAAATATAGTTGCCACAATCATATTTTTTTAGTTTTATATGGATTCTATGTCTCTGATATTGCTTATGCTAATAAGTTCAAACTAGGGATTTGTCAATCACCTAAAAGTTCATATGTAAATTGAAATTTCCAATGAATATCAATTATATTGTTACACACCATAGTATTTAATTAGAAACTACCTACCGGTTGATAACATTCCGATATATTCATGGATTTTAAGGACTTCCCAAGTGGGCATGCAATTTTGAAACAAAAGAGAGCCTTATATTTGTAGGATGTAGTCGTTCGGGCAGGTAATAAAATTAAATTATGCAGACAAGAGCTAATAACCCAAAGTTTCATTTGGCAACAACTGGGCGAGAATGTCCTGTGTTTTTCCAGTTAGACTTTGTATTACAATATCCTGTCGGTGCACATTTCAAGCTTCTGTACCATTTTATGGGGTTGTATCCACATTGAACAATGTAGGACGTATGCAAAAATACAGAACATTATACACAACAAGGTCTGTTGTGTACGGAACTATTACAATGAATTAATGAATTTAATTTTTTGCACTGCAAGTGCGATTATTTAGCCGCACTATGGGAAGAGAATGTGTTTTGTGGTTACACCCGAAATGATAATTATCGTGTAGTAATATGACTTTAATCCAAACTCCAAAGTGAAAGATGAAGCAAATTATTGATAATAGTACCTAATATTATTTATTTATTTATTTATATTTCAATAAAAGGTATATAAATATACACAATTATTCCTTAAGAACTAGTGACTTAGACCATCATCTTAAATTAATTAAGTAAGCTATTGTGTTAAATTTGTTCTTTATAAAATAGTAACATTAATTTTATAATTAACGGCTAAAAAGCCAAGATAGGATGTCTGCAAGGAAACTATTGAATCATGAGTGGTGGTATTGGAACTTTAGGCTAAATTATTTTTCCACAATGCTTTTATCAGATCAAAATTGGCTTCTAATTAGAAATCTTTGAAACAGAATAAAACAATCCAGATAAAGATATTTTTTTTGATCACTGGCTTTTTACCACAGAATTTTAGTAATTATCGGTTTATGTTGAATTTAGGAATTAAAGTTTGTTGAACACTGCCACGTTAAAACAATTTTCATCTTTGTAACTTCAACCGTTTGTGCAACTAAGAAATCGGAACAATTTAATTGTTATTATATATATAATATTATATTTTGTACACAGGTAGTTCACGATTTGTTTTTATTCGATAGCAATAATGATAATTCCGTCTATTTTACATATAAATTTGAAACTTTCTAATTTCCGGTAAGATTAATGATACCTTTCTGTAATTTCCATTAAAACCATGGTAATTTGATCTCCGCACAATTTATAATTTATTTGAAAATCGTTTTTTTTTTCAACGTTCAGCATTATTATTGATATCCCATGATACAGCACGGTGATTAGTGAAATATTTCAAATACCAATACGCATTAGCTTCCACTACCATTTTATAAATTTCAATTAGTACAGTATTTTGTTGGTAAATTCTGCTTGAATATTTATAAGGCATAATTGGTTCGTGTGAAAGCATGCGTTTTGTTGATAGCTGCGGTGAAGATACTAGGTTATTATCGTGTGCTAGATAGCATTTAAATAGTGCATAACTTCAATGAAATGTGCTACGAGTATGATTGATACTGTATGCAGGTAATTCATCGTATGTAGATATTGTCACCACACATGAAAAGAAGGTCCTGCGAGTCATAAATGAATTGAAATGATTATTGTCATTGTGAAAATATTATATAAAATTTTTTTTTTCTTGTATGAGATGAGTATGTAAGCTTCTTGAATTTATCGCAGTACGATTAAATTCGGTTTTAATTCAGCATATACGGTACTGATAATGATTGAAGTTATGAATATTAAATGCAATACAGCTTAATGCTATAACCAGGATCAGTACTCCATAGTACAGCTGGATACAACATAGTTTCTATCTTGTGGCATGAACTGAAACGTGACAATAGAAAAAAAATCTGCCAACAGTCTGGGCGTAACTTTATTATTTTTCCGGCAGAAGTTCGTAACGTGTTCAATTTGGGGATGCGGTTACTATGTGACTGAAAACCTAACAAAAAGTTCGGGAAGAACTAGAATAGGGTGTAACATATGAATTATATAATTGGGTCATATTCCGGGATGCGGTCAAGAGGTTGAAAAATACAAAACTTAAAAATAGGTGATTATTAAACAAGCCCGTGGAAGTGATAAGATATTCGATATCTGATTAGAACTGAGAGATATGGTGGAATTTATGAAAAAGTATACAACCACTTTACACCCTCTTAGGGGTCGAATTTCAAAAAATCTTGAAAACACTTTCTAGGTATTCATATGAAGAATCCGTAGAATAAGAATGAATTCAATATTTGGAAAGACCTAGTAAATATGACCAAAATCGTGAAAATATGGGCATTTTATTTTTACTGATAATTTTTTGTGCCCCCCTTCGTAACGCCAATTGATACTCGACTTTTTTTTATTAGAATTACTTTTCTAGTTGATTTACATATACGTACCGAGTTTCAACTTTTTAGCATAAGCCGTACTAAAGTTAGGAAAACCCCCCCCCCCCGCTGTTCCAAACTACCCCTAAAATAAATTATATTTTTCCAACATGCCACTACTATAGCTCTATCTAAATACCAAGTTTCAGCTTAAATCATTATAGAAGATATAAGCAACATTTTTCGTCTAAAACGCTTCCCCCACCTTCCCCCTCGCAACCTCACCACTCAAAGCCACTTTCACTTCAAGGGGTCTACTATATCTATTCAAAAAAAAAAAATCAATATAATAGCTCCACTGGTTTGAGAGCTACGAGCCTTCAAACGATTCGGGCGGTCGACGTACGGCGTGCGGCGGACAGACGGACTGAAAATTTTCTTGCTTTTTTCGTGTCTACTAGTCATGATACGTGGAAAAAAAAATTTCAGGGTAGCAAATTTGTTTTTTTTTTTTTTAAATCGATAACAATACTGTATTATAAATAATAAAGTAAAACCAAATTAGAAGGTAGATACCAATTTTTTCGAAATTTCAGATAAATGGTTCCACTCAATCTACTCACTACTTGTGAAATTAGAGCCTTGAAACACGTTCACGGAGAGCATGTACAGAGTCTTTTTTTTTAGTATTTTTGGTAATGTGCAATTAAATTGAAAATTTTTTGTTAACATTTTGTAGGACTATAAGGAAATTGCAAAATTTGAAGACAAAATTTTTTTGAATTTCCGATCCACCATAATATTTTAGTATTAAAATCACATAGTTCAAATAGAAAGCAAACAAACAAATCGCGACTAAACAAAAATATATTTGTTTCAATTTTGTTCTATTTACTCTTCCGGTTAACTTACGAACCCTTCGATTGCTGCTCTTTGACTATCAGCTCATAAATTTTGATTTTCCAAAAATTTCCCGAGAGATTGCTCGCAATTAAGTTTTCCACGAAAGTGAAAATGAAATTTTGTTTGTAATCTACATAGTTGGACAGTCTGATCTTAACCATCTGATGGTCTTAGTAAAAGATGTTTTCATACAATTTTTTTTTTTTGGGAGTAATACGGTTGAAAAAATATCGGGGAAAATATGAAAAGTTTTTAATGAATGGTAAAATCAATATTGACTTCCGGTGGTAGATACGTTGCAGTCAAGATTTATTTTTTACCGTGCTAATTAAGTGCTAAGAACGGACCACCTGAGAATAAGCACAATTTGGATACTAGTGTAATACTTGAAACAAGTTCTTAATTATTCGGTAAAATTTTGTTTAAATTTTGGAAATGGGCAAAGACGGTTTTTCACTACTTCTTCTAGAAATAGTTTTCGTTTTTCATTGGTTTCTTTCACGGCAGGTACAACAATACTACTTGGCCGTTAGTACTTTTATTCGTTTTCAATTTATTGTCTATTACGGCGTAGAAACATTAGAGTTTTTTCGTAAACAAACAAGAAGTGGAGTCTATGAGGCTGCCGAATTTTGAATTCTGATCTCCTTGTTAACATAACATAACATAACATTTATTCATTAAATATTAATTCAGGTAGCTAGGTACAGCTTTGTGGTACATTTTACAGATTCAGGCAAAAGTTACTGAAATAGTTTTGGTAACTAGTAATGATTTTTCAACGTAGACATGGTTATCAAGTCATTTAAGAAAAATTTTCAAAAACCTAATCGATCTCCTTGTTTGAAGAATCTTTAACTTTGTTTGATCTGATGCTTCCTTCCTTTCATCGGGATTAAAGATTCAATCAATATATTACTATGAAGTAATACGGTGTTTCATTCAAACTTACATTATTCAGCATCTTAATTATAATTAACGATAGCCTTCTGGCTATGGAGGTTCGAGTCGAAAGTACTCTCTCCATTGTTTATTTTCGACACGGTAACATTTCGTGTAGATACTCCCTGAAAAAACATGAACAGAACAATAAACCTTGATCGGCTTGAGTCAATAATTTTATTTGTTTACTGCCCAATTCGAAAGATAAAATTAGACCATTCAGAAGTTTTCGCTAATTTATAGATACATTCATTCATACGACTGATTAAATCGATACAAAGTTGGAAATTCGATTTCGCGGATGCCAAAATCAACATAATTACCGCAAACACAACTTCGTTATTTATTAACGTAATTATTTATTTTAAGGCCTTTTGCGATGTTTTGTTGTTATATTTTGTCATGATTCCGAACTGCGCCCAACTGCACTTTTTTTAACAATTAGCCTTATTTTCGTTTATTTATTTATTTTTCCGAGGTACATGTGTCGCACTTTGTGTTTATTTAATTTTCCTTAATATTGGGTCAATGTTTTGACACGGTGATTTTCATGATTTTTTTTAATTATTTATTTACACAGTAATGTGTCTGTAATTTTGTGATATTAAAGCGGCTTTTATGTCAAAGCGGATTTTTATTGATTTTATATGATTTCGATTTATCACGTTATCAGGTCAGTAGGTCGTTTGGTTTCTTTGCTGGATTGATAAATAATGCAACGGCATTACAAGTAATCATTGGCTTGATACGAACCGATTCTGTAAATTCCGATTCAGATAATTACGATTCGTGGAAACATATTGAATGATAAAATGAAATATACATAAGGAATGATGGGTACATTTAACAAAAATTTTCGGACAATACGACCAGTGCAAATGGAGTATTATTGATTGTATTATAGTCCTTTGATGAGTCAATTTAATTATAATAAAATAGTAATAATAAAAGAAAAGTTTTACTATGAAAGTTTTTCAGTTTTGTTGTACTTAATGGTTTAATTATTAGAGTTCATGTTTCGCTCGTCTTTCATAGAATTACATCTTCCTGGAAAGCGAATTTAAATGTAATTATGCTGAATATGGGTGAAACAATAGAGATATAAAATATACTGGAGATGACAAGCAGCGGCTGAGTTGAAGACGGACGTCGTCACATTCACTTGCACGCAAAACTTATTGACATAACGCACCTGTTTTGTCTCACTTACTCGCATGCTAAGACAACAACAAAAAGAGAGAAAAAGAGAAAAAAAAAATAAAAATATTAATAAGTATAAACAAACATAAATGAAGAGAGGGTTGTGAAAAGTTTTAAAAATAAACACCTAATTCATGCAACCACACAATCTATAACCATTCCTTAGTATCTTCGATAATCTCGAGAAACCGCCTGAATAATTATCTGTTCCCAGGTCGTTTGTCATTGCAACAATTCTGAACACCAGTTCTAGTTTTGATCTAGAAGATGCTTTTTTTGCAAGACGTTTCAACTGAATTCTTTGCCAGTTGTATGTTTTTGAACATTATATTCCAACTGATGTTTCTGAGGCTATAACTTGGATAAGACTTCGGTCAGACCGTTGAGCGCAGGTTGCCATAAGTGCATCTTTATTTTTGGCATGTATGTAGTCTTATTTATTTTATGCCCGATTGACACACTTTCAATGCCTAATCTCTATATCTTTTTTGCCCTCTCTTGGCTCCACTTAATTTTCGCTTGTTTTAAATACATATGTGTAACATTCCTGCAATTATAAATTTAAGTTCCTCAGCTCTCCTTGACTACATCGTATAACTCAAAGTGTTATTCGACCCGCATAATATCCTTAAATTTGGTTTGCAAATGCATGTCCATTACATAAATCATATCTGGCGAGATTGTTCATGATTTTGCATAACAGCTTACCTGTTTGTACTCCTTTCACCCCGGAAGTTAAGACACGTGTAATTTTCTTTTCCACAATTATCCAACTCTACACATTAGGTTTTATTGAGCCGTTTTATGTTTACGACTGCACCAAGTAGTTAATTCGACTACCTATCGTATAAAACACGTCGATAAAGTTGGTATCCTGGTGCTGATGAATGAACCAGTTGCTCACGAAATCTGACAAGTATATGTCCTCGTGACTGTTACTTGAACGATAGAGTTCCTTCGATAACACTTGGGACTTTTGCTTACCTGCCAACAGGTAGTTCTTTGGCAAAGTGCCTGACAAGCACGTCACAGCGATAAACGTGAAATGGGGGTCTTCGGGGACAACCTAAAATACTCCCAACTATTTTATGGTCGACACCTAGCCACACAGATACAAATGGGGATGATAAAATCATTTCGACTAGGGATGAAACTGACTTAAACTCCATTGTCTCCTCTCGTCCATATTCTTTTGTTGTAACTTATTTTTTTAAACGATACACGATGAGGAGAGGCTCTTGTTCACTTTTTACAGAGCTCAGGTGGATATTTGCTACAGGCTGACTTTGCAAGTTTGACTGGATTTTGAATGGTTCATGGGATGGGAATAAGGACTACAATGTTTTATCATATCCCTTACAAAGTTGAGGGAATTTTCCATGCAGAAACGTTTTAAGAAGAACAAGGTAACAGGCCTTGAGGGATGTTTTTACGTAATTTTGCTTGATAAAAAAGAGTCCTTTCGTTTTGAAATATATATTAAAGGAATATTTTAGGTAAGAAATTTACCAGCCAGTAAGAAATACAAAAAATTACTTAATCCGTAAATAGAACTTATTTTAATAAAATGGATTGCAGGGATGATGTACGAGATTTTTGCTTCATTTATATTAGTTCAGATTCAGACACATATCATCAATATGCTTTAAGCCAAAAACTTGATATTTCTGTGGTCACAAGAAATAAGTTGGTAAGTCGAAAAATATTAAAATGGGACAAGTGTACTGTGTCCATCTCCCAAGATTTACACGCAATCTGTGAAGAAGTTATCGTTATATGTTATTTGATCACTGAGATATTAACAAATTTAATTTTTCCATCCATCCTGGAAAAGGAATAGTTCAGTGGCGGCTTACCGCATAAAGCTAGTGAGGCTGAGCTTTAAGCTTGTGTTACACTGAATGACCAATGAGAGCTTTCTACAAGCACGCTATACATTTCACGAAAATATATGCAAAAAACTGGGAAAAAGCGAACAGTGTAACTCAAGCTTAAAGCTCAGCCTCACTAGCTTTATGCGGAGAGCCACCACTGGAATAGTTTAATAGTAAAAATTGCATGAAAGTTCTGCACTAAATAGTTTCGTTTTTAAACTTATCTAGCTGTTCCCTGTGGCCATAGATTTGGTATACATTTCAATTTAGTATACTATTTCAATATATGCAGCTAAAATAATCAAAAGCAATTTGAACAACTCCATTAGAAAGTCTCTTAGAAATTTTTGGATTTGTCTTCCGTAACACAACGCTTCGGATAAGTATTATAGTAAGATCAATTACTTTAATCAGCGGAATTTTTGTTCCTTGTGGTGGATAGTTCACAAAAGTTCTTAAATCAATAAAGAGTTGGTAGAAAAGGGGTCGAGTAGCAATGCTACAAATGTTCTTGATAAATTGGGTTTATATTTGATCAAACTGAAATTTGTAATAACTTGAAAGGCAGAAGAAGTTCTAAGGAGCAAAATCCTAATACTTCTTCTGCTAGCTTCCATTGAAAAGTCCTTAAACTTTTGGTTTTACTTATGTAACTAACTATTACCTGTGAACCAATTAATTAATTATGTTTTTGAAAGACTATAATTTGGTCTCCGTTTGAAAGTGCACGAGGCAATTAAGAAAAGTCAAGGTACTACCCGTATCAGAATTTTTCTTAATGGTACTCAAAATGAATAGCTCAAAGCATTTTGAGCACCATTGAAGTATCTGCAATTCATTATTCAGATAATCAACTTCTTTTTTTCTCTTTTTCTTTTTTTGTTATAATATTCTAACGTAATATTGAAGACGAACATCAGTAAACGTTAGTCGAAGTCTGAACGACTTGTAAAATATGTACAAATACAATAAATTTGTTGATAACTTTATTGTTGATGTGAAAAAACGAGCTGTTTTGTCAACAAGTTTGCTCTGTTCGCCAATCGGAAGTTCTTCCAATTAGAGATGGGCAAAGCAGTTCCTTTCAGTGAAGTACTTCACTCCGAGTCACTCACTTTAAGGAACGAGTTCAGTGAAGTAAAACTTTCCGTTTCATCGTTCCTTCCTCTCAATCAGTAGAAGACGAGGACCAAAAAAAGAAGGTCAGTACAGTTCAGTGAAGTAATTCCGGAACTCTTCGTTCCATCAGTACATCTACAAGATGACGACCAAAAGAAAAGGTCACTAGCTACATCTAAAAGATGATGAAAACAAAAACGGCGGTAAATTTTTTTTATCACGTGTCCAATGGAAATGCAGTTCAATAAAAGGAGTGAGTTACTTCACTCACTCACTTCAATAATGCGTTCTTTTGGAACAGTTCACTTCTGAACGACCCATGTCTACATCCAATACATTCCTCAACTCTCACCTTAAAATGAACCCTTTAAAAGTCAGACATATTTTTGTCCGGATTACTTCTCAGTTTTCTGTTGCTTGTTGTAAGACAAAGTTAAAATATAATACGAATAGAAATTCTCAAATCTTTTTTTCTCGAATGAATCACATTCGTATTCGTGTGTACTGCTGCAGCTATTGGAGATTCAATGCAAATTGCGAATGCCACAAGCTACAATTATGATTCGAAGTGGTCGTGTTTTGCTGACGATTTGTATCCATCAGTGTAATATTAAAATTCTATATATTTATATTTTTAGTAATAAATTAACAAATAACTTTTTCTTTAGATTTTAATAAAATCAAATCTCCTTTCAAAAATAAGTTTGAACAAAATTCTCATAAACAACTCGGATTTCCTGAATTTACCTTTTACTGAAATTTTATCTTTATGGGACGCAGTCACGCAATAGCTATCATCGCAAAGCTGGAATTTAGCTATTAAAGTCACATGGCACATTTATAACGCCATATAAGCTATAAAGCATATTTATTTGGAGAAGCTTTCAGCAACACGATTTTTTTTGATTCATTCACACGAAAACCCTAAAATACTTTATGAATTTGATATTTTTTTTATTTTCACATGTTTTGAAGAAATTGTTTAATTTGATTTATTTGCGAGAATGTATTTTTTTCATAGTAGAGCTACTGTAGTCCTTAAGAACTTGTTGTGTATTTTTCAATGTCAGAGCTATCTGTGAAGACCACAACACGTACCTACTTCCCGACTAGAAGAGAAGCCTTGACTACAAGGCTTGCGTAGTTCGCGAACGAACTAGTTCAAAAGAGCGTTCCCATAACTGAAATGAAAGAAAGAAGTAGTTCGCAGTCAGTCCTGCACCTTGTTCGATTTTCATGGCCGTTCGGAACTCTTTTTTTTGGTTATCATCTTCTACAAGATCTACTGAACTTTTTTATTTGCTCGTCATCTTCGAACTCAATGAATAATGAACTATGAACTAAAAGAACGAACTAGTTTGCGAGAGATCGGGAATCGGAAATAATCGCTCACAATGGTGAACTAAAATGTGCAAGCCTATTGGCTACTGTCAATGAAGGTATCACAGATGAAAAACTTTCGCTGAAATGATCAGTTTGAAAACTGTGATGTAAGAGGAGGTATTTGATTATCGTGTTGTATTAACTTATCAAAAAAAGCAGTACTCTGGGTTCGAATCTGCTTGGCGACAAGTAATTTTCGAGAATAAGTTCCGAACCACCAGTTCACTCAGCTGTTAAGTAAAAATCGGGGTAATAATCACGGACGAGCGTGTGGCTGACCACTTCACCTCCTAGTGTTTCGTTGGTCTCTTAATGAAGTAACTCTAGCATTACTTCAAAGCCTAGGCCCGATTTAAGCTGTTGCGCCATTGATTATTATTATTAATATTAACTCATGAAACGAGTTGCAGCATACAGATTTGAAGTCGGTCTAATTACCTCCCATAAACCTGCTACCTAATTTCTGTGACCTTGGGATTCCTAGAAAGCTTGGAAAGGTTAGTTGACTTGCTGGGAAAGCCAAAGATGGTATTATGTAGTGGCGGAGTAAGAAATTGTATATGAGTAGGAGTTAGGCAGATTTTAAATGTTTAATGGGAGAGGACCGACTGAAGTTGCAGTTTTAGGTATTCTTGAACTATTCCACATCATACATTGGGGGAAATTGGACGCATTTTACTTAGAAATGCAATAAAAGAGGTTATCCATAGTTGTGTCATCTTGTACATTGAACTTTTCGACAGAAGGCTGGTTCATGAAGACTGAAAATAAAGTGGTGGTAACGTTTGGTAACTTCGGAACCAATTGAGAAGAAGAGTAAAGCGATCACTCTAAACGGAGTCATGTTTATCTAGAATATTTGTAAAGGGCAGAAAAAACTATCAGTAAAAATGAGGTGCATACATTTCTACGAATTTTGTCCTATCTCTTGGGTTTTCTCAAATATTGATTATATTATTCATTTAAGGATTCTTTAAATATTTACATTAAAAGTGAAATTCAACCTCGAAATTGGTGTATTTAAAGGGATTGTATAAATTTTCACGAAGTCTTAGAATATCGCCAACCAATGAGGGACGAATTTTATATAGTCCTGTTTAAAAATGGTAGTTTTTATTCAACATTTTTTTGGTATGAACTATTTGGGGGCATGAAGAAGAAAATAAGTGCCGGCTGCAATTATAGAAGGTGCAAATGCTACACAGGTTTTTGTATCTAAGCTTTCCGCGCCTAATCCTAGGGACCAACTTCCATCCTTATAATAACATACCCTTCATTTCCGCCCTGCATAATCCTATAATTTTGCCAAACCGTAACCGCATCCCACATTCGGTGAATCAAAAAGTGCCCGGCGTACATAACACAAGCCTTCGCGTCCCGTTCAGGATTGGCAGCTCTGTTTAACTAAGCATAATTAATCACAATTGTATATATGACTATGATATTAATTAACCCCGGGTTCTACCATTTTGAAAACCTACCGGATCGACATGGTAGAATCCTCTACTCGAAGTAATGAGGTTGTGCTCCATGAATCCTTTTCTGCCACAGAATTCGTTAGGCAAAGGCCAGTAGGTTATACACACCGTAGGCTTAACCTAGAATCCTTCTCGAGGTCAATAAAATCCTGATACTCACCCCATTCACCTATTGTACCGGTAACAATTCAATTATTTGCATGACTTTGTTTATGTTCAAGAGTTCGAAATTGGAGTAAGGACTCCACCATGACGAGGGGTGCGGTAGAGCCGCCAATGAAATCACTTGTTGCTGATTTACCTAATCAATATTGAGCCTTGTATCGCTGTCCTCATATAGGACATGCAATTGGGTACATCTACCCTCCGCAAGGATCTACTATGTACGACCTCTATCCTGTCTTCCTATAAATCAATGGAACCGATACACCTTTCATTGTTGAGTAAAATCGGGCACGGTGAAGGATCAGGAAACTTTATTCATTCGATTGTACTTACAGGTGAAAAGGAAAATCAATTCGGGATGGTATTGTTGTTCGGTTTCGAAATTGCACGGAATTTCGAATGAATCTCTGAAGAGTTCGACCTTTTTCAGTTCCTATGAATTATGGAAAAGATTTTCAAAGGCTAATCGAAAAAGCGTTTGCATAAAAATGATGGTCATTTGATGAGGACGATTGCAGCATGATAGGGACCAATTAGATTATTTCTGTTCCAAACACGAAGCAAATGTATTCAGGATATCCTGTGTGTGAATTTTTTAAAAAAAACTCTCGAATTCAGTACTTTCAAATTATGGTAGAATGCCGTCGGTGTTGACCTTTCGGGAAGTTTGTTACGTGTGTGCAAATTTAAAGTGGTTTTGCAACCACAAGTTTCTAATCCCTTGATTTTAAATAAGTAATTCTTTGCTTACTCTGTGTTTCCGGGAATATTACTTTAATCCTGTCGCAGTGTAGTGAGGATTGTTTGTTAGTGCTAAAGGTCTTGTTTGTAACCGCCGAAATGAAATCATTTTACTACTTGAGCAATTCCTTTTTTTTTTTTAATAAAGAGGACGTAAGAAGTTAAAAAGCCGACTTGAAAAAGATATTTTTCTAGTGCTGCTACTAGGATCACTCGACCTTCCAAGCTTACGACTCTGACAACACAATATATCCTAACATGTCGTTGGAAGGATATGTTCAAAGAATAGTGAGATTATATGGTACCTTTTACCGGGAAGTTGTAGAAAGTGCAACCCTCTAGCATCAACCGTTTTTTTCTAGTTGTTCCGTAAGTTATGAAGAACTCTCTAGAAAGCCGTCTTTGAATTTAATTACGTAGTAATTTTAAGGTGAGTCTCCAACTTAGTTTCATAATGTCTCGATTTAGTTTTTGTCTTTAAACATTCAATGCAATATTCCCGATTTTACGAATATAATTTTAAACAAAAGCGGTAATCAAAATACTGTTTCAAATCTTTATTATAACCTGTACATTATTACAAGTATTTAAAAAAAAAGAATTACCGAAGTTATGGAATAGTTTCTTTAAAGTGTTTAAGCTAGTTTGCTTAGACTAAAAAACAATGTAAATTAGGCTTGTGTAATACCAAAAGAATAATTTATATCAACAAAATTACAGTAAACTACATAGTAAAAAAAAATCCATTGAATTTTACATCTCTTGGATAGTAAGAAATTATGGTACACCTTTCAAGTAAATTTGCATTGTGATGTAATATGGTCAATTTTAATGTAATTTTCAATTTTCGGTCAGTAAATTTTAATTTCCCATCAGTTAATTTCAACTTCATAGTTTTATATATTACATGCATTTTGTCGTAAAGTTCAAATAGATAAGATGAATGGTTACACGAAAAAGAACGTAATTTTAAATTGATATATAAATATACTAATTTTTACACGAAATGTTGTGTAATTTTGCTAGCCATTTCATGTAAATTGTAGGGTTCATTTGAAAAATACATAAATAATTTATTAGTATTAATATACAGTGCAACCCGCTTATAAAGTGCACATTTATGAAGTAATTTCGGCTATAACGTAGCTTTTTCGACTCCTTATTCACAAATGTGAAAGGTTCTTATGTTGGTTATAGCATACTATCGGCTATTAATGATTCCCAACCTTTTTTGCGTCGCGCCCCCCCGGCTCTTTTTTCTTTTAACACGAAATTCTCTTAACACGAACAAATATTTCAATACCCTCAGTTTTGTGTTACAACGATTTTCACTTATAAATTAATTTTTTTTTTTCGAAAATTCAAAGCATTCCGCGCCCCCTGCCAACAGTCTACGCCCCCCTAGGGGGGCGCGCCCCACCGGTTGGGAAGCCATGGGCTATAACGTTCTACTTTTGTGGTCCCCTCAAGGTACGTTATAACCGGGTTGCACTGTACTGGTATTTTAATCACTTTTACACGAAATTACTGAATTTCGTTTAAAAGTGATTGAAATGTGTATTTTACATAAAAAAATTATATGTACTGGAAATTTCAAGAAAAAAAATTTAATTAAAATTTTTTGGATTGAAAATGCAATTTTTAAAAAACTGTATAACTGTTCAACCAATTTTAATTATATTATAGCTACGTATTCATAGATATATGTACATCAAATCTAAAGTAAAAATTACTTACTTTGGACCCGACATTAAGGTACAGTCTGTCTGGTACTGCCGACCATCGTGGTTGGCAGTAACTGCCAGCAGTAGAATTCTGCTACTGTCTGTTTGCGACTGCTTGGCAGTAGGCGGTAATATAAGATTGTTAGCTACTGCTGAAGTTCGGCAGTAACAGCCAGATTGTACCTCTAGGTGTCTGAATACTTTCCGGAGCTATTGTAGTTGCACATAAATGCGAATTGTTTTCAACAATGCTTCAAACTGAATGAATCAGAACAAGCATTGCAGTGCGTGGTCTCACTCTTACTGGCTAAATTTATTCTTTGACTCTAAGAAGTGATTAGATTTGAATTTCTCAGCTAAGTATCTTTCAGATTTTTTATCTCTACTAAGTATAACAATAGACGAAATATAAGAAAAAGAAGGAAAAGTATATACTTCCGGAAAAGGTACGCGTCCATTAGTCGCTTCGGGTTGGCTCGTGTCGCAGCATATTTTTCATGCTTCCTCATGTGACAGTGTCAACTTAGAGCACCCACTAGAGTTCGGCTCTGATATATGCTTAATTTTAAATAATGAGATTTTCTTTTTTTCGAATGCTTTGGCATAAAAAGCTTTGACAGTAGAAATATCAGTTATCCCCTGATATTATCAGGAAAACTTGATGAAAAAAATTTGTTCTTAGTTTTTATTATTTATTTACATGTGTATTATAAAAAAAACATAACAATGACAACTCAGTCTTTTCAACAACAAAAAATAAAACAAAAATATTTCTCAGTATTCAAAAAGATGCCTGGACAAAACTAAAGCACCCCGGGGTCGATATCGGGATAAGTCACCCGGGGTGCTTTAGTTTTGTCCAATACTGTAGAACCGGTATAGTGGCTTATCCCGATATCGACTTGAAATGGCACTCCCCCACGGCTAGAAAACAAGCCAAACAATTTTAAAATACATTTTTAGTCTGGAGATATTCTGTCACTTCTAATTTAAATTTTGTTTCTGTTTGCAGGCCTTGTGACAACTACGTCAGGATTACAAAAAGGACGATTCACAGGACATGAAATTTGGAGAATTTGCTCTGACCTGATTTCAAAGATTTACTAACGTTCTAGGAGGGTTGTATTAAACACACCTTTCATATCGTGACACAATAGTAGTCGAAGGCGTGCGATATTTCGTGAGACAAATAACTGCAACATTGAACCTCATATCAGCAAGATGACATTATTATAGTATTAGTAAAACTTCAATAAAATCGCAATAGCTTTATTAGGAGTTAAGCCTTAAGTTCCATAAGCCAAATGCGTCAGAATGAAGGTGGACAAGGCGGTGTGCACGAATGACACACTTGACGATCTCACCAAAGCCATCAAATATGATGCCGTCTTCACGACATTGGTCGAAAATAAGATACTGGCAATCAAAAGAGACTGCGAGGAGAAGAAAAGGGCCAAGAAACAGAAACGCAAGTCCTTCGGGCGAATCCTGTTTGGAAAAAGGATATTCGGAGGCGGTAGCAAAAAGACGGTCGGTAGCGGCGACGTTGATTTAGAAGAGGGAGACTATAAGAAATCGATTTGTTCGAAGACTGAAGAGATTACTGGAATTAAATCGGAGCCGGACGAAAAGAAACCGAAATTGAAATTCCAAAAACCGCAAGACATCGAAAGCGAAGATGACGACAATACATCGATTAGCTTACGTACAGCATTTCCAATTGAAACTCAGGGAGACGATAGTAACGGCAGCAACGGAAACGGCAGCCTATCGGAGCCAGGAACCCGAAATCTCGTCGTAGAAGTACTCACACATCGGGTTGGTGATTCCTACGACGACAGTGAAAAGGACGATATCAAAGACGACAAGGATTCGATGGTGATCCTGAACGAAAGCGATAAGCCCGAAGTGATTTCCTTAACTAGTACTCATCGTATCGATGAGAGCAGATCGATAATAGCCGACGATAGCTTGATTTCGCCAAAAGATAGTACGGATAGTCTGTCCGGTCCTAGTTCACGGTGTACCGTCAGTGCCGGTCTACCAACTGCAATCGTTTACGAAAAGGACATTTCAAGACTTCGTCTGTTGGAAGCAAAATCGATAAGTGCACAGTGTAGTCCGATTTTGCCGCGACAAAAACCCTCTTCCTCACATTCCGCAACCCAAACTCATGGAAAACTCAAAAGTCAAGTGTCTTACTCGGACGATGTGTACAGTGGCGTGCGAGGCGAAAGCCGCCGACGTCAGCAAGAACGCAATTCCGAAATGTTTCTATCGCGCCAGAACACATCCGAAGATAGTGCCAATTTAACGATAAGTACGTTCGTGAACGAAGCCGATTCGATTCCGTACGGAAGCTGGGCAGCAGGATCCGAACAACGTAAAAGTAAAAGTACTAGCCTATTAGTAGTCACCGATAAGTCAAATAAGAAAGCAATTAATCGCCTAGATAGCAATAGTATCGTTAGTTATCAATCGAATCCTTTAATGCGTGGACTTATATCTAGCTTCAATCAACTAACGACAACAACGTCTAATTATTTTCCTGTGATTACAACGACCGTCGCGACGCTACCGCAAAGTGTAAAACAACCACTATCAATTTCATCCGATGGTCACGTTATTGACGATCCCGGAGCGATGCGAGCGATCGCAACATCGTCAATTTTACCGAGCGATACTGCAAAACTACAACGCATGACCTCGACATCGACAGGATCGAGTGCTGCTCCGATTGGTTGTTGTGCAACGAAATCATCATCTAAAGAAAAAGACAAACGCTTCAAGCCGGGCTGGGAAACTGGCCAAAGTGGCAGCGATGATGAGTACCGCAAGCGGAAAAAGAAATACAGTAAGTTACATTAGTTACTTTAAAAAGATTGACCTAACTCTCCCGAACACTCCTTACAGAACGGTATCATCGTTGCTCCGATCCTGTATTAGTATATCCTTCGTCTGGAGGACTTCAACACTGTATACTTAGTATGCCGCCTAATCAACCGATGTAAGTATTTCGTACAGTCCGACTTTGCAGTCTGTGCTAATCGTGTCCTTTATTTCAGACAATTTCATTATAACGACGATTTTGTATACGATATGACACTCGAGGTTGAAACTGACCAAAACGGTGATTTACAAGCAATAGTTCCAAGTCATCGAAGTAGACATAGGTATGTTGTATTTTTGGCGCCCAATGTGGGGTTCATTGTTGAAGGCGATCATGGTCATGGTTTCATGGACCCGTCAGAAGCCCCGACGGGTCCATGAAACCATGACCGAAGTGACGAAGTCTTTTGTGAGCTAAACCCTTACATTCAATGCTCTAATGTTTTGTAGACGTCATCGCAAAGTTTGCAAGTTTTAGTCTTAGAAATACCAATGCTTCTTCGTATAACGATGCCCAGTCAGAGCACTCACTTTAGGCCTGGTGTCTGCTTAATTTAGAAAAGATAGAAAAGAACGTCTGAGAATCTTTACTCAGACGTTCTTTTCTCCGAATGTTTTGGCATAAAAAGCTTTCAGTGTCTACTCGACTCCAAATGAATGGCACCTTGCGATTTTTGGCACATTCGGACGTTTATTTTGACTGCGGTTAATGGTACTCCCCAGAATTCATGAAAACCTTATTAGTTTTGTTTTGACAATGCAAATTTGAATAATTCCTCACTTCTTGGTCTTGGTCCACAAGAAGCGTTTTTAATTTTTCAAATTTTCTGTCAAATCAATTACATATTTGCAAAATTAAACAGCTTCTTCCAAAGTTTGCTTCTCTTTCCGCTGGGATCGGGTTAGAGCCATTAGAAACCTTAGTAAGGAGAAAGATTTAAAAATTTCTTAGTATCAAGACCCGATAGGTAAATTTATGATTCGAAATCTATTTTAATTCTGAATTTACGGAGTGTGAAAAATTTTATAAAAGGATGGATTAGTAACAACTTAGGGCCTTATCAACCATATACCTAACTTAGGATTCTTTTGAAGGTTAAGGAGTCAAATATTCCCATAGGTAATGAAATGACAAAGACTTAACAGTAATGCCCTATATTACACCTTATTGTTAACAATATTATGCACTATATCCACTGCATGTGCAGTTGATCAATTCGGTTCTAATTATTCAACAGGTTACCTTTTGCTTTACTAAATAGAAAGCTAAAAATTAAAGCGTTTCAAAGACGTTGCTTTATTTCCTACTCACTTAAGTGGATTAAGAGCTTTCTTTTCAAATAGTCTAGGACTAGGACTTGTTTTAGATGGAACTACTACTTCTTGCCTCTACATAATTTATTCTGGCATAATCTCCTTTATTTCCATTCTTGATTAAGGACCTTTCGGCAACACTTAATTTAATTTACAAGTTTTCGGACGACAACACATTGAAGAACATTTTTAATAGTGATTATGCTATTACGATTTCTACATCTAGTCATGTTTAAATTAAAACATTGTGGAGTGTACACTTTTTTTGCAGTAGCTCTCACAGATAAACCGGTATAGACACCTCCCTATTCCAGGGAGGGTTCTATACCACTATACGTATGAGTTAAACAGAAAGTATGATTCGTAAACTCAAGCCCTTCGATACATTTCGAATAGTTTTTCCTAAGAAGTTTGCTTATATCTCAATTAAAAATTTAAAAATTGTAAAAGTAAAATTGCAATATATTTTTTAGACTTTTTAATAGTAACATTACAATTAAGAGGTATATTTTATACGGCCGAAGTAAATTTACAATAACTTAAATGTAATAGTCTATTTTACATTGATTTCCGTCTAAATTTACACTATGATTTAAATAAATGTACATGCTTTATTTTTTTATTTTTTATTAATTTTTAATACCTGCCCAACAACGACAAACATTAAAACAATTCTCATTACACTCATATTTTTTGTTGAATTCACTTATGTACATGTATACCGTTAATTAATCTGAACGGTGTTCTAAACTCGAGATTATAGTACACTTATATTTACAATAGGTTTGACCTGATATCGTTTCATTGTTTGACACTAAGGGGAAATTTGACGAATTCTGTCAAATGTGTTAGATAGTGTAACATTTGCAGTCGGGCAGCGTGTCGAATGGATATTTGGCATTTAATTCGGTCAAATTTATATGATCAAATATTTGACAGCGTGGCATACAATGTAATACAAGCTTCAGTGGTGAGATGACACATGTCAGCAGGCATAAGTCTAATTTGCATTTTCGGGAAATTGTTTTCTAAGCACGAATCAATAGTCTGGCGAGCCTCGTCCATGCAAATAACTTAGCTATTTAATGTTATTTTCCAAACTATTAAACATTTTAAACAATATGACGAAAACTTTGAGTGGTAATTCGATGTATATTGGTTGGAAAATCGTAAGAAAATCGACAGACTACTTGAAGAAGTCTACCTCACATCTGCCAACTCGTTATTTTAAATTCAGGACATAGCAAAGACAGAGCCAACCGTTGTTTGCTAGCGCAAATTACTTAAGTAGCTAACGTGGTATCTCTCTCGATGCGGACTCTCATCCCGTTTTACACCGTTTCTAAAAACAAATATCCTTTCTAAGTGCTGATATTCCTTTACTACACAGCTAATATCATTATTCATTCATGGCAATATTACTCCACTCTCCGGCTTGATGAAGCAACCAGCTCCTTTCTCAACCTTTAATCCTTCAGTCGTTGTCTAGTTCTCGCTTTCAAGAATTCTTGTAGAACAATTTATTTCTTACATATTGCATATACCTACCCATAAATTGTTTAAGATTTCCATAACATACAGCCCCAATTTCCATTTCGCCCATCAATAAACATCCGAATTTTCAACTTTCACTAATGAAAATTTCCATTGATTTTCAATTCGAACTTTATGCCCATGTTTATCTTAAGAAACATAAAAGGGAATCGATGTAAAACGATTCGTGGTTGTAGATTTTTCTTTGTACAAAGGTAGTATCAACGCAAAATGAAGATCGATGGTTGATTTTGTAATGGTATTTGTTTTGCCAACAATCTTAGATGTTGACATTTTTGAACTTTTTTCGTAATACCTTTTTATATTTATCTTAATAAAAAGAAATTCCTTACAAATTTTACAGACACCATCGACATAAAAAACGACATCGACATAAAAAGCAAAAAATTTTAGTACACGATTTGGATACTCGAAGTGTTAAGGTTTGTGAACTATGATGTAATTCTGTAGTGTTCTATAATTGAAATTTATTATCGTTTGTGCAGGTAATAGACCCTGATGATCTTTCCCAAAGGGCTCGATGGACAATTATTGCTACAGCTTTTCTACTGCTTATTATGTGCCTCATGCTAGTTGGAATTACGTTACGGATGGCGCCAATCATCGATGATATGGGTAAGTCGTTTGCATAATTCTATTCAATTTACATGATATAATTAACAAGCACATGTTCTTGTGGAACAACAAATTTTCATTCTCCAAAATAATTGTGTATCCAGAGATAGGATGTTAGTCTATAATACAACCATTTTTTATCTGAGACCCATCGAAGTTTAGTGTGTGAATCCCCACTGATGAAAAAATTAACAATTAAAGCCCATACTTCCGAGTTTGAAAAAGTTACGTAAGTCCTCGAAGAATTTTATTAATATGCGGCTATATTAAATAGGACATTGCAAAAAATTCTATTGTATGTATGTCATACAACGGTGATTGTAGACAATCGTTCAGTTCATGTGTACTTCCTACCTGTGATATGGGGACAGCGAACAATGGTCATAATTTATATGCATAGATGAGTAATAAGTAGTCGAAACGGAATAAAGGTCATGATATCTGGTTTATCTTACTAACGCATCACTAGGCTACAAGGGCATACTTGTTTATATACAACTTTCAAGGATTTAATATAGCAAATCATACGCTGTTCCTGTCGATAATAATCTGCTTTGTGAATAGGTAGCTTATATTAGTCCTTTTTGATGGACAAATTAATTATTTCAAATCACACCAGTACTTTTATCAAAGCCACAAAACTCATCGCAATTCATATGTAAGTGAATCTATTCACTCATTTAAAATGTCGATAAAATCAAATAAAAACAATTTTATTATCCTCGTAGCAAGTTCTAATCAGGAACACGTGACGGTATCTGTTGTAGACCTACTTTGAAAAGTTTATCGTTGAAGAATTTCCTAACATTCCACCGTTTGTAGGGAATATTTACCCCTATACACACTCCCACTCATTGGCAACTAATTACACCTGGAGAACTGCGAACCAAGTGAATTATCGTTCGCCATACCACAGTTCACGGATACCTTCATCTGTATAGTATAGAAGAATCCCGATGGTTATTCAACTGGCAAATTCCTACGAACTGTCGTTATTTATTTGATTAGTTTCAACCGATGTTTGATGACTGCCAGCAATTCCAATAAATTACGATTGGAATGTTTGTTAGCGGTAAGTTATACCGACAACATAAGTTCAAATGGAATGGATTGGCATTTGAAAATGAGAAATATCTGCCATATGTAGGTAAATTGCTATAACTGATGTTTCAAGATGTATATCTTAAAGATCTTTCAAGAATAGCGCGTTTGACTTATTTACCAGATTATATTAAGGACAACAAGGTTAGTACGTACTCCTGCAATCAACCACGTATGTATCTAATCAAATCTAATATTACTTGCTTCCTTGTCCAGAAGTGCAGTCTGGGTAAAAAACTATATTTTTTTAGAATGTTCCAGATAAAAATAAAAATTGAACTTACCAAAAAAAAATTCCAATCAAAAGGCGCCCAATGTGGGGTTCATTGTGACTTGGAACTTGTCCTTTTCTTAATACTGATTTTAGTATTGGAATATTTTTGTAGCTTTTGTTCAGATATGATGTAGATATAAGGTAGGTAGTATCGAATACTGCGGCGCCCAATGTGGGGCTCTTTTTTAGAAATGTACGAGAATGCCCAATACTAGGCTCCTTATAGCTCAAACGAGGAGGTTTTCAAACAAGAGATCGTTTGGTGCTGGTATTCTACACCATTATCAAGGTAATACAGCGACCAGAGCACCTGTTTTTTTTTCACGTCTAGATGGCGTTGAAGCTACGTATGAATGTCGTTCGAGGAAGTGCTTGCGTTGCTACGACGCTTGAATATCTCATCACTGTACTACAATTAAATGAACCCTCATGATATGTGTACGTTATAATAGGTATATAATCAAACTCTATTTTTTGTAACGCAATATGGAGCTGTTATCAGAGCACAGTGAAGACTGTTGCCCTTGTCTGCAGTGCGTTCTATGTGTTCACCTCTGCATTTCATATGGACCAGAGTACTACCAAAACTGGAGGCAGTGGCTTGGGGACTTTATTTGCTTTCCATGTTTTTTCCATGACCTGCTCTGCACTGGATAAGGCCACAAAATAACAGTCGCAGTTGTCGCAGTTCTACGACGCCTTAAGGTATTTCCCATTTGGTTAAATTAGTGCACTGAAGCTGCTCATCAATATTACCAATTTTGAATTATAGTATCTTAAGAACAGACTCTCAGTTCATATTGTTCCGAGATAAGAGTTCACCGGGACTCCAAGTAAAACACAATTTGTTTGAAATTAATAACAACACCAATTGCTTTATTAAATGGGATTCAATAATCACCCTATTTAGAACGCTTTTCGATTTTATTTACCATTTGATCGTTTGATCAATGAATTTCACTGTAAAAATGCACTTCACATAGAATTGACCATCGTCTCTCTCTCTCACACAGTAAAAAACCCGATTCCATATACAAACTCCGCGCCGCTTCTATACTGCATTTGCTTTAAAAAATTGTACAAAAAAATGTCTAAAACGCAACACCCATGAAATTTGCTCTACATGGGTTTCGATAGAAAGCTGAAACACAAATAAATACCAATTAGTCAAACCTTTTGTAAGAAAAATTTTAAGAATACTATTTTTGATGGAAGTTAGGGACATTAGTGTTAATGCTAGAAAGTTGAAACTCGGTTCAAACTCATAATAATTTTTTCCAAATTTCCCCTTTGGTACGGGGGTTGGACTGAATGCTCCCAAAATGGAATAACAGCGTCACGAACTTTGTAAACACTGTATTACCTTGATGGGGGTGCAGCATACCAGCACCAATCGATCTGTGGATTGAAATCTCCAATTCAGACAATACTGGATCATGAAGGACATTTTAACAAAGCTTTGAAGAGTGGTGGGAATCACCGCAAGCATATTCCTCGCTGACGATACAAGACAAACTGATAAATGACCAATTTGGTTGCTCGTTTCAGTGCAACCATTGTTTTCAGCCCCTAGAACGAATAGTGTACGTAACAAGCTATTTGATAGTCTCACCTTTGGGTCATATCTCCTACCGCTTTGTTATTTAACAACACACAAAAGCATACCCTCAACATCCTGTAGTTTCCTTATCCTGAAATCTTAACAGCACTATAAAATGCTACTACGTCTTGAGTCCTTAAAGTGGTTTTCGAGTGAATTATATACGTCATAGATACCGAAGCCGACCAAGAGTCCTGGCTCTTGTTATAAAACACTCATCGTACCGTACGCTATAATCGATCATCATCAATATCCTCAGGAGCTGAAGAATGGATAAACATCAGCATCATATCTCCCCGTTGGGATTCATTTTTTTTTCTTCTTTGTAGTTTAACTTGAAGCACTTTACTATAAAATTCACATCGACTAGGTGAAATTTCCATTGACTTAAAATGTGTACGAGGATTCTTGCTCTGGTCAATATTGTCTTGACTTCTTGGACAGTTGCCAATTTTTTTTTTATATTTTAAGATTTTTTTTTTTTTGTTCCTTAACGATGTGCTAGCTTTACGGGAGGGGGGACCAACACGTAGTTTTGCGGCGAATTGAATTTGTGTGGAATTGATTCGAGGCAATTCATGGGGCAAAAGAAAACATCCTTAGAAATGATTTGAGCTGAAATTTTTAACAAAGCAAAGGATATGAGAAGATTTTTCTTAACGGCTTCGTAGGATATTAAGTTTAGTGTGGCCTTTAAAAAAAGAAAATTGAGAAAGTGAGAAGCGTGAATGAAACTCTTATAGAGTCCTTGGACTCTTGAACATTAATTACTTTGTGATCGGGGTGGTATTTCATCATCATTTGTTTTATGATATGAAAATATCAAACATCTATAAGTAGCGTTCGGATTTTTAATGAAGTTGTGAATTTTTAAAAATGAACGAGAACTGAATTTAATCAGTGCTTTTTGCGTATTTAAACCTAATAACTTAAAACGGATCGACAGGCTTTGATTAAATGCTATATACACTTAAATTATATCTATATATATGATCCTCGAATTGCGTTCGATTGAAGTTTTTTTTTCCAAAATTTTGAATAATCGAATTGATAACTCATATTATTACATGCACACTCTGTCAACCCGAAACTCGTATCAATATAATCCATGTTTCCAGAGAGAACTTCCAAACTTCCAGTGTCCAATTGGAATATCGTACAAAACACTATACACTTCTCGCACGTTCTACACACACCCACTGACTGTACTCGAAATTATCCGAGTCAATAGATTCATTATATTGGTGCAGCAGGGTTTGTACACGAAATTAGTTCTACTGCGAAGATGCACTGGAAATCGACGGAGTAATTTTTCATTCAGACCCTCGATTTTGAATTGCTAGAGGTGATAATAATTTTGCCCAGGCGCAAACGCGGGTGGGGGTTAACTAGTCAACCTAAGCCCAGACAAAAACCAATATTTAGTTTGGACAGAAATAATATAAATATATATAACATGAAATAATATAACCAGACGTAAACGAAGATGTCTATTGAAGCAGGTCATTAAATAGAACCAATATTGGTCCAGAAATTATTAGTGGTTGTGGTTTATACCCACAAATCTTTCGATGATTTTTAATAAGATTTAATAAGTTAAGTTAAGATTTAATAAGTTAAGAAACATAATCCAGCCTGTACACTAAGAGCAGGGACGTCATTTGAGGAGGGGCAGGGGGCATTCCCCCCCCCCTGAATTTAGTATTTTCATATATTATATATAACATATAGAGATTTATATATAAAAATACATACATTCATAACATCTTGCCCCCCCTCACTGGAAAAGACTGAAATGACGGCCCTGACTAAGAGTAAGTTGTGACATTCACCCGCGACACTGTAGCCTTTCAAATCCTTCAAAACGAAATTTAAATATTTGATTAATTTATGTATTTACTAGAAGGAAGTGAAAATAAACCTACAGGGCAAGACAAAGTCAAATGAAATTTTGGGATAATGGTAAATTTGAAATTTAATTTCGTTCTCTAAAAGTAATTAAAGTTTCGTTATTTTCTTAGGTCTTTGTTAACAGCGAGAGTGGATTTAAATTCATTTGCCTGGAGCATTTTAAATTTGAATATGAAAATATATTTAATTATTGTATATTGTTGTTAAGGGCGAGGACAGACTCTGTACAGATTAAGTCAATATTCAAGGATAGTCGCTGGTTAGCGTCGCTCAGTTAGTTTAAATATTTGGATTCGTTAGTTTACTTTTTGCGCTAAGCAGTTTTCCCGCAGGACACTTTCATGTTATGTAAATGAAAGTTTTAAGAAGTATGTCCAAATCCTGCAGTAGACTGTTTGCCATGCTGTAAGATAAAATTTTTACAAACAATTTAGTAACATTTTTCGGACAAAATAAGCATTGTAGATTTTTCAATCGGCTTTCATATTAGCTTGCGAAACTAGTGAAATATTTCCCATAGTGATAAAAAGAGAAATCATTTAGCCAGCTCTAATGTGTAAATCATAATGTTATTAACAAATTCATTTTTTCTCTGAAATATCGCTCACTCCTTAAGAGCTCACTGGTGTCCTTACACATACTCACTTTTATCATAACTAAAGAATAATATCCCATTTTCTGGTGTCTTATAGTCCGAAAAAGCTTTCTCGTGGGAGCACGGAGCTTAATACAAGGAAATTCATTCCGGAAAAAAGGGAAATTTCTCGAAAAACTCACGAATAGTATGCGCAATGGAAATTTTCCAGCTGGGGATTCTATTGGAATTATAAAGCTTAGGAAGCGTTAATTTTCGATAGCTTTTCGCTGTTAGATTGCATTACTTTGCGAGCTTTATTTAGAAATTCGTCGAAAACATTTTAAATTGAATTTGCATATATTGCGAGCGTATTTTAACTAAAAGATAAGATGGAATTGCAGTAGATGCGATGCGTGCGAAGCGCGCGATGTCTTATTCGCGTCGCGACACAGTTATAGCAAGCTTTGCTGAAATGTTGGCTAAATATTAGGTACCAGACTCGGACACCTTTTTTTGTAAAAACTTTAACATACTATAACTAACAAAAAAAAAAAGAGGTAGAAACAAAAAATTAAACGCCAATTATTTTTTTCACTAGCTCTTCAAGTACAAACATTTTCAAAAGAATCAGAGATGGTACGGTTACAGATTTCGGTATTTTTGGCGATTATTGATAGGATGACCCATTGACATGTCTATTGTGGCCTCGAAGGGAGTCTATGTAAAGGATCAATGGAGCTGGACTTAGATCACCAGTAAAACCAGTCTCCTCAGAGTCCTTATAAATTTGTGGATCTTTAGATGTAAAATATTTCGGGTGATGAAAGACATTTTTGATTTTTTTTTCACGAATTTCTACATATTCAACAAAAATGAAAAATTTTAAAATTTGATCTATGCAGGACCTTCTTCAAGTTTTTTTCTAGCATTATATTAATGAAAATGACATGTTAATTATTCAAGAAATAGGAAATATGCGTTAAAAAATCTCGAATTTACGCATTTTAAAAAATGTTCAAGGGTTGTTGTTCTAATAGCATTTTTTCCAAATACATTTTAGAATTTTTTCTCTATGGATGACCTAGTTTACATACCAGCTAATAGAGTGGTGTAATTTTATTTTGTTTTTTTGTTGCCATTAACGTGAAATATTTGTAAGAAAACAGTCATAAATCATCAAAATTGCATTTAACGTTCACATGGACTGGCCTTAATTAAAAAAAAGCCTCAGCAAAATAATTTATAAGTTAAAATTTGTCGATGTCTCCAAAAAATAGTCAAATTTTTGACAAAGTTTCATTCATTGACAAGCATGAGATAGTATTTTGAAGTAGTTTAAATTTGAAGATTTTTGTTAAAGTACCCTGAATTGCATTTAGTCAATAATTTAAAATATTTATTTATGTAATATTTCACCATAATCAGTTAGATATAGATGCACCTGCACCGGACCCTGGCCCTATTTGGGCTGTCGCGTCATTGATGATGATGAGTTAGATATAGGTACTATCCCAAAAGAAAAATGCAGAATGTTTTTATAATAATAACACATGATTTTTTCAAATAAAAGTATTATATTAAATACTAAAAACAAGTAACTACTATTTTAATGTTTTAGATTTAGATTTATAACATTAATATCGCATTAAAGTCCCTTCAATTTTACATTTATCTATTTGTCGGCGATCGGTAAAAAAATTGTTTTGAACAAGTTATCAGAACATACAGTCGTAAGGTCTTGTCGGGCTCACCCCCAAGCACTTGCTATGTTCTTTTACTTGGCACAACTCACATGGACACGGCGTCTTTATCTTTCTGCTGTGTACATGAGAGCTTCCCATACGATTTTCAGTTGTGTATTCGTGAAAGCTCAAGTGAATATTTCAAGTCAGTTTAAAAAAGTCCTGCTTTCCAACTATTCCCGCCAGAGGCATTCCGGTACTGAGCGAGACACAAAAGCAGGAATGAGCTGACTCGAGATGTGTAGCGGCACATTGTATTCTGTGTGCTGCTCGTTGTTGTTGCTTTGCATGCTGCTTGTTGTTAGTGCTTTTTGTGTGATTTTTTGTTGGTGCTTTGCATGCTGCTTGTTGTTAGTGTTTCGTATGCTGCTTTTTGTTAGTGTTTCGTATTCTTTTTATTGAATATTTCCACTTACGCTTGTATACAAATTTGTGATATTTTCATTTTTCCAAGAAACTCGACAATCGCTCGGAGAAATTCAATTTTTCCAATTTACCATGGTCAAATTATGAACTGTTCGATTAAATTGTCCAGTACTATAATCGAAGTTCAACTTCGCGAGTTCAATCAAGAGCTGTTTGACTTCGAGCTCTGTAGAAACAGTATTATGTCCCCATCTTTTATATTAATTTGAAAGGCCTGTAACCTGTTCAATGACTTTATTCTATCCTAGAAATATTAGTGCCGTACTTTAAGTACCTTTGCAAGTACATAAATTAGCCCGGGGATGCCTGAAAGTGCCTAAAAAAAATCCTAGCAAAATCGATTGGTTGGAATGGAATCACCTATCCAACCTCAGAATTTTGGAATGCTATACCCTTGGCTTTTAGAGGACATTAAATGAATTATTATGCTAGTACATACGTGGGGTAAATGTCTGAAAAATAAATTCAAATTCGATATCATAATATCTGTTCTCTCAATGTCCTTTTCCTAGCTCAGAAATCTAGATAAGTACTTGATAATACTTCAAGAGGACATTCGAGCAGTCATTTGACTAGTGCCTCGGTACATTGAGTCTGAGTCTGTTTACAAGGAAAACATGCAATAAGCCATTAATTTTATTCCTATTTCAATTTTTGGCATGTTTTCCTAATAATTTAATTTCCATTCCCTTGCTTTCGAGTGCCACGCTCCATTCATATATTTCCAGATTAGCTTAATTCGTCCATTTATAAGATCTTTGGATTCAACCAAATTCCCCACATAAAGTAGCATAGTACCTCCCGTACTTTGTGCATATCTGTCCCGCATCAAGGATATAAACTTTGGCATTCGAAAACTTTTCCAGAAAAACTTCGTCGTAGGGTCTTTGAACGACTCCCAACCAGAAACGAACCGCATACACAAACTTTGCTCTTCCCCATTTTTTTTTTATTCCATGGAAAAATTCTCAAAAACTCTATGTTTAACACAGCGAATATTTTTGCACGTAAAAAAGGAAATTTCTTTCTTATCCTTCCTACCGGCATATCACTAGCACAGTTGTTGTTTGCTCAGTTTTAATCTGTCTTCTCGTATTATCATAATCCCAAGTTGAATATTTTGTTGCTATTTCCTCGCCGGGAAATTCGTTGTGGATTAAAAATTCCGCATCAGACGCTGATGGCAAAAAATCAGCATCAAACTAAATGCTTATCAAATTTTTTTAGGTAACTTAAAGATAGTCGAAAACAGAAGTAGAGTCGACTTTATGTTGGTCAAATAAAATCACAAGAAATAATTATTATAGGTTTTTATCGTGGAAATAACTGGCAGAGAGCATTGGACATTTTCTCGAACACTTTCCAACTTTTCCTCGTATCGAAACAGCACTCAGGGATTGCCTCCCGACAAAACCAACAACTTCTTGTCGTCTAATCCAAGTTAATCGCTTAACGTTAATTTTCATTTAAGACGTTTTTGCAGAGAAGCCAAAATGAATTTGTCACACCTTAGGGATATAAGAAAATTGGGGCCATTACAAGAAACTTGGGGAAAGTTGTTGTGATCTTAAATTGTCGACTCTTACATGGTCAAGTATTTCACTACTGTGTAAAACCGAAATGGTCCATGTAATTGTTACGTGAGTTTAAGTAAGTTTTTTTTTAATTGCTGAAAGGAGTAACCCAAGGAATGGGTTGGTATAGAAAAGAAATCCTTGGGGTTGTGGAGAAGCAATATTTTAGAGAATTTTTGGGATTCTAAGAAAGTTCGTAACATACCGGTCTTTCGCCCATTCGTTATGCCAAGAACTCCCAAAAAAAATCGAGGCTCAGTTCTGCATACAGAAACTGAAAAAGAACAAGAGTTGTATTGCTGTACAGAATGTTGGTATGTCTCCAATGGAGGATACAGAAACTATTTGGATATTTTACATCCTCTTAGTGCCAAATTAAATTAACTTAATCGAGAAATGCAATAGGTTGGTACTACAGTAGTACGAGTGGCATGTCATGTAATTAGATTTCAAATCCAGTTCACTTTGAACTTGTGCATGAAATTCAAACTGAACTTGCAACTACACATTCCAGTTAAAAGCAAGTTTCAATCCTTTTAGCTAACCTAAATGCTCCCAACATACTTACATATTGCGATGTATATTAACATATTCCTTTATCGACTTCCACTACATTAATTTCATAAAGAATATTAAACTTGAGTGGCATTTCACTTAAAATCCACAAAAATCAACAATAGCTATTTTTTTTTGGCAACATAAAACCCCATCAAAAAATATATCCTCGGTTAAGGAAAACGGTCTATAATCGATCTAGCGAAGTCCTGATTTTCTTCCGATTTTTGATAAGGATAACTCGCTCCCTTTTAACTGCTACATCGGTCGGATATTCATGTAAAAGTTTTGAAGAAGGATTTCGAATCAAACTTTCTATACTTAAATCCGACGTAATCCGACAGGCTTTCATTCGAAATAAAGAGATCAGATCTAATGAATAGTAATGAAATGATTTATAGGCGTGGGTGTATTTATTTAATTGAGTAGTACTACGTGAATAAGTATTCTTCGGACCTTACGTGATACTCCTATTGGCACTTCTGAGGTGTCGAATTGCCGAGGTACGACCAAACTGGTCTCAGTTCAGAAGCCACCGACTATGAAAACCATTTGGTTCCTGCACATTCAAATAAGGACACTTTTCCAGGTGAAGTGCGGATGATTCCTTAAATCTGAATTTCAGCCAAGGAGGTTAAGAAAACGATATTTAAAGCACCTGCTAAGATTCACATACATTACACAATCATAAATATAATAGCAGTCAAGTGTGCAGTAACTTCAATAGTCATCCAATTCAAGAAACTTCCTTTGAAAATGTTCGACTTTCGATAGGATCTTGATAAGGATTAATAAATTTCCATGACTACGTCAACGTTCCTGTAACCTGAACCAGTAGGATATTCGTCTGGTATTTTTCTGTTGTTCAATTCTTTCGTATTTTCGTACCAAGTGTGGAAATTCCTATAAGATTTGGGGATAACATATGCTGAAAGCTAAGATTACGGAAAGCCTGATCCTGATTGAATAATCTGAGTGTATAAATAACCGGACCGGAAAGGAACTTCCTTGATACACATCTTCGATTCCGAATTAAAGCTGAATAACTTTTCGTGCGAATACAAATCGTTCCTTGAACTTTCTACGTCCTATTGTAATCTTTGATTTTATGTAAAAACAGACAAGACAACTTAATTCGATATTTGGCTCCGTTTGAATCAAATCGAGTGTATCGAATTAATCATTGGTAGAGTGTCTTTGATTTTGATCGGTTTATTGAGGATGCTGGTGAAAAATTACTTTTGAATTATGTTCAGGATAGGAAGGATGTTATTGGAAAAACATTTGAAATTTTTGGTTAGGTAATAGACTCACACCTAGGTAATAGACTCACACCTCAAGAAAATTTTGTTTTTTGGCGAAGGGTTGAGGAAACATTCTGATTTTTATATCTAAAGAGCCGGTAAGGGTAGAAATCTATAAAATGGAAACTGTACAGGGTTATAGAAGTGCTATCTTTTAAAAATAGTCTTACAGGCCTATTCAGCACCAGAGTCACAAGTCACAAAGTTTCGACCTACTTTCGACCTACTTTCACAGTTAATTTAAAATTAATACAAAATTGTGACTCTCCCCTACTTTGTGACTTATGACTCTGATGCTGAATAGGCCTGATAGGCCCGGTATTTCAATGTAGATTTAACTTGTAGGTCCGGACTTTCAATATAAAATTAACTTGAGTGGTTTTGATTAACTGACAACACAAGTTTACAAGTTAACTCTACATTATAATACCGGACCTTAGATCTTCTGATCTATTGATTTAATTTTACATCCACAAGCAAGAAATATAAAGATGTAGAAACAATTTTCAACCCCTAAAAAACTAAGTCTGACATTTCTCTGATGTTTGATAATATATCGAACAAAGCGATGTTGTCTTCAAATTTTTTTCACCTCCACGAACATTTATAATAATAATAATAATCAATGGCGCAAACGTCCAAATCGCGCCTAGTCCTTGAAGTAATGCTAGAGTTATACCCTAGGCAGATGACGCGTTCGAATGTTCATTAGGGGAATGATCATTCGCATTCAATGATCAATTAGATTTCGCATTGACACACGTCTATCGGAATTACATTCAATCTGTCAAAATATTATTAAATAGAAGTTGGCATTTTTGTATTGGCACACGGCTACGTATTATCTATTGAAATAAAGTGATAGAAAAGTACTAATATGTCAGCAATTGTGAACGAAACGGAAGAAGATTGATCGTAATTAATGCACATATGAAATAAATACAAAAATTTGGACGGTGGAATACCTGATTTTCCACTTGTTCTACTAGTCTCATGGACTCACCGCTAGATGGCGTTGCGAGCGTTTGCATGAATTACAAATTTTTCGGAATTACCATTTCGGTATCGTAATTCGTCGAATGATGGACCAATTCGACAATTTCATTGTGACAGACGTGATACGGAATGATCATTCGACTAAGAATGATCATTCAATTGCGTCGTCTGCCTAGAGTATTACTTCATTACGAGGCCAACGGAAAACTAGGAGGTGAAGTGGTCAGCCACACGCTCGTCTGTGATTATTACCCCGAGTTTAACTCAGGCACTCATTTACAGCTGAGTAAACTGGTAGGTAGTCCGGCATCCAATCCCATTCTCGAAAATTACCTGTCGCCAAGCAGACCAGGTGCACCGAAGGCAAGTGGGCTAGAGCACTAAGCTATCCAGACTACCATAGACATTTAAACTCAGCAGAAATATTAGTTTTTCTTCTTCTTTTTTTAAGAAATAACCCTTAAATGAAAGGTTTTATTCATTTTCACGAATTTTGTAATATCTTTTATGTCGGATTAGCTATCGAATTGATTTTTACTACCACAGGATTTTTGATACAGTCTCCTCAAAATCCATTTCAGGTTTCTTTTAATATCAACGCATAAGTGAGTGTAAGGGGATTGTAGATATTTTCAAGAATTTGTCCATTTTCCTCACGTTCAATTGGGCATAAAATTTATTTTCACATATATGAATATTTTCTGTAATCGCCATTTCACCACCATTTCACCACCATTTCACGAATTTTCAATATTGAACCTCCAGTGGAACATAAGGGAGTTGCTTAAGGTTCACGAACTTTAGCATATATGTTAGGTCTGGAAAAGATGACCTATTTTTTTTTTACTTTTTACTTCAATTTTTATATGAATGATGGAGTTTGTATCTTACAAGAACAAAATTAATTTGATCATTTGATCATTTGATCATTGATTTGAAATAGTACTCACAAATGTTGAAGTGAGTAAACCACTTTATTTTAAACAAAATACTACTTGTTAGTAATAATTTTGTGTCCTTTTAGTTTCCAGATAAGCTTTAACCTGATTATCGTAATTTACCTAAGTTTCCACTCAATGTCACTAGACCATAAGGTTGTAGAAATTTTATTTTAGAAGAAATTTTAAATTAGAAATTTTATTTTCATTTGTCAATACTTTTCAAGTTCAAGTAAACTGTTTTTAGATTTCAAAATCTACTTGACAAAATCTTACTTAATTATTCTTCTTTACTTAAAGCCCTCAGAATTTTAAATGAAATGCACTATTTGTCTTCAACTTTTACTTCCTTTTCCCCATGTTATATATAGGGATATACTATATCACCTCCATAAGGAAGGATGTAATAAAATTAGAAAATAAAGTTTTGATTGACTGACTACGTATCCGGCCGAAGTACTCATTGTTACATTTTAAACATTGCGATAAAATGCTACAGTGTACAGTGAGAATTTTCCTTCTACTTTTCAGATTTATAGAATTGTGGGTATCAAGTTGAGTGTAAAAATAATCGCTCCGAAAAAATAAATGAAATGAAATGGAAAAAGGATCTTCTGTAAATTTAAATATCCTAAATCAAGATGAACCTTTCAACTACGCAAATATCACATAAGTGAAAAATCGTCGGAAAAAATGGAAGCAAATATCGAGTTTATGTTTACTTGTTTTTATGGATGCGAGCACCTTGTACTATGCAAATACATAGAGTAAAACCGAATGATGAACCTCGACATTTATACTGAAATTTCTAACCACCAAATTTTTGTTTGGTATTTGTTTAAATAATTTCTTTACGTTAGGTAAAATATGAACTTATATTTCGAAGCTGGGTTTTAACGTAAAACTTATGTAGCCATCATTTTATCCTAATATATACTTGAAATTAAAGCTGGTTCTTATAATTAGTTGGAGGTTTCTGCTTTAACATGGATCACACCCCTTTTCCTGCAAAAAAATTCTATGGTTCAATTTTCACTGAATTATTTTTCAATAAAAATTCATTGTGATTTGAAATTTTAAGAGAAAATAGTAGTTACTCTGAAATTTTGTCTTAACTTGTTTGGGGACGAGTAAGCCCCTAAGCTTAAACAGAAAATGTCTGTCTGTCCGCCGTATAAACCGGTCTTAAACACGTTTGAAGGGTTGTGGAGATATTAAGTTAAAATTCGTTTGATTGATTGATTGGGCGAACCCTTTGAATTAGTTGCTTTTTTGTGGGTTGGAAGGAATGTGGCACAAGTGTTTTAAAGGTAAATTTTGGTTTGTATTTTTCAAGCATGGACAGATTTTCAGATTTTCCTTCGCTTACAAAGATGGATTAAACAAAATGTCCGTGAAGACGGTCTTAAATTTTCTCACGAATTTCGTTATTTCTTTTAGGTCTGTCGAATGATCAAATTAGTTTTACTTCTGCGGATCTTTATATAAGCATCTAGAAATATTTCGTTAAATTTTTCGATTTTCAAATTAAAATCAAATTAAAATTTTTCGATTTTCAACCACTATGGTTGTGTAAAATGCTTGTGTTCATTTTCACGAATTCCGATACATTCCTTAGGTCTAATTAGATATTGAATTCATTTTCACATCTAGAGACTTTAAATAATTCGAGAAAAAATGGTTTTAAACAATTTTCGATATTCAACCCTCTAGGAGTTTAATGTATCGTTCAAGTTTTCACGAATTCCGACAAATCTTTTAGGTTTAATGAAATCGAATTTTATTTAAAATTATCTAAAAATTATATTGAGGTTTTTGCAATATTCTTCGCTAAAAGAGAAAAGTCATATCAGTTAGTTTTGAGGGGATATCGAATTGGTTTATATTTTGTGATATTAACTTACATTTTTTGAAGTAGGTAGGATATAAAAGTCGAGCTCTTTAAGAGGCAGGTTTTTTTTTTGTTGGGAGAGAAGGCATACGTTGTTACATCTCAGGAACATGTTATGGTAGGTAGTTGAAATTTTTATTTCTTACAGAAACAAAAGATGGTTGAAATGGGTGGAGGGTAGATGAAATTCGAGTTTAATGTGAAGTTTGGCTAATTTTTATATTATTTTGTGCAGCGCTTCCGTTACATACACCACTTCCAAAACCAGGCCTGTATTTTGCCGAAATGTTTACTTACTAGTTTTTTTGCGCATCAGCTCAAATCAGGCTCATTGTTGGTATTTTTATCACTAGTTTTTTCCTGCGATACCTTTTTTATGTTATCGGAGAACCCAGCGGCGTAAGAAAGGATTTAAAAGAATAATTTGTAATGTACATATATTGTTGAAATGAAGGAAAAGTGGATAATGTCATGAATGTGTTTCGAACTCACAACTGAAGGAGTAATAACTCAGCATTTATATATTCAATTATTTGTTAAAGTAAACAGATCAATGTCTAGTAATACACTACGAAAAATTGTATGAGTATAACACAAAGGCATCGAAAAATAATTGCGCAATGTTTAGGTAGTATTCGTCTACGTCTCTGTTGACGTCACAGCAACAGCATAGTCTTTTATAACAGTTTTAGAAAAATCTTATCAGAACCGTTAAAATGGCTCAGTTGATACTTTCTTGGAACTTCATAAATCAATAATTTAATTAAATCAATAGAAAAAATTTATTTTCTTACGTTTCCTAAGATTGTTTGATAGCTCAGCTATCGTAAAAGTAGCCAAGACACGAACCGAAAATGAACTGAGTCACAGCTTTGCTATGGCTGACCTTTTAAACTGTTATAACTAGACGTAGATGAAGCAAAGTATTCGAATACGACCTTAAAATTGAGAAAACTTTAGTTTAAGTCACCCAGCTGCAATAGTTCAAGATTGTATTGAAACCATATGAACGTGTAAAATGATGTTTTTGGAAGAATTGTTGCAGCTTGGAATTCGCCAGGATTTTAAGAACACTAGATACTTAGGTCGTTTCTCAACTCCTTGCTAAGTCTACGTCTACGTCTATGTTGACGTCACAGCATAGCATTGCTATTATAACAGTTTAGAAAAAGCTCGAAATGGATCAGCTGATACTTATTTGACACTGCAAAAATCAAACATTTGAATTTTTTTCCGTTTCCTTAAGCTAGTATTACACTGTTTGACCAAGTTATCATATAGTTTAATAAAAGCTTTTGATTGACTGATAGCCCAGACACAAACCAACAACGCTT
Source organism: Beris chalybata (assembly GCA_949128065.1). Lineage (NCBI taxonomy): Eukaryota > Metazoa > Arthropoda > Insecta > Diptera > Stratiomyidae > Beris > Beris chalybata. The sequence goes on along the minus strand of OX421895.1, from coordinate 8,277,652 downwards.
TTGCTAGGTCTGACGTCATAGCTGTTATAACTAGACGTAGACGTAGACTTAAGCAAGGAATTGAGAAACGACCTTAATACCTTTGTACGATCAATCAACTTGTCATGTGTGTGATTTAGTTATTCTTTTTAATACTAATATTGCTCATGCTTTATTGTGTATAGTGAACCCTTTCAGAGTTGTAGAGATTTTTTAAGGAAAACTCGTCTTTGTTCTTATGTGAATTTAGTGGTTTTTTTCCAGTCCACCTCTGCATTAGTAGACTAACTAACGCACCAATTAGTCGACTTTAAAAAACCAACTTTGAAGTTTTCATTGGACTTTGTTTTGCTCTTATGTGACTCTCCCAATACTCGACCTCTGGATTAGTAGACAAGCGCACAAAACGCCAGGCTAGCAAGGCTTATTGTCATCAGAATCTAATTGGACACAGTGTCATAACCTTATCCAGTACTCGCCTTCTCTGTGTCCGTATGTCTACCACAAGTATCATCAGTAGAATCTGTGAATGGAAACGGAAATTATGTCAACAAAGCGAGGAACTAAATTAAATTTCAGTGCCATTTTCTGTGCTGGCGTAACACCATAAATTTATCGTTCCACTGAAAATCGTTTCATATCACCACCAGCGAACTCCTCACCCGGGGGGCGGATAGGGCGAGATTTTATTCGTCCTCCAAGCTCCTTCTTCCAGGAAAATGTTTTTTAGGTCCAAAACCGTAAAGTGTATTCCCATACTGTGTACCCAGTGTTCAGTGTGGAGTACTTTCTGCTCTATGGACGGGGCTTGGGCAAGGCTATGTAGCGGTCTGGTGACATGAACAAGAACTGAATGTGGTGACGACAAAGGAGCATCATCTCGTTCTACATGATTATGGCATGAAGGGTTTGTACACAACAAATACCACAACGGAGAATTTATCATATCTTCAAAAGGGTTGAAGTCTTTACCCCAAGGGTGCAGGAATTCTTTGCTCGAAACAAAACAGTAAGAGGAGAGAATGTTGTGTTGTAGTCCAGTGTACTACATGTTTGTTGGTGGAACCTATGACTGGGTTTTACATATTTAACAAAATGCAAAGCTTGTTTTATGACGGTGTGCATTTACAGACAATTTTGTATACCTACATGACACTAATTCCGGTCAACATTTCGAGGATTTGATTTCGGTCGGTGCTAAAATAATGGGCGGTTAGCGGTGGCTGTGATGGAAACCGAGTTAAGGGCTGTGCGATTTTTTTTCTGGGCAACATCTGGAAGAGACCAAGACGGAGCCAGTATACTTTTATTGATTGTGACCTCTCCTATTTTTCAAGCCTAAACCCAGACCAGAAGTGTGGGCAATTGCTCTTTATGGGTCGAAGGGTGTGAGGGTTTAATGGGTCAAAAGGAATTCGGGATTCGCTTGAGGCGATTAGGGTTATGGAGTGATAAAAATGTGGCTCAATCTAAATGTTTGTAAATAGAAGAAAAAGCATGCATTAATCATACAGACACATTTTCCTTGTTGCTCCTACTTAGTTCGAAATAAAGGAACAAACGGTCTAAGACGCTTCCATCAAAGGAAACACCAACAATTTTACTTGTGATAAAATTTTCAAGTTCCACCAAACCTACGACTTTGGGTGGGTTTTGTTTAAAAAAGTTTTAGACGTGATATTTCATGAACTTCTTACCGTCGAAAAAGGAAGCTTGGTAATTCAAATTTTTTTTTGCTGCCATTTATTGGGTGCGAGAAAATAAAATGTCCGGAGAGCTTGAAGAATATTTCGAAATTTGTATCCTTTAACCGAACTGCCACACATATCATTTTAAGGAGAGCAGTAGAGAATGGATAATAGTTTCTATTTAATCCGAAATTCACATTTCATATTTTCATTTTTTTCTTTATCATCAATTAAATAACAAAGTTTTGTAATCGACAAGGGATTCAAAGAAAACATAAAACCACATTGATTGCAAAAATTTTCACGAAAAGTGCTTGATTGAATTCCTCTCAGTGGTAACCTTTTCGGTGTAAAAAGGCTTGAGAAGGATCTTAATATGGTTTCTGTACCTTCAGAAACGATTGGTCTAAAATCTGTGATTTAATCAGGTTTTCTTGAATCTTTCGGATTCTTAAATCAGTTCTGTGTCAATACTGCAAACTGAAATTTTATACAATTTCCAAGAAACAGTAATGGACTCGATAGCCTCGGTGTTAGAGTATTGTCCTTACAATGATGCAGTTCGTGATTCAAATTTTGGTAGAAGTGTACCTACCTTATTATCATATCATATATGTACCATTTATCTTGGTCTATATCATTAAACCTAGAGAAATGAATTGAATAGAAAAACAACCAACATTAGAAAATTGTTGTAGAAAGTAAAAATTTACTTTCAATTATTATTAAACCTAATTATTAATACAGTATGTTCGCAGTACTGAAATCGCAATACTGAAGCGGTATCACCACTCAGGAGGCCAAGGTCCGATTTAGACTGTAGTGCCATCGTAAGTATGAATCAAATGCAAGAGAATTTAGTCAGTAATAGAAATATTCCATTAGAGATCTTCTTGGTTCAGACAAATGTTTGATTTTTTTTTTTTTCATATCTAAAAAAAGTTAGGCGTAGGGGAAGGTGCTGTACCTCGGTCCAAATTTTACATTAACCTTTAAATTCTTTAAGCCAATAACAAATGAAAATTAGGGAATAGTACACATGAAAGCTTACTTGTTTTACCACAAAATTAATTATAGCTGGAACTGCTGTGAGTAAATTTGATGGATCCTGAAACGGTTTTTGGAATGAACCTCAAACGATCCAAGGTACAACTTTTGGTTGTCCTTTGCTAGTTGTACCTTGGACCTTATAAAAAATAATTCAATCTTAAAGTCGAAATCCTGAGAAATAGTATAACGTTCTTTTATTTAATTTTATTTTATTTTTATTTGAAAACCCATTACTACAAACATATTTTTTTTTTTATTATTTCCAACGGTAAGGAAGGATTAAATTTACGGTCAAGACCACGATGAATTAATTGTCTTACCAGTTAAAACTGCTATATAGTAGAAATAATAATACACGACTTAGAAGAAAACAATAACTGAACTAACAAATAAATACTTGTAGGTATGTCCAAAAATCACTTCTTTTCTCTTATCTTAATTAATTTATCTTCTAGGCTCGCTTTAATAAACTGAAACTAAAGCCTACGCATTTGTCAATATTTCATTGAAGAAACTTTTTTTCCGGCAGCTAAAGTTTAGTTGCAATTGACATTTGGACCGAGGTACATTCGGTCCAAGCACCTTCCCCTAAGTTTGGAAATATTTCTGCGTAAAATTTAATATTTTTAGGCCAGGAAAGGGAAATTTTCCAGTTATTACGAAATGTTGTAATGTTCCATGCGAGGGGGATATTTATTGCTGCGATCTACCAGCACGTAATAGACCTTAAAAAGCCACACTTTATGCGCTCTCCTTATTTTTCTCTATCTCTATGTAACTGGCTGTCATTACATTATATTTCGATATCTTAATTTTTCAAATTAAGGAGTAAAATCAGTTTTTTGGCAGAATCGAATAAATATTTATATATATTTATGTTTTTTAAACGGGTACAATACTCAATTTTATGTAGGTATCCAATAGAAACGGAAAACATGTCAAATGATCTTACGCTATCAGATAAACTTCCTTGTTCTGATAGGAATTAACACATTTGGTCAATATAACACTAGCACTGCCCTACGTTGGGCGCCAATATTACATCAATGAAAAATTCAAAATGAATTTTAACATTAAATTAAGCGAATACCGAAAATCGATAGTTTTTCAGTCGCTCTCTTGTACGAGGAGTACCTTTGTCTGTAATAATTGTCGACTTTAAGTCAGAAGAAAAGATGAATATCTGTGTGGCAAAAATACTGAACATGAAACTCTTTAGCTGAGATAAAATTTCTGATTTGTGAAGATTTGAGTTTATCACTGTCTATAGCTAGTGAAACTGACGTAAGGAAGAATAAAGAGCGTCTACTTGAACTTTGACTAGGAACTTCTGTTTTTCAACCTTTTTTGATATTAGCAGTCAGAAAAAAATTCGGATAAGAGATTTTCTGTCTACATATATAGATGGATGTCCATCATATCACATAGCTACTGTCTGATATGAACTAGTATGAAAAAACTTTTCTCAAACTACTTACTGATACTATATTCTATGTCCGTATATGGTGTGAGAATTTCTAAGGTCGATTCAGTTTTAATTGAAGACTCCTCGATTGGACAAATGATGAGAATTCCATAAAGAAATAATGGCCAACGAAAATAGCATTTTAAAATGATCTCTTGAGCATAAAGTTGAAGTAAAAGCGAATGTCTTTTCTGGCGCTTTTCTTTCCTGGATTCATGGTGAAATTAGAAATGATTACTAAGAAATGATATCGTCATGGATTTTTATGGTACTCATGGCGCTGAAAATTTTACAACCACTTTCGCGACTTTCTGTTCTTTGAACTTATGACTTCTTGAAGAGTTTAAAGACTAAGGTTTCTTTCTTATAGACGATTGGCAAAAAATAGTCAATTTATACCTAATTGAATTTTTTCTATAATATTTTATGGGGTGAGTACTACTGAAAATTGTTATGGCATGAAATATTTATGAAGTTTAATAACTTCCGAAACGTGTGGACTTCGATAGTATTGATTTTTATTGAACAACCCTAATTTTCATTTATGTAAATTTTGTGTTTCCTAAATGATTATTTGAATGGTTTCGATTAATTTTTGAATTTAGTGAAAATTTTCTTGTTTCATTGTCAAAATTTCCGATTGGGACGGCGTTTGGTACTGAAATTCTGATGAAAAATTTCTTGATCCATGAGCTCAGTTTTCAGGAGAAAAAGGGTTGTAATAAAATGTTTTGAAAAAATTCACTAAATCGGCTCAAAATAGTATCAAAGAAAATTAGCAGATCATAGCAACCATCCACGTAATTACTCAATATATTACTCACAATCATATCCATATCAAGAAGAAACCTTCAAGCAAAGCAGGTGATTTGATGGCTATCGAATGCCATTAAATCGATATCCCTTTTCTATTAGGCTCACTCCATCATAATGATCAAAGAGAAAATCTCCGACCCAAAAGCTTTATTCAATCTTGTCAAATACCTGAAGTAGGTCTTTTAGTTTGATCCGAATACCGGTACCGGCCGGTATTGCAATACGCAATACGAACCTTCTTGATTAAGCCTTTAATGGAATAAGAACCCGTAGGCCGATGTCCCTTTATTCAGTGAAAGCGAACGATAAATATTCTAGTCGAGTAGATATGCACTCACCCACATACCGCATTCGCAAGAGGAAAAAAATAGTTTTTTCTGAAAAATCTGTAGAAGCTTTGATAAAATCCTCGATGCGAAAGGATCTTACTTGCTTCACGTGATTCAATTATTATGGTATTAATTTAAAAAAGGGGTATCTAACCGTGATTATAACTTTTTCTTTGTATAACTAATCTTCTTAAAATTTACTATCAACTCTTTTTTGTTGCTGATCTCAAAACTTAAAATGTGAGCTGTTTGAAAATGCTCATTTTCGAGCCATAATGGATTTTTGACTCGTTAGTATTTCATATCCCCAAAACCCTTTTATTTTCCGAAATAATACGTTAATTTAGGTATCTTTCTAAATACTCCCCCATCACAAACTATCTATTGATAGCCCAAGCTGATTCTTGAAACGTTTAATAATTCATCGAAAAGTTGCTATTATTAAGGCTCCATGTGCACGTTAAATGCAATTTTGATGATTTATGACTGTTTTTTTACCAATATTTTACGTTAATGGCAACAAAAAAAACAAAATAAAATTACACCACTTTATTAGCTGGTATGTGAACTAGCTCATCCATAGAGAAAAAATTCAAACTGTATTTGGAAAAAATGCTATTAGAAAAACAACCCTTGAACATTTTTTAAAATGCGTAAATTCGAGTTTTTCAAACGCATATTACCTATTTCTTGAATAATTAACATGTCATATTCATTATTATAATGCTAGAAAAAATCTTAAGGAAGGTCCTGTATAGATAAAATTTTAAAAAATCTTCATTTTTGTTAATAATATATGAAGTCAAACTGAAGCAATTTTTCACGATTTTCATGGCAAGAATTACATAAGAAAACCACATTTCTTTGAAAAGTATCATAGATAGTATAATTAATTGGTATTTCTAGAAGATAAATCAATGAAAAAATTATTGATTTTTAATAGTTATGCGTTTCAAATAATTTGAAAACCTATAACACTATTTTTTATCGGCTTATGCTAGAAAGCTGAAACTCGGTGTGTATATGTAAATCAACAACAAAAGTAATTTTGAAAATAAAATTAGAATATATATTGGTGTTCAAAAGAGAGAGGGGGGGGGAGCAAAAAAAAAATTTTCTGTTAAAATTTAATGCATATATTTTCACGATTTTCATCATATTTACTAGGTCTTTCCAAATACTGAATAGGTTTTTATTCTACGGATTCTTTATTTGAATACCTTGAAAGTGTTTTCAAGGTTTTTTTGAAATTCAACCCTTAAGGGGGTGTAAAGTGATTGTGATTGTTCAGCCAAGTCTCTCAGGTCAGATCAGATATGGAATATCTTTTCACTTTCACTTTTATTTTTTAAATTTAAAATAAATATTTTTAATATTTTTTTTCTGTCACTTAGTAACCTACACCGCATCTTAGAATTGAACGCGTTCCAAACTTCTGCCGGAAAAAATAATAAAGTTGCGACCAGACTGTTGTTTGAAGATTTTTTAAAATTGACAATGATTTAGTCGACCGTTCTATTATTTTATTAAATTCGAACTATAATGATTTCTGAGAATTGTTTTGTCATATATGAAAGTAGAGAAATGGTGACCCTGATTCTCAATAACCATCTGATTTTATCGCGTGCACACCTAATAGACTGGTGTCCAAGAAACTCCATTCAATACCATGTGAGATGTTGAAAAAGATTCACTAATTTCAACTTTAAACTTCAGATCGTTAATAAACAATAATCATATCCATCGATTTACATAAAAATGTAAGTAAGTGACAGTAGCATGTAATTTAAAAGCAACATTTTATTAATTTTTTTTATTAAGGATAGGTTTAATGATGGCACCCGTCTTCCATTCTTGTGGTAGTTGTTCCAAGGTGTTGGAACTTACAAGGATGCATCACATCGTTTAAGAACAATCCCTGGTTATTTTCTGGAATCACTACTGATTAAGTAAGATGTAGAAAGCGTTATACACTCTGTTAATCAAAATTTGTATATTCCAGTGAGGGTAAAATACGTTGACTCTCTACCAATTAAAATACGTTTTAATCTGTTCTAAGCGCCTTTCCTTCGAAATAATCTCATCAAATCAAAATACCTTCGATTCCGTAAATTCCTCAACACACTTATTTAATTAACAAAATAGCTTTATCCCCCTGAAGTGGCTCATTTTTCGGATGAAATAAAATGTATGTACACACCAGTAAAATTGTCGCTATATAACTAAAATCTGGATGGCAAGTTCCGGCATGTAATAGTTTCGGAATTATTTAATGGCATACACACCAGAGTACATTTAGAATTCCTTACTGGGAACAATGAAAACCTGAGTACCATATAGACACACTACTGAAACAATACCCCCAAGGCTTTAATTCTTCATAAGCTTCCCGCAACTTAAATTTTAAGTAATAGAAAGTGCCAGGACAATGCGAACAAGATTGTAGTCGTCTCCTTGAATCCATTCATGACGTTCAATTAGAAAATCTCAGTGTATGTCCTTGAAGGGTATTATTCCATACATCGTCGAGTATCAATCGTAGATCGGTGCGTTTGAAATATAGTAGTTGCCTTAAAGCCTCAACAAAGCGATCACGCCACACAAAAAGGATCACATCCGTGAGATTTCATTTCGTTATTCACATACTGCCTACGATACAAACAATGAAATTTTTCTAGAAAGCTGGCTTCCAGTACACGTTATTATTATTATTACAATAGGGTGTAAAGACGGATAACTGGGTGGTGGATGGCTGGAAAGAGTTTTCTTTACGTAGAGCTAGTGGAAGGCTAGAAATCCCAAGGGTTGATGCCGCCCTGTTGTAAACTTTTCCCTTTCAGGGACAGCACTCGTACTTCGTAAAGACATTTTGCCTTCTGTTCGTTAAAGCGACATTTCCTACGAACTCTATGTACTTTGTTCTAATTAAAATTTAATCTCCATGAAAAATCTTATTGTTTGGTTTTCGCCTCGTTTTTCTTTCTTTGTCAGCGAATAGGTAAATTAGATCTTGTATGGATACTTGATGAAAGGTGTGCATAAGATGGCAGAAGTATTTAATGTTTTGTAGATGAACAGGTAAATAAAATAGTATAAAAGAAAGCGATATATTCTGAAATATTTATATGTCATTCATATGCAGTTGGCTAATCTGTGATGTTTGTTTGAATCTTCCATGGACAAGTTGGTACACTTTAGTTCTATAATATTTCCCAATTCGTTTGGGTGGATCCCACTCAAATGTCGTTTAACGCACAAAAAGGCAAAAGAAATCGTTGGGGGGCATGGACTTGGAGGCACTATGTATTTACAAATGAAAAGAAAGTCCACATACCCAATGGATATTCTAATTTTTGTTTTATCAAAATTACTTTTCTAGTTGATTTACATACATATATACACCAAGTTTCAACTTTCTAGCATAAGCCGTTCTATAGTCAGGAAAACACTCCGCACCCCCGTACCATACTAACCCTAATTTTTTTTTTTTTTTTTTTTCCAACATGTCCCTACCATAGTTCTATTAAAATACCATGTTTCAGATTTATATTATTATAGTTTCTTAAGATATAAACATCGGAACTTTATCCTTTTCATCCTCCCCCACCCACACCTCAAATTTTTTTACCCTACTAGGCAGGCGCGTAGCTTGAAACTTCGTTGGGGTAGCGCAATAACACGATCATCAAATTCTATGAATTCTACAACCATAAACACGTAATTTTCATTCAGAAATAAGATTTCGATTGCTAAATTCCAAGAAGTAATCAAAATATTCTGCGAAATTCAGCGAACGTATCGTTGCGCTAGCCCTACAAAGATTCACGCTACGCGCCTGCTACTAGGGTTCTATTAGACCTACTTCTGGTGAAAATTCGGGTGCATCTATCATACACTGTTCTTTAGATATGAAACTTATTTTTTTTTTAAAAAATTCTCACCCCCCCCCCCCCCCACTTCCATGTTCCACCGTCCTTTTTTAAAAAATTTACTTTGAGCAAACTTTGTTCATCAAGCTTTATACTTATACCGAATTTTTCTAGAGCAGTTGGTTCGTGAGATATCGTAATCTAAAGCTTTTCCCCCCCCCCCCCCACCCACAACTGTACGTTACTGCCCCACTCAAAACTTTCATTTTAATCTTTTCTCCTAGAATGGCTACAGATATTTCTAAAGTCTTAATTTTAGGGGATATGGACCTTAGAATGTGTCGATCTTTTTTGCGTTTCGGACGCATTATTCCCCCCCCCCCCACAATCCTTCACCCTTCTTCACCCATAAAGGAAATTGTTTTGCAAATGGGTTCACTCTCATGCCTATTCGTGGAAAGTCACAATTAATTTAAAATTAATACCAAATCGTGACTCTCGACCTACTTTGTGACTTGTGACTCGGTCCTGAATAGGCCTGTAATTGTGACTTTTTTGACTTGAAACTCTGATCCTGAATAGGTCTGTATAGCTCTATATAAGTTTCAAGTTTCAGCTTCCTAGCATTAGCAGTTGCTGAGATCTTGAAACCAAAATTTTACGCACCTCTCCCCCCCCCTCACACCCCACAACCCAGAAGGTGTCAACGTAAAGGATTGTACTCACTCTATCCACGAAAAAAAGCCTACACCGGTAGACGTACGACGGACAGACGGACTGAATTTTTTTATTGTTTTTTTCGAGTCTACTAATCAAAAAACGTGAAGAAAAAAATTTCAGGAAAACAATTTAATTTTTTTAAAAATTTATCACAATACTGTATTATTGATATAATAAAGTAATAATATCCATTTATACTTTAGAGGGGGCGGTTTTTAATACCTCACATACGGCTTAGGCTAGAAAGTTGAAACTTAGTACGCATATCAAGATGTAGCTACTACATGAGAAAATAAAATTAAAAGTTCCGATTGAGGATCAATACATTGAGGTATTGAGGTGGAGCAAAAAAAATTTCTATTCAAAGGGTTCCATCTACACTTTTACGAACTTTGGTATATCTTTTAGGCATGTCGGGTTAACAAATTAATTTTACTGCTGTTACATAAATGCCTAGAAATTGTTCTGTTATTCAACACCTAAGAGGGTCCAAATTTTTTGGGTACATTTTCACGAATTCCGACATATCTCTTAGGTCTAATGAGATATCGAAATATACTAAACGCCTAATGATGGAGGAACACCCTATTTTAGCAATTTTTGATATTCAAGCCCTTAAGGTTGTAAGGTATTGCTTGCGCTTGCGTGTTATTCTTTTTTGAGTAGAATTCCACGACACGTCTTACGCTCAGATGCGGTGTGAGTTACTATGCGACTAATCTAAAAAAATTATGTTCCAAATATCCTCCTGGTTGCTATTTAAATTATATCTACTAAATATACAAATTATTCTTCTTACAAAAAATGGGCAATCCTCTTAAGTATTACATTCCTGTAAATTATTCAACCAACCACCTTAATTTAACAACCTAACATAGAAAATATAATCAAGCTGAGATATTACATTGCATGACGCGTAAGATATCTAAAATTAAGATATTACAAAAAGGAAAAAAAAAAATTATCTTCATCTCGGCGGAAATATAAGGCAACATTTATTTTTCGCATGCTCACAAGAGGACGTTCCTTGACGACGAGTCGAGCCTTTGTGAAAATAAGAAAATCTCGCGATGTTTGCGGCCAAAGGAAGCTGTCATATCTTGCTACATCACAAAGGAAACATAATTATACGAGTATACGTATAAATGTATGTTGCTAAAAATAAGATAGAATGACTTGGATGATATTTGCTTTTGGGTAAAAAAGGTCCATGATGAAAAATTCAATACCGTGAGAAAAAGAGAATTATTTGCAGATTTATTTTCAACCAAATTTTGTTTAACTTTTCATTGTGCCAAGCTTTTGGAATATCAACCAACTGGATTATGTTCATACTTAACCTTATTATTTTTAGCAATAAAGAATTGTGATCCACCTTCAAAGCGATTTGCTATTCTGAATGATTAAAAACTTCTGATTTTTACATCTCAAAAACGGCTAATGTTACAAGTTTCAAATTTTTATATATAGTTAAGTCGTATTTGAAAATTTTATAAGAAATACAATTTTTGATAGGGGTAGTGACGTAGGAGAGAGAGGGGCCAACAAGTTGGCATTAGGTCTGTTCTTGTTGTTGGGCTTAGTGAACACTGAGTACACTTTTTACACTAGCTCTCGAGCCAGTGCAGAAAAGTGTCGAAAGGAGTGGTGGCGAGGGGGACAAGCATACTGTTCGAGTTTGAGTTTGTGTCATTGATTTGACGTCAAATGTTGCTTAGAAAAGTTAGTGCAAAAAAGTGCAGACATTTTATGTAAAAAGAACAGACATATTATTATATCACATGTACAATTTATGCTAAAGACGTGAAATTTGAAATATAAACGTAGGTATAAAATGCTATTTTTGAATAAAATTTTAAAAATTTGTGGGGTACAGAGGTAATGGTTGAACGCAGTATTTCGGGCAATATGCTCAATATTTTAGAAAGCCTTTCAGCTATTTCCTATTGGCAGATATGGTATGACGTTCATAAGATTTGTAAAAGGTTTGGGAACATTCTACCCGATTATAGCAAAAGTTTGTGCTCTGTTTATTACAGAAACGGGTTATATCAAAATCAAACCGGCAGGAATTGGAGGGTTGCTACTGCGTTAAAACTTTTATTGCTCCGAAAAAGTTAAAAAGTTACGCACAGACATTTCATAGATTTAAGTTTAGTCAGTTTTTCCGCAGTATGTATGCAAACGCATTTGAAAGCACACAAGTCGTTTTAACTAAAGTTCAAACTTTTTAATAGTACAGTTGATGATGGGGCTGATGATGGGGATGGGGATGGGTTTATTTACTAATTTTGTATTCCTTGATTCGCACCAGTATCCAGCATTTTTTTTCACCAAATATTACTCACGTAAATTGTATTGAGTGTTTCTATAATAAATTCAGAACATACTTGGAACTTGAAAAACAATCCAAAATTTTGGATATTCTTAATCCCCCCCCCCCCAATGTTCCATTATATGAGTATAGGAGCAAAATCTCTCTCCAGTTCACTCGAACACTCCACCATACAATAGTCCTCATGAATCGTATAATTCCTAATTCAATTTTAATCGGATTTCATTATTACAGCATCAGTCAGTCTTGTTTGAGCCTTTCTCATTATTATTTTCTTCTAGGTGGTATCAATCTACCGATACTAAGCGCTTATTTGATTTTCCGAAAAAAGACTTAAATCTGAGAAGACTACCTATGAATACCCCCATACCAGTAATTTGCATAATTCGATATAACGTACATGGGTTAATCTATTCAATTAGCTGGAGAACTATAGTCAAAATAATTGGAATTCTAATTATGTACCTGGTGTCTTCTTAATATGCCTAATACTGGGAAAAGAATACTTAATGAGAAGGTATTACCTGCCAAGTAATCAGTTTCATCAAAGTGAATAAATCAATAACCACCATGTAGAAAATTCTTGGAATTGTTGGAATGAAGCTCGAATGGAAAAGGATAAGATGAATATTTATTTTAAGACAGTATAACCTTGTCGTGTTTTAGTAATTGGGTGGGAATGGCTTTAATACGAAATTTTTTTTTTTTCTAAGGGTTGAAATAAGAGGCAACGTGGTTAATTAAGAAGTTTAAAAAGTGAGAGTAGATCAATTTGATGAACAAAATAGGTAATAGTACGGGAGTGATGTGCTAAAGAAGCAGTGGCAGAAACGTTTGGAAGCTGGAATAAAGTATAGTATCTCCTGAATGCTTCATGCTACAATATTTACACTAACGTGACTATTCGTAATCATGGGTAATGGAAAATATTTGTAACGGCTGAAAGACCGTGTGAAAATGGGGGTGTGAGCTATATCACAAACTGCAATTACACCCAACTCGGTTGTTACACGGTAGATACGTTTCAACAAAGCCGTGTAAAGAAGACATGCTACTAATAGTAAACACGTAATGTGTGTTCCACTATTTTTTCTTCTTCGTGGACCGTGTTATTTCAAAATCGTGTAAAAAAAGACCATTCAAAAGGAGAGATTTTTTCCCGCATCTAATTTATATTAGAATTTATAGTAGAATACAAGTTCAAATTTTGTTCTGTACCTACACTACAGAACAAAATTTGAACTTCTGTACTACAGAACAAAATTTGAACTTGTATGTATTGCTTTAAATTAGATGCGGGAAAAAATATCATGAACCTAAAAAAAACTTATTTCTACATTATTGTGAAGAACCATTTTTAAATAATCTGTTTTACTATTGGCGAGAAAAAAAAATTTCGAGATTTTTAAAATGCTCATTCCAAAGACTAAAAAAAGTTTGGTTAAATCGAAACCAAGATCGTTGATCGTTGTTCTAATTTTTATAGATATCCTACAAACCTGAACGGAATCACTTTAACCTAACCAATTTTCGTAATACATATACTCGTATAACTCTGTTTGCTAAATAATTCTTGTACTGAATTCTTTTTTTTATTTGCAGGTAAATACAGTACTTACAATGGAAATATTTCTTAAAAAAGTATGTATGCTGTGTATGCATGTTGTTCGCTTTGAAAATTTTATTTATATGATATTAGCCGCGTACCGCAGCTACGCTCACGTTGTTTCTTCGACCCTGTTACTCCCGTTTATCCATTACTCCTGTTACTCCATCCTCTATCTATAATACTCCATCCACAATCCCCCATCCTTCATCCTTCATCTTCCATCCTCTATCCCTCAACCTCCATACACCATCCACCATTCACCGTCCTCCATCTTGCATCCTCTATCCACCATCCACAACACCTATCTGCCATCCCCCATCCACCATCCCCTATCATCCATCCATCATTCCAGATCCTCATACTTCGATCCTCTATCCACCATTCTTCATCCTCCATCTTCCATCCTTCATTCTCTATTTACCATCCACTATCCTCCTCCCACCATCCCCCGTCCTCCATCTTCCATCCTCCATCTACCATTCCCCATCCTCCGACCATTCCCTATCCTCCATCCTTCATCTACCATCCTCTATCCACGATCCACCATCCTCTATCCACTATCCTCCATCCTCTATCCACCATCCTCTATCTACCATCCTCCATCCTCTATCCACCATCCTTCATCCCCCAATCCTCCATCCATCCATCCTCCATACATCATCCTCTATTCATCATCTACCATCCTCTATCTACCATCCACCATCCATCATTCTCCATCTTCCATCCTCCATCTTCCATCTTCCATCCATCATCCTCCATCTTCCATCCTCCATCCTTCATCTACCATCCTCTATCTACGACCCACCATCCTCTATCCACGATCCACCATCCTCTATCCACCATCCTCCATCCTCTATCCACCATCCTCTATCCACCATCCTCCATCCTCTATCTACCACCCATCATCCTCCAACCCTCCATCCATCCATCCTCCATACATCATCCTCTATTCATCATCTACCATCCTCTATCTACCGTCCACCAACCATCATCCTCCATCTTCTATCCTCCATCCATCATCCTCCATCTTCCATCCTCCATCCGCTGTCTACTATTCTCTATCCACCATCCATCGTCCAACTTTACCATTTAGCAATAGAAACGTGAAATTAATACACCGAAAACGAACAAACTGCCGCTAAATCATATGAAAAACACTCAAATGTTGAAATAACTCGCGAACCACCAATTTCGGGAATATATAATTATGTTCCTGAGGTGTTAGGTAGTCTCGAGAATGTACATGCAAAACTTAGGAGGGAACCGTGTGTTAGCAAATTTGTAATTGTCAATTTAAGTCCAATTAGAAATTAGTAAAACACTGTATCATATCATGTATCTAGGTTATTATATTATTGCAAGATTTTCACTTAAAATTTTTGCAACTTTTGACAGAAATATCTAAACTTATTTTACGTGTAGCCAATTTTTTCTGATAAAATTTCCTTACCACACCTTGCAGGTGTTGAATTCTGAACTTTTGTTTGTTTTATTCCGCCTTCCGGTAAGAAACTTATTATGTGTCTGAATTTGCATGTCAGTAAAAATTTCGTGCCAAAACTCCCTGACTTAATAATATCCGGTTGAAAATGGGCGTAGTCGAAATTTACTGAGTAAAAATTTTTTCGAAACTCATGTCAAGGTTGAGGTTCAAAAATCTCATGCAAATCTTGTCACCTAGTACTGGAATAAATGACAAAGACTCTGTAAACGTACATGCCTTAATAATTCATCTCAGAATGATTTTCCAGTCTAGTGGTTTATGCATAGAAAACTCTGTCACAGCCTCCATTTAAATAATGTCATTCTTTTTATAAGAACCTATCAATAACGACACGAACGGCTTAGCTAGAGTGCGACTCATCACCTACAGAATATAGGTACATCTTTAAGAAAAAAGTATCTCTTGACAAATGATAACGTAATGACAAGAAAGGGTTGGATATGTAGCCACCTACTTTTATTTTATCTACACCAAAAATATATGTAAAACGAAGTATGTGCTGAGATAAGAACTCAATTTCCTCACGTCGGAATATGCAGAAGGTGGAAGCAGTTGTTTTCTTTACCCGGAACAAAAATCCGGAATTATTAAGCATCATGAGAACGGAGAAATCTCGTTAATATTTTAGACAAAGATTATTTGACTTCAGGTGAGCAGAATATCTTGTCTTGCAGGTTATCCTGGTACGAAACTATTCTGTATTTTGTGTAGGTATTATAAAATCTTGTTTTTATGGCAATTACCTACTGTCTTATTCCGCTGTATTTTACTCCGAGAACTTTAATACCGTTGATACCCTCCTCCATATTCATCTCATAAAATTTGCTAATTTTCATTATTAAATTTCGTTTAATACTTCACACTTTCGTTTTTTAAGATTCGATTTGGTTACCCAACGTGTCTTTCAAATATTAATAGCTACATAGACTAAGTAATGCACAGTGAAAAATAGTAACTTAAAATTGTCACAAAATGTTACTTAATTATTTTTTAATTAAAGAGTATTGTGATCGTCCTGAAATTCCAAAACAATTTTCTATCCTCATAATTTTGAATTTTCACGTTTCTGGGCTAGTACCTACAACCCAAAAAAAAGTAAAAGAAAGTCCTTATATCCGGCGCATACATTGTTGTTCAAATGTTCACGAATTCCGACATATTTGTTAGGTCAAATGATGACAAATTCGCTATTATTTGTAAGGGTCTTATATATTTCTTTCTTCTAACTCCATAACAATATACTCTACATAGTTGGAATTAATATCTATCTTAATTTGCAATTAGAGCCAAATCAAAAACAATTTTTTTTTTATATACTAAGTTGAAACGTCCAAATAATTCCAGACAAAAAATATGTACTAACACCTTTAACACCTTTTTTTTTAAATCCAAGTGATATAATTATAGATCGAGTGTTTCCTTTTTCTAGGCTGAAAGTACCCTAAAACTTATCCTTCTCATTGTATGGATTTTCCTTTTCCATATGTTAGGTGCCATAATACAATAAATCTTATTTTACACGTGACTACATCACAAACATTAGAGTATAATGAAATTATCGTCCTGAGCATGGAATATAAAAAGGAAAAACACTCTCCCATAGGTTATAATTTGACTTGGTACTAATTGCTAGCACGGATGCTATTAATTGGACGAAAATAAAATAATACGACGAAATGTTCATAAAGGTCTGTCTGGAACGAAACTTTTACGTAAAAAAATTTCTTTGATTTATGATATTTGAAAGTAGCATGTTGAAAAGTTTTCACAAGTGGATATCTTTTGAAATTTATAAAAAAAGAAACACTGAAAATTAAAATTAATTGGAGCTAAGTTTAAAATAATTGCACAAAATTTATTTTACTATGTACGTTCGCTTTTTGAATCTAACATCAAATGTCCCGCTCCTGACTCAATCATTGTGGCGAAAGTTCGTAAAGACGAGCTGTAGATGATCCGGACTTTTTTCATTTATATGATGAAAAGTTGAAAATTACCAGCACTTCGAATTCAGTTCGTTACATCGCCAAAAGACGCGTATTTTTATGACACTAATGTATGTTCATATTATGTGCGAAAATAATAGTGCAGTGAATGAAAGAAAGTAAAAGAAATTCATCACTTATAGTACGTCATAATTGTGTAGGGAAATTAAGAAGTGAAACGAGTTAGTAGTAAAGTGTAATAACAACATGCGATAAAGAGATTCTATTACGGTTTACATTAGCGACTTGTTGGCGAGGTCCCACTGCCAACCGTTTGTAATGTGACTCGACTCAACAAATCGTTTATGGTGTAAAACGGCGATTCGTTTTCAATTTGCTTTTACGATCTGCTTACGCGATGCAATATTTAAACTTAAGATAATAAAAGCTTAGAAAATAAATCTACGAAGAAAACTTTTGAAGTCTTCTTTTACCTTTTTGCAAACAATTTCAATGCTGTAGTGACCTACTCTTAAAAAAATTTGTTTGATGAATGTACTATGGCATAGGTGACCAATTTTTTTTTATTTCAGAAACAGTTTATGCTAGATTATTGTCATAGTCATTGTTATCATATTCAATGGCGCGACAGCCCAAATCGGGCCAGGTCATGCAGGCCGTTGATCTTATGTGAGTCCTGCTTGCGGAACAATACATTTTTTACAATATATTTTTTTAGTTGTTAGACCATCGCCCAACCCAAACTGGAGGGACAGGCCTCTATAGTTCTTAGTAGTTTTAACATATGAAAATTCGCATGGAGGTGGAAACCAAAGAATCCCGCGATAAATGTAATATGTAATAAGAAGCGGATGACGGAATCAGTATTTGTATAGTCGGGGTAGATGGCAGAATAAAGAAGAGAAAACCTTTTCAAAGTCTGGGTGGCTTAGTAGCTAGACCTATCTTCGGTGCACCTGGTACCGGATTCGAATCTGCTTGGCGACAAGTAATTTTCGAGAATGGAATTTGGTGCCAGAATACCAGTTCACTCAGCTGTAAATGAGTACCTCAGTTCAAATCGGGGTAATAATCACGGACGAGCATTTAGCTGACCACTTCATCCCCTAGTGTTCCGTTGGTCTCGTAATGAAGTAACTCTAGCATTACTTCCTAGGCCTAGGTTGCGCCATTGATTATTATTATTATTATTATTAACCTTTCCAAGGAGTAATTTTAACGAATAAAAATAATCTTACTACAATTACTTAAGCAGGAATGGCTTAGTAAATTAAAAAAATAGCTCAGAAACATTTCACATCAACAAGCAAGCAGTAGGGCTCGTTGACAAAAAAGCTGAGTTTCGAAAAAAGTCTAACAAAGTTTTTAAACTGGTTTTCGCAGTGAAAATTTGCACCTGACATACCTACTCTCAATTGCTTAGATTTTCTCAAATAAAAAGCACTAGGTATAGCTGCGTTCTGTTCTTTTCGCAGATTACGACCAGTAGGTAATTGTCGCAAACACCACTTACAGTCAAAATTATATTGCAAAGGTGTCACTCTTCCTTAAGGGGTCATATACGTTTCGGAAAAAAAGTTTTTTTTAAAGATTTTTTAAAGTTAAATGAAGATCTACTCTGTGTATAACATACGTTTGTTAAGGTATCTTTCATCACCATCAAATAAAAAGTATTTGTGGATTAAAAAAAAAGTTTTCATTAAACAAAAATCCTTCGTTAAATCACGAGATACTTGTACATATGTTTAAAATAAGTACTCAAAATTTATAGAAGATCGATTGAATAATTTTTAAGATATCGCGAACACCGACTGTGAAAAATTAATTTTGAGAAAAACACGTTTAAAGTTTAAATTTACGGTTTGGGGGCAGGTATACGGCCGCAACTACAGTCACACAATAGCCTGTAACTCTAAAAATATTTCATGAAATTTTTACACAACATTCTTAAAAGTATGTAGGTACCTACTCTTAAAAAACATCATTTTCGAACAAATTTTTTTTTTTTTTTCAAAATTCTAAACGTATGTAAATATATAACTCTTAAGGGAGAAATATGCAAAAAATATAATGAGTATTCCTTTCTCTAGTTTCCATGTAAAAGTTCCTAAGAAAGGAAAAATTCAAGCGGATGTTTGAATTAAAAACGAAAGATATTTAATTCTCCTCCGAGTAGTCCAAACGCTAGTCTTTAAAAAATTGGATTCTGCTTTATTCCAAACTATAACATAAATCTAAGTTTATTTTTCAGTAGCATAACAGCGCTGTGGATTCTGCTTTATTCCAAACTATAACATAAATCTAAGTTTATTTTTCAGTAGCATAACAGCGCTGTGTTTAAGTTGCTTCAGGGAATATTTTTCTAACGTTTGGTAAATTTGTATCACGGACACAGCAAAAGAATCTTATTAAGAACACTTGTAAGGATTAGAAGAATAGCAATCCCTTAAACATTTTGTCCGGTTTAATTCAAATGAATGGTTCGTTTTGCGTCTGTTTTTCAAATAGTTCCACCTGGCTTTCACCAAACAGTACATCTATTTCCGAAAGGTCCAAGCCACAGGCGCCCATACAACATTTTACAGGAATTCGTTTTAAAAGAATACACCTGTCCTGATAAATCAAAAATCTCTCAAAATTCCGTACAATTTCTTCCAGTTCGTTCGAAATAAATTTGTGTCTGACCTAAAACTGATGACTTATTGCTAGGAACACAATTTAATGGAGTGTACTGCCCCCATAGAACTACTATAATGTTAGAACAAAAATTATTTTGCCTCTTAAAGTAAAGCTGGCAGCAATTTCCTATCCACCTATTTAAGTTTTCTTTTGGTTATGAGAATATAAAGAATCCACTTTCGCACTCACTTTCTGAAAGAAAATTTAAAAAAAAATCTTTGTTTGGAGAAAACTCGAACAAATTTTGGTCCGTCGAGCTGGTTTCAAACCAATGGTCTATGGAAACAAGAAGAAGTAAGCAATAATTTTACAGTAGATTTGAATTCCAAAATAGATCAGCCTGAAAAATTAGACTTCGTCCCATTTAATAGATAATACTTACAATTTTTGGGACTGGTTGATTCTAGTGCGTCTTCAACTCCCACCCCTTCCAAGTGCGCCATTGTTTCTGACTTAACTCGCATTTCAAATTGCTTTTATTATTCGGAAGATTGCATAAATGCAACGCATTCCAAAATATTCGCAAGCATTCGTACCGGAAGCATTCATTTTCATTTCTTAAAATTTAATTTTATGCACAAGACGTTCGCTCCAGCAATAAATGGGAAAAGGCGCTTCCTTAATGTCCTGTCAGGAAGAAAATAAAAACAAACGCAACAATTTCCATTCACAAGCTTAACGTTAATTTTCTTTACCGAAGCTTTTCTTAGAAAACTATCCGTTTCCTGGTCCCACCATCCCTTTCTCGAAAAGGCGGAAAATTCCACTAAGTGAATTTTCCTAATTAAGCTTTTGCGGTAATTTGCGCCTGGTGACTTTTTCAATTACAGCTGTTCCCGTTCGGTTCTCGTGGAAAACTGTGCAAAATGATTTCCGGTTTCCAGGAAAAATCACCCAAGCGTGGAGGAGTCAAACCGAAAAGCTCTGGAATCGAAAACGTTCCAGCGCAACGCTATTTCGACGCGCCACATTTTTCAAAACGCTTTACAACTGTGTCTTCGTGGTATCAGACTATTTGCTGCTGTTCGGGAAGAAAGAAGCTTTTCGAGGTCGTTTCGTTGGGCGCGCGTGGGTAAACGGTCGTTGGATGGATCATCTGTGCGATACCACCCTCACCTCGTGCCGGGGTGAACGAAAACTGTACGAACAGTGGCCAACGTGTTGCTTGCCGCTACGAACAACGTTCAGTTGAATTTTTTCCACGCTTCTGTTATGTGGTGTACGCGAACCAGCTTCGTGGATTGAGCTACAAAGAACTCCTCCTTCGCGAAAATCTTTTTCCTCTTTCTTTTTTCTCTCCTATTTTCTCTGGTTGTTACGTAATTCTTTTTTTTTTTGCCCATTCCTTTATCTTTTTTCCACATCCTTGGTGATGCCACCGCACCGTTATCACCCGTTTGCTCCCAACCCTTAATCCTGGTTTCTCTCTAAGTTGCACCAAGTGTTAACCTATCTACGCCGTTTTGTATGTGATGTCCACTCTTAGCTCCTTCTACGCATACCATTTTTCTTGTTGCGCCCAAAATCCGAAAGCTTTTCCATTTTTTTTTTTTTTGAAATCATTGTTCGTCAAATTTTGTAAGTTACAAAGTGCGGCAGCATTGTGGAGCGTGTTCCGCACTATTGCAACTAGTGTCGCTTCGGGTGTACTACTTGTGAAAAGAAGTGTGAGATTTTTTACGCGCGTGTATTGTTCAGTGCAATTGTAGCACTACTCTCTCGGTTTTGTTACAACCCTTGTTTTTGTATCTGAAATAAAATGAGGCGGACAAGTTTTTATCGCTTTTTCTAGGGAGTGAGCGTTTTTTTCCGCGGAATTACTAAATTTAAACCAGAATTTAAATCTATTTAGGAGAATAATAAAAAAAATTGATAAGACTTAATAAATTAAGAAATCAAAAAAAAAAGTACATACACAAAATAATAATTAAAAATTGTTCGAAAATAAATGTTTAACGGTTTCCACCAGTAGAAAAATAATAGTGTTAAATTTTTCTAAATGTTTGTTACACCTAACCCACCTTAAAAAGTTATTACTGAAAAAAGCAAATGTTTTTTATATAAAATTGATATAAAATTGATACAAAATTTTTATGATATATACCAACCTAAAATAAATGTAAATAAACGAAAAAATAACCACAAAAAAATTAAAATAAAAAAAAAATTGTTTAAAAGTTTTGTATAAAAACATATTAAATATCTGTACCTGTAGTTAATAAAAAAAATATAAAATATTTCCATATAAAAAAATAGTGTGAAACGTGTTTATACCCTTAGTGTCCCTTACAGCCTCATCTACTACTACTCAGCTGTTTAAATTGTTTTTATCCATAGAAGCAGCAATTTTGTGGATACCTCCTTAAAAGAAGCCAACAACGTAGAGTAAGAACAATAATTTGTACTTATTTAAAAAATAAATCCGGATAGCAAATTGAATTTGAATCGAAAATTTATTACACTCAATCAATTCGAGATAACTCTTGAATTCCGCTATAAAATCTACAATCAGATTCAAATTCCATTTCGCTTCGTTTAGTCAGTACGATAAAATAAATATGAAAACATCAAACGAAACCATTCTCTTCATTTTTATTCGGTTAGAATATTTTATCGATGGGTAATAAAGAACAAAAAAATCGATCAATAATAATTATTGAAAAATAAAAGGACGAAAATTAAATTATTTGAGATATGGTTGTCTTTAATATAGACTACTGATAACTTTCTACGAATTAAATTAACGGCGAGAAACAGTAATTAGAGTGATTTTATTGGGCGTAACCCTTATTGTCTCCTCGACTGATTTCTGTGTCTTTTACAACTTTATGTGATATGTGCGAATTAAGTTCATATATCTAATAAAAAAAAAAAAAAATTATGCTTTGTGCGTGTTATTCGGTATTACGCTGTGAAGATTACCACGCGAACTTCTCGATTAGGACAAAACGCGTGGATAGCGCTTATCAAATTGAAGAGGTGAAGAATTTTCACATGAAAGGCCAAAACAGTCGTGACTCAGAAGACGGTGAGTTATTCGATAACTCGCCTCTCTAACATCTTGAAGGTGTTGCTCGAGCTGTTTGCTAAGTACTAACCACTCTAAAAATCATATCTGCGAATTATATCGGAGTGATTTTCATGAAGTCAAGACATTAAATTCAACAGTCTTTTACTGAAGGTTTTTCATCTATCATGTCCTTAATGGCAAAATTTATCCAGCGTTCGGTCACAGTTCAAAAGATTTGCTCATAGCCAAGGGGATCCTTGCAAAATTTTATGGAGAGGGGCAAAGCTATGGCTTAGAAAGTAAAGACATGTGACGCTACTCATTTAAGTAAAGAGCTCGCACAGAAAAAAATAAATAGGCGATTCACCTAAAATATAGGTCCTTCATCTAGAAAAAATGATTGATTTTCAGCCTTTTAATTAAATTAGATGATGATTACTTATTTTTCCAAGTCAAAGTAGATAAGACTATCGAAACACATTTGTCTAAAATAGGTATGCTGTAAAACATCTACTGCAAATTGATGTTTTTATCAAATACTCTTCTATTTAAAATAAATATTGACTCTCTGTTTATTATTAGGCTTTATTTCGAAGTTATTACCAACTAAAGTAACTGATTTTTGTAGCATGGTTTAGGTGGGTTCTTTACAATAATAATAGACACATTATGATATTAATTTGCAGAAGAATTTATTTTTTTTTTTTTTTTGGAATAATTTATTAAATAAATTAAATACGTTGAAATGTATGTAGGCCTTCCCCATAAATGCATAGAAAAAGTTAAGTTTTAAAAACAATAATTTATTTTCATTAACTTAAAAGTTAACATTTTTTATTTTTTTCACAATCATGTAATTGCGATTTGTTGAACTATATTTTATTGTATCTGGCAGGTGCTGGGGAGTCGTGCGTTTTCCGGCATGTAGAGCAATCGTCAAATTCAATGGATACACAAAAGTCGAATTAGATGTCGTATCCAAGCTTCATCCTCCATTGTTGTAGAAGCGTGCGAACCGCCACTTAACCGCGAATTCAGCAGCTTCCTTTAACACTTGATATTGCCGTCTATTTTCAGGTCTATCCTTTGATCCCTTTGTTAAGGAGCTTATACACCAGCAATTTTTCAAGCAATCAATTGCCCGGCGACTATTGCCAAAACTAGTGGAGCAATACCAGACAATATCATGCTAGTTGCGGCAACATTTCGGCAATTCGGCAATGCTTTCACAGATTGCTGGTATTGCTCGCCCTATAGTGGCTGTATCTTCACTAGCTTGGAAAATTCTGAGCTATCATCCTCGTTCTATGATTCAGTTGTCAAGTTTTGTTTTGGGTCTTGAGTTTTGATTTATATGCCATGTGATAACAACTTAGAATTCAAATTTTTCAAGTTTTTTTTAAAGTTTTAGATGTATTTTTCAAATTTGCTGTCGTGTGTTTATAGACTGAATTGTCTGTGTATGATGTCATTGCCAAATTGCTAAGTATTGCTCCATATCGCTAGTCACTGTTGATCAACGAGTTGACAACCAATTGATCCATATCGTCAAATGCTGAATGTTGCTGTAAATTTCCGTGACATCAATATTGTCTGAAATTGCTGCAAATTGAGCAATTTTAATTGCTCGTGTAAAAGCTTTTGATCCATGATCAGATTATTATATGTTTTTCATGTGTTTATTAAAAAAAACCAATAGAACTCACTTTCTAGTTTTTAATGGCAATTCAGCACATTAAGCGCGTAGCACAACATATAAAGATTGGGCACAATTTATTGTTGAAAATCAAAACTACGCACTTTATCAATTAAAAATTATTATTAATTAAAAATTATTATTAATTAAAAACTAACACATCCAACTACTTCTAATGTTAAAGTCGCAATGCCCTTCATCGGCAAAATGACTATTGATTAAGTATATATAAAAATATTGAATATATAAATATTATTTTAATGAAATTAAGAAAGATCTTAGGTATTTTTCTATTTTGAATCTTTAGAAAAATTTCAAAAATAATTGGATTATTTGTCGATTTTCAAAACAACGAATCTTCTAGTTTAATGTATAAAACCAATAAGAAATATTAGTGAAAATTCCTAATACGTAGATAATCAGGCTTATTGAGGATCAGAGTCACAAGTCACAAAGTAGGTGGAAAGTAACAATTAATTCAAAATTCATACAAAATTGTGACTACTTTGTAACTTGTGACTCGGTCCTGAATAGGCCTGTAAAATTCAAAATATATTTTATCTAATTGTCTTTAGGTGATATTTCTAATTGAATTTTTACAGTGCGCTAAAGGTTTCACATAGAGATGAATAATGAGTTCAGTCGACCTAAAGATTTAGAATAAGAAATAGACCTTTGTAACCCGTAGGGATCAAATATGAAAATATTATCCGATAAAAATTGGAACACCAGAAAAATGTTATCAATGACTACATAAGTTGCGTATTCTGAAAAATTCTAATTACGTAGTATTTTCCTTTCATTAAAATTCACTTTCAATGTAGACATCTGTCTTGAGATCGCTAAAATACAAAATAAAGTTTAGTTCAAGAAAATTTTCCTTCTAATGATTGTTTAAAGTTGCTCGTGCAATTGCGGCAATATTTCGGCAATGTTTACACAGATTGCTGGTATTTCTCACCCTATAGTTGCTGTATTTCCTCTAACATGGAAAATACCGAGCAATTGTGTTAATTCGGGGATTCAATTGTCAATTTTTGTTTTGAATTTCGCATTTATTCAAGTTTCGTGTTGTAATATCTTGGGATTCAAATATTTCCATGTTTTATTTTAAGTGTTAGATTTGTTTGTCAAATTTGCTTTCGTGTCCTTTATAGACTGAATTCATAGACTGAATTGATCGTGTAAGTCCTTATTGCTGAATTGCTAGATATTGGTCAACGTTGCTCATCACAATTCAGCAATGAGTTGATGCAGTTTATCCACATTGCCTATTGCTATTGTTGCTGTGTGTTGCTTCATATTTTCGTGATGTCAAAATTGACGAATATTTTATAATTTTAATCGCTCGTGTAAGAGCACCTTAAAGGAACACTTGCGATGACAAAAATCTAAAAAGAGTAGACAATTTTTGGTCCGTCGAGCCGAATATGAACTTGCGATATATAGAAGAAGTTTTCAAAAATTTAATTGAAAATTGGGTGAATCTAGGTGGGACAATGGATCTGAAGTGATCTCTCGTGATGGACTGTGGTACAGTGTTTCAGATCACCCTTCTCAACTTAACCTAACCTTACATACATAGGTAGGTTAAGTGCCACGTCCTACCTTCCTCTAAGGTCGGCCTTGCTATTAGCCTTAATTAAGCTAATACCATCTACGTACCATGGATAAAAATCTCGAAAATGAAGGTAATAAAAATATTTTCCCTTGGGCAAAAATGACCACCAGTACAATGAAGAAAAAAATCAAGCTATTTCTTACAAAGAGAAAAAAAGTGCTTCGGAAGGCTTGCAGATGACAGCAAAGACAAAAGAAATTCACACCTATTTAGTATTAAAAGCAAAGGGAAGAAATTCTGCAGCTTGATACAACTTAAACACTACACTAATTTTTTAAATTGTGGGTACGAAAAAACGAAGAATGAATATACAAGTATACTTGAATATACTTATTTGAATTGTGTTGTGCGGTCTGACGATATTCGATGTCTAGGTAGTACTTGTTCCTTGGCATTCTGATAGTCTTTAAAAAACACTAAACTTTCAAGTTTTAATACCATTCAAAATTTAAAATTTCTGAATTTGAATTCCGTGGAAAGTGCCAGAAAGTGCCACACTTTCTACTAGGCTACTATTTGAATTTCACTGCTACCTGGCATCAAACGCTCCATGACAAAAACTTTCAATTTGGCTTCAAAATACTTCAAAGTACTTCATACAAAAAGTGCGTCTTGTTGTTTCCAGTATTATTATTTCTATGGATTACTGGTGAAAGGATAGCATTGGATCAATGTTAATGTCGTGAGTCTCATCCCGAAAATTTAATCATATGGAAAAATATCCAATAGCAGCTAATTTAATCAGCAATAAACTTAAATGTTCTTCGTTTTAACATACGTGATTCGAGAAGTGTATTTGGTTAAGAAAATATTTTGGGAATTACGAATGGAAATGTTAACAGTTTGATTGGATTTATCCAAAATCACTTCCCATCTCTATTATACGTCTTATTCGTATGATGTGATGCCTAGACATTTCCAAAATGTTGTCCATAATAATTCTAATATAAATACCAAATTCAAATAATCCGCAATAAGGATTCTGTTCCGAAAGTTCATGTGAAATTCTAGGAAAAAATTCCGATCAATGTTCGAAATTCTATATTCTCTCCACAGGCCCAATGTGGTGTACGTACCTATAAATAAATTATTTGATTGTGCTATTTTCGTTGCACGTCCTTTTGGTAGCATATGCTCAGTGGTAATTGCAAGTCTATGAATAATGTTGTGAATTTATCAGATAATGAAATTCTTCTTCTTCTTCTACATTTGTCACATCTAATCTAGCCAGGAAGAAATATTTTTTGGTTTCATAATACCATCCATTGAACGATAGACTCCAATTTAATTACACATGTGTAGGAAAGAAAAGGATATTCCTTACAATATTCATTCTCAATTCACTTAACATTTTTACAACCATAATAATGATAATGAAAACATGAAAAATAAATGAAAGTGTATAACCTTCACGAAACATTTGGTACAGCGTTTTCATCGTTCGTCCTTGGTTGGCTCAGTGAATGGAAGGCATCAATTTCAATCAATACAATAAATTTAAATAAGAATGATGTCTTCTTAATTGGGGGAAAAAGGCGGTTGAAGTCGAAACTGAAGGTATAATACTACTGCGGCTAAACAAATTTAAAAACCTATTTTACCTCACTTTATTCCTATAATTACTAGTGATTTTAGACACAACAAAAGTGGTTGCTCCGCTTTTAAATAAGTTTTAGTTTTCTTGAGATAACTAAATAGTTAGTTTCAACGCACTTCTAACGTCCGTATAATATGATTGCCCTTAAAAAAAATATTTTTAAATACTCTGCTGTCATGAATATAAATTTCAAATTTCAAGTTTTTAGTATGAGTCATTCTTTATTTATAACGTTTTTTTTTATTTTTTTCCCTTAAAATGTAAGACAACTAAATAATATAATTTAGAGACCAGATTTTTTTTTAAAAACTAAAGGTCATCAAGAAAACTTTATTTACTTAACAAAGTTGAGTAATTTGGTTGAAATTGTAGTGGAGCAGAATATGATATTGATACCCTGTGAAATTGTGAATATTAAATAGACAGATTTTGACAGAGAAAACGTATAATAAGTCTAACAAAAATTTGTACGTGTGCAGCGATTTTGAAGATCGTAAATTTTCTATTTTTTTTTTATCAGACTTTATGGATATAATTTTCATGAAAAATTTTTTTCTTCATTAATTTTTTTCCTGGTAAAATTCTAATTGGGGGATATGTTTGCATGCGTGCAAAGAAAATTCTTTTGTGAGGGATAGTTTTGCAATTACACATTTTATTTTCAGTATTTACAGAGGGAATAAATTATCCATGCAAGTGGCTACATTGCAATGAAATTGGAACTTTGCAGACTTGGATTAAATTCACTTAAATATTTTAGTAAAGTTTTTATAGTCGTACAAAAAGTTCCTATTACACAAAGTGAAAAACACAATTATTTCCTATTTTCCTGAAATAATACTGAAGACAGCTATAGCCGATAGACCTATCATATTTCCTACCACCAAGTCAAACATTATTTTCATCACATTAACACGGTGCAATCGATTGTGTAAAGTGTAACTCAAAACTGATAAACGTGGTTGTGTTCATGTTGAATAAAGGGGTGGCATAGCGTACCTTCATATTGTTAGTTCAACCTTTGGTAAGGTAAACATTTTAGTTTTATTACATTTAGATAGGACATGGTACAGGTATTTGATGCAATGTGACCCGAAGGACTACGAACTAACTATGTGGCATTCTTGATAAAATTATGACATCCTACTGGAATTGTATTGGAAACAATTAAATAAAAAAAGAATATTTTCAATATTTTGGACGGTGCTCTTTTCTATAAGTCGTCGTTAACGTATTTAGTAAATCACGATATGTAAAATGGGAAATTTAGCACAATTCGGTATTCATTAAATTTTTGAAAATATTATTTTAACCTTAATTTATCAGGACATTTGTATCAAAACTAATCGGATGAATTTTAGTGGTTATCTCATGCTCTTGCCTCCTATATAATGATGCTGTAAAATTTGTGCTTTCCTGGTAATCGCTCTCACGAAATCGTGAACTTAATTAGAAAAGTAGGTGGATCTTTTTCAATCGCAAATTCAATTAAATTGGTGCAGACTCCATTTTTCATGTGAAACTTTAATTGTTGAGATTGATGAAATGATGTCGGTCCACATTAATTTTAAAAAAACACCAGCTAGAACTTTTTAATTGAGCTCGGCGTTACTATTTTAAGACGTAGTAACTAAGTACTTTTTAGCAAATTTAAAAGGATTCCTCAAGAACTTCCAATTAGTCAGCCCCTATTAATAAATGCTGGTACCCCAATTTGTTGGGCGTTCTCCCAGGTTACCTAGAGTTTCAGGATCCCTTTCAAATGATAACGAAGAAAGTGAGAAATTCTTGCATATTAAGTCTTGGTCTTACTAACGTTCCTCCACAGTCCAGCATTCGTCTTGGTTTTGAACCGGATTTCAATTTAATTGGCTTACTTAAATTTTATAGGTTTTTTCCATTGAATCCAATTGAACGCAATGAATTGTTTAAACCTAATAAAATTGTTCTTAATAAATTGTAATTGATACTTTTAACCTAATTCAGTATTCATTTGGCTTGGTTATAAGCTTAGTCTTAAGTCCACGAATTTTTGTCTTTCACACTTCTAGTCTTGTTGTTGCACTCTTATATTAACGCTAACATAAGTGTTGTCTTTGGACACCATGAGTCCGGTGCGACAATTTTGTATCCTATTTAGATTTTTCTTTCTCGAGAGGAGAAAAGTCAATTTAAATCGTTTTTCGTTCGCGTAATTTGGAGTGGACAATACGTCCGCATAGTTCACTGTCTATCAGCGAACTAAATTTGAATTCACATAAATAGTGTAATAGGTTTTCAAATTATTTGAGACGCATAAATATTAAAAATCAAGAATTTTTGCCTTGATTTATCTTCAAGATATACCATCTAATTTTCTTATGTAATTTCTCCCATGAAAATCGTGAAAAATTACTGCAGTTTGACGTCATATATTATTAGCAAAAATTAAATTTTTTTGTAATTTGCTTTATGGAAGATATTCTTTAAGATTGTCTCTACCGTTATACTAATGAAAATGAAAGGTTAACCATTCAAGAAATAGGTAATAAATGCACACAAAGAACTCGGATTTACACTATTTATCAAAAAATGTTTAAGGGTTCTTCCTCTAATAGCTACTTTTTCAAATACAATTTTGAATTTTTTCTTAATGGGCGACCTAGTTTATATACCAGCTAATAAAGTAATGTTATTGTATTTTGTCTTTTTATTACTATTAAAGTGGAAAATTCACATGAAATCAGCCAGCAATCAACAAAATCGCATTTAACGTGCATATGAGGCATTAATAATAAATACGAATGAAACCAATTTAGCTTATTGCATTCAAATGTCGAGACGATGCCGAATATTAATTTATTGTGCTCGCAAAAATAAGACAAATAACTTTATCTACAAATAATTTTGTGGACAGAACATTACCATAATCAAAAATTGCATAATATTCTTTACACAGCCATAACTGCTACCACATAAAAATTTACATTTTTTAATGTCTGCTTTTCATAAAAGCGAATATTTTAGAACATCCCCGGAATAAACCGAAAAAAACTTTTTAATTAAAGAAAGTTTTAATCGAATATCACTTCAAGCCATTATTTTTTTTTAATAGGAAACTATTTTTTTTTTCGCACTTCAAAGAACATAGTGTCAACAAATTAGAAAATTTATGAAAAGACACAGAACTTTAACATCTCAGAATCTATTTAAGTTTTTTCCGACTTATTTTCATCCAATTATAATGCAGTTTAAGAAACTGAAAATGGAGTTGATTTAAGAAGTTGTAATTTTCGAGGTACTCGGTTAATGCAATTTGTAACCCAATAAATCACCACTAGAAAGCTGTAGAGCGGTAGGCTTACAACCTATTCCGGAAAAGAAAGACAACTATGTATGTTGATTGGCTCGGAGAAAAGGACGCGATTCGATTAGATTACGATTTCGATCGTAATCAAACCTGCAAATGATGCCTACACAGTAAAAAATTTGTTCAACTTTTATCGTTGGCGATTTATTGCGAATCAAAAAAGGGTAAAATTAAAACCGAATTTAATTTTACATTTCAATTCAATAATCCACACCCACGCACCCCAAGCCCTTCGATACATTTCGAGTAGTTTTACCTAAGAAGTTTGCTTATATCGCAATGAAAAATTGTACAAGTACAAATTGTAATATCTTTTTCAGACTTCTTAATAGTAACTTTACAATTCAGAGGTATATTTCATACAGTTTAAGTAAATTTACAATACCTTAAATGTAATAGTCCATTTTACATTGATTTCCGTTTAAATTTACACTCTGGTTTAAATTTACACTCTGGTTTAAATTTACACTCTGGTTTAAATTTACACTCTGGTTTAAATTTACATGCTTTACGTAACAGATTTTAATGTGATAATTATTGTGAAGATTGCAAAATTTTTTACTGTGTATTTAACGCATGAATATCAAGTCAACTCTCAATGTACAGGTCAATTAAACAGAATGAAAAAAGGGAACCTAAATAAATTTATTAAAGAATTCATGTTATATTTAATAACAATATAATATATAATATGAACTGCTACTACTACTTCTGACAGAAAGCATTAAGAATATCTGGCTCGAAGTTATACACTTAAACAGTTTTATTTATCTTACAAAGTATAAGAAGTGTACGTGATTACGAAGAGTGTATCTAATCCACCACATAATCCAAAAAGCACGTCTTTGTCATTTGAAAGTCCTTACCCATCGCATCATCCGCACTTCAAGTTATTTAACCCAAATAGAATCGGATAAATACCTAGTAAGTATTACGAGTATATATCCGTTATAAGAGCAAAAGTTCACATCAGTATAATACTACTTATATTTTACACCTTCTTAAAATTTAATCGTAATTGTTCCGACATAAGCGCCATGTCTTTAATAAGAGCTAAGAAATTCACTTCTACTTTCCACGAACAACTTCTCTCTTCCTGTCGATAAACTTTTCACTAGTCTTGTCCTTTTATTGAAACCTCAACGATCGGGTAATATGTTAATTGGGCATAGGATTAAAGTTTCTCCCGGTGGTATCAAATTGTCGTTAGTAAAGTATCTGCACCGGCTAGTGAAAAATGCTCTTTGCCAATTTACTGCGAACTACGGCATTTTAAATCAACTATAAATTACAATGCAGTATTCTGCAGCACCATGCAGCAAATGGGATTATCTAGACAGACGCATAAATTTAGTGAATTTTCTGCGTGGAACGGGATGGGTTTTGTATCAGTACCTGATCAGTTCTGGAATTAAATTAATTTTTTTTTCTTACGACTTTCCGGATGGTGGTATTGAATGGTTTAGGTAAATGTAGATAAGGCTTGTATTCCATTGTATGACATTCTGTCAAATATTTGATGAAAAGAGTTTGGCGAAAAATTGAGTTAATAAAATTAGTAAGCAAACAAAAATTTGGGAACTAGGTACTCTATATGACTGCATTTGCTAGTGATAATAGTCAAATATTTGACATAGCTGCAAACAACACAATCTGACTGCATAAACCGGAGCTTAGCTCGCTTATAAAATAAGACCAATGAGGAAGCGAGTTCGTTTTATGAAATAGAAAGGACTTTAATGTACTCTACCAAAAAAAACACAGTGTGGATTTAAATATTTCTGCCGAGATATGAGAATTATATTCGAGTCAGGGTCGAGTGTAAGATTTGAAAATATTAACCAGTTCGGATAGAGAGAAAAATACCTTGCGTCTGTTGAAGAATCCTTAGCATTTTAGGTCGCCTTTAGCTGCGATATGATCTTTTCAACTGAAAGGATTAATTAAAGCAGTTCCAAAATTGGTAAGTTAAATTTAATTTGTGTTGGAGTTTCACACCAGAAGCTCCACTGACGCCGGAAAACAACTAGCATTTAATCTAATTTGCTTCTAAGGTTGTTTAACTTACAAAAAAAAACCATTCTTAATTTTAACAAAGTTTGCATTCAAAGAATCTCTCAGTATTGTCGCTGGATGTATGTAAGTAGATCTCATGCTAGTAATGCACTATATGCCACGATGTCAAATATTTGATTATATTCGTTGGGAAATGATATCATATATTTGCTGGCCAATTTTTTTGTATATACTCTATACAAAGTCTAACTTGATGGAAAAAATTTGACAAATCTCTTCGTCAATTTTTTTTAGTCAAATATTTGACAGCATGGCATAAAGTGCAATACTAGCTTCAGACGCGCTTCAGACGCACTTCAGTGAGCAGGTATCTGATCGGAACTCTAATTACTCGTAGTTTGTTTACCTCGAGAGATTTTACAATCTTGGAGTTGATCAGGGTTTAAATAGCTTGCAGTAATAGAGACGTTCAGGAGGTCAAGGTCCAAGTTAGACTGTAGCGCCATCAAAGAAGAAGAAGAAGAAGAAGAAGAAGAAGAAGAAGAAGAAGAAGAAGAAGAAGAGAGAGACGTAGGGGTTATTGGTCTACAATTACGCGGATTGCTTCGATTTGATTTGTCGGAACGGGCTGGGCATTAAGAAGTGTCCAAGTAGTGGTCACAGAACCTACACTATTGGATAGATTAGAACGTTTGCGAAGAGACCTCTCCCCTGGGGAGTTGAACACTTTGCAAGGATAAAGCTGGGACACTATCAGGTCCTGTTGATTTTTTGACATCAACTTTTTTGAGAACTCTAAATAAGTAGCTGGTAGAAAGCGGTCTTTGGGTTTATTGTGGAAATATAGAATTTGCTGCCAAAATTCTAGTGAAAAGGGTAGGCTTCCCCAATGAGTTTGAAATGATATCTTCATTATGAACAAGTAGAGGTGTTCATTGAGAAGTTGAGTGACTAAAATCTTTCATTTTCTTTTCTTTGCTACAATCGATGAAATTTCTCTAAATGTTTTGGTTGAAGCTGTATCTAGACCCACTTCCAACTTTATATTTTTCTATGCCCTTCATTACTGTTGAGCTTATATAAGTACCTACTTTAAAATTGAAGCGTCTTTATCCAGTCGGTGGTTTTATGGGTGGTGTACATGTAGGATACATAAAGAAGCATACGAGCTAAAATCGAATTGGCAATAGCAGAGACGCCATATTCAACAGCTTTGTTAATGGTACAATCAGGATCAGGCAAAATTATTGGATTTTGTTCAAAAGTAAGAATCATAGCCTTAATAGCTCAGCTCTACTTACAAAATAATTAACGCTGACACCGACATTAGCTGTATCCACTGTGCACCAATGAACTGAAACAACTTACTGCCGAACACCTTAACTTTCTCGGAAAATCTAATTGCATTCACTTCATCAGATTAATCCGCTTAATTCTATTACTGCGATGTACCGTGCAATTCCGATACAAGCCTTATTAAATTTCCTTTCACAGTGCCTCTGTGCCTCTATGCCTCTATGCCTTACGTAATACCACGCTAAATATTGTTTCGTCAGATTATTCGTTTAAGAGACTTAACTTTTGTCCTGAAGATAGCAGAAAGTTCGCACTTCCTTCGTTACCTTATTGTAGTGAAATTTGAATATCGAAAAGTTTTTTGCCGTCTATTCAAAACATGGAAAACTTATCGGAAGTCGATGAAAATTTTATCAAGTCCTTCGGTACGTTACTCGGATAAGTTATTCGATAATCTTGTGAAATTTGTAGCTTTAGCGATGTATTGCGAATATTTCCGGAGTCTGAGAAAGTTTCGATTCATGGAGAAGGAAAAGAGTTCAGTTCCGGAAATATTAAACATTAAAACAAAGAACTACTTTAATAACAAGTATATTTTGTGATTTTTGTTCAAATAAAATCATATTCCCGTATCTCCGATTTTACTAGTGTTTTAAACTCTTTTGTAATACCGCAATTGCATAATACAATTTTTTTTTACACCAAGTCAAGGGGAGATATATAGAATATCTGGTTTAAAGTAACTACTTATTCAAGAAAAACTGTAGAGTTGTAAAATTTTCCATTAGTGCAATTTCACTCTAAAATAATTATATTTAATATAAAATTAGAAGAGCGTAGAAAGCTCTACACACTTCCCGCATATTCCACACATGGAAACGATTACGCTGGAAATCTCTCGACACAACACATGCAGATTCCCAACTAGCAAAGAAACGCATTTAGATTTTGCGGAGGCTATAACTTCGATAACACTGTTGAGTACAGGCTGTAGATTTTTAACTTCAATAAGGATATGGTAAGACTTGAGAATGGAAGCTGAACTTTCAGAAACCATTGCTTCGGTAACGACCTGTATAATACCTTTTGGAAGTAAATACCAACAGTTTCGGTTTTTTCAAAAATTAAATTATAAAATTAATACTAGTTAACATAACTCAAAAGAAAATTGATGTAGGTACTATAAAAAAGTTTATGTAAGTTTCAATACGTAAGACGTCATTCAAATTGGAACCCTGAAATTTCAATATGCTAAGTGCTGACTTATAACCGTGATGACTGATCATTCAGTTCAAACAAGGCGGCAAAAACACTCATCATTCTTCTGGGTATTACGTTAGGCCAATGGGAAACCACGAGTTGTAAGGTAGTAGTATAGTATAGTAACTACTGCACGTGGTTTCCGGATTCATAAGAGCTTTATTCACTGCTCTATACGTTTTAAGATTTTCTTAAAGGAATACTGCGTAATTAATTGAATTTTCAACTTTCGTCGAATATTCCACTGGTAGTATTCCGGGTAAGTTAGAGGCTAACTATCGGGTATATTCACTAGTAATATAGCGGACAACTATCGTGTATCGTGAACGTGGAGTGATAAATGATTAGAGAACAGGCCCGTGCGCAGGATTGTATGATGGGGGGGGGGGCTTAGCAAGCTCCCACCATACTAAATGTGATGAACTA
This sequence comes from Beris chalybata, assembly GCA_949128065.1. Classification (NCBI taxonomy): domain Eukaryota; kingdom Metazoa; phylum Arthropoda; class Insecta; order Diptera; family Stratiomyidae; genus Beris; species Beris chalybata. The sequence continues at coordinate 8,241,392 of OX421895.1, read as the reverse complement.
AACAAAACAGGCCCTCAGTCCTCACTTCTCAATGAAAATAGGCCAATGGTTTGAGTATATTCCGGTCCGAGTATATTGCACCAACTTCACCCATAAAAAGTTCTTCGAAATAATTCCGTATTTACTTGTTTTTGATGTTTTGATCTTTTTTTTTGCTATTGTTGGACAGAAACATTCATAAACTGCAATCGTTTCCTAGAAGTCCAGAAATAACTCTGCATTCACGAAAATTCCAAATATTATGGATAAATTTAATTGATGAATATACTTCCAACATAAATATTTGCTAGCAAACAATACAAACCATTCGATTACGTTTGCCGTCCATTAAATCTCGCGAGAAATTCGATATTAAACTAAACGCTACACAAATGCCTCATATTTTCATGGAGGGAAAAAGAAATTGATTTTGTGTACTTATTAAACTTATCTTTGAAGTACAGAATTTTCTTCATGTATTATTGTTGAAGTATATTTTCTTTTTTTTTGGTAGAAAATCTTGAAACCCCCAATCGTGTAAAATCCAAAATACGATATATATGAAATTGTTTTCATTCATATTTAAAAAGTCCCGACCTTATTCTATGTACACACGAGGCACAATGTTTGTTCGTAAAATTTGAAATCGAATTTATACAATATGAAAAAGAGGAAATATTTCCTTCTGGGTTTTTCCCCCATTTCACTTTCTATAGCTTAAAGCCTTATTCCCATAACTCCGCCATTGCCAACCCTTAGCAAATCTGTTGACTAGTCATGCACACTCTACAAATTGATAGTTGAAAATCAACTTGTTCCAATAACTGATATGAATCGGAAAATTCGTTCTAGTCGGGAGTGGTCTATGTCCCGAAATACCCTTTCGGAAAATATGCAAATTTTGACGGAATCGGGCCGATTTTCCTTTTGGAAAATCAAAATTGTAATGGATGGAAGTTTGAAAGTTGAGACGAAGACATCTGTGACTGTTTTCGCCAAGTATGTAAATGTTGATTTAAATATTTTGCTTGCAGGGTTTTAAATTTCCTCCAGCCTTCTCTATGCACATAAGATTTTGCTCGCTAGAAGGATGACGATAAAGTGAACTGGGATACCCTTGCAAATGTGCCTTGGAAGGTTCTTTGAACGACTAGGAACTCATTATAAATGATTGTACGCCAGTCTAGCGCAATATTGACGAATGTCGGAAACCAATGCTGTGTTGTAATTGACAGCGTTGCGAACATGACAAATGCTCTAATAGTTTAGCCTACTAACAAGTCATTTATCTTAAAGTATGAAATCACTACACTGTTTAATTAAAGCACAAAAATAACTACCCATTTTTCATCCGTCCTGAAATTTTGATATTGCTATCACGACCACCCTTACCACCCCTCCGACAACGCCCAGTAATTAATAAATATTTCCGATAAATTAATTTTCGATGGCATGCTTTATAACGCTTTCATTTACTCAACATAGCAATTATAAAATATTGACAATGGTGCGCGGTAGCTTTCAATGGGCAATTCTCTAATCAATACGAACAGCAACTTTAGCGAGAGCGACAAAGTAATTTTCGAAGAAAGTCGAAAACCAATAAGCGAACGATTTTCTTAAGTGGAAATTGTAAATTGCTGCCAAACATAATTAGCGGTCAAAAGATTTATTACAGAGCCATCATCCAAGCGCGGTTAATCGAATTTATTTAGCCCCGCATTTATTATTCTTAACGTTTTCTTAGGCGCTGTCAATTCAAAATCGAAGGCCAAGACAAATTTTGTAAATCGAAATTTGTTCATGGAAAGTGAATTTCTATTTTTTTGATTGTGTTTCGGATTTTTGTTAATTTGTTTAGGAGTAATGACTTTACGTTTAGTGGTCCTGTGAATTTTACTCCATCCCCCAATGTAATAGGTCAAAGTAAAATGGGAAAATAATAATTAATGAAAAGAATGGGAAATTTTTTTGGGTTCCCATCCTTCAGTGAACAATAGGTCAAAGTCACGCAGCTAGTTATACCATGGATACACTGCTTGTATACAAATCATACAATCGACAATATCACCAGTGGATCACTCAATAAAGTGCATATAGTGCGTCAACGAGGTGATATTAACGTAATATCCAACCTGTTTGCTTGTATATAAATTCGATAATTTTAGCTGATATACCGTTCTTTTAACTGCTATCAACGCCATCTGTTGCTAGAATCAACTGAAATTTGAAAGAGTGACAGTTACGGATTTTTATATTCTTCCGTCAGTTAAAGTTTTTTGAGCGTGTTTTACTAGTCGTAAATGTCATGGTCCGTCCACTTTGTACATTTCTTTAGGTCTGATTTTTTTTGCATTCACTTTCTACACTTTTTTGCACTAACTATTCTTAACAACATTTGACGTCACAGCAATGCCACAAACTCATACTCAATCAGTAGGCTTGTCCCCGTCGCCCCATTCACCCGTTTCACGTTTCTGCATTCACTCGACAGCTAGTGTAAGAAAGTGTAAAAAGTGCATGCATAAACCTTTTATTAGCAATGAATGTGGTTTTCGCCGGAACATCATAGGCTCGAACAGCTAGCAGTCGAACCTACGATTGATTGACACTTGAAATTTTGTCTTTGCTAAATCTCAAAGTCTGTGGCGACTCGCCGCAAAAAGCTAGGTGTGCTGTGCTTTAAGCTTGTTACACTGTTACACTGTATGATCAATGAGAGCTTTCTACAAGCTCGCCATACATTTCACGAAAATATATGCAAAAAACTGGGGAAAAGCGAACAGTGTAACACACGCTTTTTGCGGCGAGTCGCATTTCCGGGATTAGCCGGGATTTCAAGTAAAATAATTCGGTTAAAATAAAACAAGTGATTATTTATTAATTCGCACTCTAAATTCAATTTGTACAATAATTCGATTCGCACAATAATTCGCACTGTATGGTAATACCGCTCGCTTTTACATTCGCTTAACTTGATCGTACTCTATCGACGTCTAGTCGACGTAACCAAAACTACAATCTCCCTAGCTGAGAGCTTCTCGTGCTTTTATACCGTTTGGTGAAAGCCGAGGGTGTACGTGAAGATTCGATCGGGTGAGCTTTTTCGAACGCTTCAGATATTTCGATATGCGCTCGGGTGAACTTTCTCGAACGCTTCAGATCGTTCGATTTTTGGTTAGTGTCTTCGATTCGTTCCACATTATACACTTAACGAAGCTCTGTTTGGTTGAGTTTTTCCACTAGGTGTCTGGTTGTTGTTGTTTCCATGATTCGTAACAGATCGAGTTGCGGAGTTACCAGACTTGCACGTAACAATATGTATGGGCTGTGTATCGTGCTATCTTGTATCGCATACCTATCATGTTTTCAATAAAGTAATTTGCATAGAAGCTGTGTTTCCATGGTATAACTTCAATCAAAAATTGCTCTTGGTTGTATTTATTTGATTTACGGATTTACGGACCTATCCGATATCATTCACTGGTATTTTTACAATTTATTTCAGTTGCCGATAAATAAAAAAAAAATATTTCTTTCAATTGGTTTTCTTTAACAAAGTGACGAAGACGGGAATATCGTAGTGGAAAATTTTGCAATATGTTAGCCAAGTGAAATGTTAAAAGGTGTAGCTATATATATTATAATCAACAGGCTTACCGTTAATTATACCACGTAATTACCGAAGAGCTAACTGGTAAAATCTCCATGTGCTCGATTTTAAAAAGAAAAACAAAAGGATTTCCCTTTAGAAAAAACATACGTTGCAGTGTTATGAGCTACAAACTCGATAAGGAACCCGTAAATTTTCACTTTAGGTCAAATTCTAGTGATTTATCTTAATAACTTGTTTATCACAAAGACCCTTAAACGAAATAGACCCATAACATGGATTTATATTAATAAATTGTCTAATTGAAAAGTGATTGTATATAGTACTAGTCTCAAAATCATACTCTTGTTAATTTTCTGGATGCAGATAACTAAGTAGACCATTGTTCTAATCTGAATCAATTCGGATTACTGTCATGCGGATAGTAAAGGACCATCTGAGTTCAGATGTTCCGGCACGTGTTCTTATGAAAATTGAATTATTGTTTGGTACGAGTATTGGGGATTTGATAACGTTAGACTAGCACTGCACACACGGCAGTGTCTCGGGACAGAACGTGCCTTTCACTCCTCGGATGTATGATGGTTAATGAGATTTTCATTAGACGCTTTAGGGATTAAATTTGTAACGATCCGCATCTAGAGAAGTGCTTTTGGTAGACTAGTGGAAAAGTTTGTTAGTATTAAAATATTAACATGGACATGGACAAGCAGCAACAAGAAGTCTCAAAACAGTTGCGGTTACCGCTTCATCCTTGAAGGGGCTATACATCCTTTAAAAAGCACCCCTTCAACCCTCGTATCCTTCTTTAATGTTACAGAAGAACTATTTCATTTAAGTACATATTTCAACTTTCTACCACAATCTGTTTTGCAGGTAAGGAGGAAAGGTTCTTTCGATAGATCCAAATCTACAGTCCTTGAACAGACAACGCAGTAACCTCAACAGAATATGTAACCTGAACAGAATATGTAACCTCAACAGATTATGTAACCTCAACAGAATATCAAAATCCTGACTGATACTTTACTCATCCCAGTACGGAGGCTTCTTTACGCTTTTATAGTATTTACTTCAAAGGGTCCTAAAACGCTTCTCTCATTAGCTCGACCAGAATCTGATGAAATTATTATGGAGTGCAGTAGGATGATTATATCTGGAATGTTGTCAAAGCTTTTCAAATCTATCTGTTCCATTGTTCAAATAATCTATGGTGACCTAGATTGCTTCTAATTACAGTTAAAAATCTGCCAACAATCTGAGCGCAACTTTATTATTTTAGGGTAGAAGTCCAGCACGCGTTTAATTCTGAAATGCGATGATGATTCCTATTCGACTGACCGCTTAAAAAAAGGCGTTCCAAATAGCCTTCTGAATATTCTTTATAGGCTGTCAGTTACGTAGCTCAACCTACTCCACATCTCACCATTAAACGTGTTTCAGACTTCTACTCGAAAAAATGGTAATGTTACGCCCAGACTGTTGGACGATTTTTTTCTGAAGCTTATGTTAAGAAGTTAAAACTTGGAACTTACAAAAAGTTGTGACGTCAGACCCATTTACGACGCGTTAGAAGCACGAATCGAGTAATTCTAAAATTCATATATCTTGGATGGTTTATGCCACAAAAATGAAACCTAGGAAGTGTATGTTTCTAAGTAGTCTGGGTGGCTTAGTGGATATAGCACTTGACTTCGGTGCACCTGGTACCAGGTTCGAATCTGCTTGGCGACAATTAATTTTCGAGAATGGAATTGGGTGCCGGACTACCTGTTCAATCAGCTGTAAAATGAGTACCTGAGTTAAAATCGGGGTAATAATCACGGACGAGCATGTAGCTGACCACTTCACCTCCTACTGTTCCGTTGGTCTAGCATTACTTCAATCCTTAAGCCCGATTTGGTCTGTTGCGCCATTGATCATTAGTTGTTTGTTCGCTGGGGATATTATAAATTTTGGGAGGAAAGGTGTTATAAAGGTGGTAGAGAGGGTGCTGAAACATTTTGGCTGCCAATATTTTTGAAATAAATTTTGACAACGGAGTCTAAATTATCGTTGGACGCGGAGCATGCAATGCAAAATATTCGTTATTTATATCTCGAAAACTGCTAAGAATAGAAAGTTGAAACCTGGAATCTACGTAAAGTTATAGTGATGGCAAAATAGAATTTTTGTTAAGGGTAGTATGGGACTTGGTATTTTTCTTACCTGAGGTACAGCTTATTTTGTTCTTATTCGAGAAAGTTTTACATAGGAAATTTGATCTCTTATATCATACTGCGTAATGTTTTGTCCAATGTTCAAAACTATTGTATTTTCGGTTAAAAGTACTCAGAAGTTGTACTGTGTCTATAAAACTGAATTGATTTAAATATTTTAAACTCTAAGTACTCCTATTTTCAGATGAAAAGCGCTCCTTTTTCCATTTGTCCAATCTCAGGGGCATTAAATATGGTAATCGCTAATCTTTTTCAACACAAGTATGCGGCTTCTGCAGATTTGTTTTCCAATTCAATAATACAATACAAATAGCCCCTTAAAAGTGTAATCTATTCTAGGATCGGCACTCTCATCGCATCTCTCAACCCCCTACCTGTGCGTTGGTATTAAAATACTAGATTTAGGGATAGGGAAATTGTTTGTTGCTGCTGGAAAATGCTTAGCGGTAATAAAGGGGCTTTTGTATTCAGGAGTGCGCCCTTAAAACCTCCCGTATCTTATACTTTTCTACTGCACAGCCATACAAAAGATATGCGAACAAAATTCGATCAAAGGCAGAACGTGTTTTGTATGGAATTTAGGCGAAAAAAATTACATTCGGCTTCGAAATGAGATCCTGACGTAGACATTTCAATATCCTTAAACTTTTTAAGCGATTCGAAACCACCAAACCGAATTCTGACTGATTATTAAAAATTCAATTTAATTTTTTTTTTCTCTTCGTGTCCTTTGTACAATTTTCGGAATCAACCATTTTATGCTTCGGAATGTATATTCAATTAATTTGAAGAACCCATGTATGGGGGGAGGCTGTTCAACTAGTTCGTAAAGCGTAATTGGAATAAGAATGGAAGCCTCCGAAATGAAGAAATCGCAAAGAAAAAATCGTTTACATGCTAATGATTAAGTCAAGTTAGAAAAAAGTTGGTTCTATTGTTAGATATAGGAAATTGTAATGGAAATCAAAGCATATTGTATAGAAGATGAGGTAAGACTCTAAATGAATTTACCGAGGAATTTGGGAATAATTTCCTTAATTGTATTTTTGAGAGAAATTTATATCTGAATGTTGAAGTCGTAATATATGGTAGTACGCCGAAGTAAGTTTAATTCCATTGTCCATGTCCATATCCATGTTGTTAGTGTGTCTTGTCGTTTTCCTTTTTTTTAATAAACTAAACTAAATTAATCACTTCAAAACTAGCCGTGTATTTATTTGAATGCTTAAAACATGAAAACGAGTTAAACTAAAAACTTGAAATTGGTGTTCGATGTGTAATAAGTATACATTCATTTAAATTTATTACAAAATATCCTGATTCTTTTTAGAAACTCAGATACAAGAACGCGCTAAGAAAGAAGTTCAAGATTTCGTATATATGAAGAATACGTATAAATTTGGAAATGTAGGAATTAATTTAGTATAAAATATTTGGTTACAAATTTTTACAAATGCAAATCGAAAATTTATCAAATTGAATGAACTTTTTGAAATGACAACAAAAAAAAAGGTTTTAAGATTACATTACAATATTCGAAAATGGATTTGAAGAAATTTTAAGTTCTGGACTCTATCAAAATCTACAAGATTTAGTCACACTTTAAAAAAATCGGCCAACTTTATTTTTTTTTTTTTGAAAGAAGTCCGAAACACGTTTAATACTGAGATGCGGTGTTAGTCACTATGTGACTGATAACCTAAAAAATAACGTTCCAAATAGGCTCCGGTTTATTCTATAGATTATTAGTCGAATAGTGAACTAAGCCTTATAACTTCAGCTCTGTACACTGTATTAAATTTTTATTTTTAATTATAGTAAAATTTCACTGCATTGTGTATACTACACAATAGTGTGTAAATCGTTACAGATAAATATGTACTGTCATATGCTTTTCCTTAAAAAATTACATTAGATTCTGTATACGTTACAAAAAAAAATATTTTCAAAAAAAATGTTTTTTTGTTTTTCCTGACGAATTTATTTTCCTGTAAATTATTATTTTTTGTTTGAAAAATGCGAATAGATATTACTTACAATAATATGCACACTCTCGGATTCGAACCATGGACCCGTCGCACATAGGTCCGATACGCTACCACTCGGCCACTTGAACATTTTTGTAACATGCTTATTTCATCAAGAAGACGTACTTTAGCATAAATTGTTTACTGTGTACACAACTCCATTGAATTATGCACAACTTCATTTAAAGTTACATATTTTTAGGTAATTTTTACAGAAATTACAACATTTACACATTTAATTGCAAATAAGCTCAGAATTTTTTTAAATTTACGTTCTAATTTTAAGAGTACATTAACCCAGTAAAAATTACTATACAAAAAATAGTACTTTATTATAAATTTTTTACTGTGTAACTACATCAATAAAATTTGGAACTTTTTTTTTGTTTTATTTACACGCCTAAAGTACTTCAACATATAGGTACATACTAAGTTCCAACCTTCTATCATACGATGTTTCTTACATATGAAAAACTATCCCCCACCTCCGTGCCTCGCTACCATTATCAAAAATTTATTTATTTTTCTAGTATACTTCTATAGTGAATCTATATAGTCGTCAGTTTTTAGCTTTCATGCTTTGCGGTTTTCGAGAAATAAAAATCAGAATTCTTTTCCCTCCACCCACTCCCACCGTCACACTCTTCACCAGCACCACATTTTTTTTCTGCTAGAAGTCTACTGGGCCTAGCTCCTGTAAAATTTCTAAGATCATATCTGATACGGTTCTTGAGATATAAAAATTGAATTTTTAGGAAAATGGTTATCCACCTCCCACTTTTTACTCCACCTCCGCTCTCAAAATGTTTACATTCAGTAGACTGCTATTGTGATCTTATATACAGAAATCAAATTTCATCTTATTGGTATAATTCGTTCGGAAGATATTGTAATATAAAGCTTTTCACCTCCCACTCCTACACTCCAGTTCCTCTCTCAAAAATTTTAGCCAATTTTAAACCAAAATTTTTCGTCTAAAATTAAAAAAATATTTTCAATCAGTTAGTTAGATTATTAGATCTACTAAAAAATAATTTCGATAGCAAATTTCAAATATCATTTGGTGTACGTAAGGGTAACATAAATGGTATCCATATATTTTCACGAATTTCGGCATATCTCTTAAGTCTTCTGAAATATTGAATTAATTATTATTCTACACGTAAATGTCTAGAAAGGGTTTTCTCGATTTTTTTAAATTCGACCCATAAGAGGGTGTGAAAGGATTGTATACATTTTCCCGAATTCAGTCAACTTCCTTAAATCTGTCTAGATATTGAATATCCTTTAAATTCTTCGGTTTGTTTTTTAATCGCCTAAAGCAGGGTTTCAAGACTTTTACATCCGCTCTGATGAGGTAGCAAATTATTTTTACTTCAATGTGCTTTTACCTATTTGCTCAGGAGGACATCATCTACGGAGGCGGCTGTACAGTCGTTCTTTTGGCAATTCTTGGAACCTAAGGTGGATAGGGCATGCCCAACTGTTAAAGTTCCTTATGAATCTGAGTGTGAGGCTATGGGCCCTATTTTGGTGCCTTGTGTGCGCGGTGGCTTTGCGCTTCTTCGCTTCTTAAAACTAAAACTATGAACTTTTAGTGTAATCGATAAAAAACTAATTCCAGATATTTTTGATATTCAACCCCGAATTTACGTGACATACGTGCGTACGTTTTACGTAAACTAGTACTTTTTTATGTATAGTTGGCAAAAAATCTACATTTTTTAAATTCTTTCTTCTATTATTCCACTAAAAAATGAACTGAAGAAACTGATGTTACATTTCAACTTTGATTGTATCCTGGAATATGACCTAATTACGTAATTTATGTATTTAATTTAAACATTAAATGTTTCATCGCACCTCCAAATGTTGACCCAAAAATAATACAATTTCACCCGCACTATTGGCAGATACTTTTTCCTTTTTATATCATCGTCATCTTACCTAAATTTGAAAATGTAAAATCCATTTTTTTTTTCTGGGGAGTTATAAATGCTTTTCGAGATTTCAAAATATTCTTGCCAAAATCTGGTGACATCAATCTCCTTTAATATTCTGCTAAATTTTAAATATTTGTCATAGTTGCATACAGCCGATTCAAGTTTTTGATTGAGTTCTAATTCGGTCGAAAGATCTTGTACACGTAAATGTTAAATTCCCAGAATTTTACTAGTACCTGCTGTACTAAATTTTTTTTTTGCTCATTTGTAGATAATCCTTACTTTGCTGCTACTTTCAAAGGCTACAGAGACAACTTTTCTCGTGCAGTTTAGAATAAAAGAAATGTTCAAATCCAAAGTAAGCCGGAGAATAATGGTTAAAAGTTTTTGTTGAATCCAAAGTTTATGGGTCTAATCACTAGCATGTTTATATTATCCTCATCCAATAAACAAACTATTCGTATATTTAAATAGGACCAAAACAAAATAACATTTTACAAGACTTCAAAGAATTAATCGGTCTGATTTATTTCTCAACAGTAAAAATAAAACTGGTTAGGAATAGTTTGGTGGCAATTGCGTTAAATAAGGGTATGCAATTTTCCGTGTATAAAGATCCATCAGGGCTTGTTGCTAACGAACGAAATTTAATGGTCTTTTAGAAGCTAAAGATACGACTTTTGATATTCTACTGAGCCCGCTCTTTGACAGCAAAAGTTTTATTTGACTTTTACTTAAATTTATTTATTTTCCAGTTACTGTATTCGACTTTATTTGCTGATGTATTTGCCAAGGATGTGAAGAAATGCGAAATAATTTGTTCTATGGGACAATAATTCTGTAATTAAATGGAATCTGGTTTACTTACATTAGAAACTTATGTTTTTTCGGGGAATGTGCAAGAAAGGTGTATTTAACACAAAACCGTAGTTAATTTAAAATTGCAAATTCTTTGTAACTTTATGCAGCAATTATTAATGTTTTATTTTTCTAGTTTGATACTGTCCAAAAATCAGTACTGTATTGGAATTGCAAATTTTAATACGCAGTATTAACTTTTTGAACAGATAGAGTACCGACAGTAATTCCGGATAACATAATTCAGCCCGTATCCAAATTTTCCACTAGAGCTCTGTGGATGTATTTAAATGTTCGAAGAGGAAAAGAGTTTAGTTCAAATTCCGCTGGAGTATCGATGTGTTACACGTAGTGTAAGGTGTGTTTTTTTCAACTAGATTAGATCGTGGATCATCCCAAAAGCTAATTTAGCAGGGTTAACAATCTTGTTGGTAAATGCCTCAGATAAATTGTCAGCAGGAAAAGTTTCGTATACTTTACGATGAAACGGAACTGTATAAAGGTCATGTAATACCCCTGTATAGTTTTTGGCTACGAGTTATGGAAAACTACCCCATCCCTGTACCTTGCTACTCCATCGAACGAACCTGTTTTGCCGGCTGGGTGCAAATACCTGCTGCAAATGGTGCTGAGTTACAGAGCGCCATCTAGGAAAATGGTGAAACAGTGACAATTCAAATAAGCTTTAGAAGAGAAAGCGGATCCAACTTCAATGTATCCGTTTTTGCTTTTGGATTGTTTCTTTGTTGTTGTTTGCAATGTAAAACGAATGATCTTGATCTTGATCCAGTTGAAAAAACACACCTATAGTATCGCAATCATGTGGTGTGTCAAATGGGCATTTGATATCGATTTCGATCAAGGTTTGGTTGTTCAATATTTGACAGTGTGGCATACTAGCTTAAGCATTCTGTCTGTCAAGTTTTCAAATCTTTCCAGTACTCAGTTTTGAAGTAATTTAACTATTTATTTTTATGAATATTTTAACTACTATTAATAATAATCAATGGCGCAACAGCCCAAAACGGGTCTAGTCCTTGAAGTAATGCTAGAGTTCATTACGAGACCAACAGAACACTAAGTGAAGTGGTCAGCTAGCTACACGCTCGTCCGTGATTATTACAGTGATTTTAACTCAGGTACTCATTTACTGCTGAGTGAGCTTGTAGTCCGGCACCCAATACCATTTTTGAAAATTACTTGTCATCAAGCAGATTCAAATCTGGTGCACCGAAGGCAAGTGCTAAAAATAATAAAACCAAAAAAATATCGAAAAAAAGTTCCTTCACAAGATCTCATCTCTATACATTTATGAAAAATTAAAATCGAATAAGACGCCGACCGAACAAAATCCCAAAAACCTTCGTCAAATCGGTAAACTCAATTTTAATATTAGCCTCCCGAGCAGCAACTGCAGTTCATCACCACAAAACTGGGAAAACATTGGACATAAATTTCTTTCATTGCGAACAAGAACTTAAAGATGCCGTTGGGGATAAGAAGTAAACTTAAATCATTTCATTGTCCTGTTCTCGTTCTGGCGTAGCAGGGGGTGGGGTGCGTAATCATAAAGTCCTTGTAATTTCGCGAGCTCCATTTCGTTGTGCTCGTCTGTTTGATTGGCGACCATCTTTCGAACTCCTTGCCGACTCCTCGATTCCGAAGAATCACTTCTGAGAGCAGTTTCTCAAAAGGAAGATATGAAAAGTTTCAGGGTCCATTTTTCTGGTGTATAATAATCTTAAGATGAAAACGAAAGCTGCGGGGGTTTTTAATTCATCAAACATACAAGCGTGAAAGGCGCGTCCAAAACTTTCACTTTACGTTCAGGTTCTTTTTTCGCAAGAAAGGAACTCTGGACTGAATTGAGCCTATTTCTAGCAGACGTAGAGTACGAACAAAAAGTACTTATTGGGAAATTTGCGATTTCTAAGTGAATACCAAGTAGTTGAAAGTACTTTCCATTTTGTCTCAAATTTTATTCTGATTTTTTTTTTCGGCAGTTTCGTAAAGTTAATGTGATTTGTGTCTGCACTTTGTCACCCTTATCTGAGAGAATTTCGGCCTGAAAAGTTTTAACTTTTCCGCGAATTTTTCGAAGGACAAGACAAAACGGATGGATGCCTGACATACGAATAATTTGAAATTAAGATGAAGAAAAGAAGCGTGTCCTCCCCGTAATCCTCGGAAAATATGAAGAAGAATGAAATTATATGCGGGGTACATACTGAAATTTGCGAATAATGTAAGATTTAATTGAGACTTGGTTTGTTTGTTGAACTTAATTAAAACTGTTTGAAGAAAGTTGCAAAGAAATTATACAGCAGCTTATAAATTTGATATTCTGTAATTCAAGATACAATGGTAAACATTTTAGAGTAATTTTTTGAGATAATTTATGTTGTTCCTGATTTAAATATGAAGAAACAAATTCAATTATTGAAGAACAGAGCTGAAAAATATCAATTGGTATCTTTATTGCCTTCTAACGAGGAAACTGTCGTATCTCTGTGCAAAAAATAAAATCCTGATCCTAATAAATTTATAATAAAAAAGTTTGAATTTGCATATAAAGGTGAAAAAAATATATTTATCACTGCAAAAACTTTCTTTCTCAGCTTTTACGAATTTCGCCCTCTTCTGTCTGGTGTGGTATAAAATTAATTTGACATCTGAGAGTTCTTTATATAAGTAGCTAGAAACCGCATTACTGATTTTTTTGATTTTTTGTTATTTCCCAAGGGAGTATAAAAGCGTTGTGTTCATTTTTACGAATTCCGACATATTTCTCAGGTGTGACGTGTTGTCGTATTTGCTTTGATTTATAAGGGATTGATTCATAATAGCTAAAAAATTAATTTAAGCTTTTATCGATATATAGACTCATGGGCTAAATATAGTAGTAAGTAGTAAGTTTTCACGAATTTAAAGAGATACCTAATTTTCTTTTACTTCTGTTAATTTTATAAACAATCATACAAAAATTAATTTCGGGGTTATGCGATATTCAAGCACTTAGGGGAGAGTAAAGTGATTGGTTGCGTTTTTACAAATTCCGTCATATCTCTTGGGTAAATATCGAACTAAATAATCGTCTAAAAACTGGTTTCAGAATTTTTTCCAATTCAACTGGTAAAGTGTTATGCCAATATTGTAAATACTATATCAACTTTTATTGGAAAATGAAAAAAAAATTAAAAAAATATGGAAAATAGTCTGGGTGCAACTTTATCGTTCTTTTTTTTCAGTAGAAGTCCGAAACTCGTTTAAACCTGTGATTCTGTTTAGTTTACTGTGTGACTGATAACCTAAAGATTAGTAAGAGGCTATTTATATAACGTTCCTTTTTAAGAATGTTTGTCGCAAAGTGACCTACACCAAGAAATATTAAAGTTGCACCCAGACAGTTGGCAGATTTTTAGAATATTCTCTTAGCTAAAACTTGGTCAGACTTTCCTCAATTCAGTGTTTGAGCTATGTTCTTTAATTTTTCTGTTTCTTTCATACTCCGGCGCTAAACATTTTTCGGCGAACCCTATCGCTATCTTACTTACATATCTATATATTAATTCTAAGCTTCAACTTTTAAGCTCAAGCTGCTTCTTAGATCCAAAACTAATTTTTGTTACTAGCTCTAGATTGTGAAAATAAAAATTTTACAGCTGCAATATTAGCGAATATACCTTATGCTCATCTCCGATCGCTTCAAACTAGCATATTTTAAACTGGTATACGTTAACTTTTCCATATGGGGATCTTCTTATATCTGCAAGAGAAGATCCCCAAACATAAGTCTTTCAAAAATTTGTACCTTTATCTTTCACTTCCAATAAAAAAGGCGTTATGAATTTTAAGATAGAATGATATTTGTTGTACGTACTCAGCATCACTTCTTGACTCGTTTCTTCAGAACCATTCTTCGCAAAGTAATAACTTAAGGCTTCTCTAGAAAGGTATAACTCCTTTTTGTTTCATTTTAGTATCAACTTTGGAAGCATGTGGCTTTCAGAAATGGAATCAACAAAAAAATAAATAAAACAGAAGAAGAATATACCCTTGTTCTCCAATAAACCCCCTATTAAACTTCCTATTTTTATTATCATATATTTTTGAAAAGTCTATAATTTTTGCCATTAAGTTCGTCAAATTTTGATGGTATCTACATTAGTTTTTTATTAAACTAAGTACATATTTAAGTGAACAAAAAACAACGTCCTGTCCTGAGTTGTATTCAGCTATTCAGATTTTGTTTTATATTGCCTTTAACTCAGTAATAAATGCAGATATGAAAAAAGGATTATAACAAACTTAAAGACAACTTCAAAAATCTAATAAAAAAAGGACGTAACTAATATCCTTTTTCCAATTTTTTCTTATCTCCGGAAGCATGTGACTGTTAAACAAAGTGGAACTCATATCTTTAATATGATGGATAGTTCCAGAGATACAAAGATAATCCTTTGTTCATGAAATTGCTACAAGTCCTCAATGGATGAAGATTGATGCTATGGCTGGAACACATGAGCACTGTTATCATTTGTATTATGAAACACCCTGTATAATTGCATCCTGGGCTATATTGCAACGAGTTAAGCAAAATGCTTTGCATGTGAATACCTGAAGAAGTTTGATATTTGACTATAAATTGACTCGAATACACAACGGACTTGATTTACATTCATTTTTTTTTTTTGCATTAACACCAAACAACGTTTGTGATTGCTTGAAACTCATAACACTTTAGAACCATTCAGGATTACTAAAATATGAGTGATTAATCTAAATTTACCTGGAATAAATGCGAAAATAGACCAGACCGGATCTATTCATCTCTAAAATTCAATGCCTAAAGTATCGTGTAGGTGCCGGAACAATATGTACGCTAGTCGGTGTGTAAAATAAGTAAACTTTTGTAAATTTGATCTAATTTTAGGAAATCTGTTGATCACATCGAATCGATGACTCGATACAAACAGAGTGTGCCACACGGGTTTAATTTATGAATTTAACCAGAAATCATAGGACACACATTTTCTATTTTCGGAACAAGGAACTATTTTTCGAATATCATTTTCCGATTTTGTGTGTCTACAATCATCCGATAATAAATTATTCGTTGTTAACATTCACACGTCAGACGGATGATTAAATTGCCGAATTATGTTCAATATTATCGTTATTAGATATTAGTAGTGAGCCTATATATGTTCATAGTGATAAACTATGGATATATCTACGCTTAATTACATGTAATTAGATGGAATGAGTGGTTTGTTTTGCCACCGGTGGGTGTAGAGAATTGTGATGTGTGATCAGATAATAAGCAAATTACCTGTGCACGTCAGGATTTGATACTCTGTTGTTAGCTAATTGTAGATAAAGTAAAAATACTGCCAGCTTGTGGAAAAAGGGCATGGTTGCAGAGGAACTGAAAATGAGGTGGAAAGTGTATAATGTAAAGTATTTTTTTTTAAATGGATACACATAAGGATCCATAAAACTAAGAATCAAGCATTTCGTTAAAAAATAATTTTTTAATTGTTATAATATTAAAAAAAAATTTTAATTTTCTCTTGACCAAATCCAGCCAACAAGTATTTTGCAAAGAACAAAATTACAATTACGAAAACACAATAATTATTTCCAAGTTTGTTAATTATAAGCATAAGCGGTTCCTGAGCTCCTGGCTCAAACTTGTGATTTATGTAAAACTATGATAGTGGACCCAATTGCGAAGAGGTGGTGGATAGGGTGTGGAAACGGGAGGAAAACAATAAGTACGACATGCTCGGAAATATTCCAAAGCCCATATCTGCGGAACGGTTAATGTCAAAAGGTTAAAATTTGTGGTTGTCTTAAGAGATATTGGTAGCAAGGTAAAGTGTGTGAGTTGGTTAATCTCAGAAACAGCTTGTTCTAAAAAATTTAAACTTAGCAGGTATTGTAAAAGTAGATGTACTACTGAAGTAATAATAGTAAAAAAAATATCATTTTTCCGTTGGCATACGGAGGTGGAGTAAAAAATTTAATTTTGACAAAAACTTTTTTTTTACATTTTCACGAATTTCGTTATACCAATCCTAGGTATCTCGAGCTATCAAATGAATTCTAATTCTGCGAACAGTTTATATAAGCGCCTTGAATCTTCCAAATTTTTCCATATTCAGCATTTAAGAATTATAGTTGTACACATTTTTACGAATTCCGATATATTTCTTAGGTCTAACTAGATATCGAGTTCACTTTCACTTTTAAATGGTTAAAAAAGTTATATTCGGGTAAATTAAGCAATTTTCGATATTGACCCTCCGGGGCGTGTAAGCTATTGTGTAAGTTTTCACGAATTCTGACAAATCTTGTAGGCTTAATAAGATAGAATTCGCTTTCAATTCTATGCGTTTAATATACATTGGCCTAAAAATTATTTTGGAATTTTACTATATTCAACTCGTAAGAGGGTGTACAATCATTGTGTACGTTTTCACGAATTCCGAAATTTTATTTTGATCTGATTAGATACGAATTGTTTTTTACGTTGACGGACTTTTTATATAATCGAATAAAAATTACACAGACTTTGAGCCTCTTAATTTAATTTTAACTAAAGAAAAAAATCTTCTTCAAAATCTTTTGAAATTTAACAACTAATGGGGTCCGTTGATATTTTACTGAAATTGAAAACAAAAGTAAGTTTGTAAATTAATAAAAAAATCTTGTCAACAGTCTGGGCGCAACTTTTTTTCTGGTAGAAGTTCGGAACGCGTTTAATACGGGGATGTAGTGTAGGTTACTATGATTACCTAAAGAATTGCCAGAATGCTATTTGGAAGGTTATTTTTTAGGTTGTCAGTCGCAGAGTAACCTACACCGCATCTCTGCATTAAACGCATTCGAACCTTTTAACACCCACAAAACAAATGCGCCCCCCGACTGTTGTCTAATTTTTTCAATCGTTGTGCAGAGAGTCATCAAGAAAGATATATCAAGAAAGTGAAGCAAGTCCTTAAAAAAAATGTGTCTTATCCTTTTTAGCTTACGAGTATACTTGGAAAAGAGTACTACATGCGACCATACAAATTCCTAATTTTTTCCCAACTGTACAATAAAAATCAGAATTCTGTATTTTATCTAGAGTGAAAATTACTACATATCGTAACTATGCGGTATGTTTTAAACTATATTTTTATGTTTAGCGCAAAGAACTTAACGAACAAAATTCAGTGATTAGTTTATCATAATCCTTACCTTTAACTAACTGGTGGTCTTTGTCTCTGGATAAAATTTTATTTGGAAAATGCATTTTCCGTTGAACCTTGACTTGACTTAAAGTGTGAACTGCTTTTCAGCACTTCTTCTCAGTATACTCTACTACTTTATTACTGTACTCGGATGCGGCTTTTGTGGTACCATTAATTATCACCAGCAGCGCTGCTAATTATCCACTGCCTTGACTAACTCCCTTTTTGCTCAAGGAGCTATTATTTATACAAGACGCGATAGCTGCCATAGGATTCCTTTATCTTAATTTAATTCATGGTTTTGATAAACGCAATAATTACTTAGCTTGTACCTCTACTAGGGAAATTCCTTCTATAAGACCTTACCGAATGTATTTCTCTGCCTTGTAGCCTCCGCAAGGCCTTATGAAGGTATTTTGTTGGTAGGGACGTTATTATAATGAACGATTTCTTTCTGATTGAGTTTATACATTAAATTAATTACCGTACTCATAGTGTTGATGATGTAATCAATATTTATTCATAGCTACCGCATACTACATACGTTAAGTAAAGCGCAATGCAACTGCAATTCTATCTGTTAAGTTTCAACTTAATTGAATTTGACATTAGATAAATGTTTTATGTATTTCGACACCTTTACGTCAATAACTCAATAAATTTGCAGCAAGGTAATTACCCGATGGCTTCTAGTTGGGCTACAGTTTAAGTACTATAGTGTGTATTCCAGTTGGTCGAATTGTAAGAATCTCGCAGTTGACTTGAAAATGGAGATGGGTCGTCCCGGAGTGAACTGTTCCGAAAGAGCAGTTCATTGACGTGAGTGAGTGAACTAATTCACTCCTTTTGGTGAACTGCAGTTCCATTTGCCACGTGACACCGCCGCCGTTTTATTTTTCTTCTTTTTTTGCTCACCACAATCACGAAGCAACGTGAACTGAAACTAGTTCACTGAACCAGTTCCTTTTAGTGAGTGAACTAACTCCGACTCACTCACTAAAAGGAACTGCTTTGCCCATCTCTACTCGAAAATATGGTGATTTTGCTAGATTTTTTAAAACGCCTTGGAAAAATATGAATATATCGAGTACAATGCGTCCCGAATCTCGAAGACAAATTTTTGAGGTATAGAAATCCGACGGTACATAGATGTAAAACTTTTGCGGTATCTTACATAGTCCGATGGAGAAAAGAAATATGTAGAATGTTCACTACAAAACGTGTGCAATATAAACAAAACAATAGCTCTACGAATTTATACTCTTGAAGCTAATACAAAGATGGAGAATAAAAGATTACAATAAACAACCAATAATGAACAAAAAACCCAACATCCAGCAACCAAAAAAAAAATAATATAGCGAATTCTAATATGTATTCACAAATTTTCATTAGTTCCCACCAGCTATTTAGTAATAATCCGGGGAACCCCCCCTAATATCAACCTTCTGGTAGATGAAAATTTTAAAGGCTTACACGGAAATATCTCTCATTAGCTTCTCGCTTTCCATTTCAACTCGAAGTCCTTGGAAAATATTTTTTTTCCTTTGTTATTACAATCCGTAGTATTTCAGAGTATTTAGGACATATATGCATAAAATGCAAAATTCCTTGCTTTTGCATCTGATACATTTTCGCGAATCTGGAATACTTGTAGCGAATATTTTCCGTACGATGTGGAAAGGCGGAAAAGCCTTTTTCCTTTTCAACTTGCATAATATACAACAAGAGAAGCTGAATCAGTTCAATTCTTTTTAAATATACACATGTATAGAATTGGAAAACATACCCCTGAAAAGCTGGGTGGTACCGAGGGTGGCAAGTTTCATTTTCATTCCCTTCGCTATCAATGAAAATTCCACTCAAACTGGAGGGAAAACATCTAGCAAATGTGATATATGTTAGTTGAGGCTATAGCTAAGGAGCGATGAAACTATTCGGAACCATTAAGGATGGGATTTACATGGAATGGCGCATCATTAAAGGGAGGTTAGTGTCTCTTTTATGCGAGATAGGGAAGCAAATTTACAACATACTTTTGTAATTAAATTCGAAGAATTCGAGGAATTTCGCCAGATACGAATATGTTCCTCAATTGTACCTGTGCATACTATTGCTACATCTACATTCCAATTACCTGTTGAGAAAATAGCATTTGTTAACTGCCAAAACCCAGCCGGAAAAAAAGCGCCTATGAGACGAACTAACTTCGGCATTTTTGTCCTCGAAATCTAAGAAGTTGAAACGATGAAAAAAGGAAGCGGCGAGAAGGATCGAAAAATCTCATCGGGTATTCGAAATGTTAAAACGACATTGAAACAACATTGCAACTTTTCTGAAACAGCGTCCGCTCTTTTCATCGCTCGAGGCACAGCAATTCTGTGGCCATGATGATAAGGTTTTTGCTATGGGATTTCGTGTCCTTTTTTCCTCATTTCGGTTGCTATCCTGATGCCTTCCGTATCATACCACGTTTTCATAAAAATACAAGCCAAAAGAAATATTTACTTTGATATCGTTCTTTGATAAGGTACAGATCGGTACTTTGAAAAGGTGTGAAGCAATTCGGCCAAAACCAATGGAGGCGCCCCAATCACGAAGGGTAGATGTCCGGAGCGTGAGCCAGGAAATTCTATTTGGCAAAACTAAATATTGTTTTTGTCTATCCAAACATGGAGTCGAATACTTCATAAACATTACGAAACGAATTTCATACATATGAGTGGATTTATAGGGACATCGTAAACAATTTATTCAAAAAGGGTTCGATAAAATGCCATTTTTGAATCGATAACATCCGGAAAAAAAACAATGAGATCTATCTGTGAAAGGTTTCGGATTAATTTAATTGGCAGAAATGTCGATTTCAATTAAAAATTATTTCGAACGCCTTTTGGTCAAACCGTAATTTTGGTTCATTAACTTGATCCAACTATAAAGGATTACTTTCAGCTGTGAAACATTAAACCGGAGCGCCACTGGAAAGGCTTTTGAATTTATTCATTGAATATCCATTCCAATTTAAGGTAATTTTTCGAATTGAATTGAAATGTGTGTAATGCTGAGAAGGTGTAGGGACTATGGGACTTACAATCTAGAAAATAACGTTATAAATAGTCTCCTAATTACTCAATTAATAGCCTAATTACTCAATTAATAGCCTCCTAAATTACTCCATAGGTTGTCAGTCGCATAATATCCTACACCGCATCTCAGCATTATAACGTTTCGACCTTCCATCCGTAAAATAATAAAGTTGAGTCCAGACTGTTAGCCGTTTTTTCAGCTTTGATTACTCCAGAACTATATATACATATCGGTATTAAGTTTCAACTTTGTAGCACAAGCCGTATCTGAGGTATGAAAAATCACACTTCCTCAGCCCCGTGCCTTGCTAGCCCTATCAAAAATTTATTTTTGTGGGATGTCTCTAGATACAGTTTTAAATTTTTAGCTTTCTATTCTTTGCGGCTTTCAAGAAATTAATATCAGAATTTCGTTCTCGTTCGTTTATATTTTAAACGAAGTAGTACTTGAGACTCGCCACTTGTTTTGAAGACTTTTCAATCGAATTTTTCGAAATAAGTAAAGAAAATTTGCTCACATAGTGAATTCGACCTTTTTCTACTCAAGTTCGTATAAAAGTTGAGCCATGATTGTTTGTTTTCTTTAAGACTTCTTATCGTACCAGATTTTGTTTACAAATCAGGTTTATGTTTTCTTTTCGCATTCCTGAAATTTTGAAAAGATAAATATGCGATTATTCAGAGATACAGAGAAGCGATAAGAATACGACAAGAATATGGCAGGAGTAAGACAAAGACAAATTTTAGTGAGAGAATGGTGACGAAAGGTGTTTCAGCAAAAAGATTTAATTTCTAGATGCCCTTATACTAAAAAGTTGAACCCTAAAAACTTCTGGCGTGTATCTCAAACCAATGTATCCTTGGACTTTGTAGCTGCACTACTGAACCTAAAAGGACAGCTTATTTGGTATTTCATATAAAATATCATAGTTGATTTGCACTAGGGGCGTAATATAATACGCCTCTCGCACCTACTAGAAATAAATACTTTGTTACCTGTAGGAGTGAGCTATTTTTCAAATTTGGTTTTACATACGAAGGCAACTTTTAACCCTTCAAAAGTCCAATGAAGTTAAGAAACCTTCATCACAAGGTAATTTTCTCCAGATTCCCATTTTAGGAAATCAAATAAAGTAAGCTACAGAGCGTGTACAGGATCCCATTTTTTTTTTCCTAAAGTAAAATTTATGACCACCGCATTTATTTAAACCAAAATCAGCCTATTAGTATACCTTCGAGCGGAATAGCTGAATTTATTTGCACATCAACGTACAAAAATATTTTCGACGTGAATCACATAAAAATATTACGTAAGAAAGGAAAATTCTTTAGAAAAAAAAAATAAGCCTTAAGCCAGCGAGTTGTAAAAGAAAGAATGTAAGTAGGGAGCTACCAACATCCTACTACATCCTGGCATATAAATCTTATTTTGTAGGACTATGCAATCTGTTAGAGGCGGTAAAGATTTCCATGCATACCGACTAGAATTCTCACATGCTCGCATATGGTGCTAGAAGATTCTTATATTTTCGCAAGCCCTAGGCATACTTTTGCCAAGTATTTTGAACTTTTCTTAACAAGTTCATTGAGTTTGAACGTGTTTAGAATCAAAAAAAAAAGTATTATTCCATGCATATGGAGACATGTTGAATAGAAGCGTGTGTAGGTGCAATATCCTGTATCTTATTCCGAATGTGAAAAACTGGAACTACTAAATTCGTTAGAGAGGAGCACCGACAATACCGTGAAATTAGTGCATTCACTTCCGTGTCTTCTCGAGGTGGTATTCTATTCTCGAGGCAATTTTGTTAATTAAAGAGCCCTCTTTTGGCTTAGTTTTGTAACCACTCAACTAAGTTGGCTCGAAATAAAAAGAAACCAAATAAGAATAAGTGTAAGTATGTGGCTGGGTCGTGTGCATAAAAATAGAAATTAATACGAAAATAGAAATTAGAACATTAGAACAATAGAATTAGAACGTTTATGTAGATATATTCTGAACAGACTGTATAATTTAAAATCAATAAATATTTTGGAAACATGTTGATTACTTTTTCACAACCTTAAAGCTGAATTTTAGTGTTCGATGCAAGTTCGGAGTATCCGCCAATTCGATATCCCATTGAACCTTAGATATATGACGGAATTCGTGAATGCATATTCAACCCCTTTTCATTCCATGGAAGTTGAATATTAAACGATTGAGTTTTTTGGGAGAGATCGGCAAAAATGAACACTATCTCATTACTCCTGGCAGATAGAGCGGAGTTCGTAAGCCATATATTCAACGACCCTATGCCTTTTTTATATTCAATCCTCGTATAAATTTGCGAATAAAATTTATTTGAAAATATTTTGAACCCTTTTTCATAATCTTCAAGCTGGATTCTAGTGTACGTCACAAAGATCCACCGGAGTAACAACCAATTCGATACACCATTGGACCTAAGATATATGACGGAATTCGTGAATAAAGATTCAACCTGTTTTCATCCCTTTAGAAGTTTAAAAAATATGTCGAATTCCTGCTTCTGGAAAATCTCTCTGGAAAACTTAGTAAAGTCTTGAACGCCAGTTATTTTCCTTTTTTGCATACATACTCGTATGTGTAGCATATTTTCCTGATCGAACAATTGATCTGGAAGATACATAAGTCATTTAAGGAAGAAAGTATGTCCTGAATTTCTACCTGGTGATTCCTAACAGCCATGGTAGTACACACATATTTAGGGGTGTTTCGAGAAATATCCATTGTAAAGAACTCCAAATGGGTGTTGCACGATATTACGCCCATGGGTGCTGCGCGAAACACCTAAACCTAAATGAAACTTCCATAGTAGTTGGGGACCTTCCATGGCTGAACACCCCTGGTAGTTTAGGAACACCCATGGATGAACTCCCATGGATGAACCCCCAGAATAATTGAGGAACTTCCATAGGTTTACGACATTGGGATTAGCCCAAAAACTACCATCAGTGCTTAGTACACCCATGGAATTTGTTGGACTTGGGTGATCGGATCACCGAGACTGGATTCCTGTGAGTCATGGAATAGTTTAAACGATGCAAAACACTGACTTTTACCAGAGTAATAAAAGCACTGTAATTTTTCATTCAGAAGATATTATACTATGAAGTCTACACAGCAATCTGCGTAGAAAATTGACCCAATTCCGTTAAAATCTGTTTTTTTCCCTACAAACCTTCACTATATTAAATTAAAACTGCTTAATTGCTATACGCTATTCTGGCCAGATTATTACTCGGAAAATGCGATATCATCCTGCATTTTGATAAAAAAAAAATGTACCCACAGAATACTTTTGTCCAGCATATTCAGGTCATGGGCTTATCACCAGTGGTCTAAAAAAACCATGGGAATGCTACGACAGAAACCCTCGCGGCTGTGCCTATGCCACCTAGAGGGTTGCATGCGAACTGAAAATATTGCTGTCGACTACATGTGGCGTTTCAAGCGAATTAAGCGTTATCGCATTCATAACAGCTTACTCTCGCCAGTCTCCATATAGAACGATAGTGAGAATGTGCCACCTACCAAGATAAATGTCACCCGCGCTAGTACACACCATATACATTCAACATGGCGAACAAATGACTAAATTCACGATAAGGGAGAAACTTTAGCAATCCTTAAGTGTCATTGTTTCAGATTGAATTTTCAGTGCGATCAATTTTCTTTTGTGGCGTCGTCGGCGGTGACGACATCCAGGGCAACCCTGCGTATTATCTAAATTTTCGTTGGCATACGAAGTCAGATATTAATCTTGAGAAGGATGAAAATTTTCGAGTCGATTGTGTTGAGGCTTTTCCATTAAAACGGATTCGAAATCTTATTGCCGGCTAATTAAATCCAATTACAATTGTTAATGACGTAAATTGCCAAGTTATTAGATTAGCTATTCAGCAGGAAGAAGTAATTCAGCTGAGCCGCATCAGAGGTAATTTAATAGCTGAACCTTTGCCCAAATTCATCAAGTCTTTCAGCCGTTCTACCTAGGATCCTTGGACAATATTCCAAAAGTCTAGAATATATTCTTATGAGTAATTGAGTCGTTAAAGTCGCCCGGAATGATATCAACTCCATCTTAAAAAATATTAATTTATTCCTTCCTTATACAAACTTCTGGATAAACCTTAAGTGACCCCATTTTTTACTTAAGCTGCAAGAACATGTCGTACTTTAAGCAAAATTTTTTCCGGTTCAAAGTTTAGACAAACATTTATGTTAAGTTTATCTTCACGTTCTGGCACAGTGTTTTATACATCGTCCATTTGGTTGTAATGCATCGCTATTTGTACGGGATGTGGCGACTGCCTTGTAGTCTAGCCAGAAGCTCGAAGGATCGTAAAAAAGTTTAGATTTTTTTAGTACAAAAATCACAAACCTTCCTGACAACATTTTCTTTTATAGTCAAGTATGAACGGTATATCAACTCCTTAGAAAAGTATTAAAATGACACGAAGACACGGAAAAGTTGTTCGTTCGTTTTATGGAATTGTTTTGAATGTGATGTTGTGTGACAATAGAATAGTACTAAAAAGTACTAAAAAACATTAGTAGGTCGATTGAGGCGCATTCTGAACTGAATGTCGAAAAATGAAAATTTGAATTAAGTGTAGTAATAAAATCCAATAAAACGCTAAGAATGAATGATAACACGGTGTCATAACGTAATAAAAAAAAATTCAATAAGCCAATATAAAGGTAACGAGTCATTTTGAACTTCATCATGAAAAAAGTTATGAGTTCTTAACTTCTTGGGTACTACCATATTAGACATAATAACATTTTAGTTTCTTATGAAAAAAACTAAGGCCAAGTCAGGTTAGTGGTACAAACAAAAAGAGGGGTTGTTCGACCCTTTGAAAAAATTGGAGCATCTAACATGTGACAAAATATACATACTCCTTTTAGCAGCTCCAATATAAATTGGTGATTGATATGATCGATAGATTGGGCTAATTGAAAGCGTGTTAAACGCGGAAGGTGAAAATATGTTAGTAGAGTGGTTGAATTAAATTTCAATTTCAGCCATTAATCAGGAACTAAATGATATAAAATATCAATAGAAAGTTAAAGTTAAAATACAATTATAAATTCAGTGGTTGATGAAGGAGCACACTATTCTGTCAGTGTACTATCGCATTAAAAATTGTGTTTGGAGAATAGAAATCAACATTATTTCCTTTTTAGTAACCACAATCTTAACCTTTGTTAACTTTCGTTTACTACTTAATTTATTACAAACTGTTAAATGGTTTTTATGGGATAGATATTTTTTAGAACACCGACACCTTCTTTTCTAGCTAAACTTCATCACAGTACATTAAAGCTTGCTGCAATATTGCGATTTCAGTTAAATGAAAGTACAACTTATTTCATGACATTTGTATGGTGAATGGAGGACGTTTTAATTTTGTGCATTAATGTTGGTTTAAAGGCTTTTGTATCTCACAAACTATTTGAGCTATTAGAATAAATTTTTTTGGTAGCTAGACTGAATGGGCTTTTTTTCAGTGGTGACTTTTTGAAGGGTGAGAATGTAGAAAAAATGTAAGTGTGTATTGGTATGGTGGTGGGCAAAACAAATCGTCAGTGTAAATAAGGGTAATATATTTTCACGAATTTCGTTATATATCTTAGGCCTTTTGAAATATTTAATTAATGAAACCTCTTTCAGTTCTTCAAAAAAATTGCTAGAAACCGTTTCAAGGAATTTTTTATTTAAATTCAACCGCTAAGAGGGTGTAAAGCTTGAAATTTATTTCATTTCTCCGCTACAGGTCTAGTTAAATATCGAATAAAATTTTAAATCCACGAAAAAATTCCGAAAAACCGAAAAAAACGCCCTAATAGGGTGATGTAACAAAGTCTTATCCATTTTCACGAATTCCGTTGTATCTAGTAGGTCTGATCTGAAGATATCGAATAAGTTTCTGCTTCCACGGACTTCTTATACAATCGGCAAGGCATACCTCCCAGATCTTATGACATCGAATTGGTTTCTACTTTCGTCCAAAAATTAATTTCAAGATTTTGAGATATTCAACCCATGGGGGTTGAATACGTTCTTACTAATTTCGTCATATCTCTTAGGTCTGATGAGGTATAAAATTATATATTATTTTACAGGACTTAAATATAAAACTTAAAAATGGTTTCAAGATTTTTCTCTACTTTAACTTCAATGGGATCATCACCATTAATGGCGCGACATCCCAAATCGGACCCTGGCTTCAATGGGATATTGTTCATAATTGTAGTTACTCAATTGTTTGTTCTTTTTCACTCCGTTAATCATGTTTAAGGCGACCCATTAAGTTCTGTTCGGTGTCTTAAAACAAAGTTATAAAAACCACGTAATATTCCATTTAATTTTTAGTCTTGACTTATACGTTTCGTAAGTGTTTGATTAATTCACTATCGTTCCCGAAAAAAATACGAAATTTCCTGACGACGAAAAATTCCTATCTAAAGCAAGTGTAGGAAGCCAACGTACGGCGTTTTAAATGTCCCTACAGAATATTCAATAGAGTTTGAGGTGGATTTATTGAGGAGATGACGTGAGAGAAAATTGCATACATCTCCCTGATGGATGTCGTTCGTACCTTGCCTACCGTTTGTCCTTAACGCGACACATACTCGTATACTCTACTAATATTTACGATGGCAATTGCGAAACAATTTGAACATGGCTGTTGTATTTCATTTGGCAAGCCGCAAAATATGGTCACTATTTTTGAAATTGTCATATTTCACCACACGAATGAAAACACAATGGGGGGAGGATAGCTGGTGAAGAGACGGATGCATGTGGTTGAATTAAATTTCAATTTCAACCATTAATCAGAAATTAAATGATAATTAATGTGGTGCAGTCTATTTTTTGTTTGAATAACCTTCACGGTACTTATGGTAATTGAATGCTGCCACCAGAGAGCAAGTTTATGATTTTATGTAATTGCGATATTGTTATTGTTAAATGCGTTCATAATTTGCATCCAGTCCCAACTATGGCTCTGTGGCCCGATATGGCTCCAATATCCACCTCATTCGGTAAAGTTAAAATACATGTTGATAGTAATTAAAATATGATGAAGACCAATTCCAATTTAAAATGTAGTTGGCTGGATAAAATAAAAGCGTTGGGAGCGGAGTGTATATTTACATCAGTGTCAGATTGAAAGTAATATGGTTGTGGGTGACGCGTTTCAAGAGTCATGATTCTAAAGGAAAGATGGATACTTAACTCTTATTTCAGTAAAGTTCACATCCAAGATAAAAATAAGTTTTAACTCTACCAAAAACAATTTTATCTTTATTTTATACAAATAAACTGATCTATCTATCAATCAGGAAGCTGAAATAATAAAAATTTAACATAAAGATCGACAATTATAAAACAATCAGAAATTATTATATTTGAAACAATTTTTCAGCTAGTTATTCATCTAAGCACCTAAATTTTATTCGGATTTTACTTTATTATTTCAATAATACGGTATTGCGATCGATCGATTTTTTTACGTTTCATGACTAGTACAAAAAAAGCAAAAAAAAAAATTTAGTCCGTCTGTCCGCCGTACGCCGATGGTGTACGCAAAATTGTTTGAAGGCTCGTAGCACCTAAACCCTTTGAGCTATTTAGTTAAAGTTGGGTAGACTGGGTATAGATAGCCCTTTAAGTGGACACCCTTTGAGTGTTTAAGGGGTAGGAGTTTGAAGGGGGAGGTGGGGGCAGTGATTTAGGCGGAAAATTGAAAATTGGAAGGAGTTGGGGAAAAAATAATACGTCCGAAACGCTAATCCGAGATTAAAACATTCTAAAATCCAGGTTGATAAATAAAGCATGATGGGAGTAAAATATTTTTTAAGTGGACACTGGAGCATGAAAGTGGAGGGGATAAGAATTTTTCCAAAAAGTTTACATCTCATATCTCAAGAACAGTATACAATAGAAGCTTAAAATTTTTACCAGAAGTAGGCCTAATAGACTCTTCGCAGGATGACAATTTTGGAGGTGAGAGTGTAGAGAGTGAGGGTGTGGAGGGCGAAAAGGAAATGGTACCGATTTTTATATCTCGAGAACCTATAAAGATAAAAAGCTAAAATAATAATTTAATATTTAGATAGAGCTGCAGTAGTGGCATTTTGAAGAAAATATAATTTTTTATAAGGGATAGTATGGTACGAGGTTAGGGGAGTTTTTCCTAACCGTAGAATGGCTTATGTCACAAAGTTCGGTATGTATATGTAAATCAACTGGAAAAGTAATTTAGATATATTAAACAAAAATTTAAATATCCATTAGTGCTTGGAAATTTGACGAAAAAAATTATCAAAATGGAATGCATATATTTTCACGACTTTCGTCATATCTATTAAGTCTTCACAAATATTGAGCTCATTTTTATTTTACGGCTTTTTCTTATAAGTACCTTGAAAGCGCTTTCAGGATTTTTTGAAATTCAAGCCCTAAGGGGGTTGTGTACTTTCACGAATTCTGCCATATCCCACAGGCCTGATAAGTTATCGAATATCTTTACTTTTGCGAAATAATAGCATAAAACTTGTTTTTAAGTTTTATTGTAAGTAAGTTGAAGAAATATCAGAAGTATTCTTTTGTAAGGTACAACCCCCGAGAGGGTGAGCGCTTCAAGCGTAAATTTCGAAATAAATTTAGATTTTTGTCGCTTAACCTACAATTGTGATTTTACGCTTCTCGTGTAATTAAAACCCGAATTGAATAATTTTCGGGATTCACAAGGGAACAACCAAATCTCCCTAGCCATCATTTTCAGCTCATCATCATAAAGACCAAGGCTGTAATTGCAAAAATGTCCTTGTCCACTACGACTATTTTAATTATGATCCTGCCTACATAGCCAGGACGAACGAATTTTAATATGAACACGATGAAACTTTCTAATCCCTTGCTAATTTGAAACTGTGCTATTCATTCAGTGAAATCCCAGGTGAATATCGCTCAACAAAGGTTAGGCTTTGAATACGTTGATCCTTCGTAGAACTTGATATAACGCCATCGAATAAGAGTGACTTTAAATTTAATAATCGGCCCATAAGGGGAATTGTAAAAGATACGATTCCATGCATGGCATTTTTTTTTCGTTGTATAGTACTATGGCATCTGGATTTCATGGAAAAAAAACTATATTTTCCTTGATACATATTGTTCACGTTCTTAGGGACTATTTTTAAATTTCACAGGAAATGTTCCGATTCATTGTTGAATGGATTCGAAGGGATCTCGGATGTAACAGAGTTTGTTGGTTTTATTTTCATTTTTTCAATGGAAAAATATGGAGAGCGAATAGCGTGTCCTAGTTTTTCAAGTGTTTTTATTCGAACTAAAAGCCGCTCTGACTTACAACTGAAATAAGCGCAGAGGTTAAGTACTAGTCATTCCAACAATGGATAATTAAAAAAAAAAAAAGTTCGACACTGAAAAATATTGTTCGAACAGAAAGTGAAGCTAAAACGAAGAAGGCTTCGATGAGCTCGAATATTAATCCAAGAATAAAAGACTCTGTAGGTGAAACTCTGGTAGTCTACCAAGCGGGATTCGGAAAAGTTTAATCTTATAACGAAGATCGGAAACAGTGCGATACATGGGATTTTCCACTATCAGAAGTCTTCCGGTAACACTAAGATTTGGTACCTAGAAAACATTTACATGCAGAAGCGTATTTCCAATAAAATTATAGCCAAGACAAATCCTGTAAGAATGTCACATGTGTCCGTTTAGACATGGGTGTTCTGTCCGACAAGTTCTGCATTCAAATGGGCTTGGGGTGGATAAAGACGAAGGTTAAGCAGAGGGTGTACCTGTAATTAATGATTCTCTAAAATAATCACTCGGAAAAGGATACTTTTAGAGTGCTTTTAATTTCCTGGGATATTTCGACAAGGTTCATGGCGTCTAAAAGATAATTTGCAGAAGAACAAAAAATGTATTAACTAGTACCTACCACCATCCCTGTAATCTGTTAAACTTTCTGTACAAGAAAAAAGTGAGTCCCTTTACAGTTTTTTTAAGGAAAAAGTGAAGAAAAATAATACAATTACTTTTTCATAACCAAGCTTCATAATAATACTTGAGTTTCCTTTGTGCCCGCACCGAAATTAATGTTTTTAATAAGTTGTTTAAGTCTCATGAGCCACAACGCCTTTTAAATATGGGTGTTTTCTAACAATATTTAATTTCAATTATAATATCACTCCCATTCCCTCAATCTACGAGTGATATTCTAATAACCTATCCTAACCTATACCTGGAAAAATAAGTGTGTTGCAGAGAAAAAATTCAAATCAAAAGAATGTATTATATATATTGTGGTGTCATAAAAAATAGCACATCGTCCTCTTAAGAAATTAAACCCGAAAAAAAATAAAATGAGCAGTGGCTTACGGTAGAAATACGCTGTGCTTTTTTTTTAGTTTTAAGAACCATTAATATTGGAAAGTTGAAACTTGGATTTCTAATCCGCCTTACTTGAACCGATACTGAAATGCATTACTGAAAACCGGAACTAATACCAAATTTGGAGCTTCCATAATTGTGGCTATTCAGCGGAGCAGTGGCCTAACCATGAAAACTGAAAAAATGATTTTTCTAGAATCTATACTTGCATTCTGTTGGCATTAGATTAATATAAAAAATAGTTTTAAATGCTGCGGACAGATGGCAGAAAATCTTATTATTGAGGAACATTTGTATAAAATGTTAGGGAAAAAATATTGCATCTGTCTCTAATAATTTTGCTGGTGGGTTAGGCCACTATTGCGCTGATAGCTTCAATTGTCAGTTATAGTCCAAGAAATTAGTACTGATTAAAACAGCTTAGTTGAGGATTTGAATTCTGTACTTTGTACAATTGAGTTCAGATTTTTAGAATTTACCATGCGATGAAACTTAATACGATAGTACTATTATCGATTCATCACTACTGCCGAACATATTATTCTTTTAAAAGCAGGCTTCCTGGTTCTGCACCAATCTTTCTCTACTCACTGTACTACTGGGTACTGACTCAATTCTGATTTTTTTAATTATTTCGGATTCTTTTGGATAGATTTGATCTAATATGATATAATCTAGAATTTATCGCGATACGCTAGAATTTATCTAACTCACAAAACAAAGTATAAGGGCATTATAACTGATGCTATAAGGTTATTACTTATTTAAGATCCTTACAGCATTTTATATGGTCTCATACACAAGTTATTATTGCCGCAATTGACATAAATTTGTAGATTTTGAAATACATTGAGTGCCGCTATACCAGTACTGTAACAATAACCAAGTTCAGTAGTGGTACATAATTGGTATTCATATTAATCGATAGCTCAATCAAGAGAGCTTAGGACATGAACCGAAGTGGTTTATAAACAGTTAGAACCGACTGTTGTAGGTTTAAATAATATAAAAATAGAAAAGAGTGAGTATTTAGATAGAGACAATATGAAAATTAATAAATAAATTTGCTTAGACCAATATGCAAATAGCAAAAAAAACAACATGTACAGCACCGTGCACATGATAGAAGTGAAACTTCTTGAAAAATAAAGAAAAAGAATAAGAGAGATTTAATGTGAGAGACAGAGAGAGAGCATTTCAAAATAAATACAATAATACAAAATTAGCATTTTCTGAGTTTTTCAATGTTATGTAGGAGGGGGTAGGGGGGTAGAAAGGAGGGTGGGGGGTTAGGGGATAGGGGATAGGGGATAGGGGATAGAGAAAATAGATGAGGGGCAACAATATGTAGGGTGAAAGGGGGGTGAAGGGTTGAAGTTAGGAGAAAGGGGTGTAAGAGGAAAAGTAAGGGGTGAGAGAGGGGTGAGGAAAATCAGTTGTTTAAAAAGAGATAGGTGTAGAAGGGGAAGAGATAGGAGTAGTATTTCAAATTCTATGTGACGTGTGACATTCAACTAAAATAACAAAGCAATTGTAATTTTATGAATTTTTCGATAACGAAAATGTTATGATAGGATTATACATGGTTTCGAAACTTCGCTATAGATAAGTTCTACACGAGCTCCTTATGAATTCCGTCACGATGATAGTGGCGTAGTGTGATGCAATGTAAGAAATACTTTCTTTCACTCATGATCACCTTGTGTTGATTCGTTGACGTCAGTAGTCCCAAGAGTTTTTACTGATGAATCTATCTAATTACTGGTACTCCATTTTGCTCAAATTAATTTTCGACCCAGTATAAAGCAATTACCGGGTATCTAAAATAATTTGGTCAAATAAAATCCAAATTTTTTCAGTTAATTCAGTCAATTCAAATACGTAGAGATTTGTTGTGAAGCCAACTATCTGTATCAGGTACAGATTTAAGGTGATGCATTTCGAATATCTGATACTTTTTTTTATAATATGGAAAAGTTTCCAATACTTATCGGCGTTGGATATGATAACACACTTTTTTAGTGTTTTGCTTACATTCCAAGTAGATATTAGGTAACTCATATTCCTGTAGTAAAGTACAAGTAGCTAGAATTAATTCGGTTAGTTGATACAAAAAATACCTGATGCATTCAATCTGTAGCAGTTTTGATTATCAGATACTACACAGTCACCCCATCTCTCATGGCATTTCCTACGGCTACATGTATGTAACTTTATTATCTTTATACTACAGTCATTCACAGTAAACACCATTTTCGCTATACGCAAAACTACTTTTTAATATGAAAAATTATAAACATTTAGTTTTATCTCCATTTCCGCAGATTTATTTTAATTATAGGAGCGCTAGTATATGTAGACAGGCAATAGTGAGTATGGGTAGTTTCATGCCTTCACTTTCAGTAGTTCATGTCGGCACCTATTAAAGTACATATGGATGTTTTTCTTCATTGTGTGGAATAAAAGGACCATCATTTCTCCGGCACGTCCCTTTTAATAGATTACACACACTTTATTCACCATTTAAGTGATTGTCCCTAATTCCGTGGTTTCCCATGTCTTTTCTCTTTCCCAGGACAGTACTTTTCGGTAATGTGTTTGAATAATTTAATGAAAATTGTGTTCGTTAATTAATTGAAAAAAATTAGATATATCACGCACATTCATTTATTATTTATAAATTTTTTTTAATTGGTTTTTGTAAATTTCAGTCGAAGTTCGTCGGGTTTGTAGACGTAATAGTCCCAACCCACAGGTACCTTCAAAGTTTTAAAAAAATGTACATATGTTAAACGATTGCAGGAAACGCAAGGTTGTGCAAATTCCCGTCACACGTTTAACTCACAACGAGGTTATATTTTGAATATTTTCAGCTACATATTATTTCTAAAAAAAAATGTACCTGAAATAAACGCATTTATGAGAGCACTTTAAAAAAAACACATTCAATATTTTAACAAAATTAGCAGTGTCGAAATTTTGCTGGTGTTTATGATCCCCTATTAATAGTAAGACTAAACAACACATTTCTGTACATCTATTTAAATCCTTGGAAATGGAGTGATTTATAGTGCTTGTGTTTTCTCTTTAGTAATTGGCGTCACAAGTCCTTATAATCCCACGTCATTAATTTTTTAGTTGATTTAATTTATATTTTTCGCCGTGATAAAATAAGTAATTAGCGTGTGTTCAGAACACATGTGAGTCTATGGAAAAGCGATTAACGTGTAAACCTATAAAGTGTTCATCGAAATTATTTATAATTAATTAATAATAAACAAGAACAATCTAATTGTGTTTAAAGAATGAACCGAAAATGGTATATTACAGAAATTGGATTGGGTAATGAGAAATAGAAATAAATAGAAATGTGTAACCAAAATCACAAAACCCTAGTCATTTTCGTAACGATTGGCTGTTTTGCTGATAGTCAACACGTAAATGGGTGTCAAGTAGTTATCAACGTTTTCACGAATTCCTGGAACTCCAACGTTTTCACGAATTCCGACAAATTCCGATGAATTCCTGGAATTACAAAGTTTTCACGAATTCCGACGTATTTGTTGGGTCTAACCTTAGTCATTTTCGTAATGATTGGCTGTTTTGCTGATAGTCAACACGTAAATGGGTGTCAAATAGTTATCAACGTTCTCACGAATTCCTGGAATTTCAACGTTTTCACGAATTCCGACATATTTGTTGGGTCTAACCAAATATCAAATTGATCTTTACTTCAACGGGTTTTCTATTTAATCGCTAGAAACCGCGTACAGAATTTTGCTATATTTGACAACTAAATGGGTGTATAATGGTTATGTGCGTTTTTACGAATACTGCCATATTTCTTAGGTCGTTTCTCAATTCCTTGCTAAGTCTACGTCTATGTTGACGTCACAGCATAGCATTGCTATTATACCAGTTTAGGAAAAGCTCGAAATGGATCAGCTGATGCTTATTTGACACTGCAAAAATCAAAAATTTGATTTTTTTTATGTTTCCTTAAGCTTGCATTACACTGTTTGACCAAGTGCTCATACAGTGTAATACAAGGTTTAGATTGACTGATAGCCAAGACACAAACCAACAAGAAATCTAGAAAAGCTTTTGCTAGGTCTGACGTCATAACTGTTATAACTAGACGTAGACGTAGACTTAAGCAAGGAATTGAGAAACGACCTTAGAACCGGTGACATGTTCCATTAGTTTTATTTTTTTATTTTTTACTATTGACACCCCTTAGAGAACAGGAGGCCAGGGCCCGATTTAGGCTGTTGCACCGTTGATGGTGATGATCCCTTAGAGAAGAGGGTGTAAAGTGGTGTTGTACATTTTTACGAATTCCGATTAATACATTAGGTCTAATGGGATATTAAATTCGCTATCCCCGGGTGGTGTAAGGTACTGTTCAAGTTTTCACGAATTCCGACAAATCTTTTAGGTTTCATAAGATTGGATCACTTTTAGTTCTATGAACTTAATGTATACTCTAAAGATCTAAAAATTGATTTCAGAATTTGGCCATATTCAACCCCTTAGAAGATGTTAAATTTCTTGCGTACATTTTTACGAACTCCGACATAGTTCTTAGGTCTGATAAAATATCCTATTGTTTTTTACTTTAATGGCTTTCTATAAATCGCCTAAAAATCACCTAAAAATCCGTTTAAGAATGCAACTCAACTTAATTATATAAAAATAAGGTTTCACAGAGCTGCTTGTTTGCTCTTTAGGGTATCAGTCGCATAGTAACTTACATGGCATCTCATCATAATACGCTTCTGGACTTCTACCCTTAATTTTTCGTCTTTTTTATAGGTATAAAGTATTCAATACCCAAGTGGTTGCATATTGATCGTTTTAATTAATATTTATTTAGGCCCGGCGATGGTACATTGATTCGATTTTAATTTTTTCTGGCTTTTTATACTATTGTCTAGGGAGTGTAAAGCCTACTAAAAAAAATTAATTTTCATGTTGTCGATATGCATTATATTTTTATTAAATTCGAGAAAATCGAAACAATTCGCAAAACTCCATTATTATGTTTTAAACTTTGGCCGAACCACCCCGACTTCCTTATTGGTGGTGTGTACTAAATGGAAATGTATTCCAAAGAATTCTTGAGAATTTTAAATGTTCACCCTTTGCCAAAACAAGGCCATCTTTCAAAAGCAAAATCGTTGTGGCAATTGAATCCTTCGTATTTCAGAAGTTGAATTACAAAAAGCTATTTGGATGTTCCTTTGTCTTTTCATTCCCAGAATTGTATATACAGTTGATACCACGAGATCTTTTTCATTTGCACGAAACGAAGGTTGGCATTGGCACAATGGGATGATACCTGATCTGTAAAAGAATTAAATGGAATTGCTTACGACTGTTTGTTCAAATTTAAGAAGAAGCTTGACTGTTATTTTCGGATCCTTGAACGGAAACTGAACTGCCTATATATGTATATAAGTAAGTGTAGACGACTCGACTGTCAGATGTGGTTAAGCCAATGTGTGACTGTTTGTATCTATCAATTCCACTTCATATCCTTAAAAAGGATAACATCATCAGCACGTAATCATAACTAGATATTTGTCCCTTTTTCCTTTTCAATTTTCTTACGAAATTTCAGGAATACTTGCCTTGTATACGGAAAAAATATATGACAGGACCTATATCCATCGTTACATGATTATAGAGAGCAGCTTCTTGGCCCGGTTCATATGTTATTAATTTAATCATATTTTACTATTCCTCGGGATTTACTTTCCGTTGAAAATACGGCCATACGAACCCTTGATAAGTCAATTTATATGAACCCTTACCACCCAGACTGAGCGTATTTCGGTTGGAAGTAATCTCATCATGTAGCCATAAACCGATGATAGCCCTACTTACGAAACACCAACGTTTTCTTCTGCCATCATATGGATGAAGGATGATCAGTTTCGGCGAAAGGACATCCCATCTTAAATCTACACAAGTTTTTCGTGTCAATTTAAAACCTACCTTCGCAGTAGGAAGTCTTCGTCACACGGGAGTAAATCGATAAAAAATAATTCCAGGATAAAAAAAAAAACAAGACACAAAAAAGGGGATATACCATATACGCATTTTCATATTTTCAAATTATGATTGTGACATATCGTGGGCTTTTCCGATACATGAGACCATTTTCCAAACTCCGACCGTACCGAACGGCTTGTAATGGTATTTAGGTGGCTTTATGTTGAACTTTTCCAAGGATGTCATCGAATGGTTACAAAAGGTGGGAAAAACGAGGAAAAATTGATACTTTCGGTTTTTTATGTTTGTAGTGTATGTAGTCTGCACGAAATGGGAAATTTGTAACATTTGCAGTTTCCATGTTTAATATTCCTTCTTGCAGACTTTTATTTCAACGTCGAAACATTTTTGTATAATATTTTTTTCGTAGGTCGTAAAAAGAGGACGAAACGATCTATACCACGATCACCTTGTTGTTGATATCGACCAGTGGTGAGATATATGCGACAGATGAGCTTAATAACTTTTTTGAAGGCCTTTCGTTATTGCTTTCATACATCGAATATTTATTTGGATAAATATCGGAAATTGCTGGAAAGTTATGCAATTCAAACTAATTGAACTTAAGTTCACACAGTTTTC
Organism: Beris chalybata; assembly: GCA_949128065.1. Taxonomy (NCBI): domain Eukaryota; kingdom Metazoa; phylum Arthropoda; class Insecta; order Diptera; family Stratiomyidae; genus Beris; species Beris chalybata. The sequence continues at coordinate 8,203,327 of OX421895.1, read as the reverse complement.
CAGATTTTTAACAAGAAATGTTTTTCAACCTTCTGCCAAAACAACTTTTTCAGCTTGAAGTCCCGTACGACAATTTTTTATCCCAGTTTAATTTTTCTTTCTTGAGAGGGTTTTAATCGATTGAAATCGTTTTTCGTTCGTGTAATTTGGCGTGGATAATACGTCTGCATCGTTCGCTTTCTATCAGCGAACTAATTTTGATTTTAGAAAAAAAAAATATCGTTATAGGTTTTCAAATTATTTGCAACGCATAACTATTAAAAATCAACAATTTTTTCATTGATTTATCTTCTAGAAATACCAATTAATTATACCATCTATGATACTTTTCAATGAAATGGTCTTTGGTAATTCTTTCCATGAAAATTGTGAAAAATTGCTTCAGTTTGACTTTATATATTATTAACAAAAATGAAATTTTTTTTAATTTAATCTATGGAAGACCTTCTTTAAGATTTTTTCTAGCATTATATTAATGAAAATGACATGTTAATTATTCAAGAAATAGGTAGTATGCGTTTAAAAAACTCGAATTTATGCAATAGTATTTTTTCCAAATGCAGTTTTGAATTTTTTCTCTATGGACGACCTAGTTTACATACCAGCTAATGAAGTGGTGTAATTTTATTTTGATTTTTTGTTGCCATTAACGTGAAATATTGGCAAGAAAACAGTCATAAATCATTATTTAAAATGCATATAGAGCCTCAAATTGAAAACACAGTTTTTAGTTTTTAGGTTGTTATTTTTTTTTATTCAATCATACAGTACATAGGATAGGGTTATTTATGGAATAACTTACTTACTTACGATGGCGCTACAGTCCAAATCGGACCTTGGCCTCCTGGAATAACACATCAGGCAAATGGCCTCCATGGCTTTACTGGCATATGATCACTGTTTTGTTGAAATTTTGCATGACCGTTTTGCACAAAGATGGCTGAATTTTGTTGATGCAGCGTTTAACTTCATCCTGTAAGGAACGGTTGGTTGATGACCAGTGAGTTTAACGTCTCCAACTGATCCAGTATCTCTGAACTTGTCAATTAAACTCTTCATAGTTGACGAAATATTTCGACGATATTTTGTATGAAATTTTTGAACTGTGGCCACCAAACTTTTACTATTTTTGAGATATTGTTCGATAATAGGTGCGTTTTTTTCAACTGGATCAAAATCAAGATCATTCGTTTTACATTGAAAACAACAACAAATAGATGATCCAAAATCAAAATGGGATCATTGATGGATCAATTTTCTGCTTTTAAAGCTTATTTAAATGTCAATTGAATTTCACAGATGGCGCCATGTGATTCAGCACTAAATTCCATTTGTAGCAGGTATTTGCACCCAACAGGCAGAATATGCTCATCGAAAAGTCACTGTAACTCAATACATTTTGTACGGAAATGCAAGTCCATGTGTAAGATAGAGACAGAATGTAGAAAATTACTGAAAAAGTCTTTGTTTGTATGACTTTTGTACAGTGCCGTTTCGTCGTACAGTATGCGAAACTTTGCCGCCAGGGCATCTGACAGTTTATCCCAGGCATTTACAAACAGCATTGTTAACCCTGCTAAAGTAGCTTTTGGGATGATCCACATCGTTTTTTTCAATTTGATCTGATCCAGTTGAAAAAAACGCACCTTTTTATCTGCTTCTCATTTCACACATCTTTCAATCGCCCTTAGAAAGCTAATTTTAAAACAAAAAAGTTTAATAAAAATTTGAATTTAATTAATTAATTATTCAATCAAAGGTGAACAGGTCAAAAGACAGTATTTTTTTTATCTTGTAACCTTATAAATAATTAATGAAAAAAAAGTTTGTCTAACAAAAACATTTAATGAAACTTTCTACAAGTAATGGTCTATAAAATTTCTTCGTAAAATTGAATTTTCTCAGTTATCCAGTGAATAGAAAAAGAAGTTGAAAATAGTTTTCAGAAGCATTTCAATCGCAAAAATGTCTATGTCTCTTCGATAGAAAGTTGGACAGCACGAAATTACTTTAAATACTGCTTTTTTAAATCATCGTATACTATGTATATAGCGCCCTATTTTAAATTTAAATTTTTTCCGAAAAAATAATTCGCTGTCAGCAAGGACGGAATTTAAGCATTCACAAAGGAATTGTCAACCCTTTTTTAAATGAAGATGCCTTTCAGCGAGAAAAGGCTATTTAATTGTCATTAAATTTACATAATTATCCCCTACAAGGACGAAAGAAAATTGAAAAGTATTACCAGTAGGAATTTAGAAATATTGCAAACAGGTTAGATATTAAGTACCTACAGGTATTTACTAGAGAATATTTAGTAGGTAATCGTAAATCGGTAAAGACAGCGAAACTCACGGGCAAGAATACAAATGACTTTCCAACAGCCCTTAAAGATGAATAAAAGATAAATTAATATTGATTGTTTATCACAAACGTTTTCCAAGAAATTTGTCCTTTTTGGAAATAGTAGATGCCGAACATGAAAAAGAAATTTTTAGAAAAGGAATTTCCTGGAATAGATTGCTTAGGGCTTTCTTTTCTGATAAGATCTTTGATCTTTGTTTATTTTCAATAAACATACCCTTTTTTCCAAATATCTCAAAAGAACCGAAAAGAATTGCTGTTCTACTATTAAAATAGTTGTCGAAAATTCAGACCACGTTTTTGAGAGACAAGGAAAGAATCAACAAATAAATCCAACTCCCGCGAGTTAAACTTAAAAAAATACAATATTACTTTATTATTTATAGTAATAGAATATTGTTGATCGATTTAAAAAAAAAGATTTGGTAGCTCTGAAATTTTTTCACGCTTCAGGACTAGTAGACCTCGAAATGGCAAAACAAAGTCCGTCCGTCTGAACACCGAACGCCACTGTACGCAAACGCGCATGAAGTTTTGTAGTTCGCAAGCCTTGTGGACCCATGGTAAATTTTTGGAGAGTTGGTAAGTTGCAGCCCTGTTGTCGCAGCCCTGTCCTCCAGATTGAGCTCAATTAGCTCAAAGGCCGTTTTAGAACCACAAACTCGTGTTAAACCCAAATCTTAGGGCTTGTTGTGACTAGGGAATTTAAAAGATGAATGTGAAAAAAATTTATCGTTGTTACCACCCTGTGCTGTTTAGGAAAAGTAATAACACTCCAATTTTCTTCCTTAAAATCGTCATGAAGTCCCCGTAGAAGGGTTGACCTAGTGCTCGCTCTCAGGCTCTAGGTGAAGCCGGCCAAAAAAATTATCGAGCTACTCTCGCTCATTATTGTCCTAACAGGTGCGGCAGTGTACATTGAACGGAATGCCCAATTTGGCTGCATGATCCCCAATTGGCCATTGACCTGTACTGATCGCCGTGATTCTGGAGACGTCTGCCTGGGTCCTTTATAGAAGTTCATCTGACTTACTTCGGTTGTAAGATGGCCACATATTCCTAGATATTGCGCAGGTGGCTAGCCCTGTCCATCTGGAGTTAGTCGTTGCTTGTAAGTGGGAGAGTATGTCCCCCTTGACAACTCCTAAAGGAACGTGGACTAGTTCCGCAAGAGAGCCGGGAATTATGATGAGTACTATTTCAGAAAACAAATTTTTTTTTTTTTATTTCACTGGAACTGCTGATGCTACTAAGTTGAAACTTGGAAATTATATAGAGCTATGATAATTTCTTGAAAATGGTTCAACTAGTCGGAGTGAAAACGAAAATGGAAACGAAACGAACAGCTCATATCACAAAGTTGAAAATTTGTGATTGTGTATACGTTAGGTATACTATGGAAGGATTAACCAGATACCGGAGTTAATTCAAAGATCAAAGCTTCAATAGTTCTTGAGATAGGAGACGTGATTTTCTGGAGAAAAAAAATTGTTATCCCTTTTCCATGGTATGGTATGGTATATGGGGTGGTGATGCTGTCATCCTCCTTCAGTTAGACGTTATTGTTCGTCCATTGTGCTCCCGTTGGAGTGTGAAGAACTCCTGGAACCTAAAACCATTTAGTGGATTTTATAAAGTTTGCTATGTTACATAGCTTTCCCTTATCGATATCACCGAGGTCATCGAGGAAATAAGCGCCGAGGTTTCGTCTTCTCGTTCTCGATAGGGCCGGACACTCAAATAGGACGTGAAAGATTGACTCCTCCACTCCATCCTATCCCTCAAAAAATGCATGAATATGGGCGAAACTTATACGTGAAAAATTAAGTTTCGATAATGTTTATGCATTTTTTGAGGGATGGGTGTTGAAGTATAGAAAAGGGATAAAAGCCCTTTTTTTCCAGGAAATCACGTCTCCTATTGCAAGGACTATTGAAGATTGGATCTTGGAATTAACACCGGAGGTAGACCCTATTAAAGAAGTGAGTGTGTAACTGGTGAGGTATATATAGAGCTAGAGTAGTTATAGGGCTATTACTGTAGGGCCATGTTTTAAAAATGAATGATTTAAATGATATGGCGTGGATATTTATTTTTCCTATCTCAGAATCAAATTATACTAGAAATTTGAAACTTAGTCCACATGTATATTTCTATTTATTAGAGTAAAAAATAAGTTCATATTTGCAATGGCGTACGGAGGCAGGTTAAAAAAATGTGATTGAAAAATCCAGATAATATCACTTAGATGAAGGTGAGCCTTTTTTTCGGTTATTTTCCAGTATTCAGTTCCCAAAGTGGCCTGTATACATTTTTACGAATTCTGACATATCCGTTAGGTGTGAAAAAATGTGGATTACTTCAATTTTACAGTTTTACCACCACTAGTCTTTTATATAGATAACCGTCTCAAAATAAACTTATTTTAGGAGTTTAACCACTACAAAGTGTAAGGAGGTTGTTTTTCACGAATTCCGCCACATCCATTAGGTTTAATTAGACCTCAATTTGATTTTTATTTCAATCGGCGTTTTGTGATTATCAATCGCATAGATCGCATAGAAGTCCGGAGTGTGCTTAATAAAGCGCACTCCGGACTTCTACCCAAATATTGTTTAAGTTGCGTCCAGACTGATAATAATTTTTTCCTCTTTGAAATTAAAAAGTTATTACTTTTTAATTTTAAAGTTTAGTTCTAGTTATCGTGCTCTTCTGTCTTTTCATGCAACGATTTTTCATCTCTCAAATGAAAACTTCAAGTCTTCGTGTAATGTATAATACTTTTTTATTAGGAGCCACCCACTTATTGGTGCAAGTTCTCGGAAAGTTATGGCGAATAAAGAAGCGAACCGGAATTTCTTCTTCCTTCGAACAAAATCGAAGTAAGTACTCGTATATTGCACAACTTTCCTTTCTCTCGAAGCTCAAAGAACCTTACTAGTAATTTCGAGTGCAGTCTCTGTAGTAAATTGCCGTGCCAATTTTCGTATATTAATGAAAGAGCTCTATAAAGTTCTGAAAGAAACTAGGTAGGAAAGAGGATGTACTCGATCATAATACTGTTGTTAAATACTAATTGTAACTTGTTACTGACTGAGAAGCTAATAGACCTATATTAACGCTCTAGTTACCCTATACGAAGTTAGAGTTAAGAACAATTTAGGCTGGATTTCTAGGTTGCCTGCCGGGAACTGTGTTAGTGATATATCGAAAGAGAAACAGTAATTAACTTTTCTTTAAAAAAAAAAAAAAAAACAATTTTATATCTGTTCCTAAAAAAAATCATTTCAGTTTCACATGTAAAGTTTTATCTCTATAATTTCATAAAATTCCATCTGAACATGATGACTCGTCCCAAATTTTTCACTTCAAAGCTCAATTATCGATATCTACGTTATGTAGTTATCCATCCCAGCTATTGAATTACCCGAAACGTCAATCCCTTAAAAATCATTCACGGTTCAGAGGATAGGCAATATTTAATGGGTCTGAACATTATATTAATGCAAACAGCGCGTTCATTTGAAAAGTTTAAATTATATAAACGTAAATATTTGTTGTGCTATGGAATGAAGACTTCGGCTCTTAGAAGCCTTTCGGGTAGTTCAAAAATTGAATTTTGAAAACGTAGGATTATTTCAACTTGATCTTTAAAGTACCACTCATTTTATTGAATTTAATTTATTAATATAAACTAAGAAGTGAAGAGGTTATCTTTCCGTGATAAGGTAGGGATTGAGCTATACGTTTCTATATATCATCATAAACCTACTTTTGCAACTCTGTGTAGGTACTGTAAAGTAAAAAATTTTTTTTTCAAAAATACTTACCATCCAAGCAAACCAAAAGCATCGCAAGTGAATCAATAATGATGCTTCTAGGTGAAATATATTAATTCATTCACGATTGTTAGATGAATCACTAATCACTGTTTTAGTAATCATAAGCGAATCACGTAGGTGAACTATAAGGGAATCATCTATGTGAATTTTTTGTACAGTATTCTATATCAATAGCCGTGAATCTTCGTGAATTAACAGCATTGAGTTACTGACATATAACTTTAATATTCAGTTATTCAGCAGGAAAGTCAGTCATGAGGACGACGTCTTTGAAACTACTCAGCAAAAATATTTTTAGACAGAACACACTGACTTTTTTTCCGTTGAATCGATAAAGGTTAGTGCGAGAGAATCAGAAAGAATCAATAAATTTCTTGATCTGTGACTTTATTAAAAGCAAGTGAATTGGTGGTAAGTGCAAGCGATATTTGGAAACTAATGTATGTTTGTCAATTCGGACTAACTGCATGATTCATATCATAATTCTGAGTCGAATTTACATCAGACTCAAAAAGATCCTAAAGTTGTAGTGTGGATTGATTCGCTTAACATTTACCAAAGTTAGCACGTATAGCGCCTTGTGTACATTCAATTTTGGGAAGATTAAATGAATCATTTTGTAATCGCAATAAAGATTCATAAGTGAATATGCACGCACAGCTAGAGATCTAATTTTTGAGTAACAGGCAACTTTGCTTTTGGTGAGTCAATCCGCTTTAGTTTTTAGTTAGTTCTATGCCCTAAAGATATCTCGTTTTAGCGATTTAATTTTTAATCATTTCAGAAGGAACTTTTATCAATGTATAAATGTGTAGTTTGTATCTAATTTTCAATGAATGCTTTATTCCCTTAACTAGTGGACTGTGCTAGAGACTTATCACCGAAATAGTATCCCAATAAAATTTCACTTCGAGACAGAGTAATACTCGGATTTTGTGAATCGCCTGTGAATAATCTTTGTTCACTATAATCGTGAACTCTTATGAAGATTTGTTGCAAATTTTATTAGTTCGTAGCAGAGGCATTTTAAGAAAGTCGATAGTGCATCAAGAAAAGCATTTGTATTCACCTTTTTCGGCTTTTCGCGTCACTTTTCCCGTGATAGTTGTTTTTTTTTTTATTGAACAATATTTGATTTATGGTTTGTTGGGTTTTTTCAAAAATATACAATCCTTTGAGATCTAAGAGCGATCAGAGATTTATTTTAAATACCATTTTCAATCACTTCGAATTTGAAAAACCGTAAGGTCTTCGTAAACCCGCAGACTGCATTGGACTTTTTCAATGGTAAGCCAATTGTCAAAGAGATTGAATGACATCTGTCAAACTCTGAAGCTGGGCCAATTTTGTTAAGACTTTTCATTTGGTAACATGTATTCGAACGGACAACAACGTGGGGTTCTTGCTCTGAACGCATTGAAAGAATTGCATAATTTATACTCGCGACAGCTACGTCGCGTGACAAAGAAACCTCAATTTTGGATTAACCCATTTTTGGAGAAAATGATCTACATAGCCTTGAGTCACATTTGTTGGAAGATTTATTGTGCGATTCATTTTCAATTCCGCCATCTTTGTTGTGCAATGTCAAATTTATGTCTGGAATTTGTGCCAAGACTAAATATCCGACTTTTCAGTCTTGCCCGAAAAAAACTCTTACCATACGTAGGCTGCATGGGACATTTTCATGTCATGACTGAAGCTTTAACTTAAAATAAGTCCAATGCAGTCTGCGGGTTAGATCTTAGAATATCAAATTTATATGTGATGTTATAGAGCGGTCAAAATATTGTTGATAAGAAATTTTTTACATCAGAACTTCCTAAGTCATCGTGTGTTCAAGTTATCGTGTGTTCGGACAGTTCACTTGAAAGATCACTTCGAGATGGCATTTGCTAGTCTTTGGAAAAATATAGACGCCCCCATTCTAAGGCTAGCAATTCTCAGGTCGATTCCCGATTCCCTTGCTTCGTCTACGTCTAGTTATAACAGTTATGACGTCAGACGTAGCAAAGCTGTGTCTAAATTCATTTTCGGTTCGTGTCTTGACTATCAGTCAATCTAAGCAAACGTAAAAAGTTCAAATTTTTCTATGGAATTTAATTAATTTTTGTTTTTTGAAGTGTCAAATAAGCATCAGCTGATCCTTTTTGACAGTTTATCCGAGTATTTTCTAAACTGCAATGCGTGACGTCAACATAGACGTAGACGTAGACGTAGACGAAGCAAGGAATTGAGAAACGACCTTAGTGCTAGCTTAACGTTTAGTAAGAGCTTGATTAGATTTGTTTCTCAAAACGAATGTATTTATTCTCAATTCACATATCAAACTCCAAAGTTCGTATAAGCCCACAATATCAACAGTTTGTAGGGAAAACAAACGATGTAATTAAAATCACAGATCTGGAAATTTCTAATTAGTAAACGAAATCGATTTTCCCATCAAAGGCCGCAAATTGTAATATTATATCCTTTCATAGCCCAAAAGAAAGTGTAAACAAATTTCCTTACAATTTTAGGACAATTGATTGCCTCAAGACGTAATTAAATCGCTCTTATGTTGGAACGTATGCTATTTTGTCTACATACAAGCATATGATGAATCAAATATTTGTTCGCCTTAATTACGTTACGTGTTTACTTCACGGCAAATTACTTTCGCTGTGATTGTGATCTGGCTAAATTCACAGCCGCTTAAAGGAAGGACATTGCGCCGTGGTGCTGCCATAGTGTGGGGTATAAAGAAAAAATCCATTAAATTTAAGGATTATAAAACTTTGTTGTCATTTAGATATGTGCCTGAGCCATTGTCTGAGAATAAAAGATAGTATCCTTTATTAGCTACTCGCTGCTCCATTAGTTCATAATTCGTTCGAGGCCATGATTTTTTTGCCCAAAATTATGGTTTTTAGTTTTTTGGGAAATGGTGTAACGATTCGAATTTCCGGCGTGGGACCAACGGGTGCCGGGATCCGTTACAAAATATTTATTTGTTATTTGACTTCACTTTATTACTAGATTTGAAGACACATATAATTATTATATTATTTGATTTCCTTTCGGTTTTCATCTTGCCGTCTGATTCGTTACCTCTGCTAAACGTGGCTCGATTCGTGGGTACGATTTCACTCGCCTTGCCTTGACCCTCTCTGCTCCCTCCCTGTCTTCGTCTCTCTGTGTGGCCTTAGCTTTACCTGTCTTCGTCTTTCCATGTCTGCGCGTCTTCGCTGCCTTCATTGGTCTTTATCTTTCCAAGAGGAACTGTTACCATTGATACACTGGTGGTATACTTTCCAGTGTGGTATGATCATAATATGTATAGGAAACTAGATACGGTGATACATCAACAATAGGTAGTATGCATTGACATCAGCTGTTTATTTGTCAATCTGGTGCTTATGTTCATTTCATTTGTTGGAAGTTTTACTTAGCAGAACATCCACAGGCTGGAAAGTGGCGCTGCTTACGTGGTATACCAGATAAAATTATCGCATACTACGAAGTGACGTCAAAACCACGATTAAACTAGGTTATTTATCTAGTAAAAGCGTGATATTGTGCGATACATTTATGGTATTCACTATACAATGGTACGTATACCAGCAATGTATCCATGGTCACGATACCTTGTCCAGTTTGAAACCGATTAGAGACGGTTGGCGATCTTCACGATCAGTTTCCTCAATTGTACCAACTCATAAGTTAAAATTTTAAGGTCTTTCACTCCTCTGTTCGTCATGAGAGTTCTGCCTCCACTGAACTCCCTCCTACACCAATTAAACACACTCATTCTTTTCATAGCACCTGAGCAGTAAACCACTTTGATTCGCGAAAAAGTTTCAGTAGGTCTCCTTCCGCGAGTATGAAGCGGAACACACCACGTGGCACGCACTTGGCGGATTTCTTACCGACATCTTTCACGCAACTGGACACTACAACGTAATGGAAATGAAGTTTACTTCCAACTATTCGGAAGTTATATATTTTAAGAACTCCTTTTCGGCGCCCAAATAACTCGAGTATATAACAATCGTATTCCAGTGCCCAGCTTCCTTACGAATATATTAAGGCTTTTATCCTCACAGCCATCTGAAATACCGATGAACAGTGATTAGAGACTAAAGTCAACGGAATAAATTCCCAAAAAATACCTTCATACATTTCAATCTAGTAGATTAGCAAAAACCGGCTTACCACATAAACATCAATGCAAAAGTAAAGTTGTAACTTGTCATCAAGTTAACGATAAATTCAATATGGCTGCGAAAAACCAAAGCAAACAATACATAAAACTCCATTTGCAATTTTTGTCATTGAAACGTCTCTCGGCATTTTCATGTAGACGTTATCGCAAAAACGATATGTTTCCTGGGGCATCAACAGCTACAACAACTATAAATCTCCGTGTAAAAGCTGAAAACATGAAAACTTTTACTACATAAGGTTTATTTTGCCTGTTTTACTCACTCCTTTTATCGCTGACAATGCCACCGCCACCACCTACTAGGTGAATAAAAAAAAGACCGATGAAAAAAATAAGAAGAAGAAAATATCGTAAATCTGCTGTCATTAATTGACAGTTTGACGAAAATATGTACGGGCATGGACGGTAATGTCTTTGAATAATATGACAGTTCCATTCGGTCACGGTACATAAATCTTGCTGATGGCGTTTATAAGGAGATATGACTTTTAGATTGAGTCCCATTCGAAAGGATTAATGCTTTTCGCATACTTAGCTAAGCGTGAATTTTGGGCCGGTCCTACATACGCAGCAATTGAGCTCAATCAATGTTCAGACACTGTAAATAGATGGGATCATAACTTTTTTTTTTAGTCCTGACATTATGCTCACTATAACGAATATAAATTATGTTTTACATTTTAAACGTTTAGCTTTTATATATGATTGTGTAGTAAGCTCGACGAGAATTTCAAGTTTGTATTTACCGCAACGAACAGTGTAAATCCTATGGATGTCATCAATCAACGTTTATCTTTTGATATGGGCCAATGAATTACCTCAATAATACGTTTATCTTGCCATCAAGTAGCCATTAGTGTGCTTATTCGTCGACATTAGTTAAGACATTAGAGGCGCTCGAATTACGAAGCGACTAATTTTTGAAAACAGTATGAAAATATGAATTTAAAATAATTTCAGTAATTTGTGGAATTTTCTGCTGCAGGAAATAAACGGTGTTGTTTGGACGCCAATTTATTTCAATATGGCGGCTATTCATGGCAGTTCGGTAGGTGCTTCCAACTCTTCTATACCAAAACAAATTGAATGAAGTGAAAAACCTTTAATCTAAACTCTAATCTATTGTTTGAATTCTATTTATGATTTCATTATCTCAATGTTCAATGGGATTCAAAATGCTTTTGTTCTACGATGTATCTAATACATGTATTTTATAAAAGCGTGCATAAACCTACAATTATTTGTCCCGAACAATTGTTAAAAGATTTCTATTCAATAGACAAAGGATTTTACTAAGGGGCACAGATCATTGTCTTGCTTTCCATACATTTTACAACTCAAGTTAAAAATAGTTGATACATTCTTCTATCCCTCAGGTAGTTCGTATTTTCAGTTGCGTTACATAACAACTACATCATACTATAATATAATTTAAAATTAAGATATATGTTCGATTAAATTGATATTGATCTGACGTAGTAGTCCTGAATTCCATCTCAATTCTATATCAATTTAAACTTATTCATTTTTTAATAATAGAGTGTTGTTATCGACCTAAGATTTCAAACCACCATTCCGTCTAAAACGCTTCCCACACTTCATCCCTCACACCTCACCAAATAATGTCACTTCAAGAGCCTAAACAGTCCATTCATAAAAAAAAATTCAATTTAATATCTCAAAGGGTTTGGAAGCTACTAACCTTCAAATGATTTTGCGTACACCGGTAAACGTACTGCTTACGGTGGACAGACGGACTAAAATTTTTATTGCTTTTTTCGTGTCTACTAGTTATGAAAAATAGAATTTTGAAGCTTGACATTTTTTTTTTTTTAAATTTATAACAATATCTTCAGTATTATTAAAATAATAAAGTAAAAGCAAAACTTCCCGCAAATTGGCTCGAACTTGAACATGTTTATGGACTAATTAGTAACTAACGCCGATAAAATTTTACAAATGTAATGATGGGAAATTTTTGCAATATGTCTGATCTTGCCATATTATGAGCTTGATCCGCCATTTTTCCTAGTATTTCGTGTTCGCGCCATCTATACGAGAACGCCGGGAACTTATTTGTCCACCTAATCATTTTAACGACATAGTACAATTTAAAAAGAAATTGTTTCAATAAACTGAATAAAGGCCGTCAGTTTGGCTCATATCCTTCAAACCCCCTTTTGGTAGATGGTTTGAAAGGAAGTTTTAAACGAAAAATATTGGTGTTATATATCTCAAGAACCACTTATGCTAGAAATTTGAAACTTGGAATTTATATAGATAATATAGAGATTTTAAGCCAGTTGCTCAAAAAGCGATCAACATCGCTGGAATTAAGCGTCCTATCTCCTGATTCGGTTCATGCTACAAAGTTAAAACTTTGTCATTGCTTGCTTAAAAGGGCAGCATATTAGTAATATTATTTTAAGTGAAGGATAGGTACTTTTTGGAAGGATTTTATAATTTTGGAACACCTTAGGCTTAGAACTTGGAATTGGTTATGTTCATGTTTATTTACAACAAAAATAATTTCAGCAGGAAAAATCAGATTTGTGTTAGCGTTCGGAGCTGCGCGTTAAAGTTTTCGCAAAAATGGTGTCCGACTCCTCCTTGTAAATTCATGTCTCTGTTAGTTTTTATTATAGAATAATAAAATATGACTTATTTTTAAGGGGAAGGTTGTCGCAAAATAAGAAAAATACCAATAAAAATTTTCCTTAAAATTTTTTTCCATGGATAATGATTTTGTCCTTTATCCTTGAATATCTCAAAAAGTATATTTATTTTATTTTTTTAAGTTTTTTCAAGTTTTGTGTATTATACTGTTTTTCAAAGCATAAAAAATCAACTTGGGATCTCGATGGGATCGGGGTAAAAAAAATCGAAGAGTATCAGTGCTTCTCAATTTACTTTATGGAAAAAGGGTTACTCCATCAAGAATCGTAAAAAGTGTAACCTTACCATCGTCGAATCTTTTGAAAATTGATATACTCGAAGAAATAGTGAAAAAAAAAAATAAAATAAATCGAAGAACATCAGTGCTTCTCAATTTTGTTATAGAAAAATTACAATTATAACAGAATTGAAAAGTAATGATGTTCTTCGATTTTTTCGACCCGATCCCATTGAGATCCCAAGTTGATTTTTTGATATGTCTCGAAAATCAGTATAATATACAAAATATAAAAAAATAAAGAAAATTAAATATGTACTTTTAGAGATATTCAAGAATAAAGGCCAAAATCCTTGTTCTAAAAAAAAGCTTTAAAGGATAATTTTTATTCGTATTTTTATATATTACAGCAATTCTTAAATTAAAGAAAAATCTTTAAAATAAGTCGTACTTTATTATTTTAGGATAAAAATTACCAGAGATATGAATTTTTAAAGTGTACTTGAACACCATTTTGCCGAAAATTTTTAAATACTATTACTAATAAAAAAATGAGATAGAAAAAAAAAAATAGTACACAAGTACACAAATTTTCAAATCAATCGGCGATGGTAAGGTCACAGAATTGGCCTTTTTTGCGATTCTTGATGGAATGACCCTATTGCATCCCTTACGAACGGAGTGTATAGTGGTTGTATATTTTTCGGGGAGGTAGAGAGCTATTCTATTAACAGAATTGATTCCAAATAACGCTTTATCTCGAAACAATGACTGCTATATCTTGACTTTGACCACATCCAAAACTATGACCCAGAAATTTACATAAGTGTTATTTTAGATGTTTCGCTTTGTTGGAATTCTACAAAATCTCAAATTCATAAAGCTATGTTGTCTCTGAGTTTGAAATATTTCAAATTTTAGCTTCAATACCTACCCCTATTTTCCCTTACACCAAACAAGTTTCTTCGACCACATATACTCGTTTCTTGAAATACTAAAAGAAAAACATAAACAAACTATTTTCTCGAGTAAAACATTAATAATAGCAATATCTTAAAGAGATCGTTAAATCTCGTTCAACCAACAGTAACAGAATTGTCGACTGTATCCTTTTAATGTGCCATAACATTCTTTATGTTCACTTCACTAAAATATACGAACGAATTTCCGTTTAGAGCGAAATATATTAAAAACTTTTACTCATAAATCCCACTGGTTTATTATATAACAGATATACGAGCTGCAAACACTTCTGTTCTTGAAGTAAAGTAAGTCCTGCGACACAACTGACTAATCGTAAGTCCATTCAATCCTCAAAACTAAATCAATCAATAACAATAGCAATTTAGTCAACTATATTTCGTGTTTTTTTACGAGTCAATATTTTCCGAATTGTATTTCCGTTGTGGATGTTCCGGATGGTTTAGAGTACAAATAAAGTGGTTCCCATACTCTCGGCAAACATATACGATACCGCAGTCAATATATAGTTTAATAGTAGACAAAAAAACGGACCAGTTCCTGTTTTATTTCACGTAATATCTTTATCTTACCGGCACAGATCTTAAGGAATTTCAAATCCTGAGACCAGGATGCTACCCAGAAAAGAAAATCGTATTTTCCTAACGGATTTACTGAAATTGCGATCCGGGTACGGATGTAAGAAGGTGGCCTTGGTCGTGGTGAAGGATGGCACATTTATTGAAAAAGACCATCCGAATGACTGGCTGCAGGAGTAAATCTGTAAGCTTAAAGAGTGCTTCGGATTCCTTTCAAATAAATATGACATCGACGATTTCACCTTAATGCTTAATGGGAACCATGAGTTTTTGCTTGGAAAACAGTTTTTCCTTTCCAGTTCTTCTCCGGTAACTCGTTGTCTTAAGTATTTCTTTATCATTTTTCTCTCATGAATTGAATATCCATAAATACCTATTTCTGATACATTAGTCATCATCTTGTTGAAGAAAATGAGCCATTGTTGTCGATTAAGCCGTAGAACTCTAGGGATTCCGTTTGATTAGCAAATCGATGTTATGTTAGTAGAGATTAACTATAGATAGATGAATTGATACAAAGAGATATTACGAATAAAATTGTTTTTTATTGCAGTATGTGAAGGTGTGAGAGGAGTATATTCTATCCCATGAATAGGAATCCGCCATAGTCGGTCACTAGCCGGGTTGAGAAAGGATGAGGGAACATGAAGTTAACCTGAATGACCATAGCAACACCTGTGCATCTCAGACAGGACCTAGGGAAAAAGTATGATATAGTTGGACTCGCAGCATATCCGGGAGAACTCCAACTTGTTAGAAAACTCCTACCCTTTTACTCTCGGAGTATAACAAATACCTAAGTAAGAATGGTCCTTCAAGTCGGTGGTTGGTCGAGGCGCCGAAAAAGCATCACCGGAAAAAAGACCACTGTCCTGCCAGGAGACCAAGGGCCCGATTTTGGCTTGATGTTGCAGTTTTTAAATTTCTTAGCATACGCTATTCATCAATGGCGCGAAGTTACTACAACTATTAATTTATTGGTTAAATCATTGTCAAGTTCACTGGACAGTCTTTTCTTTTACAATTTGGAGGGCCTAAGGTCGATGGGGCAGGAGAAGCTAGTCAAGTTCTTTAGGGGATGTTTGGTGACAAAAACTAAAACTAAGTCATTATCTTTCTTAACCTTTCATTTATTTGAATCTAATATTGTTCTCTTATAATTTTCAAAACCTCATATTTTTTGTGACGAAAATTAAAACAGAATTTGATTGTAACAAAAGACCGTATGTTCATCACAACTTAACTAATTTGTCCAAATAAAAAATATAGTTGGTGTAACCACTCAACTGTTTTTAACAACCTTTTATCCTATGTAATTCAACCAAAATATATTTTCTAGGAACATCTAATGGTAGATTTTTTCATAATCATAATACGCCGTTAAGTAGATACAACCATAGACCCAGTCATTAAAACATGCAACATGGTTGTATCAACTATAATCTCATATTTTTCCTTTTACTGTACCTACCTGTAATTTTATTTTATTGCTGCAATCACACATTTTATTTGATCGATGAAATAGGACAATCTTGAAAGGCACTTAACTCACTGCTACTAAGCCTTAAAGTTCCCTTTTACGTTCTTCCTAAAATTCAATGTCATTAAATTTTTCTTTACAAAAAAAGGACACTTAAATTTCCAAATACAAAACCAGCAAAATATCCCAGATCCAACTTTAACTGAATGAAAACATTTCAATCTTCTCGCTAAGACTGAGTTCTTGCCACACTTACCATAATGAAATGTTGAAAGCTGCGAAACCAACAAGCAATTTGTCGAATAGCATTGAAGAAAGTGTAGAAAGCCCGGCTAAACAGCACGTACTAACATACATACGGACAAGATCCATCCAAGAAGTCATATATCACAATCACAAGAAATTTGTCAAGATACAACGCGGTGGGAGAAAAATTGTATCATTATTTACCGGAAGAGAAATTGCCAGCACTAGGTATTTCTTATTTTTACTTATTAGACGTTAAGGTATTTCTTCCCCATCACCAAAATAAAGAAATGTAGCAACTCGGAGGGCAGCTTCAACGCAGATAGAGCACTTTCTTTATACACTTTAAGTTCCTTTTGAATAGATTTCTACAGCTTGAAGCAATAATTTAAGTATCAGGACTATTTTAGTCAATAGTCTCGATTACGTAGTAGAGTGCTAAATTTGCTAACGTAAGCAAAAAAAATGTTTTATGCAACTTACACACATTTTATCCTTATGCAGTTCATTTCTTAAGTGGCAAATTAGAATAATTAAGTTCTCAGAATTTCATTTTCTGCACAAGTGGCACTTTTGTGTTTAGTGCAAGAAGAACTTGTCCTTCATAGGAACTTATTATTATTCAGTTTTAGGTTAAAAATGAAATCTATTTGGTGCGGAAAAAAACTGTTTGCCTATGAAAATTTTAAGATTACTATGCTAGACCTACATTTTTTTTAAGTAAATTTCCTGTTAAATTTAAAACATTGTTGTGCATAGTACATTTTCTGTCCACATTGTTGCAAAGATTTTATCTGTTCGGTTTTGTTATTCGTTCTTAACACGCTTTTATTTTTTTATTCTAATAGTAAGGTATGTATTGTGATCGACTTTAAAAAAATAAGATATGCTACTCACGATTTTTTTTATTATCGTATTTTAAGGCTAGAAGACTTCATAACAAAAAAACATTTGAATCCGTCTGAAGGTTGAAGCCATTGCGCTATAGAACCTATTACTTTATTATTTCAATAACGTAATACAGTATTGTGATCAATTTTTCAAAACGTCTCATAACTAGGTACATAGTAAATACGAAAAAAGCAACAACAAAATTCAGTCCGTCTGTCCGCTACAAAAATAATTTAAATAAAAAAAAACTTCATCTAGAGTATAAATAGGTGCTTTATTATTAAAAAATAATAACTTACTTACTTACGATGGCGTTACAGTCCAAATCGGACCTTGGCCTCCTGTAAAGTAAAATCCAAACAATGTTATTGTTGCGGAGCTACATATTTATATGGTTGAAAACTGACTGTAACTCCTTCAACAAAAGTGACGGTGAAAATTTTAAATTAAAGTAATTATTACACAATGAACCTTTTTAAGATCTAAGATAAATTAAGGAAATTACTTTAATACGTGTAACGAAAATTATGAAACGTCGTTAGTCTAGTGACAATGTCGCTGCAATTAAATCCTATCCTCTGAGAATTATCATATTAAGAAATTAATTATTAAAATTCTATATGGAAGCATTCTTGAACATATTCAGTACATATCTATAGTATGCTTCATCCTAATGGAGTTTCACTCCGAAAACACAATGTCGGAAGTATCTCGAAGTTCTTAATGCTAATCGCTTTATCCGATAAAATGCTCTTTGTGTAAACTTTATTCGAACAGCTTTTATATTCGCTAAAGGGATTTGTTTTTTTCTTTAAACGAACACGTAAACTTTTTCAACAGTCTCACGTACGTCGAGATTAAAATCCTAAATAGCACTCTCCTTATGGTATTATTATATCGCACTATACGACTAATTGCGAACACGATTCCTTAACACTTTGCGTGCCAGACTTTTTGTCAAAAATTTTGACAATGCTATTTAAAGGGTCAAAATTTCTGTGCCTGTCACCGGTGACCCCCATGTTATTCAACGTACAGACGGACAGACGGACAGACGGACAGACGGACAGACGGACAGACGGACAGACGGACAGACGGACAGACGGACAGACGGACAGACGGACAGACGGACAGACGGACAGACGGACAGACGGACGGACGGACAGCAAACGGATTTGGGGGTTTTGGCCAAAAATAAACAGAAAATAATATATAACTTTTTTTCGTCCGAGGCTCGGTTCTATGCGTTACAAACTTTTCGGGCTGGATTGAACTTATAATACTCTATATGATTTCATCTAGAGTATAAAAACACTACGGGGAACGCGTTTCAGCAGCCGAGAGGAAGTAATGGAAAAATCGCAGGAAGCACTGATGGTCATACCGAAAACCGATTATAAAAAATGTTTCCAGGATTGGATCAGGCGCTGGCATAAGTGTGTTGATGGGGATTACTTTGAAGGTGACAATATAGATTTAGATGAATAAACTTGTATTTTTAATTTTCTCAATAAATTCCGGGAACGTTTTGATCAATGTGGTATCTCATTTAATTTGAGTTCTATTGGAAAATTGAATATTACAAAAGTTATAGAAAAGCTGATTTTCAACTCTATGTTTTCAAAAAAAGTGTATTTTTACGATTTTCGATTTCGCAGCGTTTTTCAAAATAGCAGAAGTACTGAAGATTTATAAAAAAATTAGTAAAATATTATTAATTAATAAAATAAATTATTAATTAAATATTAAATTTAATAAATTTTTTTTCCGATTTCTGGGCAGAGTTTTACTTCGAAGAAGAAACAATTCTACCTACCTACCTCTTCAATAAAATTCGCTATATCATATTGCGTGGTTTCATAATTGACTACCGACGTTATATTATGAACCTTCTCAAACTCTACTCTTCATTGCATTAAATTTCAGGTTCAATATTTGCATAGCAAAGCTTGCACAAGCATAACCCACGGAAATACCATAATAACTTAGCGGAAGTTTCAGATGCATTTTGTACTATCTCGTGTGTTGTTTTTATTGTCATATTACACATTATTTGCAAAATGTATGCCTGTACACATTATAGTTGAGCCGCCTTTAGCGATTTGTTCGGATAATTGTTTTCAGATGAAAGCAGCCCTGCATATTGGGATGAAAAACATCTGTAGCACAATTTAGCTAGTATCTACATACCACAACTTTGTTTCCATCTTGCCACAATAATTTTCCAGGATAGGAAAATGAACAATGTACTTTAACAGCCATTCAATTATTTTATATTTAGGTGGATAGGTAGATCCTGTTTCATTGGATTTATTCACTCCATCGATATTGTTCTCTTGGAGAGGATTAAACATGCTCAATGAGTTTTACAAAAATTAATTTCAATCTAAACAGCTTGTTTTAGAAATCCTTCACACCGAATTACCAACATAGGATATTATAAATTTACATGTCTCAAAATTACTGAGATTTCCACTGTAAAATTAAATTTTGGAAATATAATAAAACATAGATGTCACTGTAAAATCACATACCTAATAGTAAACATAAATCACATGACAAATGTAATTTTACGATTTGGAGGATGAAATTACTTTCTTTTAAGTAACTTAAAGCACAAATCATATGTGTAACTTTACCACTTAAAGGGTAAATTGTGCAAGTAACCACATAGAAAACCACATAACTAATTGTTTATTAATTCACATAATACTTAATGTACATTGAAAGGAGATTTGATGAAACAAATTTAATCTTTATCGTGACCGTGGTATGAATCATTTTATTTTTACACGTTTTGAAATGCAGTTGTCTGTAATTTTTATCTCTTTGTATTTTACATAGTACCCACCTACTACAGCTTTATTATATTAAATGTTGTAAATTTACAAGTAATTTTTACTGTAAATTATACCTTTACATAAATAGAAATCGAACCAGTATACAAACCATTTAACTATTCGAATACCTTGTCAAAAGTACGACTTATCCCCAAAGGTTATCTAAGAGAATCAAGCAACTTTTTGGTATCTTCATTAAAATCATTATTTTTAAAACGTCAAAACCATCTCTTTATCTTGTTTCCGAGATAGGAGGGTTGTAAGTCTCCACAAGAATTTTATTTTTTTTCCAAAAATTAATGCAGTAAAATTCCACGAAAATACCTACTCTTTTTTTGGCACGCAATTTGACGAGTTTAACGCTACGAAAAAATATGTTGTTAATACCCTGTACAGTCTATGCGTTTTAAAGGCAAAATAAACGTGTAAAAAAGTAGTATTTCAACGCGTTTAACTCGATTTAAATGCGTTAAACTCGTAGTCTGACATAGTATATACTACACTTCGATGGAACAACATATACCTACTATTATTTCAAGGCCAATGGTAGAACTTCACAATGGTTTTTTCCAGTAGTATTGCCCGATGAAAAATGGTTAAGATAACACCATCTGTCGGGAAACAGCAAGAAGCTAAGTCCCCAATAGTTGGAAAATACATTGAATCTAAACTCGAAATTGTGTATCAGTTTGAGGTATGATCTTTATTATTCGCATTGAACCAAAAATTCTTATATACCTGGTTAGAAAGTCAGACTCCGTACCTACTTTAACCTTAACAATCTCAAGCATATTTATTCAAAGTTTCAACTTTCTAAGTCAACGCCATCTTTGTCACATACATATAACGAAAAATATTATCAAAATTGTTTTCATCTAGCAAACTTTCTGCCTTGGATCAAACTTCTAATATCATCGAATTTTATCTTATAATAACATAAACTCGACTGATTATATCTAAACTATTTATTGATCCGATGATAAATAATTCGATAATGTCATGTCAATTTCAGATGAAATCAATTTGAATGACGTATTTCTCTTTCGTCACATTGTTAGGCTTTTAAGGTGTTTTCGTCTTGTTTACAAGCAAATGGAAGACAAATATATTTTGTTACGAAACAAGGAATCAATTTCACAACGCTTTTATCTTCGACGAAGAAACATTTGTTTCGAATGATGTATGGACTTTTTCTTGGATGTTTTCGCGTCGGTTGGGTAGATTTCGAGCAATACAAAGGGATGAGGGCTCGGGTTAACATTGTACTGTACTCTTATGGTGAATTGGAGAAAATTGTCAATGGCATAAATCCATTACAAATCATCCCCCTATATACTCTCGGGCGCAACTTATTAACACACAGCATGAGTATGTATAGCGTAAGTAGTATAGCGAATGTAACATACTCGTCTATTGTGGCATACTACACTTACTTGAAGCTCTTGTAATCGATTTGAAGGCTCGGTATAAGTGAGTGAACAGGACTATAGATACAAAAGGCTCTTTGTGTGATAACACAATAAAGCGCTAATGCTTGTTATTCGGGTAAATAGACAGCATCTGGTGTAGAAGATAACTATGTCATATCATGTATGGTTTGACATTCGAGTGTGTTTAATGTGTTAGAACGTTAAAACCAGATAAGGTAATTAACAGCATATTAGGCCTATAAACTTTATATTACAAGCTTACTATCGTGGTACTCCATACTCTGCAGCGAATTGAGATTTCGTGCTTAGATTGAAAACAGCCGGAAAATTCAACTTGTATTTAGCACAGTAGTTGCGTTTGTCAACAGCATGTCAAGTCCTCTTCAAGAACAAGGACGCAACCTCGAATTCTTATGAGTTTGAACTACAATATCGTCTTGCTTTTGTTTTAGAAACGTAGGTACTCTTCATTATATCGACTCTTAATTTAGGACCCTTAATCTACTAAGGTCGTTTCCCAATTCTTTGCTTCGCCTACGTCTACGTCTATGTTGACGTCACAGCATAGCATTAGTATTATAACAGTTTAGAAAAGGCTCGGATAAAACGTTAAAATGGATCAGCTGATGCCACTTCAAAAATCAAAAATTAATTAAATTCCATAGAAAAATTTGAATTTTTTTACGTTACGTTACGTTTTTACTGATAGTCAAGACACGAACCGAAAATGAATTTAGTCACAGCTTTGCTACGTCTGACGTCATAGCTGTTATAACTAGACGTAGACGTAGACGAAGCAAGGGTATTAGGAAACGACCTAAATGTATAAATAGTCGTGTTTCGTTTTAATGTCGTTGTTGACCAATTAAAGCGAAACCATGAATTGAAATTGCACCCAAGTTAGTATGTAGTTAAAAAAATGTCTGCGAAAAGTTTTTTTATTCGCATTTTCACGAAATTCGTTACATCTTTTAGGTATATTGAGCTATCAAATTAATTTTACTATTTACATTTTTCGAAATCCAACCACTAAGGGAGTATAAAGTGGTTGTGTACATTTTCACTAATTCCGATATATTTCTCGGTCGCTTATAAAGGACTTAAATATAATCGGGATAAAAAGGACTTAAGCATTTTTCACATTGAACTTCCTTGGGGGTGTAAAGTATTGTTCAAATTTTCACTAATTCTGACAAATGTTTTAGGTTAAAAAAAATCCGCTTTTACTTTTATGCGCTTTATAAATATATATTTATAAATCAAAAAATTCAATTTAGGTTTTTGCGATATTCAACCACTGAGAGAAAGGGTGTAAGATAACTTGTTCGTTTTTACGAATTCCGACATATTTTTTTTTTCTATTTAATCGCCTAAATATCGGCTTCAAAGCATTTTCCATTAAAACTATTGAATTATGTCCATATTTTATCCTATATCTTCTAGAAATTGCAAAAATAAATAAATAAATAAAAACAGTCTGGGTGCAAATTTATTATTTTTAAATATCAAAAAGAAGATCATTCTCGAAAGTCTCTCGAATGACAGAAGAAAAATTTGTTCAGAATAAATTCCTTATTTCACTAAAAGACAAATGAACAAATTCTCCCTCCAGAAAGATTATGTCAATTATTTTATCTCATGATAGAACACCTTTAGAGTAGTTTCTACCTTCAGCGCAAATATCCCCTTTTCAAAAGTAATAACATGCCAGATTATACGACTATGCAGCAAATGTGCACTATACTCCGAGACACGACACTCTCTACTCCACGTATATTTTAGATACCGACAGGAAAGCGATAATGTAATAAGAACACATTAATAAAAGTATATTTGCAGCTGTGTCACGGATGTAATTTGACTATGAAGCCGCTATAAATTTTCCTAAAGAATCTACGAGCATAGACAATTTATGAATCGGTAAAAAAAACAAATTTATGTGAATCCTTTCCCTTCTTTCGTGAGCATATGTGCAATAATAATGTATCTTCGACGAAATACCCCCATTCTTTACAAATATAATGAAACTCGATTTATGTTTAATGATATGATGGAAATTTTAAATTTGTCCTATTGGCTTTATTTAATGTTGTTATTAGGTTTTCATGGTAAGCTACCATTGAAGCTATTATGATTAAGAGTTAGTTGTTTTTCCGGAGTCAGTGGAGTGAAACTCCAACACTAAATCCCCGACTGTTGATTAATCGCCGTCCCTGAGGACATGACAATTGGAAAAACTTCACTGGAGAGGCCAGTTATTTATAAGATTGTGTTGGACTAGGTCCGAAGGAGCTGTTTCGTCATCAGAAGGCATAGACTTATTTAAACTAGCTTTTTAAGATTTGGTGTAGTTCATAACGACCAATTGAATTTACCGACAGTAGAAATAATCGATTGATGACGTTATAGAACCTATTACATTATCATAAAGATATAAAAAAAAATCAATTTATTAAGAATTTGTTGGTTGTTTTTCGGCTCTAGAGGAATTTCTGGTGCGAGACACCAAGACGAAAGCCCGACTGGGATCAATCGCTGTCCTGGCTGAGGACATGACAGTTGAAAAACCTTGAAATGCTAGTTTTTTAAAAAACTTTGTTGAACAAGTTCCGAAGGAGCTGGAGGAGTGGTAAAAGTACTACTGGTGCATTCTTGAAAAATGAAAACCATTTTGTGGGACGCATTTTATAAGATGGAAGTGGTTTTTTGTATCTCAGTAACGAATTCTACTAGAAAGTTGAAACTTGTTACGTATATATATATTGATGTACTACAGAAATAATTTTAGCGAAAAAAAAAAAGATTTCCATTTGCGCACAAACGTAGATTAAAAATAATGTCCGTAACTAGGGTTTTTCCACGAATTTCGTCGTATCTTTTGGGTTTGCCAAGATAACGAATTTATGTCCCTTGTAACCAATCGCATAACAGTTGCACCCAGATTGTTTTCAGATTTTTAATTAATCTTAGCTCATATCTAAAAAAAAAATAATTAAACAATTGTATTTTTGCAAAATACAAAAAAATTTAGACAACCGGCGTTGATGAAAAAATGTGTAGACGTATTTCAATTCAACGTGAAAATCTATGATAGGAAAGTTTATCCATATCTCCGGCGATTTTTGTTTTTGACAAGAGTTCGTCCAGTTCATATTTTCAGCCCATCTAAGATGCTTACAAAATTATTATTATAAATATTGGAGCAGTAGACCAAACACCACGCAGCCGTATCTTAAAGATATCCAACATTGTTAATAGTCCATCAAAACTTTTTCTCGTGCTGATAGGCAATCTCTCAATAATGCTTTTTAGTTGATATTTTCAGAAGACAATTTCTTTCTAATCTTTGATTTATTAAGCTACTTCGTATTTCGATACAACTCCTTACAATAAGATTTTCTCCAATTCCTTAACACTAAACTTCTCGCTCGAAGCTTTAATAGTAGTCTATTAGTGAACCAAAGCCTCTCTAATCCACTATACCTATTTAGTTATTGGACAGGTACTTACAATAGTCAGGATGTTACACTGCTCCATTGGGCAAGTAATCTTACAGTGGTCATTTAATTGCCGCTTAGCTAATTGATGGATCTGTGGTGTCTTCAGCAGCGGTATACTTACTCATGGTCTGGAATATGTTGCTTGCGGTAGATGCCTTTAGCTACAAAGCTATACCGAAATACTCGTATATAAACGGAACGATGGAGCCTTTTTCACTTGGTAAGGCACGTCTAACAAATTAATTTTATTACCTTTTACCAGATACATCGTCGTAGCAGCCGTTATAAATACGAATTCCAATCTAGACAGCTATTGCTTTTACATTGTACAAATTTTACATTTTTTCATAATAAATTGTTTTAAATTGTTGTTTAAATTGTTTTAAACTTAAATTTAAAAAATGGTGTAGAAAATACAATATTAATAAAAATATGTTTAAAAATATTTCTGTTATATAATTTCGTTACTGTACGTAGATGCGTGTGTCAAATACATACCTCCGAGACAGCCTATGCTGAAAAGTTGAATTGTTTTTGTTATATATATCTACATGCAGCTCAAAATAAATTTTTGGTAAGATAGAGAAAATCTTAAAATATAAATTGTAGAGAAATCTGAAATATATATATTAATTGCTCTCTCTCTGATGAAGGGACAAATTTCTCATTAGATCGGCCATGGGGGTCTGTACAGTAGGCCAGTAGGCTAATTTCAATTTTCTCTGTCCATTTATTGAGCAATTATATGTTTATCTGTTATTTGTACGTTTTTCTATCAAGGGGCAATATCAAGCAGAATTCGTTCTCTGACCGAAAAGGTTGATTCTGATACGTTCAGTCAATCGTAAATACCCTTCATACTTTTAATAGCTTCCAGGAAAGCTGGTCTATTCTTTTGTTGTCAGAAAAGTCACTGGACACCAGATTTGCAGAGTATTGTATCTATCTACTGTGTTCTGAGCTATGAGCACTTCAGTATTCATTTCAGTTACTCGAACCATCCGTGCATCAGTTATTACAATTTGAGATCATTTCGCCTTGTCTTTAGTGGAAGTAGCACAACATTGTAAGGTAGGTACTGAAGAGTTCTATAACTTGGTCTAGAAGTATTAAAAATTAATTAAGTTCTAAAAATCGCAACAATGAATACCGACAAACAAATATTTGCTTTCTGTTCTTAATGCTACTATAAAGAAACTCATTTTAATTTTATTTTTATCAATACTTTTCCGAAATAAGTATTAAAACTCATCGAAAATAAGTACTTACAAGCTAGATCCATAGCACCTCCATATTTCAGTACTGACATATCATGTAAAAAGTAGTACTGATTATTTAAGAATTCAGTACTGTTACCGGACTGAATGAGTCTTGGATTTCGTGATATTCGTCATGTTTTGGTGGTGGCTATTTTATTATTCTAGAACTATGGTCCAGACAAAGGTCTTAAAAATATTTCAATGTACGAAATAATGAGTTTTAGATTAGGTACAATATAAATATAAATCTCGAGCTTCCTAATTTTAATGTCATCGCATACTTTTGATTTCGAAGAAATTTCACAACAGGGTTAAGGCAAAATATTTATCTTTTTTGATTTAAACATCTTTATTTAAAGATTCTTATAAAAACTGCTGTTTGTTTTAAAATAAGAAAAACAATAATAAACGTTAACTAGTACAATTAAAAGTTTGCGAATTCTTAAAATTAACACTATTATGAATTGAAATTGAAGTCTAATTTCTAGTTAAATATTCGTTGCTGTTGGGTTCAGTTCTGTATATACCTGATTTTGAATCCTGAAGCTCCAAAGTTTGATCATTAGATTCGAACAGTAGACATTTATTTAGTTGTTCACAACTTTGACAAATCTGAAAAGCAATTGCAAAAAAAAAAAAACTTTTTCATTTCATAATAATTGTAAATAAATTTCAGTACTGTATAGGGATTGTAATATTCTTTCTATAAAGTTCTGAATTCCTGTACAGAAGAAGTACCGACATTTGCTGTTAAATCACTTTCTGATAACATAATTCAGTCAGTAAGCAAAATGTTTGGCTCGAGTTCTGCATGTCTCAGTACTGGAAAGTTCCGATCGAATGCCGCTGGAGTATCAATATATCCTATGCTGTCGAGAGGACTTCATGGTTCATATTGTACTCTAGAGAATACTGCTATCAGCTGTGAACCATATATCCAAATTGGCACTGGTCAACTGCTGGCGGGACTTTGCTTTATTTAAGTTAGGTTTCCTCTAAAAAAAATAGAATATCGATATAGGTACTATAATGACTCATATGATTAGCTTTATAAATGTCTGTCATGGTGCTTCAGCTCACATTTTCTTACCTAATGTTTATATATACCAATTTTTGCCGTGAAACAAATACATTTTTGTTACTGCCTTTGTCTAGATTTATGACAACTGAGGAACTCAACGATAGAGTAGTATTGAACATTTCATATTGGAAAAGAAAATTAAATTTAAAGTAACTAGTGCTTAAGTATAACTGTGTATATTTATATGCCTTTTATTAAAATATAATAATAATAATAATAAATTTAAAGTTTTTTGCTCAAAATATGGCAAATAATTTTTAATTCATTATTTCATTGTTGCTTCACTTATCTGTAAATCTCTAGCTATCCAACTTCACCGATAATAAATCAAATCATAATTACTTCTACACTACATAATTACCCAAATTACACAAAAAAAAGAAAAACTTGGGAAATTTTTGAAATTAAACGTCCATAAAGAAATTGCCAAGTTAATTTCGCGAATATTTAAAAACGCGAAACTTGACGAAACTTCGAAATTCTAATGATGATTTATTGCGGTAAACGATAGGTTAATTGGATTTCCAATAATATGACGAGGACGACTTACTAGAACCGAGAAAAGATGAACCTTAGAAAAGTTAATTACGAAAATGTTCATTTAATGGATTTCGGGTTTCTGTGTCTCTCTTTTAATAGACAGAGGATATCTTTGGCTGTATGAAGAGCTCATCAATTATTTTGCAAGTCTAATTTTTCGACGGCTAATCATGAATAAACACTTTCTATTCTAATTATTATTAAATTTAAACAGAGATGTTTTTCTGTACATAGGAATCTACAGAACATTTCTTACTTTTCACACCTTTAAATTTAGCCTAAATTTAATCTATTGATTTGTTTAAAAAAAATTATTTTTACCTTTCACAAGCCCTGCAGTCTTGGGGTCGGGAAATGTATTCAATCGAATAGAAAGAACGTCATTACAAAGATTTCGAATAAATATCGAACTTAAGTGATTATATTCAATAAAACCTCTTGAACGCAAAAAATAGGGAAACGAACAATTGCAAAGTACAGAACCCACTAACTTTACTCACATTAAGAATAAAGAACCTTTGGGAATGCCGGACAACCCTTGTTACGAATCAGTTGCAACAGTTAAATTCAAAATTTCAGTTTTGCATATTTCAACTCGTGCGATGCGTCACATGTATGCTCAAATTTTCCTAGAAGGTTTGTATGTAAGTTACCCAATACCTCAGCTAAATAGTTGGGTAACTTGAAAAAATTTAAGTTAATTAATCCATCCAGACAAGACCTAATTAGTTCACTAGCGCCACTTCGATGTCACAATCCGATTGTTAGAGACTGTTATGACTACATGAGATTGTATTCCATCCACCCCAATTTTTAATACTCTACACACTAAGTTCTACAGTGTGTGAGGTTCTTTGATATGAAAATCAGAATCTCTAAATTCCAGCCCTCAAAATCGTTTAGAATGCCCCGCTCATGTACGCCACTGCAAATGATAATGCCGCTTTATAAGTTTCAAATTTCCAGCACAAGCTGCTCCAGAGATCTAAGACACAAATTTTGTTTGTCACAAAATATAGCTAATGTTTAATTCTTTACAAATATAAAACTTATTTCCAATTAAGTTTACAAAATTTCAGAGTAAAATTTAAAACTTGATATTTCAAAACATCTTTCCTTTCTTAATGACGTTAAACTTTCGGGGAAAACCCAAATTTATTTCTTAGTCAGTTTCCATGTTCGTTTAATTGCCATCATTTGTGGTAGCAAATTTTATAGTTTTTTGGAAATACGATTATATTACGTAGGTAGCTACTTCATTCATCTTTCTAATTTGCTCCTCATTCAATCGTAATGATTCCTACTTTTCTTCTCTGTCCGGTAATAAAATACTTTTTATGTGTACGTAATCAAACTCCTTGGACCAATTTATTTACGACAATTTATTTTTACAAAAATTTCCATTCAGGCATTTTAACATTGTTTTGATTCAATCTAACTATAAACTTTTTTTACGATTGTTGCAAATGGGCCTCGACAAACTTTTCTCGTTAAAAATTTTTGTAATAGCATTATTAGAAATACTTCCGCGCAGCTTGAGCCCCGGCGTTAATGTTTCGTTCACCTCAGGTCTAATTTAAACAATTAACTTTTTTTTTGTTTATACGATAAAAATATTTCGTAGAAATTTTACTTTTTAAAAATTATTTCTGCTGAAAATTAATGGATTTCGTTAATAAAAAAAAAATTAATTTCTACCGGTCACGTCTCGAAAATAAATTCCAAAATCGACCGAATTCGAAATTCAAAATTCGATCTAAAAATAAATGACATACTATAAAACTTTGGACCTAATCTTTTACAAGTTGTCCGGACTTAATGCACTTTACCGTATGAGATTCGACTCGAGAATTTGTAAGACCTTGTTATTAACAATAGTCGATAAAATTTTGCGCGATAATTTTGGATTTGTGCCAAATTTCTAAAACCGTTTCGTGAAAATATTGCAGTGAAAATTGGCGCTGGAAATTATTTTAGTGTCTACGAATTTTCATTGGAAAACGAATATATGAGAGAAAATCAAAATTTGATGGGCAGTCGATTGATTTAAATTTTAAGATAGCATCGAATGAAGATTGAAGTTTGAACGAATGAAAAATCTCATTGCGATATTTTCGATATGGCCTTTCAAGCTAAGATGTAAACATGTCTGATTTAACTGTTACATTATTTGAAATGGGTAGGATCTGAAAGAATTGCATCGTAGAGTGAACATGCAGTTGTTTAAAGTATTACGAAAATAATAGACGGGAAAATGCTGTGTCTTTCATGGAAATTATGTTGAATTGGTTGGCAGGTCAGTCTACTATGAAAAAAGTTGTTAGCATTATTTAGTCATTTAGAAATCTTTAACATACTATGACTAACAAAAAAAATTTGATAGGAACAAAAAATTTAAATAATATTTTTTTCCACTAATTCTTCAAGTATAAAAATTTTCAAAAGAATCGGCGATGATAAGGTCACATCTTTGGCGATTCTTGAAGGAATGACCCTATTGTTGTCTACATTAATGGGACTACGACAAAATTTCAAAATATTTAAAAATCTGGACTGGTAAGATTAAGAAATCTGCATGCAGTTGGGTTACCATAGAGACTAGTAATTTTTTAAAGAAATGTTTGGTTGTTTTTCAACGTCAACCATCTAAGACTTCCTAAAAAATCCAACTTTCCTGTGCCATGAAAAATGCTAATCTTGTTCAGATGAAATTCCTTATTTAATTTAAAAATATGCCAAAGCTTCGTCCAGCCTAACTTTATTATTTTTTGGGTAGAAGTCTAGAACTCGTTTAATGCCAAGAAGCGGTGTAGAGCACTATGCTACTGACAACCTTAAAACATGACTTTCCAAATAGCGTCCTGGTCATTCTTTAGTTTTTCAGTTGCATAGTAAACTCCACTACATACATCGATTTTTTCCATGACTATATTTGAAGCTTGTAGAAGTAAAAGTGAATTCGAAATAGACCTAAGAAATATGTCGGAATTCGTGAATATGCACACAACGACTTTACAGCCCCGTGAGGGTTGGATATCGTAAAATTTGAAAGAACGTCGTTCCCAATCGTTTATATAAACAGCTCGTAGAAGTAAAATTGCTTTGATAGCACGTCATGTCTAAAAGTTCTAATGAAATTCATGAAAATGTGGAAAAAAAACTTTTCAGGAGTAGTTTTACTTTATTATTTTAAGGCCTCATATCAACCTGAAAATCGATTTTTTTTTACAAATTTTCATGTTTTATACTTTAAAAAATTTTAAAAAAATTTTGAATTTAGAAAATTCCACTCCATTACAAAGTTATAGCACTAAATGTGACCATACATCGGTTTAAGTCGGCTTCCTGGCTATTTGCCACGCCACTCTCAACAGCAGGGCTTAGCATATATTTTTTCACAAAAGCCGAGTAACATAGAAAACAAGGTCGTTCAGAGAACCATCTGTGAAAAACCCGAAGATAATAGAGGAAGAAAGCGTACAGTACGAAGCTAAAATAGGAGACTAGTCGTAAGTTAACGTTTTACCTATCAAAAACTTTAAACGCATTTTTCTCGAAACTTGTTTTTAGACATGGTCGGCACGAAAACTTCGTCAGTTTTCAATGTTTTTAAACTTTTTTTTTTTAAATTTTGATAACTGTTTTCTCTATAGTCCATCGAGAGCTTTATTTAATTTTTTGTTTGGAATTTTTTTTTATAAATTATTAAACGAAAATTTTTCATAAAAATTGATTGATTACTAAAGTTTGAAATACTGTAACTTATTTATTTTTTAAAAAAAAAAAAAATTCCCTCCGATAGACTATAACTACTACATTCTTTTACAAGATTCTTTTTCATTTATGCAAATTGAATTATTTTTAGTGAAGTTATGATGCCGACCAGCAGGCGCCATGGTTTTCATAAGTAGTCCATTTATACCAGGAATAAACAATGTTAATTTTAAAAAACAACAAAAACTTTTTTTTCTTTCTATAGTTGAATATAAGAAATGTGAACTCAACAATTAAATTTTTTTGTCACCATAAAACCTTCATAATAAATTTTCAAATTTACTCAATTTCCATGGCGTTCAGAGTTATATGAGCCCTTAAGACAAACACAAAGTTTCAACCTTCTGACATCCATTCTTCATGAGATAGGGATTGTGGAATGTTTTAATCCAGCTTTTAAGTGTTTTGAACTCATTGTTTTTTCTCCACTGCCATATCCCTTGACCCTTATCGCCCATTTTTTTGTAAATTCACTATTATATTAGTTCTGCATAAGTTCCAACTTCCAAGTTTCAGCCGACTAGCATAAGTCGATCCTGAGAGTTAGAAACAAAAATTGTTCGTCTTAAACGCTCTCCACTCCGCTCCTATCCACCATAAAAATTTCAACTTAATATATCAACTGGCATGTGAGCTACGTGCCTTCAAACGATTTTAGGTACGGCGTATGCCGTCTACGGCGAACAGACGGACATTTTTATTGTTGCTTTCTTAGTGTTTACCGGTACTAAGTCGTGAAAACACAAAATTTCAGGGTATCCAAAATTTCAATAGACCTAAGAAATATATCGGAATTCGTGAATATGCACACAACCATTTACATCCCCTGAGGGTTTGGATATCGTAAAATTTCTAAGATTTTTTTTCAAATTTCAGGTCGATCACAATACTTTATTTAAAAAAAAAATCCATACCGGGTAAAATTGAAGAGAATGGTTTCGCCAAACTTCGCGACTTTATATCTAAAATTAATTTTCTTCCAGGTGATTACAGCATCAAACTGAAAACTAATGAAGGAACCGGACGACAAAACACTTTCAGCTAACATTTGATGACAATAAAAACATCGTTTTGTTAATAAATTAAAAATAAAACCAAAAAAAGACCCACACATTTAAAAACCCAAGGAAATTGAGTCTTCCATACAGATTGCGTAAGATCATAAAAAACTCAAAAAAATTGCACAAAAATGGAGAAGGAAAGCAAAATTTTAGTAGATAACCCCATTGTCAAAAAGAAACCACCAAAATTAAAAGCTATTGATCGTTCCATATCCATAGCCATAGACAACTACAACCCAGCACCAACCATGATAATAGATGATTCACTAATCCTAGAAGAACCACCTCCGCCACCACCACAATTGCTTGCTAACCCCGATATTTATTTTGTTAGTAGCGGTAGAACTAGTCCAATTTCCACCTATGACGACTGTCCCCACTACATAAAGAAAAGTAATTTTAGACGATCCGATACCCTCGATGTTCATAGTCCATCGAATTTTCAGATGAGGAAGACGCACTCGTTTCACTCGAACGAACCATCGGTCGAGGAGTTCTTATTGTCGCGAAGGACGAGCAGCGTGCGCGGATCGTATCTATTTCCGCCGGTTGTCGTTAAAGAAGGTCCCGAAATCCGGCCAACTACGGATCGTTCGCCCGATCCGAATCGACGTAGCTGCCGAATGCATCGATCGTTCAAAGAGGCGAAACGGCCAATCTCCAAAACCGAGGTGACTATCGAGGGGATCAAGTATCCGTCGCTTAACGACGACGACCTTCAGCGTCCCGACGTTAAATTGCCACCCTTTTCGCCGACGAATCTCTCCTTGGAGAATGAAATTGTCCGATCGCGCAGCAATAGTCGCACAAAAATGGAGGACGAAGCAATCTTCGAGGTCGTCACCAGCCAACCGAACAGCAGTCGTAAGCATCATCACAAGCATAGCTCGCACAGTCTCGAAGGACAACAGCAATACAACTTTAAGCGCGGATCGAAACACACGCATAGTCTTTACTTATCACCGAATTCGTTCGAAGAACTGAAAATCCATCGCTCATTACAGGGTACCAAGAAGTCACACAGCGCCAGTGTGCGAGTTCGGCCTTACAAGGAGAGTCTGAGCGCAACGAAGAAATCCAAGAGCTTTATAGTAGATACATATCCTGAATTCGAATTATCGCCGCATCGGCGCGACAGTCGAATTCTAGCGTCCGACGATATCAAGCGTAGTCCGCGACCGTCAACGACCCGCCTAATGGACGAACATCGAACGTCCTTCGATCGCAAATCATCGCACAGCTACGATATGAACGATGTCGATTTTGCCGAAGTCTTTCGACCGTTTCGTCAGAGTCGAAGAAAAAGTTCAGTTGCGGGATCGGTTAAGAAGCTGAAAAAGAAATCGATCAGCGAGGATACCGACGAGGACGAAGAGTCGGATCGGAAACGAAAACGAATCGTTTGTATTATAATGACAGTGTTCCTGTGCCTAGTATGTGCCAGTGTGTTTGTTGTTGTCATCACACTGACTCACTCCAGCGTAGCCCAAGTCCAGAATCAGACGCGGAAAGTCTACACCTTCTCCAGGGATTCGCCGATTCACTATAACGGTATAACAATGTTTTCATAAAAAAAAATTTGTAGTATTGTCCTGTTTTTTTTTCCTCTGAATTTCAGCAATTCTTTAGTTAACCTTTATTCGTGCTAACCTCAAGGCTACGCAATATACTCACACTAGAAAAAATTTAAAGCAATCCATTCATCACTGACCGGTAATGAAGTATTCATAAGTAATTCATACCTCCATTCATCACTGACCGGTAATGAAACATTCATACGTAATTCATACTTCCATTCATCGCTGACCGGTAATAAAAATTGCATAAGTAATTCATACTTCCATTCACCGCTGACCGGTAATGAAACATTCATAACTAATTCATACTTCCATTCATCACTGACCGGTAATGAAACATTCATAAGTAATTCATACTTCCATTCATCGCTGACCGGTAATGAAACATTCATAAGTAATTCATACTTCCATTTATCGCTGACCGATAATGAAACATTCATAAGTAATTCATACTTCCATTTATCGTTGAGCGGTAATGAAATATTCATTTGTAATTACCATGTACCATTCACATTTTGAGCATGTGGTAGTAGTTCACACGTATTCACAGATATAGGTATAATGGAAGTTTGTCCTAAGTGGTAATCTATTTTCACTTAAAGGTTTCGAAACCGCTCATGAATGCCTCAGATGTGAATCATCGATATTTGGTTTGTAGGGTACTGCAACTACGAAAAATTAAACATGATGCCCGAAAGGCAACTGAAAAATTCATGTAAATAAACCATGCGTCGAGTGAGAATTGAACCCATGACATCGCAGAAGCTATGGTTTTCAGAGCGTTTACACTATCCGTAGGTGAGATCTAGTGAACCATCTAAGACATCCCATTGATCTTCCAGAATGATCGAACGATACCATAGCCGAGGCTTAGAGAAGCGTAGCGAGGACCTCGTCGCGGTGCTAGATCTTAAACTATCCCAGGTAGATACCGGGCTTGAGTTATCATCGACAAACCAAACTGTTGAAAATGTTAAAAATGTGTAAAAATGTGAAAAAAAAACGCATTTCCACTTATCATGGAGGAGTAGGTATTGTTTCTGGTCTGGGGTGACCTGATCGCACCTTTCTACATCTTAGTGATGAAAACGGTTCCGAAGTACGGGGAGAATAGGTTATTTTGCCTATCTGCGGTACCATACCAACGTAACCTACCCACCATATGTATACACTTGACAAGACATACTTGCCATATTAAAGTACGGGCGATGGGAATGTAATTTAACGAAGGATATACATTAGGATATGACAGTTAAACATTTCACGAATAGTTGTGTTGTGTTGTGTTGTTTTCGGTGTGGGGAAGATACACTGTAAGGTAGCGAATCTTGAGCATTCAGGCCACCATGGCCCATTATACTCGAATCCCCAGTTCACGAATAGTACTGGTATATACAAAACTGTCGACGAGTAATACATTGGTAACATGGTTGGTATTTGTACCATGAGTACATACCTACCTTTAGGTATAGCTTTTTGATAGGTGGCTTTTAGGCAATTGGATATTATTTTTCGACCACAACCAGCTCTCTTTCTTGGCGTCTAATAGATGCTAGTAGTTTGTGCGCGAATAATTGTATATCGGTAACTAAGCTTGATGAACTCTTAAGGTGAAGCCGTGTGGACGTCTCCAGAGTAACACTAATCAGCACGGCTCGCTGGCCAATCGGTGACCACACGCCCAGACACCCCGTCTGGCCGTGTGGACATCTCCAGAGTCACAGTAGTCAGCACGGGTCACTGGCAATCGGTGACCACGCGGCCAGACACCCCGTCTGGACATCTCCAGAGTCACAGTAGTCAGCACGGGTCACTGGCCAATCGGTAACCACTCCGTCTGGCCGCGTGGTCACCGATCAGCCAGTGACCCGTGCTGACTACCGTGACTCTAGAGACGTCCACAGGGCTTCTGCTCAAGAGTTCATCATGCTTATTCACTTAACGCCAATTGCCGCAGTTGTGGGGATTCAAATAAGAGGAAAACTGTTATCCACATTCTTTGCGAGTGTCCAGACCCAGGTTCCTCGTGATTGATTGGTGAGGAAGGCTTGCGACACTGTGGCCTTAAGTAAAACAGGGTTCTTCAGTAACGTATTTTGGTGGCGTATGACACATGTACCCCAGCGGAAGCATTGGGAGTGTTAAAGTTTCCTGATACCGATGAACTGTGGGATCCAGGACTACTGACAGGTTAGTCAACGGCGCACATATTTCACCTGCATATTCTCTACATATTTTTCTTCACTTCATTTAAAAGAAGGCAAAGTTGATACTTTGGATATATGTAAGTTGTGGACAGTAATAGCCTCCTTTATCCACGGTGAGCGTGAGCGAAAAAAATTTTCCATTCGTAAAAAAACAATTATAACAATCCTTCTTGAAGTCAATTATGCATGTGATTTAACGATTCCTACTTGAGTTTGAGTTCATTTCTGATTTCAACATCTTCCACCCGAGAATAGTTTCTATTGAAATCAAACGGATGTACCACATCTACCAGCCCGGAAGACAAAATTGAATAATTTTTCAATTCAACATGGTACCATAGCTTCCTCATAAAAAAAGGAGATTTATTTCTCATAATACTATCCTACGTCCTGACTACAGTAAATTTTCTAGTTTAAAAAACTGACCCAAAAAGAGCACATCATTTTTTCCATTTTCACCGCTCTTCAACGAACACAGCCCTACCTCCGAATCCTTTATATCTGCGAATTTCTTCCAAGCACATAATCTCAAAAATATCAGGAAAAATACTCCACGAAGACAAATCCTTTACACGACAGAATTTCCTTGTCATACAGTTCCTAACTCCTAATATTGAATGTTTTATTCACGTCTCACGTTTGAATATTCGTCCTTTCTCCATGCCCGTAAACGCTAACAATGGCGCTTTCTTGTCTAATATTTTCGTTATGAGTTAACAGTAGCACTCAAGCACTTTGCACTTTGCTCCGTGATATAATTTTTTTTTTTTTCGTCCTTATAGAAAAGATTTTACCGCATTAATTCATATCCTTACGTACTGATGTACATATCTTCGCTTATGGTTTTATTTCGGGCTACATAAATGTACTGTAGGTGCGAAACGTGATCCTTCGTATCCAGTAGAAACCAACAAATTTTTCTCAGATGCACATAAAGGACGATTGTTGTTTGTATGTCAATTAGGTTTGGCATATTGCTGATGTCTAGATGTACGTTAGGATACAACAGAGCTATTCAGGAAACACCGAAATTTTCATCAAAGATGAATGAAATGATTTCATGCAAAATGAAATATCTGTGCGAAATGTACAGGACGCGAAAGTCACTGGCAGAAAATTATGCGAGACCTTATTATTAATGTAGCTGTGATTCCAACCAAATTGTTTTCTTAAATGTCCATATGAATTTTGCATAGTCTCCTTCAGGACATAGCCATAAATGCGTGTCCTCCACATAGGAATCCCTGGCATGGCTATTATATTTTGTGTATACCACAAGTGTCAAGTTCATGTCATGAAGAACAGACATTTTTACAATTCCTTAATTGCTGTCCCTAAAAGTAAGACTTCGGGAGAGGAGAATAATACCGAAATTTTTAGGTGTTTCTTTATACAATGCAGTCTGCTGATCGTAACATTAATCTCATACATCATTCGATCTGGAGAATATAAAGTTCTTGATGGAAATATATTAAGCCCATTTTCAACCCCCAATGACGGAATTTGGAAAAATAATTGAATTTAGGTGTTTATTTAGGCGTTTATTTAAGATACCTTTTTGAGAAAAAATGCCTAACCTCTCTTTACGTCTTGTAGACAAAAAAAAACATTCCAATATCTCATTGGACATAAAAAAATATTGATGAATTACAAAAAACATTTTGAATTCACATTGCGGGCTAAAAATCAAAAAAAAAAATCGAATTTTTTAGGCGTTTGTAATAAATAAAATCTTTGAACCAGTTAAATATTAGGTTATCTTTTGCCTATTTTCATTGCCAAGGGTTGGATATTGAAAAATCCTCGAAATGTTTTTTAGGCGTTTGTATAAATATCATATAGATGAAAAAACTATCTCATCAAATCAAAGAGATATTAAGAAATTTGTAATAAAATTTTTAACTACTCACTCCACTCAATCTTCACTGTTTTTGGATGAAATGTCGAAAAATACCGGAAAAAAAACTTTTTGGGCGTTTATAGTAGGCATCTAGCCTAAAATGTGTATAAGCAGCGCATGATTTGTACCTTATTTACTCCTGACAGGTAATGAAGAATTTGTGAAAATATATTAAACTCATTTTCGACCCCATGGGGGTTTAACAACAAAAAATGTTGGAATTGAATTTTGGGCAATTTTATATGTGCCTTCATGCTAAAACTGCGGTTATAGGATCGAATGCACTTAGCTTGCAAGCGCATGGTTTAAATAAAAAAAATTATGTTTGAATCACTAAGGGCCGGTTTCACAGTCGAAGCTTAAATCAAAAATTTGGTTTAACTTAGGATCTTACAAACAAATTCCTAAGTTTAAATCAAATTTTTGGTTTAAACCTCGACTGTGAAACCTGCCCTTAGAGTGCCTTAGAAGAACACTGCTAGTGTCCTAAGCAATACCGTAGTGTCCTAAGCAGTGGCACATTGCTCTAAGGGAACATGAAGGCACTGAAAAAAGGAAAAGGAACCCTCAGAAGCTAAAATCAATTGGATATCTCATTGCCTTAAGAAATTTGCAAATTCAGAAAAGATTTACACCCTAGTGGTAGAATTCGAAAAAGACTACTCTATCAATAGCGTCTTGAATATACGGTATAACTTGCAGAAGTGACCACCTTCATATGTTGACCACTTGCCTAAAGTGGCAATTTTTTTACAGTCCGGATGTAAATTACCGATTTTCCATACACTTTTTGTTTTGTATTGTGACCATTTCCATATTGTGACCATTGACCACTTTTTAGCCAATATTTACGTATCCCATACGTGTGGAGTACATCCTATAATGTGACCAACAAATTTTGGTCATATACTAATTAAGACACAAATGTTGGAAAATGTAAAATTAGGCTGAAAAAAATGAAGCACGAAGCCTATTGTTGAGATTGTGTTCTGAATAAATGCGTAAAAAGATACACCTTTTATATTGGTAATGTTGATTTAAATTACGTACATTATGCTGTACTAAATTATTTTTATAATCTGACCACTCGTTTAAAGTGACCACTTTTGCACTTTCCCTTGGGTGGTCACTATATAGAGGTTCTACTGTACTTTTAAAATTCTATGCTTCTAGGTGCGTAGTTTGTCTTGGGTGTTACTTGAAAGAGACGGACAATTAATTTAATATAATTTATTAAAAACTGAAATTTTAAGAAAATCAACGACATTTATGGACAAATTTAGGGAATTTCGGCTTGCACATTTCATTTCACTACTGTGACCGATCATTTGCAGTTCGCGATTCATCGCGAACTAGTTCGTTCTTTCAGTTCACTAGTTTACGGGAGTTCAGTCGAAGATCGTGAAGGAAAGTGTGGAGACCAGTTGCGGCTCTCGGACCGTCGCGAACTAGTTTGTTGGTTTAGTTCCGTAGTTCGCCAGAGTCCAGTGAAAGATGGTGTAGGTAAATGTGATGACCTAAAAAAAAATACCGTCGTCTAATACAACCTAATGACCTCAAATGAAAAAGGTCCTCAGCAATACATGAAGGAGCGGCTCTCACTGCCAATTACTTCCTTCATTTCAGATTCAATGTGTTAGGGCATCACATTAAGTCTGAAATAAAGGAATGGTACAAAAAAATCCTCAGTGTGCAAGTATGAATACAAACGAACTACGACTGGGACTCACTGTGAACTATTTCCTTCATTTCACATGGAACTATACTCCGATGCATGAATACAAAGGAACTAGGAGCGGAGCTTACTGCGAACTAGTTCGTTCATTTCACTTATGAGAACGCTCTTCCGAACTAGTTCGTTCGCGAACTGCACAAGCCTAGAAGGTACCCCAATGAGTGTAGCACTATTGATCATAAATGCAAAATTTTAGCTGGGCGAAAGGACAGACTTTTTTCACATTTTCCATTATTACTTCGGCGTCAGAGGAGTCTCTGGTGTGAACACCACTTGCGATAACAATTAACATCCTAGTGAACAACCAAATTGGTTTAAATATGAGATGAACTTCAGTAATCATAAAGTACTATGATAACCTTAGCTTGTTATAATTCGCAGTAATGAAGTTCGATTCATGAACTTACATTGGAAACTTGGTAATACCACCAGCTTTACATGTCATAAAGATACTTTTCTGACGACAATAAGGAACCAAAACGGTAAAGGTATTTTAAGTGTTCAATGCAAACTCCAAACACGGTATTTAAACGTACTGAAACTAGATTGCAGTTTCCATATTTCCAAATCGCGTGGTTCCATTTTTTTTCCTCAAATTGAATGCGTTT
Source organism: Beris chalybata (assembly GCA_949128065.1). Taxonomy (NCBI): domain Eukaryota; kingdom Metazoa; phylum Arthropoda; class Insecta; order Diptera; family Stratiomyidae; genus Beris; species Beris chalybata. The sequence continues at coordinate 8,162,336 of OX421895.1, read as the reverse complement.
TGAGCTATTAAAAGCAATACAGTTATAAATGAATGTTACTAAAATTGTAGTGATATCGCATGTGTATTGATTGCACTGTAAGTGAATGTTCCGGTGAAGTCAGAGTTCTATTTAAACCTTAAATATATCATTTTGAAATGCTACCTTTTAACTAACTTTACTAACTACATAGTGAGGTATATGCGATCCTTAAGGCAGTAGAGTGAATTATAGAGAGAAGATGGAGAGGCAGGATGATCTGCATTTGCAGCGACAGTCAGGCCGCTCTACAATCCTTAGATAATCCAATCGTCCTTTCGAAGATGGTACGTGAGTGTAAAGAACGGTTGGACTCTGTTGGCAGATTCTGTGTTCTCACAGGTCATAACTCGTGTGGCCTACACATGGTCAGATTGAGAATCATTGACGACCCCATGTGCACTGCTTGCGACGAGCGCGACGATACGACGGGACATTTTCTTCTCGAGTGTCCTGCTTACTCTTTTGCAAGAATGTATGTATACGGCGTCGATGTTATGAGGATGGAGGAACTCCGTTCTAGCTCCCTACCTGAGCTTTGGAAATTCGTGAGAAAGACGAAAAAGTTCGGGTAGAGACTGGGGATTCGAGTATAATGGGCCATTGTGGCCTGAATGCTCATGACTCGCCCTTCAGTGTGTCTTCTCACACCAAACCACAACAACAAAAACTACTTGAAGTGAATTCAGCCGAACGCATCATCTACTAAGAATACCACTCCCTTGAAACGTTAAACTGAGGAAGAACTTGCTTCAATTTTATCATCATACTTGTGTCTTGAATAAGATCTTCAACATTTCTATGCTAAAATCACCGAACGCAATACTCATCTGGTGAGGAAGGTACTTAAGTCTGAAATCTTTCACAATTTCATATAAGTTTTCTTTACAAAAAAAGTCAACTCGACTGCGAACGACATATCGTCAGTTTTAAACTTCTCCAAACCACCCTCCTGACTTCTAATCCTTTAAATGTTCAAATTTCTTTATTATTATTTTTGAAGAAAAGATTTCTTTAAAACTGAAAAATGAACCAGGTCTCTCTCGTACATTATCAATTACTCGGTCAACCCAATTCAAGCAAGAATTTACTTTCGCCCTGTTAACTCCAGGAAAATGTAATATGACGGAGTACTTTACCTGCCGTAAGGGGGTAGGAAGGATATACACCTGTACAACAAGTATACCAACATTTATGTGGTTTGATGGTTGGGTAGTCACTGGCAGGACGAGGTAATAATGGGAACGGTGCTTAGTATAGTTGAATGCAACGTTTTAAAGGAATCACTTTCAAGAGTATGTTCAAATGCAGCAGCCGAGGGATTTAAAATGAAGAACCACTTGTAACCGTCAGTTTTTTCCAACAGGAAAAAAAAAACCTGAAAGCCTTTTCCTCTTAAGAAAGATAAACCCAAGACTCGAGAAGATTTTCCGAACGAATTACCATGTTTTCTTTGTCATGGTTAAATTTAAACAAGAAAGGCTGTTTTTTTTTAAATGTACCTACTTTAGACTTGCTAATCTTTCTTGGCAGTAGTACTCAAGTCTTCGGGAATGTTAATTTAGTCAAAGCTGGGGGCTTATGCAACTAGCTCTAGTTGCATAAGCCTGCCAGTAACTTCTACTCGATTTACAAATTAAATTAGAAAATATTTCCTTCTTTACTCAAATGTCACAGTGGTTTTAGTTTTTTTGTTTAAGAAGGGGGGCAGTGTTAGAACCACCGCATTCACTAGGCGCCATACGGGCCCATTTCGATCCTTTTAGAATCTCGTGGGATGTTCCATCCCCTCAAAAACACTCCAATTCCCTGCAGAACCTGACCAGTTTGCCAACTCCTAATCACCTTAAATCCTCGATGTTATCAAAGAAAAGACTACCCTCAGAAAAGACTACCCTCAGAAAAGACTACTCAGTCGCCTTCTAGCGATCCCTGGGTATTCACACAAGATGTGAGTAATGTCCTCCACAGCGTACAGATCATAGCAGAACCTGCACATGTCCGTTACATGTTAGCGTGCTTCCTCAGCCTACTGTGACTCGTCAGTGCTCCGACGAGCCGTCGCTCTGTTCCATGTTAATATATGGTATTCCTAGTTTTTTGACTATTCAGTTCGGGCCATAAGGCTCTAGAAATCCTGCAGCTTGCCTGCCCACATCTCCACCTAAATTTTCACTATAGACTCGATTTTTAAAAAACGCTGCACAAATGTAAAATTTTCTTTGATTAAAATCTTTTAACAGTTTAATTTCATATTTGTACCGAAATTCAACTTTCCAGTGAAAGCCGTTCATGATAAAAAAAAAAAAACTAGGTTATGTATATTAAAGACTTATTCATTTTTCGGGTGTTTGTTGCTAGCTTCTTTGGCTCGGGGATAAGGGACTTAGACTTCCAAGGACACATCAAATGTTCAGTAAATATAAAGTTCAAAATATTGTCATGTTCCCACCCTTTGAGCGAAAAAATTGTTTTCCAATCCTGTTTGAACAGATCGAATGGGTGTTTCTTAAAACACCAAAGGTAACCGTAAGAATAGCCATGGGTGTTGCGTGGAAAAGAACCCTAGGTGTACCATATACAGTATACAGTGTTTGATAAATTCCTATCATTGTACATCCATTAGGATTGTCCCAAAAACTACCACGGGTGTACAGTGTACACCTTTTACTAGGTACACCTATGGGATTTGTTGGGCCGGAGAAATGAATCGTAAACTATATCTTTGTGCAAAGGCAAAGTTTCAATTTCCTTTTGTAGGGTTCCTAAGATTTTAAAACTATATTATTGTAACCTGTTTGTCATCTCAAACTTTATTCTTTATAGAAAAAGAAGATGATAATGATCTTCTTCTTTTTCTATATCTTCGAAACCACTATTGCATGCAAACCCTGGAAATACGAACAACTTAATGACATCGAAAAAAACTAAAACCCTCTAAATAGAATACTGTAGAAAGCTCGACACATATCCCGCATGTTTTACACACACCAGAAAATATGGTGGAAATCTTTCGGGTCAACACATGCAGTGTATAAGAGCAGCAGGGCTTCTACACATGAACAGGTTTCTACTGCGAAAGCGAGACGGCGATTAGTTTTACTTGGAAGTGACGGAACGACTATCATTGATAAAAACAACAAATACAACAAATAGGAAATGAAATCAGAAAGAATTGCCTATTGTAAAAATAATTCAATACGAACATAATAAAGCGATTTGTTATTTAAATGATTTAAAAAAATGGTGTTCTTACATAGAACCCCGGAAAACCATTAACCCACAAAATTATTTTTCTAAATTGGTTAATGTTCGGCGCCCAACGTGGGCCCAATGCAACGAACCGTTTGGGTTTTACGTTTGAACAAAAATCTCTAAAACTACTGAAAAAAGCGAATGTATGCAAATATGTATGGATGTGAAACTTTGTCCTGATTTTACTAAATTCGAATTTAAAGTCATATTAATATAATCGAATATTTCTGGTTTCTTCTTCTCTCTTTTTTCAGTACGACAAGAAAACGAACGTCTAATGCAAGAGTCCATGAATCGAGTACGTTTCACTAAAAATTTAACCGAAGCTGCATCCTTCGCCGCTGTCGAAGAAATTCCATAACGAAGTTTCAATATCCGTAATGTGATCTCGGGAATTTGCTTCTATCATCTAATCTACATTCCGCACATGACGATGATAAGGATGCTGTTGATGGCAATTACAATCGATGCCATGTTCAGATATGTACGGAGTTGGAGAAGATTGTATCTACTGCACATCAGTGCCGCAATCTACGTAATTGGCAGAATACCTTATTTTCACGTATGCACCAGGTTGTAGTGGCAGGTGTTCCTCAGTGATATACGCCTCAAAAACTCTAAACGAGGCAATCTTTTTTACTGTTTTATTAATGGAAAAAAAAACATTGAAAAAAAAAATATATATATGTAATTATTGATAGCGATAGAACAGCTATCAATCTGTCTCGGTATTTGTGTAATAGCGTATTATATTAATATTATAATTCGGATAGGTTTTTAAATCGCACATTAGAACTTAATGCTAAAATTCAAAATTCAATCAAAACGCTGATATTCGTAGTGAACAACTTGTGGTGTTAAAAAATTTTAAAAACTCGGGGTCACTATTTTATTTTATTTCTTAGGTTCTTTTATCCATTAAATCGGTTCACTCCACACACTTCGTTAAATAATATAAACGATGCTCCTGCTGACCTAGTTCAAACCTTTATAGGAAGACTGACTAATGCCCGATTTCACAGTGGTAGCTTAAGCTCTGAGTAAAGCTTAAGCTTGGGTTTAGGGATTTATTCAATTTAACAGTAATGACTTAAGTCTTAAGCTAAGTCAAGAGCTAGCTAAGCTTAAGCCATCAATTTTGCGAGCTTAAGCTTCGTTTCTAAAAACGAGACGCTGTTTATAATAAATGAGACGCTGCTATGCGCTATGCTTAGTTTAGATAAGCCGCACGATACAAAAAACTGTTAAATCAGTCGTAACGAATCCCTAGTTTAAGCTACCTATTCTAGCTTAACTAAACCTTAACTTAAATCTGAAATCGAGCATTAAAGTATGAATAAAAAGAGTTCCACTTTTATGGAGTGGTATAGTCCTCTTCAAAAGCAGTAAATTTGTTGCAAATTCAAAATACTAAGCCATAAATTAAAATAACACTCAATAATCTGAGTGAAAATTGAAAAAATTGATTTAAAAAAATTGTCTATGCTTGAGGAATAAATAAAACTAACACTGCTGAAATTTACACTAAAGACATATTTTGAACTAGAGATGGTGAAAGCAGTTCCTTTCAGTGAAGTATGTCACTCTGAGTTGCTCATTTGAAGGAACGAGTTCACTGAACTAGTTTCGGAACTGTTTATTCGCTCGTTCCGTCAGTAGACGTACTGAGGACTCGTTTTTTTAGTACGTCTTTTGTCCCGTGTCCACTGGAGCTGCAGTTCACCAAAAGGAGTGAGTTACTTCACTCACTCACTTCAATGAAGTGAACGAGTCCTCAACGACCCATCTCTATTTTTCACCACTTAACTGCACAAAATGCTACTGGGGTCATTTTAATTTTAACGAATTCCGCCACATCATCTAGAATATTGCGCTGATACACAAGCGCAATATTCTATGCTCGACAATGTTAGATGGCAGGCTTCACAATTTGGTGTGATATACTATATGTGCATATATCGATCGACTGTTTTACGCAGGAATATTTTAAAGGGGTTTCTTTATAGAGAAGCAGCGCCGTAACATCTTTAGTCGCATTATGGCTTTAACCACAAAAGAAATTCAGCCAGCAATAAGGATTGTATGTATAATACAATATCTTAAATTACTAACAATTTAAAATCAATACTCTTCTTTACATTCAGATTTTAGAAGCCTTAAGGCTGGTTTACATGACGAATGCAAACATTTTTTACTGAGATCGTGGGGGAGAAGGAAAATTTTTAACGACAAACTGGTCAAGAGTGAAACGAACAGATATCATGTTCAGCAAAAAATATTGACGATATTTCTGTCAATTTTGTTTTTTGCATTTGTTGCTTTCTGTTGCATTCAAAATTCGATAAGCTCCTTCACAATCTCAGTAAAAAATGTTTGCATTCGTCATGTTAACCAGCCTTAAGGCACCACTGTTTTTATTCAAATTTAAAAGTAAAATTCACTTTGAGTTTAATGTGCGATTAAAAAATCTATCGTTAGTAGACCACTATTTTAAAATAAAAAATAATATTTCAAATCGGATTTTTTGTACAAAATGTTTATAATAGCTAAATAGTAAAAATATGTAAATTTTTATTTCATTTTTAACAAGCAACTTATTATTTACTTTTTTTAAGACTTAGACACGATATTAGACTTTCATATATCGTAAAATTAAATAAATGTACCAAAAACCAACTTTTTAAACACAAAAGATATTAAAAACAAACTTTGTTGGAAACACACTAAAAAAAAAAAATAAGTGTTTATATATTTATGTACATTAATAAGAGCTTGTTTTTAGCTAAACAAAAACTTTGTTAATTAATTAATTTTAAACAAAATTAAATTAAAAATGTTAAATCAAAATGCGAAACATAAATCAAACCGGTTTCTGTGCAAGATGAAAACAAAACATTAAAAATATATAAGAAAAGCTTTAAGCAGAAAAGCAGTTGTTGTGAAAATATTTAATTAAAAAAACACATTGTTAATTATAAGAGAAAAAAGCATTGCAAATGGTGAAGAAAACCCTACACAAGTAAAATGATTGAAAATGTAGGTAACAATTTTGTGTGCATTTTGTTATAAACAAAAATTTATTTGTTTTAGATAGTGGATAAACGCGCGTGAATTATATTCAACCTTTACTACGGCCAACAATTAAAAAATAAAAACATTTTACCGTTGTCACATTTTAAAATGCACAAAATATTAAGTAGTGAGCGTTAGGAGGAATGATGTACTTTTGTAACGACTGGAAGTCCTTTATTCCTTGGATGGGATTGCAAGAAGTTTTTTGTTGGTTTTTGTTGTTAGTAAACATTTCGTTAAACAGATTTTATTTTATTTTAAAACTTCAGCAGCCTGGGTGCTAAATTAACACTGAATTTATTTGCACAATTTTTAAATTCAATTTTTAGCATTTTCAGTAAAATCTTCCAATTTATTTTCAAACTGTATCCCCCTATTCCATTCGCCATGTCAGGGTATTAAGGGATCAAAAATAGTACCATTCCAAAATAAAACACAATTTGAATCCAAACTAGATAAATTCAAATCTGAAACCCGGAGAATTTATGAAATACGATTCAAATTTCAAATTTTGAATCACCGGTTGGATAAGGTTGCCTGATTGGGTTATTTCCCGCGATTTGGGCTATTTAAATATTCAATTCGCGAGTACAAATTTTAAAAAACTACTTTTAGCTCTACGGTGCTAGTTTAAAGGCACAAATGCTTTCTACAAATGACCCACTTTATTTCAAGTTATGGACACTCATAGAAATATAACATACAAGATACAAGAGATAATAGATCTATCAATATTGATGACTGTGTCGTTCCTTTTACAATTTATTGATTACACCTTTTTTTTAGTGGATTTCAGACACGTTTTATTGTGTTATTGCACTCTGGCAACCCATACAACTCACTTATCGTTGATATTAATATCGTAGAGAGCTCTACAAACTTCTCGCATGTTTTAGACACTTGTTGCATGTTCCAGATACTTCTCGTATGTATTTAGTTGATACGTCTTCCGCGTTCCACACAACCAATCGAGTGTGCTGGAAATTTCTCGACTCAACACATGCAGTATATAAACCGGGGATAGGTTTTTCTACTAGAGTAAATCGACGAGTTAAGCGAACGTGTATTTTTAATTTTATTTTCATATCGATAATAGCGATCAAATGGATACTGGTCTTTAGGTGGTGAAAGTCTCTGCTACCAAGAAAATAGGTTGGGCGACGGTTTAAAGAACTATCGCCGAAAAAAAGACAATTATGCCTAATCTTTGAAAGAGAACTCAGATTGGTTGGAAGTATAAATTACAGGATTAAACCAAAGATATTCCAGATTGACTTCATGGCAGAATATCCAGAATTTAAAAAAAAATAATCACCTGATACTATTAAAACGTTATGATAACTAACTTCTCTTTCAAATCCCTTGAGCTATCTCCACATGTCTTCAATATTTGTGGTTTTTCTTAAGGAACTTCTTAGCAATTATCACTCATACCTAAAAGTCAGCAAAACATTCATCTAAAACGCTGAACCTTTTCGCCCCTTGCTCCTCGTTTTAATCAACATGCCACGCGACGCGGTATAGCTGACGTGAAACAATTTCCCATCAATTGATATCAGTTCATGGCGGTATTTAACACACGAAAATTGCTCTTATCTCGCATCAGTCTGATCTTCCTTTGGAAAGAACTCGCAAAAAAAAAGGGAATTCCGGAATGATTTCAATTCTTCATTAATTTTGAAGTGATTTTCCACCGCTTCCTTTTTTATACAATCACGCCTATGCCTCGTTTCTACCTCATTGATTTCACGTCCTTTTCAGAGTGGTAGCAAGGCACCATCGAACCATCCCCTACACATCGGCTCATCAACGGAAAAGCACTTTTTTCGAGTTTTCCACCTTAAAATCAGCCCCGCGTGCTGGAATTTCAGGTGTATTCTTAAACATTCTTTGTGTTAAAAGAAACGAAGTAGGGAAAATTCTTCAGAAGAATATTTGTTTTACGAATTAGGAGAGATATATTTTCGAAGGAGCTCTTAAAAAGTCAAAGATTAAAGGAATCATTAAGGTGAGGGCATTTATTGTAATTTCTTATGTTTAAAGTGTTCAATGGCTCTCTGTGTATTTGAAGGGTTAAGTTCGTTGGCGGGTGAAATCATCCTACTTCTTCATTTAGCAACCATACAAAAGTCCTTGAAATATCTGCTCATAGATATTGGCCGATAGTAGAAAGTTTAGCGTACGTTTTAAGTGGTATCAAAACTAATATAAAGAAAATATTGTGATACCTGACAACATCCTTGGAAAATACGTCTATTAATAGTCCAGGAGCCACTAACTCACGAAGTCTTAAAATTATGACAAACTGGATTTTGAGGAAAAAATACCGAGTTAGTAATGAGGTTAAAAATCCACAACTTGCGTTTCACAGTCTTATCGAAGTTAGCCTCCGGAAAATCAAAATGCAAAGTTTTTTTTAGTTACCTAGCTCACAAACACCAAATTTCTTAATATTGTGGCTTAATCTGGAGACAAATCTTTCCCAATTAACCTGCAATTTATCGTTTCCTAAAAAACGTACGTAGTTTGTTTGGTGTGGGGAAGATACTCTTAAAGGTAGCGAGTCTTGTGCATTCAGGCCACCATGGCCCATTATACTCGAATCCCCAGTCTCTACCCGAACTGTTTCGTTCTCCTACGTACGTACTAGTGCGAAAGTGAATTAATATCAAGCTACTGCTCGGGAAGCACATTAGATTTGGTATTGTAACTGGTGACTGTAATGACTGTAGATGTTACTCCGTGCCATGCTGGTATTCCATCCTGCGGGCTATTCTTTTGATCGCTTTGTTCGTTGATAGAATGTTAATAAAATTGTTATGGTATTACTTTTAATTTAGGTATAGTTAATGTGCAACAACATACTAACTAACTTATTTTTGGTATACACCTATCCTGAGAATTCCAAAGAATAACTGCCTTTATTCTATCTAATGAAAAAAGGTTCCCAGTCAAATGTACATCATGAATAAAAGATTTGTACCTATACGTAATAATAATGCAGAGCTAATATTTTGTAAATTCTTTTTTTCAATAATCCAAAAAATTTAATAATATGAGCTTTAAAAAAATGCACAAATCTAACTAAAATTTTCTAGACAAAAAGTAACAATCTTTGAAATAAAAATAAAACACACTAGTAAACTAGGACCATATTCTAAACAAAAAAATATATAAAGAGAAAATAAGAAAATATAGTAACGCTTTTAATAATCGAGACAATATGAAAATAATGAACTTTCTTTTGAAATTTATTGGAGATAAAACTAACGGGTTGAAAGAAACGTAATTAAAGTTACCTCTTTCAATCAAACTATACACAATTTATGGAATTTCCAGTAAAACAAATTAACAAATTTGTTATTTATCAAAATTACATAATTAAAACAAAAAAAAAGTCAATTTCAATTTCAATTAATACACAACAAAACTTTTTTAAATCCTTCATTAGGATATCATACGAAAAGAATTTATTATAAATAGCACTCAATACCCTAGTAGCCAAATATCGGAAGACTAAAAAGGCACATCGGAATATTATTAATTATGAAAAAGTACGAAATTAATTTTCCTTTTAAAATTCATTACTGTTAAGTTTATTACCGATTTATTATATAGTACATAATACATTTTGAATACGAAAAATACACACACAATGGGCCTGAATAAAAAAAAGAATGATTATAATTAAACTAATAAATTAAAAGTAAAACTAAAATACTGATATAAAAAAAAAAACTTTTAATTTATAGAAATTCTAGATCAAACACAGGGTTAAAATATAATATAAACAAAGAAAAACTAAACAAATGGAAATTAACACAAAATAAGTAAAATAATTTAGAAAAGGAACCGCATTTGTTATTTAAAAAAAAAATCATGATAACTAAAACAATCAAAAGATGAAGACATTTGTAAATAAATTTAAAAAAAAAACTGTGACGACAAAGAATGAAATATAAAATTAATTGAAAGAAGATAAAATAAAACTATAATGAGAATATTGAAAACAACACAAAAAAAGGATTATTCTAAATGTTAATTGTTGCTAAATTAAAATAAAATGAACACACTTAAAAAAGAAATTAATAATAATAAAATGAAAAACTTAATTAATAAATAAATTTAAGAGAAAAGAAAATAATTCATAAAGAATGTTATATAATTAAAAAAAAAAGAAGAAAAAATATTTAAAAGTAAAAGGCGATGTAAACAGAAAATTTATTTTTTATCTTGACTCTATCACTTTCGCTTTCAACCAACACAGTCGCGTATAGACACTGGCTGTCATAGGCGACGTAAAAAATATTACTATTTCCCTCGCTAAAAGCTTTACCTGCTCTTATACTAGTTGGCTGTAGTCTAGATCATAGTAAAAATACTTACATAGTAAGCAAACTCCCTATGTTCACCATAGTCCACAAAAATTTTCGCATAAAAAAATTGTACCTCTCAAATGGACGATTTTGATTGGTTGTACCTCTCAAAATTTTAAACAGCTGATGAATCTTTCGTCTCTTTCAATTACGTACGTGCAATGTAGCTTTATCGCTTTTTTGTCTGTTTTGGTGGTTTTTATGCTTATTTTGTGTATTGCCATATCCCTTACCCTTACGTCATTTTCCCTAATTACTATTCCATACATATCAAATTGTGCAAAAGAAACAGAAATGTGTTTCAGCCCATGCCTGAAAGAGAAGCAGCTTCTGAATACGTTTAGATTGTACGCATATTAGTGTGCTTACATCGAGAATTCGAGCGGAGTTTGGCTACTATGTAAGTATTTATACTATGGTCTAGATTGTACTTGAATGTTCGCTCTGTGATGTGTGTGGACGGTTCTTGAAAGCTTTAGAGCTTTCGATTTTGATCTTATACACTGTTCTGGTTTATCCGAGAACATTTGATTAGAAGCGCTGGTACAATCGAGTTGCTCTGCCTCCTTATATACTTCTACTAGGTTCTGATTGGGTTACTTTTCAACTAGGTATTCGGCTTTTGCTGCTTACATATATGATTCAGAACCGATCGATTTGCGAGGTTGCCGGGCTCACATGTAACAGTACGTTGTACGAACATAACTGTAGTATGAAACTATATGACAAGTTTAAAACTACACCACCCACATGGTGAATGACATACTGGAAAAGTGTAACCATTTTGAAAATTAGCTGGCAAACGTTTGGCAGCTAGCGATTGCTAGTAGATATATGCGAAATTTTTTTTACGTTTATGGAAGCATACTCAGTCTGGTTTCAACTTACATGGTTCATGCATTGTACACAACTTTATGTTAAATGCATACTTTGTACAGTTCAATATAGAGAGACGATAGATTTTCACATGGCACACATTTCCCTATAGTCGTTTGACCATCTTGGCAAAATAATACGCCTGTGCAATATTATATTGCCTGTGCAATCTATTCGGAATAGTGGTATTAATATACAGTTTGCTACTGTTTACTAAGAGAGACCTCTCTGTTCACCTCTTTCGTCGAACTAGAGGCTTATACTCTTAGGGCCGTTATTACGACCTTCAGTTAAAATTTAGCCAGAACTTTGACTGTAAGTTTCGTATGAGCATCTGTCAGTTAAAGTTTCAGCTAGAACGTTACTGACGATCGTAGGAACGGGCCTTAATAAATGACTGAAAATATTTTTAAAAAAAATCGGTCCAAGTCAGCGTCTCCCCGACAAAAATTACTCATGGTGACCCCGAGCAAAACTGCAGTTTACTTAACGTTTATCTGCCTCTTAGCGACAAGTGGGTCTTTGTCCTGTGTGATGTTTGATGCATGAATATCTCAATCTAATGAATATTTTCCTAGGCTACAGTGACACCAGTTTGGTGCTGTCGTTCAAGAGGTGTATAAATTACACTCTTATGTCGTTAACGGAAAAATTTGACGACAACATTCAGTCAAGATATAAGACACTGTTTGGGCGTAAGTAATGATTGTTGCGTGGATAACTGAAGCATACCATCCGTACCGAAGTGAAGTGAACAATTTCATTATTTTTTAAATGAAGAAAACATTAATTTAATGATAAAATCAAGGTTTATTTTTTCTGTAGCCAATTTCTCTGAAGTTCGAATTTCGTCCTCCAAAGATGTGCGCTCCTAGCTCCTTTATCAACTGATAGACACCTTAAATTCGATGCCGTCCAAGGACGTAATTTCTGATTAAGTTTCGTAACGTCGTTGACAATGGTGTCAGGTACATCATTAATTATAGGTAACCGCTTCATTAATAACCATGTCTTCGGTTCAACTTTAAGATAATGAAATTCGTTCGGGTTAGCCATTGAAAATGCGCTCGTCTGAAAAACAATGAGTTACGTAAGTAAATGTATGGCGAAGGTATCCAGGTAAGTGAAAAGTGTTTGAGGTAAGCGCCAGGTAAAGTACATCCCTTCATTTATTCCGATTAATTACAATTAAGAAAGATTTCCGAGTGAGGGTACATGGAAACTCGATAGAACGACCTTGATTCATGGCAATCCTTTTCGGTTTGGACACTTTGTGTAACTGAATTCAACCCGAAAATTCTTGAAGCGATGTTAAATTAGTTTTGAATTACAATATTTTGCGAAGTTTAAGGATGGTCTGGCTGTAGTTTACATTGTTTTTAGTTGTCCAAAATTTTGTTATGTCAATGTGTAAATCGATTGGATGGAAAAAAAAATACCACGTCGATAATTAGAAGGGAATTTAAAAAATCTAAAAGAAATTTGGAAATACAGTAGAACCTTTATATAGTGACCACCCAAGGGACTGTGCAAAAGTGGTCACTTTAAACGAGTGGTCAGATTATAAAAATAATTTAGTACAGTATAATGTACCTATGTAATTTAAATCAACATTTCCAATATACATGCTGTATATCTTTTTACGCATTTATCCAGAATACAATCTCGATAGTATGCTTCGTGCTTCATTTATTTCAGCCTCATTTTGCATTTTTAAGTGTCTTAATAAGTCTATGACGTAAAATTTTTAAGGTAACATTATACGATGTACACTTTGGCTAAAAAGTGGTTAATGGTCACAATATGGAAATGGTCACAATACAAAACGAAAAGTGTATGGAAAAACGGACTGTACAAAAATGGCCACTTTAGGCAAGTGTATTCTTAAAAGGCCAAATTTGTAGAAACAGTTTGAGAATATGTGAATCCAGCCAATCATATGATCCTGTGGATGAAATAATGAACTCTGATTAATATTGTAGTTGGGGATAAAAATAAAAGAACGAGGCGTGCAAAGGGGTTCAATGGAATAATACATACTGGTGGTCAAGTTATAACTAATTCAATAGTTGGTGATAGCCCCACAGAGCTTACAGTGGGCTTCGGAACAGATCAGTCCAATACAATCTTATTTACGGCAGTCTGATCGGCAGATAAATCGCTCAGTACGGCCTGCGAAATTATGCGATCTGTTTAGTCACAGTTCACACAATCGTTAGTTCGATTTCCCGATCCAAACGAACCAAGGATTCCCTTAGAGAGCGGCAAGAAGGGGACGTGCCCCTAACAGTATTTCACCAATTCGAAAAATATAAAAATCGAAAAAGTAACATTTTTTAAGTAAAATGTGTTAAAATTCAAGTAAATTATAAAATTATTGACTAACTCAACTTTTCATACATCGCCGGTTCAAATCCGGTTCGACGGACCAAAGAATATTCCAATCTTTTCCAAACAAAAAATATAAGTTTTAAATTTAAACTTTTCTGTAATCATTCCAAATGTGAAGCTTTGGCGCGTACTGGAGTGCTATCCGCTTATATTTGAAAAGGAAAATTTAATTTAATTGTAAACAGATCGGTGCAATCAATTTCCATTGCAAAATGTATTTAGCTCTTGGCATTCCGGAAAAGTTTTCAATAAAATGTGGTTGGCATTAGACTCCTAGTTTGTGAAATCCGCAAAAAGTGATATCTGGAAAACACGTTGTTTTGTCCACAACATTCGTCAAATCATATTTATCAAAACAAATGCGCCCCGAATCTCAAAGGCAATTCTTATATAGCTGAAATTTTTTTTGGCGTAGCGCCATCTATTACTTTCTGGATGGTATCTTGAAACCATCGGTCATATACTTTTCAAAATAAGATAACTAAAAATACGTTAGAAAAAGTTAAATGAAATAAGCTCAACTCTCGATATCTCCACTTTTAAAATTTGAATTAAAAATATTTCAATACACATTCGTCGGCACAAAGCGCCAATCATCGCTCCATACAAAAAATTCAAACTCAAATTCAAATTCGAACGCTGACTATGTGGCTGACTGTCCATTATTCTGAATACACACTGTAGGTTTGAACGAACTCACTTTAAACTCAATTTTTTAACGAAACATTTTCGACGATGAAACGCTTAAATGGAACAAAAAAAACTTCAATAGTATCAACAACGAAAATATTTAACGAATAATTCGAGCACGGATATCAACCATTTTGTAGTACGGTATAAATCAATTTAGAACTGAACGAAATTATGGAAAACAGGGCTGCCACAACGCATGTTCCAAAATATAATAATTAAAAAAGAAAAGGGGCGAAGGAAAAAACTTAAATGAAATCTTAAATCAAAAAAATAAATAGAATGAAAGAGAACAATAAAAAGCAATTGCAACTAAAAATTCAATCGTGTAGAGAAACATCGGGCAGAAAGAGAAAAAACTATAAAAAAAAATGATGAAAGGAAAAACATACAGCAGTTACGATCGGCTGCAAGCCAATCGCATAATACTCTAGATGAAAAACAGAACTCCGGTTTATATTGTAGTTGGGGATAAAGTTGAATTACATGTATGCATGTTACATGTCCTTTATTAAGGACCTCCATTAGATTGCTACTCAAACCTAAAAGAAATATTCAGCATTTAATTTCATATCTTGAACCGACTGAGTCACCGAAAACAATTTTCCTTTTTAAAGGACTTTCATATGGAAGGTGCACGAAGGACTCACTCGATTTCTTACATATTTACCGTTTTCCTTGGAATCATTCAACAATTAATGTGTACAAAATATCAAATTCGTACCTTGAAGCGTTCAAAAGTTATCGGAAAATATTGTTGCACACGTGTCTTAAGGATTTTTTGTATGGAAGGTACCAGAAGAAGTAAAAGGATTTCTCTGGCTAGTAAACTCGAACTTCGTTTTCACTCAAAACTAATTTATACAAAATTCCGAATTCGTAGCTAAAAGATTACTTGAGTTATAATGAGGTTCGTAAACTAAGTGCAGACATTTTGACAGGATATTTGTATGGCAGCTATTATTATTATATTTTAATAAAAGGCATATAAATATACACAGTTATACTTAAGCACTAGTTACAAAGACTATCTTTATAATAATACATTTAGTTCCAACTATTGGAAAAATAACACACAGACCAAATTCGTTATTGGCGCAGAGGCATCTGTTGATGATAGCTTTATTTGATTTTGTGTTCATTCATACTTCAAAATAAATTAAACAAAAATATTATTTAATACAGTGTTTATTTTTTATGATACCGAGAACAACAAATTCAGTTTACATATGATTAAAATATACGCGCACTTCACGCAGTAGACAAATATTTCAAGTAGATCGACATCGGCTGGAAATAAAAAATGGGATAATGAACATAATGAACATAACTTACAATATCCTAAAAATCAAAAATCTCATTATTTCAAACTTCACTTCACTTGTGTCGGTTTGGTTACTCCCGCACTTGAGAGTAAAACTTAAATTTTCATTGTCGATCTCTCGCATTTACTTTTCCTAAGCGGTGGATGACAGTTGTAGCGCTCGATGTAGTGCGGCTGTTTTCTGCACTTCAAATTGAGCGTGGTAGAGGTATATGGTTTTATTGCTATTTTTTTCATCTAGTGATAAGAAAGACAAGCACTGCTCAAACCATAAAGACAACGTCTCTAAAGAGATTCGCGACCAACTGGGCTATAGACAAAAGATGTCATACAGCAATGCAAAATTAAGTAGCGGTAGGAAAAAATTGCTCTCCACCGTTTCAGCACCACCTTTTAGTCGATGAACGAACCGTCAAATCTAATGAAAGTTTTCAAATTTTCAACAGAAAGCCAAGTGGAAAATCGAGCAATGAAAATTTTCATCAAGTCCGTACTAGGCTTTACTAAACAATTTCTACTTTGGAAATTCCCTTGAAATTATACTTTGTAACTGTCTTATTAAGATATGCATTGAAAAAAAATTTCTGTACATCTCCCCGCGAATTTTCAATATTATTTAAGAATTGCGAAAACTAGATAATAACTAAAACTGAAAAACGTCCTTAAAGTGGTTTAATCCAGCTACTAAGGCCCGGTATTTCAATGAAGACCTAACTTGTAAGTTGTCAGTTAATCAAAACCTCTCGAGTAAACTTTATATGGAAATACCAGACCTACAAGTTAACTCTACATTTTTCGTAATAATAGATTTAGTCCCTTCATGCAGAATGGGCGGTTCCTTCCCAACTCGAGAGTTGTAAAAGAAATCCCCATTTGGGCGCACTGCTGCAAATGCTGTCACTCAGCTCAATGAACTGAAAAATTGTTCACCTAGTCAACATACTCATGCATGTAAGCTGACATTAGGCTCCAGAGTCCAATCAAATTACCGTAACCCAAAGGTACTCCCCAGTCAGTGCAACTCACTGGTATAAGGGGTCGTACCGAGAAATATCGTTTTCAAATATTTTAATAACGAGAAAAAAAAATAATAGTAAAAAATAAAAGTTATTAATAAATGTAAATGGAGAGGGGAGGGGATTATGAAAAGTTTTTAAAAAGAAAAAAATAATAAAAAATGAACACGTAAGCATGGAATACATGCAACAACACAATCTACAACCATTCCTTAGAATCTTCGAGTATCTCGAGAATCCGCCTGAATAATCTGTTTCCAGGTCGTTTGTAATTGTAACAATTCTTAATGCCTTTTTTTAGTTTTGACATAAAAGATGCTTTTTTGCAATTCGTTTCAACTGAAACACATTCTTTGCCATTTGTATATTTGTCGGTAAAGCATTATATTCTCGTATTGCCTCAAAGACAGGATCCTTTCTAAGTCGATCTGTCCTTGGAACATGTTGCTGTTTAATAGATTTCGCACTTCTAGTGTTAAAGCTGTGTGTTTCTTGGTTGTGAATCAATTTTATGGAGGATTTAAGTTTTTTGTTTTTTATATTGTGTAGCTTTATTCGTTCTAGGCTTATGTGCTGGTGTATGGTTAGTTTCCCATAGGTAGGGTAAAGTTCCATCGATGGTGTCAGATGTGGTAAATTGTAGACGGCCTTAATGCCTCTATTCATCAGTCTAGCGATTTTATCCAAGTTTTTTTTCGAGGTCTGGCTCCATACAAGGCCGTAACTTATGTTGGATAGAATGAAAGCATTATATATCATGTTCTTTATTGGGACTTTAAGGTATTCGTTCCGTCTTATTACTCCAATAATCGGGGCAATTTTATTTTTTAGTTTAGATATGTGAGGAGTCCAAGTAAGTTTGTCGTCAATTGTCAGCCCTAAGTATTTTGTTTCCTGTACTCTCGTTAGTTGCATTCCTTCTATTTCTAGTTTTAAATGTATGTCTTATTTGTTAGTTTGTCTAAAGTGCATATAGTTTGTTTTTGCAGTATTTAATGTAAGCCTATTGCCTAAGAGCCAGTTTTTAAAAATTTTCAGGTCGGAATTGATTAATATTTCTAGTTGTTCTGGATTTTTACCTTTGTAAAGAAGTAATGTGTCATCGGGATAAGTTATATATTTGGCTTTAAGTCCTATGAACTGTATATTGTGTATATACAGAAGATACAATGAAGGTCCAAGAATTGAATCTTGTGGAACTCCTATTTTGACTGTCCTAGTTGAGCTTAAGTGTGTCGAGATTTTTGGTAATGTTAACTAAAAAGTTTTTTATTATGTCGTTGACCTTTCTTCTAATCCCAATTTCCTTTAGAACTTCAAGCAATATTTTATGGTTTACAGTGTCGAAGTGTTGAAATACTGGGCCTAAGTGGCTAAACGCAGCCCTGTTCACAGGTAAAATATTTATACCTGTGACGTGAGCAAGACAGGTACATTGAATATTTTCGCCAAAAGCAAAAAATCGAAGAAAAAAAAATTCGTTTACTCTAAATGGAGCAATTTGGCAGCACAGAATCAATTTTCAGTACTTTAAACGCATCGAATTAAAGCATACGCATGTAAACGCATCCGCCGGTCCGGTAAACCACTTTTCATTTCAACCATTCCCCCATACAAAACCAGTGAACAACTGAAACCGGAACATCAGCCCAAAACTCAACGAAACACCATCCGTCGTTCCGATTCCACAAATTCTCCGTCGTTTCGCTTTTCACATCGCCCTGGCACTTTGCTTGTTTGCGCCGCGCGTTCAAAACGCCGTTCGCTTGTGTCGTCGCTTCTGTCGTGAGCCTCTGCGAAGTTTTCGCCTCAGTTCTTGTGTATTTTATTGCGAATTATAAAAGCCTCGTCCCGATCGTTGAAAAAAAAACCAGCTCGTTCCATTCGCTTCGACCGATTTTTCTCTCGACTTGTACTTTTCTCGTTCGCTCGAGAAAATCGTGTGGAGAACAAAAAAAAAAAAAAAACAAGGAGAGTTGCACGGAATTTGTCGTGTCGGAAGTTGCGTGCGTGCGAATTTGTGAAAAACGAAACAATTTCGGTCTCGACGACCGCGAAAGCTTCCAAAAACTGCGCCCGAAGGCAAAATAAAGAATAACGTCGTGTCCGCCGCGTTTTCAAGTATTTAAAATTCGCTGAAAGCATTTTGCGGTGGTTCGATTTTCCGTTTTATTTTGCGTTTTGAGTTTGAGGAAAAGTTTCCAACCCGGGCCCAGCAGCAGGACGCAGCCGACGTCGTGAAAAATGGAGAAGAGAATACAATTGGAGAAGCGGGGCCGTCTTGCCAATCAGGTGAGTGCGATTTGTCTTTTTCCGCGGGTTTTAAGTCGAATTTGTGTTACGGCGGCGGAGGTCTGTGGCGACAGTCGCGCAATCCTCAAGGATTGCGTCAGGCTTGCTTCGAAAATTAAACGGAAACCGGGCGACAAAAACCACGGGAAAGCGGAACCCCGCCGTAGAAACGTATTTGGTTGTCCGGGACGCGCGACAGTTTTTATTTACTTTCAGCCCCCTCTTGCTGAACCTCCCACACCCCGTCTTTGTCCCCAGAAGCGCTATAATCAAACCACGCGGCATTTTCCCTTTCGACGACACACCGGGGCGCATCTCTTCCATTGATTCGGAAATTACGTAAAATTTTTGTCCGTTCGGCGGACGGGGAGCGTTGCGATGGCGTCGTCGTCGGTCGCTACAACAGGTGCTCGGCGGTCGATTCCGGGACGTTTGCGTCTTCAAAAATTACCGCCGCCGCGATGACGAACCTGTCGTCGTGCGCGTACAAAAATTAACGCGCCATTTTCGTGGTTCCGCTGCTGCTCAATTTGATTTAAGGAAAATCGTGTGCGATTTGTGTACGACCGCCACCAGAAACGTGTAAATAATTTCGCTGCTTAGCGGGACGGTGCCAAACAAAAACATTTTCGCCCCGACCACTCGCGCCTTTCTTCTGCCCGCGAAAATGAGAACGGCCGGCGTCTCGAAGCAGCCGCCGACGAACCGAATCTAAAGAAACATTAGGGAGAAAAAAGGGCCGCATAAGCATGAAAAATCTGTCACAATTTTTTCCATCCGTAAATCGCTTAAATTTCGTTTTGCATCTCCAGTCTGTCGTGTATTCGTTTAAATTTTTTTTTCTTTTTTTGACATCCATTTTGGATTTATTCGTCGTTCCGGTCCATTTCCGCGTGTGCTCCAATTCGTCTGGTCCGGTCGACATGTCAACTTGGTCCCTTCTTCCGTACGGCAGCCGCCATTTCTTGCGTTGCACATCGACGAAGGAAAAAAAACAACGCGTAACTTTTTCTTTGACACGATTTTCACACGATACCCGGGTCGATTGTTACGATCAAATGTCGGCCATTTCTCGACCCAGAGCTCGATGGAATTTTTGCAATGGTCGTTGGCTGGCGGACCTGGCGATTTTTGCGTGAAAACAGCAACAAACCCGTCCAGCTGATAAGGCGCACGTAATGGCCGCTTTGAACGCGAATTGCGACTATTTTTCCGATGTCATTGCCGCGTTTCGTTTGCGTGCCATTTCTGTTTCGTTTTCATCGACGACGCGCTGATACGTCAATTTTTTTGTTGTTGTGATGAACAGCGAAGAGTTTTGTGTGACGTCAACTGAACGAAAGTTTATGTGCACAGTGCACCTTGAAAATGCGCATTTTTTTCCCGATTTCAAGTGCAAAAATGTCGGCTGTTTGGATGATTTTTTTTTATTAATAAATGACGTATCAGTCGCGTTGTTTAACGAAGTTTCTACCGTTTGAAAAAATGTAAACATTTCTGTTTCAAATTGTTTTAAAGTATTTTGGCGCCAATTTTTTGAATTATGGAACAGTGCAACCAAACGGAATTTAAGCGAACTTATTCTGCACCTGTCTGTTGAGAAGTTGGAATGATGGCTGTTGACCTTGAAGCAAAGGAGGTTTTAATTTGCATATTGTTGCAAGACAGTGGGGGAGGGGGTGGTCGCATTGAATCAAGAAAATTACAATGAAAATTTTGTTTGGGTTAGACACAAACCATGACTAATTTAATAATAAGAGAAAAAGGGGGAAGGGTATTTGAAGCAATTCTCGGACTAAAATCCAAACAGAAACATAAGGACTGGTTCGATAATGATTGTAGTGACGCAATAACGAAAAAGAATGAAGTTTACAAGGAATAAATTGGAAGACCGACAAGATCCAAAAAGGAGAGATACGACTAGCTTATGGCCCAAACAGAACACTGACTTCGACTTCGAAGTCCCTGCCTTTTAGAACACACAGGATTATATGGTGATACCCACAACACCGACTTCGTCTTCGGCAAAATCGAAGTCGAAGTCCCTGTTCTGTTTGGGCCATTAGACGATTATCAACCAAAATCTACCAACGAAAACAACACAACAATGACAATTATAAGCCTAAACTGACATGAACTCACATAATCTATCAACGATCCGAATATACTGCCGACAAACTAATAAGACAAGGCTACAAGCCACGAACAAACCTCTGTAAAGACAAGGATGGAAGTATCCTTAGTGACACAGAACAAATTAAACAAAGATGGGTTGAGTACTTTAAAAAGCTGCTAAACCCGAACAAAGTGATGGCCGCCGACCCAATTATAACACCAAGTGTACCATCTGATGAGCAGGCATCAACTAAGGTAGATGCAGACATGCGCGACCAAAAAATACATTCAATCACCTGGAGTTGATGCAATACCAGTGGTGCTCCTATAGGGAGGTTGTCCATACCTCGCCAATCTCCTACACAAAATCATGACAAAAATTTTGATTGAAGAAAAAATACCCGACGACTGCGCCAAAACCTATATTATATGCCCAATCTATAAGGAAGGAGATAAACTGAGATGTGAAAAATACAGAGGCTTACCTTTGCTGTGTACGTCCTACAAAATACTGGCAAAAGTAATTCGGAATCGATTAAAGCCTTATACAGAAATACCAAAGAATTGAGATTTGAAAAAATTGGTGGAAAAAAATTAAGATTCGGGAATTTGTTGTTTTTTAGAAGAAATTGAAATTTATGAAAAATTGTAGATTCGAAAATTGATTGAAAGTGGTTTACTGTGCAAGTGATGGGACAAAGACGGACTTTTGGCGTGTGTAATCCTCTTTCCTTCACATCCATCTACAGTGGCATGCAACTAATTAGCACACTTTCAAGACAATTATTGCAATGAGGTTTCTGTTAGTCATAGAACTTTTTCTGGGCAACAAAGTGCGTTAAAAGTATACCCTAAGTTCATAAAAGACGGTAACACTGAAAAATCCCAAACAAAAAACGGTAAAATTAAATGTCAATCAGAATATTTGCAGCAACTAATGAGAACAGTTTCGTTTTGCAAGCGAAAAAGTAAAGTTGTTGTCCGGAAAAATTTTAAATATTTATTGTGGTTAATATACCCTTCCATGGTATTAAAGTCAGTGTAGATACTATTAGGAGACTTCTACGCAGTTCTGGACTAAAAGGTTGCATCGCGAAAAGAAAACCACACGTTACCGAAAAAAATAGACAACTAAGAATGAAGTTCGCAAAGGAGCACATCGATAAAGATAGGGTCTTTTTGGAAGAACGTGTTATGGTCAGATGAAACCAAGTTCAACAGGCTGGGATTTGACGGAAAGCAACATGTATGGCGTCCTATCAATCAATCATTCAATCCCAAGTACACAATTAAAACAATAAAATATGGTGGTGAAAATGTTAAAGTCTGAGGATCCAAGTCATGGCATGGCGTGGGTCCAATAAAGAAAATTGACCCCATAATGGACCAGTTTGTATATTTAGACATCCTTCAAAAAATAATGGAGACATATGAAGATGAAAATCTGCCAATAACATGGACTTTCATGCATGATAACGATCCAAAACATATAGCCAGATCAGTGAAGAATTGGATTACTGGTCAGAAACTAAAAGTTTTGGGTTGGCCACCGCAAAGCCCTGATCTGAACCCTATAGAACATTTGTGGAACGATGTGGATGAAGTAATAAAAAAGTAGAAACCTACTATTTTATCGTTATTATACGAATTCGTCAATGATGCCTGGAAATCAATTCCAAAGCACAGATGTGAACGGTTAAAGTATGCCAGCAAGATGTTCTGCAGTAATTCAAAATAAAGGATATTCAAAAAAATTCGACGTTTCATTAACAAAATTCCGTTAAAATTGGAAATGTGCTAATTAGTTGCATATGTAAATTTTAAAGTTTATTACAATTATTTTTTTAAATGGATTTTTTGAATACTTCTCAATTTTTGTTTTGTATTATTTAAGTTTGCTCTAATGAATACAATAATTGAAAAATATAAAAAGTATTAAATGGTGATACTTTATATATTTTGTTTGATTTTTTTTGTTTTAAATAGTAACTGTGCTAATTAGTTGGATGCCACTGTATATCAATGGCGGACTGAGGTTCCTTCAAGGGGGACCCTGATGACGTGTTGATCCAGCATGTAAGTGACTTTTTTCCCTCTCCTCACTCGCATTTTGTTTGTTTGATATGATATATTAAGTCATGAAACCAAGTCCCGAAGTACCTTCAGACGCTTTAAAGTCTAGACAGCATCCCAATCAGAATGTAAAGCGTGCGTGACCCAGTGATTGATATCGGTGTGTTTTTAAATTACCGTTTTTTTGGAACCTGGCAACACTAATTTCATTCTAACTTTGACAGAAATTCAGTATCATGTCTCCGCTGAACGAAACGAGTCGATTTACGCTTGAACAACGCTGGGAAATATTGAAATTTATTTCCAAAACGAAGGCAATTGGACCGAAATTGCAAGAAAATGCCGTACGAAATTCGATCGAGAAAGTGCACCTTCAGTCAATTGGCCGCCAAGGAGCTGCGATTTGAAACCTTTGGATTTTTATTTGTGGGGAGCCGTGAAGGACAAGTGTTATGCGAACAATTCACAAACAATTAACCATTTGAAGGCCAATATTGAAGTAGCCATTGCCGATAGAGCCGCAAACAGTCCAAAATACGCTTCGAAATTGGACCGACAGAATGGCCTACTGTAAGGCCAGCCGCGGCAGCCATTTGAAAGAAATAATTTTCCATAATTAACCGGAAGGATTGTACTTTCGAATAAAAAAAAAAATTGGAAAAATATTAAACGGTTTTTTTTTTTGTTTAATTTTTAAATCGACACTTTTAGTTGGGTCACGCTTTTGGAGTGCCGGGAAATATATGACTCCTCCCAAGCCCTGAGCAGCCGGCAACAAGTGCTGTCTCCCGAAACTTCTCGTTCATCTGCAACGATACAGCGGGTTTGGCTGATGGAAAAATAAGAATCCGACCAGGACCTCTCCACTATCGTAACAGTGAAAGTTGATACCAGAAGAATCCTTCTAATCAAGTCCACTCAACTAGTGATGTACGCGCATGACATAAACATCATGGTCAGATCTGTTCCAGACACCAAGGAAGTCTTCCACTGTCTAGACTCAGCGGCAAAGGATGTCGGGTTAAGGGTCAATTAGAGTAAGACCAAGTTCATGACCCAAACAAGAAGAAACGCGCCAACTAGACAAAATATACTTCAACCTGAAAAATGTGGATCTCCAAAATTGGGATCACACCTTGTGATAGACGGCAACAAACCGGACAAAGTAAAACGACGGACCACACTAGCAAATAAGTGATTGCTGATGAGACAACTTGTTTTCTTCCGGACCCAAGGTTTGATATCCGCCGACCCACCGTGAAATTGTGGTCGTGTTTGGAAAAACACAAACATGTAATAATGTGGAAGGTCACAAAGGTCTGAAGACTCTAAAAAATTTACAACATGAAAAAAATTTTGTTTCGAGCTCAAAAAGGGTAGGGTTAAGGATTAAGACAAATTCATGCAATTGAACTCTGCATCAGAAAAAAAAACATTAGAAGAGGATACAAGACTCACAAGATCTACACTCTCTCTGTCGGCTCAAGGCTGGTGTACATAACGAATGCAAATATTTTTTACTGACATTGTGAGGGAGAAGGAAAATCTCTTATGAGAAACTGATCAGGAGTGACACGAACCGATATCATGTTTAGCAAAAAATATTGACAATATTTCTGTGACTTTTGTTTTTTTGCAGTGGTTTCTTTCTACTCCATTGAAAATTCGATATGCTAGCTCTCTCACAATTTCAATAAAAAATGTTTGCATTTGTCATGTAAACCAGCCTTTACTTGCTCTTTAAGAATTTTGCTTTAGATCTTAAAAAAACTAGCGGACTCCAATACAGTTCATATTATTTTAGGTTCCTGGATGCAGTGAAATTGTAGGTAATGAGTCAGTAGACCAGCTAGCGAAAAAATGGAGCTGACTTAAAATTCACAGCACCAGTGCTTTTCTGTGGAATGCCAACAGCTGCGGCAAAAGAAAAGACTAATGGTTTGGATCAAAATCCAAGCTGACCTTCACTGTACGTGGTCGGTGGGGTGCAGACAGTTCAAAATGTTCTTGAAAAGTCCAAGAAACAAATCTCCCAAAACAACTTCTGGCCAATACTACCGCTCTATATAAACGTCCTTCCACAAACGATTCCTGAGCCCTCCAGGTCACATATGCTCACCAACATAAACAGTATCTCTGAAAGGTTTCCCTACCTGTTGCTAGTTATGTAGCAACAAAGAATATGTAAGCTGCAGAAACTTAAAACACTGCTATTTTCTGATGATTCGTAACTGGAGCCGATAATTCGATTCTAAATCTTCCATTCTATAAAAATATTTCTATGCTCTCTTTCAGATATCGGAACTGAATTTGGATAATTGTCGAAGCACAAACATTGTTGGACTCACCGATGAATTCACCGCATTGGAATCCCTCAGTTTAATAAATGTCGGTTTAACAACATTAAAAGGTTTCCCAAAATTGCCTAATCTTAAGAAATTGGAACTTTCGGATAACAGGTAAATCGAAATGATTGGAAAATATTCACGACGGTGTCTAATTTAAATAATTTCTTTCAATTACAGAATATCCAATGGGTTAAATCATCTTGAAGGAAGTCCTAAACTTACAAATCTTAACTTATCAGGGAATAAAATCAGAGATTTAGAAACACTTAAACCGTTAGAAAGCTTTCAGAATCTCGAAGTATTGGATTTGTTTAACAATGAAGCCACAACCGTTGAAAATTACAGAGATCAGATTTTCGGCATGATTCCGTCTCTGAAATATTTAGACGGGTAAGTTACGATGTTTAATATTCTAAACGACTTTCAAAGGAACTAAGAATTTTCGTGATAGGTTCGATGCCAACGAAGTTGAAGCATCATCCGATGGCGATGACGACGAAGAAGCCAACGGAAATGAGTCTGAAGATGATGGTAAGGATTTTGTTTTGAAATTTAATTGTCGGCTATTTGTTTTCGGTCAGCTATTGTTGCGTAGTGTCCATCCATTCGTTCTATTCACTCTCGAAGCTCATTTAAGATCTGATTAATGTTTACAGCTGCAAGTGCCTTTTGTATTAACGGTTTGGAAATTGATTTGGACGAATTAGAAAAATTTGAAAAACATTTGATAGATAAGAAAGGTGTCCCGAAGCAACAAAACGAGTTCGAAGTTGATGATTTAGATGAATATTTAGAAAAGTTAAAATTAAAGGAATGCGACAAAGTTGGTGGTGGCTCTACTAAAGATGAAGCTGAAGAGGCTTCGTCGATTAGCAAAACAATTTCGACCGTTTTGAATAGCTCCGAACAACTAGCCGAGAATAAAATAAATGAATGTGTTAGTGAAGGACAGCCAGTCAGTTTTCCACTCTTGATGTATGGATTCTTGGCTATCTTGAGTCTGATCAGTTATACGTTTCGTAAGGCAAACGTTTCGCCTGTGAGATCCCGAATTAATTCAAATATTTTGCTATTTTTCAGGTTCCGATGAAGGCGAAGACGAAGATGATGCAGATGACGATGACGACGATGATGATAGCGATGAAGAAGACAACGGTGATATATCTCTGGCTGAG
This sequence comes from Beris chalybata, assembly GCA_949128065.1. NCBI lineage: Eukaryota > Metazoa > Arthropoda > Insecta > Diptera > Stratiomyidae > Beris > Beris chalybata. Next base: position 8,135,315 of record OX421895.1, on the reverse strand, counting down.
GTAAATATTTATTTTTTGAGATCCAACATGTCGTGTGCGATTATTATGTTGTGGTTTTTTTCAGGTATATAATGATGAGCTAGAAGAAGACAATTCCGATTGGGGTGGCGAAGAGAATGAAGCAGAAGAAGAAGACGATGATGCCGACTCTAATTCGGAACCAGAAGAAGGCGATGAAGTGCAGGCTCCGTCAGCAGCTGCCGTGCCAGGTAAAAATATTTTTTTGTAAACGTTGCATTAGAACAGAAAATAATTAAGATACTAGATTTGATGGAAACTGAAAATTCTGTTCTAAAAGTTCACATTTAATAATAGCATCATAAAATAATCGGGTTTCGCTAACCTTTCTGTATGGGTCAGTATTTCCTTCTTCTCACGAAAATTCGAATCATTCGAAAGTAGACTTACCAGAAAGTATCGATCTGTCGTCAACTGCTGTCTTGGGGACATTTAGACCTTTCCACCGGTATTTCGGGATTCAGAAACGAACATGACAAATGATCGGTCATGCTTTGGAGAATCCAGAGCAATTTATTTCCAAACAGACTATGGATTTGAATGTGCAACGAATGGATTTAATGACCACTATTGCTGACCACGGGTCAAACAGGAACTGATGATAGTTTCTGAAATACCGGGTTAAGGTCTGGGCCAATGGTGGGGTTGAGAATTTTCAGGCAATTGTCACGTTTTTTTAATATATGTTTTTCGATGAAACGCCGGTGATGAAAGAAATCTATTCGAAACGAATTCTGATCACCAATTCTGCCACATAGAAACGTTAATAAAAAACGGATTAACGGGCTATGTGAATGAAAGGTTTGAGTACGGCTTGCTTGACTGGTTAGCTTATTGTTTTAAATGTACGATTTGAAATCGACTGCCTTTCAGATGTCATAGCTGTGTTCTCAGATAAAATGTGAATAATAATAAAAAAAATCTAATAAATTATAAGAAATAAGGCAGAAAAGTTACGCAGCTATTACAAAAAAAAAACTTCGTGGCGAAATGATAAGAAAACTGAAAATGTGGAAAACAGGCACATTTAAATCGCACTGTGGTTTTAGTCTAGTGTGATAAATAAGTTTTAGTGAAGCTAAGAAACTATAAAGTTGGTTCCATGCGATATCACGGTTTGAAAGAAGAAATGGAGCTAATGGAACTTACACGCGCAGGTCAGCTTTATACTAGTCCATAGAGAATCATAAGTGGAATATGAAAAATACAGTTTTTAATCTCGCTATGCTAAACATATGTAGTTGCTATTGATGGTTTTGAAAACTATGAAAAAATGCTTTTGTTATTCCACTTCACAAAGAGGCAAAGATGTGTAATAGTGTGACTAATGTAATAACATCAATCCTCGGGAATGTTGTCCTTTAGTTTATGCAACGTTTGGAGTTTATTCATAAACATGTAACGTGCTTATAATCAAGTTGTATTTTTATTCAAATATTATTTGTAGTAATCGTTATATAATTCAAGTTTTAGTTTATTTTCTTAATCTTCCAAGTTTCCGATTGGGATGAGTCGTCGCGCAGGATGCCAAAGAAGTGCGTTGTTGATTGCGTCGCTGCTTCTTTTATACGTTAATTTGCAAGCTTTTAAGCTCACACGCTGAAGGGGTTGACTTCCTGGAACGGGGTTGGAATGATTTTACAGCGAGCTTTTTTAAGCTCGCATGCTGAAGGGGTTATCTTCCTGGAATGTTAAAGCTGCTGCATGTTGACAAGTGCTGTCGTTGTTGGTTGTTACAAACACTTTTTCCTTGAGATAGTCATCCAAAAAAAAAACTCTGGAATCCATCTCAAATCGAATTTAGAAATTATCCGACTTAGAAATTGTTGCCTCAATAGCTCCATTGGCGATGTATTGACTGTAGGAATCGTATAAAGAACTTTTAAGCAAGTGTAATAATATAGTTAGTGTAGTATTGATAATAGATTTACGAAGAAAAATTCGTGTAAACTGTTATGTCACGGATTTACCTAGCACTGGAAGATGCTCAACAAAGCACAATATAACAAAATGATCCTATTACCGAAACCCGAGAGCCCGATCGACGAGAATCGAAAACATAATGGCACTTTGTCTCTTTTGATGTTGTTGCTAAAAGAACAGGCGGTTTCTAAGTCGAACCAGTGGAAGGGTTTTTGCAAGCTTATCTTATACCCTATCTTATTCCAAACCATTTAGAAATTATGTTTCTGAATTCGTGGTTCGTGGTCGTAAAGTGTACTATACCCACGAACGTCCTTTAAGCATTCGCAAAGAGAAATGACCGTTTGCATTGCCTGAAGCAATAGTCTACTTACGCGATTAGCAAAAACTGCTGGGATTCTGCTGATTGCGACGACGTTCGTCAATTCCAGCTAGACAGTACGACTTACCCGTTTCATAATTTAGTAAATACATACTTCTTAGAAAATTTTAAAGATGAGTTCGAAAACCTATGTTTAAAAAGCCTAGCAGCTATCTAACATACATTTTTCGCGACCGATTTGCGAATTAGTCTGCCCAAACGTCTTTAATCTCCTCCACCAGTTCCGAATTCAGCAAATTATCAACCTGCGAAGAACTGGTGGACCGATTGGCCGATTAACACCATAAAATTTTCTGTAAGCACATTTGCAAATTATCGATTGTTTTTAAGGAATAAAAAAACAATCGTCTTGCACAAATATGTAGCGTTGAATTTTTATTATCTCCCAAGATTAGTCTGTGTAGTAGAAAATAAATTTTACATCTTATAGATTTTATTCTTACACCCAAGCATAGAGCTAGTGGAGACAACAAGCCAAAAACACGATGAGAATTGAGACAAAAGATGGTCGCTATATCAAATTGTTGTTGTCTTAACGTGTGAGTGTGAGTGAGTGAGACAAAACAGGTGCATTATGTCAATTTGTTATTGTTTTGCGTGCTAGTGAATGCGACGACGTCAGCCTTCAATTCAACCGCTGCTTGTTATCTCCAGTATATATACAGTAGAACCTCTGTATAGTGACCACCCAAGGGACTGTGCAAAATTGGTCACTTTATTCGATTGGTCAGATTATAAAAAAAATTAGTACAGTATAATGTAATTTAAATCAACATTACCAATATAAAAGGTGTATTTTTTACGTATTTATCCAGAACATAATCTCGATAGTCGAGCTTCATTTATTTCAGTCTCTTTTTGCATTTTGCAATATTTGTGTATGAATTAGTATATGACGTAGTATTTTATGGTCACATTATAGGATGTACTCCACACGTACATATGTTATACGTAAATATTGGCTAAGAAGTGGTCAATGGTCACAATACAAAACGAAAAGTGTATGGAAAATCGGTGATTTACATCGGGACTGTAAAGAAATGGTCACTTTAGGCAAGTGATCAACATATGAAGGTGGTCGCTTCTGCAAGTTCTACTGTATATATATATATATATCTATGCACCCGAGGCTCGGGCCGCATTTCGATTATTTTGCCCATAATGCAGCTGAAAGAGTCTCGGAGCCAAGCCGAGATTGGAAACTCTACAAGATTCTCACAGATTTGACCAACGGAGAATTAAAATTATAATACACGTTAATATTAACTTGGTGTTTTTTTTTTATTTTTTTATTTACAGAAGATCCACAGGCGCGCGGTAAAAAGAGAAAGCATGACGGCTAAAAATCACCCTAGAGACAGACAAGATCAAAAAATATGATTAATAAATAATAATAATAATAAAAGAAAAACTACAAAACGAAGCCGGAAGAATACGAATGAAATCAAAGTAAAAACACTCCCCATCGCTATTTTGTTTTGTTTCTCCCATTTTCCACTCCCAGAAGAAAAAAAACTACCAAGTAAATTTCCTTTTTTAATAATTAATGAAAATCCAAGTGAAAAGATCTTCGCGAAAGTATTCTTCAAATTTGTTTTTTTGTAGTGTAATTGGTCATTTTATATCAGGAACGCGCAATCAAAATTCGAGCCTAGTCTCTATATAATATCAACTTCCTTCCGATCTCCTCTTTTTTTTTTGCATCCATCATTACTTCGCGCCCTAAATAAATAGTAATTTTTATTGTATTTGTTTATAAGTTATATAAGTCTGTTTTAATTGAATAAATATATATAATTATAATATTACAAATATTCATAACACTAAAAACAAAACAAAACAAAAAAAAAACCTATTCAACAACAACAATATAACATAGACATCTTTATAATTAATTTTATGAGTTATTTCCTATCGCTCGTTAAGGATCCTTTCGTCAGTGTTTTTATCCGGTTTAAATAAGTTCTGAAAAACAGTAATGAAATTTTGAAACAAAACATATTTTATTGATTGAAGGGCGAATGATTTGATTGAATTTTTGATTTTATTAAATATTATAAAGAAAATATTATTTAAGGAAATTGATGATAAAACAAAATAAAACACAATGAATTGAAATTATTAATCGGTACGCTGCAAAATATAAATGAAAGGGAACATTTCTTATTATTATTTTTTTTTTATTTTCCGAAATTCTACTTATAAATTGTAATAAATTTTTTTTTTTGTGTTTACTTTTATTTTGTTATGTACATAAACGAAGGTAACAGTGGGGTTGATTCGATATAAATTTCAATTGATCAAATTGAACAAGAAAGTGAACCAAACCAACATTAAAAAAAAAATTTACTAATGTTAGAAAAGAAAGATGACGAAACAAACAAAGTTTTAAGACGAGCATACGACCAAAACTTCCGTGCTACACATTCACTTATCCTGCGTTTCATCTCTATTGTTACTGTACTTTATTATTATGATGTGCTTTGGTTAGCAAGATTATTTTTTTCAAATTAATTTTTTTTCCTTTCTTGTAAGTATTCATTGATCAATGTTCATTTTTATTCTTTTCATTAAGTCGTAATCATGCAAATAAGAAAAAAAAAACAGATTAATAAAATAAGCATTAATTCCAAAATAAACCGAAAGATAAACAGAAAATTATGTCATGAAATTTCTGTTTTATTTTCTTCCCGTATTCTTTATAAATATTTAGACATTTTATTGTGTATAATAATAATGATTGTATGTAATAATTTTTCTATAATTTTTTTTTTTTTTTTTTAATTACTTTACTTTCTTTGGAATTGTTCCGTTTGTTTCAATTTTTTTTTTTTTTAGTAAAACACAAATTGGTAAATTTTGTATCAAAAAAAGCTGTTTTATTTTTGTAAAGTGTTAAGCATTTAACTTGGAGTAACCAAGAAAATTTTTAATAAAAAGAAATTAAAATGGATTTTGTTTGTGTTTTTTTTTCGTATCGCATTAATTTTCGAATGTGTTTCAGGTTTACGTTTATTAACGGAAAGAGGACTTGCTTTCTTTGCATAGTCTCTATTTTTTTCAGTTCTGTCTCAAGTTGAAAAAATCTGCCAACAATCTGGGCGTAAGTTTATTATTTTTCCGGCAGAAGTTCGGAACGCGCTCAATTCTAAGATGCTGTGCAGGTTACTGTGTGTGACTGAAAACCTAACATAAAGTTTGGGAAGGGGTTAGAATAATTACATAATTGGATCATATTCCTTTACATAGTTGGGTCATTTGCGGTCTAGGGGTTGCAGAAGGAAAACACTTACAAATGGGTGTTTATTAAACAAGCCCGTGGAAATTAAAATCTGACAGATATGGCAAAGTTCATGAAAAAGTATACAACCACTTTACTCCCCCTTAGGGGTCGAATTTAAAAAAATCTTGAAAACACATTCTAGATATTCATATGAAGAATCCGTAGAATAAAAATCTGCCAACAGTCTGGGCGCAACTTTATTATTTTTCCGGCAGAAGTTCGGAACGCGCTCAGTCCTGAGATGCGGCGTAGGATACTATGTGACTGAAAACCTAACAAAAAGTTCGGGAAGTGGTTAGACTAGGGCGTAACATATGAATAACATAATTGTGTTATATTCTGGGATGCAGTCTAGGGGTTGAAAAAGGAGAAAAACTCGTAAATAGGAGTTTATTTAACAAGCCCGTGGAAGTTAAAAGACATTCGATATCTGATCAGACCTGAGAGATATGAAAGAATTCATGAAAAAGTATATAACAACTTTACACCCCCTTAGGGGTCAATTTTCGAAAAATCTTGAAAACGCTTTCTAGGTATTCATATGAAGAATCCGTAGAATAAAAATGAATTCAATATATTGAAAGACCTAGTAGATATGACAAAAATCATGGAAAAATATGCATTCTATTTTCACTGATTATAATTTTTGCCCCCGTTCTGAACGCCGATGGATATTCGAATGTTTTTTTCATCAAATTTGCTTTTCTAGTTGATTTACATATACACACCAAGTTTCAACTTTCTAGCAAAAGCCGTTCTATAGTTGGAAAAAACACCCCCCACCCCCGTACCATACAACCCCTAAAAAATGCCGCTACTATAGCTCTACCTAAATACCATGTTTAAGCTTTATATCATTTCAGGTTCTTAAGATATAAGCATCGGAACTTTTTCCTTTTCACCCTCCCCCACCCTCACCCACTACACCCTTATCCCAAATTTTATGTAAACGAGCCTTTACATGACGAATGCAAACATTTTTTACTGAAATTGTGAGGGAGCTAGCTTATCGAATTTTCAACGGAGTAGAATGCAACCATTGCAAAAAAACAAAATTCACAGAAATATCGTCAATATTTTTTGCTAAACAGAACATCTGTTCCTGATCAGTTTCACATAAGAGATTTTTCATCTCCCTCACAATATCAGTAAAAGATATTTGCATTCGTCATGTAAACCAGCCTTAAAACATCCTTAACAGAGATTTCACGACAAACCATGTGTGGTGTAAAAGCTCAGTATAAATTCGATGGAGATAAAAAGCATTTCGATAAGAGTCTTTTTACTTTATCTTTGGAACGACTAAAGATAGAAAATTGAAACAAGCAACAGCTTCTAGCGCTCCCAGAATTTAACTGCATCTGCGACTCTTAATAATATTAGAGTCCTGCCCAGAATTTAGGAACACTTATGAATACAGTGAACTATTAATTAAATTATAATTTTAATATATTGACTATATATAAATAATTCGTCATAAGGAAGTCATGACTACATTTTAAACGTTTGAATAAATTATGAAACTGTTTTTAAAAAAATAAGTTCAGTTCAGTTTTAAATTTTGTATAGTTATTTTAGTTTGAGCCGGAGAACATTACAAAATATAAGTTCCTCCAGTTAATGGTTTTACTATTGAAACATAAATTTAGAGAAAATTTTTCCTACTTATTCCAATAAAAATGACTGAAAATAAATTTATCACAGTCTACAAACCGTTACTGGAAAAGGTAAACCAAATTACATTCGCAATTCAAACAATTAAGATTGAGACGGAAAAGTTGAAAAATCAAGCTAAATTTTTAACAAAAGAAAAGGAGTTAATTGAAATCGAAGAAGCTTACGAATTAGCTGAATTAAAATTTATCAATGCTTACATTGCAAAAGGAACTATGTTAGATGAAGTGCTGGATGTTTGTGCAGCCACTGGTGAAGGTGGTGGCGCTACAACTAGGGTTGGCGACAGAGACGGTAAAGCTGGCGGTATAGTAGAGTTAAATTACATTTCAACGAAAAACGGTCAAAAATCTTTTGATTTGGCCTTACCGTGATTTCGAACTGGTTATTAGATATTGAATAAGAATATAATGGAATTACAATTTTAGGCAAATTTTAGTTTTATTTTTTTTTGCTGCCCATCTAGAACCTATTATTTCAGAGCTCGTGGTACTAGAAAAAGACGTATCCACATTCACCGCCTCCCCAGTAAAGGTACTTAACTACCGCGAAAAATTTAACCATATATTTCACTTATTGATGGAATACAGCGAATACAGCTCAAGTTCATGTTTTTTTGAGCCCTTAGAGTTAGGTGACAGGGAGGACGTAACTCTAAGAACCCAAAAAAGTAAACATGAACTTGAACTGATATTTTCAACCCGCACAACTCGTTCAATTTCCAGTAAGAAAGCCACGCCTCCCGATATCCAATGGTTTTCGGTAAGGAAAGCCCCACATTCTCAAAAACTGGTTGTGGTTTTTTATGGAATCTTCGATATTATTGAGATTCGTATTGCAAGGGTGTGCATGTATTAATATGTTGAAGTATAAATGACCTTGGTTTGACGAAAACGTACATCACTTACTGAATAAGTTCATAAAATGTCCTTGTTTCGCAGATGGATGGGTATCAAGTTTAGACAGAGTTTCGGATATGAGTTGGGTTTAATTCGGCACTGTGTCTTTGGTATACAAGATGGGATATACCACATCAAGCTGGTGCTGCATTTAAGGAACAATTCCAGTTTCGCCAAGAAGTTTCGACTTATTGATTAAGTTTAACATTATTACGAAAAGGGTGCACTCGTCCTTTTCACGGCATTGGTCACGTATGTGGCGATCCTTTTTCTATATCTTGAATGAACTGCTTCCCCAGAAAAACTGGTCCACCTAAGTACATGCCTCCTTCTATTAAGCATTACCAAATTGCACCTACATGATTCAGCAACGTTGTGGATTGTCGGGGTATTTCGCAGCATTCGAACAAACAAATCCCAAAAATTTTGCAGCCGCTTAAAAATGTTTATTAAAATATACAACAAAGATTTTACAATATAATCGATAATTAAAATTAAATAGAATTTCGTTCAAATGTTTAAGATCATTTCGAAATGAGAATTTCTACAGCTTAGTCGAATGTTTCGGGGTTTGCGTCGTCGCAGCGACTGTTTTCTCCGATAGTACAAACATTTTCAGTAACATCGGATAGTTGAGTCGTTTTATCAAATTTTGCCGACACATTTTCGAATTTCAAATCAATTATCCGTCCTGTACCGCTTCCGTCAACGTTGTTCCGTCTTTGCGGAGGAATGAGCTCCGGATAGGAATATGTAAATGGATTGGCACTGGAGTCTGGTTTCGTTGTCGTTGGGACAGTCGTAGTATCCTCGGTTGTAGTAACAGGCGTAGTAGTAACAGGCGTAGTCGTAGTAACAGGCGTAGTCGTAGTAACTGGCGTAGTCGTAGTAACTGGCGTAGTCGTAGTAACTGGCGTAGTCGTAGTAACCGGCGTAGTCGTAGTAACTGGCGTAGTCGTAGTAACTGGCGTAGTCGTAGTAACAGGCGTAGTAGTAGTAACCACAGTTGTAGTAACAGGCGTAGTAGTAACTGGCGTAGTAGTAACTGGCGTAGTACTACCAGACTCAATTGCTATTACCGGATTTTTTGGATCATAAGTAGGCACAAGATACGGAATTTCAATCTGGATATCCTCGACAGTCTCCTCATTTTTACCGAGAGCTTCACAAAGTTCATAAACTTCTTTCAGCATGTTATCTCTCTGGATCTCCATTGTCGCAATATTTTCTTCAATTTGCTCGGTGTTTAGTAACTCCTTTTGCAATTCAATTGCATATTCCAGCGTTACGCCATCATCTTCAAGCTTTTCATTAGCCTTCTTACAAAGTGCCAGTAAGTTCTGTAAATCGGCTAAACGTTTCTTCAAAGTTTCATGTGCCGCTACTATAGCTGTTACATATTCTGCTTCACCTGAGATTGGAATAGACATATCGCCGAAATCAGAATAAAAAAAAAATCTTTTAAAATTAAAGAAAATAATCAGTTTAATAAAAATTGACATTAAAAACGTATTATTTTTCCATGACCTACTGGAAAAAAAGCCAGGATCATGGTTAGAGCTTAGTAATGTTCGATATCCCAAAATCCCGTCGGCATTCAGAAATTCCAAATTCAAAAATCCGTCCTTCCTAAATCTCCTATTAATTATGATACGTTGTCATAGCTTAATTGAATCTGTACGAAATTTGAAATACAGTATGTAAGGATTACGTTTAAAAGTTACGGGTGACAATTGAGCCATGAATTGTTTTTCACGAACTGAAAATTACTGGCATTTAAATCAAATTGTTATTACCAACAAGTCGCGTGCCACGGCTACGCTTACGTTTGTATGGTTATCGAAACTGCCACACCAGCGGTTTGTAGTCTTGCTTCTCGTTGCTCCGTCGCTCCTGTTACTCCCGTTTCTCCTGTTGATCTCGTTGCTCCATTTCTTCCGTTTCTTTCGTTGCTCTTATTTCTACCGTTTCTCCGTTACTCCATCCTCTATTCAGCATCCTCCAACTACCATCCTCCATCCGATGCTCCAGTTACTCTCGTTGATCCGTTGCTTCCATTTCTCCCGTTGCTTCTGTTGCTCCCTTTACTCCCGTTGCTTCCGTTGCTCCGTTGCTGGAGTAACGGGAGCAACCGTTACTCCATCCTTTATCCACCATCCTCTATCCACCGTCCTCTTTCCTGCATCCATCGTCCAATTTTACCATTCGTTAATAGAAACACATAACTGGACTGCAACCCAAGCGTATGATACTTTAGATAAAATACTGAACTCCGATTTATATTGTAGTTCGAGATAAAGTAGAATAAGGTTTGTGCATGTAGTATGTCCTTTAGAAAGACTCTCATTTAATAATAATAATAATCAATGGCTCAACAGCCCAAATCGGGCCAAGGCCTTGAAGTAATGCTAGAGTTACTTCATTACGAGACCAACAGAACATTAGGAGGTGAAGTGGTCAGCTACACGCTCGTCCGTGATTATTACCCCGATTTTAACTCAGGTACTCATTTACAGCTGAGGGAACTGGTAGTCCGGCACCTAATACCTTTTTCGAAAATTACTTATCACCAAGCAGATTCGAACCTGGTACCAGGTGCGCCGAAGGCAAGTGCTCTAACCACTAAGCCACCCAGACTCTCATTTAGGTGCTCTAACCACTAAGCCACCCAGACTCTCATTTAGGTGCTACTCGAAAATAAAAGACAATATCGTCAGTTTTCAATTTCATATCTTGACTCGCCCAGTTCACTGAAAACCGTTTTTTCCCTTTTTGAAAGACTTCACATGGAGAAAGAAGGCCTCACTCGATCTCTTATACATTTGCCCTACTCCTTGGAACCATTTAAAAATTAATGTGTACAAAATTTCAAATTCCTAGCTTGAAGTATTCAAATCTTATCGGAAAATATTATTGAACATTTATCATAAGGATTATTTGTATGAAAGCTACCCCAAGGAGTAAAAGAACTTAGCTGACTACTAAACTCTAACTTCGTTTTCACTCAAAACTAATTTGTACAAAAATCCGAATTCGAAGCTAAACGATTACTTGAGTTATAGTAAGGTCCGTAAATTAAGTGAAGACATTTGAACAGGATATTTGTATGACAGTTACACGAAGGACTAATACCATTTCATAATCATACAATTAGCTCCAACTATTAGAACATGAGCTCATACAAAACTTCAAAGTTGTAGCTGAAACCCTTCTGAAGTTATTAGCCAATGTTCTTGAACATGTTTTTAGGTCATTTTGTATGGCAGCTACCCCAAGGAGTAAAACGATTTTGCCCATTAACGAACTTAGCTTTACAAATTCAACCAAACATCCAGATTCAAAAATTCAAGATTCTCTACCATGGCATTCTTGAGTTATCGTGCTAACGGAGAGTCAGACAGACAGACGGACGTCAAGCGGATTTCGTGTTTTTGGCCCCAAATAAACCAAAATAATAAAGAAACAACATATAACATTGTTTCGTTCGAGGCTCGGTTCTATGCGTTACAAACTGTTGGGCTGTATTAATACTCTCAAATTTTATCTAGAGTATAAAAAGAAAGTAGCCGGTGATTAATCTGTTGCTGACATTTTGATATAAAAAATTCTAAACTAACAATTTTAACTTCAATTCGAGTGTAAAAATTTGCACATTGGTTTTTTTCCCGAAATTTAAACGTGAAGCAAATTAAAGACTAGAAAACTGTCTTGTCTTTTAAATTTAATTTTAGTCGTCCAATTTACTATATTGTTCTTAATTCGGTAAGATTTATAAATTATTTGTTATCTATTTTCAAAATTTTTGACATTATCCCGTGAATGGTTTATGCTAAAAAGTTAGAATTACTATCTATATATTTTATCGAGGTTGTGGCAAAAAACAATGTTTCGTAGTTAAGTTGTGTGCATTAAATCCTTCCTGACGCTACAAATCTGAATTTAGTCTACCAGCTATCTTCCATATGAGACAATTGCTTATTGTGGTTTTGATACATGAGTGAACCATTTTTAATCTACCCAGAAAGCCTCCACATTTTTGTCAGCTTCAAGAAAATAGGTATATTTGCAAGGCTGCCAATTCTTTCACATCTTCAAACATTTTTCTTCATATTTACTTAAATATAGTTTTGCCATCGACCTAAAATTTTAAAAAAAAATTTGTTACCCTCAAAGTTGGGTTTTTCACGTTTCTTTTCTAGTTGACCCTAAAAAGCAAAAACGACCTTTTGTATGACGCCGTTCATGCCATACGCAAAAGTGTATGCAGGCTCGTATTTCTCAAGTCCTATTGAGTTGAAATTTTTTTCGTGAGGATTTGGTGGTATGGGTTCTGCTAGAAAGTTGAAACTTAGTATGCACATATATATGTATATGTAGATATACCAGAAATGTAATTTACAAAAAAAAAATTCGATTTGCTCCGTATGCCAGGTATGGACAATAAAACCGGCTGCAGAAAGATGGTCCATATATTTTCAGTAACTGCGAATCGATCTTGAAGATTGAGATGTGATTCCCTAAAGGAAAATTATCCAAAATTTGTCATAACGGAGTAGACTATTTCAAAACTAACTAAGGTGAAGGATATATGAATTTACAAGCCAATCAAAACTTCTAAATTAATCCACTTGACTAGGTTGAGCCCCTTATCTCTTATCCTAAAGTCAGGTTTGATGTGACTACGAGTGGTGTCTATTTTCCAGTTCAAATTTTTTGTACAAAATTTATCATTCTCTTTATAAAACAAAAATCTATCTATGCATGTATTTTTTATTTCAGCAAGGTTCAGTTTCGGCAATACACAAAGAAAGTGTGTTAGTTGTCCAAAAGAAACAAAATCGAAATTCAAATGAGCAAGAGCGCTGAATATAACAATGCCAAAAATATTCAAATTAAAGCCAAATTAGAAGAAAGTGAGCCAAATTCAATAAAAAGTAGTGAAAGTATTCCAAGGAAGCATCTCGAAAAGAGTCCTGTAAAAATTCGGGGCTTTACAGTTCTACCCTCCAGTACGGATACCGAATGCGAATACTCCAGGTCCATAAAACCGCACAAAGCGAATCGACAGAGGTCAAGCCGAGTACCAGCAGATAAAATGACCGAGTATAAGGAGCAGAGTGAAAATGGTCCAGGGCAAAGTTGGCCCAATCGAATCAAGGAACTTGAAGATCAACTTGCCGAATTGAACACCGAAGAGGCTCGGCGTATCAGCGAAGCCAGCAGGATGTATTTGAGCGATACTTCTTCATCTTGCAGAAGTGCCAACAGTCGAGTCCTGTATCGTCGCAGTAACGCCAATTCGAACTGTGAAGGCAGCTATGGAAGCAGGATGCCGGAACTGGGTCCAGCTGATGATTCAAACGAATTCAGTCAAATGAAGCAGTTTTGCGCTCGGATTAAGACCGGTGATTCGAACAACAATAACGCGATATTCAATGATGCCAGCGAGAGCTACAAGGGACGGATTCGAGGTGGGGCAGGATGTTGTGGTGGCTCTGATTCATATACACCCCAATTCGTCAGGTACTTCCGAGATGGTACCCAAGAACCCACAGTTAAAAATGATAACAGTAATGACCTACCGAAACTCATCCAACAACTTATGTCGGAAATTGAAAAAGTTCGAAAGGAAAATAGCAAAAATCGAAAGCGAATAATCGAGCTTTGCGTGGTTTTGAAGCAGAAAGAAGCCCAAATAACCGAATGTTCGGAACTCCTTTGCCACATTATGAACGAGAAGGATGACATCCTTACGGTCGTTGGTGAAGTACAGAACGGCAAACTATCCAAACATGTCGAATATCTAAGATGGATTCTAATCCGATTGCATTACGAGAACGCAGCACAAGCTAGCGAAATTCAATCGCTTCTAGAAGAATCGGGAACGAAAGAGGACACCTTGCAGGAGTGTCTTTTGACAAAGGAACGTCTATGTTCGGAGAAGCAAAAGGCCGAACAGGCTTTATTAAGTTTCTCGACGCAAGGTGCCTGTGACTTGGGGATGGCGTCGATTGATGGTGTACCGGCTTATAAGTGAGGAGCAGAAGGACTACTTAAGTTGAAAACAACCTTGCGAATTTCTATTATATAGTTTTTATTTTAAGACCTTTTAAAAAAAAATTAAAATAACATTTTACACTGTTGACAAATTCGTATTTTATTTTAGCAGTTATTGCAAACAAGATGTTTGACCAAGGATTGCGTTAATTGCAGAAATCGGTAAATTCAATTTCGGAATCAATTACGGCATAGTTTATATAAAAATTGTTTTAATTAAACTAAATTTTTATTTTTAAACCGTTGAGTTGTTTGTTTTGAATTTCTTCCCTTTTCAGTACGAATATTGATATTATCCTTCGCACAACCCCCCAATGAACTTCCGCTCTCCGGGGCTCAAACTTTTTTTAAAATCTGTTTGCGGATTTAAATTCAATTTTAATTTTAAGTTAAGTGATCACTTGTAAAAATCTCAGTATATGAGCTCAAAAGTACGTTGGTACCCCCACGACCCTTCCCCCCAATGAGCGTCCACTCTCCTGGGCTCAATTTTTTTTAAATCTTTTTGCAGATTTGAATTCAATTTTAATTTAAGTGGCCACTTGTAAAAATCTCAGCCTATGAACTCAAAAGTACGTTGGGGGGTACGTGGGGGGTACGAACGTACTCGCCACATTTTTTTAAAAATCTTTTTGTGGATTTGAATTCAATTTTAATTTTAACTTAAGGCTCCATGTGCACGTTAAATGCGATTTGGATGACTTATGACTGTTTTCTTACCAATATGCCATTATGGCAACAAAAAAAACAAAATTAAATTACACCACTTTATTAGCTGGTTTGTAACCTAGGTCATCCATAGAAAAAAAACTCAAAACTGTATTTGGAAAAAATGCTATTAGAACAACAACCCTTGAACATTTTTTAAAATGCGTGAATTCGAGTTTTTTTAAACGCATATTACCTATTTCTTGAATAATTAACATGTCATTTTTATTAATATAATGTTAGAAAAAATCTTAAAGAAGGTCTTTTATAAATCAAATTTAAAAAAAATTCCATTTTTTTTTAATAACACTTGAAGTCAAACTGAAGCAATTTTTCACGATTTTCATGGCAAGAATTACATAAGAAGACCGCATTTCATTGAAAAGTATCACAGATAGTATAACTAATTAGTATTTCCAAAATATAAATCAATGAAAAAATTATTGACTTTTAATAGTTATGCTTCTGAAATAATTTGAAAACATGTAACACTATTTTTTTCTGTAAAATCAAAATTAGTTCGCTGATAGACAGCGAACGATGCAGGCGTATTGTCCACGCCAAATTACACGAACGAAAAACGATTTCAATCGATCAAAATCCTCTCATGAAAGAAAAATCAAACAGGAACAAAAACTGGTCGTACCGGACACATGGGGCCTTAAGTGGTGACTTGTAAAAATCTCAGCCTATGTGCTCAAAACTTTGTTGGCGGGTACGTGGAAGGTACAAACTAAAAATTAAATTAAATTCAAATCCGCAAACAGATTTAAAAAAAAAATTGAAATTTAAAACCCAAAATGTCCGTCTAAAACGCGCCCTCCCCCCACCTCTTTAAGTGGAACCCGCAAAAGGTGCCCACTCAAAGGGGTCTATCCAGTCTATTCCACTAGATAGTTCAAAGTGTTCGGGTCCTTTTTTGCTTTGATCATGCCTGAATTATGAGGGTAGTAAATTATTTTTTTAAAAATCGATCACGATATGTACTTTATTATAGAAAAAATAAAGTAACAAACAAACCCATTTGTATCTAAAATCACTTCAGTTTAATACAACAACATCAAATTATAATTCAGTACAATAATTTATTCAGAGCCCTCCTCGCGGGACAATTTATACTGGACAACAGAATAATGAACATTAATATTAAACTTGGTAATTTCTTGTAAGTTATTCGCTTTGGCATAGTTTCGAATTTTCTGCAGAAATTCCGAAACCTGCTCCTTCTTTAAAACCGAACGTGATTGCGTCTCAAACATAACCAGGCACTTATCCTTGCAGACATTTAAGAAGTCATTTTCGAAAAATTGAAAATATTTGTTTCCAACAAAGACTAAATCAAACAGATTCTTCAGTCTTAAGTTGTCCTTGATTTTCAATACTTCCTCGATAGATAGGAACTTAATTTTGATCTTTGGCGTGGCGATAAGGGGTTTATCGTATTTTTTTAAATTCACTCCCTCATTCTCGTCGGCATTGAGATGTGGCGCGATATCCAAACATATGGCACCGAATTTTCGATCGTATCCTTCAGCGTGTGTGTACTCTGAACTTTTCTGGATTTCGTAGAAAAGTTCCAGAAGATTTCGTTCAGTTAGGTCGGTAGCTCGAAAGTCGTTGGTTCCATGAAGACTGTTGGTCATTTTTGAATCACGCGTCGAAAGGCCAAATGAACAAAACGGACCAACCGTTATATCACCAACGTATCCACGATGACTATATTGGGGTCCATTCCGTACTAATCCAGCCGCTAGCGTCTTATTGCACATACTCTGCTCGAATTCGGGGAATACAAATGCCACGCCAGTGTCGCGCCAATGCTGGTATTCTTGCGGACATATTTGTATCGCTTCGCGCTCTTTCAGCTTCATTTGAAGATCCCAATCGAAGGCACCAGCTCGGTAGTCGTAACGCGATCCGAGCAATTGACGAACTCGCGTCTCCCAGTAGCTTTTAATATCGAATACATGTCCTTCTTTTGCCGTCCAAAAGTTAAAGGTTTCGTTCAGGTTATCTCGTTCGCGATACTTAAGATCCTGAAAATCGAAGACAGATGCCTTTTCTGCAAGATAGTCGGAATCGGTTACGATTTTAGTAAGGATCTTTGCTTTGCTGGCGACATAGTTGTATGAAATCGGACGTAGGAGCGTATTTCCAAAGACGTCCATAAATAGATTCGTCTTTCCTTTCAAGGATATATCGTCGCTCTCCAGTGCTATTCCCAGTAACAGAATGTACCTGGCTGTTATTTCGATGCAACCTTCCAGCACGTAGAAGTTGATTCTGCAATCATGTTTGTAGGATTTGGCGATTGTATGGAGGATGTGCCTCGGGTCTCCGCTTCCGATAAGTAGAATATTTAATTCAGATACGTTTGCATCTATGTTTTTAGTGTATTCATCGTACAGATCCTTGCTCTCAGAAAAACCCCAGAACATTTTTCGAAGAACAAACGATTTTCACCACTATTTATATGAAACTTTGACGGATATATGTTAAATAACGCTCAATATCTGACTGGTTGCTAGGTCACTGTCGAATCGAAACCATAGTAATGAAAAGTATTTGCCCTATTTACCAGCCTATAGCCCTGCAGAAAAAATAGGACGAATGTGAATTCACATTCAGAACTGCAATGTAAACACAAATCGAGAGGCCTTTATCCAACTCTTTTTAGAACATATCAAATAAAAATAATTTATTATTAAAAAATAATAATAAAGTAATATGCGAGTTAATAAATTTGTGTTTTACTTTATTATTTTCTAATAATACAGTATTGTTATTTTTTATGTTAAAAAAAAAAAATTTCACGTTTCATAACTAGTGGACACGAAAAAAGCAAAAAAAAAAATCAGTCCGTCTGTCCGACGCCGTACGCAAAATCGTGTGAAGGCTCGTAGCTCTCAAGCCCTTCGAGCTATTAAATTCAATTTTACTTTCTTATTTTAATAATAAAGTATTGTTACCGATTTGTTAAAAAAAAAAATTATTAACGCGTTCTCGGAGTATTAAACACCAAAAAGGAAAAAAAAAAACTCAGTCCGTCTGTACACCGTCCGCCGTACCCAAAATCGTTTGAGGACTTAATTTTTAGTATATTTCATTTTTTAACGTAAAAGTACACATTTCAAATTACTGGTATTAGTAAATTATTCATTTACTAACTGAACCGTATAACGTTAATAATGTTAATATAATGTTAATTTACATGATTAAGCTCACAAAATTATACAACATTTCGTGTAAAAATAACTATATTTACATATGAATTAAAAATTACGTTCTTTTTCGTGTAATTCTACATCTATTTGAATCTTACGACGAAAAATATGTAATACACATATGAAACTACGCTTCGTTCGGTTTTTTTCTTCTACTGAAATGAAAATGAAACACCTATGTACGTCGACCAGAATCGATCGCGGGTTCGATTCCTACTCACAGCCATGGGTTTTATTAAGAGTAAGTCAGTAAGAAATAATGTTAGAAGTAGAAATACGTTTATATTAAAGAGTGCTAATTACACACTTTTCTTGAGTGTAAATTCAAAAGAATATCTAGTGAATTTGCTGTTTTCGAAGTTGAAATTTACTGACTGCATTGAAATTTACTGACCAAAAACTTAAAATTTCATTCAAATTGACTATCACATCCCAATCTAAATTTACTTGAAAATGTGTGTCATATTTACCTGTTATCCAAAAGATGTAAAATTAAATGGATTTTTTTGTGTAGATTGCAAAAAACACAGGTAAATACACCGTCTGCAAACGCGATTGAGAACTCATAGATGGTATATCTAATACCAAAGAGTAATTAAGATAAAATTTTATTCTGTAGCTAGAATCGGAGGCGAAAATTCCTCCGCCTATTACTCGTGTATGGTTTGATAAAAAAATGTTTATCTGAAAAACAATAACACATTAAAAAAAAAATGTATTGGTCAAATTTCGTATATTCAATAGGTAAATAAATGGAGGTAAGGAGAAACTATTTCTAATAGCGCAGAGATTTTAGCGATCAATAAAAGTCTTTTGTAATAATAATAATAATAATTCTTTATTGTGACCCTTAGTATAATGAAACAAGCTTAAGCTAAAATAATGGAGATCAGACAGTCGTCTCTACAGCCAAGTTAAAGAGTTTATATTTAGCTACATGCAAATGAATTCAAAGTAAAAAAAGTCTTTTGATTTTGATCACACTATAGTGTAGAAATTGGAGGCCCCAGTATACGAATACCTATGAATAATGAAAATAACAATAAATTGTCAAAATATACAAGCGCTTGAATCACTTTGGAACACGTAACGATTTGACCTATCGAATTAAAGTAACCTTTTTAGCAAATTTGACAATATTATAACTTTTAATTGAAAACAGAAACTATCAAAAAATTAAAAACAGAAATAAGAGAATAAAATCTGTTTATAAATGTGATATTACGAGTATAAGGCAAAAACTGTATTTATTTTATTTGCATAAATAACGAAGACATAATTAAAAACTATTTTCAAGATTTAAAAAGTTCAGACTGGTAATGGAAACAACAGGTAGCAAATTGTCGCATGGGTTACCGGCCACCCAGTCGAAAACCCCGTCGAAAAGAACCCCCAAACAGAGAAAAACCAATTTTCCGGCAGTAGTGGAAAACATTCGATTCGAAGATGTGCCGGAAGATGAATGCTTCGTTATCAATGCAAAACGGAACGAACCCAGTTTGGAAAATGTCGTAAAAAATATAGTTTACAATTTCGGTGGCAAATATCGTTACCTTCTCTGGATGCATTTCTTCTCAAAAGACACCGAAAAATTAAATGAAGAAGCAGAAATGCTCAACGAATTTTACAATGAAATGCAAGGAGTAAGTAAAGAGCTTATGACTAAAGAAACAGTTCCGATCACATTGCCAAAACTTCCGTCAACGTCAACAGTCGACGTCGATATATCGAAGAAATTTGATAATCTAAGGGTTGGGCTTCTAAAGAAAAGAGCTCTCTACCGGAAAACCCCCGTCAGTAATAAACCGAAAAAATGTTCGGCCAAGGACTTTCAATGGCAGAAATCGATAAACATTCCATCAAATTTGTTTTAATATTACCGATTAAATTGAAACAAATAAAATTGTTTTTTATATATGAATTTTATGATTAAACAAAGCTTTATTTGATTTTTATTATGTTATTTTTTGGGAGGATCCAGTTGGCGCAGTTACTGACTCTTCAAATCTCGACAAACAAAAACTGCTCACAAATTCCCGAATGGAAAATTCAAAACTACGAAATGAAAAATTACATGATATGAAAACCCAGTGATCCCATTTGCAAATTCTCGGTATCGGTTGAGGGGTGTGGGAGTGGTATGAAATACAAGGCGTCTAGAAGATTTGAAAGAAGAGATTGAAACATCCTACAATCCAAATCTTCTGAATGGTTGGTGAATACTAGGAGCCTTTTTTTTTAAGGATACTGAACTGGACTTAGGTGGTTAGCCTTTAATACACTGTAGTGTACAATCCAGTCAGCTTAGGGATGGAAGGTCAGAAATCGGGACGGATATGGCAGTGTACTAGTTGGTGTTAATAATTTTTTGAGTGCTGTTAGGCTATGATGTGGTCTACCAGAACATCAATGTTGCCTATCAACTACTGTCTGGTATCTCTGATGGTGTTAGTGAATCTAATAAGAATGTAAACAGAACTCATCTGCTCAGTGTTAAATCCTTTAGTAGTGATCCTATTAAACATTCCGCACTGTTCACTATTTATATTAATAATTTCAAAGCCAATAGCAACTGAAAAATTCTTATAAATAATTTATGCGTAGAGTGGGAATTGAACCCACGACATCGCGTTTACAAGCCTAGTACGCTATCACTGGACTACACCCGACCTTGATAAGAACTAAAATGTTTCAAGGGTTGGTAAGGTGTGGGTGGGAGTAAAATACCTGCCTAACCAATTGGAAGATATAATTTGGTTTTTGTATATAGAATTGAAAGTGTGGTCTACTAAATGCAAAATTATAAAGTGAGTGCGAGGGGGAAGGTGGAGCACGAAAGTATTAAATTGTTATATCTCAGGAACCGTACCCGATACGATTTTAATTTTTTTACAGGAGTTAGATCCAGTAAACCTCTAGAAAAAGTGGCTTTTAGTGAGTGAGTGAACTCCGACTCACTCAGTAAAATGAACTAGTTCGAGTGACTTTTGAAGATCACTTACCCGGCGAAGGAACTAGTTCTTTTCAAGTTCAGAGTGAATGTGAGGGTCCTCACTCACGAAAGAACTAGTTCTTTTCAAGCTGCATCACGTGGCGAAATGAACTATAGTTCACTGAAAGGAGTGAGTTTGTTCACTCACTCACTTCAATGAACTGCTCTTTTGGAAAAGTTCACTCATGAACGACCCATCTCTACTATCCATAAAAATTCAAAATTTAGGAGTTTGATATTTTTTTTAATTTCTGATTGGTCACAATATTTTTTTATAAAAATAAAAAATTTATTTCGCACTAATTAAATTTGAGTTTTTACAATAAAAACATTCTTTTAATTAAAAATCCAGAATTAGTATCATAAGAAGTTTGTCATATGTAAAATCCGGCGTAACTTTTGCAAATTTCGTTGACTTCATCTTCCGATGGTGACAAGCACGGATTACGGGGGCACGGGTTACAGGGGCACGGGTCAACACACGGTGGGTAACCAGGGGGACAGGGAGGGCGATCATAAGGAGGATCCGGTGGATATATGGGAGGTGGTATGTCACAGACGAAGTTACAAAGTGGAGGAAAATACCAAAATTCAACGGGTAGTTGACTTGTCGGGTATGGACAGTAGCATAGTGGATCACATGGTCGGAGTGGCGGCAACGGTGGCAGTATGATTGGTTTGCAAATAGGGTACGTTGATTCTCCACCTCCACCTCCACCACCACTTGCACCTCCGCAACCGCAAGAACATTCCCTTTCACATTTGCATTCGCATTCGCAACCATGTGCACATCCACAACCACAACCACAAAAATCTCCCCAGATACCACCTCCACCACTACTACTCCCTCCTCCTCCACCACCACCTCCTCCGCCACCTCCTCCGCCTCCACCTCCTCCTTCACCACCTCCTCCTCCGCCACCTCCTCCCCCGCCACCTCCTCCCCCGCTACCACCCCTACACGGTTGTAAATCATAGGCGGATTCATCTTCAAAAGTTGACTTTCTATAATTTTGCTGGCTTCGTAAATTTTCCATTAAGTGATTCCAATCGTCGGTTTCGGGGTGGAAACTTTCTTTACTTCGGTACGAAACGGCTTTTCGTAAATTGTCGATTTTCTTTAAGAGGATCTTCATTTTGCGGATCTCATTTTTAATTTTTTTTATGATTTCTTGCTTATAACTTCGACCGTTTTGGGAGTCGCTTTCATATTCATTGATATCGTCACTATCGCTGTAATTTTTACGATAATGTTTCTGAACGAATTTCATTTGATGGCTTGGCTAAATTGACTTTGCTAATTTCCTTCTTCCAATGATTCTATTGGTGAGAATATTGTAAAAAGCGATGCCTGAAAAATGTAGTTAAATATGTTAAATTAAATGAATGATTGATATTGGAAATTTAAGTCATTACTTATACAATTCAGATTTTAAAATATCACACACTAAAAGTATGAATTTTTGGTTGATTCTTTTTTTTATTTTTATTTTTTTTTTTTAATATTAAAACCTGAAATGTGTTAAATATTTTTTAAGTTTTAAAATAATTTGCATTGGTTGCTAAGATTTCATGATAAACTTTAACTACTTATGTACATATACGGCCCTGTTATGAAATTGTGCCCGATCACAGTCGCTTATGTTAATTCCAGCCAGAGTCAGATCGGTTCTAAAATAATTCAACTGAGTTCCAAGATTGAAATTACAGCGTTTTTGCCATGGGCCAAGCTGACATCCTTAATGGGTTCTATACCAAGTATAATTATATATTTATTGTCTGTAAGATACAATGCGTTATGCAGAAGCGTAAGACCCTAAAGTGGCGCTCTACGACGATACAATACCCTTGTGATCGTTTATAGTCCCCTTTTTGGAATTGGTTCCCACGCTGTGGTGAACAGGTGCAGACGTTGTATGGTGAATATGTGCGTATGCTGTGTGGTGAATATGGGCGTATTTTGATGGGTTGTGTGTTACCGTGATGAGTCTATTGTGATTGAGTGTTGCCGTGCAATAATCTATTTGTAGTAGTTGTGCTATAGTTCACAATTCACCTCCAGACTGTCTATTAAGAACCACTGGAAAAGAGCCCGCCAAATGCTACTCTGATGAAATACTGAAGTCCAATTTATATTATGTATTTCAACTTAAGGCTTCTTACTTTGTCATATAGTTTCGAAGTAGGCTTTTTTCGAATTATATGTATTAAAAAAAAAAAATTTAAATTTAAAAAAATCATTTCCGTGTACTACCTTAAATTTATATTTACAAAACAACCTAAGTTCATTCCGTAAAAATAATAAAATTGTATAAGGCATTTTTCTTTCATAGTAATGTCCTCAGTTATAGATTTAGAGCTGGAAATAAAAGACCTAAATGAAGAACTTGAGAAATTAGTAAAGGAGAATGAACAGAAGAAAAAAGCTATAGAAGCAACAATAACAGAAAGGAATACTCAACTCGATGAAATTCATCTTATCAGAAAAGAACATGCGAATGCTAAAGTTAAGGCAGCGACAGAAAGAGCTACTGCCATGGAAGCAGAACTAGAAGTAGAGAGAATAAAATTGATGGAATTCTGCAGTATCTGGATTCCCGGAACTACACCAAAAAGTTAAATATGTTTCCTTGTCCATAACCTTACTGGGAAGGATATTGGATCTTATGGTCTTCAACTACGAAACCGAGGAAATTCATAGGATTCATGCACTTTCAGCGATTCAGCGGTATTGCGGTTTGAGACCTACAGTTCCATAATTTTTTTCCCGAATGAAATTCAATACTAACTGCTCATTTTATCCTTTCAATATTGAGATTTACTTTTTATTAAGATCGAGATTTTATACTGAAATGTTGGGACAACTAGTTAATAAATTTTTAGCTGATAATAAGATTTGTGAAACTTTTTTCTTTGCAACAGAAATATGGATCTTTTCACCCTCGTGCGTATCCACAGTCTTTATCAATCTGCGAGATCAAACTGATTTGATACTGAACTCTGTACGTAATGATGTGGATTACGAACTTATGAATCGATATTACGATTCAGAAGTGAATCACTTAATCTTCTCAAAAGCGAATGTACATAAGGAGCTATTACTCACTTTGTTGATTATTTATTAGGTGAAATTGACTTCGAAAAAGCTATTAACGTTAATAAATTATTAATGAATCTTTTTCGAACGGAGAAAAACTAATGTAAACAACTTAAAATTGAACATGACAAACCGCATTGATAAATTGTAGATAAATTTAAGTTTTCTTTGGCTAGTGATGTTGCCTTTTATTACGGAGTGAATTTATTTCTTGCTTTGACATTATAGACCTACACCTTTTCAACATGTATTTTAGATTATGTAAATTGTATGTCAGAATACGTAAGCTTGAATTCAGTAGACGCAAGTTGTATTTCAAATACCATTCTATTCTTTATCAGAATTTTGACATTTAATTTAAATATTGTATTAAGAAGAACTCGAGGACGTGCAAAGAATGGCTGCACAACTTCATGAGAACCAAATGCACACCTAATTGCAGCAATCGCCAAGATCGACACATTCTAAAATCCGAACCTCCTAAACGGTTAATGCCACTTAATTGAAACTTAATGAATATCTATAGATATACTATAAGGAGAATAGATCGGAAACAGATCGGAGGTGGAGACTGAAAAACTTTAAATTACGATATCTCACGAACCAATTGCACTAGACAAATAAAAGTCGGTTTATGTATAAAAGTTAACAAATAAAGCTTACTGAAAGTAAATTTAAGATTTTTTCTAAAAAATCTCGTCTCATATCTCAAGAACAGTTTAAGGTAGATACTTAAAATTTTTACCAGAAGTAGGCCTAATAGACTCCTAGCAAAGAAAATAAATTTGGTTGTGAGGGTGGGGGATGGTGAAAAAGAAAAGGTTCCGATTTTTGTATCTCGAGAACCTATAGTGAAATCAAGCTGAAACTTGGTATGTAAGTAGAGCTATAGTGATACCATGTAAATATTTTTAAATGGGTAGTCTCGTACAGAGGTGGGGGATGTTTTTCCAATCTATAGAACGTATGTGAAAATAAACTAGAAAAGTAATTTAGACTAAAAAACATTTCAAATATCCAAAGGAGTTTGAAAGGCGAAGGAAAACCATGATCAGTGAAAATGGAAAGCATATACTTTCACGATTTTCGTAATATCTATTAGGTCTTCCCAAATATTTTATTCAATTTTATTCTGCGGCTTCTTCATACAAATACCTAGAAAGTGTTTTCAGGATTTTGTTAAATTCGACCCCTAAGGGGTTGAAAAGGTATTACATACTTTTTTCGAATATCTTTTCACTTTTACAGGATTGAGTAATAATCGCCTGAAACAGCATTTTTTCCTGTTTTCATCCCCTAAGATGGTATAAAAGAGTTGAACACGTTTCACGAACTCCGTCATGTTCTTTTAAAGTGATTAGTAATTAAATTAGTTTAGCATATACTTTCACGATTTTCGTCATATCTATTAGGTCTTCCCAAATAATTTATTCAATTTTATTCTACGGCTTCTTCATACAAATACCTAGAAAGTATTTTCAGGATTTTTTGAAATTCAACCCCTAAGGGGGTGTAGAGGTATTATATACTTTTTTCGAATATCATTTCACTTTCACGGGATCGAGTAATAGTCACCTGAAACAGTTTTTTTTTTTGTTTTTTTCCTGTTTTCATCTCCTAAGAGTATAAAAGAGTTGAACACGTTTTCACGAATTCCGTCATATCCTTTTGAAGTGATTAGTAATTGAATTGGTTTTCACTTTATCGTGCTGTCTTCATGTTTACCTATTAACTCCTTTCAGAATTTTTATATATTTAACCCCAAAGAGGGTGTAAGGAGGTTGCATATATTTATATTCAGAGATTCCTACATTTTGTTTAAATATCGAATTAATTTTTATTTCCCAATGTTTCCCATATAAGATTCCAAAAAGTAATGGAATGTAGCCTCGATTATATAGTAGGCTTTTTGTTCATAATCAAAAATATTGAATTGTAATTTTTCAGTTTTGAAACGGATTTGAAATTTCATTTAAAGTTTTTACAAATTTTAACAAAGTGTGTTAAAAATTACTAAATCTGCGAAATTATTGTTTAATCGACAAAATTTTTAATAACTTCTATTGGTGGAAAATAATTGTTTTTCAATTCCAAAAACTCCTAAACGATTCCCTGAAAATATGACAACGCAAACCGATGAGGCACTAATAAAAGATCTCGAAGAGAAGATAGCTGCCGCGAAGACAGAAGAAACGACTATTAAAGGAAAGCTTACTGCATGTAAAGAAGCAACAAGTACTCAAAAGACTAATCGACTAGCGTACTGGAAGGCGATTAGTGATTTGAAAAAGGCGCGTGCAAAGGAACGTACTAATAGTTCGGCCGCTAGACTAGAAGAGTTAACTAAGGAAAGAGACGCCCTTAAAGCTGAATTGAAAAAATTCTGTGATGTCCTGAAGTAACTGCAGTGACCTTAAGAAATTATGACGAAAATCGCACCGAATCAATAATTTTTTTTTTTATGTTTATATACAGCTTTGTTAATTTTGAGAAAATTAAAGATGAGCACAATTTTTAATTAAACTATTACTACTTTTATATATTATTAAAAAATGATGCCTTCTGCTATGGCGTTAAAAATAAAAATCCGCTACTATGATGACTAACCCTTGAATCCGATTTATATTTTATTGTGAAACTCCGGTTTTGTTTCCGAGGATAGGTTGCTAGCCTCTAACACAACCCCACACAGAACCCGTAGGGCTGTAGTCTATTAGATCCATATATGATTAGATCTAGATGTACTAAGTCTTGAAAACATTTATACGAAGTTTACAGTCTACCTCTGAGGTATAGATATATAAATACAACGAAATATAGAAAATGTCTGACAGCGAGTTTAATAAAGAATAACACATGTATCTTGCTATTCCTTTTAAAAAGTTTTCTAAGATGTCTCTATAGTGTGAAACCAAATTCAATTTTAATAACAATTCACATCGAAGAGGGTGAATTTCAAATACAAATCTTCGCGCCATAATATGGCTGTATGTCGTTTGGTGTCCAATTTGAAATTTTACTAAAACGCATATCGCCCCATATAGAGCCAAACATCTGTCATATTTTGCGGCGAATTCGAATCCGTCAACAAAAATCTATCGGTAGCTGCCTCGCAAAAAAAAAACACACACAGCCATTCAAAAGAGTTAGCTACGACGGGAAAAGTTTCGATTCAAGTAATTTTCGGTCTTAACCATCGCAAATTTACAGTTTATAGCTCGACGATCGCGGGATAATGTCATTTTTGCTTTGACGTGAATCGTCAGTTCGCAACCGTAGGAGAATTTCGCGTCAGAGAAAAGTGAAAAGCTTGTCGATCGAGCGGCGCGGCGGCGAATAAGTGCTGCAGCAGAAAATTGGGACGCAGGCAGTGCGCGACAACGGTTTTAGGTTAGTGAGCGCCCGAGTTCCGAGACTCCAAAATAAAAACACAGCCCCGTAAATCGGTTTCTTCGGCGCTGCCAAATTGCTTTAAAAATAACCCAGAAGGGGTGCTTGAGAAAATGTAAAAAAGTATCGTCTAATTTTAGTTTTTTTTTTTTTTTTTTCTCCCGGATCGTTTGCAGGCAGGAAGATGGGCGCAATTTTGGCTAAATTCCGGGTAAGTTTCAATCTTCTCCATCCGATTTAATTATAATTACGACGGCCGGTACTGTTTGTTCTTCGAATACTACAGTAAAAGTGTTATTGTTGTCGGCTTGCGTCATCGCGGCACGATATGCTATAATTATGAATTATGAAGTAGGGGCGATCAGAAAATCACGTCAGGCGATTTTGAGTCACGGAAAGAAGTTTGAAGAACACATTCCCTGTCCCTTCACTGAGCTCACGAATTTCATAGAGCCAAGTGCAAGTCATTCTTCCGAAAATGGCAATACGAATCTGTACGATACTCTACATTAGAAGTCGTGCGCTCCGAACTTGAACCAAGAATTGTTCTAGACGCATAAACAACCGCAGAACTGCTTCCGGAAAAGTAGCGTTCACGTCACCGCTACCCAACCAACACCTCCAGAATTTTTGTGCAATTTTATTAACCAAACTCGGCTGGAAGGTGCGAGCATCTTTCACTGTTGCTTTCACTCGCTAAGTGAAATTTTCTTTATGTTCGTTGCAACTGACGAGGGAAACAAAAACTATTGGAAAATAATCAACCAGTCGAGACTGCAACGGTACAAATAATTGCAATTTTCGAAATACATGAGTCAGATATAATAAAAAACAAATTTGAAGGCGATTTTTACAATAGACTCGTATTACCACAAGATTAGCAAGTGGGTGAGTTGCCAAACCACGGCCAGTCATAATTTAATCATATAAAAAAAAAAAAAACTGGCGGGAAAAATTCGTCTAATCAAGATGAGGCTTGAATCAAAATTCCAGTGATTATGCGGATGCTATGGCTTCGACGAGTATGTTTAGAAGAAATCTTCAATTACAAGATCCCGGGTAACCTTTTTTGGCACGTATTTGCAGACTGAACGGATTAGTTGACCCTTCTCTCTGTGGAATAATGCCGAAAATCAAAATCTGTAGAATGGGTTAAAGCTGCCAGATGCCACTTCAAAGTTTCTAGCAAATAAATTTAAAGATTCTGTAGTAACAGCCGGACCGGAGGCAGCTTTTAAGATTGCAACATTTTTCGGAAAATACGCCAGACTAGACTGTAGCTAAAAGTATAAACTTCAGACCAGACAGAAAAAGAAAAACAATTCCAGTTAGACATAACGTCTGGCCATAATTTCTCCATGATGCGTCTAAGACATTTTAGTTGAAGGAAGTCTGGAAATTTCTGTTAAGGCAACATTGCATGCGATACAGCCATGTAACACGGATACGACGCAAGATTTGAGCTCTCGGATGATGTGAGGGGATTTCAACGTCCTGATTAATTCGATCTTTTACATATTTAACAGCACCCAACCAACCGCGCTGCCAAAGTTTGGAAAATTTGTGGGTTTCTTTCATATCTGATCCAATTTGAGTTAAAGATATGTCTCTGTTCAACCCATGTAGATCTTTCTGGTTTTTCGTACGGTAAGTTTCAGGTCAGCCTTATTGCATTTAACACGTTGAATGCCGTGAGGGTCACCGGTGACCGGCACAGAAATGTTGACCCTTTAAATAGCATTGTCAAATTTTTTGACAAAAAGTGTGGCAAAAGTGTGGCAAAAGTGTGGCACGCAAAGTGTTAAAACCCAGGTCGTAAGGTCAAGCTGCTATTTATTTATTCAATGAACGTCTATTGTACAAATAAACTTATCCAATTACACAACAGAAAATACAGAAACAAGTTAAATAAAAAAGAAAAATAAATAAAGGAGAAGTAAAGAAAGAGAAACAAAAAAAAGTTTGATAAAGGACTCAGTCGAGTCCGAAACGTCACTTCAAATAAATTAGAACAGTATTTTACCCGCAAAACCTATATTTTCAAAAGATTTGTAGTAATGTACCTATAGATATAATTAGAATTTAGTTTAGGAAAAATAATAACTTCAGCTTTGATTTAAAAACAGGATACGATGTGTTCAGAGGACCAATCTTGATGCCATCATGATTTCTTTGTAAACGAATAATCGGGGAAAAGAAATATACATTTGTACGCGCCAAAGGAGGGTTAAATGTGGAGTCTGACCTGCTAAGACGATCGATTGATACAGCATCAAGTCTAAACTTAATGCTCGAGTCAGATACAAAATAGAATGAGGTAGTTTACGCCTCCAATTAATCAGCAAGTCAGATAACTATTCAGCGTCAGTTTGAGTTTTAAAAAGTTTCCAAAAAGCGTTCGTATTCGTGCATACGAAGCGGCGAACAACTAAAAATGATTTTTAAGCTAGTTTTAATTCAGTCCGGTCATAGCAAGTACCGATTCGATGTTTTAAAGATAAAAGATGTTAACTACGGGCTACGGAAAGTTCAGAGTTGACGAACATTTCTGGATGGCTGCTTAAAGCTGCCTTCATCTACGTTTGTTCTGACTACCACAAAGGCAATACACCGTGTTCAATTTTTTGATAGTTTGTCTGCCTCGGAATGCGTTGCAGTTGAGTCTTGGGAGTAAGGCTGCGTCCCGATCACCGTTGTAAATTTTGAAGAGAACACATCCGTCTATCTGCGTTTTCCAAGGGATGGGAGCCTGAAGCGTAAAAGGCATTCACAACTTTAAGGACAATAGTAAATCGTAAACTTACGTTGAACAAATTCAAGATGTCAATAATATGAACATTGTATTGAGGGAACCAAATAGCGGAGCAATATTCCAAGCCACTCCGCACTAGAGTCACGTAGAGCTTGATGCAAGTTTGAATGTTAGACAACATATATGATGATCTTAGAATTAGGTCTGATAATTCCGATGCAGTACTTACTAGATTGTGAAAGTGAAGGTCAAACTTTAGTAGTTTAGTAACACCCAGTTTCGAATGTGGGAGGCTTGAAGAAGTACTTCTGAGTTAATATCATAATCAAAAGAGATCATGGTTATCTTAAGTACGATCATTGAAAGAAGGGCTAAAGAGTTCAAAAATGTATGGGTCACTAAATCAATATTCTGTTCCCTTGTTCGTCCTCTCCTGGAATGTGCATGGGACATGGGATCCCTTTTTTTCCAGATATATAGCAGCAGAATAGAGTCAATCCAGAAGCAATTTCTTCTTTATGTTCTTGGGGACTTGTATGACCCTGGAGACTTTGATAACCTTAGTTAGGCTAAAATTGTTAAATCTTCTACCGCTCAGCTTTAGGAGAACTATGCTCACATCCGGTTTCACCTTAGATGTCTTGAATGGTGATATTAAGGTTGATCACCTTACAAATAAAATTCAACTTAATGACACTGTCAGGCAGACGAGACATTTAAAACCTCTTAAGGAATATCCCCATCTGATTACGGTCAAAACGAACCCATAAATAGATGCTGTAGCACATTTAACAATTTCAGCGTACATTTCACACCTCCAATAAGTAAGCCGACATGCAAACTGAAACTTTGTTCGATCTTATCAGCTCCTCCTCATCCCGTTTAACCAACCAACCAGTGCCTCTAATTAAAGTATATTAAATTAAGTCAAATTATATTGTATTAATTTAGATTAATTTGAGTTAATATTGAATCTGTATAAAGGTATATCTTTTAACAATTACTAGAGCTGATTGTACTGATTGTAATATTCTGCAATCATGCAATGAACAGATCTCACTATAAATTTTTACGTCATCCGCATTGAGGAGACAACGAGATTGTATTATTAGTGGTTAATCATTAATAAATATGATGAAGAAAAGTGGGCTCAGTATGGAGCCGTGAGGAACACCAGGGAGCGAAATAAATTCCGATGTCATTGAACCATTGAGACGAACACGCGATTTACGATTAACCAGATAAGAAGCAAACCATTGAAACAGTCATCCCGTAATTCCACAGCCTTAAGTTTGGAGAGTAATAAGACAGTACAAATTGCGTCCATCTGTTTATTATTGTCCTATTCAGGACCGAGTCACAAGTCACAAAGTAGGTCGAGAGTATCAATTTTGTATGAATTTTGAATTAATTGAGACTTTTTTTATATGAGACTCTGATCCTGAATAGGCCTGTGAATTTGTAAATTCTAAGAGATTTGATGAAATTAATCTACCTTTAAAGAAGCCATGTTGGTCTTTATTAATAAGATGATTAAGGGGTCATCCCGTGTGACTGGTTTTACATTTTTTTTTTACATAAATTGCATCCAAATATATTGTTAGAATATGTGGGCGAAGTGATATTCCGGTATTTGAAACGGAAGTTACAGGCCGGTGTATTCACTAAACTCCTTTGTTGTTTCGAATATAATGATAAGTTTATTTGGGTTTTTTCAAAACGGTAGTTTTGAAATCGGTAAACATCGAAATCTATCGAACGAATTTCTTTGAATTTCGGTGAACTTATTTAGTAATCATGTAGACAGTTTGTAAACTAGAATAATTGTGATTCATCAAGCCGTTTTTTATTTGTCGACCTGAAGAAGTCGGAAAAAAACACCAAAATTAACCCCGTATTTAACGGGTAAAACTCATGTGACTACAAGCTAGCACTGTATTCTTCCTTTCGAAGAGAACAATTGGAAGTGTTAAAATGTTAAAGCTTCATTTTCATTCGCTGGTTGTCAGTGCTCAAAATACGCCGCTTTTCGACACTTTGAAATCACACCCAAGAAATTAGCATGACCGACTGATATTAAAATTTTTCTTAACAATTACATTTCTCCTTTTCAATATTTCCAGAAAGAAAAGACGACGTATCAAGTACTAGAAAAACTCGAAGAAGAAATCAAAGACATTAAACAATACTCAGTAAGCACTCAAGCTCGACAAAAACGCTACGTTGGAAATTTCCTTGTGATATCTATAGGACTTTATGTAATTGGTTTTATCGTAATTTATTTTGCGTTCTTTCCACCGACATGGATGGAACGACTAACATATGCCGTACCGTTGTTAATATTTCCGCTACTGTAAGTAACAACAAATACAGGGGCCGTATGCTGTAACGAACGTCGGGACGTTCGCATCGACGGGCGTTGACGAACGACGAGCGACGGAATACAGCATACGGCCCCTGGTCATGCAAATATAACAATAATACCAATTTTCTATTTTCTGTAGAATCTTCTTATTGAAACGATTGGTAGCGTGGTATTTTCAACGAAAATTAAATAAAAATTCAAAAAAATTGAATTCTCTACGAGCGGAAAAGAAAAAAGTTATCGAAAAGGTCATGGATAAGGAGACATACAAAGTAATCCATTGGATAAATCGGCTTGATTAAAACAGTCTTAATTGCGTTAATTTTTACATTATAGGTTGCACTCGAAATACTTAACAGGTTTGGTGGCGGACAAAAGCCAAGTGAATTGAAATCTCCCGGAAGTAATAGACCATTGCATATTCCATAATCGAATGATGCTTAAAATAAAACTTTTATTTTGCAGCTCTTACTCCCCGTCTACCCACAACTCCAGCATCTCAATCACTTACCTATCGGCCTGCATTCCAACAAAAACCGGCTACCAGTATGCAACAATTGAGCTCAGCACAACATTTGACTGTTAATCCGGCACTGAATCGCTCGATCTCGCCTCGAACTCCGCTTCGTGATAACACTAACAATAATAACTATGGTCTCTCGCCAGCTCCATCAGGTGGAATTGTAGCGCAGAGAAATACAAATAATCAAAGTCTGCAGGTTCAGAAGAAACGGACACCGTATCCTATTATCAATCAACAGGAGAAGGGTGTTCTCGAGAAAATGGTTGACTACTTAATAGGTGACGGGCCGCATAATCGATTTGCAATGATTTGCAAAGAATGTTTTGGACACAATGGTATAACTTTTGTATTTTGGCACCTTTTTGTTTACATCGCGTTGTGGTAATAATTTCAGGTATGGCACTCCAAGAAGAATACGAATATGCCGCATTCCGTTGTGCATTTTGTCATGCAATGAATCCATCACGAAAATCCCGACCGGTTGCACCGAAACTTCCAATGTCCGCGGCAACATCAACGCTTGCAATTGCCGGCGGTGACGATATGAAACGACGAAGAGAAAGTTCTAGCTCATCGACATCGACGTCAGAAAAAGATTCAGGTAACATCACACAACAGTCCGAGTAAAGTTCATAGTAACATGCACTTCGTCTACTCCTCCGTCGCATTTTTTTTAGGTTCCGATTCGGACGTTGGCGTTAAAAAACCGTCAAAAATCGAAGAACCCGAATCTGAAAATAAGTCTGAACAGGAAGTTGATGTTGATACTGTTTCGTCTCATGTTGTTCCCGACAATACCGAGCCGATTGACAAAACTGATGGAGAAAAGAAGAATGATTAGTCACATTTTTCGTTAAATCTAACCTACCTGCTCCATATAGTCCAAATTGTCCTCTTTCAATCAAAAAAAAAAACATGTTTTGTCTATGAAAATTGTAAATAAGTACTTTTTTTTGTTTTCTATTTCTCTGCAAAGTTGTATTAGTTTAAATTTTGTCCATCGTAATCCCATATTGTTTTTTTCCTTATATTTTTGCACTCGACAAATGTTTTGCTTACAGTTAGTCTCCTGTTTAATTAGCGTTCGTGTAGTTACTGTAAATCACGTTCGAGTCTTAAGTAGAAAACAAAAGCATTCATTTAATTTCATCATGGCCTTTATAATTAATTATGAAAAAAATGTAAAGTAACGTTTATTAACATTATTTACACATAAAAAAAAAATTTTAACATTAAAAAAATATATCAACAATTTTTTTAGAAATTGATGAACTTTTTCCTGGTTTTATACGAAGTAAATTTTGAACGCCATTGGGTAGAAGAGTTTGCAGGTTTGGTAACCTACTTCAAGAAGAAGTTTTCGGTGAAATCTATAATATTTTAAATTTTTATAAAGTAAGTCTAGATATGCTGTATACTGAGGAAACACGCTATGCGGCTAGGGCTTGCGGAGACGGGCATCTGCAGTACATGAGCGGAGACGGACATGAGATGCCATGATCTCTACGCTATGGAGCACATCACTCACATCTTTTGTGAATGCCCAGGGATCGCTAGAAGGCGACTGAGATGGCTGAGTAGTCTTTTCTACGATAACATCGAGGATTTGAGGTCTTTAGGGGATGACAAGCTGTTCAGGCTTTGCCGGGAATTGGAGTGTTTTTGAGGAAATGGAACAGCCCACTCTGAAGGTTTCTAGCACTGCGCCCCTTCTTAAACCTAAACCAAGATACAAAAAAAAAAGTCTGAATTGGTTGCAAATGCATAGCTGTCGAGTATTTCTTTTTCGGTTGCGGCCGCATGTGCCAGAATGAGCAGAATCTCTTTGTACTGCGGTCGCGGAATGAACAGTTTCGAAAAAAATGCATGACGGAACGACAGTCGAAAATTATTTTCGATTTGCTGTTTATGAAAAAATGCCCGTCGACTAGGGAATCAAAATCAATATCAAAATCATCTACGAATATTAAGGAGACTATCGACCCGAATGATCTACTACTGACCAAACATTTGCAGAGAAATGTGTAGTAAAAACAAGCTGGAATACCACGCACCAGATTTTAATCAAATATACGGCAGTATTGATCGAAATGTAATATACAAAAAAAAGGTTTGCTTTCATAGACCCAGTCCGTATGACAAGAGTAACTATGAAAGACACAAAATACAAGGCGAACTGACTCGAAGAAGTCGGCAGACAAACCCTTCCTCCTTTCAATTTAGTGCTAGAAAATACCAGCTGAAACCGATAGACATATCACTATTCCAATCCACACAAAAGGCGTACGCGGACGACATGGATCTGAATCGAAACATAATGTTTAGTTCGGTCAACAATAATAACTTTAAACTTATCAAATAGGGGTCAGCAAGTAATGGAGTAGAAAAATAAGTTCCGAATAAACAAGACCTGGGGCCTTATTACTGAAAACGATACGATCAAAATCAATCGTAAATTCCTAAATTCGGCATACTGAAATTTAGAATTTACGATTGATTTTTATTGTATTGTATTCAGTAATTAGGCCCCAGCTATGCTGTTATAAGGTTGCAAAACGTTGGACAACGCAAGTATCTGTAAAATCAATACATTCGAACGAAGAATCTTAAGGCCCATAGCAGAGGGATCAAACGGGCGAATCACAACCTCTACAACGAACCGACTGACCATGTCCATCGGACGGATGGCAGAAGAATACCCGAATGTGTTTGAAAGGACGAAGATCAATCCGAAAAGCTACGAAAGGACTAAATTGACGCCTAAATCAATTATGTATAATGAAATTGAAGATCAGAACAGAAAAAAATTATAAATTCGTTACCGATACCAGAACATGAAGAACTCTTGGTGCCTTAACCACAGCATTATATCGGGGTCGGAAATTGATTGTTCCCCCAACGATGATTTATTTACATTCATTAGGTTATATAATTACAAGTAAAAATAGTTAGTGTTTGGTGATTAGATCCTAATCTTTACATTTGAACCTTAATGACTAACTTAAACCAAAAAAAAAACTAAAAATAGATTAAAATAATAAGGTACACAACGCTAGCTGTAGGAGTTACAAGCCAAGGAAGAGACTAGAGGATTGTCTATCGTTTGGGACATAGTTCAAGACTTCTTGTTAACCTGGTTGCAGCAAGTTCCTGGACGTTGAGCACACCACTGCCGCGGTGTAATGCCTTCGTTGAATAATAGTATGGTTTATTTGAAATGATCTTTTGCGACTTATTTTGCAGTTTCTTTTTGTGGGACAGCGCACAGTTAGGCCAGAGAGGAGCACCGTACGTCAACGTGGGCTTCATAATAGTCTTGAAAACGAGTATCTTTTTTGGCAATAACAGAGATGATTTCCTGTTTAGTGGATAGAGCGGATGAATTGGAAATTTTGAAGCACGCATTTTCTATGTGATTAGCAAATATCATTTTTCTGTCTAGCGTAAGATCGAGGTAGGTTAAAGTGTCGGACAAAGGAACAGTTTGTCCAGCAAAGTTGATTTCAGGACTTGGAACGTTAGCGCGCTTTCTCTTTCTACTGAAAAATATTGGCTTTAGTTTTTGTTCGGTTGACTTTTATAATTCCATCTGTAGCAGAACTGATTGAGACGGTCTAGGAATGTTCCCAAAGCTCCAATGATATCTTCGGCATCATCTCAGTAAGTATAGAGACAAGAGTCGTCCGCAAAAACTGCCAATCCACAGTTCGGGTAGGTAGGTAACAAAAACTGTGCAGTGTCGGGTTTAAACAAAAGCCTTGAGGAACACCCGCAGTAACATTATAGTTCCGAGTGCTTGAGGTAGTTGTCTTCGCTCTTACTGAAAAGGCTCAGTCCGACTGGAAAGAATTGATTATTGTTACTATGTAGATAGTTTTGGAAAGCAAATGTTAACAGCTTGTATATCAGTCCTTCGTGCCATACAGAGTCGAATGCCTTTTCAATGTCTCCCCGATAAAATTTATATCTTACAGTGCCCATTGAGGACATTAAGAACGGTAGCAATTTAGATATAGACTAATTTTAGCTTTAGGATTAAGACAGAAAATTTGTTAGCAATAAGAACTTACGGCAAATAAAGCACTTTTTAAAACCGAAAAAAAAAACCTTTTCAATGTCGAGTGATACCATCCCTACTGATTTTTTCCGACGGAGAGAATCTTTTACGTAACCGGTTGGTGATTTGTAGAGTGAAACTCGTCTAAATCCAAATTATACATACTCTTCACTGATGTGAACGTATTGCCATCTCATTCTCAACTTTAAATACAATGTGCGACTATAAAATCAATAGTAAATTATCTGCAAAGAAACAATCGAAACCTTGTTTACACCTAGCCAACAAACCAAACTGTTGTAAATAAAAACCGACAACTTTTCAAATAAGAGAGAAATAGTTTTCTTTTATTACAAAGCTTCAAGCTCTCTGACAATAACTACAATTTTATATGCGTGTTGCTTTTCTTTATTTCTTTTATTTATTTATTTATTTTTTCTCCTTTCCTCATTTTATAAATTAAACAGTAAAAGTGCTCTAAATTTTTGCAAGATCTACTTTTGTTAACTTTTTGTGCCATTGTTTTCTTTACTAAGATCTAATTTAAATATTATACCAAAACCATAACCATGAACCCTTAAAATTCACGTAAAGAATAGAACAGTCGCATTCAGTTAGTTGCCTTATCATTAGCAAGTACATAAGCGTGTTGTTTCTTTAGCGATCGAACAAGATGCGAATCTGCTTCCATTCTAAACTGAGCTCTTTAACGGAACGAGGCTATAGTAATATTCTGTTTTTTTTTTTTCAATAATTTAATAATTTGTGATTACTTTTCTCGTTTACAAACGTACAAAAATAATAAAAATGGAATAAATCCCTCCCTTAAAAAAAAATTGTCGAAATAAAAAAGGAATATCCCTTCGAAAAATGGAATAGATTGTGTTGTATTTTTCTTCTAAAATTAAATGCAATTTAAATGTATTAAATTAAAGAAAAAAACGTCTAATTTTTCTAAAAAAAAATTGGAGGAAAAAATTTAACTGAAGAGTAAAAAAAAAGTTTACTTTATGAAATCCTAAATTTCATTAAGGACATTCTATTATCATTTTCTTAAAAATTATAATGTGGTGGTTTTTTTTTATTTTTGTTTCCGTCTTAGTTATACTGTTCGGGAAGGACGTAAGAAATATCATCCCACGGATGACGATAGAGACCTTGTTTCAAGCGCTTCTGATCCATGTAGTGACCGATAAAACCTATGCTACGGCCCAACACAAACAGTGAATTGATGGCTCCGATATTGATGTATTCCTGTGCTTCCTCACTGGAATAAAAGTTGGAGTTAAAAT
This sequence comes from Beris chalybata, assembly GCA_949128065.1. Lineage (NCBI taxonomy): Eukaryota > Metazoa > Arthropoda > Insecta > Diptera > Stratiomyidae > Beris > Beris chalybata. The sequence goes on along the minus strand of OX421895.1, from coordinate 8,096,679 downwards.
ACCGCAGGGTGAAAAACGGGGTGGACTTACTTTGTAAATGATCCGCAGTTCTTTAACATATCGACAAAACATGTCGCAATCACACCATCAACGTTCAGAATTAAATTTGGCTTCTTGCTGGTTGTGATCTTCTCGACCTCGAGAGCATATTCCAGGAGCGGTTTCGACGGGAAATTCTGCATCACAAACTCTTTGATGATTTTTACTCGAACATCGGGATTATTGATCGATTTCACACGATGTCCAATGCCCATAATAAGCTGTCCCTTTTTACGCATCGAATTCACAAATTCCATTGGATGTAGATTCGAATCATATGCTTCGGAGAATTGCCGAGCAGCACCGTCCAGAGCACCACCGAATCGATCGCCCTGAAAATAAACACAATTAATTCGAACGCGTTGCCGCATCGAGCCGATTTACTTACAATTGTTAGCAGACCGCTTACAACCGACGAAACTAAATCCTTTCCGGCACGTGCACAAACAATTGTATTATGTGCGCCGGATACAGCCGGTCCATGATCCGCTGTCACCATCAGACACATTTCGAAAAATTTACAAACATACGGTGGCAGACAACGCTGGAACCACAACAACGAAATCACACCGCCAATTCCGACATTCTTGTTGAGCACATCGCTGATCGGCATGCCGGCATACAACAATTCCTGACCACGTTCGTCACAAATCGATGTCATGAACGACGCCGGCTTACGAATCAGTCCCAATTCACGGGCCCACGAATAATCCATGGGAACGGTTGGTGGTGGCACTTCTTGTACTGGAACAATTCGGCCGGTTTTCACCAATTCTTGATAAACGTTTCCGATTAAATCGCCGAGCGTATCAAATGAATCGGGAACATAGGCTCCGGCATCTTTCAGGTATTTGTTTTTCGACGTAGCAGTCTCCCGATCCGAATTGGCACACGAACCGGCGTGACCGAATTGTACTTCGGATGAGAACATTCCAGCACATGTTCCAATACACCATGCGACCAGGGGTTTTGTGATATGTCCCGCTTGCAATGCCTCGACAACTTCGTACTCTTCGACACCGCCAACTTCGCCCAACAAGACGATCAATTTAATATCAGGATCGGCTTGATAGCGCATTATGTGATCCATGAAAGTTGTTCCCGGGTAACGATCGCCACCGATCGCAACACCCTCGGCTACTCCGTCTGTCGCTTTCGACACGATGTTATTAAGCTCGTTGGACATACCACCAGACCGTGATACGTACGCCACACTATTGGAATAAAGACAAGTTCAAGCACGTACCAAGACTAAAATAATTTCAAATGATTACCTTCCAGGCCGATATAATTTCGAGTGAAGGATATTATCCAACATGCCGCCAGTATTTCCAATTTTAAAACAGCCCGGCTTCACACCGCCAACTGTTGCCGGCCCGATAATCGAGACACCCTTTTCCTTGGCCGCCATAATCATCTTACGTGTCATATTTTCCGGGATACCTTCGGCAATAATAGCTACTGTACGAATTTGCGGATAGTCGAGAACTTCCAGAGTGGATTCATAGGCCGATCGTAACGACGCAAAGTTGACTAAAACATCAGCTTCCTTATGCTTGTTCATGGCATCTTGCATTTTCTTATAAACTGGCAGTAGAATTTCTTTGTGACCCCAATAGTATTTTTGCTTGTGATCTCCAGTAAACGGATACACCATGGCAACCACGGAAGGTTCCTCTCTCCTAAACAACATTAAAAAAAAACAACGGCAAGTCACACAAAATCCGATTATCAGTCGCATAGTATTTGAATACAAACCTGCAGATGAAATCAAAATCTAACATCGATTGCACGGCTCTAGTTTGCATTCCCCAAACGATAGCTTTCGTACGATTTGTAAACATTTTCGGTAATTGACCGATACCAGCGGCTGTTTGAGCATCATTGAAACCATGCGATCTTAATGCTCCTGTCGATAGAGGAGGTAATTTAATCGGTGCTACTCCTAGTTTTCAGTTTTGTGAATGAAGATCATGTCCAGTATGCGCATCAATTCGATTTATGTGTTTTGATTGATTGATTGATTTGTTTTTTGTGATAAGAATTTTTATGTTGGTCAACATGAACACAAAGCAGTTGATAGTTTTTTTTGTAGCAAACCAAATTTCGTATCAGGAAAGATGAGCACACAAGATGACAAATTTTATAGTAATTTTTTTTTATAAAAAGATAGTGTTTTTGTAGGATTGATAATTGCAATGTTCAAGCGCACAGGCGATAACATAAAATATAAAAAAAGAAATAAATTTATATGATTGACAATAACTGGTAAAAAAAAATATAAAGTGATGTGAAACATAAGCCAACATTGTGAACATAGAAAACAAGTGGAATAATGTTAAACAGCGATGTTATGATCAGTAGAAGATGCTTGAAAGTAATGAGGCGAAGAAACTCAACTAAAACTAATTCACATGCCACTAAAAACAAATCACGTGTTCTATTCCCACGATGAAAGTGTTATTTACAATATTATTTCCGAATACAATTTATACTTTTCTAACTAAACACGACTTGCATTGTTCTGCATGAAAAATCTACACACCGATTCACAGTAAAGTTGAATATGTATGGAAAATAGCGTGATTGCATGTCGTCTGCTGTTTACCATGAAATATTATTTTCTTACTGCGAATAGCTTCTCTAAACACTAAAAAAAACCATGTAGCTTTAGTTTGCGTACGTACCTTTTGCAGTAATTAAAAGGATGTCGTTTCGATTGAAACGAAACTGTTGTGTTTATAAAGTTTCATGTTTTTGAATAAATATCCTATCGGATGAAAAACTGATTTACTTAATGAGAAATCTCTCTACCATCATTCGGTTTCTTTAGTTGTGAGAATGTTAAAAAAAATATAAGGTATACTTGACCCATTACCTGAAACCATTGAAAAACTATTGTTTACAAAATTAGGCTGACGGATAGACGATGAATAAAGTTTTATACATTTACTTGAATTTAGTAAAGTGAATTTAAAATGATAACAGTTTTCCGGTTCTGGCAAATATTAGGGAAGCAAAGAGGTAAAGGGCTTAATATCAACTTGAAATCCAATTAATAAGAGGTCGAAAGAGAGGAGACCAATAGAAGGAAAACTGACGAACTCAACTTAGGAATGAGCCTTGAATACAATAGTACCGTGCCCTATCAATCAATCAGCTAGTTTTTAGAGCAGGAACAATTTAAAAAATAGGACAGTAATAACACAAGTCGGTGTACTAGTATGTTACATTCTTTGAAAGGACTGCCAACTCTTTGCATTCTAAATTCTAGTTGCATCGAAAAGAAACGAATAGTTTACGAACGAATTTCACTGCATAACATTTTAAGTGATTTTAGCCAGGTTAAAAAAGGGCACAACATAGAGGACAACTGTAACTACAGCGACTGCGAAAATATCTGTAGTGGGTTGTGAGTACTCCCGACATGTTTGTTCAGGCAGTAGCAATGAGAGCTACACACAGACTAATGAGATTAGACTTGTAGATGAAAGAGCGTTGCACGGGTCATGGAGAAATGGCTCGAAGGTTTTCTAGGAATTGAATCTTCGATATGCCTTTGGATGCTATCACTTCGACTTGTATGCTCAATAGGAAATATCGAATGGAGATTCCGAGCAGAGAGTAGTGGGGAAAACCAGTCCACGGATTCACTGATATATTCTATACGGACGAGGGCTCAATGACTGAAGACGAGTCGGGAGCTGGAATGTACTTGCAGACTCATGATCTCAGAAACTTTTTCGACCTAGGTGAAGCTGAAGCACAATATATGCGTTCCTTCAGGCAGTAGAACGGATTATAGAGGGAAGATGGAGAGGCATGATGATCTACATTTGCAGCGACAGTCTGGCCGCTGTACAATCTCTTGGTAATCCAATCGTTTTTTCGTGAGTGTAAAGAACGGTTGAATTCTGTTGGTAGATTGAAGGACTTAAAGCTCATATGGGTTCCAGAAAATGAAATAGCTGATACATTAGCAAAGGCAGGATCGGAGTCAGCCATGGTCGAACCAGAACCAGCATTTGGTTAGAATAAAGAACCAAATAAAATTGTGAATAATTCGAGTAAAAGTGATAAGTACAAGTTGCCGCGCGGCAGACGCATAGATTTAAACCATCAATAAAGCACAAACTGTTCGAAAATTACTACTTTTACATGGTAGATATACAGGCCTATTCAGGACCGAGTCACAAGTCACAAAGTAGGTCGAGAATCACATTTTTGTATGAATTTTGAATTAAATGTGACTTTTTTAAGTTGTGACTGTCAAAGTTGTCCTGAATAGGTCTGATAAGTTCATACAGTATTAAACAATATATCTGCCAAATGGCGGCATCACGCTCCAAACATTGTGCCTTTTTGTGAAGTTTACGTTCACTGCTTCAAGCATTGCCAAGCATTGGAGTGCAGGGGCATCTGGACTGGAGTGCAGGGGCATCTGGACTGGAGAGAGAGCTCTCCCTGGGGTTCATCTCGCTCCAGTTGCGCATATTTTGCTTATCTACTAAGGTGAAAATGTGCCTCGAAAATGATAGCGTCTCGAGGCAACGCAGCAAGCATGTTATCGCTGGCGAGACGTCTGGCTTCAAAATCACCTGGTTTCAATTCTTGGAAGACAACCGTCTTGCAGGGGTGTAAATGATTCGTTGAATGGAATGTCTCGAAATGCCTAGGGCATCTGCCTGTTTACGAATCGAATGCGTGGGAGATTTTTCAATTGCAGCTCGTACCCTCTCGATGTTTTCTGGGGTAGAGATAGTTCTCTGAGGCCCCCTTCTTATCGTGGACACATTTCCGCTATCCTGGCAGACATTAACCCACGCAAGAGTTCGATTTCGATCGGGAAGTCGACCGCAGGAGGGGGATATCGAACTGTAAACGAAAGTCATACTGTACACAAGACGATCGAGAGGCTGTTTGGCTTGCACACAAAAAAACACGATGTTAAACAGGTCACTCCATCTTGGCGCCTGAAACGTTGTGCTAACACACCTTCCTTCCCACTCTGTAGAACCACCCAACTATGAACCCTCTACGACCGATAGGAAGGGAACAATGACCTTTTCAAATCCATGCGTCTGCGGCACTCCACCCTGTATTTTCAAGAGTAGCATCACCTAAAAAGCCTTGACAGTGAAGGAAAAAATTTAGTAGATGATAAAAACTGATCCTTGAGGTGCGTCGGAGTTCTTAAGGACTGGCGACGATGAAACGCTGTCTAATAAAATGTGTTTTGGTTGTAAAAAGTCAAAATATTCGAAGTGAAAAAAGGTTCAGGTAAAAGGGAAAATTACGTCCGAATTGGTGGCTAAAGTCAGAACGGAAGCAAGCGTGTCTACTGACGGCTGGGACTAACTACGACAGTTGTGGGGGGGGGGGGGGTTCTAGTTCCAACTTCAGCAGACCATAAACGCATGACCTGTACAACAAAAGATTTCGTGTCGGCTTATTCCAGGGTATTTTAACTATCTTCCCAATAGGTCGTGAAAGAAAGCGGTTGAAATTGCGCAACTTCGTAATTTGTCATTTGTAGCTCTGGTGGTGTAGAGCCCTGTCTGCCCACTTTACCTCAGCCACGACAAATGTGTGTGATTCATTCCGAAAGAACACACCATTTTGGATAACAGATAAAGCTTTGTGCCAAATTTCTTCAAATTTTTTCGCTATGCCAAGGTCCTCTCCAAATTTATGTCTACCTTTACGAGGTTCATTTATTTTTCCTTCTTAACATTCGCTTGTTTTAGTTTTGACGCACGAGGTAGAGAACGAATGATGAAAAAATGTTTCTCACACTTTTAATCAGGTAAAAATAGGGCAACCACCTGAATTACATATTTCACATCTTTCTAACACGTAACCTCTGAAATTCATGAGTACGAAAAAGTTCGGATAGAGACTGGGGATTCGAGTATAATGAGCCATGGTGGCCTGAATGCTCAAGACTCGCTACGTTTCAGTGTGTCTTCGCCACACCAACCACAACATAACAACCTGTGAAGATCAGTGTGATCGTGCTAGTCCCATTTATGACAAAAAACATGATCATAGATTTTTGCTTCCACCCACTTTTCAGCAAATTGAATTCCCAAATAGTTTGGAACTAGCTCATTTTTTTTTCGTTTACCAATTTTGCTACAGATGTGATATCATTCGTTTGGAAGCGTTTCCGGTAACAGTGGGCAATGAGTATCAAAAACCCGCTATCAACAAACAATTCTACAGACATTTGACCAAATATAGAACCTGCCGCATCTGATTGCTTTGTAAATATCGAAATATAGTCTGCTTTTTATTACAAGTTAAAGTTCATCGAGATTAAATTTGGCATTTCCTGATTCGTGCAAAAATTTCAAAACAATAAGCGTAATACGGTGTGAAGGTGCAGTTACAAAAAAAATATTAAGATTTTGTGCCCAAATACTCGATGTATAATTACGCGGCATGATTGAATCGCGTGCTCTAAATAACGAAAAGTTTTATATTTCTCTTAAAAATTTAAAATTTGCGACGTGACTCCAATCTCTTCACAACAAAAAAAAGCATATCCAATGAACAAAAAAAAAAATACATTTTATCACTAGGACCGAATAGTACCTAATGATTTAATGCGAATACCCGCAACCATGATGGATAAAACTTTTGCTTCAAAATTAATATAAATAAAAAAAAATTAATAAAATGACTAGCTCACCATTTGAACTTTGCTCGCTACCACCAGCAACATCTGTTTTCTGTTCTTCTTGCTGTTGTCCACCGGGCAATAAGAAATTCGCTGTAGCAAATTCAACATTACAGGCTTGTGGAATCGGTCTTCGTCCCAATGCCATGCCACAAATTGCCGTCATATGTGTTTCCGGTCCGAATACGTATAACGGTATTCCCAATGTGCTACCGATTTCGCGCATTTTTCGCAAGCCTTCTTGATAATTCGGGCCAGCCCGTCGTACGAATATCGAAACATTGTGCTCGACTAATTTCGGTTGGAATTCTCTCAAAGCGGTTATAATACCTGTAATTTGTATTTGGTGTTAAAAAAAACTTGTCTCGTATGTTTCAATAGCCTTTCGTTACGTGTTACCTCTAAATGTTGCGGCTACATTTGTAAAATTCGCAATACCACCACCGGTTATTAAAATTTTTCCAGACGGATGTTTTGGCGACGATGTCATTAAATTTAAAATAGTTTTGGCATATTCGTAGGTTTGCTGTTCGGACGGTGCACCGCTATATTCACCGTAGTTTGCCAGTTCCGATGCACCACCAAGATCGCAAATTGTATCCGAATAGATAACGCTGGCACCACCACCGGCTACCATTGTCCAAATTCTACCATTACGATTTAAAATTGTCAGCTGTAATTGGGGAAAATGATGAAAAATTGAAAAAACTGCATATGACATTTTGTGTTGTTCTTGCTTACCTTGAGCGAAGCACCGCTCTTTGCATCCAAATCTGCAATATATGCCTCCTCGGGATATGCATCCCGGCCGAACGGCGGTGGATAGTCAATTTCACCCCATTTCGGACGGCATACAAAATCTGCCGTTGAATCTAATTTGGCTGCTAAATCTAATATGTAAATTGAATCAGCGGTAACGACAAGCGGATTGATTTCCAAATAGGTAAAATACAGATCGACATAAGTCTGATAGAGTGAATAAATGAAATTTCCAATTCGCTGTTTCTTGTCGTCTGTGACATTAATTAAAAGCTTATCGATAATTTCGCTAGCGGTAACATTTTGTCCGATCGGGACATCTAACTTAAGTGCCTTCGAATCGACATCACCGATATCGACACCACCTTGATGATAGAATAAAATCGTGTCGGCATTTCGATGCGAGTAAATACATACGTAGGCTTCTTCAGTCTGAAAGCATTAGAAATAGTTAGGGAAAATGCAAATGGGAAAATAATCAAAATAATCAGTTACATCTTTGTGTGGAATGAATGGCTCGATTATAAAACTCCTTAATTTTCCAACAGTAGCACCGATTTGTTGATCCTTTCCGATGTGAGATCCAAGCCACTCTTTAACTTGGTTGATATTTTTGTTGACGGCAATTAGGCCTAGCTTACCGCGACGTTTTATTAGCTGATCCGGTTTCACGACAAGAGGCTGAAACATTAAATTTTTTTTTTATTTACATATTGTTGATGTTGTTTCCATTGTTTATTATGTACTACACATTTTCACTACGCCAGCTATTGATTACGTACGATAACTACTTGACTATTAATGAAGTCCGTCAATTGTAGTAGCGCACGAATCGAAATTAATTAAAAACTGAATTAAGAATTACATTACGCAAAAAAACCTTGATAAAATCATATTTCCTTTGTAAATCTCGAAAAGAACATGATCAAATATCGAATTTTCGTCGACTTAACCGATTCCAATTGCAGTGCTCCTGACCTTTATAAGCTCCGAAACGTTAGAAATATTAGCATCAGTAACTAGGCCTTAATCGATAGTTTCCTTCTTTTTTTTTTTTTTGCATTAGTACCGCGAATTATCATAATGGCAAATGTATAAGTGAACAGTAGCCTAGTTAGTAGTGTTCTGTCCAATAAATTAGTCGTCATTTTCATATACATTTCATTTCATGACGCCACGCGTGCGGGGTCAAACCGAAACTGATAATTATTTACTGCTTTACAAATAAATCGGATTGTGAATAAATTCACTTTTCAAGAATTCCATTCTATTTTCTTGTACGGTCACTGTAAATTGTAATTAAGTATGTTGGTTGGTGGGAATGGGTACAAGCTCATGGTATTTGTCCTCTTCCAGAAATTTTCACAAATCGGAAAAAGTTGTGAATGATGAAAGAACCATGGAACTGAATATACATGACGAAAGCAGATCGACTGGTGCTGAGTCAGTCATATCAACGAATCCCGTAATAGATTCAAGTGAAGGTGTGACTTTGATAAGTCTAATATATGTAACACGAGTCAGTCACTGAAAGACGGAAAAATTACACGTATATCAGTAACAATGGGGGTACATCCATGTGCAGTTAGTTGTTAGAATACATTGACCCCCATCGAGGCGCTAACCGAAAAGACGAAGGTTCACGGAAATGTTCAATGGAACATACCACCCGACTTGTTGGTTTAATTTTTTTTCGAGGTCAGAATAGTTTGAGTAGATCAACTGCACGTATTTCCCGGCTACAGAAAATAAGCACCCTTTTCCACGTCAAGGTGAAACTAAGCCATTGTAAGAATACCGAGTTGAAGCTGTATTAGATTCAGTCTTGCTTTTGTGGCTCATCTTTGAAGCTGGTCAAGTAGGTTCCTCTCAACGTGAAATTCACCTCAAAACCCAAAATTCCTTCACACGAGGAGTAGAAACGAATAGTCGCTCCATAAATAACATTATGTTATTAAAGCTTAAGAATGTATGTATGTTGTATGATCAGATGATGTTTGCTTAAAACTGAAAAGTACTTTTTTTAAAGACATTAGCATCACTGTACTGAGTTTAACTTATGTACCAGTAGGCGCAGACCTACCCTGATTCTTCTGTGATTCTTCAACGCGCAATAGACCCGGATTGGGTGAGTTATTGCTTTATAAACAACTTTTTTCTTCTTCTGCTAGTGTAATGTATTTTAAATCCCAGCTACTGAAATTATTATTATTTCTAGTAACAAAAATTATTATGAATCGGAACAAGAGAGGGGCAAAACCGTTCTTTTGAGTGAAGTACTTCACTCCAAGTCACTCACTTGAAGGAACGAGTTTACTGAACTAGTTCCGGAACTGTTCAACAGTCAGCAGAGTTCCGTCAAGTAGTTCCGGAACTGCTCATACCTTCGTTCCGTTCTAGAACATGACGGCCTAAAGAAAGGGTCTGTACAGTTCCGTGAAGTAGTTTCAGGACTCGTACGTGGTTCCGGAACTGATCATTCCTTCCTTTGGTCAGTGTCTTTTTGGCACGTGACCAATGGAACTGTAGTTCACCAAAATGAGTGAGTTACTTCTTATTTGACTCACTCACTTCAATTAAGTGTTCTTTTGGAACAGTTCACTGCTGAACAACCCATCTCTAATCGGAATTAGAGATGGGTCGTTCATGAGTGAACTGTTCTAAAAGAGCACTTCATTGAAGTGAGAGAGTGAACTAACTCAATCCTTTTGGTGAACTGTAGTTCGTTTCGCCACGTGCTACAGCTTGAAAAGAACTAGTTCCTTCGTGAGTGAGGACCTTTTTAGTTCCTTCTTCGTTGAGGACTTTTTTTTTTAGGTCCTCACATTCAATCCGAATTTGAAAAGAACTAGTTCCTTCGTGAGTGAGGACCCTTTTTTTTAGGTCCTCACAATCCGAACTAGAAAAGAACTAGTTCCTTCGCCGGGTATGTGATCTTTAAAAGGAACTCCAACTAGTTCACTGAACTAGTAAAATGAGTCGGAGTTCACTCACTCACTAAAAGGAACTGCTTTGCCCATCTCTAATCGGAACAGAGCCCTGGTAGGTATGTGTCAATTAAAACAATTAGTTAATTAACTACCTTAAAACTTATTCTTCTAGAATTAAACATACTTGTAATACTAAATCTGCTTTCTGCTATGCAAATTTATTTCCGTCGTATACTTAATCAGTTACGCAAATATCCGAGCAACATTTTATGATTAAACAATTTTCATAATCAAATTGCAACTTTACAGATAAATCAAAGCCAAGTTTTTTGACATGCGAAAAAATGTTTAAGCCGGCACAAAAATAGGCGAAAACTATAAGCTTATCATATGCATCCAATGATAAGAATGTGGCTATGTAAGTTGCCTGTAGTCAATACAACTTTGCGATGTGGTATGGGCTTGACATGGTTTACCCAATAGAATGACGCCACAAAATTCTGTGAAGTTACATCACACTCAGTACATATTGATTAATCAACAAATCCAATAGTTGAAGAGGGTCGTCGCCGAGACACTTGACGACTGAAGTGCAAAGGTAGATACTAGAAAGACAGATTCTTCGTGTCACTAAGTATAGAACATCTTGTTATAAGGAATTTGAGTATATCCTCTCGTGACAGCCTCATGCCATGATCCTTATCACGATGAAGAACATTTTTTTTTTCAGGTCAAGCACATGAAGATTATCCAGTTGACCTAAGTATAATTGGATTCATAATTCCACAACGTAACATTTTCTTAACGATATCGAATTATCTAGTTTGTGCTATTTTTGACCACACCAACTTCAAGTAATATTGTTCATGGTCAGTACACAAAAAGAAATGACAAAAAACCAAAATAAAAATTGATTATTTCAGCCAGTAATCAAGGTTACTACAATTACAAATTTTCATTGTCAATCATAGAGAAACTGAACAAACGAGTTTGTTGACTTAGGTGCGAGCAATGCTTGAGATTTTTCAAAATATTTTTTCTTATCACTGAGACTTACAGAAATGGATTAATGATCGGATATAAATAGTTGGTTAAGACAAGGATCAATTTATGGTTGATTGGGCATGATGTCCAAGACTATACTTTACAGGATCATTTCGGTTGTAGGTCTTCATTAACTTTCGAACTAAATCGAAAGGTTTTACTCCCACCGATTGAGCATGATGTCCTTAATATGAACAAATGTTGCCACCATGAAAAATAGTGGGTGCTACTCTGAACAGGAACTTAGCTTTACAGTTTTCTATTTACAATAAAGGATACCACCCTTTACGCAATCCATTCAGGGATTTCAGTATTCATTATGGGGAATACTCTGGATAGACGCAATATCTAACGAGGATCATTTGTAGACGACTGGGACAGACACAAGACACATGAAAGTGATATTGCTAAGGTGAATAAACTAAGAGCAAAACATCTGCAAAGAGACTTTGAACTCTAGTTCATAAACAAAGCAAGGGACAGTCAGAGTTACTTATAAACTTAAAATGTTTTCTCATATCTTGATGTATGGGAAATATGTTGTAGGTGTTTCGTCAACTGCAAATCCAAGAATAGGTATTATAGAGTCTGTTGTGTCAGACAAGCCGATTAGTAATAAGTTATTTGTTCCGGCAGAAACAAAGACAGTACTGGTAATTGGAACACATTTCGTTGATCAGTCCATGCCTGTTTTTCTACGATTTGGGATCCTTCCTTATTATGTCTATCCGTGCCCTTCTCAAGAGAGGAGTATGACAAAAGATCTAGTGGTTTCCAAAGTGTGAAACCACCGACTTTTTGAACACAAGTGCTTAGGCATCGATTCCTTTCGTTTTGCGCTTCAATTGTTGCATGATCTGTACTTAATCCGTCTAAGGGATCAACATTTACGAAGTGGACAAAAATCTAAATTTCTTAATTCCCCGCATAAAGCTTACTTTTATTGCCACCAACCCCTAAAACCTAACACACCTCTTAACAAATTAATTTTTTCATTCTCAATTTTCCATTTTCCAGCACTAGCTGTTCCTGAGATATCGGCGTAAAGAAACAAAATTACAGAGTGGCATTTTTATACTCTAGATGAACATATAGAGTATTATAAGTTTAATCCAGCCCGAAAAGTTTGTAACGCATAGAACCGAGCCTCGGACGAAAAAAAGTTATATATTATTTTCTGTTTATTTTTGGCCAAAACCCCCAAATCCGTTTGCTGTCCGTCCGTCCGTTAGCACGATAACTCAAAAACGCGTTGACCTAGGAAGTTGAAATTTTGTCACAACTTGTAAAATGGAAAAAGTAAGGCTAAGTTCGTTAATGGGCGATATCTGTCCAATCCTTCGGGTACCTCCCATACAAGAGTCCTTGAAACACGTTTTCCCAGTTATTGCTCGAATGCTTCAAGTTAGGAACTTGAAATTTTGCATACAAAAGTCTTAAAATGTTTGAATCGAATGTTCCGAATATGATGCAAATCGAATGAGTCCTTCGTGTAGCAGCCTAGAAAAGTCCTTCAAAAATGTATGCTTTTTACTGAATTCACTATAACTCCAGAACGAGTTAAAGCAGGAATTTAAAATTTTACAGGAATTAGTTTTATACCAAAACTAAGACGGAGTTCATTAATTAGCGCCAACCGTTGACTCCTTCGAGTAGCTGTCATACAAAAGTCCTTAATAAACATATTCACCAATATTGCACGATAAGTTTAGAACGCTTTAATTTACGACTTTGAAATCTTATACACATTAATTTTATAATAATCGCAGCTGAAACTATTAATATGAAAAATATCCCATGAGTCCTTCATGTAGTTGCCATACAAAAATTCTGTAAAATGTCCTAACTTACTTTATGGAACTCACTATAAATCAAAAAATCGACCACTATACAATAGTTTCTACCTGTAAGTAATAGGTCATGTAATAATTGCTTGTGCACTCCTCATTCTTTTGATATATTTCCAACTAAAATATAAATCGGAGTTCAGTATTTCATCTAGAGTATCATACGGTTGGCTTGCAGCCGATCGTGACTGCGTTATGTTTTTTTATAAATTTCAGTCCGATTGCAATACATACTTTATTATTGACGTAATGAAGTAAACAGATTTCAAACAGTGATACATATCAGTCATAAAGTATAAGGTCAAGTAGAATTTGTAATTTTGTTAAATTTGACCTGAAAGACAATCTGGAATTACTGCTGAGCTGATAAGATTTCATTCGGTAATATTTTATGTGAGAATTTAGATAGAGTAGCTAATGAGACAGTTATTAATAGTTTTGAAATTGATATTATGTTACAATTGGATTCAATTGACGTCAGTCGACTTGGTTAGAAAAATATTAAAAAATAGCGCAAAATTTTGAATTAAAATGTGCCACAAGTGAAGCAAAATAAAAGTTTTGTATTTTTTCTTGCGACTTTGGGAGTGTTGTGCATTTTCTGTCTCATACATTCAGGATGCTTGATGGAAGCTATGCCCAATACAGAATAGAGTATACCTCCAAGTGTAAGGGCACGAAACACTTGACCCATAAATGGTCAAATTTTTTCCATTTTGCTCACTCGAGATAATCATAATGCAGATGGTGGTCATGAGGACATCCTTGAAGCCTCTTTCGGCATACACTCACAATCAACTCTTCAATTATCAATTGATTCACAGCAATTGTGTTTTCAAGCAACTGCAACCAACTGTAGTTTTAGGTGAAACATTCATCGCCATTTATTGTTTTTTCTTCCCATCTATAACTCCTTCATCTAATATATAAGATAAAGTCGCATAAATAGTCGGGCGGGATGGAAATCTACACCTGTGAACCGTTTCCTCCCAAATTTGGAATGCAAATTCTTGAGAGTACCGGACATTTCGAGAACATAATTAAATATGCCCGTAATTAGTGGTTCCCGAGTTATTTCAACATTTGAGTTTTTTAGTAAGTTGAATGAGATGAACCTGACTTAGAATTAAAAATTTACAACAGGCAGTCGTAGCCGAGCGGGTAAGGCGTCTGGCTAGAAATCAGATGATTCCCTCTGGGAGCGTATGTTCGAATCCTGCAGACCGCGAACATGTGTGATTTTTTTTTTTTTAATTTATTTGTTTCGATTTTACTACTGGCTGCGAACACGTGACGGGAGTAACAAGGGCGATGAAACATAATTATATATTCCCAAAATTGGTGGTTCGCGAGTTATTTCAACATTTGAGTGGATGAAGTATGGAGGATGGTGGATGGGAGATGGAGAAAAATGAACAATGAACAATGAAAAATGGCATTATTGTCTCTAGTTCCTTGAGCTGAAAAATTGTACCCGAAACGGGGAAAACAGGACCAATGGATAAACGGGAGTAACAGGGGCGATAGAACAACGTGAGCGTAGCCGCGGTTCGCGGCTAGTCCCTCATAAAAGAGTTATTTTTTTTAACCGGGCGTATCGTATTATAAAAAGTGATAATTTAATTCCTTAATCTGTGATATTTAATGTTTTAATTAAATAAATATTATGATATTGTTAATACTAATTTAGTGATGTTTTTAAAGAAAACGAAGTGGGATTATCAAACAAATTAACTTCATTTCATATTTATTTTTTAAACCAACAAATGGTAATTTGAATAGCTTACACAATTTTGTGCGTTGATCAAATAAGAATAAGATCAAACGCTGATATGGGTTCAAGAATTTTATTCAATTCTGAAGAGCGCTTAAAACGGATCATCACTTAATATTTTTTCTACTAACAGCATAGGTTCAATACCAAAGGAAATGGTGAAATCGCAAACCGACGACTTTATACCCGAACCCAAACTTTAAGAAGAATTTCGCTGTGGCCGAGAAAAAGAACTCGACGCAGTCATACCACCGTGATCATAAATTCCCGGAATAATCACCGTGTGGCGCTTTTATTGTTCCGATTTAAGTTCTGTTTTTTTTTGTTAAGCTGGTACATCTGTTGTTGACATTGCCTCTAAATCTTAGCGTCATAGCTTGACATTTGCAAAAGTTACGTAGCCAAGAGTACATCTATCTCTGTGTTATTGATCCGATTTGAGTTCTGTTTTTTTTTTGTTAAGTTGGTACATCTGTTGTTGACATTCCCTCTAAATCTAAGCGTCATAGCTTGACATTTGCAAAAGTTACGTATCCAAGAGTACATCTATCTCTGTATGTGTTGGCGATTTTTCCATTACTTCCTCTCGGCTGCTGAAACGCGTTCCCCGTAGTGGTTTTTTAACTACAAGGTCGGAGCGGGATTTCTCTCACGACACACGCAATGTCGCATGTCTTACCACCTCCCGAATTATGCTAGCGTTTTCCTGGCCGAGACACTGATGGTCCGAGAAGCCTGTAAAACGGTGAAGCAAAAACCCTATGTCAAAGCGAAGTATAGTACTCTTCGCGAACATTCCAGCAGCTATCAAAGCCTTAAATTCAGCGATCATGCTGGGTATTCCTTTTAACGTCCATTGCCGTATCTGTGGAGATACAAATCGAGGTAGAATATTTTCCACCTTCTCTGCGAGTGTCCGACTCTAGCCAGAGCCGGGGTTTTTGCATTAGGTAAGCCCTTCTTTGATAACTTCAATGATACCTCAAAAATTAATATTGTAGATCACATAAAGATTATCTTCTTAAACAGTACCGGATAGATATGATGATCTATTCTTGTTCCTGGTCTTTGAAGAGCTCCGTAGCGATTCACTTCATCAGAGTTTTGGCAACAAAACGGCGGTATCCTGTCTGACTAATGGTCCACTACGTAAACCAATGACCCAACCAACTCCATTATATTTTCTCGATTTCAAAACTTAAGGGGGATTATCTGAGTAGAAAAATTGTTTTTTTCAAATTTTTGTTTGCTCATCTTAAAGTTTTTAGTCTTAAGAATGTTGTCTGTCAATTTCATATTGAAATTCCAATAATTGTGGAAGTTATGGGCAATTAACCGGAAAGGGCTTTTCGTGAATTCTCTATAAAGAACGGCATTCAAACGCGATTATCTCGAAACCTTCTTTTCAAAGTCGGTTCTCAAAATCTTCGGAAACGGCTAAACCGACTTCTTCTAAAATTTCACAAATTATTTTTGGATAGGTTTTCTCGTTCAACTAGGGTTTTCACCAAAATGTTTCCACCTTTTTATACACTTAATGACTTTTACACCCTGTACAGACTATGCGTTTGAAACGCGTTTAAGTAACAAAATGAACGAGTTAATGTTTCTAAATTATTTGAAACTAAAATATTTGTATAGCAGTAATGAATTAGTGAATTAATTAGCTAGAGCAGTCGTTGCACAAGCATACGATTCAGTTTCAACAGTATTAAATATAACGAGAGTAATGATTCAAATTCGTATTGAAAACACCAAGAATACTGTTGCAACAGTATTAAATAGTTTCATTCAAAGTTTACTTTGATTTCCGCGTACATGTTTTCGATTAAACGCGCTGTAGCTACGTCTTTTCGTAAACGCTTTCTGGAAGTGTTTTCAATGCGTTTAACTCCATTTAAACGCGTTAATCTCGTAGTCTGAACATAGTATTAGGCTCAATTTGACACCAGACAGATAGCATCTTGTTCAGTCAGAGATTATGTCTAGTGAGTCGTTCGTAGGGTATGAACTAATACACGAGCTTTTTATTCAACGAATTCAATCAACAAAAAAGATAGTTTACACGACAAATTTGCTCAAGAAACTCCAAAAATTAATTAAGCATAACTTATTTGACCTCACTCTCGACGAGACATTCGGCCGGGGCAGCCTCAATGCTGTACAGGAAAAAAGATTGATGAAGGTCCTGTCTACAATCTAGGATTTTGGCGTACTGGCCTTGTCTCGGCGAGGGTCTAGGGTCGCCAACAAGAAATATACTCAAAAAGAAAGGCAACTATTTTTCTTTTAAATCCAACTGAAATTGTAACATAGAGCACATAACGTATTTTAATTTAAGCGAAAAGTTTAAATGTCTATCTAATTATTATTTAGTTTAAGTTCACATTATGTTCCGAATAAGGCACAGAGCCAACAAGAGCTTAATGACATTTTAAAGCTTATCGTTTTTTTTTGGTAATTGATTACAGTTGCCGGCATGGGGTCCAGTTTTTGCACCAACTTATTAATTTAATTTTTGATATGTGGATCTTGCTCAAAACTTTGTTCACGTGTAAGGCGACTGCAACATTTTTTTTTTACATTGTTGATAACAACCGTGACAACTTAGGTCAGTTTTAATCGCAAGGTATTTGCTGCTGTTCATATGTGAGCGAATATTTAAATATTACGATCAATTGCCGATTGTATCGTTTTAAATTCAGTGCATGCTTTCTTAGCTCTGAACTTGGTAACAGGCAGGAGTACTTATAACTTTTTCGAAAAGGGCTAAACTAGAAAACAACATAAACCAGTGCGACTAATTGCAATTAGTGTCAAGAACGATTTGAAATTTATATTTTTTACATTTTATTTGCAAATTTAACTAGCGTGTTAAATTTAACAATAAATCACAACCAATTGCGTAGCCGCTTGGCATTGAGAAACAGAATATTTTATGATTAAGTAGTTTCAAATTTACAATACAATCGTGTTGGAACAGTTTGTTTTCGCATAAAAGAATTAGCAACACGATATTGTAAGTGTTGTTCGAAGTATTGAGCGTGCTAACAATAAAATATGTAGTGCAAGTAAATATCAAAATAAAAATTCTAATAGATGAAACGAGGAAGTACCGGGAGAGAATTGAAACGAACCGTCGAGGAAGTAATTTAGCAAGTTCGTGAGTACAATCGCAATGAATTGTCTGATTGAGGTAAGCAAATTGGCAATAGTAGAGTAGTTCTAGGTGTTGGTAGTAGAGATGGGTCGTTAGGGAGCTACTTCACTAAGCTCGTTCCTTAAAGGAAAGTCCTTGACTGAATCGAACTGCTTTGCCCATCTTTAGTTGGTTATCTTCTAACCCTGAGGTAGTAGACTCGAATCAGCATGAAAAAATCTTAACTAAGAAGACAGGACCTTTTCTAACTTAGACTTGGGCTTATCATCCGCGGTCTAACGAAAAAAGTTATGTTATTAGAAGCTCAGAAGATCGATACTATTGCCTTATCTCTCAGAAGGGGCTCTAAGTATATACGAAATAAAGAATTGAAAAATTTTTCTCACCGTCGTCGCAAGCCATGGATTCGATGAAATCAATTCCGACCAATTTGTTTCTTCGGTGACTGATGCAAATTTACAAACGGCTGCTCCCGCATTCCTGTCCAACAAACGATTCAGGATATCCTTTCCAGTCGCCTCACGAATTGCTTTTGCCGACATTTCTATTTAGGCTGAAATAAAAGAAGAAAAGGATTTAATAGAGAATTTCAGAAACTGCAAAATTAAATTGTTAAATTGAAAAAACAGCTGATTGATCGTTGGGAAAAAATAATTACTTTCACTTCTTACTTCAGCGAAAGTCAGATAAGAAATAAATATTGCAAAAAATTTCAAATTCACAGTCGGATCAACGTTCAATTTCCTATTGAATACGATAAAAAAATATGGACGTCTATTAACGGTTATAGATCTTTGGTCGCACGTCGTGCGACAACTATTACAGCTCCTTGCCGTTTATTTAAACGAAAGGTACCCGTATATCGTATATAAAAGTTTAATATGCACCAACCTCTCTAATCATAAAACACAACTCAAAGACAATTTTATTGTGCAAAAAAAAAATAATCGGAAACCGCTTATCAAACACGCTAGCAACACTCGTCAAGCTCAAAGTTAGCACACACGTTTTCACAAATTACGCGACCGATGTACTTGGTAAGAAGATCATAAAAAGACTGTTCAACAAAACTTGCAAGATGCTCTACACGTGATCTTTACGAATCTAAGACGATCGAGAAAAAAAAATAATTATAGTCTTGGAAGTTGTATTGAACACATTCATAAATTAATCGAATAAAATATAAAGTGGCGTGAGATGATGAAAAGTGCTGCAACAACGCATGCTTCACACACTTGAGCTTTCGATCGGATTTGAATCGATTACAAATCTTTTTTTTTTTTTTTTGATGATATTGTAATAAAATTGATTGATAACGAAAATTTTGCTATTGAATCGATTGCAAGTTAGCGCATTAAATTGTAGGATTTTGAAAAGATGTGTGACTTTGGAGAAGGACACGTTGTCTTTCCTTGATAGAATGTCGATTGATAGTTGATTTTCAGTTTTATTGATTAGTTTATTGACGTCGGTAACGCACAATGCGATGAATGCAAATTTCATTAAATTTTAACGATAAAAATCGTGTTAAACGTATTGTGTGGTTTATATACACAACAATAACCTCTATCTTTGCCCCCAAGGCGCTTTATGTTAAGTTTTATAGCAGTTTTAGTTTTAGGACACATACAGAGGCTGTTATTAATATCCAACCGCAGTAATTCTCTATGAGAAACGATTAACCATACAGAGAAGAAACTATTACAGTCAAACAGTCAATGATCGGAAAGAAAGACTCAAGTATACCATAGACGGACTCATTCTCCGGTAAACGCGTTTATTTTACGAAGGTTATGACAAATAATTCAGTTCTAGTGTGATTCTTGTACTCAGATCTTACCCGATACGAGGTCTTTCTCAAGAAGTAGAAAGGATCGAAAAATATAAATTCTAAAATAAGAAATAGTACAATTTTCCAATAAAATGGTTCGTAGTATATATGAAATTCTAACTAACCAATGTCTCTGAATAATTGCAATAAATTTTCTATCTATCTATCTATCTATGTATCTATCAATCAAATGGTTCTCAACTATTTCGAAATACAGGATCACTGCAAAATCATTGACCAGTTCTGGCTTCCATAGGTTGCTGGTTCCAATCCGGATCGACGGCCAAAAAAGTTCAATTTGTGCTCGAGCAATTACCTATTCTTCGCTGGAGACTCGAAAGACAGTCCATAAGCCCTAGGCCTGTCCAACAAAAATTATTCGCGCCAACTTACCCGGGTATTAAAATTGGAGATATATTTCCCAGTTTTCCAGCTAGGTAGTCGTTAAAAATGTATCAATTACCACGTTACGACGCAAGCTTAGTGCACAAATTTACTGAGATAGTAGAATACGTAAGAAGTCAATTTATGTAATTCAAAATAACATTAGCTTGCAAATTGCAATTTGATTTGCTTTCAAAAAATTAATCGATTAATCGGTATTTTCTTCGAATGCGTCATTCAGCAGATTCTTATCGCACGATTTTTGCTTTAAGCAAAACCAGCAAAGTGTTATCAATCGGTCAAGCACACCGGAAAAAATAATGACGTAAAATGGACAAATAGTCGTATCTCAGTTCTTAATTTCTAATAGAAGTTTTAGGTTTAAGAAGGGGCACAGCGCTCGAATCACTGCGCTCACTATGCGCCATACGGGCCAATTGCGATCCCTTCAGGTCCTCTTGGGCTATTCCATCACCTCAGAAACACTTCAATTCCCTGCAGAACGTGATTAGTTTGTCATACCTTAACGACCTCAAATTCTTGATGCTCTCGAAGAAACGACTACCTAACCATGTCAAACGCCTTCTAGCGATCCCCAGGCATTCACACATAATTTGAGTGATGTCCTCCACAGCAGAACCTGCCGCACAGCGTGTTTCCTCAGCGTACAGTGCCCCGTTAGTGCTCCGACAAGCAGTTGCAGTTTTCCTCTATCCCAAGTTAATATATTCTTAGTCTTTTAAATATCCAGCTTAGGCCACCGGGGGCTAGAAATACTGCAGCTTCCCACCCCTGCCCACCTAGAGTCGACTGTCTTTTTCGAGGGCTCACCAATTTGCGCTTTGATGCCGCATACAAACATTCACTGGAGGGTGGAGGAATTTGTGGTATCCTTAATTCTGACACTGAAGGAGCGCACTCTCAATTTCATAGGCTAGGCTCGGAAAAAAATTTATGAGCACAGATTTAAGGAGAAAGAAGTCTTCGTTGATATACAAATGTCGAAGTATTTTTTTATTATAAAATTATTGTATGTATGTATAATAAATCGTATAGAAATCTTCTTTGTAGTAAAAGGCGAAGTTTTCTTATAGTGACAAATTCTTGGATATAAAACAATTACGAAATTCTCGTTCTGTTTATTAATAAATTCGTTTTCTTTATATCTTAAATTTTTAACATAAAATCATTAAGAAGTTATTAACATAAAATTATATTTATTTAAGTAAACGTTTAAACCGATAAAATTTTTATTATATTGTTGCGACCTCGGGGTTCGCCGGGATTTCAAGTAAAACAATTCGGTTAAAATAAAACAAGTGATTATTTATTAATTCGCACTTTAAATTCAATTTGCACAATAATTCGAGTCGCAAGGTCGCGTATACCACTTGATCAAATTTACCAATAAATCCATTTCTGAAATTGTAAAAAAAATCGCCAACACAGAGATAGATTGACTCTTGGCTACGTAACTTTTGCAAATGTCAAGCTATGACGCTAAGATTTAGAGGGAATGTCAAAAACAGATGTACCAACTTAACAAAAAAAAAAGGACTCAAATCGGAACAATAAAAGCGCCACACGGTGGTTATTCCGGGAACTTTTTGATCAAGGTAGTATACGCTAGATGTCACGTCGACGTTATCAAAAATTACAATGTACCTCGCTGAGAGCTTCGCATGCTTTTATACCGTTTGGTGAAAGTCGAGAGTGTACGTGAAGGTTCGATCGGGTGAACTTTCTCGAACGCTTCAGATCGTTCGATTTTCGATCGGGTGAACTTTCTCGAACGCTTCAGATCGTTCGATTTTCGATCGGGTGAACTTTCTCGAACGCTTCAGATCGTTCGATTTTCGATCGGGTGAACTTTCTCGAACGCTTCAGATCGTTCGATTTTTGGTTGGTGTCTTCGATTTGTTCCACTCTTAATGAAGCTCTGATTGGTTCAGTTTTTCCGCTAGGTGTCTGGTTGTTGTTGTTGTTCCCATGATTCGTAACAGATCGAGTTGCGGAGTTGCCAGACTTGCACGTAACAAAATAAAATTGCTTAAAAATTGATATTTTAATTTAACGTTTTATTTCATTGATTGCTGAATTTCAACTGGGAAAAAATTTAATTTTTTATTTCATTACAAAATACCGTTGACTTTGATTCTCGTCAAAAAAATTGTCTCCACAGTCTATAACAAAATCGAGAGTGACGGCCTGTTTTACGCCACTACAGCAGTTATCGAGAGAATTTACTTTGCCATCTTCTCCTATTCTAAAAAAAATTGTAGTGAGTATAAATGTATACTTCTCGTAGCTTAATAAGAATCGTGTTAAGAGAAGAATTGGAACTTTCTAGCAACTTTCCTTCACGAATATTATTTCTGTGATTTTTCGGCCCGACTATTCTACTCTAAAAAGAATAAATAAAAAAATTAACACACGAGTCAATGACTAAATAAAAACCTAAGAATAGCAAGCATATTCGACTTCAGACCGAAATATTCATTGTCATCAATGTTTGGATAAGATGCGTAAAAACAAGCGTCAAGTCCTTGATAAGTTCAGGTACGCGTTTTGTGTAGTTGGATCACTCAGATCATCACAATGATATATACAATATAAAATTTCACGTGCTACTGCAAAAGAAAAACAGCTGTGTAACCTATTTGTTTTTCGATAAATAGAATTCTCTAGTCACATAGTTTGATTAAAGTGTGATTTCTCTTCCGCTTATGTATAATTTTCTGTTAATACCAAACCAGTGTTATCGATTTTGAATCATAAAGGTGGAATTATAGATCCGACTGGAGAAGACGCTACTTAGATTGTTCGCCTAAGCCATTAGAATAAATCTGTAGAATCAACTGCCACCAACTCTTTGTCCAAACACTTGCCCATATTTTAAGCGAATTGTTCATCGTTTTTTCTTTTCTCCTTAATAATGAAATATGTATGAATTAAAAGAATAAATTCTGCCCTACCTTCAGACAAATGGTAAGCAATAATCAAACCAGATCGCATGGCAGGCAACAAGATATATAAAACATAAAAAAAAAATTTAAATTATATGAACACACGTCGGACTTGCTTCTCCACCACATTATTGAGCTGATTTTACGTTACAGCCTATTTAGAATGGAAAATGAACCTTAGAACATGATCATATTATGCGATCAGAAATAGAAAGGCGACTCGACCTGTAAGTGAATGTTACAATGGTTTAGTTATTTAAACTGGCTTTCAACATGTTGTAGACTTTAAAAGAGAGGTCAAATCAAATATGTACATTGTACAATGCAATCTATTGTTGGAACGTTGTTGAGACCGTCTAACCAGATTAATATCAGACATTGGTTTTCCGGTTCAGATCTGATTTGGTTTTGAGTCAGTCTGGCTGTAGAACTTAACTTTCTCGCGCTTTAAAGGATTTTAAATAAATTATTGTAAATAATTTTAGGCCCGTATAAATTTTAAGATTTTGGCTACTATCAGGCCACAAACCTGTTCCCAACCGAAATAATATCCGAAAAAAGTCAATGGATTAATAAAATATAAATTTGTTCAATGCTTTACAACCGGTCTTTTCTATGCCAATGAACTTGAAAGCAACTGACATGGTCAATTAATGAACAGGCTGCAAAGAACGCAGGCACAACTTTTTAATGGACACGCGAGAAAAAAATTGTGTGAGGGTATTCCCCATAATGAGGGAAATTTCCAATATACAATGTCGAAAATCGGCGAGAGCTCATCCGATAGAAATAAAATGTGTTATCGAAAGACACAAAAAATTTCGATGTTTTGCTTGGGCCATGCGTAAAAAATTTGTGGTTTTTCCGAAGCATTGAACCAAGCAATCAATCGTCTTTAAGTTTAAAGTTTGAACAATAAGAAAACTGAAAGTTTCTGATGGCATGAGTTGCAGCAATAAATTATGCGCATCAACATTCTCTGCTTTTTCTTATCACCAACATGTTTTTTGGGATTAAACCCTGATATTACTTCGCAATTGTGATCGCATCAACAATTAGGAAATATTAACATAAAAGACATAATAGCAGTAGGAGCTAAACACATTCTTATAGCTTTCAGCAAAATATACCACTATAATACACGAACAGTGGAACACATAAGAGCCCCCAAAGCACGAACTGATAGAATAAAGAAGGACCCAATAACGGTTGCAATTGCTTTGTACAACCAACTGCCGCAAATTTTAAAAAATGCTGAATATGATCGATTTAGGCCCGTTCCTGTTCCTACGATCGTCAGTAACGTTCTAACTGAAACTTTAACTGACAGATACTCATACGAAACTTAGTCAAAGTTCTGGTTAAATTTTAACTGAAGGTCGTAATAACGGCCCTTAAAGTGCTACTCAAAAAACATATGAGAGAGGTGAGAAGTACAAGGGTCATCCATCAAAAATCGGAAAAAAAAAGACCAATTTTGTGACCTTGCCATCGCCAATTCTTTTGAAAATTTTTTTGCTTGAAGAACTAGTGAAAAAAAAATATAATTTAATTTTTTTCTTCTATCTCATTTTTACTTTATTATTGTTTGATCGAACTGAAATTTAAAAAAAATTTGCTACCCTCAAATTTTGTATTTTCACGTTTTAGGGCTAGTAGACCTCAAAAAAGCAATAAAAAAAAAATGTCCGTCTGTACGCCGTATGCCGTAATAGTTTGAAGGCGCGTAGCTCCCAAACCCGTTGAGGTATTATCATGAAATTTTTGTAGTAGTAAGTAGGTTGAGTGAACCTTTACGACTGGTATCTTTTAGAGGGGTGTGGGTAAGAGGGGGAGGAGTGGGGAGGGTTTTAGACGAAAAATTTTGGTTTCTAGATCTCAGCAACCGCTTACGCTAGGAGGCTGAAACTTGGAATTTCTATAGAAATTCGATAGTGGACCCATTTGCAAAAAAAATTATTGAAATGGGTGAAGGGGTGTGGGAGTGGGGGGAAAATAATTCGTCCGAAAAGCAAAAATTCCGAGATTGACACATTCTAAAATCCATATCTCCTAAACCGTTGATGGCACGAACTTCAAACTTAACAAATATCTGTACCTATACTAGGACAAGAGATTGAAAAAAAAAATTTAAGTAGGGGTAGTGGCGTACGGGGGTGGGGGGGGTGAAAAACTTTAGATTACGATATCTCACGAACCAATTGCTCTAGAAAAATGAAATTCGGTTTGAGTAGAAAGGTCAACAAATAACGATTGTTCAAAGTAAAATTTTTGAAGGGGGTGGTGGAACATGGAAGTGGGGGGGGGGGGGGAATAAGAAATATTAAAAAAAAATCACGTTTTATATCTCAAGAACAGTATAAGATAGATGCACAAATTTTTTACCAGACGTAGGCCCAATAGAACCCTATGAGAGAAAAAATTTTTCGGGGTGTGGGTGTAGAGGGTAAGGGTGGGGGAGGGTTGAAAGGAAAAGTTTCCGATGGTTATATCTTAAGAACCTATAATGATAAAAAGCTGAAACTTTTTATTTAGATAGAGCTTTAGTAGTGGCATATTGGAAAAATAAAATTTTTAATAGGGGTAGTATGGTACGGGGGTGGGGGGTCTTTTTCCTAACTATGTAACGGCTTATGCTAGAAAGTTGAAACTTGGTGTGTATATGTAAATCAAATAGAAAAGTAATTTGGTTTAAAAAAAAACACGAATGTTTATTGGAGTTCAGAAGTGGGGGCAAAGAAATGTTCAGTCAAAATGGAATGCATATATTTTCACGATTTTCGTCATATCTACTAGGTCTTCCTAAATATCGAACTCATTTTTATTCTACGGATTCTTCATATGAATACCTAGACTGTGTTTTCAAGATTTTTTGAAAATTGACCCCTAAGGGGGTGTAAAGTGATTGGGTACTTTTTCATAAATTATTCCATATCTCTCAGATCCGATCAGATTTTCATTTCCACGGGCTTGTTCTTTTTGATAGGTTTTCAGTCAAATAGTAAACTACACCACATCTCAGAATTGGACGCGTTCCTAGCTTCTGCCGGAAAAATAATAAAGTTACGCCCAGATTGTTGGCAGATTTTTTACTTACCAAATAGCCTGCAAAATGGAAAAATATTTATTTTAGTAGAGTCCTTCTACAGAACGTCTTAATTTTACTCGGTAAACGTAAAATTTTAAGAAATTTCTGGATGCGTTTAATAATATGGCCAGGGACTGTATTATATAAGAATATTAGCACTTTCACAGACTGCCAAGGATCCCCGTGTAGTGTCGACTATATTTTATTGGAATTTTTTTTTTTAAGAATTAAATTCGAACCGGATGCGACAAACCGCAAAAATGATTAAAAAAATTCAAAACATTTGTAGAACGCTGCACTTTAGTTGACTTAAGGGCGGGGTAAAGTTAATTCGATGAAAATAAGGCATATTTTCAAGAATTTTTTAGACGATACGGGTAATGTCGGATTGTTTCAACTTTATCCAAACTACACTTTCAATCTAAACTGTGCGATGGACCGTCAACCATCCACAGAACAAACTGAGCAAACAGGATCACCAATGAAGATATTTTAACAAGATATTTGCATGGCCGCTACTCGAAGGACTAATAGGCTTTTCTTCAAAATTATACATTTAGCTCAAACTATTGCCAAATTAGCACATACAAAATTTTAAAATCATAGCTTAAACCTCTCTGAAGCTATCGGCCAATATTCTTGAACACATGTTTTAGGGACATTTTATATGGCAGGTACCAGAAGGAACAAAAGAATTTATCTGCCTAGTAAACTAGAAATTTGTTTTCACTTAAAACTAATTTGTACAAAATTCTAAATTCATAGCTTGATTACTTGAGTTATAGTGAGTTTCGTGAATTGAATAAAGATATTTTAACAGGATATTTGTATGGCAGCCACTCGAAGGACTAATAGGATTTTCTTCATAATTATACATTAAGCTCCAAATATTGGAAAATTAACACATACAAAATTTCCAAGTCGTAGCTTAAACCCTTATGAAGTTATCGGCCAATATTCTTGAACACGTGTTTTAAGGACAATTTGTATGGCAGGGGACGATTTTGCCCGTTAACGGTAAACGGTTCGAATTCCTTTCAAACGAGTTCTGTATAAGCTGCTTGGATGAGAAGAAAGAGAAGGAGAAGATAGAGTAAAGCCATTTCATGTCAATTTCTGTATTTTCGAAGACATTCTTTTAAATACATAGTTCCAATAGCCTAGTCCAAAATTGTACTATTCTTAGGTTTCACCTGTACCACTTTGATTTTATCTATCGAAGTCAAAATCAAAGTTGTGCTCCAAAGTTCTGAAAGGGCAAAGAGTATGTTGACGTCATTCGTATCTTTTTATCTGCATCCCTTAACAAGTACGCAATCTCCGTATTTTCTACTCAGATCTGTTCTCAGCCCACACAACAGACCCTTTATCACACTTTAAGTTTCTTCAAGCGACAATTAACAATAAAACTATTTTTGAAGCAACACACGACCACTCTTTCTTGGCTATAGGTCAGGAAACTGCATCATAACTTTCGTTAATTCAAGCCGAGGAAAATCAATACCCCAGCTCCCAGTCAGCCAACAGTCTGCTGGCAGGTACTAGACGATCCCAAATTTCCACAGTTCTAAAAACTGAAAACATAAACAGAGGTCTTCGTCACTGACTTCAATCAGAAAGGCCTTGACACGAGGAACGTTCTACTGATCCCGGAAGATAAGAACTTGTCGTCACGGCACGGCGGCTTGCAATGAATCATTAAACCGACCGATAAGCAGAGACATTCCGTTGTATACATAGTCAACGTGGATTTAGAGGACTTTCCCGAAATCAGTTGGGAATTGTTTCCCGCGTTTAATTACCGCGGGGTAGGCCTACTTATTGTAGCGCGCGGCTTGCAATACGATGTGCAATAGTTGGGCCATAATTTAAAACTTTCACCGAAAAAAAAATAGAAAGTTGGGCGGCACCGTAAACTTGGGTGAAATTTTCGGTTGACCCTCAAACGCTTGGTAAAATTTTGCCATCAATGAAAACTACGCACTAAAATTTGTATTGTCCGTTTTCAAGAGTGCGAGCGACGCAATAAAAACACTCCGTCCGCCCCCATACACCAGCAAGGACGAACTTCAAGGACACACCATGCCTGCCCGCACTTACCTGTTTTCTTCGTGTCGTAGTTTCACCTGTCCGTCGACCAATCAATTTTCTCAGCCGTCGTTCGGCTTAAAATCCAAATGCAATCGGGGAACCTTAAACGATAGTCTCGGATCTAAATTACGGGCTAATTGAATTTAAATGAATTCCGGCGCGACAATACACTCGACACAACTTTTATTTGGGCGAACAGCAGAAAAAAACAGGCAGCACCACCGAGTCGCGCGTTTAAAAGTCCGAATCGATCGCGAATTGCACGCGCTGTCAACGAATTTTCGGTGTTTCGTTTATTGCCAGGTGTGGAAAATTTCGATAATTTGATGGTGATTTTCGCGATGCAGTTAAACGAACCGGCCAAAACGAAATGCAAGAAGAAACCGGGCGAAAAAAATTTGAAAGAAATTTCACGACTAGAGCAGCTCTTTTGAAGCGGGGATTTCTCCGCTGTTGTGGTCGTGTCCGAAATGAATTTCGTCACGGAATCTTTCAGAAAATAACGCACACACTACTCGATAACACACTCGGAACTTTAGTTTCTAGTTAGACCGACACGGAATGGAATTTATTTTAAGATTTTTTCGGTGTGGAAAAATACGTCTTCCGAACTTTCGAACGTACGCTACAGAAATGTCAGTCGTTCCGCAAGTAGGAAAAATCTGTGGGCAAAATTATCGGATGATGTTTTTTTTAATTGGCGTTGCCATGTTGGAGGGTAATTTCTTTTGTTGACTTTGGAGATCGCAGTGCTTTGGAGAGATTTTTTTTTTTGTTGTGAAGGGTGGACCTGGGATTTATCAATAAAAAGAATATATAAAATTCACGTTGTTTTAAGTAGGTGATAAATTAAAAACTATCGTCTTCATTGTGTTAAGTTTGGCAAACAAATATTTTAAAAACTTACTTTATTGAAACCCGAACAATGTCGTATGGCACTACTTTTTAAACGACGTCCACAAACCACTTATATTTCCCCCGTTGAAGGGAACTTTTTGTTTGTGTCATTTTAGAAGTTGTAAACAAAGCGCAAGGGAATTCGAAATCAAAGTTCAGCAAGTTTTTATTAAAATACGACACTTACAAACTAATTTCGTTTAACTAAGGTAATTATCTTTTCATTGCATTGGTTTTATTTAAACGTATCGTTGAAAATTTAAGGTAGAATTTGATTCGGAAAGAACCGGTCACTTATCTAACCTAAAATTATGAGCAGGGTCATGGGCTCGCCGGAAATTTTGAAAGTAGTTTCCGTTAAAAACGAAATGAATTACTAAAATCACATGAATTTTTGTAACTTTAATTGCTTTCATGTATGTTGAACGGATTGGGAAGCGGGATTCTTTGTTAGGTCCATGAACTCCTCTTTCCTTTGCATGTGCTACTGGCTTTATGTCGTCGACTCATTCGCGGTATTCCTTGAGTCAATTTGAAACGTAACTTGCAACGTTTAGCTCTGGGTTTCTTAATCTAAGGCCAAACAATTCGGTTCAGAATTTCAAAGTCTAGTTAAAATTGGAAAAATTTCCATCCATCCTTCAAGTAAATGCGGTTAACAAAAACAATCTCAACCCACGCAAAATGCCTCGTAGGCTCATGCGCTTTAAGCAATGCAAACTCAATCGTCCTAAATTTTGGATGTATCCAGATTTATGATCACATTTTTACCTTGCGTATCCCTTAACCAGCATAAATGCTGGAAGGTTTCTTCTCTTTATCTAAAACCGGTTCGACTTCTTCACAAAATGAATATCTTCACTCGAGGTGTATGAGTACTTCGCTGCATGCGAAATGCATCCTTTTTGTTGTTCGTATGCTCAACAGCGATGCCAGATACTACGTTCTATCGTGGTTTCCATGTTTTTGAACATGAAATACGTTTCCACGTTTTTCTAGCAAAATTTTTCTAGAATTTCCAAACAAAAATGCCACATTTTGGAATTTCCAAACTCAGATCTGCTTAGCATTGTACTATTGCAGTCCAAAAGCGAATTCACTTCCCATAATCAAAGCGTTAGAATACGGTTTAGAGATCGCAAGGCGTTGCTCTGATTTATTCCTTCCGACTCCTTTGCATATGAAACGCAATTATGTAATGCAGAAACTGATGCTATATGCATAAACACCAGACAGGAACCTGCTCGTAGTTGTGTTTTGCTTTGCTGCAGATGCTTGGTTTTGTACGTTTCGCAGCTCGCTATCCAGCACAAAGGGTGTATACAAAAGTTAAGTCTTAAACGGTTGTTTCAGATTTTCAAGCGATTAATGTATGTCCGCAAAAGGTAGATCTTGACTTTTGTTACCGTTTGAGAACTTTATTAGTACTCGCACTTCACCGAAACATAAAAATTCCTGTCCTTACAGCGAAGAGGGGCAGGAACAAAATACCATTCAACAAACGTTTAATTTAAAAGAAAATGTTTTTTATTTGATACTAAACAACATTAAGAAAAATCGTCAAATACTACAAAATTTGTCAACAGTTTAGGCTCAGCCAGGGCGGAGCTTTCTTTTTTTTTGCTACCATGAGAAGCCGTAAAAAAAAACACCAACATTGACGATAAAAAGAACAAGCTGACAAAAATTTACTGTTCAATATTTTTTCATAATCCTAATTCAGAAACAGTTCAAACTTCATAGATTAAAATGGTGTTTCATTTTTCTTTTTGAGATAAACAGAACGGCCGCAATCGTTTCTACCGAAAACCATGTTTTTTTAAAAAGAAATGGCTAAGTTGCCATGCAGCTCAACAATGAGCGATGATTTCGGGCTGAAAAAATTGTAAAGTGTGCTCAACATGTGGATAAATATGTGGTAAATGTAGTATACCACCTTGATCAAAAAGTTCCCGGAATAACCAACGTGTGGCGATGTTCCGATTTGGGTTCTGTTTTTTTTTGTTAAGTTGGTACAACTGTTGTTCACATTCCCTCTAAATCTTGACGTCATAGCTTGACATTTGCAAAAGTTACGTAGCCAAGAGTAAATCTATCTCTGTGTGTGTTGCCGATTTTTTTAAAATTTTCGATATGGATTTATATAAATAACCACCGAGTGGCGCTTTTATTGTTCCGATTTGAGTTCTGTTTTCGCAAACGTCAAGCTATGACGCTAAGATTTAGAGGGAACGTCAACAACAGATGTACCAACTTAACAAAAAAAAAACTCAAAACGGAACATCGCCACACGGTCGTTGTTCCGGGAACTTTTTTATCAAGGTGATATGTACATATATGGCAGTACACTTCTAGCAGACTGCGGGACTGCTGCAAAAGAGGGGACCTTAACCTCCTTCCGGTGGGGACCATGATGACAGGGAGACGTGATAACAAAGAGCAAATAAAGATCGTTGGAAATCCGAAAGTCGTTTGCGTTTTACTAAATAATACAGTAATAATTTCACAGTTGTGGCAAAAAAAAGAGGCTGCACACGGGATGACCCTCTTAATTAGTTAAAATCCACTTACCGCCAGGTATCAGTTAAAAAACCCGAAAAATCCTCAATTTTTTTTTACATAAAATAAATAGGTATATATATGGAAAAAACTATTAGCGGGTTTTATAGAGGTACAAGTGAAGAATAATTGTGAGCTTTTCATAAAATAATATTGTAAAATGTCGGCTCCAGCTCCCATAAAGTAAAAGCGCGATGAGCGTGAGTTGATACACGTGGTACCTTCTACAGCGATCTGAAATCAAAAATCCAAAATTTTTTTGAAACTATATCAAATTTGCGGGACTCCATCGTTTTCCGATTTTGAAAAAAAAAAACGCCCTGAGACTAAAATGGCAGCTATTTGGAAAAAAACACTTTTTTAACTCTTTTTTTTTGGCTTAAAAGCTCAAATAAAAAAAATTGGAATAAAAAAAAAATCGACGTTGGGGCCCCCCAAATTTAGTTTACTTTCTATTAAGCTTTTATTAATTAAAATCGGTTTATTCATTGAAGCTGTAGAACGTGCCGCGCTCCAGTAAAAGTGGTTTCGAGAAAATCTCATTTAAAGTTTGACGTTACAAAAAAATCGTATTGAATATCGGCCGACCGTTCCACAAATGGGTCTGTAACTCCTGAAATACATTCGATATCGAAATATCCTTTTGTCCACGTATTCTCAATAGGTTAAGGATGAAAATTAAAAAAGAAAAGAAAAATTATTATTTTTTTTTCGTCGAGAACTGATACCTTGACTGAAGACATCTACAAAGTTTCAGCCATCTGGGATCAACTTTTCAGGAGATATGGATTTTAGAATGTTTCAGTCCCTGGTTCAAGCCTTTTAGATGCATTGTTATCTACCCGCTCGCACGTCCCTTCACCCCTATCGACAATTTTTTTGCAAATGGGTCCACTATCATAGTATTACATAAGTTTCAAATTTCAAACTCCTAGCATAAGCGGTTGAAGAGCTCTTGAAACCAAAATTTGTCATCTAAAACGCTCTTCTTTCATCCCCCGTCGTACACCGAGTATTAGTTACATTTAGTTGTGCGTTTGTAATTATCATTTCGGGGGAGGGGATTGAACCCCAAACCCCCAACCCCGGGCGCTCACTCCTGCTTATTCTACCTACCATAAAAAATTCTACTTAATATCTCAAGCGGTTTGTGAGCTACGCACCTTCAAACGGTTGTCCATACGACATACAGACAGAATTTTTTTTTTGTTTTTTCGGGTCTACTAGTCCTAAAAAGTGAAAATACAAAATTTCAGTAAAGCGAATTTTTTTTCCTAAAGTTCAGTTTGATAACAATACTTTATTATCTAATATATAAAATAAAGTCGCATAAATGGTCGGGCGGTATGGAAATCTACACCTGTGAACCGTTCCCTCCCAAATTTTGGATGGACATTCTCGAGACTACCGGACAGGTCGAGAACATAATTATATATTCCCGAAATTGGTGGTTCGCGAGTTATTTTAACATTTGAGTTTTTTAATAAGTTGAATCAGAAAAATTAAAAGTGAAAAATGAGAAAAACAGGACCAATGGATAAACGGGAGTAACAGGGGCGATGGAATTTTGGACCCTACAATCTTACTTTCAAAGTACCTTGTGCCCTTCAGCACTGTATTATCTGAGATTTAATGTAACCGATTGTAACCACTTAATGGCAATGGGAACTCA
Organism: Beris chalybata; assembly: GCA_949128065.1. NCBI lineage: Eukaryota > Metazoa > Arthropoda > Insecta > Diptera > Stratiomyidae > Beris > Beris chalybata. The sequence continues at coordinate 8,062,956 of OX421895.1, read as the reverse complement.
AAAAAGTGTTTAAATGAATCGTTGAGATTTTTTCGTTATTTAATAGAAAGAAAATAAACTTTTTAAATTGTGTTTATTGCAACCATTTTACAAATAAAAACCTCATTTTTAAAACAGACTTTTATCAAACTAAAAAAATAATGGAGCCGCTAAGCATTCCTCTAACGGCCAACTGGAACTTGGTGTCATCGACGACTTCAACTCCGGACGATGGCTTCTTGTATATTGGCTTTAAATCTGTAAACTATATTTCCAAAATTGAGGACGGTAAAAAGCCAACGGTCAAAGCAATCTTCACTAGGCAAAAGTAAATTTAAAGATTTTTTTCTACATCTTAAAGTTAAAAATAATTCTTTTTTGATAGAATCAAAAGTATCGACTGCGATCCGGACTGGTCAGAAACACAATACGTTGCGGCACTAGCGGACGATAATGCCATACAGATATGGGATGTGACTGATGGGAAGGCGAAGAAAGGTCATAAGGGCCATATAAAGGTGACAAATGTTCAGCATTGGTTTTAATTGTTTATAAAAATAGCGTATTTTACCAGACCGCACTTGGAGACGGCGATGGACTTCCGTCCGACTGTGTCGCAATGTGTTTCCTGCGAAATCGAACTGTACTCTCGATTAGTTCGTCCTGTATAATAAGTTACTGCGTCCAATCGAATCGATATTCGAAAAACAAACGCTTAGTTTCGACAAAACATAAAATAAATATTGTTAAAGGATCGCCTTACGATGATAAGGTTGTGGCGATGGGAACTGCACGGGGATTGATTTTGCTAGTCAATTTGAAAAGTTTGTTTCTTTTGTTACCGTCCTGATGGTGTAGGGTCTTATTTTCAAAAATAATTTCCAGGTGAAGAAATCGTCTACACATTTTCCGGCCACTCTCGTGAAATAACTTCGTTAAGTTGGAATGTCGTAGTGCAAGAAGCGCGTCCGATTAAGACACCGATGCGTAAACAGGCTCGTCGTCGACGCTGTCCCGATACCACGGCCGATGAAATTTTCGATATTTACGACTATGATTATTTGGAAAATGAATTTGGAGCGCCGGCACATGCAGCTCTGTCTAGTATCGCTAGTGATGCGGAAAGCGTGGCGGACGGACCGAAAGATACCCTTGACAATGAAAATTTCAACTTTGTCGAGGCTTGTAAGAGTTTAAAGGACGATATTTTAGCGTTGAAAACTTGCGACGACGATTCGACGACGAGCGTACAGAAGCAAGTTACTTTGAACGATTGCCAACAGTCGATTAAGGAAAAGAATGATGGTTCGCTGGATTGCGATTCGGATGGAAGTGTTGGAGTTATAGGTTCAAGTGATGAATCATTTTTGGACGAAAGCTGCATGAATGGTACCATGCAGACAACTATGAATGAGAGTCGGGTGGCAGCGGTGGAATCGTCTCCGGAAATATATTTGGCGAGCGGGTCAGCAGAGGGTGTTGTTTGGATTTGGAATACCAAAACCGGCGAGTCTATTGATCGAATACAATTGAAGGGGTCGTCGCATGGACAACATGGTAAAATTTTTTCAATTGCAATTATTTGAATGTGTTTAATCTATTTTATAAAATGTTAGCAAATCATCCCGAAGTTTGTTGGCTGAATGATAAAACGTTGATCATGAACGATAAGTCTTGCGATTTAGCAGTCTTCGTAGCATTACCGTCAGTCGATCAAAAAATAAAATTCAAACTGGAGAAATATGATGCGATTCATCGCGGTATTGTTGGTGTTTGTAAATTAAAGAATTCCGAAACTGTATGGACCATATCGTCTCATCGAGAATTGGCGTGCCAAGATATTTCAGCAAAGAAGGTCTTAGCGAAATATTCGTGCGCAATAACTGGTGTGTCAGCTATTCGAGAGCAACCGGAGAATATGAATAGGTAAAATCAAATTAAATTCAGCACAAGTAGAGTTTACAGGAGACCAGGGTCCAACTTGTCGCGCCATTGATGATAATGAGAGTTTAATGTAATTTTTTTTTTTAAGGATTGCTTTTGCGTTCCCCGATCGTCGTATTGCTATAATGTCACTTGGAAATATCTCGCCAAATACCATTCCAATGGAGACCTTCGGTCTGAAAGACGACTCACAAATTATTTCGTTGAGTTGGTGTCCGTCTGATCGATTTTTGGCATTCGGAACAGCTGAGGGAAGGGTAATTTCCATTGAATTATACTTTTTGAACACTCTAAACTTAGTTTCTTTCTCGCTAGGTCGGTGTTGTAGACACCGAGAAAAGCTCTAACGCAATTGTCCTTATGAAGCCATTTTCCGGAAAGCCGATTTACTCGATCGATTGGAATGACGACAAAATATATGTTTGTTGCAATGAAAAAATAGCCTACTATAAATGGAATGGAAAACAGCAACGTAAGTACAACTCACTGTGCATTACAACTTCACTGTAAATTACAAATTGCTTTAAATAGATGCCATAAAACTAGAGGATATTCCTCAAGCATCATCGATTGCTTTACACAGAAATTCATTGCTTGTCGGTGCACAAAACGGTGACGTTGTTCTCTACGAGAATACTGATTCCACATTGGTCGATTTCAAGCGTAAAACTTACGTTCATGTATCGCCGAAATACATCAACGAGATAAGCTTCAATCCCATCAATCCATCGCTTATTGCAGTTTCATCACTTTCGAGCAATTTAACCATTATCCGTCATACCGATTCGAAGCTCGAAGTCGAACGAGTCTTGTCGACAAACGATCTAGGATCGGGCAATACTTGCGTAAAATGGAGCAATAAGAACGAGAATCTCTTACTATCATGTGGTTTTGATGGTGCTGTTCGAATTTGGGACATGTCACGGCCCAAACAAGAAGAGTTCATGTTCTTGAAGCAATTCGATTCGCCCATGTTGTGTGCGATTTTCTCACCAATTAACGAGAATATTGTCATATGTGCCGGTAAAGCGACGTCTATTGAAATGTTTGATTATACGAGCGAGAAAACATCGACACCTAGTAAACCGTTGAGCAAGAAAAACAAAGATAAGCCATTGGGTGCTGTACAGTGGGGTACTCGACTCGAAAATCCCGTCGCTGCCGGATCGAGCAATAAAAAGAAGAACAAACCGCAAAAGGATGTCGATTCGAAAATCGACAGCGATGATTTGGCTTTGATTGAGAGATTGAAGCAAGTAAAACTGGATGATATGTTAATTGGTCCTGCGCAGGAAAATATTTCGGGGGATATTTTAAAGGTAATGCCAAAAATGAAGTTGTTTTTATAGTTCTTAATGTTACGTTTATTTAATGTAGCAAACACAACCAACGGTGCTGCATCTATCGAGCAGGGAGTTTAATAAAGACGCTCTTCAAAATATTTCACAAATACTGACCGAATCAGCGGAGACTGGCGAAACCAAAATTCTATCCCGAAAACTCTTCGGATCTAAGGAAGACATGCAAAAATTTCTTAATGATGAACGTAAGTCTCCTTCCCGTCCCTTTTCAATTATTAGGCTACTGGAAAATTGATAGTTTACGATGTCGCTTCGATGTGATTCCCCTTCTTTTGCGACTTTATCTAGAGCAGAGTAGGAACTTTGAACTTTTCATGATCTAGAATAGCTGCACCACTGTTTGAGGTGGTGTAGTTGCTCTTCTCGCTTTATTCTTGTTTTTGCATTTCGCTAACCTGCTCTGTACTGGACAAAGGAGTAAAAAAAACATGCTTATTATTGTCACAACCTTTTCGTTTCAACTTTCAGTTAAAAATCACGAAGCATCGAACACAAAATCATTCGGACGCGTTATTATACCACAAATCAATGGAAATTTAAAGGAGGAGATCCTGGAATGTATGCGAACGAAAAAATTAAATGAAATTCATATTTCACTAGCGCCAACTATTTCCTACGAGTATGCGACAAGAAATTCTTTATTTTAATCCAATTGTAAGACTTTTAATTCTGTTTTCACAGTTTCTGGAAGAACTGCTGTATGGCGTATGCCAATCAACTTTTGGAATTAGGATTGCCATTGAGCGCAACACCGTATTTTCTTGCCTGTCACGAAATCAAACATTGTATCGAACAACTTGTAGAGCGAAACTATTATCGAGAAGCGTGGGCAATTGCTAAAGTCTATTGCGTTAGTAAGGATAGAATTTTCGAAACGATTTTGACGAAATGGATTTCGTATTTGGAGTCGACGGGAAATTTAGAAGGAGCTGCATTACTGTAAGTAGATAACATTTTTTGGGATAAGAGAGAATGCAAGTTGTTGCTGAATGAATTGAATTGTGCTTGGACAGTGTTTCTATTCCCTGGGCCCATATTTTTGACCATGTAACAAGAGATAGCTTAATACATTTTCTTCCGGTAAAACGAACTTTAATAAACCAAAATCAGGTTTGGTGAATAACTGGACTACTTACAGACCCTGGCCCGATTTGGGCTGTGGCGCCATTGATGACTTACAGGATACTGAGCACTAAAAGCATATCCATGCGAGTTTACTGCGAAGAAGAAAGTTGATAGCACGTTCTCTGCTTTTGTGAAAACTGGCAGCAGGTCACGAGTTTCAAACCAGTAAGGGAAAGATTGTGTGCAATCCGAATAAGAACTAAATCTCCAATGTCCGGGCACCAACAGAAAACAAGGACGAGATAACTAAAGACTACTTTTATACCACCCTAGAGACAACCTATGATTCACTGCGCCTGAATAAGCAAAAAATTGTTTTAGGAGATTTCAATGCAAAATTCGGAAAGAAGGAGACTCATAGAGGAACAACAGGAGGGCACAGTCTCCATGACATATCCAACGACAATGGCCAACGTCTTATTGATTTTGCAAGCAACAAAAATATCATTATTAAGCTCTACATGCTACCCTCATCACGATATTCGCAAACGAACGTGAGCATCATCAGATGGTCACACCTTCAATCAAATAGACCACGTTCTAATTGAGAAAAGGGCTGCTGTAAGTATGCTGCCGTCCTAAAAAGATGTAACTCAAATTTTTAGCCATTTGGAGTTGAAGGACACAGTACAGCTTTCCTTTTCAACAAATCCATTAAATATTTTGAGAATGATAAAAAGTTCATCTAGACACATGACCTATGGATAAATATTATAGTAAATATTACTCTAATATTGAATAGTGGCCCAGCCCAAAGAAGATAAAAATTAAAAGCAATAGTAAAAGATCTAAAAAGGAAGTATAAGACCAAAACCAGTCTTTGCAAAGACGTAGAGTTCAACATCATCAGCGACACAAGAAATTAAAAGAAGATGGGCTTCCTACTTCTAATATCTTCTCAATCCCACTCCAGCAGCACCGATAACACCTCAACTGAGGTTTCAACTGACGAAGAGAACCGTCATCGACACTACCCACACTGGACGAAATCAAAACAGCCATATCTGACCAGAAACTAAACCAAGCGCTAGGAATTGACGAAATACCAGTTGAACTTCTGAAAACGGTAGAAACTGTGTCGTGGAAATACTACACAAAATGATAAATTTGGACAGAGGATAATATTCCCGACGATTGGCGAAAAAGCATTATATGTCCAATTTATAAGAAAGGAGACAAAGTCTGCTCTGAGAACTACAGAGGAATATCATTGTTGTGTACGTCCTACAAAATACTGACAAAAATAATTGAACATCGTCTTAAGCTAATACTAACGAAACAATTGGTGAATAGCAAGGTGTATTCAGAACCGGACGATCTACAACAGACCAGATATTCTCGTTGAAACAGATGCTTGAAAAATGCTGGGAATATAACACAGATGTACTCCAAATCTTCGTAGATTTTAAACAAGCATATGACAGTATCGACAGGAGGGTACTGTACCAAATCATGTTTGATTTTGGAATTCCACCGAAATTAGTTCGACGAACGAGACTCGCAATGACAAACACTGAATCCCAAGTAAGAATACAAACCGATTCCACAAAACAGCTTTTGAACGGAATGTGGTTTAAAACAGATGGTCCAACCCCCATTCTTTTCAACGTGGGGCACTTGAGTATGTCATCCGAAAAAACCCAGTCGACAGCAATAGGACACTACTATTTAAGTTCACCCGACTAGTAGCATACGCTGACGATATCAACATCCTCGCAAGATCGTTCCTTAGTGCTAAGGAGGTATTTGTTATTCTTGACTCCGCTGCAAAAGAAGTCGGGTTACGCATAAACGAAAGTAAAACAAAAATAATGACGCAAACAAGAAAGAGAACGCCAATCAGACAGAATGTAACAATTGCGGAGTATAATTTGTAGAGTGTGAACAATTTCATATATCTTGAGGCTAATCTAGCAAAAGACGGCAACGAAACGGACGAAATCAAACAACGGATCATGCTAGCAAATAAAACGCATTATTCGGTACTTCCAATAATGAAATCCAAGAAAGTGCACAGGAACAATAAGCTGCGAATATATAAAACTATTATACGACCTATGCGCTGTTATGGCAGCGAAACGTGGACATTACCGTGGACATTACCGCGAACTTCCGAAAAACCAGGTAACACATTCGAAAGAAAGGTCCTCCGAAAAATTGTTGGACCCGTAAAGGAAGGACTGGCGAATAAGATACAACCATCAGCTGTATCACTCTTCAAGGAGCCAGAAGCTTCAACGTTCATCAAACTACGTAAACTGCAGTGTGCGGGCCATGTAGAGCGGATGGAAGACATAATAATCTTAAAGGTAAAGCGAGTGGTAACAGGACGATAGGGAAACCACGTAAGCTATGGGAAGACTCAGACAGTAAAGCCATCTTAAAAATTAGCAGGTGGAGAACGCGGTCTTTGGATCGGGACGATAGGAAGCGACGACTTCAGGAGGCCAAGGCCCGACTTGGGCTGTCGCGCCATTACTGATGACAACACAAAGAAAACTCAGGTATTAGGCATTATTGTTTCACAGCACGGAACTCACGTCTAACTGACCCAACAGGATATTGAAATTTATTGATAGAACCAGTTAACTTCAAGAAAAAATTTCGTCCTTGTATAGGACTTCCCAGAGTCCTAGTAAACAGAAGAAATGTTTGCAAAATATCCTTCGGGATTATTTCTCTATTGACGAGAAATTTGACCACTGTGCAGTGTTAATGTAGATCTGGCATCGGTCTGTAAATGTTTGAAATAAATGCAAATCCTGTAGCCTCTCGATTCAAAGGCTTGTCATTTTAAGACTGTATCCCACCGTAGAAATTTCTTTGCTTCTGTTTTGGACCGTATTGACTGAGTTTTGCTTATTACGCCGGGTTACATATTTATGTCCTCATCATCATCAATGGCGCGACAGCCCAAATCGGGCCAGGGCCTGCAGGATACATTGTCTGAAGTCATCTCGGTTCAGCGCCCGCGTCCTCCATTTTGTGCATCTAAGAAGCGATTTGCACGATTTGCAGTCTGCGTCAACTGAGTCCTCGTATCTTTTTCGCGGTTTTTCCCACCGGTCGCTTGCCATGAGCTCTACCTTTTATTGTGCGCTTGGAAACTCTGCCGTCATCCATTCGCTTCACATGATCTGCCCATTTTAGCTTACGGAATTTTATAAGAGTCGATGCGGTTGGTTTGTCATAGATGTTATAGCTACAACTCGTTGTACCGGATATGCCATTCAGTGCCATCTCTTACTGGTCCCAAAATTCTTCGAAAAATTCGTCGTTCAAAAGTGTCTATTGATTTTCCAGACGCTTGGGTGAGAGTCCACGTTTCACTTGCATATAGTAGCACAGGTCTTATTATGGTTTTGTATATGCGAAGTTTTCTCAGCCTGCGCACTTTTTTCGATTAAAAAATTTATTTCCTGCCACTTAAAATGACCGTGTTCTTATGCAATTTCGGTACCTGTGCTATCGATCACACTTTAAGAACAGATCATTTTACTAATACTTAACGAGAATCGGGAACGACAGAAATTATGTTAAAAAAAAAACTATTTTAATGTCCTCTAAATTTAAAGTCTTCTAGACCAATCAATAGTTTGAATATTTAAATAATTAAAAGAAGTCACTGCTTGTTGTGCGCATGAAATAAATTCTGTTTGTTGATATTGTACTTGCGAGCATGCTCCAATCATTTTTTTTAACATTACTTTTCCAGTTGTACACTTTCTGGAAAGTTTGAACTAGCAATGGAAGTTTTATCGAAACGGCGTCAATTAAGCAATGATCATCAAAGAGTCTTACAACTTTTGAAAAGTAAATGTCCTTGAGAGTTCTTTTAAAACCTTTGTTTTCTTTTTAACACCATTTTTATCACAATATCGCGTTATTTAAATTGTGGACATGTTACATTCTCTCCTTGAATTATTTTCATGAAATTAGTGAATAAGTTATTGTTAATAAATTGAGTTTAATTACAACAAAAAATATAAATTTCTAGTATTTTTTTCTATCCCTAAATAATTATTAAAAGGGAAAGGGGTATAAAGATGTTCTTACTTCTTATGGTCGTAATAAAACAATTTTCCTTCGCTTAAAAAATATTTTCGTTGTTGATATATTTACAAACATGAATAAGGTTTCTACTCATAAAAATGGAATAATAAATTAACTAAATACTACTGGTATCGTAAAATTCTTTAGTTTGATTTCGCTGCAATCATCAGTGTTAGTAACATCGTTCTAAATTTCTTTTCTCTTTTTTTTTTGTATATACATAGAAAAATTAGTTTTCTCTATTCAGGTAAACATTGAAGACTAGGAAATGTAAATGTAAATATTATAAATAAAATTGCATTTTGAATAAACATAAAATAAAATCTAGCACCAGACATACATTCTTCCGAACACGTCAGAGATTATTTTCTCTTAATTTTTGTTTATAAAGCTACATCACGATATTTCCGATAATCATCGGATTCGTTACCAATTGATTGTTTACTGTTCGTGTTACTACGATTCACGTACGGATTTGTGAAGCCACCGTAACCGATACCGCCGCAACCACCCATCGGATTCGCATATTGATAGTATGGAAAAGGGAAACGGACAAATTGCGGATGATGTTGATATTGTTGCGGATATCCGATCATTGGCCAGAAATTATAGTTCTGTAGTAAATTGTTGCCGTAGCTCAAGTCATTCTTGATTTTCGCGATACCTTCGAGATTTTCGAGCGAAACACAATTTCGTGCCAGTTTTATACTCTTGTTTGAATTTGAGTCGATTGTACAGTAAATTGGATCGTCGGGCGAAACGGATGTGGGAAAATCTTGAAAGTTTTTCTTCTTTTCGTTGACGTTTTTCGTATTTTCGATCATGTTATTGTTGAGCATTGTTTTTCCGTCGCATTCGTCGTAGAGTGAGGGGGATTTTAGGTTGTATGGTGTCGGAAGGACAAATCTCAAGTCGAGGAGAGATTGAGTTCGTTTCGCTGAAATTAAATAAAATTTGGTTAATATTATCTTCGAAGATGGTTTATTTTAAAAAAAGGTTTATTTCTGGCGTCAGATTAAAAAATGATGATGATATTAAGGCCCAGGACCGTGCGCACGGGAGGGAGGGGTTTTGGGGGTTGAAATACCCCCCCCCCCCCTCCCATTGGCCCATTTTCATTGGGAGTGAGGATCTTTTTTTTAGGTCATCACATTCAGTATGGTGGGAACTTGATAATTTTTTATGAAACCCCCCCTTCATACAATCCTGCGCTAATCCTACGATCGTCAGTTGCGTTCTAACTGGAACTTTAACTGACTTATTTTCATACAAAACTTGCAGTTAAAGTTCTGTTTAGAATTCAACTGACAATCGTAGGAACGGGCTTCAAACGTAAAGGCCATAATAAGTATGTTGACGAACAGCCACTGCTAATCTCAATCCACCAAGCTACCCGACTTATTGGTTAGGTTTTACGAATTTTTTGTCAGCTTATCTAGTTTCTATTTTTGTAATTACGATAGTGGTGTCGATTGGTTGTCGGTCGGTATACAATTTAGTGAAGCGACACAAAGATGATATAGTGTAAATTAAGAAAGTAAGATGTTGATAGCAATTGCTAATTTAATGAAGAGATATGGCAAGATAAAATAGTGTAAATTAAGAAAGTTTAAGCGGTTGATAGTAATTAAAGTTTGGTACGCTAAGAGTGAGGTGCTGATGGCCTTAGCCTTAGCTTCTTTAGTTATAAAAACCAAACCCTGCAAACTAGGCTTGCTCATTCTAGTTCACATTAGTGATCGCGAAGGAACTAGTTCCTGAGCCCTTGCGAACTAGTTCGTTCTTGTTGTTCGCAGTTCACTCACGAAGGAAGTAGTTCCTTTCAAGTTGAAAGTGAATGTGAGGACCTAAAAAAAAAGGTCTCCACTGAGAAAGGACAAAAAAAAATCCCCACTCGCCAAGGAACTAGTTCCTTGACACTGAATGTGATGACCTACAAAAAAATTGACCTCACTTCATTTGCGAACTGAACTAGTTCCTTCTTTCAGTTCCGACTTCGCGGAATGATACGTGGTATGCAAATGTGATGACGAACTACTTCCTGCAAACGACCTAGGGCCGAAATTCACTGCGAACTAGTTCGTTCATTTCACTTATGGGAACGATCTTCCGAACTAGTTCGTTCACGTACTACACAAGCCTACTGCAAACATTTTTGCTTGGAGTACGCTGGCGTAGTAAGTCAGAAATCATTTTGGAATTGTTCGAATCCGTTGTCTAAGTATCGCGTTGCTTTCCGGATACCAGCTTGAGTAATGGGCTATCTTTCAATGCAATAGTGTACAGTGAATTTTAGATTTGAAGAGGTTAATGGATCGTACTCTCTCCATCAAACTAATACTTGTTGATAGATGCTTCTCAGATATAAGGGATACATTGACTTGGGGTTTATCATTTGGAGGATATTATTGAATTGGTATCTGGCGGCTGATGTTCTTATAAAGCAATGTGATAATCCTGCTCTAAAGCAAACAGTGGAGCTTATTGAAACTTTTGGTCTACACTTCTAACTTCTATTAGACATTAGCCGAGTAACGTATTCTTTAATAGTAAAGTAAGTGCTATGGTGTTCATAGACTACGGAAGCTCTACCATGGAAAATACATTCTCTGCAATAATGTTGGACTTGTTCCAAAAGTGAGTTGTTTCGTCACGGTATAGTACGTTCCTGCCCTGAGCTTTGTTTTCTAACTTGATCGATATAACACAGTAAAGATATAACTCTAAGAAATTACCAACTAGTACTTACAATTTAGTGGTTGCGGTGGTGGATATGGTCCAATATATTGACTCGGATGCAAACCAAATATGCTTGCATTGAATTCATTGTTCGGGCCATAGCCTTCATAGAAAGGAAGTACTCCGGCCATTCCATTCTCATTCACGATAAATCCTGGATTATCGAAAGCGCTTGGTCGTCTACTTCGTCGTCGTTTCTTACTGTTTCGTATTGAATCCGGTTTAATGTGAGGCGTGCTCGGCGGAGGAGTTTGCAATTGAAGACGTGTTGCTAACGTTTGCAGCTGTGTTAAAACTTTCGATTCGCGTCGCCATCTAGATTTAGATCGATTAAGTTAAAATTTCGGATTGAAAAGTGAAAAATTAAATTGCATACTTTAATCCGGTCGGTATTACACACAACAAAGTCAGGCAGTTAATTATTAATCGTATTAAATATCCTATCAATTCGGTAAGACCGTGTGTGGATTGAAGACCCTAAAAAGAATTTAAATCAGAATTTAAGAAAAAAAAAATTTTGTTTCTTAAACTTACCCAAAATTGTGTCGTCATAATCATAACGAATGCAAGTTCCGGAATCGAGAGGATTCCAACTATCACAGACCAGCTGAACAAACCCCACGGTAATCCTGTGACCAAACCATGGATTAAAATTGTCGATGCTACGAACATAATGAAATAGCCGGCACAAAGTAAATACGATGGCGTTGGAAGATCGCCGTGAGCTTCCAAAAGCCAGGATACTTCACACGAGAATGCTCCTAAGTAGCCTATCTGTAAGAAAAATAATCGAAAGATAAATAAACGTGAATGAGTGTCTTGAATGGTAAATAAAGGTTCGGATCTGGAGGAGATGATAGGTGAATGAGTGTATTGAATGGTAAATAAAGGTACGATCCATAACTGGAGAAGACGCTATTCGGTTAGGGTCGAGACTAAATTAAAGCATTGAGAAAAGTGAAGAAATGTTGACTCAATCGCTCTGGCATGGTATTTCGTGAGATTTTCCGAATTATATCAGATCAATTTCGTTCCACACATCTGTAAGCAGGTTTTCCGTTGAAAATTCTTCACCTGTCATACTCCAAGCTAAGTTTGGCTTTGGGAATCAGTGCTCCAGTTGAAGATACGTGCTACGTTACTATTCCACCCAACAAACAAACATAAAAGCCTATAAACCAATTGAACTATATACCCCTAGGTTCAATAAACCGTAGCACAGATGCTTTTTGAGGTCATCGTATTAAAAAAAAACGTAAAATAGGGGCTAATATACAAGGCACGAGTATCAATATACTACTACTCTATTCCGTGAGCACTTGATAGCGGAAGTAATGAGTCCATATATGATGAAAGTGGAAAAGAACTGATGCGGTCAGACTGTAAATGCTAATCGAAATCCACACAAAAACAATTAAAAGAAAACGGCTTGGGCATAGTCTCGAAGAAATCTATTTAAATAAAAAGAAAGAAAAGAAAAACATACTCGAATGATTCGTGCGGTGCGCTATAAATGCACGTAAAGGTTGATAATTGCTTGAAGCTTCTTCATACCATAGACATGATCGTCACTCCCTTACTTTTCGTTACAATACAATGCACTTGGAATACTGATTACAAGAAGTATTTAGTCACAGTTTAAGCGTTTCAAAGTCAATGTATGAACAAGGTGGAAAGAGGAAAGAGGCTTCTTATCGACCTGTATGAAAGTATCAGTTACTTCGCTTAAAATTCTTTTAGCGATTTTTTTTTTTAATTGGTTTGCTATAGTATTTAATAGTGAAATATTAAATTTACTACTATTTGATTTGATTGATTATTTCCGCTGTAAATCGTTAACTTTTTACGATTACAAGTTCACAACGTATTTTATGGGTTTTGTTTTGTTACTGATCGAATTTCGTACGAACGTTTTGGGAAGTGTACAGTAAAACTGTAGTATATCATGTGACGCTTGAATAGCCATGGTGGTCTTTTTTCTTTAGAGCTAGAAGATATACAGTTTGTGCAAACTTATGGAGTTGATTTTTTTTCTCGCAAAATGATTTTCCATTTGCAACTATCAAGAATGATGCGTATACTGCTTTGTTTGTGCGGTATTATGAGTTATGTTTTATTGGCATCGATATTTGAAAATGAACAGACATGAATGCGTTCAGAATAGAAAACAGTAATTGATTTGTTTCAGAGAAAATTTTTCCTGTTGGTAGAGCACATCAGGAGATATCACTCAAATCATCATCACCAGTAAAAACCGATTAATTTTCCCGGCAATTATTCCGCCCCTCTGTTCCACATCAAAGACGACAAAAAGATTTCATAGAATTTTCTCTGCGAGTCTAAAAAAAAGTCTTGGAATGAAACTCAACAATAAAATGTACTATAAGACGGGGCCGAAAAAAATGTGGTAAAAGTACGGTCCCACGGTGGTCTATGTCCTGCCTAATTATGAAGTCAACCACCCAACAAATTCTCCTTCAATAAATTATTGCACTGTCTTAAGTACTTCTCTCGTAAGCCAACGACCTACTGAATAATATCCCATAAAGTAACAATTTCGCACCTAGTGTATTATCATATTGTTAGAGCTAGGGATTCGCATGGATTTAATCTCTTCCTGATTTTATTTACTACACGATCGCTGTGAAAATTTATTTACGCAGTCAAAATCTATTTACGCAGTGAAAATCTATTTACGCTGTAAAACTGATCCCGCGTAAAAGCCTTCTTCGCTGCTGTGAGATATTTCCTACATAGTCATTGGTGTGTGTGTGGAACATGCGAGAAGTGTGCAAAACATGTGAGAAGTGTATAGAGCTTTCTTTGCTATTCTAATTGGATATTGTAAAGGGTGTAGTTTTCTCTGGAAGCTTCGATATCATTGATAAGTGGTTCAGGTTGTTAGGGATGTTAAATTTTAGTTAAGTAGTACTAAGTTTCAATTTTCTAGCATTAGCCGTTTCTGAGAAATAAAAAACCACCCCCACTTCCGTACTTAGGTGCCGCTATCAAAAAATTAGTTGCTCTATTCAGTTTTCAATTCTTAGCTTTCTCTTCTTTACGGCTTTCGAGAAATTAGAATTAAAATTTTTTCATTTCCACCTTCACTCCCTACAGCCACACTTTCAAAATTTTTTTTCTCCGCTAGAGGTTTACTGGTCTTAACTCCTGTAAGAATTTTAAGATCATATCTGATACGGTTCTTGAGATATAGACTGCACTGCTGAGAAACCAAATTTCATCTGCCTGGCGTAATTGGTTAGGAAGATATTGTAATTCAAAGTTTTCACCACCCCCCCCCCAATCTCACACCGCACCATTCCTTAAAAATTATAACACTTTTCTAATCTCGTAGTATCTTTTGGGACAACTACAAAGTTTCAGCCATCTGACATCAATCATTTAGGAGATATCGATTTTAGAATGTTTCAATATCAGCTTTCAAGCATTATGGACGCATTATATTTACCACCACTCGCACACCCCTAAACCCCTATTGCCCAATTTTTGCAAATGGGTCCACTATCATAGTACTACATAAGTTCCTACTTTTAGCCTTCTAGCATGAGCGGTTCCTGAGATCTAGAAACCAAAATTTTTCATCTAAAACGCTCACGTTGTTCTATCGCCCCTGTTACTCTCGTTTATCTATTGGTCCTGTTTCTTCCGTTGATACATTACTCCCGTTTCGGGTACACTTTCTCAGCTCAAGGAACTAGAGACATTAATGCCACTTTTCATTTTTCATTGTTCATTTTACATTTTTCGTTGTTAATTTTTCATTTTTCTCCATCCCCCATCCACCGTCCTCCATTCTCTATCCACCATCCTCCATACTTCATACTTCATCCATTCAAATGTTGAAATAACTCGCGAACCACCAATTTCGGGAATATATATTTCATCGCTCCTGTTACTCACGTCACGTGTTTGTAGCCGGTAGTAAAATCGAAACAATTAAATTGAAAAAAAAAAAAAATCACACATGTTCGCGGTCGGCAGGATTCGAACCTATCATCATCTGATTTCTAGTCAGACGCCTTACCCGCTCGGCTACGACTGCCTGTTGTAAATTTTTAATTCTAAGTCAAGTTCATTCATCTGATTCAACTTAATAAAAAATTCAAATGTTGAAATAACTCGCGAACCACCAATTTCGGGAATATATAATTATGTTCACGACCTGTCCGGTAGTCTCGAGAATGTTCATGCAAAATTTGGGAGAAAACGGTTCACAGGTGTAGATTTCCATAGCGATCGACCAAAAAACTGACTTATTTTTATATTAGATTTTAAATACGAAATACAAAAAATACTTATTTAATTTAATTATATAATTGAAATCTTGCTAAAGTTGTGTGTATAAACAAACAATAAAAACAACAACTACCTATTGTTCATATTTGAAGTCATTAGCATTATAAACTGTTCCTCCAGTAGCAGCGCTCTTATGCAACATTTTAATCACAAGATTTTATTTCTATTGTGATAACGTTGTTTTTTTTTCTCTCTCTCTTTCGATTAAAACATTATTCAGCAATACATCGAATTTAAGAAAGAAATAATATCCAATCCACAACAATAAATATGATGTACCTGTGGTAATGAGATAGCAGTTATTGAGGTTGCCATTCATCCGTTGTTATTATTATTATTATTTCTAAGAAACATGAAAGAAAAGTGCTATACATCATTTTATTTTAATATTAGAAAAACTGATCGCATACCTATTGGTTCGAAAATAAATTGATAATCAAGATCACATCCATTTCGAACAGGAAATACATTTAAATTGAAAATGACTTAAGATATTTATTATTCCACTCGAAAATTGAATCAAAAACTATTAATGAAAGTTGGTAAAAATCAATCAATGAAACGCATCTCTTCTATGATATTTCTATTTCAATTTATTCACAATTTTACAGAGATCACGGAATCATTTTAATTTTCGAGCAACAACATTGTTATTGATTCAAATCAAATCAAATAAAACACTATTCGATTTCGAATATAATTCAATTTGAATAAAATGTTTGTCTTTTGTCCATGCACTACAGGTTTTTACAATGTTTTCGGAAGTGAGACCAACCTTGGACTTGTTGACTTTCAGAAAGAAAAATAAAAACCTAATCTTAACTTCAAGTTTAATAATATATTTTATTAATATAACTTGGGACACCGGTTTTTCTTTGGATCATCTTATAATGCATTTTAAGAATGTTACTTTCACCGATTAAGAAAACCTTTTACTCAAATTTAACATAGTTTCGTCGACCTACCGAAACTTAGTTTGTCATCGGTTAGCATAATTTTTTAATTTTCTTATAAATCTAGAAAAAATTTTCTTTTTGCTAGATCAATCTATTTTTTGTTTAAAGACTTTCCTTCATAGTATGAATTATGTTCAATCTTTTTTTTAATAAAACTGGCAAAATACCGTTTATAGCATGAGATAAATTCTATCAAACCACGATCGTACCACGAATCATATGCCCCTGTATAAAAGCCGGAAAGATTATAATACTAAAGATTGCATATACGATTTTAAATAGCATACACCGTAAATATTATACTAAACCTAAATCGATGAATAGACAGCGCAAGACGCAAACGAAACGATGATCTTGAGATGGTTTCTTTATGCGATCTAACGCGTTCGTTTGGACCTTTCTTCTCATCCTAAAAAATGCGAAATCTAATGAGATTTCGTTACTGTAACTCTTGGATGTTGCAGATACTGTTAGGTAGGTACTTTACCTAAACTTGGGAAGTTATTTTTGATCCGAATGATTTTAAATTAAAATTACGAGAGAGTCGTTATTAAAAACAAATAGATGAAACGTTTAAACCGATACGTATCTTCGTATCACATCTTATAAACATTTTTCTTTTAATTTTTAGGTCAAATTTTTAGAATATAATTTTTAATTAGAGGTCTGTTCTACTTTCATACTAAATAAATATTTCAAAAAGTCTTTCAAAAGTTGCTCATCCATAATTAAATCAAATCTATAATTTCTGAAACTTTTGATTTCAAAACCGACTACATATAATAAGAACACTTTCTATTAAAAAAAAAACTGGTTGGATTTGATTGAAAACCGTTTAAAAGTTTTACTCTTCATATTATCATGTTTTGTCTATACATCCCAGATAAGATTATTGTACCTGAAGTTTACCTGTTGTTGTTTCGAAGTGAGAACAACAATTTATCAGCCCCAGGGGCTAACAAGATAAACATAATGAAGAAGACACTTAGGTATAGTATGGGATAGTCAAAAGAAGTTAAAAATTTAAAAGAAATCGGCGAGCTCTCTTATAAGATGTTGAAATTGCTAAATAATGTAACTATAGTTGAATTACGGAAAACTTTAAGTTTTGCAGAAAAATCTATGTAACTGCTGTAAGAATTAATTTGTTTCACGTCTAACTGACTGGATTCTCGACCTTACTGTATTAAGCCCCCTTTCCCAGACTTTATGATATTCGTAAAAAAAAAGTTTATGCATAGAAAATGCATGCCCCAATTAAATTTCGGTTTGTGTATTGGCTTAGCTTAACTAGTTTTACGACAAGTGACGAAGTCAACGATACAGTTGAACATAACGTTTTCGTTAGATTGAAAATGGCCAAATTTAGGTTTTCCTGCTGTAAATATAGCAATTCAATTTTTTGGGGACTGTTCTTGCCAGCTTGTATGGGATTTACTAAACCCTGGCAGTCGCTACTTTCGAAAAATGAATTAAACCGCCAAGTAGCATTCATTGCCTTGACCTATATGCGCAGGAGGACATCCCCCACATTTTGTGTGAATGTCATGTGGTTGCAAGGAGGCGAACTGAGCTGGTTGGACAGTCAATTCTTTGGCAAATTGGAGGAACTGAGGTCGATATGGCATTATAAGCTAGTCAAGTTCATTGGGGATCTTGGTTGTTTAGGGGATGTTTAGCGACCGACTGACTGGGCAGTCTTTTCTTTGATAATTTGGAGCACTTTAGGTCGATAGGGCAGAATAAGCTAATCAAGTTCTTGAGGGATCTGGGTTGTTTAGGGGATGCTCAGTGACCTACGAGGCTCTGAAGGGGTCGCTATGGGCCCTTTTGGTGCATAATGTGCCCGGTGGCTCAGTGCTTCCTAAAACCAAAAAACCTTCCTAAATCCAAAAAACTAACCCTAAAGCCGGAAACAGACTTATCGTATTTCGCCTATTTCGCGTCTTTCTCGTGAATAGTGTTTAAAGTTTTCTCGTGATTTGTTCGCAATTCGTGCGTTTTTTCTGCCGGAGGCGGATTTTTCACAACATCAAAGGGTTTTGCTTGACGAGAAAGTAACGAAAAATACGCGAGACGATTTTTCGTGACTTTCTCGTGAGTGATTGGTTTTTC
Organism: Beris chalybata; assembly: GCA_949128065.1. Lineage (NCBI taxonomy): Eukaryota > Metazoa > Arthropoda > Insecta > Diptera > Stratiomyidae > Beris > Beris chalybata. The sequence continues at coordinate 8,044,367 of OX421895.1, read as the reverse complement.
GTGGTTAATGTCAAAAGTTTGGACTTGCATGAATTCAGAAATTGAAAATAAGTGAACTTCACGAAATGTAGAGAAACCACGAAAAAGCGAAACTTGCGAATTGTGTGTACAATTCTTTCTCGTGTTCTCGCAAAATTCATGTGTTTTTTGAAAAAAGATGAGAAACTCACGAAATGCGAAAAAGAAGAAAAGCAGGAGAAGTCTGTAGCTGGCTTAACACTGTGAAACGGGGTTAAATTAATTTTCATGAATTCCGTCATATCCCTTAGGTCCGACGAGACATCGATTGGATTTTATTCGTAAAAGCTGTTTATTCAAATCCCTAAGTATCATTGCTAAGATTTTTCGATATTTCAATCAGACGGAAAAATGACTAAACTGACCCTAACACTAACATTGTGAAACGGATTTAAATTAATTTTCACGAATTCCGTCATATCTCTTAGGTTCGATAAGACATCGATTGGGTTTTATTCGCAAAAGCTGTTTATTCAAACGCCTAAATATCTATGTTAAGACTTTTCGATATTTCAATCAGACGGAAAAATGATGGGGTTCTATTGCTGCCCCGTAGCTCATCGGCTATCTTACAGAAATTAACAAGGTGCACTGAACCAAAAAGGTACATCAATACAATTAAAATGGTCATCATCATAATGAAAAAATCATTGTTTTTGAGCCGATGCAAGTTTTCATGGAATAGGCAGCTTCGGAGAGTAAGATGCAGAAAAATTCAACATTTTCTTTCAGGACACTACCGGATGTGAACGACTTCAACATCTATTACCCCAAATTTTCAAATAATGGGTAATTCCATGGGATTTAACCAGTCGTTACAAGGTAAAAGTACCGAATTCCAACATTTGATCGTAAAAGTTTCCACAATTTCGTGAAATATAACAAAAAAAAAAAACTTTTTGAATAAGTATTTCTCTCTCAATTAATTCAAATAATTGACTAACCCACTCTAAGCAACACGCTACTTGATTATACATCTGTAGTTCTAATTACAGGTGATTACGTAAAATCTATGACACGATAATTTCAGAAATCCTCGTTTCAAATTATAGTTCAAAGCTCGCATAGTTTTTTTTTTTTATTGTTTCGATATTAGCAATAATTAGTTCAGCCCACAAGTTTTATGTTTTGTACGTAGGTAATTATTATTGTTGGAATTCAGCAGTTACATGGGCTTGGGTGCAAAAAAAACAACACACAATCCTACAAAGAGATGTACCCAACTTACGACCTACTACTGGTTATTATGCAATAAACATTTCAATACGATTACAAGTCTTCGACATTAAACAGGTTAACTTATTAAGGTTATTACCTACACAAAAAATCATAATTTTTTTTTTTTTCAATTTATATATACTATTTCGTATATTTCGCCTTCGTACGAATTCGATGAGCCATATTTTTGGACACCTCTTCAAATTTTAAAGATGCATGAAATAATTGCGGGTGTGAAAAGCGTTTCAAGATGGTGAATTAATAATTTATCATGGATATGAAGTCATAAATCATAATGCATAACAAGATTTCAGCCTTAAACAATTACGGAAAACAAGACAAGTATAGACGAGATCGGACTATGTATAGACAAAATAAACACCACATGGAGGTATGGTTTTTTTTTTTTTTTAAATTTTATTCAAATGATCTTGAAGTGATCTTCACTTTGTTCTGACGTTATTCTCTGCAATTATTATAAAATTAGCGTTAACAACCCGTTGAGGTAAAAATTAAATTGACTTTCAAAATTATTATAAAAACAATGGAATCGTCACTGACATACCATAAAGGAATCTTAAAGTGGAATTATAGTGAACGCGACGCGACGACTAAGCGATGCGATAATATTTGACAGTTGTAACATGCTTTTCAACGCGCTTGCTATAACTGATGTCGCCCCAAGTAGCACCAATAGTCATGTAGGAGTAGTACGATCGTTCTGCGAACTATACAGTAATACTTACTTTCGCGAATAGTAGTGAGAACGGGCAAACTGGTTGTCACAACCTAGTGTGGACTTAGAAATACATATTACCTTGGTACCTGCAGCGTTTCGAATAGTTGTAGGCTACCACTGACCAGACAGGCCATTCGATTATGAGTGAAGTGCATATGGTTCTCTGAACCATTTACGGACAATATGCGAACTATCTGCAAACTTTATAGTAAAAAATAGAGTAGCGGGGTTAAATCACACACACGAGTCGAGAGGGCGCAGAAATAGGGTTGTGTAGTTCGTGAACGAACTAGTTCGGAAAATCGTTTCCATAAGTGAAATGAACGGACTAGTTCGCAGTGAATTCCGGTCCTAGTTCGTTTGTAGGAAGTAGTAGTTGAGTTCGCGAGGGAAGTGAGGAACTCATTTTGTTAGGTCATCCCATTCAGTGTCTTCTTTCTTAATTGGGTTGTTTTTTTAGGTCCTCACATTCACTCCGAACATGAAGGGGAGTAGTTCCTTTGTGAGTGGATGAGAGGAGACCTTTTTTTTTGTTTTTTGTAGGTCCTCCTATTCACTACGAACTTGAAAGGAAGTAGTTTCTTCGTAAGGGGTGACCTTTTTTTTTTGTTTAGGTCCTCACATTCACTCCAAACTTGAAAGGAAGTAGTTCCTTCGTCAGTGGTGACCTTTTTTTTTTAGGTTCTCACAATCATTCCAAACTTGAAAGGAACTAGTTCCTTCGTCAGTGGGGATTTCTTTTTTTTTAGGTCCTCACATTCACTCCGAACTTGAAAAGAATTACTTCACATTCACTCTGAACTTGAAAGGAAGTAGTTCCTTCGTCTTTTTTTTAGATTCTCACTTTCACTCCAAACTTGAAAGGAACTAGTTCCTTCGTCAGTGGCGACCTTTTTTGTTTTAGGTCCTCACATTCACTCCGAATTTGAAAGGAACTAGTTCCTTCGTCAGTGAACTGCGAACTACAACAACGAACTAGTTCCCATGGACTGAGGAACTAGTTCCTTCGCGATCACTAAGGTGAACTAGCATGCGCAAGCCTACGCAGAGAATGTTGTTTTGTTTTGGCTTATTACATACTCTACTATTAAGTAGCAATAAACTACAATTTAGTAGCAAAATCCACAACTATTTAGTATACTATTTAGTTTCAGCAGGCTGGTTTGCAGGTTGCAGTTGGCAGGTGGTTGTGCAAACCACAGACGGACTTAGAAGTGGGGAGTATTCTTTTGGTTGTCCGCATTAGTTCGCAAATCCATTGTACACTACTTCAACAAACTAAATGGTCGTACGACTATATAGTACTGATAATAAGTTGAAAGAAAGTTTTCGCAACTAAAAACAGTTGTAAGTGCCAACAAAATTAAATATGTACACACAAATCCCAACTAAAAATTAGTTGTGACAACGTTCACTGGACTACAGGTTATGACCAAGAACTATACGTGCTAGTCCGATATAGTCTTGCCTTCACTATAATTCTATATTTAAAGTGTAGCCTAGAAGTTAAAAAATCTGCCAACAGTCTGGGCCCAACTCTATTATTTTCCCAGCAAAAGTTCGAAACGCGTACGGCGTCTGGCGGACAGACGGACTGAAAATTTTTATTGCTTTTTTTGTGTCTATTACTCATGATACGTGGAAAAAAAATTTTGAGGGCGACATATTTTTTTTTTTAAAAGATCGATAACAATACTGTATTGTGCCAGTTTTCATTTATCATTTTTCACGAATTATTTTTCATTTTTCACCATCCCCCATCGACCGTCCTCCATCCACCATCCTCCATTCATCCTCCATTCTCTATCCAGCATTATCCATTCTCTATCCAGCATCCTCCATTCTTCATCCCTTCAAATGTTGAAATAACTCGCGAACCACCAATTTCGGGAATATGTAATTATGTTCACGACCTGTCCGGTAGCATCGAGAATGTCCATGCAAAATTTGGGAGAAAACGGTTCATAGGTGTAGATTTTCATCGTGATTGACCAAAAAAACTTTATTTTATATATTAGATATTAGATAAAGTAAAATTCAGGAATAGACAAGGCTTATAAAAAGTGATTGTTCTACATCACACCTCAGCCTTTTACACATATATATTTTTTTTTTTAAAATAATTTGCTACTTACCAGTAATAATCCAGCGGTAATGCAGCATATCGTAAACAAGTTGGCCCTTGAAAAAAACTCCAAGCATCGTTCACTCCAAAAGTGGCCCAATCTTTCGGGAAAATTTCGTTTATCATTATTCGAATTTTTTTTCGAATTCATTTTCTCTTCATCGTTTAGGTCCATGGTTTAGGTTCTGGTCGAAAAGACAACTTAATCTGCTTTAGAAGTTCTCAAAGAAATGGAAATTTTTGTTCGTTTTTTGGTTTTTTAACAAATTCCTTTGAAGGTCCAAAACTTTGTATTGTACATGCAGTTGGATCTTGGCGGGAATTTTTAAAGAAAATTTTTTTTTTTAATTTTCGACAATAATTCGTTACATCACTGCGGTTTTTGGCGTTAAATTTTTGTTGATGAGAAGTTCTGTTGAAGAGTCTCACATAATCGCTCGATTGTTTTCTTAGCTCATTTCCGTTCAATTGCAGACAATATTTCGTTGTTGGTGTTTTTTTTTTCTTCTCACATTTAAAGTCAGGTGTGGGTTACGCGGTGTAATTAATTTTACCTATGGTAATATTTCCATTCACGAACAGGTGAGCTTTTAGTTAGTTGCTGATTTACGTCAATACGAGGTTGGTCTTGGCTTCTGTATTCTACTTGAAGATCGGCAAATACCTGAAAAAAGTACACAGGTTTCATATATAGCTTTTATTTAATTTTATTTCAACTTTTAGTTTGTGTGCGGTAAGACAATAGATAGAGTGGGTTAAGGCAGGTAATTTGTGTAAGAAAAATAAGGCATGTTAGCAAATTTTTTTTCGCAATTGTGAGTGACGATTTTAATTTTAAGAGTCATGCTCTTCTAGGTCAATCAGCAAGACTATTGTCCTGAAAAGATTTATCAAGAGTCATCATACAATCCACTATAAATTGGCCATCGCTTGTACATATTAATCAATCGAAGACCTTAATTACATCGAATGTAAGTAGGAGCTCTACTGAAGGTAAGTACTATATACCTACATATATTTCTCAAAGGTAAAAAACTGAGCCTTTTCCTAGACATTAATTAGCTCTTATAGGAATATGAAATGGTCACAGTTTGAATACGATTCCGCAGTACATTAAATTTCTTAGCTCTTCTGCTGCAAACACTCATCACGAAGTAGGAAACACCGCAGCGATTGAGTTGAAGGCGAATCTTCCAAAAAACGAAATTTTCGCCCACGTCAACCTTCTTGAATCGAACTTCAACAATCAAAACTTATAATACTCTATGATTTCTTTTATCTAGATAGAGTATAAAAACTGGTTGATGAATTTATTCATATGGTTTCTTGTAACTTTACTATCACGTTTCTGCGACATCTGCCACATACAAAATTGATCTATATGTTGAAATAACTGTTTGAATCGGAACCTACCAAGAAGATGACAACCTTCGATTCAACTTTAAAAGTGCCAACAAGAAACGAGATACTTACTATATTTAATATCAATGCCGAAACGTTGAATTATTGATTTATTTCGGGTTAAATAAGTAGCGCTCAAATAAACTTTAAAAAAAACTCTCTCCAACTTCTCCTGTAACGAGCTACATACTAGAAGTATGTATGTACATATACATTTCTATCAAGTCTCAAGTTTGTAGTATAAACTGTTCCTCTCTCCAATTTTGACAATGTGTGCTTGGTCTCAGCAACTAGTACTAAACATTGTTAATCAACCAAAAATTTAAAAAAATTTACTACTCGAAGTATAGAAGTTCGTCTATCTACCATTGGCAAATTCGTTTGAATGCGCCTAGATAAGTTAAATTTTTTTCGGTAGATTGGTCAATCGCGGGGGTAGTGGTGTGAAGTGGAAGGTAGAAGAAGCGTTTAGATGAAAAATGTAGACAGCAAAAAACCCTGATTAATTCTCGAGAACAGCACTTCCAAGGATTTTCTTCGCAGCGAAAAGGAAACAGTTCAGCACTAAGCTATTTTGTTATTTTAACAAATATAAGATGGAGTGCATGGACCATCTATATTCTAGTATGATAAATTAAATTAGCTAAAACAATGTTGACTATATACATATGTAGATCCTGTATAGAGGCATCAATTTTTTAATAGGGAAGCACAGGGATGGTGAATGTTTATTGTATCTCAGGAAGAGCTTTTGAGCTAGAAAGTTGAAACTTTGTATGTATATATGTAGAAATACTACAAAAGTAAGTTAAGCAACAAAAAAATCAGATTTCCATTGCCCATAGGTGGAGAAAGGTTTTCTTCTTCTTTTTCACAGAGATACTGAAGATGACAAGCAGCGATTGAGTTGTAGGCGCACATCATCGCATACACTCGCACGCAAAACAACAACAATTAAGGGGGCTCATATGAGTAGAAAGTTTTTGTATTTTCAAAAAAAAATTTCTCTCATCTTAAAGTTTATAGTCTTAAGAATGTTGTCTGTAAATTTCGTATTGAAATTTCAATAATTGTGGAAGCTATGGGCAATTAACCGGGATGGGCCCTTCGTGAATTCTCTATATAAGTAGCACGTCATTCAAACGTGATTATCTCGAAACATACTTTTCAATGGCGGTTCCCAAAATCTTCTGAACCGATTACTTCCAAAATTTCGCACATTATTCTTGAATAGGTTCTCCCCTTCGCTACGTAGGATTTTTTTTTTATCTTATTTACTTTTCTTTTATCAAGCAAGAAAGGTCGATAATTGAGGTTAAAAACTGAAAATAAAGTTCAATCGGCCGTAGCGAATGGCATCATACTTTTCATTTTCAGAATCATTTTGAAATTTTTATTTTGGATCAACCCCCTGCATGTAATCGTGGGAACCGCAGAGCGTGCGAGCGACGGACATTGTTTGTACCGACCCTGACAGCTGCGCCCCTGGTTGATATATATTTATAAAAAAAAATTATTAGCGTACCTCAACATATATACTTTCGAATAAAACCAATCTGAATAAAATCGAGCAAATAGTTTTTAAGATAATAATTTCTAAAACTCACCTAATTTTTCAGCTTTCCACTCATATGAGCCCCCTTAACATAACAACCCTTTTTTTCTCACTTACTTTTATATTATGTCTCACTCTTGAAGCACGCTAAACAACAATTTGATATAACGACCCTATTTTGTCTCACTTCCTTGGCTTCAAAATGCGTTATACAAAACCGGTGGCTTGTAGTCTCCAGTATCTCTATGGCAAGCGCTTAGAAACCGTTTTCCAGTTTTTCTTCCTATTCAATCCATAAGTGAGTGCATAGGTTTCAAGAATTCCGGCTTATTTGCTAGGTCTAATGTTTCTCGCATTTCGTTATTCGCGTTTCGCGATTCGTGAGTTTTCTTTACTGGAGGCGGTTGTTTTTTGACGACATCAAAAGGTTTTGCTTGACAAGACCGAGAAGAAAAATGTGTGAGACTATTTTTTCGTGACTTTCTCGCGAATTGCATGTGTTTTGTGAAACAAGACGAACAAATCGCGAAATGTGATAAACAAGAAAAGCAGGAGAAGTCTGTAGTCGTCTTTAGGACTTGAAAAAATGTAATTGTATTGACGATACTGCAAAACCAGTAAAGCATAAGCATAGGAAAGTTAAGAATTTTCTTAAACTACCATATAAATGTCCTTAAAAAATTTGTTCTGACATTCGGCCGGCCCAACGATAACTAGCGAATGTCTTTTTTAGTTATGAAGTCCAAATTAAATGGGAATAATTATTCAGATAGATAAGGTGCAGCTTTCGAAACAAGCTTATAGCATAGCTAATCATGTTATCTATTAAAACGAATTTCAAGATATCCCACCCAGCATTTTAATTTATGGATGATTAACTGTCGTTTTTCTTTTTCATGGAATTACGATAACATCATAGAAGGTATACGCCTATAGTCATTTAAGCTGACTGTATCTGTAAAATAGGTGATAAAAAAAATTCCAATAGTCGCACCATTGCTAACGAGATTGTCGACGTAATTAACTATTGCATTTTTCCCATTCCCAACTCTCGCCATCTCTTTAAGTCGAATCTTAAATGGTAAAAGACGTGCATTATAAAGTAATTGCTACCATAACGATCGTATTATGCTATAAGGCATCCTTCAAAACGATGGAGTTTTCTTAATTAATTAATTTCAACTTGCTTACCAACAAGTTACTTGTGTACAGAACAGGATTAAGCACTTTATTGTACATCGGTTACAACCTCCTGGTTGTATTACACTATTTTTCTGATAGAACTATATTTTTTCCAATTCTATTCAGGTCACTTGAGTCGACCATTCCGATACGAAAATGCCTCGAGTGAAATATTTTTGTGGTCCAGTGACCGATATGAGATTTAACTTGTTCTGCAACTTTTGTAGTAAATTTTTGTCTGTCTCACAGTTTGTACCACCAGTTCGCGTATAGGTACTTTCAATTTCGTCTAAAACGAAATTGTATGCGATAGTAAGAAAAATAATTTCGTTCTACTTGCGCAGCAAGCTTAGCAGTTTACTTATAACCCTAAGATCTTCTTTAGACCAACGATTTAATCACACGTTGAATTCAGTATCTTCGCGTTTAGATCATTAGATAGTTTTTTTTGTGCTGTGGGTTAGGCACTTATTTTGAATTATTGTTGAATTTTTTTTTTTCGTTGTGGTCAAATTATGGGAAGTGGGTAATTCGATAATAAACTACGGATGAATGTCGAGTCTTGGATGGAATGGAGAGATTGAATAATTGTTAGAAATTGTCGCTCAAGTCTATTGTTTATAAAGGAAGCGAGTGTTTATCTTGGGCTTTCTTATAAAAATGTTGTATTAATTTAATTTCGTTTATTATTTCGAAAAATATAAGGACTGGGTTTCTTTCAATGAACTCAGTTTTTATGATTGGTAGTAAAAGTAGAGATGGGCAAAGCAGTGAAGTTCTTCACTCCTAGTTATGGTGCATTTACACTCAACGTTTGCGACGAGCCTCTATCCCCACCAAAAAATCAATCATTCAAAAAGCTCGTGCAGTCGCAAGAGTCTTACATTCAGAAACCGATTTGCAATGGCCTGATGGGGGTAGCTTCTCGCCTCGAGGCGAGCCTCAAGGGTGAGTGTAAGCGCACCATTACTCACTTTAAAGAGTTCAGTGAAGTACTTCAATTGAAGTAGAGATGGGTCGTTCAAGAGTGAACTGTTCCAAAAGAACACTTCATTTACTTTACTTTAAACGATCAGTTCTGGAACTACTTAACAGAACTGTCCACTCTTTTTTTAGCTCCTCAAATTCTACCTCACAAAACTCTGTTGACCTTCTTTGTAGGTGCTCAGTACATGTACTGATGGAACGAAGGAATGAACAGTTCCGAAACTAATCCAATGAACTCATTGCTTCAAGTGAGTTACTCGGAGTGAAGTATTATATAATACTTCACTGTAACGAAGCTGTTTGCCCATCTCTAAATTGAATTGTTCATTCACTCACTCAGTATTCATAGGGAAGGTATGCGCTTCGAATTGTAATTCCTGCTGTACTTTTAATAGACAGATCAAAATAAAGTGTTACCTTAGGGTCAATTGCATTAGGCTACGAAGGATAATAGCAACCGCATGTTTGCATGTCACAAAAAGAGTCACATAGAATGGACAGAGAAAACTATCTTTATCTTCCAACTTTCAAGAACTATTCAAATAATTTCTTTAGTACAGCGAAATTAAAAGAATTACAAGTCACTAAATTAACCGGAACGATTTATCGCCAATTTATAACTGAATTTGTGTCTATTTTATTTTACTCGAAATAAAAATTTGACCCGACTTACTGCCCTACAATCTAACGTTCATCATACACTACAATCTAACGTGCATCATACACACTCCAAACTATTGTCCAGTAAAGATTGCTATAACGTAACTTTAAGTACATTAAGATACAAATCTTGTTGGTCATTCCATCGAATCTACATACAAATGCTGTACGAAATAAAATTTAAATTATCCATTGATGTTGTGTAATTTATCAAAAAATTTATTATTCTTTTTCATTGCCGGATAAAAAATTAAGTCTTTAATCCTGTTTTTAGTAAAACTAATTTATTGTAATGTGGAGATAGATTACAAAGTTCGTTAAGTTTAAAATGATAGATATGCATATGATGCCAACGGATATTTTTGGATAATAAAAAGGAAATGATTTTGGAACGGGACTCGCAATATGTAAGAGTTATGTACCAAACTTTTACAGTATAAGAAAATTGTATAATCGGTTTAGTTTGCATTATGTTGCAATGTCGCGAAATAATCCAAATAAGATTATTTGCGACTTGTTCCCATTTTCAGTTCTTTACTAAAAACCACTATAGAAAAATTTCATATTTTGTTACATACTAGGTTAGGTTCTCAACTTATAATCTAAAGACTTACGTATGGACACTATGGATTAAAATGAGAATGAAATTGAGATGGTAGAGCAACCATAGATGTTATTATAAATAAAGCATGTTGATATTGAAGAGTAATCGGAGTCCTTTAAAGGTTTATGGATAATTATTGCACATAAATAAAAAAACCAGCAAACGAAATTGTTTTAAAGAAGCCTTCTATGGCACCGACTTGAAACGTACTTCGATATTATCTGTTTCAGTTCATGCACAATGAAAATCATGAAGAAATTAAAATTTTTATTTTTACGGGTTGCCTGTTAATCACGTTCAGTAAGTGTAACCTCGTGACTTAAGAACTCATTTCGGACTTCGGTCTTAGGTTTTGCTCAAATTTAACTAGTAAAAATTGTTGAGTTCTTGACAGAACAGTTTCGTGATTTCAAGTTTACTTTATAAGATGAGGGTAGGAACTTTTCCAGAACTTCTGTATAGAAGTGTGGTTTTGCAGGTTGTGTTATGCTTGGATTGTTTGTTTTATGGTATCATTTAGTGTTAGAGCATAAACGTACGCTTCTCTCTAGCGCTTTGTGTCTCCGTTGTGCACTGTTACTGCCTATGCTTCGGAATGGCTCACATAGGAAGGAAGGTAGTGATTCGAATAAGCAGGAACGGCAAAGTTTCTATTAAAAAATCAAGTACCTACTAGTACTAGTACTCGTATTGCTGCAATGCTAACTTAACGCCCAACTCTCAATTCCAGAGATTGTCTTGCCTGGTTCTTGACTCCTCTCATCCCACATCTCATCTACTTTAATAAGCAAACTAAAATTTCTTGAAAACAAGTAACAAATTTCAATAGTAGGCATTATTGCTGTTGGACTGGAAATAGTTAGCCCCAACCTCAATCAACCTTTTGAAAGTTCTTCCCGCTTCTCAGAAAATGACCAAAATAGTGTCGCATCACCTTCATCAGGTCAGAATCCAATTATGTTCAATTCATGCAAAAAGTAACAATAATATCACAGTCTCCGTATAAACATCTTAACGAATTGTTCTCTATGTTTAGGAAAATTTAAGAAAAAAGTCACTGTCGAAAGAAAAAGGTGAAAAGGTAGTTGATGTATTGGATGTCCTTAATTATTTCTAGATTTCTAGAACAAAAAACTTTAATATGATGAGCTATAGGTCGGTGTTTTTATATTGATCAAAATGTAATATGTAAATTTTACAACCATTTGAAAAGAACGAAACGTTACATTTTAAAGAACCAAATTACAAGTAGGAGTTTCTAAAAAATTCTTGTTCTACTTTTTCATCTTGACGTCATGCAGCATGACTTTTTTTCTCTATTCTAATTTAGGCTTAGCTCAATGATATCGCGGGTTGTTCTGTGCTCGAAATTAGCATAGAAAAAGAGGAAGATGTGGATATTTGGAATTATTAGACTAATTTATATTCAGTTGTATTACCTATTTAGAACCATAGGTAAAGTGGTGTATCTATAGCTGTAAGTTAGAATGAAAAGATGTGTGCAATTTTGGTACATATAAGGTGCGTTCTGTTGCAGAGTAGAGATAGTGTCACAGAAAGATGCAGACATTTTTTACATTTTTAATTTTGACCTCTAGATGGCGTTGTTGCCTAGTCCCTAATGGGATCTGAACGGATTCTACGAAAGAGCAATTAAGAGCACGCTTAGCATATTTTTCGAAAAGTTATATTAAAATGATATCTTTAAAATTTCGTTACCCTATAGTTTTCCACTATTTCAAAGTACAGTAAGAAAACATGTAAAATCAATTAGCTTCCTTATTACAGTTATATAAAAATGTGTGCAAAAAGTCGCAACAACTCAAAAATGCGTTGCAGGTTTGGTGTATCAAGCAAGTTTACTTTACTTCCATTCGAAAGTCATTACAATAAGCGGGCAATTTTGTAATAATAGCTTCAGTTTCAGGAGGGAGGATGGAGGAGGGAGGATGGAGGAAGGAGGATGAAGGATTTAAATATGAGTAACCATAGTGCACTCCTCGTTTTTTTCTATCATTTCCAATCCGAACTGCACAATCATACGATTGGCTGCCGGCTATCATAACCGCGTTTTGTTTTTACTTTTCTTTGACCCAATTGACGAGATTAAAAATCAAATTCTCTATAACGCATTTATGGTTCTAAAACATCGGACTTAATATAATCATAATAAACACTTAAATCACATCATTAAACAGCATTAGTGCTTGATAGTCAAGTGATCATTAGAACGTCTATTCAATTTTTAAGAGTCGAGATTTAAAACTTGTTTTTTTTTTTTTTTTTTTTTTTTTTTACGGCCGTCGTTATAACTTAGGGGGTCACCCTTTAATGCGATTGCACAGCTATAACGACATAGGGTGGGAATAAAATGGTGTGGTAGGAGATTTAGGTCGGTGGAACAGGAGGGAAACGTCTTTTGTTTGTTTCCAGACGAGTATAATTTTTTTTTTTATATATAGTAAATTTCATTTGATATCACGATTTAAGTTTTCAATTTCGTTAAAGAGAATATAAAGTTTCTATGAAGACACGAACAATTTAGCAAAAGAATGTCACACATCTGTGTGATAATTTTTTATTCAAAATGAGATAAAATCGATTGGTTTTAAGATGTAATCCGTGAATATTGCGTCATATTGTGGGTATCGATCAAGTCAAGTGATAAACCAGAAATCAGATGGGTAAACTACTCGAATAGAAATATATTTTTATCGATTGCGATCGTACGGTTTATACATCGTCGCTTTCATATACCATGACTGCGATTGTAAATGATCGCATCGCCTGTGAAAACTTTGTGGCGTGGCATAGGAGGATACTTGAGTTGATATCTATAGACACATTCGCCATATTGATATTTAATCTAGCAGTTAGATAATCGATAGCTTCTTTATAATTTGTTAAAAAGTGGCAACATTCAGTTGGTTAAAGTGAGTGTGTCCAGCTATTTGCATAAAAATGGCAAACATTGATCAATATGTTGATGTTATTGTCGTAAGAAATCATGAAGACATCGTTAACACTTTGGGTAAATCTTCAGTACCTTCGCTTGAAAGATGGACCGTGAAGTGGATAGATTGATAAGTCCGTGATAGTATTTGGTCATATCATTGGGTCATGGTTTTTGGGATCAATGGGGCCATGTACTAAAATTTCGTACAAATAATTTCAACACATTTTAACTGAATTATTGGAGTTAAGTTACACGTTCTAGATTTTGCTAACTCTGGCACAGTAAGATGATTGACAACAGATTTTTAAATAATTTTTGGATCAACTTTTTATGAAACCAAACAATTTTATGGAATTAAGTTTTAAAACAAATAGATGGATATGTTACCGGTACCCCAGTGTGTGTCGTATCATCATAGAGATAATCAATTTAAGCCCTCTGCGACTTTCCTTATAAACAGTTTTTTCTTCCTTTTCAACAGTATTCCTTACGTTCGTAATTATACACGACAATTCTTCTCCATTAATGGGTTGGGAAATAGACTAACAAGATATCCCCGAAAAATATAACAATGTTACTCAAAATCGATAGAAAATTCAGAGGCAGGTACGATGATAATAGATCGATTCAATAGAACTTATCGAGGAGTCCAAGGCCCGATTTCTAATGGATGAAAAATAGATTATGTGCTTATAATACTTGTGACCATTGTTCTTGAAATTGAAAAAATACTTAGAACAGATTTTCACCTTGATTCACGTAAAGGTCCACATTTTACCTTCTAAACATGTGCTTGATTAATAGTAGATACCTACTCGCCTTGGGATCGCCAAAATTTCATAAAAAACGAAATTGGTTCTTTTTTTTTTTAAAAAAAAAAAGTTGTTACACTTTTATCTAAAAATGTTTGTGTATTAATTGTAATGTGAATTGATTTTTTTTACAAAACTTCGTAAATTACTAAATTTTCGCTTTTGGAATGAATGTATACAAATTTCACTTGTGTTTTTGTTAACAGCTAAATTCTTGACAAATAAAAATGAATAGTTTCTTTTTTAAAGAATTGAACAAATTTTTGTCTGTCGAACCGGATTAATAATCAATGGCGCAACAGCCCAAATCGGGCCTATCACTTGAAGTAATGCTATAGAGTTGTAGATTGTAGATTTTAGATAGGGGTCGGTGTGGTTAACCTCTGTCACAGTTGGGCCTATTGTGACGTCCCCCGGATTGGTTAAGATTCCTCTTCAATTCCTGCGCTTTCAATGAAGTTTAGTATTTTGCGAAGAGGAATGGTCAGGAATTCCGATGGTTCCATGAAATCCTGACCGAGTCTTTTGTGAGCTAAACCCTCAAATTCACAGAGGATATGCTCTGGTGTTTCGTCTTCGTCATTGCATATTCTGCAAATTTTGGTCTCAGAGAGATGCTTCCTCATGTGACAATGCCCAGTCAGAGCTCCCACTAGGGTTCGGGTCTGATATCTGCTTAGTTTTAGATAGTCAGATGTTCTTTTTTTCCGAATGCTTTGGCATAAAAAGCTTTGAGTGCCTGTTGCCCGGTGCCAAGTCCCATTGAATGGCACTTTGCGATTTTTGCCACATTCGGATGTTTGTTCTGGCTGTGCTTAATGGTAGAGTTACTTCATTACGAGACCAACGGAACACTAGGAGGTGAAGTGGTCAGCCACACGCTCGTCTGTGATTATTACTCCGATTTTAACTCGCAATACACTACTATTTAGTAGCAAAATACACAACTATTTAGTCGCAGCAGGCGCAGCAGGTTGAAGTTGGCTGGTGGTTGGGCGAACCACACATGGACTTAGCAGTACTCTTAGGGTTGTCCGCATTAGTTCGCATAACCATTGCAACTAAACTTAATGGTTGTACGACTATATATTACTGATAATAAGTTGTTAGAGAGTTTTTTCGACTATAAATAGTTGCCAACACAAGCCACAACTAATAATTAGTTGTGACAACGTTTACCAGACTACAGGCTATGACCAAGAACTATCCGTGCTACTTGGGCATCACCTTGCCCTTCATTATATAATATACGAATACAACTCCTTACACCTAATTATCGAATCGTATCATTCTATCATCAGCTTTTTAGACGATTAGAATAACGCGGATCTATTTTATGAATACTATTTCGGGCCAAATTACTCAAACATTTGAATAATGTTCAATTTATTAAAATTTTACACACGCAATAAATTCCGGTCAGTACACTTTAAACTACACGGTCAGCATTTCAAGCTTGAAATTGATTTTGGATTAACCTAGATTTATCGAAAAAAGCTCATCTCATAGCGAATTAAAAAAAAGAAATATTAAAGCTAAACAATACTCGAATTACAGATGGGCACTACCTGGAGATAAGACCACTCCTCGTCGTCTCAAAACGAAGCGCTTAAAATTCAATTCCTTGACGTAATCGCGTGTAAGAGCGGTATTTTGCTTCTTCAGGTCGTTATAACCCGCCGATTTTTTTTGTATAGTGGGAGTAAGACATTTTTTTTTGGGTACATCCTAATTTGAAGTGTAGTGATAAATTTTTAACCTCGTCTTATTTTTAAGCCAGTCTTGTTATTGTCTTGCGAAAGATAAACATGAAAAAAAAAAAAAATCATCTTACCGTCCAAAAATTTTCTGTTTACAAAATTTCATCTCTCATGCGCGAAAAATATTTTCGAAATGAGTCAGTCGGTCGGTCGACAGTACCGCCAAGGTTTGCGTAATTATTTGCGCAATTTTCGAATAACTTGCTTCTGGCTTGCTACATACCATCAGCCACTCAAAGGTGGACAACAAATTTTTATGTATACCGCGCACAAAATCGAAATTTACCTAAAAAAATTCATCACAATCGCAGACAACCGTGTAATGTGGAAATTTCATTCATTCGATGATTTTTTTGTTTAAATAAAATATTTCACACTTTATTTCACCGAATGTTTGATCAATTTTTTTTTTCCACCTGTATTTGGGTGATCTATGAAGCAACAACGTAATGAATTTAATAATCCCCACATACGATCATATCAACATAACAAAAAAACTTTTCGGAACAAAAAAAACTAACAAAATAATGTAGAAACAAGTTATCGACCTTCCCTAAATTTCACTTCACTTTAGCTCGACCATATTATCTGCGCGCGCATATAAAGTACGTGCAAGAAGGTAACAATTCAATTGAATTTAACAGTTTTTTAGTGATTAAGCGCACTTCACTCAAATATTAAACGATGAAATTCCAACTAGTCCATAGGATTGTTTAAGTTTAGTCACGTTAATTTTATGTAATTAAAAATTCTTTCGTTACGATGTAATGCATCGGTGCATCGATGTGAATCTACCGCGTAGATCGTATTCACGCGATCGCTACAAAAATGAAAGACTTAAGCGAGAAACCTTCTACACAATCGGACGAGACTTTCGTAACTGCTGTGCGATTTTAACTGCGATCACTTCGGAAGCGCTGCGAGAGCGTTTCGAGCTTGAAATATGCGGTTTAGGTTTAGGTTAGTGAAGTGCTGAAAAAGTGGTTTTATTCACCACACTTTGTGAAAGCTTTTTTTGAATGTATCTTATTTCAGGATGTCAACGACAATATCGTATATTATAAGAACTACCAGTTTTGATTTACCTTTATGATTAAAAATATTTTAATGAACGGAAAATTTTTTAAAAAAAATTCTAGACTAAAATTTGCATTTTCAATTTTCAATAAAAAAAAAAAGGTTGACTGCATGTCCCCAAAAGTACTCAAACGCATTTTTTTAGACAGCTTAACTTGTTATTGGCCCATCATGGGACCAGAAAAAACTATTTGTTTAGTAAATGGTCCAATGGTGTGCTAAAAGTTTGATTAAAATACCAAGGTTCCAAAAATAATAATAATAATCAATGGCGCAACAGCCCAAATCGGGCCTAGGCCTTGAAGTAATGCTAGAGTTACTTCATTTCAAGACCAAGGGAACATTAGGAGGTGAAGTGGTCAGCTACACGCTCGTCCGTGATTATTACCCCGATTTTAACTCAGGTACTCATTTACAGCTGAGTGAACTGGTAGTCCGGCACCCAATACCATTTTCGAAAACTACTTGCCGCCAAGCAGATTCGAACCTGGTACCAGGTGCACCGAAGGCAAGTGCTCTAGCCACTAAGCCACCCAGACTACAGACTACTAAGGTCCCAAAAAGCCTTGTTAAAATGCCGAGGTTGTAAAAAGTTGACCACCTATTTTTCACAAGGGTTCCTCCTTGTTGAAATACCAAGGTTTGCAAAAAGTATGACCACCCATTTTTCACAAGGGTCCCCACATGTATCACCACCCATTTTTCACAAGGGTCTCTCCTTCTTGAAATACGAAGGTTTGCAAAAAGTATGACCACCCATTTTTCATAAGGGTCGGTCCCTCCTTGTTAAAATACCAAGGTTGCAAAAAGTATAAACACCCATTTACTATTCAGAGGAATTCGGTGATGAGTAGTCGCAGTTCGAAGACAGAACATCTAGTACAAGATGATGACCAAAAAAAATCTGCCAAAAGTCTGGGCGCAACTTTATTATTTTTCCGGCAGAAGTTCGGAATGCGTTCAATTCTAAAATGCAGTATAGGTTACTATGTGACTTAAAACCTAGCAAAAAGTTCGGGAAGCGGTTAGAATAGAGTCTCGCTAGAATACTTAAGGGGTTAGGCCAGTCTAGGATTTTCAAAAAATCGATTTTTTGTTTTTTGGCTTAAAGTAACACTTTAGGGTCCTAAAAACATTATTCAATTGGTAGAATAGTAGAAAAAAATTTCCCTGTCCAATACGCTGTAGTGTCGAAGCCGATGAGCGCATTTTGTACCTCCTGCGGCGAGCATCCCTTTCACCCCCTTTTACGACTCTTACCCCCTGCACTAATGTACCAATGGGGTCTGATGTCCGTAATGGTTCTCAAAAGGGCCGTTAGGAGGTGCTAGTTCATCAATATGCTTTATGTGTGGGTCAGTCAACTGAAGGTGCATTATAGCAAAATTTTCATCACGTAAAACTTTAAACGCGTTTTTCTCGAAACTGCATTTTTCAAATCGGGCAACTATGGTACTCGGAGACTATCGCACGTATCCACTTGAAATTTTAACTGTAGCTTCACAGTAACATTATCTAGTAAACTACGTCCGATTTTTTTGTTATCATAGCAACTTTTTTTTTACAAACAATTTACTGCTCATTTTTCGGTCAAAAATTGTTTTTTTTTTTAAAAGTCCGCCATTTTGCGAAAAATTGATGTAAAGCTAAAAACGTACGTACTTTACTAGCAAATCTTATGTAGATTAAGATCCCGTTTTTTATTTTGCTTCAGATAGCACGAGTTCCTAGAATCACCGTCGCCCGTAGAGACCCTCTTGAAAAAGGTGATTCCGAAGATTGGCCCAGTAGCCGCCATTTTGTATCAAAATGTCAATATAAAATTTTTTGTAATAGTTCTCAGTGTGATTTATTTCGATTCGCCTACTTCGCATTGCATATTACTGCAATTTGACAGCGTGGTCATACAGTGTAATACAAGCTTAAGTGATTTTTATGGTGAACGCATGGTTGGTCAGCTTATACATAATGCAAAACTAGGCTGGAAAAAGCTTAATAATTTTTCGGAATCCAATATCTTTTGAGTTCAAAGAAATGTCCTTGGAAATATGTTGTATTCGTAATCGTACAGCTTCAAAGATCTAATGGAAATGATAGCAGTGAAATAATATTCATATGTTTAGATAGATAATAACAATTTTAATTTATTTAAATATAACTTCATATTCGATTTATAATTTTTTAGATCAGATAATAAATAGAATTTCATTAATAGAATTTGCTCTTCAATGGCATTGTTGTTGTTCCTCTTCTTCAAACATAATATTATTTTTTTATCGACATAGTCGTTAGAACTTAAAAAAAAAACGTTCAATATAACAAAAATTACGCGTTCTACTAAAATATTCGCCTATTTCATTTAAATATCACTGATTAATATGCTTCTCTTCTTCTTTTTTTGGAATAGCAAAAATGAAATGATTGTTAACTTGATAATAGAAAATAATAATAATAGTTTTGATAATTCAATAAAAAAATATATAAAAAAAAATAATGGAATCCGATATCGTGTTCGTTTCTGCTGCTAATCTTTTTTTAATAAATCCGCCAGCGGATCATTGAAATTATCGACTGATACCGAGGATGATTTTTCGATCTTTTTGGCAGCAGAGATTGGAACGTCTGAAAATGTACAAGACAGTTAAATGTTACAAGACGGTTAAATGTTCAGAATCTGAGGAATAAAAACAAATCAATCTGCAGAACTTACTTCTACTTTTAATGTTCGCACCAATAAACAAATCATCGTCATCATCGATGTCCTCAAATACGCTCTTTCGGCTGGAATTACTAACTAATTTTTCGGAAGTTGTGACAGTATCCGTCGTTGTCTTCCCGACTATCTTAGCTTTGGTACTTCCAAAAATATCGTCGTTATCGTCTTCATCACTTCCAAAAATCGGTTTCGATTTAAATTTTGTTTGCGATTGGCCACCTACTTTCAGTTTCCTATCAAAAAGATCTTCATCGTCCGAATGATCATCGAAAAGAGATATTTTCTGCGATTTGCTAGTCTTTTCTTTCATAAGATCCGGAGTAGGGAATGGTTTTTGAATTTCCGTTGCCGAAAGCTTTCTGACTTGAGCAAGTGTTGGCGGTGGTTTTTGAACTGCAACAGATGTCGCCATGGCTGAAGCAAATAAATCGTCACCATCATCGTCCTCTAGGAAAAGATTCGACGGCGGTTTTTTGCTGGATGATGTCGATCGAGTCATTGTGGTTTTCTCACTTGGTTTTGCCGGCTCATGTTTTACAATCGGTTCTGATTGGACCGGTTGAGCGATCTCTTCATCATCAGTCTCATTGTCTAGAAACGATTTATATGGAGCATTATTCGGTCGATTGTTTTTGTTTGCAAACAGATTTTCATCAAAAAGTTTTGGCGATTCGTGTATTTCTGAAGAGTGAAAGAATTCATCTTCTGCCAATGCCTCCGATGTTTGTTCTTTTTGCATGAATCTTTTTTTTGTTTCTGCGCTCGCTGTACTAGGTTTAGACTGCAGTTTAGCTTCGACAAGATCATCGTCATCTCCAAACAATCCTAAAGTCTTTTCACCTTCCTTCTCAACTGAATTATTCGAAAAAAGTTGTTTAGCTATTGTTTCTGTCGATTCTACAGGATCGTCATACGCAAATAGCTTCGATTTTTCGTCAACAGATTCTGTCGGGGTTTTGTCTGAAATAAACTCCTCTTTTTGTTCTAGTCTATCGCTTTTGAGAGCACTAGCCAGCCAATCTCCTTCATTTTCTTCAAGATCATCGCTAAATAAAGTTTTACTAAGCGAATCAGGCAAAGTACTGACAGATATTTTGGTATCCGTCGCATGTTCCGATTTTACGCGACCTGGATCTTTAACTTCGTCATCCCCAACTAAAGATCGACGATAGTTTTCCTGACGGGCTTTCCTAGTCGAAGGTCTCCGTTTTACTTGGATCTTAACTCTAGTCTTGTTCAAACTTAGCAGTTTATTAGGATCAGACTCGATTTGAACGCTCCTAGGAGTCTTATTAATCGAATCACCAGCTCCCTCTTCCACATTGGACGGCGGACTTACCGGCTCAATTTTCTCGCCCGTAATTAACTTTACTGGTGGCCGCTTGGCACCGGGTAATAATGCTGCCACATTGATACTCAAATTTGAATTCAACCTTTTCGGTTGTGGCTTAGATCTAACAGTTTCAGTCTCTTGACTAGGTCCAGCAAAATCTTTCTGAACTTTCTCGATCAAAGATGTTATCTTACTCTGCGATCGTGTCCGTTCAATTTTCGAATCCGATTTCTTTTCGCTACCCATTGTTTCGACAGTCGGTTCAAAACTATCCGGTGGCGGTTCATCGAAAATATAACTAGATATTGCGATCGACTTAGCTAATTGAGGCGGAACAACAGTTTCGGAGAAATCATCGTAAAATATACTGTGCAATTTTTTGGTATCTTTACCGGTTGTTTGAAAATCATCGTCCGGCGGAATGTCATGGAACAGCCCAACGCTACTATAAGTTAAGGCACTCGAAGGAGAAACAGCAGCTGTATTCGTTCCGGCAAAAATTGCATTATCGTCTATGATGTCGTTTGATGGATTCTCGAAGATATCATCGTCCGGCGGAATATCACTGAACAGAGTTGATGCGAAAATATCACGTTTAGTTATTTGTTCGTTCGATTTAATGTCCACTGAACTGCGTTTATTTGATTCGTTTAAAATGCTGGACAGATCAGTCTTAGTTAGAACCGACTTTTCGTTCGGTTCATCTTTAATTTTCGGAATTGGTTCCGGTAGAGGCAACTGTGGGTCATGTTGTAAGCTATCACTCGGTACTTTTAAATCTTTATTAGCGGGATGCTGCTCAGAATACTCATCTGCACTTTGACTCTCGGGCACTATATCATCTTCTGGAATAAATTCAGTATGTTCTTCAGCTTCAGCTTTAAACACTTCAGCTACTTTTGATGTGTCTGACTCCAATAGTTCGTCAGTTATCTCTTCATCGAGGAAGTCATCAGAAAAGATATTTGACATGGTTTTTTTCTTATCACTTTTAATATCACTAGTAGACAGTGTTGAAGTCACCTCGTCAAACTCGTCCCGATTGTCGACACCATTATGAATAATATTTGAGATTTTTTCCTCCCGATTTGTATCTTCTCCCACTTCATCGCGTCTGTGAGCCACTGTTAGAGTACGAACATTATCAACTTCCTGCCCCTTCTCATCATTTACACTGAAGAGATCCGCATCATCAGACACTTCAATAAATAATTTCGATGAATCCAATTTGAATAGATTTGATCTAGATCTTGGTATCGGCAGAGGCAGTTCTTCTACATCAGCAAATATATTTCTAGAAATTAATTTCGGCACCCCGTTTTCGGCATCGTCTTGTTCATCGAATAACCTTCGATTGAACAACTTAGGAGCAACTGTTGCAACTTCGTCAGCATCATTTCTTCGTCTCTCAGAAGTTGAATCTTGTTCGACCCGACTAATTTCTTTCGGCTCAATTCGAGAATCTTTCGTGGTATTAAAAAGCGTATCGAAATCATCATCAGGCGGTTCATCATCAAACAAATTTGTGTATTGGAGTTTCTTAGTTATCGCTGGTACTGGTAGGAAATTATCAGAGCTATCATCGACAGGTGGTTCATCATCAAACAAACTAACTTTCCTCGTCTTCGGGCTCGGAATAATTTCGTTCCTCGTTGCTTGAACATCGGCTGTAAACAATTCATCCGGCGAATCATCATCAAAAAGACTTTCTTTTAGATTCGGTTTTGAAACAGATGCAGTTGGTATCGTTATTTCAGCATTTTGAGTTGGAATTTCTTTTATGATCTTAGGCTTTCTTGCACTGGCTTTGGGAATAGGTTTCGTTGTCGGCGCAACTTCTTTCGGCTGTTGGACAATAGAAAGAGCTGGCGCAACCTCCTCATCCTCACTACTTTCATTGAATAAATTCCGTGCTTCTTTTTTGTTCGCTCCGGCTTTACTGGTTTTATCATTCAGTTCTTTCATAAACGAATCAAAGTCATCATCATCGAATAAATTAACAGTTTTCTTTAGTATATTCTTCGCAGCAGGTTCATTTTTCTTTACAGTGGTGCCAGCTTCACCGTCACTCTCATAAAACAAATCGACCGGTCTCTCTTTTTCAACTTTATCCACCACATCAAACTCTGGCGGTTCATCACTGAAAATATTCGAAATCTTTTGTGCTCCTCCGACCTCACGCGTTGTCGGCTTTTTCCGATCCGGTTTTAAATTGTAGACTTCCTCGTCGGTACTCTCGTCCATACTATCATCGAATAGTCCCCGTTCTTTTTGTTTCGGCTGATGCACATAGTATCGACTTGCTGCCGGATCATCGTTCGGTAAAATTTGATGTTGCGGGAACATTGCATTCATACCCGGCCGTTGTTGTTGTTTGTTCTCATCCGACGATTGTCTCGTATTCGACGAAACATCTTCGTCCGACGACTGATAAGCACCCTGTGCTCGTTTACCAGCTGCATCGGGATTTCCACGTAGTCCCCAAACTGAAAACTCTGATTCCGAAATTGTTGGTGCATTGCTCGGAAGTGAAGCCGAAATTGATGCATTCTCAGATGATTCAGAGAATTCGTCTTCGTTTTCTTCGCCCGAGTAGTCATCATCCGAATCACATAAGCCTATATGCCATTTTTCTGTCCATTCTTTCGATCCAATTATATAGGGCAAGGGCCGATTGTCGTAGGGATTTTTCGGGCGATAAACTACGCTGTTGAAAGAATTCAAACACAAATGTGTACAAGAAATAAGATGAAGGTTGTTTCACTGATTTGTACCTTTTCGTAGGCTCCCCCTCTTCATCAGAATCTTCGATTTCAATGGAAACTTTCTCGTAACAACGTTCCATCATTGTGATGCTATTTTTCAGAACAGTGTTGAGAGTTTCAATGGGATCATACTTCTTTTTGTCCTAAAAAAATTGATGTGATTAGTGCGTGAAATGTATTATGTAAACCCAACCCCTCCATAAAAATCATTCGTCCAAATATGACATAACAATGGCGCGATATGGCCTAGGCCTTGAAGTAATGCCAGAGTTACTTCATTGCGAGACGTACGGAACACTAGGAGGTGAAGTGGTCAGCTACACGCTCGCCCGTGATTATTACCCCGATTTTAAATCAGATACTCATTTACAGCTGAGTGAACTGGTAGTCCGGCACCCAATCCCATTTTCGAAAATTACTTGTCGCCAAGCAGATTCGAACCTGGTACCAGGTGCACCGAAGTTTTAAGGAGTGATTAAAATCACCGGAGGAAAGGGAGGTTCAGGAAAGAAGGACCAATACCGTCTACGTCCGAATTGGTGGCTGAAATCAGAACGGAAGCGACATGCTTGCTGTCGGCCGGGACTAGCTACGGCAGTTGTGGGAGGATTCTTGTACCGATTACAGACAGTAAATCCATGGCCTGTACAACAAAAATTTCGTGCCGTCTTACTCCCGGGTGATTTAAAATGGGAATATTTTCGCCATTGATCGTGAAAGACCCAGAAGCGATGGAGTTGCGCGGCTTCGCGATTCGTCAGGGCGCTTGGTGTTTCCAGTGCAGAGAAGAGCTGTAGTAAGGCTCAGTGTGTAGAGTTCACGCCATCCAACATTCTTGTAACATAACGCTGATTTGCCTGTTTCGATCCTAAATTAGAAGTCTACCCCGAAAGTTTGGCCCTTTCTAAAATATTGCCAAGACTTTTATCAAGAAAACAGAACAAAAAGAAACGCTCTGACCGGAAGAACCTTTCTCAGTTCCGCATTAAGCAGTAGTTACTTGCGCGTGCAACGTAATTTCACTACGAACAAAAGGCTTGCACGTATCGCACAGCACAAAACAAACAACTAGACAATATACTTACATTCTGATCTTCTACTGGAACTTCCGTAACATTGGCAATTGTTTCGTCGTCCTCATACACTCGATTCTCGACAAACTGGGAATCTTGCAGAGCGGACAATTGATTTATGATGTTGCCGAGGGCGACATTTGTCCGATCCATATCCAGAGTCAACCGATTCATGTTGTCCGTTGTAGCGGTCGCTCGATTCTCCAAGTTCTACACGATATTAGAAAAACTCTTAGATTCGAATAGTGGCGCTTTTTAGATTTGGACAAACTTACCTCTGATATGGACTGCATGAACTCGAGCAGTTTTCCATCACCTTCGAGCGTCCAGGATTGAGCATTCTGTCGGATTTCTTCTGCGGTCCATGGAGCCGAGGAAGCCTAACAAAAGTTTTACAATGTAAAGTGAGTTGGAACAAAGGCTGTTGATTTTTTAACAACTATTCAACTTACCATAGATATGCATTGATTTTTAGTCGTTTCTTAGAATTTTTTTTTTTTTTTCGTAAATACAAAAACCCGATATTACTTAAAATTTTAAGAATAAACACTGCAATTTCGGCATTCAACGATTCTATTCCGTCAAATAATTTTCCAATCTAATCAGCTGTTCTATTTGACATAAGAAAATGCAGTTGAAGATTTGATGTGTGTGTGTGCATGTAGAAGTGTGAGTTTGCGAGGGTGAACTGTTATATAGTGGCTTTTTGCTATTTGTTCTATGCGCCGTTATCAATAGAATAATCGGGTACAGGGTGGATGCGTTACAGTTTATATTTTGAATAGGATTGTGAGCGAATAATAACGGTAAATCATTTAAAATAGAGTCACTGTATAAGAACTAACTCAAACATCCACTATCATGAGTACGGACTATCACCACTTTTGGTACATATTTAGGTCGTTTCTCAATTCCTTGCTTCGTCTACGTCTACGTCTATGTTGACGTCACAGCATAGCATTGCTATTATAACAGTTTAGAAATAGGATCAGCTGATGCTTATTTGACACTTCAAAAATCAAAAATTAATTAAATTCCATAGAAAAATTTGAATTTTTTTACGATTGCTTATGGTGATTTCTTCTCTGGAAAAAAATGTGACTTGTAAAGATGCAAAATTATTGCAGTTCTGCCCTCTTTTTTGACAGTTCCGTCCGACAGGTCAATTTACAATAGAACGCTTTTAGGTCAAAAAGCTATTATGAAAATTTAAATATATTTACACTACACTCCGTATGATTTCTAATTACCGTAGGACCCGTTGGACAGTTTAATTTATGCTTTTAAATCGTTTGCCGCTGTTGTCGTAGGACATTTTTTTCTTATTTTCATCGTTTCTTACGCACATTTGAGGTTAAAGGAGTTGCACCGCCGAAATTTTCGGGGCAAGAAATGCGAGTTTTCAGGTCAATTTTAGCCACGGACTCAAACCCCTTTTTCTAGCAGGTCAAAAAAAATTTGAGAATAGAACAGCGGAACTGCTAGAACAAAAATTGAGGGCAGAAACGGGTCACATTTTTTTGCAGAAAAGAAATCACCAATAGATAGTATAATTAATAATTTTTAACCAGACGTAATTTTTTACCAGACGTAGGCCCAATAGAACCTTAGGAGAGAAAAAAAATTTCGGGGATGTGGGTGGAGAGGAAAAGGTTCCGATGGTTATATCTTAAGAACCTATAATGATAAAAAGCTGAAACTTGGTATTTAGATAGAGCTTTAGTAGTGGCATATTGGAAAAATATAATTTTTTATAGGGGTAGTATGGTACGGGGATGGAGGGTGTTTTTCCTAACTATGTAACGGCTTATGCTAGAAAGTTGAAACTCGGTGTGTATATGTAAATCAACTAGAAAAGTAATTTGGACTAAAAAAAAATACGAATGTCGATTGAAGTTCGGAAGTGGGGGCAAAAAAATGTTCAGTCAAAATGGAATGCATATATTTTCACGATTTTCGTCATATCTACTAGGTCTTCCAAAATGTTGAATTCACTTTTATTCCGCGGATTCTTCATATGAATACCTAGAAAGTGTTTTCAAGATTTTTTTGAAAATTGACCCCTAAGGGGCTGTAAAGTGATTGTGTACTTTTTCATAAATTATTCCATCTATCTCAGATCCAATCAGATTTTCACTTCCACAGGCTTGTTCTTTTTGATAGCTTTTCAGTCACATAGTAATCTACACCGCATCTCAGAATTGAGCGCGTTCCTAACTTCTGCCGGAAAATAATAAAGTAACGCCCAGATTGTTGGCAGATTTTTTTATACTGTTTCCGCTATTTCGCGCAGCGATGTATCCGCCTGTCTTAATTTTATTATTAAATTTCTAATTTTAAACCTCTTTTTTATCAATTATAATTTTGCAATTGCACTATCTCAAAATGAAGAGTACCAGGCCCGTGCGCACGGGAGGGGTTTTGGGGGTTCAAACCCCCCCCCCCCTCCCATTGGCCTATTTTCATAGGGAAGTAAGGACCTTTTTTTTTTTTTAGGTCATCACATTTAGTATGGGGAAACTTGATAAACCCCCCCCCCCCCATCAAACTTTCCTGCGCACGGGCCTGAAGACTACAAACGTTTCAGTGAATAAGAAAAAAAAAAAAACCATGAAACCAGTTTCTTCCTTTTCAGAGGTACGATATTCACGACGAAGAAATATATGACCCCGTAGCAGTTCGGCAAGTCAACAGCCATATCTCAAAATGAGTCCTTATTATTTCTGATGACCTCTTTTCCACCATACATACAGCCGTGAAATATCGCCAGTACATTTTAAATTTTTTTCGCGCCATATCCAACTCATCGCAACAACAGCTGCCATGCGCTCAACAGATGGCTCTCTTATCACTCTTTCGAACAGTTCAATAAAAAAAAAATTTCTGCACTCTCAACTTCTACACAAAACACACAATTCCAACTGCACTTCTTTCCATGTATTTTCGCATCGTTATACTGTAAACTCTGTACACAAATTGGTGTGTAGCGCGAACGATATACAGTTGCGGAAAAGTCAGAGAAAAAATCTGCAACAAAAATATAAAACAAATTTTCCCTCCGAGTTTTTTTGTTAATCCGCGTCCCGACGATCGAGAAAAGCACGCGGAAAAGTAAAATCATTGTTCGGAAATTCTACACGCTTGAAATACACGTTCGATTACTATGTGAATGAAGGACGAGTAGCGTGTGAACAAACAGTTTGTTGTTAAGATCGTGCGTGAAACCTTGAAACGAAGCGCTTGACTGCGAATAAAAAAAAAAAAATTTTATTTTTTTATCTCATATTTTATGTGCGAAAAGAATTACACGCCGCCGATCAGTTGTCGCGTGGGGTAAAATGTTTGTTTTGGTGATTCTGTTAGCACTTCAGGGGGCCTTCATCGGCGGTCACATGGTCAAAAGCGATGTCCATCACGGGATCCAGTCGGAGATAGTCGTCAAGAGTGCGAAATTCGACGAGGATGCGACGGCAAGTGGAGGCGGCTCTGTTGCCAATCAGGACTTCCTGCGAAGTATCGCATTCTATCCGGGAAGCGTGGATTTCGGTGCATGGTCGGTCGGTACGGCACGCTCGTACCTGGTCACCTTGATCAATAAGAATGCGAACAAGAGTGTCCATTTGAGCTCGATAAGCGGTACTACCCAGGAATTCTACAGTTCGTTTTTCGAGGACAAAGTTGTACCGCCGCAGGGCAATACCACATTTAATGTGGTGTTCTTGCCGCGCAGTTTCGGAATCGTCGAGACCGATTTGTTCATTCATACGTCCTTCGGACAGGCCAAGCTACCCGTTAAGGGTGAGGGCAGAGAATGCCCGTATCGGATTAAGTCTCTGGTTGGCATCAAGGCACCGTTCAATGCGACGATAATGCCCGAAATTCACATGTACAATCCCCACTCGACGCCGATTCAAATTTTAGAGGTAATTAGACAATAGTTTGAATTTTTTGTATTAGTTGGTCCATTTATTATTATCTTAGTTGTTTCAGTTTCTATCGTTCGAAATGCGCATGTGCTCTGCGGTCCGTATAACGACAGAGCTGTCCTCGCCACGTCGTCCTGGTTCGACAGCGCTTACGTGGTAGAAGCTGCGCTGTAACCCTTCGTTTCGCTTGTTCCCACGCCACAATGTCTTGTCTGCATTCTGTCTCTAACTTCTACCATTCGAATTTTGTTTTATTCTCCTAAAAAGTTCTTGTTAGGCTAAGGGTCGTTATTACAATCTTCAGTTAAACTCTAACCGGAACTTTAACTGTAAGTTTCGTATGAACATCTCTCAGTTAAAGTTTCACTTAGAACGTAACTGACGATCGTAGGAACGGGACTTAGACTCGGTATCAAAATTGAATGCCAATCGGCAATATCAGTTTGGGAATGAAAGTCATTCTTGCTGCCAATCCTTTTGAATGTAGTTAAAAAAAACACAGTATTTAAAGGGGTTGTCAATTTCGCATTAATAGAAAGGCCCTGCTTTTGATAATTGGCTCGAGGACATGGATTCTTGGTTTTAGAAGATAAACACGATTGTTCTGTTTGTTGACAGTCGTTAACGCTGCGAACAACTAAGAAATTTTGCCATTGGTCGCGTTAACGTGCGAAGCAGACAAGTCCACATGGACCGATTCGGTTTTTTTCGGTCTTGCATTTATGTACGTATTTTCACAATACTAGACTGGTTTGGTTTCATTTGGCCAGAACCAAAATCAGTCCAAATGGACTAGTTTGGATTGAGTTTATACGAACGACCAGGCAGTTTTTTTTTTTTGTCTATTCAGACTAGTCTGATCCACACGTAAACAGGACCTTCGACGCCATATAATTTGAAAAGAAGGAGGAAATTTTGTTGGACTTGCTAGTAACATCATCCGAACCATTTACGAGACAGTCATTCGGGTAACATCAACAGAAGCTCCCATAAACACCCATGCTCTCCGATCACCTAACCGAATACATTTAATGCAACTAAGAACGATTAGCATCTAGATCCCAGCAACGACAGCAGCTCAACATGACACGCCTCTAACTAAACCCTCGCAACAAACAAAGGAACGGAGCACAGAACGCGTTAAACCAACAACTACACATCGGCAAGAAACCGCAGAATTTCCGACAATTTGAAGAAACAAAAACAACCAGATCCCTAAGAGATCGAGATCTTTTTGGTCATTTGTTAAATCGGTCAATAACAATTTTGTAAAGACTTCTACACCACCTCTTCTCGATGGTGACCGCACCGTGGTCGATCCTGTGGGGAAAAGCTAATCTTTTGGCGGCAAGTTTTGCTAGAAGTTCTACTCTTTCACCTTCGAATCAGAGTCCCCCATTGTCTGCTTACTTGCTGTCTCCCATTCGTTGTCTCGTTGTTTCCAAGATCTTGCAGAGGCTCGTGTCCTCAAGAAATGCTTATCCTCTCTGACTAAACCGCTTCGCAATCTCTTTTATCTTTCATACTCTTCAGGGTGCTTTTCTCAGATGTGGAAAGTTGCTAATGTCCAGCCGATTCCCAAGAAAGGAAACAAAGCGGATACTGCTAAATATCACTCAATAGCCATACCTAGTCTTGCCATAAATATTAATACAAGTGTAAACTCGGCTTTTGCGGTTGATAACCTGAACGCAGCCAAATGTTATGTTGGCAGTTTTGACAGTTGATATGTGCTCTACAAACGCGCTAAACCATTTCAGCATAGCTTATGCTGTCATAATGGAATGGTCGGACAAAGAGAACCGTATTGCTGTTATTGCTCTTCATAAGTGTGGAATAGAAAGAGCTCGTATTTTTGATTTATTAAAACCGTTGAATATTACGCGTGTTTTTGTGTATCGTACTGTTAAGTTGTTTGCTGATACTGGAAATATAAACGACCGTAAAAGATCTGACCGGCCTCGCACGACTCGTACGCCAGAAGCCATCAATGCTGTGAGGTCGCAAATCAATCGAAATCCTGTCCGCAAACAAAAAATAATGGCTCGTGAAATAAATACTCCGCCGAGAACCATGAGCCGCATCATTAAAAAAGACTTGGGACTTGGGGCTTTCAAACGACAAACAGGACAGCGCCTTACCGTTGAACTAAAAAAAAAATTGAAAAAAAAATCAAAACAATTGTTGTCGCTGTACGGTAAAGAGCATTACAAAAAAATCCTGTTTACTGACGAAAAAATCTTTGCCGTGGAGGAATCTTTCAATAAGCAGAATGACAGGGTTTATGCACGGTCCTCCAAGGAAGCCAGTAAACTGGTGCCACGGATTGAACGAGGTCATTATCCCGCCTCAGTGATGGTTTGATGGGGAGTATCCGGCGTCACTTCTTTACATTTTTGTGAAAAATGTGTTAAAACAGCGGCAAAAAATTATCAGCGAGAAATTTTAAGGAATGTAGTGGAGCCCCTGAACGAAACCATGTTCCAAAACAAACATTGAATTTTCCAACAAGACTCTGCGCCCGCTCAATAAGGCCAAAACAACTCAACAGTGGCTTGAAAATCATGTACCCGAGTTTATTAGTACTGACTATTGGCCGGCAGCCAGCCCAGACCTTAGTCCGCTCGATTACAAATTGTGGTCAGTTTTAGAGGACATGGTCTGTGGAAGACGTCACCAAAACCTGGAGTCATTGAAGCAAGCGTTAGTAGCAGCTGTGGACCATTTTCCCATGGATATTGTCCGTACAGCGATAGATATGTGGCCTGACAGACTTCGGCGTTGTATTAAGGCAAATGGTGGCCATTTTGAATAATTTCTTTTATATTTTGTAGTTTACTATTGCCACAATAAACTATGAAAAACTTATTCAAATCCAACCAGTAGTTTTATTTTTGTAGTTAAAAAATCTTGTATCAGGACTAGGTATCAGGACTAGGTATCAGGACTAGGTACTATATGTTTAAGAAGGTTTAGGTTGTTTAGGAGTGAGAGGAAGGGAAGAGTAGAACGAGGAGTTAGGATATGTAATACAGTTAACGGTGATGCGCAGTGCGTGCAGGAGGGAGGGTCTGTTCGTAGTATGTGGTATGCTTTGGTGAGCCAGGTGTGTCCCAACCTTATCCTGACGAGCTTGGTTGCAAGACCTCGACACAGGTCCGGGTTGTAGTTTGGATGAGTGGAGTTGATCCGGTGTGTTTTTAGGAAGGTGTTACTAGCGCTCCAAGAGAGATGTTCGATTTCCTTAATCTTAACCGAGATCTTTAGGAGGCTATTCTCTGAAGTTGGAGTAATTACAGTCTCTTGCGATGTAGGAGGTCGGTTGGATAGTATTCCTGCTGCGCGATCTGTGGCGATCGTTTCCTCTCATCCCCACGTGACCAACAAATTTTTATTGATTTGGTTTCGGTTTTAGAATGATACAGAGAAGATTAGCATTGCTCCTGCGCAAGGATGAATAATTGTCCCAAACTATTTGAAACTGCGTGCACTCTATTGAAATGATTTCTTTTTTTCAGGTTTACAGTAGTGGCGGTCAATTCCAATTAGAATTACCCAGCGGCGGCCAAGAAGGACCACAGGCCCTATGGGAAATTCCACCGCGTACTACAAAGCCGATTATTCGGATTCGGTTTCACGGAACGTCGCCGGGCAATCATACCGCATTTATTCGTGTAAAAATTTCCGAAATGCAAGAAACAAACGAAGACAATGTTCTAGTCATACCCGTAGAAATTGAAATAACCGAAGATACGGGCCTGTATTTGCCGAATCCGATTCTTGATTTCGGCAAAGTAGCATCATACGACGATCAGAAAGAGATAAAATTGAAACTGGTCAATTCCGGGCAGCATGCGTTCCAAGGTCTGGAATATCGTGTGAAAAACGTTAGCGGTCTAGTCGAACTGCGAAAATTTGATCTCACGTTGCGCTTAAATGCACAACTAGCATTAAAAAATATAAATCTTAATGGTGCGCTCGTCATTAAGACGTGGCGTTTTGCGCCAACAAATGAAAATAGAAATGGAAAAAAATTCATTGAACTATCCGTAGGATTGCGAGCGGAAATTTATCGAGGTTCGTTGGATTTTCAGCGAAATCTTACGGTTTTTATAACCGGTGCGAAAAACTATACGCGAGACGAACGACCGTTTCAAGTAGAAAATAAATTTACCGTACCGATTGCAATTTTAAATATCACAATCGAAAATAACGACACGAAAACATTTCGACTTAGTGGATTCGAGCCGAGAATTATCGCGCCGGGCGATACTATCGAACTATTTCGAATTTCCGCGATAAATGAGTCTGCGAATTTCATAACGAATATGAAAATGCATACGAACCTGAGTACCTATGAATTTCCGATTGTTGTTTGTACCGGACTCCTGGAACGTTACAGTTCAATCGACCCGGTCAATTTAACGCATCTACCCGAAGATAATGTCTTGGAATTTGGTGTAGTGCCGTACGGTGATTATTCACATTTCGGTTATATTGTGATGAGGAATCCAAATCCGGTCCCGATACAATTGCACAAGTGGAATTTCACGAATCCGCGTGGAGTTTACTATCAGTCGATGTTTCTCGGTTGCACGCTGCGGCCCGAAATCGCTCCGGATAATCACCGGATTCCGATACAGCAGAGATTCTCGTTGTGTCTGAATGTCACGAATCGGGAAGTGGCGGCATTTCAATTGGCCGTACAGTCGTTTTCTGTGAAACCGTTTACCGGCGTCTTTCAAATCTGGACCGAAATCGAAGAGATCGAAACGACTGTGCAATTTGTTGTTGTTATGGGCCGACTGGAGGTGGATCAGACACGGTTGCATTTTACGGATTGCTTTCCGGTAAGTTGTGTAGAGTTGGGAAAAAAAGGGGTTTGCAATAATTTCAGCAATTTGTTTTTTGCAGGGTAAACGCTGTTCGGCCGACATATCGATTCATTCGACCTTTGTCAAAACGATGCGAGTCAATTCGATAACAGTCAGTGTTCCGGGACTGATTTTCGAATATCACACGCAAAACGGATTGCCGGAGATCACGGCAAATTCAATCACGGACATTGGCCATATCCATTTCGATCCGAAATCGGTGTGTGCAAAACGTTGTTACATTCCGCAAGAGGGTGACATTGAGCCGAAGAAGTGGCGTGAAACGCTCGACTTCGACGAACCTGAACTTCGGCGGCGAACCGAATTGTTCAGAGACTTGAAGTTCAGTCTTCAAATGATCACGTTCACGTTGAATACGTCTGAAGTTCGATTGTTCGAGTTTAACTCGACGGTGGACATTGTCTGGCCGAAATTGGTCAACGGACATCAGATTTTGAAGACGATTGAAGTCGGTCAGGAATATGAGCACGGGATTACGATTACGAACCCGTCGAATCGTGATATTCGTGTAGAATTGAGCATTGCCGATCCGGATCGAGCAAAAACGACGAGTTTATCGTTACCGCTCGAGGTGGTCAGTACGTGCTTATTGAAAGAATGCTTCCTGACCGATCAGGATGTCTTTGTGCTGGGCAGTCGAAATGATGAGCGGGTCGTTCTCGATATTCAGGCGAATTCGGAAGTTGTGGTTCCGATTAAGTTCACGGGTAAGTTGAGCGGAACCTTTACGACCCTTCTTCATATTCGGAATAATTTAACGGTATACGAGGTTGTGTGGGTGACCGGAAAAGCTGTAGAGCCACAATTTCGATTTGGGAACAGGAGGCCTGGTTCGCCGACTCCACTGCTCTTCGAAATCACTGAAAAGCATTTGACGAGCTGTGATCGTAGCAGTAGTGACGACAAGCTACTTGTCTCAACGAAACGAACATTCACGGCTCGAAATACGGGCGAGATTGCAATCACGGTGGAGAGGTTTCTAATTGGCGATCGAGAATGCGAAGGATATGGCTTTAAAATTCTCGACTGTTCCAGCTTTGAGTTGCAGCGAGCGAACTCATCGAAGAAAATCGACGTTGCTTTCACGCCGGACTTTACAATGACACGAATATCGCGGCAGCTTGTAATCGAGACGAATTTGTCGACGAGTGTGAAATACACGCTGCTCGCAACGGTGCCAGCTTCAAGTTTGGAGGTATGTGCCAAGTCGATACCTCGTCCATTCTGGGAAGGACATATGAAGAAAATGTCCGTCGGTGTATTGACCGTAGCATTTATGTTTGTTCTGATTACGGCATTTTTGGATTCGGATAAAGTCCTTAAGGATCACGTACAGAACATGTCGAAAGACAAGGGACCCATGCAACCGCCCCTCGATCTTCGTAACATTGGAATGAAACAGGCCCAGCCGGACGAGAATCAGTGCTCGAATGGTATCGGCAACAATAACGGGGGAAGTGGTAGCAATCAAGAGAAAAGTAAAACAATGACTCCAAACATTGTCAAGAAGCGCAACGTAAAACGGAACAACATTGTTCCGATACCGCCTACAGTACAAAATAATAGTAAGGATAGATCGTGGGCCGATGAACTGGGAAAGAAATTTAACACATCAGCATCTATGTCTCCGCCTGTTTTCAATCCGATACCGCCAACTAAAGCGACACAAACCACACCACCCGTTGTAGTCGTCCCGAAACCCGTAAAAGAGGAGAAAACTGTTCAGCCAAAAAAGACGGCCAAGGAACCAACCGAATCAGAGAAAAATCTTCCCGACAAGTCCATTAACTTAGAAATAGAAAAGAAATGCGAACCAAAGATAGAATCATCGCCACCATCCGCACCACTACAGCAGACAGAACAAAAACGACGAATTTTCTACAAGAAAAGTAAACCCGTTCCAGTCGAACCATTACCCAAAGAAATCGAACCGCCAGTTGTTTGTGCTGTCCAAGAAAAGCCCGTTGAAAAACCGCCACGAACCATCACCAACAAAGCCGCTCTGAAAGAAAAGACCGACTCGCACCAGCCGGTTTCAGAGAAGAAACCAACTATTCCACCATCGGAACAAACAACTCCACCCGCACCGCATCGTACATCCAGTATCAGTCCAACGAATAACATCGACGCGCCGGTCGTTACACCTCGCAACAATCCGTCACAACGGAAATACGGCAAGACACCTGGACGCGAACGAAAAAAAGAACAATCGGCGACACCGTCATCGAAACGATCCGAACGTAAAGTGCCGAAATTCAAAGGAACCGCATTTCAATTTCCCTCGCTACTTTCGAATAGTAGCAGTAGTGTTTCGTTGCCACCCGTCAGCGCTGATACCAAAGCCACAAACTCTAACATAGGCACCGTCACATCCGGTACCAATATCTGGGAAACAAATCAGGCGGCTAGCTTCAGTAATATTGTCGCACAGAAATCGATAAATCCCGTACAACTACTATCGAATGGTGTTCCGAAGCAAGAACCCGCTGTCGAGCCTGAACCACAGGATACGAACAATAATAACGAACACGATTGGAACGAAGCCGATTTGAAGAACGACGAAACTTTCGGACCCGATGCCGAACTGCCGAAACGAAGTTCGGTCGATTTGGGACCGATTGGGACAAGAAAGTCGCCGTCTTCGACACCGGTTTGGGAATCGTTTTCGACTAATATTCATCGACCGACACCGCATATCTCGCAGCAGCAGTCGTCCAATTCAAGTTTCTTTTCGAGCAATTTTCCGATTGGTGCTAATCTGGAATACACGAACAACAATCAATATTTAGGTTTGTGGCGAAAATTGAATCGATTTTTGTGGTGACGTAATAGCTTTTCGTTTGCTTTACAGGCGGCGCTTCTGGTCTACTTGAACATGTCTTTTCGGAGAGTCAACATACCGAGCACAATCAATCCAGCGATCTGTTGTTGTCCTGGCTACAGCGAGAACGGGTCCGCCAGCAGACCGATTGGACGTGCAATCGAACATGGACTCCAATGGGCTATCAGGATGATCCGGTACCGGCTCCGGCAACCCTTTCCGATCAGATAAACGTTTGGCAAAATAGCGGAGCGGTACGTCCGCCACCCGGCTTAAGTTTACCAGCTAATCGAATAAGTCCGATTCCGCAACAACAAATGCAGCCGCAACAAATACTACCGCCGCAGCAGTTACAACGCTCGCAGCAACCGGCGCCACAATCACCCAATTTGGATTTGAACAATCATCGAGTCGATCCGATTCAGCCGTACGATCCGTACGCTTCGTTCAGTTCGATTTGGTCCGATTCGTGGAATAAAATCGATAAGAAATGAACATTTTAATTCGATTAATTAATTTGCAGTCTCGCGTATCCACGTGCTATGTTCTCTAATTTCCAATATTTCACCCACGTATTTTTATCCCAAAAAAAATTTTTCTGTTACTTTATTTTTAACACTATTACTTTACCGTTTTGTTATTTTTTTTTTCTTTGAAATTGCAAGCGCCTACCCAGCGCCAATGGGTAATTAATTTTTTTTTTTTTTACGTAATTAATCGATTGAATTAGTGAAATCTTGTCCAGACGCTCAAATATGAATTCCTTTAAGTTCGGTTGTGATTATTTGAAAGATAGAAGAGAGATGGTGATGATGATGATTAAGAGGAGGGAGAATAAAAGAATTGAAGAAATAGACGACGGTTTATCAAAACAAAATGATAAGAAACAAAAGAAATGAAGAATTTATTTGATTGGATTTTGTGTAACTGTTAACTGTTTTGAAAAGATAAAAATATGTAACAAAAAAACAAACAAAATGAACTCATTTATTTAATTCCAAAGCTACATGTTGTACAATGAATGTAAAAATAAAGATCATACAAAATGATGACTTAAATATGGAAAGGATTTCATTATGTTTCCTCAGAATAAGAGTGATGTGTTTGGGATTGGTCCTTGATTTCCAAATGGGGAAGAGGACAAAATTTGCTTTAAAGTGTTTCAGCTCGGTTGATAAAGTTGAAAAGGAGATCAAGGCTTGTCGGGCTTACGCTTTCTGGAGAATAAAACCTTTTGCACGAAACTCCCAAGTACAAGAACTCAGAGCTTTTAATAGCCTGGAGCAAACAGTATGCATCATAAGAAGTTTTGCAATCCTTCCAAAGCGAAATCTTTTCAAAGGCTTTTGCTATTTTTGGTAGGTTTCCCTGAAACTGTAAGTGTCCGTTTTGCTTTTCACTCCATCTCGTTTCGCACAAGCTGTGTAAAGAGGCACCTTACAAACTGCATTTTTTTTGTTGACGAATTTGCGAAAGCGATAACTTTCTTTATTGTTCCTGTTGTGTGCCTGCATGAAATTACATTTGAATATTTCGAGTTATTTAATGCGTGATTACTACAAAGAAACCATCTTGCATGTATAGATTAAGCAACTCTTGAACTGCTCCTTTTACGTCTGAAGCCATCGCAGAACAACTATCTGTGCCAATTCCAACACATTTTACTAAGTCAACCAAGTACTTTTTTAGAAGATCATTAACGCTATGAGCAAAAGCGATACTCGTAAATCGGCATGCACCACCTTCATCCACGTCTTCAGGGCGAATTTATTAGTAAACATTCAGCAGACGTTACAAAAACTTCCTGTATCACACCACAAAAGTAGTAACGGAACGACAGACTGAATTGTTCAGTAAGCGATAAATCGGTGAACAGATTTCAGCTTCTTTCACTCTACTCAGTATCATTTATGACCTCTTCAATCTCTTCCTTAGGGCAATATCTCACCGGGATGCCATAGCTACGTCGCCAGCAGCGTGGCCACAAAGAATGTATGAAATTGAATAGCCTAACATGGTCATTGGTTTCTAACGTGGCCGCATCATACAATCCGTGTGGCCACGCTGCTATAATCTTAAAGACCAGAAAGAGAGTTTGAGAATCCTTAATCATATCATATCCGTGGAGAGAGAGCTGATGGATGTCCTTATGCGTCTGAATATCGAGGGGGAAGTAGTAGCTGTTTAATTTGGGGAAGAATTTAAGGAGCTCGTTCAAGTTCACACAGCTATGCTGCGTGTCGAACTGAGTCCTCTGCAATTCTCTACCGGATTATTAGAAACTAAAAGTATCCACTTATATGTCGTCTTGTTGGACAAATCTCTTTGCTAATTTTTTAAGTTTCAATATATTTTTTGCTTGTCGAATTTCGGTTGGTAGTCAGTTGAATTCAATTATTGATTCATAGATCGGATCATTTCTTAGACGATCAGTCCTTGGTAGATGATTTTGTCGTATGGCCAGGAAGCATTTCGTGTATTAAAGCTATGTATGGATGTCGTTGTTGTGTATAAGAGTGATTGAAGATTTCGTAAGGTGGTGTTTGATTTTATATATAATTTTTATTCGCTCCAGTCTTATAAGTTGCCTAATATTTAGTTTTTCATAAGTTAAATAGAGTTCCGAAGAGGGTGGCTTGATACTCTTATTCATTATTCTCGAGATTTTGTCAATGTTATACTCAGTCGTTTGGCTCCAAATTAAAAGTTCATAGCTTATAATTGGGAGAATAATGGAATTGTATATTGTGCCCTTAATATGTGTCTGCAGGAAATTACATTGTCGTAAGACTCCTATGATCGGCGCAATCTTTTTCCGTATATAGCCCTTAGGCCCGGTATTTCAATGTAGTGTTGTCAGTTAACCAAAACCACTCGAGTAAACTGTATATGGAAATACCAGACCTACAAGTTAACTCTATATTGAAATACCGGGCCTTAAAGCATTCAATTACTTAATTGCAGCCAGAAGTCTGCATAGCGGTTACTTTGAAAATTATTTAAAATACAAGCAGATGTCTCTCCAGTTGATAGAAAGAACAAATAATCCATTGACGTGTCTCGCTGTCAAAACAGTTGTCCACAGAAGGCAAACTGGTGAAGTGAAAGTTTTGGTCAATCATTTCGCTAAAAGTCTCGCTGTTTGCCATAAAACACCCTCAACTTAATTGAATCCACCGTCACGACAATGGTAGATGCCGGAACGAAAAAATCCCTCAGCGGTATTCCGCTGTTACAAACCCGGGCTGGTCCTAGAGAGAAAGATATCTGGGTGCAGCGACTGAAAGAAGAATACCAGGCACTAATCAAAGTAAGAAACTACGCTACATCCAGGTTGAATCAGCTTCGTTGAAACCAACTTCTATTTTCAGTACGTACAAAACAACAAAGACTCGGGATCGGATTGGTTCCGGCTCGAATCGAACAAGGAAGGAACGAAATGGTTCGGCAAGTGTTGGTACGTTCACGAGCTACTCAAATACGAATTCGATGTTGAGTTCGATGTAAGATGGTTGCATTTATCGACAATATGATTGGCGTTAATCGAACGTCTCAATGATTTCAGATACCTGTGACTTATCCTGCAACAGCTCCCGAAATCGCGTTGCCCGAATTGGACGGGAAAACTGCGAAAATGTATCGCGGCGGAAAGATTTGCTTAACCGATCATTTTAAGCCGCTATGGGCGCGTAATGTGCCCAAGTTTGGAATTGCTCATGCAATGGCGCTGGGGGTAAGTGAAGCTATTTTCCATCTCTTGTGCTTTTGCTAATTGTTTACCGTATCCTTCCAGCTCGCGCCATGGCTTGCAGTCGAAATTCCCGACATGATAGACAAAGGTATCGTCGTATATAAAGAAAAAACGGACGCGTAATGGAACTGTAAATAAAACTGATTTTCTTTCTTAAAACGGCTCTTAATTTATATATCGGCGTACACAGGGGTTAAAAAAAACATTTTTTCAAATAAATTCTAAGACCGCATCGACGAACTCATCGTCACATTCGACATCATCGTTTGCTTCCGGTAGCTGGTGAAGTGCTCCAAGTATTGACTAATGGTGTCCATTGGCTGATAAATGTCGTTCTGTTTCGTATGGTTCGGATTGTAGATCTCGTTCGACTTGGCATGGTTGATGTTCATAATGCTGGGCGTGTTAAAATACGACGGTATCGTGTTCGCAATGTTAACGCCGAGAAATCCCTGCAGAAGTTCACGTATCAGTTCCCAGCAATTCGACGGAATAATGCACGGTCTGTACTCGACCTCCAACAGGATACCCTTGAAGTTTTCCGCCATCGTTACGCTGCCCAACTTGATCAGAAAGTCACCGTATTCGAAACGTGCGCCTTTCGATTCAACTTTTGTCTGTTTCTTCGACGTGTAGACCGACGTCATTTTCAGCATGAGCAAATCGAAAAGGGCATCGGCTACGAGCGGAACTTGTTTTGTTCCGGTATCGAGGACGGCAAAAGTCGATGCAGGATATTCGGAATTGTGAAGAACGTTTACGGTTTTCGGTGAACCGTGCTGTGGCGTTGAGAAGTACGTTTCACAGTCGACTATAAAGTGTCCGCTGTGTACGGCACCGAGAGCGAGTAGACGCTTGGCAAGGTATTCGATTGTTTGGGGACCGGTTTGTCCATCTGGGATATTGTAGGGTTGCAAAACTGTCACGCCCATTTCATTGAATTTCGGTAATTAATCGAAAGGAAAACTGGGCTGAGTAGATGCCGGTTACGAACGAACCAAGCAACCGCGATTTCCCGGTGAGTGCTGGCGCTCAGTTTTGACAGAAAGAACTGTCAAAAGTTTGCCGAAATTGCACTCTGGCGGTAAAAATTGAAACAAAGGCAAATGAACGGAATTTTCATTTCCGTTGTCTATTTAAAAAAAAGGCGAGTACATGTTCGAAATTGGAACCAGCCGCTAAGAAAGTCGAGAGAACGATTAATCGACAAAAACGAAACTTATGGCATAAACGAGAATATTGCTCCAATTAG
Source organism: Beris chalybata (assembly GCA_949128065.1). Classification (NCBI taxonomy): domain Eukaryota; kingdom Metazoa; phylum Arthropoda; class Insecta; order Diptera; family Stratiomyidae; genus Beris; species Beris chalybata. The sequence continues at coordinate 8,002,741 of OX421895.1, read as the reverse complement.
ACAATATCCACGATGGGAGATTATACCATCTAGACAACATTAACGCTTTCGTTTTTATGGGTGCACCAATTATAAAAGGCAGAAAGAAAAGGACGAGATTAAGCTGCAAATAGAAGTCAGAACAAAGTACAGATTTGCTGGGTGACAAGGCATAGTAATGTACTAGGGTACGAAAGAGCGGACGAGCTTACAAGATCAGGATCGGCATCGATTGGTAGAGTAGAGGAGGATGTTAGTCCACAAAGCGCAAATTAGTGAGCGCTCCAAAAAAACTGCCGACTCTAGCTTGGCAGAGCTAGCAAGCTACAAGATTTCTAGATCTCTGTGGCCCGAGTTGGATAGTCAAAATACTAAGAATATTTTAAATTGGGATAGAGGGCGACTGCGCCTGATCGTTGGGGCCATGCATGCTGAGGAAACACGCTATGCGGCTACGGATAACAGAGTCAGACATGTGCAGGTTCTTCCACGATCTGAATGCTGTGGAGGACATCACTTACATTTTGTGTGAATGCCCGGGAATCGCTAGAAGGCGTATTAGATTACTGGGTAGTCTCTTTTTTGAGGGCATTAGAGTATGACAAATTGGAAAGGTTATGCAAGGAATTTGAATATTTTTGAGATGATAAAATAGCCCACAAGGACCTGAAGGGATCGCAATGGGCCCATATGGCGCCTAGTGAGGGCGGCGGTTCTAGCACTGCGCCCCTTAAACCTAAACCTAAGAGGCAAATGCTATAGGCAACTATGCTGTTATGGCGGATCGTATCACAGCCAATAGTACTGAAAAATTATCATTAATACCTGCTTGTACACTGCCATACCCAACCCGATTCCTAATCTTCCTTCCCATTCCCAAGAACTGATTTAGTTTGGTATCCCCTTTCTTCTCCGCAAGTCCTTCCAACTCTCCTTCGCACCAAGAAAACACGGAAAAATATTTGATACAACAATACCGCGGCCTATTGGGCTCAGTTTGTTCTTGTAAATTAGCCAACATCAACAGTAGGCTCCGTGCCATGATGCAGTCCAATCATGTATAATTTATTCAATCGTTGTTCTATGTTGATTTAACAGCTTAGCTTTGTTTCAAGGATAACATCTAAATGGTTTGCGCTTGACGAACGTTGTAGTATATTACGATTAAGGCCCCATTTGCTAGGCATGGCCCTGCTCTTCAGGGTTCTCTCATAGAATCCGTTCAGGTCCCACTAGCGACTGTTAACCGCCAAATATTCACCCACTTTCTCGCAAACGTGAACTCCAGATGGAGAGGACTGACCAACTGCGTCATATCTAGGAAGATATGACCATCCTACTGCCAGAGAAGAACAGATGAACTCCTGAGCAGGGGCCGCGTGGAAGTCTTCAGAGTAACGGCAGTCAGCACGGGTCACTGGCTGATTGACGACCACGCGGGCAAACTGGGTATTGTATTCCCTTTAACGTCAATTGCCGCAGTTGTGGGGAAGCAAATAAGAGGGAAACTGTCATTCACCTTCCTTGCGAGTGTGCAGCCCTAGCTAGAACCAGACTTGGCGTACTAGGCAAACCCTTCTTTAATAACCTTGGTGAGATCTCGAAGAACAAGATCGGTGAAGATCATCTTCCTGAACAGCTCCGGATGGATATGATAATTCATTGGAGTTCCAGGTCTCTGTTAAACCTTGTATACACGTCATCAACCCTCAACGACCAGGTTAAACGAGTTGTGCTAACAAATTGGCGCTTCCTGTGCTAATTGGGTCCTGTCTTCGGCAGACGGGCCACCACGTAAATCAACCAACCAATTCCCCATGAGTCCGGTGCGAAAACAGCCATAAATCAACAAGATCGTATTTAACGTGAACATAGGGCCTTAAGGGAAGGGACTTGTCTTAGACCCGGTATTTTAATGTATAGATATATATATATATATATAAGTTAACTCTACATTGAAATACCGGGCCTTAAACATTTTGGTGAACAGCTGCTTCTCTACTAACAACGCCACTGGTTTTCTAAATACCTTAACTGTTATACAAACTGCTTGTGGCTTTCGAACAGTTTATAGCTGTCAGTCGCACGTGTTTCTTTGAACTGTCACTGTGACATCGCGGATGTGAAGTGTTGAGTGCCGAAAGTGTTTTTGGAAAAGTATTCGAAAAAACTCCAAATAAAGATGTCTATGTTATCAGAACGTCGGCAGCGAAAACGTTACAACCTTGTTCCACGCGGAAAAGCTTTATATGAAGGTTTGTTTGGCTTTCTATTTAACTTCCAGACTGATTTAAAACCCTACTGTTTTCTCTGTTGCATAGATGGTAACCGGTTCGGAACGAAAATGTTGGAAAAGATGGGCTGGTCGAAGGGGAAAGGACTGGGCGCAAACGAGAACGGCGACAAGGAGTTCGTTCGAATTCGATACAAACACGACAACGAAGGGCTCGGCTTCGAGGACCGCGACGATCAGTGGACGCAGCATGAAAACGATTTCAACGGACTATTGAAGACGTTGGGCGGCGGTGAAGGATCCGATAGTAATTCGCAGAATGGACTAGACGAGGATATGCCGACGACCATCGGATTCGGGTTTCAACCGAAAGAGGAGAAGGCCACGGTTAAAATTGCAATCAGCGGCGAGTCATTGGAAGCGAAGTCGAAAAATTCAAAGGCTCGCGTTCATTACATGAAGTTTACGCGGGGCAAGGACATTTCGCGGTACAGTGAAAAGGAATTGGCCAATATATTCGGAAAGAAGTCGTTTGGCGGACCCGAATTTCAACAATTTCCTGAGATTAGTCCGAACATCAGCAAACCTTCGAGCCAGGAAGCGTCCGATGGCGAAGGGAAGCCAAATCCATTTGGAGTTATGACCATCAACACGGGAACTTCCATGACGGACTACTTTAAGATCAAAATGGAAAAGTTTAGAAATAAATTGAATGGATCGGGCGAAAGAAACGAACAGGTGGCCGATGAAGTGGAGTGCGGGGTGAATGGACCGGTAGAGGAAGAGCCGGCAGATTCGAAACGGAAATCGAAAAAGAAGAAAAAGCAAAGTGTTGACGTCGAACCGGAAGCAGAAGTAATACCTATTTGTGAAAATGTTAATGTTGATGGAAAGAAAAAATCGAAGAGAAAACTTGATGTTGAAACGATTTCAGAAATTATTGAAGACAACGAGCAGGAGGGAGAGCCGAAAGCAAAGCGCAAAAAATCCAAGAAAGGTAAAGTTTCCGATGTTGTTGAAGAAGATCTTACTGCGCAAAAGAACACCGAGTCGGAAACCAGACCGAAAAAGTTAAGAAAATCAAAAGACGGTTGTCCAGTTGACGGGGAAAAACCATTCAAGCCGATCGAAATTTGCAGTGCCGAAACTGAGGGAAAATCATCGAAAATAAAATCTGAACCTGCCGCCGATGACGACCAAGAAATGGTAGACGCAAGCTCGAACGTTCCCGTCACTGAAACTAAACCGAAAAAGCCGAAGCGGAAAACAAAAGAAGCAGCAATCTTGGAAGATAATGAAACTACAGAAATATCAGAAGGGGCCGATGCCAATTTCGAACCCACTTCGTTTACGAAAGGAAAAAAAGAAAAGAAGGTAAAACATTCGAAGAAACGAGATTTGTTGGGCTTAGAAGAGGCAATAACAACTGAAAAATCAATGGAACAATCCGTTGACGAAAAAGAAATTGAAAAGAAAGAAGTTTTACCCGAAAGAGTCGATGAAATATGTGAAGCGGATACTGTAAAGCCGAAAAAACTAAAATCCGCAACACCCAATCCTGCTCAATCCTCAGCCACCGCTGATACATCCAACGACGACCAGTTACGATCCTCATCATCATCTCAAAATCCATCAGCTAACCAGTTTCGGTTTCCAGAGCTAAACATAAAGAAAAAGAAGAAAATAAAAAAAATAACACAAAGTACCGATACTTCGACAATCGACGATAAAATCACTCCAATTACATCAACCGTTTGCAACCCAGTAGTTACCGAAGACAATGAAGAATATTACATTCTGAATGCATTTAAAGCCGAGAAATTCTACAATGTCGATTTGGACGCATTTCATGGATCGAATTTAGCCCATATTACCGGATACGCACAAAATAACAATATCGATATTAAGATTAAAGAACGCGATTCGGATAATCTAAAGATTCGTCAAATGTACGATGATAATTTCGATAGAAAGGCTAGTTCGCGTAAGGTACGAGGAAAACCGCTAGAAATGATGAAAATTATCAAGAAACGAAAAGCATTTCCGGTGATATAGTTTAGATTTCAGGATTGACTGTGCGTTTTTTGGTCTTAATAAATTTTATGTGTAAGTATTTTGTTAAAATGTTTGTCGTTTTATTAAGTCTGGGGAGCCTTTTGATTTTAACCTACAGTTCCCCTGCACTGGGAAAGAAAGGATTTACGTTTTCGCTACCAACTTAAGCGATCGAGATTCATCAATCTTAGCCTAAATACATCTCTTAGCTTGGGCAATGACAAACTATTTTGGAAATATGTGAATTCGTCACGTAAAACGACCAACATCCCTTCATTCTTAACTCACCTAAGTGTAAGGCTGTGACGCCGCACTCCATTGCAGACCTTTTTTCTGTTTATTTTAGCTCTGTGTATACTTCTACGGCCTCTCTGTCTATGGTTGATGATTTCGATGACCGGGATGATAGCTCACGCAGTGGCGTGGCATTCATGGAAGCAAGGGAAACATTGCTTCCCTTACACTTTGCTGAAAAATAGTATATCTAAAATACGTTTTCTAAATCGCGCAGAATAATCGTAAAAAAAAAATTTTATTTCAAACATTTTCACAGTCTAAGGGGCCTATTACGAACGAGTCGAGTGAGTAACTCACTCACATTTGAACTCGACTCGAGCAAAAGTTGGTATGATGAAACTCGACAGTTGGAAAATGACTTCATTTCCAGTAGTCGAGTGAATTTGACATTTCTTACAAGTAAATACTCACTCGATCGGCTCTCATAATACGCAGTTCACTTTACTCACGCTTTTTTCTCGACTAAAAGTCGAGTGAAACTCGACAAGTAGGCCGTCGGTGAGTTTCATAGTCGCAGAATGTGCGTTTTTTGGTCGAGCGAGTTCCGTAATAGGACCGTTAATAAAAGTTCGTAAGAAACTACACGCGAAACTTACAACCGATTTGGCAGCACCACGAAATAGGCAAGCGAAAAGAAACTTAGAATTACACCCCGCGGAAAAGCAATTCATGTATGAGCGTTGAAATCATTTCGCAGTAAACTCACTGCAACGTCTCACACACGCTGCATGGTAGAAGCTTCGGTGCAAGCAATAAGATATTTGCTTATCTGCACAATCTGCACGGGTCGTACTTCGTACAACACATTCTTGGCTGCAGCGGAGAAGCTTGCAGCGAGCAAACCCTAAATCTGAAACTACTTCATCGAGCATATAGGCGGATTTGCGAAAGTAGTCTTCAGGTGAGGTTTTGGGTGAGTTTGACGAGAAGCTATTTCAAGTTCCACTGCAGAAACTTGAACTTAAGCAAACATTTTTGTATATATTGTATCCGCTATCGATTCTGGAGCTTTCTTAAATCAAGTGATGGCTTTCGAAGGTACTTGCTGAGCGAAAATGTGGTTCCTGAAATAATAGAATGAAGGACGAACTTTAAATGCATATTTTATTTCATACCATATACATAATAGATGATAGGTGTGTGACTACTTACCGAGGCTATCTGGAAGACTGACCGTGGAAATCAAAAACTCGGAACTTTTAACCCTCATCGGGCCAAAGAAAAAAAATCTTAATCACGCCGAAAAGTTACTTGGTTACCTCCTATGAAAATCATTTCATTTCTCATTATTATGCATAAATTTGTTATAGATATATTGTTTACAAGTATGTCTACGAAATACTCTTACAGGCAGTAAATAATTATTTAAGTTTTAGCTTCTTTTGTTTATCAGAAATAGTAAAAGAAAACTAATAGGTACCCGGGTACCTCTTTGGCCCGATAAGGGTTAGCCTGGAGCAAGCAGTACGCATCGGAAGAAGTTTTGCAATCCTTACAAAGCGAGATTTTTTCCAAGGCTTTTGCTATTTTAGGTAGGTTTTCCTGAAACTGCAAGTATCCGTCTCACTTTTCATTCCATCTCGTTTCACATAAGCCGTGTAAAGCGGCACCAAGTTCATCCTTTAAAACTGCATATCTCTTTTCTGACGAATTTGCTAAAACGATAACTTTCTTTATTGTTGTTTCTCTAGGTATACTTATGAAGATTCTGTGATTTAGTTTTTTCTTTGTGGTAGGTTCAAATTTACGTTAGCTAAACTGAGTGCCGCAGAGCACATAGAATTTAACATGGCTCGGGAGAATAGCCAGTGTAATAACAGCATAATGCTGTTATGACACTGTTTTTTTTTTTTTTTTGCGGCTTTAAAGCGGCTAGTAAATCCAAATGGAGAGGGATAGAAAATGTAACATACAATTTTTTATTTTATTAGACTTTAGTGTGAGAGAGACAGTCGGAATGGCTATAAAGTGAGTACTGTCAAAAAAAATAGCCGCAACATAGCGCATTCGAGTAGTGTTTTGCAACATTCTAGCACTTAATCCAAGAAAAATCCTACTGGTGGATTTTTGAGCTGCTTGTTTTTAACAGTTCGGTACGTACGGTAAATTGTGGAAAGTGCCATGTTATGTTATGAAACACGCTAGAACCGGTTTTTTCTTATCAATGCAGTTGTTAATTTTGTTTACTAGATGCCGCTAGCGTCAGAAAGAGTGGTATCTCTTTTTTTTTTAATGTTGTTCGCCTTGTCGCACGATGGGGCTTTTATTGCACTTAATGCAGTTATACCACTGGCAATTTTTGCGGCTTTAAAGCGGCTAGTAAATCCACTTGAGGCCACAATTAGAAGCTCTAGATATTAATTAATTTTAGCTTTAGAAATTAAGAGAAAAACTGTTAGATTCAAGGAATTGGCACAAATAAAGTACATTTTAAAACTAAACTGTGGATTAAGATCCTGTATAAACTTCATCTGCAATGAAATCAGAAAAATTGTTCTTTGGCCAGATTCGAGCATCCCGTAGCCGTCCGAATCTGTAAATTGAAACTCTTAAAATATTCAGTAACAGAATCTTGATGACATTAACAATAACCATTTGTTGTTTTTATCAAATCAATTATTATTTCAACTAGAATAAACAAAACTAATCATTGACATTAATCCCTTGGCTCGAAATCAACTTAACAAAGAAATGATGTCTAGTTTTTTTTTTACTTAATAGCACGAATCTATGAGCACAGATACCAATGTATTCTATTTTGTGTTTCATATAAAATAAGAGGAAAAATAAAATAAGACAAAGTTCAAAACAAATATATACAGTAATGCAATACGAATTTGCATCATATCAATTATAAATCTATAAATATAAAGTTCTTCCGTTCGGGCATCATACGTCAATCGTTCTCACCGTCGCTTTCTTGATTTTGTGTTTTCATCGCGATACGCCGAGATCGTCGTAAAGGTTGCTCTTCGTCCTGACGAGCGCCAGAATTCCGTCGCTTTAGAGTATTTGATCGATTGTACGTAATTAAGTTAACGTGTGAGTCCCACTGTACGACGACGACGACATAAAAATCATATTACCAACCCCGAGTTCAATTCGAAATTCCGAAAAATACTTACAGAACTTGAAACAATTTCGGAGCGTACTGGATGCCAGGCAACATCGCGAACTATATCCTTATGGCCTTCAATAGCTTCTTTAATGTAGCCCGTTAAGACATCATAAACTGTTGGTTGGATGAAAAAAAAAAAAATACGATACAAAAATATTCAGAGTGCATAATGTTGTAAAATACTGACTAATAACACGACCCGTTCCACAGCCTGTGTAAATGTACCTCTGACCAGTTTGTTCGGCTGGCGAGAATTTCGCCCTTATAAGACTTTTTGTAACGCGATGACCACGATAAGTCATAATGCTGGCGTCGCCATCCATGTCCTTTTGCGGATTGTAAACTGCAGTTAATAAATTGTAAAACAAAAACTACACAAAACATAAAATTCAACTCGGTTACATTCTCTCGGCACATTGTCCCATCGATAGTCCCAATTGTAATTGGCGGCACTCCGACCCGAGAATTCTTTTTCTTTTGGCGAAAAGCGTCGGATATCCCAGATTTTAATACTTTGGTCCTTCGAATTGGACAGCAAGTATCGCCCGTCATTCCGTGCATCGATATAAGCTATTCCATCGAAATGCCCAACGAATATTCCAACTGGTTCGGGTCGTTCACCTAAACATCTCGAATCCCATAATTTTATTATGCCATCGTCACAACCGCTTACAAATAAATTCGATGAAGAATCGACATAGCACACAGAATTAATATCGGTGTATTCGTCCGAATTTGTCTGAAAATTACGAGTTTGAAACGAGTAATAATAAAAAAAAAACATTAAAATTGAAAACAGCCCATTTCTGAGTTTGAATATATTACCACCTTAATTTTTGTTGTACGTCTATCGGCAGTTCTGTCGTACAGATATAAACAGCCATCGTTCGCTCCGCCCAAAATGTAATCTCCGCATGGCGAAAATCGTACCGAAAAGATACACGAACGCGTATGTTCCGGATTCAAGTTGAGCCATTGCAGATCGTCGGAACCTTTTTCGACCCGAGAAATGTGCACTGAACAAGGATTCCCGTCAATCAAACGCGACAAATAAATAAAAAAAAAAGTATGTACTTACAAAAGTCTGACCATGTTGAGTACACAAAATATTGTTCATCCGGGCTGAAATCAATGTCCAGGATACACCAGCTAACATCACGTGCCGTTATACGATTTACACGGTGGTAGGTTCCTTTTGACGAATCAAACACTCGGATTACATGATCTAAAGGAAAAGAATGTGAGAAAGTTATTAGCTTACCGAATATTAAGATTTGAAGAGACTGGATAGGCCAAGAAAGAGATTTAGAGACGAAAGTCGCAGTGGATCGATGGATGAGGAAGTCAGAGGAAAACCTCTTCGAACCGACTCTGAAATTGAATTCGAAAAGAAGGCCTGTCGCGGGGGGCTTTCCTACGGTATTCAATTACGTTCTAACCGACAGATTATCAAACAAAACTTTCGGTGAAAGTTCAAGCACCTTGCATAGCCGGAATTCTTAGCAAAAAAAATTAAAAAAAAAAAAATTTAAAAAAAAAATTTAAAAAAAAAAATTTAAAAAAAATATTTAAAAAAAAATTTTAAAAAAATATTTAATAAAAAAAATTTAAAAAAAAAAAATTTAGATTCTAAAAATTAAAAAAAAAAATATTTAAAAAAAAAAAATTAAAAAAAAAAATATTTAAAAAAAAAATTCTAAAAATTAAAAAAAAAAAATTTGAATTCTAAAAATTAAAAAAAAAAATTAAAAAGAAAATTTAAAAAAAAATTCTAAAAATTAAAAATAAATTCTAAAAAATAAAAAAAAAATTCTAAAAATTAAAAAAAATTCTAAAAATTAAAAAAAAAAAATTTTAAAACAAAAACAAAAAAAAATCTGCCAATGGTCTGGGCGCAACTTTATTATTTTTCCGGCAGAAGTTCGGAACGCGTTCAATTCTAAGATGCGGTGTAGGTTACTACTATATGTGACTGAAAAACTAACAAAAAGTTCGGAAGCGGTTAGAATAGGGCGTAATATATGAAAACCATGACTGAGGCATACTCCAACATGCGGTCTAGGTGTTGAAAGGGGAAAAAACTTAATTATAGGTGATTATTGAACCAGCCCGTGGAAGTGAAATGATATTCGACATCTGATCAGACCTGAGAGATATAGAAGAATTTATGAAAAAGTACACAATCACTTTACATCCCCTTAGGTGTTAATTTTCAAAAAATCTCGAAAGCACTTTCATATGAAGTATCCGTAGAATAATAGTGAATTCAATATTTTGGAAGACCTACGTAGGTTGCCTTTTATATTTCGGGATTAGAGAAGAAAAACAAATATTAATCATCGAAAACCACTTTATTGTTTTTCAAAATATTCCCCATGAAAATCTATACACTTTTGCATGCGTTTGAACCAATCGTCGAAGCACTTTTGCCACTCTGATTGAGGTATCTCCAAAACATGCATTCTGAATGCGGCAACCGCTTCTTCAGGTGTCGAAAAACGTTGACCTCTCAGTTTGTTTTTTACGTACGGGAATAAAAAGAAGTCATTCGGTGCCAAGTCAGGACCATACGGTGGATGACTCATCAAATCGATGTTTTTGAGCATTTCTTTGGACCAATTGACACGAGCATCTTTTTGAGCTTTTGTCAAATTATGCGGGATCCAACGCGAACAAATTTTTTTGACAATCAAATGATCATGCAATATTGAATGTATGCTGGTCCCACTAATGCCTAAGGTTGTCTCAACTTACGATAGGTCAAATGACGATCTTCCAATATCAGTTTGCGCACAGCATCAATGGTTTCCGGAACAACAACTGATTTTGGACGACCTTCACGAAATTCGTCTTGAAGTGAACTACGACCACGGTTGAATTCACCATTTCATCGATAAACACTGGTCCTTGATGGAGCTTCATCGCCCAAAATTGAATTAAGTTCATCTATACACTGTTGCTGAGTTAATCCACGTCGAAAGTTGTAAAAAATAATCGCACGAAAATGTTCACGATTTAATTCCATTTTTGAGCTGAGATAAATCTTTTAACTTACTGCAAACAACACAAATAGCGCTCGTATGTCAAAACGTTCTGAGTACGTATAACCTCAAAAATGTTCAACTTTACGATAGAGCTGTCAGTTACCAGATTGCACCACCAGGGTTGCAAAATCCCGAAATATAAAAGGCAGCCTACGTAGTATATATGACGAAAATCGTCAAAATATATGCATTCTATTTTGACTGAATATTTTTTTTGCCCCACTTCCGAACGCCAATGGATATTCGAATTTTTCGTACCATACTACTCCTATAAAAAATTATATTTTTCCAACATGCCACTACTATAGGAACCTTTTCCTTTTCACCCTCACCCTCTACACCCACATTTCCGAAAAAAAAAAATTCTCTGCTAGAGTTCTATTGGGCCTACGTCTGGTAAAAAATTTGAGCATCTATCTTATACTGTTCTTGAGATATGAAACGTGATTTTTTTGAAAATTTCTTATCCCCCCCCCCTTCCAAGTTCCACCACCCCCTTAAAAAATTTTACTTTCAGCAATCTTTAAAGGTATGTTGTCGACCTTTCTACTCAAACCGAATTTCATTTTTCTAGAGCAATTGGTTCGTGAGATATCGTAATCTAAAGTTTTTCAACCCCACCCCCGTACGCCACTACCCCCACTCTAAAATTTCTTTTCAGTCATTTCTCCTAGTATAGGTACAGACATATTTTAAGTTTGAATTTCGTGCCATCAACAGTTTAGGAGATATGGATTTTAGAATGCGTCGATCTCGGCATTTTTGCGTTTCGGACGAATTATTTTCCCCCCTACTCCCACACCCCTTAACCCATATCAACAATTTTTTTTTCGTAAAAGGGTCCACTATCAAAGTTCTATAGAAATTCCAAGTTTCAGCCTCCTAGCGTAAGCGGTTGCTGAGATCTAGAAACCAAAATTTTGCGTCTAAAACACTCCGCTCTCCTCCCCCTCATACCCACACCCCTCTAACCCTATTCTCCGATTCTATTAATCTTGCTTTTGTCCTTGTTGGTATCCTTTTTACGACTACTATTTTTTTTTATTGAAGTTATCCGACCCATCTAGAGGGGGTGGAAAAGGATACCAACAAGGACAAAAGCAAGATTAATAGAATCGGAGAATATGAAGAATATGAATATGTGCGGCAGTTACTAAAATAAGAGGTACAATACGAAGTACTAACCAAAACTCAACCAAACGTACCATAATTTCAATATAATTATGGAGTTGCAAATGTTTTGTTACACCAGAATTAGAGTCTCATCATGCATTTCTTTCAGGATTTCGTTTGTATTTGAGCGAATGAATTTATTTGTTAATCTTTTTACTAAATACACTCAAGGTAATAATATAAATTAAAATCAAGACTTTTGAATTATTATTTCCAAAGAAAATTAAACATTAAATAATTACTAGTATCAGTTGCAAATGTTTTGTTCGCAACTGTATATAACAACAGCCACAAGAGTACTAAGGATTTTTTTTCGATATTTTCATCTTTAGCCAAATGGCGCACTTCTAAAGTGAAAAGTGTGAAATTTGCCTAAAAAATCGTCAGAAAATTGTTAATAACAAATGAACTATGCAATATAAAAAAAAAAATCCTATGTACTCTGATGGACAATATAATTTTAAAGATATACTAAAAATTTCAAGTGAATCGGTTGAAAATTGTCTGAGTTATATTTCCGGCCAACTTGAAAAATGTAGTTTTGAGATAAACGCATTTGAAGTTTTCAGTATGTAGAAAATCATACGTAATTTTGCAATATGCCTTGTACTAAAATTCAAAAACCGAGTTCTTAGAGACTTTTATCGGTCATAATCTTTTTGGGACAGCATTTTTGAGGTCCTAGAGGACCATTTAAAATAATAAAAAAAAAATCTATTTCCCCAAAACTCTACAAAATGTTTCCAAAATTTTTTTTTTAGAAAATCAATAAAAAAAAATCTCCCAGCAACTTTATTACTTTTTCGGTAGAAGTTCCGAGATGCGGTCTAGGATACTATGTGACTGAAAACCAAAACAAAAAGTTCGGGTTCCCAATCTCAGTAAAAAATTGTTTGCAAACATTTTTTACTGAGATTGTGAGGGAGACGGAAAATTTCTAACGACAAACTGATCCTCCGGAGTGAAACGAACAGAATATTGACGATATTTCTGTCAATTTTGTTTTTTGCAGTGGTTGCTTTCTACTCCATTGAAAATTCGATAAGCTATCTCCCTCACAATCTCAGTAAAAAATGTTTGCGTTCGTCATGTAAACCAGCCTTTAGTCGAGTAAAAAAACGGGGGATTTTTAAATTTGAGATTTTGGAATACGGGATTTTGAAAAACACAGGATTTTGGAACACAGAATTTTGACCCAATCCCCTTTAGTTGTACTGTTCTCAATATTCGTGTTCGTTGACACTGCATGCGGACTCGATGTTACATTTTATTATTTGTCGATGCTGGGTTGAATTTCAACGAAGACCCTTTCCCAGTCGTGGGCGACTGTTACTAAACTCGCCATCTTCGGGTGTCTTTTCTCCTGGTCGTCCAATCCAAACACAAATAAGAAGAAATTCGTAGAGTGAATGTTAACAACGATTACAGTCTTATCTCCTTTTAATGTCGACGAAAAAAAAAAAAAAAAAGAACAACCCAAAATGTTCCTTCCCCGTACCACTAACCTTGACTTGCGGTAATCAAACGACTTCCCGACTTGTTGAAGGTGCCGCAAAAAACCTTCGATTCCAACGACATTAACCGCTGACTTTTTTGATTCGGTATATAATGGTTGGCAATGCGACGACATTGATTTTCGGTAAGTGTTCCGGCCGGCTTCGTACCAATTCCGTTTTCGCGGTTCAACAGGATTTTTTGCAACGACCATTGTTCGTTTGGCAAACGATTATCGGGCGTGTGCCCCGACAAGAATTTAATATCACGATAAAGTATAGTATTCTGTAAGACGAAAGAAAAAGCAGATAATTTAATCACGTCTGTTATTGTGAAGTGCGGGTTTGATGTTGACCTACTCGAAATACAGATAAGTCTGGTCGTTTCCGTATGACGGGCATTTTCATAGTACAATAACGTGTCAGGGTGCCTCTGTTTTGATTATGTCGTGGCGACCCGTACATTGTCGAATCGTTCAAGACAAAACAAGCGAAGATCACATGAAAAGAACAGACCGAAAATTAGCAACACATCGGAAATTATAACGCGATAAAAGATTGCACCTCGGCTGAAAATTACCTGCTGACCATACGCTGTAGGACGTTAATCAGATGCTCCTGATAATCGTAGTCTTCATTTTCCAATATATCCAAAAGTACACCGTCACTATCATCGTCCATTTCGATATGCGAGGAGTAGTTACCCATTAGATCTGGTACCTTTGTATTTCGGACAAACAGAACACAGTAAGTGTGAAAATATGGTCTTATAACGTGAAATAAGTAATAGAGACCCGAAATAAAAGTAAAGGGAAAAAGTCTTTCTTTCTTTTTTTCTGTTTAGTTACATTTGGTTGGCGTGATGTAGAAATTCCTCTGGTTGAAATTTTTTCAATCAACTTTCCGTGGTTGGCTTTTGTTGAATTTTCAATTATACGCTTGATTTTTGCGCTGTACTTTCTTGGCGACACGATACGAATTCGTTCTTATTTTGAAGCTTTTGTTTTCGGGTTAAATTTCGGTCACGAATCCTGCGTACGTCGTTTTGATTTTTCCGTACGTCTTGAACTCGATTGAAACGCACACAAACCACACGTTTGACATTTAACGCATTGAGTTCGTTTTATAGCTGCAAATCGAGTGCAGTGGCGGAAAAGACAATTCACAATGGCTTCAAAAAACAAAAAGGATTTTCTAATTTTACCGCTTATCAAATGTTTTGGATGTAGACAAGACATTTTTAATATACTTAAAAAAAGTTTTTCGTTCGTTTCACTATATTTAATTAATTTAAGGCATCAATTTAGGTTCTCAAAAAATTCACCCAAACACCATCCATACAAAACTTCAAATCGATGATTCTTATCACCAACTTTCTGACATTTCGTTCATTTCGTTTAAGTCAAACAAAAGTTTCCTTCATTTTGCACGGAAATTTTTTTCCGGAAATTGAAAAAAAAAGAAAGAAAAATATGTTAACAGACTACGAGGATGATTTCTTTTTCGAAGAGGATAAAATGTAATTAGAAAATAAAACAAAACCGGTTTCTGAACAACAGTGAAAACAAATCGAAGAAATTCGCAACGATTTTTAGTGCATGAAAACCGAAAAAAAAAAATCAAAACATTGTTGTCCTTGCCCGTTCCAAAAAATAGCCAAGAATTTTAGTTGGGAGCAATTCTGCTTTCGTTCGTTTTTCCGTTTCATTGATTTTATTCATTTTTTTTTACGTACAATTAAAAGTTTGCACCAATCGAATTTCGTAGTATCTATAGTTGCTAGTTATGTGGCCGCATAGTGCCTTCCCGTATCCGTACATGTTGTACGCCTCTCGAGACTGTGAAGATCACCGTTTTTACTATTTCGAGGATCAAAAGTACACGATTTTCTTTTTAATTCATTTTTTAATTTGATTTCTTATCATTTGCCAAAGCTTTTCTGCACCTGTCTCTCGTTGTGTAGCACTTGATATCAAATTTGTTTAGATATAGTAAGTTTGCCAGAACCATGGATTCGACCCGTTCCCGAGTAGCACCCAAAGCATGTAAGTTTTTCTTTAAGTTAATTTTTCGGCAATTTAACTGTTTAGTTTGCCTCGATCGACGGATCTACTCTCGAGCCTCTTCGAAACTGAAGAAAGTCCAGCAAAAGACATTCAAGAAGTTCAGGCAGACTTGCAACCGCAGCAGCCATCAGCAAGGTATGTAAACGAAAAATCTATACCCCCCGCCCCCTCTATTCCTCGTATAATAAAATTACTAAAAAAATACCGAGTTCCTTGTGTGGAAAAAAAACAAATAGCAGCAACACTTTATTGGAAGGAATCACAGAAATTGTGGCAAAGGACACGGTCAACATCGTTTCGAATGAATCGGATTCGATTTTTTACGGCGGACGACGAAGTTCAGCTGAAGAACGGCGTATTTGGTACAGTTGCCAGCTTATCGAAATGGAACGATTGTAAGTGTCGGCCGATCGATTGGATGTTTTGCAGAATATTGAAATTTAGATTGTAGACGAGTTGGCTAGTCGATTAGTTAAACTTCATCACGCAACTTATTTCGTTGGTCTTTTGTGGAAGACTCTCGGTCTGAGTCAGGAAAATCAATACCCCAGAACTTAAGTCTGCAGTGGAAAGGTCAAATAGCTTGATGGAACGATGTTGTAGCGCAGATAACGTATAAGATGGACAACTTTTTAATTGGATCGAGCTGCACACACTCTTCTCTACCCGACTGTTAGTCTGTTTGCGCAAAAACTACCATTACAAACGTTTTTGCTAGATTAGATTAGATTATAATTAGATTCACTGGGGTGTAGGCCTATCCCCAGGATATCACAGACAGTAAGTAGAGTTGAAGGAGAATCGGAGAGTATGTTCTCAAAGGTTTCATTAAAAGAAGGGATAAAGGGTTCAAAAATATATGAGTGCCTAATCATTATTCTCTTCCCTTGTTCGCCCTCTCCTGGAATATGCATGTCCCTTTTGGGATCCCTTTTTTCAGATGTATAGCAGCAAAATAGAGTCAATCCAGAAGAAATTTCTTCTTTTTGTTCTGAGGGACTTGTATGACCCTAGAGACTTTGATAACCTTCCACACTACACATTTGTTAAATCTTCTACCGCTCAGCTTTAGGAGAACTATGCTCACATACTGTTTCACCTTAGATGTCTTGAATGGTAATGTTAAGGTTGATCAGCTTACAAATAAAATTCGACTTAATGACACTGTCAGGCTGACGAGACATTCAAAACCTCTTAAGGAATATCTCCATCGAAGGTATAAGCGCCTCAGAAAGAAATGCAAACTTCTTTTGAGTTTTTAAGCTGAAAAAGAAAGAGGTAAAAAATTATTAAGTCCGGATACTTACTGGTGGCTTCATCAAGATAAATGAAATGCGATTCGTCAGACAACCCGCTGATTCTCTCTTTCCTTTCTACATAGGCGCAAATGTAGTAAACTGTAACTGTTGCACCTCCTAGGTCTAGTTTCTACTTTAAGTTCTAGATTAAGTTATACTTTTATTTTTACTTTTATTTTTTATGTTATTTTTAGGTTTTTACTAATTCCTTTTCCTGGTGTTAACTTCATTCCAATACAAAATGTAAGTAGACTATTTACACTCCAATATAAATTTATACAAGCTTCTTGGATGCAAAGGATTTATCCTGATCACCAAACAATTTATAATAAGCGCAACCATATTTTCATTACTAAGGGCCGGTTTCACAGTTTAGGTTTAAACTAAAAATTTGATTTAAACTTAGGAGTTTGTTCGTAAGATCCTAAGTTTAAACCAAATTTTTGATTTAAACTTCGACTGTGAAACCGGCCCTAAGGAATTAAATAAAGAATTTGAATTTGAATAATCTATAAAAAAATACAGTTATAAAGATTGTGTAAAAATTTGAGACTTATCGGTTTTGCCGTTTCCAAGAAATCGAGATCACCGACTTTATAAACACAGTTTTGTGAAAAATGCATTCAAAGTTTCAAAAATTCTTTCAAACGCTTTTAGACTTCTTTACAAATGTGAGTGTAACTTCGAGAATATTTGTCGGATTGACATAAAACTTTCTGTGAATATACTAAATATATATGTAAATTACGAAAATAGGAAAAAAAAAAAGTTTTTTTTATTGGATAGTTGTTACTGCTTGTTACCCCTTAAGGCCTTTGGAAAACTTCTCAGAAGAATCCTAGGTTCTGTGGGAGAAGACTGGATCTGGAGAATACGATACAATAGAGAAATGTACATATGTTATCTTTGGTATTAAGTGAATGCATCGTCATTCTCTGAGCTGTAGTCTTTCATCGTCATGTTTTGTCTGATCGACGTCCTCTTCTTTGTTTGGATAAGTCAGTTTGGTCTTTTGCTCATTCATCCATAATCCGGCTTCCTTTTCTGATGATTCAATGTTCATGAACGCTCCATTAAGTCGTCGGCGTATGCTCTTATTTGGGTGTCCTGAAATACACTAACTGTGGAGTCAATTTAAATTTTTTGACGACATATTACGCCCTGTGAAGAGTGCTTCAACCTCCCCAATAGTGTGAGATTCTAATTCGTCCTCTGATTCTTCTGGAATTAAATCCATCGTGGATTTAGAGTCTGATTGGGAAGATGCTTGAAATATTGCATCCATCTTCGTTTGATGTTGTCTGGGTTACTGATGTAGTGTACCTAAGCCACAAATGTAAACATAATATACATATACTCTATAATACGAAACTCAGAACAAGATCTTCATACATTTAAAACATGTCAACATAATTTATAACTGATATGTGACACCCTTTAGCATGGCCCACACACGCGATGTAAACAAACATCATTCATTGAGTTCTTTCCATACTATTTCAGGGTACTCCTATTACCAGCGGGTAATTACCTGAAAACAATGCGAACTCCGAGCTAGAGCAATGCACCATGTGCTGACCACATTGAACTCTTGCGTATGCACACTTTTTTGTAGAAATACAAAGTGCACTGCTAATGATTTATTATCGATGAGCAGTTTAGACACGCGTATTTTTTATGTATGAAGATCTGCCAATTGGGCAATTATGCCGTCTTATATACTTTAGCCTTAAGACAATATTATGTATTTTTGAAGTGTAAGAATTTGTATACTAAAAAGAAATGTTTTGCCCTTACTCGGGGCCCCAATTGATTAATATACTTTGTCGGCTACAGGCCTTACGTAAATTACCATCTTTTGTGCTTTATTCTCTTTTGGGCTACATTGCCTACTAATCTGCGACTTTTGAAAAGTCAGCTACATCAACTAAACAAAAATACAACACTTGGGCCACTCGGGCCATCTGAAGTAGCGCGGCCAAACGCTAACCAAATAAACTTGGTAAGTCTTCATAACATTTCCGCACGTTCGATCTCCACTTAACATCAAACATAACATGGCAATCCCGCCATTACACATCGAACTTAACACTGATAATGTTGCCTTCTATTTGTTTTACAACTCAATGATGAAAAAGCTAGTCCAAGTCCAACACAGATTTTAAGCGGACATTTACAGGCGGAAAATTTCGCGCGGTGGTCTCACAATAGACTTCTGACGCTGTAGAACCACCGAAAATTATTTGAACAGAACACATTGACACAGCAATATCAGACCTATTCAGGGCCACAGTCACAACTCAAAAAAGTCACAATTAATTCAAAATTCATACAAAATTGTGACTCTCGACCTACTTTGTGACTCGGTCCTGAATAGGCCTGTACATTTCATAAACATTCATTGGACAGATTCATCCACATTTTACTTCTTTATCAAATTTCATGGAATATTACTAACTAATTGTAGTATTTGTTGTTTATATACCTTTCTTATTTTATTAGTACTGTAAACATTTTTAGTATCCACTAGCTCAAGACATAACATAACTTTCAAAAGGTAATTCAATTGCTTTCCGTAGAGCACGCTTTGCACTTTTGTAATTTTAAATGTATTTGATTTCGTTTTTGTGTGTGTCCTCTGAATTTAATCTTAAAAGACTTAACATTACTAATAAAACTTAAATAAACTAATCGCATCCAATAAAGGGGCATGACCGTAACATCCGGTTCAGTACTGATCAAAAAGGACCAAACAAATCTAATTGGAATTAGTATTGGTGGCGGTGCACCGTTATGTCCATGTTTGTACATTGTTCAGGTTTGTAGACCAAAATCGAACTTTAAATTGCTTATTTTTATGAAATTTCTCGAAAGGTATTTGATGGAACACCAGCCGCTCGTGAAGGTACCATTCAAAGTGGCGACGAACTACTAGGAGTAAACGGTGCTTCGGTCAAAGGTAAGACCAAGGTCGAAGTAGCGAAAATGATTCAAGCCGCAACCGACGAGGTAACAATCAACTACAATAAATTACATGCTGATCCGACCCAGGGTGAATCACTCGACATTGTTTTAAAGAAACTGAAACATCGTTTGGTTGAAGCAATGTCGGCCAGCACAGCCGACACTTTAGGCCTATCGCGCGCGATTCTTTGCAATGATTCGCTGGTGAAACGACTACAGGAGCTCGAAGCAACCGAACATATGTACAAGGGACTCGTTGACCATGCGAAACGTATGCTTAAAGCATATTTCGATTTGTTGCAAACATTCCAGGCTTTTGGTAATGCATTTGCTGCGATTAGTGTTCGAGAGCCACAGCCACGAGCGTCCGAAGCATTTCGACTGTTCAGCGAAATGCATCGCAGCATGGATAAGGACGGGGTAAAGATGCTGAAAACAATCAAGCCAGTTCTGTCCGATTTGGGAACGTATTTAAACAAAGCGATTCCAGACACGAAAATGACCATTCGACGTTATGCCGATGCAAAATTCACGTACCTTTCGTATTGTTTAAAAGTGAAAGAAATGGACGACGAAGAACATAGCTACTGTGCGTTACAGGAGCCTTTATATCGCGTCGAAACGGGCAACTACGAGTATCGTTTGATTTTACGTTGTCGACAGGAAGCCCGAGCCAAATTCGCCAAACTACGAAACGATGTTTTGGAAAAAATGGAACTTTTGGAGAGTAAACATGCACGCGATTTGGCAATGCAACTGAAAAAATTTATCGAAGGTCTCGCCACTCTTGGAACGGATACTCTTGCACATTTACGCGAACATCCGAATCTTTTCCCGGTCGAGGTAGACTTGAAGGAAAGCGCTTTTCAGTATAAACTGAACGAAATGTTTCATTACGATGACGACGGTAGCGACGAATTGGCACCGGCAGAAGAAGCAACTGAAGGTCGAATTGAGAGTGGCGGTCGTGATGTTGTCGGCGGCAATATCGAACGGAAAGTTGAGAATTTAATTCCCGGATTTGAAGATATCGATTTGAATGCTTCGACGACTGAGAACACAGCATTGCTGGCCGAACTGGGACTGGCCGATATCAATTTGTCTGCCGTCAGCAATGGTACAAAAGATATGCAGTTTTTATCGTCCAATGATGACTTGATGCAATAAGTGATTTTTAGACTTTTATAGGAAATGTTATTTATATATGAACATAAAAAAATAATAATAAAATATTCAAGAATTAATACTTTTTGTTGTATAAAATACTTGCACATGATCCATTTTCCTTCAGAATTTTCCCCGAAATTCTTTAAATTACCCTATTTAATTGTTGATCGCGCAATGCTACTCATTTTTGCTGGATTGGGCTCCCATTTTAGAATTTTAGCGGGCTATTTCTGCGATTGGCGGGCTTGAGGCCTACCTTAAAATTGTTTGGGCTATATTTTGTCTATCAAAAAAAATGTTTTATTCATTTGATCACATCAATCATGGCGCAGAATTAATTTATACGTCCGAAAATAACATTGAGGACGACCAAAAGTTAATGGTTCCAACGATATTGCCCCGTCTTCTGCCTACAGCTGAAACTTGGAGTTTATATAGAGCTTCAATAGTAGAGCCATTTTCAAAAAAATTGACGCTATGGGTAAAGGAGTGGGGAAAAAAAAAATACGCCCAAAAAAGCCTAGATGGCGACATTCTAAAATACATATCTCCTAAGCGGTTTATGTCACAAAGTTGAAATTAAAGAAACGTATCTAAATACACTAGAAGAATAGGCTGGAAATAAATTTTTGACAGGAGTCAGTGTTGTACGGCGGTGGGGTTGAACTTGTATTAAATTTTGCGTTAAAAAACGGATTTAATGGGGCGCGAACGTTGGAAATGTTAGAAAAGTGTTTCGGCAACGATTCTCTAAAAAAAACTGTCGTTCACCAGTGGCACGAGCGGTTCAAAAGTGGTCGTGAGTCAATCGAAGATGATGAACGCAAGGGCAGACGGTTTTCATGGATTACAACGGTGTAGTGCATCATGAATTTTTGCCAGAAGGCCAGACAGTAAACAAAGAGTATTATTTGGGCGTTATGAGACGTTTGTGTGAAGCAATTCGCCGAAAGAGACCAGAATTGTGGGCAGAAAACTTGTGGGCAGAAAACTTGTGGATTTTACACCATGATAGCGCACCGTCGCACAGTGCCATCATTATTCGTAATTTTTTTGACGAAAAAAGCAACAAATACCATCCAACAGCCACCGAATTTACCTGATTTGGCTCCCTGTGACTTCTTTCTGTTCAATTGAGTTAAGAAACCACTACAGAGAACGCGTTTCAGCAGCCGAGAGGAGGTAATGGAAAAATCGCAGGGAGCACTGATGGTCATACCGAAAACCGAATATAAAAAATGTTTCGAGGATTGGATCAGGCGCTGGCTGGTGTGTTGATGGGGATTACTTTGAAGGGGACAATATAGATTTAGATGAATAAACTTGTATTTTTAATTTTCTCAATAAGTTCCGGGAACTTTTTGATCAAGGTTGATGTTTTCAAAATTTCTTCCATCCCTTAGTTCTGAAGAGATAAAATTGGTTATTTCTACTTTAAATATTTTTATTTTAAGAACAAAGTGACAAAGTTAATTTCCAAGAAAGTCATAAACTCAAAACAACTGATGATATACTCCGATTTTCACCGCTCCCGAACTTTGACCCGAAAATTAATCGAGTTTTGCCCAGACCATTGTCCGATTTTTTTATTGTTGTCTTTGCTATGCTCTCGTTGTGTAGTTCGAAAAACAATTACTCCTAATTGCATGCTCCTGATAAAATGGTTTTGTTTCAGAAAAAATATTCAAATTTATGTGAAAAGTTCCAAGCTTTTAATTTAAATCTGTTCGAACTATTTTTGTAACGGTCGTTTCATTTCGCAAGAAAAATCGAGTCGGACCAGATGGAATCGGAACATCGTGTCAAAAATTTGAAAATGTTTCCGTGGAATGGATCATGCAGACAATAACCAACCAACCGTTCATGTGGTGTCTAAAGTGTTGAAGGTAGCAACTTTTTATGTATTAAAGTTAAAAAATCAAGGATTTCGTTGCTAAATTATCTTCAAATTGAAGTTAGCAAAGCAGTATATGCTATGCACTACAGTAAAGTAAAATTAAACGAGTATTTGAAGCGGTAAGTACAAAGAATTTGCCGCTTTGAATTTCATGTCTCGCTTAACTCGACAAGATCAATTATATAAGCGAACCCTTGCGTTCATTACAGACCGCAATCTAGCTCATTATGGGTGACCGATTCTGCCTTCGCTGGGACAACCATAGTTGCGCGTTGCGGACAACATTCCAAGAACTTTATGTTACCAAACGTTTCGTCGATGTAACATTATCCTGCCAAGGCGATCAATTTCATTGCCATCGTGCAATCCTTTCGTCATGCTCATCACTATTTAATAGACTTCTCGAAGAAAAGAACAATCCATCGAGTCTAGCTCGACCAATCATCATTCTGTCGCCAGAAATTCAAAAGTGGCAAATTATTGCGTTAATTGACTTCATGTATCGCGGCGAAGTAGTCGTATCCTTTGAAGAGCTACCAAAAATCCTAAAGGCTGCCGAACTTTTGGAAATTCGTGGTCTAGTTGGGAACTCTGCAAATCGAAACACGAAGAGCGCGGCATTGGAACCAAATGCTAAGGAAATGGCCGATCAAAAGTTCGCTACGTGTGCAATGGATAGTAATAACAATAGTGGAGAAATGTTGGAACCATCGCCACAACTACCGCAACAAATTACGCCTCTTCCTCCAATCTCTTCGTGCACTGAATTCCAAAATAACCACTCCGAATTTCCTCAGACATCGCAATTCAATAATTGCTGTGAAATTCGGAACTCAACAGCAGTTACTGCAAATTATAATGAAAATCCGCCCGGTAATCACAACAATCAGGACCAATTTTCAATACCGGTGAATAATCTACAAAAACACGGATGCCAAGGTATTACAGTACGCACCTGTAGAAGAAAACGATCAAGTCCGGCTCAAATGCAAAAGGCGGCAGAATTAATTTTGCGTGGACTAGGTGCCAGACAAGTGTGCAATGAGCTCGATATGAATTTGGAATCGCTTCGAGGGTATATGAAGCGGAAAGGATACTTGCCGTTAAACTTAAGTAGACGGCGATTATGGCAACGTAAGTAACTGTAAGTTTTGTCAATTAAAACAACATCACGAAGTGTTTCAGTTTCCGTTTTTTTTTTATAATTTAAAATCTATAAATAATAAATAATAATAACAATAGTTTTTGTATAAATTTCAACTTTGTAGCAAAAGCTATTCCCCTAACTTGTTCGTCTAAAACATCCTCTCTCTTTCCACACCAAAGTTATCACTGAAACAAAAAATAAAAAAGTCAAATTTATACAAAGTACGACAAATATATAAAAAAAAGATTCATTCGAATGCTTAAGCTAGTTGCCACCTGAATTTCTCGTCCTTTTACATAAAATCGGGGCGGAAGTAAGAATTTTAACGCTTAGATGTATCCAAAACAAAGCTTTCAGATTATCCAAAATGGAACGATTGGATGCACTCAAGATGCTCTTGAATACATCAAAAACGGAGAGCTTTTCTCTGTATCCAAAGTAGGGATACCACGTCGTCTCCGCCAAGAACTGAAATATCATTTGAAACTCACAAAGCTTGACTCCAAAGTGAAGAAGTTCGTCCCAGTACTTCTCCGCCTTTTATAATTTTTTGATATATAAGCGTTTATATCCCCCGCTCCCTCCTCATTTTCGGAAAACCTTGGTTTTCGAATTGCTTATGCCATTTAAAATTAAACTTAGATTCTACGAAAATTCACTAACCGTCAATGCAAAAAAAAAAACGGTTCTTATTTGGGAAAAAAATGGGTTGATTCATCGGGAGGTTTTGTAAATTTTTCTCATTTGAAGTCATAGGATCCATTTTAGAAAAATTTAATTAAAATAATTTTTTGTTAGACGTTCGTTACCTAGACAAAAAATTATTTTAACTCAATTTTCGTTAGACGAACACATTTTGTCTATGAGCAAGGTTGAGCACATATTTATTTTGAAGAAAAGAGATCTACTACTATGATCAAAAAATAAGGGGACTTTCTGAATAAAACGCACATATTACATTTATTCATCCAAATTTATTTTATCGCCTTCAAAGTACTCCTCTCCCGATACTATGCACTTATTTCAACGATTTTTCCAGTCCTCAAAACACCTGTTCTACTCATTTTCCGATACTCCCTTCAGAGTCTTCAGCGAATTTTCTTTTATCTCTTCAATGCTATCAAAACGGTGTCCACGAAGTGGTTTTTTAAGTCGAGAGAATAGGATAACGAGGGAATAGGATAACTTTGATTTTTGAACGGCTTTGGCGTGGAGTTTTGGGTTTTAGCTCCCCTTTGGCGTAATATTCACTTGATTGTTGAGGTGTTTCTGTGGTCTTTTTTTTTATATGCGAATTTTGCTCTGAATGTGTAGTACTTTTTTCGATTTCTAGATCGGGAGAATCATGAAAAACGCCCTATTTACTAGTGTGATCCGTTGTTTTACTTCGTCCTGTCCGTCTATTATAAGGTGTGATCAAACGTATGACAAATGGTCCACATTCTTCAGGTAGTAGTCCCCCACGGTCATATTTTGTCCAGTTGGCGAATATACGATACGTGAATTGTCAGAAAAAATTGTATTGTATCCCGAGTATTCTTACAAACAGTCACGAAGTTCCAACTATGTGACATGCAAGCATTCAGGAGATGTAGATTTGAATGTCTGGATTCTAGCTTTAGATCTCTGTATACATGTCTTTGTCCCTTTTGATTTTTGTTAACGTATGACGCGTTGGAGTAGTGAAAGCAGTCGGGGCTCCCATTTTCGATAATCTTTGGCATAGGAATTATGTAGAATGTTGAAAAGTGTTATAATAATAATTGATTTAATTCCTCCATGCAAAATGAGCCCCTCCTTCCAACTCAAAAAGTCGGAGAAGAATTCCCCATTTGGGTACACTTTCGCAGGTTAAAGAACTGGAGACAATATTGTCATACAGCTCAATGAGCTGGCAAAGAATTTTACCGCATCAACATAGTTTTATGTATACCTAATTAATATACAGTAGAGCCTCGGTTATCCGTGGTAATGTGGACCGAGAGTACCTCGGATAAGCAAAAACTCGGATAACAAGGACTCTATAAACAATGGAAATGATCGAAAAAAAGTTAATAATATAAAGATGAACCACAATAAAACTAATTAATTATAGTTATATATATATTGTGTTGGATCGCCATCTTGATGTACATCTTCTTTTAATTCAACAGTACGAGGTGCAATGAAGCCTAACTCAGTACTGTTGAGAAATGAAATGTGCAGCGTTATGTCTTAGTTTACGTACGACTTCTTTGTTTTGTCAACAATGTCTCGTTCTAGATATTATGTAATCGAAATCAGTCGGTCAAATTTATGACCCAATAAATTATGCATGACGCGAGGTGTGTGCTTAATGTTGACCACATGTTCATATTCATGGTCACACAAATACACGGCGAGCTAGTGCACTTCATGTACATAAGGTCTCAGTGCTGGGTGGGCGTGTTAACTTCGAACCGAATATCTAGCGATGGCGTCGATGTGCATTATGGTATCTTATTGGTTGATCAGTTCAGCACATCACACTGCACATCGTATGCAGGGACGTTATTCCAGTTTTTTCCTGAGGGGGGCAAGATGTTATGAATATATAATTTTATATATAAATATACATATTGTATATGAAAAAACCAAATTCAGGGGGGGGGGGGGCAATGATCTCCCCCCCCCCCCCACAAATGACGTCCCTGATCGTATGCGTCCAGTACAATATTTGATCAAAAAGTTCCCGGAATAACGACCGTGTGGTGCTTGAATTGTTCCGATTTGAGTTCTGTTTTTTTTTGTTAAGTTGGTACATCTGTTGCTGACATTCCCTCTAAATTTTAGCGTCATAGCTTGACATTTGCAAAAGTTACGTAGCCAAGAGAACATTTATCTCTGTGTGTGTTGGCGATTTTTTTACAATTTTAGAAATGGACTTAAATTTGCAACAACGAACTTGTATTAAATTTTGCGTAAAAAACGTAAAAAAAGAGACCGTGTTGACGTCGCAAAAGAGATGATTTACGAGGCTGAATCCGATCCCACATTCATCAAAAGGATCATTACTGGAGACGAGACGCTTATGAGTACGACACGCAATCGAGTTAAAAAACCATTACGGGGAACGCGTTTCAGCAACCGAGAGGAAGTAATGGAAAAATCGCAGGGATAACCGAATATAAAAAATATTTCGAGGATTGGATCAGGCGCTGGCATAAGTGTGTTGCAGTCGATGGGGATTAGTTTGAAGGGGACAATATAGATTTAGATGAATAAACTTGTATTTTTAATTTTCTCAATAAATTCCGGGAACTTTTTGATCAAGGAGGTATAGCAGATATAAAGAAGAACATTATTCTGAGCAGTTAGTTAAAGCTTTAAAGAAAAGGAAGAAGAGAATACGCTTCGTTTGAATGACATTAAATTTTATTTTTCAATATTCAAATAAAAATATAAAATAAATCTTAGAGAAAATAAGCCACAAAATGGAAAATTAATACGAAGAAAGCGTCGTCATTAGCGGACACAACTACATCACGGACATTCGGGCAAATCGCATGATCTGTTCGTGATTTGTCGGCGACTCGGACGTAATTTCGACCTTAGTCCACGCTCTCGACTCACTCGACTTTCGTATTGCGTCCAAAACGGCCTGAACGTACAGACCATCCTCGAACGTTGCAGCTGCCTGAACGGGTTCCTTGACCCACGTAGCCTCCTTCTGCGAAAAAGCCTCTTTCAACGCGCCGACCATTTTACACAGCCCCTTAACGTAAGGTCGCGGCAACGACGAGTCCGACGCCGCAAAATGAAGATCCTGAACGTCAACATAAATCGCTTCCTCCTTGATATGAGCGTCGACTTTTGTCCGAAGTGCGAACAAATCGCCGCCACGCACTATCAAATGACCGTCCTGACCGCAAACCAGAACCTCCTGAATGAATGTGTTCGTCGAGACCGTGTGACTGTGTAGCGAGGCCGTGACTAAAACGCCACCTTCCAATTCCATTTGAAAGGCGCAAAAATCCGGTGCGGAAATCTGTCGAATTCCGTTCACCGTGCTCGTAGTTTTCGTGTACGTTTTGACCAGACCGTGAACGCGAATCGCTTTACGCTCCAGCAAGAACGTGACCAAGTCGACAACGTGACTTCCGATCAGGTTTAGGGCTCCGCCGCCCATCGATGAGTCGCACATCCAATCGAATTTATCGTGTATCAGCGAACCCATCTGTACCCGGATATCGACTAGTGAAATTTCATTTGCCGGACCGATCATACCGTCACGAATTGCTCGTTTCATATGCATGAAAGCGGGCAGGTAACGTAGCGAGTGATTAACGAGCGAAATAAGTGTCGGGTAGTATTGGGAGGCTCGAACCATTTTCAGGGCGTCCGCTTGTCCCAGTCCCATTGGTTTGTCGCAGACGACATGCTTGCCGATTCCCAGCGCCTTCACCGAAATCTCCGAGTGCAGGTACGGCGGACAGATGATGAAAACAAGGTCAACGTCTTTGCGGAGCAGTACGTCGTCAATTCGATTCGTGAAGAACGGAATTTCCAATTCACGCGAACATTCTTCTGCTTCCTTGATTGTGCGGCCCCAGATCGCTTCGATATGAAAGCCTTTTTCACGCAATAGCGGCACTAGAACTTTGGCAATTGCACCGGTCCCGAAAACACCGATTCCCGGTAACATCGTCCTCTTCCGTTCCGACGAGAAAATTAATTGTAAACAAAAGGTGCAAGTGACGTTTAACGGTATTGAGTGAGTTTTCGTAATTGTGAATATACGCGGGCGAGTGACAACGAAGATTTTGCACCTCACTGTTGTGTTGTTAGTCAAGTCCGGGTCAGCCATTACAAAAGATCCAATCAATTCCTTCGATCGCAAAATAACCGAATCTCACTACAATTTGAATTTAAAACGAGTATTTCGTATTTATCTGCAAAGTTCAATTGCATTCCATTCGATTCGAGCTAAAAAGTCGCGTTAGTTGGGCGTATTTTTCATTGTACGATGGCGGCAAAGTTAGTCGGTGTTTTTGATGACGGTCTGCGCGAGAAAATTTTAAACAGTAAAATTTTGGTTGTCGGAGCTGGTGGAATTGGCTGTGAAATTTTAAAGAACTTGGTTCTGTCCGGGTTTTCCGGTATTGAAATTGTAAGTGTTCGATTCTATTTCACCATTTGTTTGATTCCTAACCTCAAAAGAACCGTTTTTTCCATTTACTTTACAGATTGACCTTGATACCATCGACGTGAGCAACTTGAATCGGCAGTTTCTCTTCCACAAGGAACACGTGGGAAAGTCGAAGGCACAGGTTGCACGTGAAAGTGCCCTCAGCTTCAATCCGAATGTTGAGATTAAGGCGTACCATGACAGCATTACGACGTGAGTATTTTTTTTAGGGGTTATTTTGGTTCTGGTCGGTTTACAACGTTGTCGGTGGTGTTCCTGGATAGTCGGACGTTGTGACGTTGTGACTTTGTGTAAGATGTAGTCGGGTTTGGGTAGTTTCTTTACTGCGTATTGTATTTTTGATTATTGTGTCTACTCTTGGCTCATCAATTGCTGCCTGTAGTTTTGAATTTCCAACTAGTCGCCTATTTGTTTTTGAGAAGCTAAAAGGCTGAGGCGTGAGCGCGAACTGTGAGCATGGTCGCGTCTCGTCCTAGAGTTCGAATCAGTTCTATAACTAATTCAATTTGCCTGGGAAGATGGCTTTGAGAACATGCAACGGTTTTTTCTAAGAAGTAAGTTCTAACTAAATGCTAAATTATACTAATTTGCAAAAGTTAGAAATACAAGGTTTTTGGCTATGCGAGGACGACCAGTTAGATAAAACTAAATTCGGCTAGTTCCAAAAAGGCTGGACAACAACTGGAAGAAGTGCAAAAAGAATAGTTAAAGCGGTCATAGAGAAATTGGCAACAAGCATAAGTATGCGTCGGTGGCCAAAATACTTGTTGATATAGCTGTAAAATGGGATTCAATTTTTTTTTATCGGCGAGATGGTTGTTTTAGTTTTAAGAAGGGTTGTCACGCTGAATCACAGCGCACTAGGCACCAAAAAAGGCCATAGCGATCCCTTCCGAAATATCGTAGAAAAACTGATCACGCCCAAAACAAGCGAGAATGTAATTAGGCTAAAAGTTGTTCAAGATAGCGATTCAATTATGTTTGAAATTCGAACAGAAAACACCCTTAAAAATTGAAAACCTCTATCACATTTAAAAAACCAATAAATAAGGCAAGCTTGGTTATTGAAAAAAGATATATTCGATTAAAAGATTCTATTAGATGAAATGAAAGTAGAACTTTGTCAACTGCTGTTTTATTGACACCACCACCACGCAAATTTCGTCTCTATAGTAATTTACGTACTTTTTGCTTCTTAAAATCAAGTCGCCTAATCCTGATATTGACTGATTCAAATTTTGAAGGAGATCCATCCATAGACGATTTCTTGGTATACCTGACTGAACGACGCTGGAACGCTTGTATCTATTACTTTGGTGAGGGTCAAAGAATTACAATTGACATTGCGAAGGCATTTGGCACAAAGCCCTTCAATACAAACTCAATTGATTTGGTATGCATGCCACTAGTATTCTATGGATTGAAACGTTTCTTTCGGAACGTACTATGCAGGTTGTATTAGATGGCGTTTCATCATCATCTTTCCCTATCAACTCCGTCGTCCCTCGAGGGTACCGAAGACTGGCGTGCCTCTGTAATCGAGTTAAAGCAGTTGTAAAGGTGTAGTTAAGTGTACTATCATCTACGAAGCTATGGACAGGATTAAGAGTGGACGACAGAAGGTCGTTAACAAAAATTAGGAATAAGGTAGTGTTACGGGTCGATTTGTAGTCCTGAAAAGAAAAGAAGAGAAATGGTTAGTTCACAATACCGCGTATCCTTGTATGGCTACTCCACTCCACAATGCTTCGTGTCAACCTAAAAGTAAACATAAAAGCGAATTAGTATTTAGTCAATTACACAATGGAAGAGGAGCTGGAAGATGATTAAAGTTGGAAACTGAATTGTTAGTGATTAATTGCAGTAACTTGAATTATTAGGATTAGGTTAGGATTTAGAACAATTACAAATGGAATCACTACCTAAATTGAAATACGTAAACGAAAACACAAATAAGACATCACATCACAAACGTAAGCAAAACATCACATCACGAACGTAAACAAAACCATCAAATCACCAACGTTGTCTTACACTGCGCGAAGTGTAATCAATTAAGCTTATGATCAGTTTGAATCTCCGCTGAAGCTGCGTGTGGAAAGTAGAAAGTGGCCCAATGCAATGAACCTAAGAGAAAGTTGAATGATCGAGGGGAAGCAGACAATGACCCCAGAAAACGGACATTAACTGGTTTAAAAAGCTGACCCGAGGTTTCGCGGAAGGTACTGGACAGAACAACGGTCTCTTTTGAAAGTGTCTACGGAACGAGAAGTTTTTTTTGGAGATAATTATTTTGCGGAGGACGAGTCATCGAGTTGTGAAGACAGGGAATTGTGCGAGTTACGAGTCGTCGAGTTGTGAAGACAGCGAATTGTGTGATATACGAGCCGTCGAGTTGAGAAGACAGCGATTTGTGTGACATACGAGTCGTCGAGTTGTGAAGACAGCGAATTGGGTAATATACGAGTCGTCGGGTGAAAGGAGGTACTGCCAACGATCGAGACAACCCAAGATTTGGCGAGGGACACCGCACCAGAGGCGCCCTAATCTTAAGTAGAGAATCGTACGGTCAGGTGGAGCTATTTAAATGGAACTCTGAGAAGGTATAATTCAATAATTAAAATTATTAACTGGGAACAATCTTACTTGCTTTCTTATTTTTTTTGTTAAGTGTTTGCTGAAATTCTGTGACGTGTTCCAGCTTTTTTTTTCCGTTGAGTGTTTTATTACGCGTCGTTTCAACCCATTTGTGGTTCAATGGTCGGAAACGTGAGAACGGGTCCTTAAAGAGGAACCACTGGCGCCCACGACCCTTCTCTGGGTTGGCCGGACAAGGCCCCGTTCGCCCTCTTGGTAGCGGGGGTTTCGAAAAGTTTTTCCGCTGGAAAAACGGTAATAGTAAGTGATAAAACTTGTCAATAAATGACCAAGAAAAAATGAACACACAAAAAATTATCTGTGTCTCTATATTCTATTCTAATTAAAAAAATCCTTTTACAAAATATCCTGGACTCTACAAGAGGATTTTTTTTTTTATAAGTTTTATCACATACTCGCTACGCTCACGGTGTTCCATCGCCCCTGTTACTCCTGTCTCTCCTGTTGATCCATTAGTTCTCTTTCTCCATTCTCTATCCCCCATCGTCCATCCCATATTCACCATCCCCTATCCTCCATTTTCCATCCTCTATCCTCCATCTTCCATTTTCCATTCTCTATCCACCATCCCCATCCTTTCTATATCTACCATCTTCCATCCTCTATCCATTATCTAACATCCTCCATCTATAATCCTCAATCCTACATCCACCATCCTCCATTCTCTATCCACCATCCTCCATCTTCTATCCACCAACCTCTATCCAGCATCCACCAACCTCCATCTTTCATCCTCTATCCATCATCTAACTTCCTCCATATACAATCCCCATCCACCATCCTCCAAAAGACCTCCTTTTAATTTTTTTTTCTCTTTTATTTTTTTTTTTCCCTTTAATTTTTTTTTCTCTTTTAATTTTTTTTTTCTCTTTTAATTTTTTTTTCTTTTTTAATTTTTTTTCTCTTTTAATTTTTTTTTCTCTTTTAATTTTTTTTTCTCTTTTAATTTTTTTTTTCTCTTTTAATTTTTTTTCTCTTTATTTTCTTTTTCACTTTTTTTATATTTTTTTAAAATTTTTTTTTAAACTTTTTTTTTTTAAATTATTTTTAAAATTTTTTTTTTAATTTTTTTTCTTAAATTTTTTTTTTAATTTTTTTTCTTAAATTTTTTTTTTTTCTCTTTATTTTCTTTTTCCCTTTTTTTATTTTTTTTTTTTTTAATTTTTTTTTAAAATTTTTTTTTAAAATTTTTTTTTTAATTTTTTTTTAAAAATTTTTTTTAAAATTTTTTTTTTCAATTATTTTTAAAAAAATTTTTGAAATTTTTTTTCTTAAATTTTTTTTTCTTAAATTTTTTTTCTTAAATTTTTTTTTTCTCTTTTAATTTTTTTTTCTCTTTTAATTTTTTTTCTCTTTATTTTCTTTTTCACTTTTAATTTTTTTTTTAAATTTTTTTTTCAAACTTTTTTTTTCAAATTTTTTTTTTCAAATTTTTTTCTAAATTTTTTTTTCTTAATTTTTTTTTCTATACGGTCGTATTGTAGCGATAATCCAGGCACACCACAAGTATGGTATTACGCTTTAGAATCTTTCCGATAAGCGGTTCTTCATGTTATGATTTTCCAGATAACTCCAAGATGTGTTGTGATTTGAACTTAAGTCTCATAGACACAAAAAGCCGCCGGAAATAATAAAAAGATTTGTTACCTAAATTATAAAAAATTAAAACAATGATTTCTTTTTTTCCAGAATGAACTATGGCGTTAATTTTTTCGAACGTTTCGACTTAGTATTGAACGCTTTGGACAATCGACAAGCTCGTAATCACGTCAATCGAATGTGCCTCACAGCCGATGTACCACTAATTGAGAGCGGAACGGCCGGTTACAACGGGCAGGTTGAACTAATCAAAAAAGGATTGACACAATGTTATGAATGTACACCGAAAGCAGCACAAAAGTCATACCCAGGCTGTACAATTCGTAACACACCATCCGAACCGATTCATTGCATTGTTTGGGCTAAACATCTTTTCAAGTGAGTGAAATAAACGATTTTTTTTTTACTTTGGTTTGACTAATAGAATCTCTTCCACTGCACAGTCAATTATTCGGCGAGACTAACGAAGACGAAGAAGTTTCACCGGATACAGCCGATCCAGAAGCTGGCGGTGAAGCCGGTACCGATGCATTAGCAACCGAAGCAAACGACAAAGGAAACGTAGAACGTGTCAATACGCGACAATGGGCACATGCCAGCCAATACGATGGCGAGAAACTTTTCAATAAATTCTTCTTCGACGACATCAAATACTTGCTGAGCATGTCGAACCTGTGGAAGAATCGTGTACCACCGGAGCCGGTTAAATGGGGCAAATTCGGCGAAGAGAAAAAGGCCGCTGTCGACGCAACGCAAGAGTCGGTCTTGCCCGATCAAAAAATCTGGACAATTGCGGAATGTGCAAAGATTTTCGCCAATAGTATGCAAGATTTGAAGGTTCAGTTGGCCAAGTTGGCGGAAGGCGATCATCTTGTCTGGGACAAGGATGATAAGTCTGCGATGGACTTTGTTGCGTCGTGCGCTAATATACGTGCGAGTATTTTTAATATAACGCCGAAATCTCGATTCGACATTAAGTCGATGGCTGGAAATATAATTCCGGCGATTGCAACTACAAATGCAATTACGGCTGGGGTTGTTGTAATGCATGCATTTAAAGTGCTTCAAGGACAGCTCGATAAGTGCAAGTCGGTTTATATGCGACTCCGACCGAATCCTAGAAACCAACTCTTTGTTCTCGAAAGAGGTAAGTTAGATTGAACTTAGCGTTCGTTCTCGAATTACATTGTCTTTTATTTCTAGTATTAAACCCACCGAACCCCAAGTGTTACGTTTGTTCGCCGAAACCCGAAGTCGTACTCAAAGTCGACACGAACAAACTAACAGTGAAAGAGCTACGCGACGATGTTCTAATCAAAGCGCTCAACATGGTCGATCCCGACGTTATTTTGGACGTGAAAGGCGTAATCGTAATCTCATCGGAAGAAGGCGAAACGGAATGTAATAACGACAAAAAACTTGCCGATTTGCAAATCGTGAATGGATCGATACTGAAAGTTGACGACTTCTTCCAAAAATATGAGCTCACTATTACAATTGTTCAGAAGGAAGCGGAACGAGAGCAGCCACTATTCGAAGTTGTAGCCGATCCGGACAGCTTAAAACCACAAGAATCGACGGAGAACGGAAAAACCGAAGTCGAGAAAACCGAATCGGATCAAAACGGATCAAGTGACGCGAAAAAATCAAAATTGGACTCTACGGCCGCAAAAAAAACAGTCGTCGACGACGACGATGATGACGACGACCTTTGCTTAATCGAGGATGATGATGAGGTTGAAGTCTCTGCTGGCGGAAATGTCGAATCGGTTGCAACGGCAGTTGCAGGTAGTAGCAGTTCGAGCAGTGGTCGGAGTCCTTTGAAACGTAAAACAGATGGCGGAGAAGGTCCGTCTAATTCGAAACGAGCTAAGGTCACAGTCGACGACAACGAAGACGATGATGTTATTATGCTCGACGATTAAAAGTATGTTTCTACTGTATTATTAATTTTTCTACGCTTTAAAAGTAAATAAAACAATTTTAAATTGTCACAAAATAATTTATAATTTTACGGAACAGACAAACGATGCCGAATACAAGAATGACTTCATTCGTCGAGGATTTGCTGGTCGATATCTTCCGCTACCTGGTCCATCCAATCGACATCGATTTTCAATTTCGGTTGATTGATCTGTGAAAGTTCGTGATGCAGCGTTTGATTTTCGGTCGATAGAACATCGATTTGCTTCTGTGAATTTTCCAATTCCGATTTATGCCTTTTGTCGTATTCTTCAAAGTCCTGCGGATAAGAATAAAAGAAAAACTGTGTTAGTGGGAGCCGGGAAGACTGATTGATAGAATGTCGCAAAACTGAAATCTTACAGTGAACGCCTTCTCCAATTTTTTCCGAGCTTGCGACGCTGAAGTTCCTTTCGCTCCGAGACCAAGCAGCGATTCCAAATTCGAATTCTGTTTCTGTGTCTCTTTCAATCGTTGCCGTATTGTATTCAGTTCCTCGAGTAGTATGACATTTTCGTTTTTCAATTTACTAATCTTGACCGATTCGTTCTTCTTTCCGATCTTCGATTTACAAACGGCTGCAACTTTTTCGAGATGGTCGCGTTGCCGTTGAAACTCTTCCTCGACTTTGGCATCGAGTGCCAACGATTTTTGTAGTTCGGAACTGTCGGAATATTTGTGATACAGTCGCTTTACATCGTCGAGGAGTCGTGCTGGTTCGGTGATTTTCGAAACTTGGTATATTTCACCGCATATCCGTGCGACATGGCTACGTGATTGTCGTGCACGCGACCGTTCGGTTCGAAGTTCGATTTCGACCGCACGATATTTGTCTTTTAGTTCGCTCAGTTGTAAGTCGAGTTGCATGTTATTCTGTTCGTCTCGAATTAAAACTAAGTAAATGTAAATTCGGGAATGAGCAGATCGAATATTTGGGGTATGCAGTCAGCGCTTCTGGTATTCGTCCGAGTGATTCCCATATCGAAGCGATTAAACAATATCCTGTGCCCAAGAATCAGAGGGAAATCAAAGCTTGTCTTGGTCTATTTTCGTATTTCCGCAAGTTTATACCATCCTTTTCGAGGATAGCAAAGCCATTACAGAATCTGACGCATGATAAAGCGGTCTTTGAACTGACAGATGAGTGTATATCTGCCTTTTATGAACTTCGTGACAGATTAGGAGCCGCACCCCTTCTTGTCATTTATAGTCCTAAAAGACCCACAGAGCTACATTGTGACGCGAGTAGTGTGGGTTACGGAGCGGTGCTTTTGCAAAAACAGCAAGATGGTAAATTTCATCCAGTGTTTTACTTTTCGAAGACCACTACGCCTGCGGAATCAAGGTACCATAGTTTTGAACTCGAAACCTTAGCCATAATATACGCCCTTAGACGATTTCGAGTATATCTTGAAGGCATACCTTTTAGAATAGTCACGGATTGCAATTCACTTACTATGACGCTGGGGAAGAAGATGATTAATCCTAGAATTGCCCGATGGGCATTAGAGTTGGAAAATTACAACTATGAGATACAACATCGAGGAGGGATACTTATGGGTCATGTTGATGCTCTTAATCGAATCCCTGCAGTTACAAATGAGAGAAGTCTGGAATTGTCTGAGGCTGTAAGAGAACAATCACCTTCAGATCAGATAGACATCAAACATACTGAAGATGATATCGAAACAGTCGAGGAATTAGCGGATGATATGGCGCCCGGAGTAGACCAAATGGTCGCTGCCGCTGATAGTGACGAGCTGGACTTTATGATACAAGTTACGCAGAATCGAGATGAACGAATTAAAATCTTACGAGAACGACTAGAATTGTGCCCCGTTATGGGGTACGACCTTAAAGATGGCTTAGTGTTCAAGAAGAATGAAGCT
The DNA here is from genome assembly GCA_949128065.1 of Beris chalybata. Taxonomy (NCBI): domain Eukaryota; kingdom Metazoa; phylum Arthropoda; class Insecta; order Diptera; family Stratiomyidae; genus Beris; species Beris chalybata. The sequence continues at coordinate 7,965,535 of OX421895.1, read as the reverse complement.
GGCAGACTTAAACTTTATGTGCCGCAGGAAATGGAAGATAACGTTATCCGCCTTACTCACGAAAAGATTGGTCACTTAGGGGTAGATAAGACTTGTGATCAACTTCAAAAACATTATTGGTGCCCAAAAATGAGAGAGAAGGTGGTGAAATTTATAAAAAACTGTGTTAAATGTATTATGTATTCGGTCCCCCCTCGGTCAAATGAACACAATCTGTATAGTATACTTAAGACCCCGGTACCATTTGACACCATTCATTTGGACCATTTTGGTCCCTTACCTTCTGTAAACTCGAAGAAAAGGCATGTGCTATTGGTAGTGGATGGGTTTACGAAATTTGTTAAGCTCTATCCGGTAAATTCGACAAGTACTCGGGAAGTCATAGGCTGTTTGGATAAATACTTCGGATATTATAGTCGCCCCAGACGAGTAGTTACTGATCGAGGTACATGTTTTACTTCGGTTGAGTTTGAGAAATATTTAGAGAAGTCCAACGTGCGACATGTGAAGGTAGCTGTAGCATCTCCGCAGGCTAATGGGCAGGTGGAAAGGGTAAATAGAGTGATAAAAGTAATGTTAGGAAAACTGGCGGAACCCGTGAACCATGCTGATTGGTATGCCCTTCTGTCCCAAGTGGAATATAGTCTCAATAATACTGTTCACACCACAACCAAGCAGACTCCGAGTGTACTGATGTTTGGGGTAGACCAAAGAGGTGAGATAATTGACGAGTTAACGGAGTATTTGAGTGAGAAACTAGAGAGTAATGAGGGATGTAATTTAGAACAGGTTAGGTCACAGGCGTCTGTAGAGATTCAAAAGGCTCAGGAATATAGCCAGCACTACTTCAAAAGGCACAACGTTCCGGCGAAAACTTACGAAATCGGAGAATATGTTGTAATGAAGAACGTCGACACCACTGCTGGCGTAAATAAGAAATTTATACCGAAATACCGCGGCCCATATGTTATTCATAAGGTGTTGCCCAATGACCGGTATGTCATTAGGGACGTTGAGAATTGTCAGCTGACTCAGATCCCTTACGATGGTGTAGTAGAATCATCACGATTAAAAAAATGGCTTGTTGTTGGCGGGGTGTCACATGCATAGGGTAAGCAAAGCAATACTGCGCAACTTTGGAAAGACTATAGTAATATCTGATAAAATGTTAGTTATAAGAATCGGGCCTATTACGGAACCCGCTCGACCAAAAAACGCACATTCTGCGACTATGAAACTCACCGACGGCCTACTTGTCGAGTTTCACTCGACTTTTAGTCGAGAAAAAAGCGTGAGTAAAGAGAACTGCGTATTATGAGAGATGATCGAGTGAGTATTTACTTGTAAGAAATGTCAAATTCACTCGACTACTGGAAATGAAGTGACTTTCCAATTGTCGAGTTTCATCATACCAACTTTTGCTCGAGTCGAGTTCAAATGTGAGTGAGTTACTCACTCGACTCAAGTTTCGTAATAGGCCCGAATGTTTGTTCCTTTGCTTTGATAATTTATTGGTCGAGGTCGACCAATTGTCAGATTGGCCGAGTTGTAATCTTAAAGTAGCGAATTTAAATTTAACGGCTAATGAGTTTTTGTACTAAAACTGAGGGAAAGACCTCGGGTAAAAAGGCAGAAAAAGAAGAAGAAGAGACAAGCGGAAAAAGGCAAGTTTGATCGCGCCGCGCAACCGGAAAGACGCAAAACGGAAAATCTTGTAAAACAAACGAATAACATTTATAATATACAAAAATTGAGTTTGGTGATTACATATAAAAAGGATTTTTTCCAAAAATTTATAAAATCAATAAATTTTACTAACTAAAGGGTTTTCCAATAGGGACTTGACAACTTTGAATTCAATTTGTGAACGCACCCTTTCACTAATCATCGAACTGTCACTGTCAATTTATTCAGTAAACTTAACATTTTTATCATGGTAAAGTACACGAAGGAACAACGTCTGCAAATTATAAAAATTTACTACAGAAATTCGGAGTCGGTGACCGCTACTTTAAGAGCGTTAATTCCGATTTTCGGTCGTAATTCTCGCCCTAGTAGACAGGCAGTAACAAGTTTAGTGAAAAAATTTGAGTCTACATATTCGTTGTGTGATGTTGCCGTGCCAGTGAGACAACGGGTTGGTCGAAGTGTCGAAAATATCGCTAACGTTGAAACGTCCGTAGCAAATGATCCAAATCAGTCAATTCCACGGCGTTCTCAAGAGTTGGGCATCGCCCAGACCACGTTATGGCGAATTTTGCGTAAGGACCTTTGCTTAATCGAGGATGATGATGAGGTTGAAGTCTCTGCTGGCGGAAATGTCGAGTCGGTTGCAACGGCAGTTGCAGGTAGTAGCAGTTCGAGCAGGGATCGGAGTCCTTTGATACGTAAAACAGATGGCGGTGAAGGTCCGTCTAATTCGAAACGAGCTAAGGTCACAGTCGACGACAACGAAGACGATGATGCTATTATGCTCGATGATTAAAAGTATGTTTCTACTGTATTATTAATTTTTCTATGCTTAAAAAGTAAATAAAACAATTTTAAATTGTTACAAAATGATTTATAATTTTACGGAACAGACAAACGATGCCGAATACAAGAATGACTTCATTCGTCGAGGATTTGCTGGTCGATATCTTCCGCTACCTGGTCCATCCAATCGACATCGATTTTCAATTTCGGTTGATTGATCTGTGAAAGTTCGTGATGCAGCGTTTGATTTTCGGTCGATAGAACATCGATTTGCTTCTGTAAATTTTCCAATTCCGATTTATGCCTTTTGTCGTATTCTTCAAAGTCCTGCGGATAAGAATAAAAGAAAAACTGTGTTAGTGGGAGCCGGGAAGACTGATTGATAGAATGTCGTAAAACTGAAATCTTACAGTGAACGCCTTCTCCAATTTTTTCCGAGCTTGCGACGCCGAAGTTCCTTTCGCTCCGAGACCAAGCAGCGATTCCAAATTCGAATTCTGTTTCTGTGTCTCTTTCAATCGTTGCCGTATTGTATTCAGTTCCTCGAGTAGTATGACATTTTCGTTTATCAATTTACTAATCTTGACCGATTCGTTCTTCTTTCCGATCTTCGATTTACAAACGGCTGCAACTTTTTCGAGATGGTCGCGTTGCCGTTGAAACTCTTCCTCGACTTTGGCATCGAGTGCCAACGATTTTTGTAGTTCGGAACTATCGGAATATTTGTGATACAGTCGCTTTACATCGTCGAGGAGTCGTGCTGGTTCGGTGATTTTCGAAACCTGATATATTTCACCGCATATCCGTGCGACATGGCTACGTGATTGTCGTGCACGGGACCGTTCGGTTCGAAGTTCGATTTCGACCGCTCGATATTTGTCTTTTAGTTCGCTCAGTTGTAAGTCGAGTTGCATGTTATTCTGTTGTAGGCCGTCCAATTCGCGTTCCATTTCGACAATTTGGTTTCGTTTCTCCTTAATTTGGCGTTCGCGTGGCTCGATCTGGGCTTTTAATTCGGAAATTTTATGATTCAGGACCTGTTTGTATTTCTCGAGTTCCTGGTTCTTACGTTGCAATTCTTGGATACGTTTCTCTTTGTCGCCGATGGCATAGTCGCGTTCTTCGATCTCGTGTCGAAGATCGTCAATGTCACGCGTATACGAGGCGATTGTTTTTTGATTCTTGCTGTGTACCTCTTTGAGAGTTTCGATTTCTTCGCGTAGTTCGTCCGACTCTTTGGTCAGCGAGTCGTGCTTCTTTTTCAAGACGCCCGCTTCACCTCGCCATTTCAACGTCGAGTCTTGTTCGGTTTTCAGCTTGCGCTCGTAGACAAGCTGTGAATCGACCATATTTCGATCGTTGTCGGTTTCCACTTGTCGACAATATTCGACAAATTCGGCTTTTTTATCTTCCATTTCTTGCATAAGTTCGCGGATGAGTCCTTGTCGCTCGTGCAATTGCTTCTTGAAATCGGTTTCCAATGCTTCGATGGTATCCTGCAGGCATCCAGCCGATTTTCGTAGCTTGTTCTCGTAGTCTTCGCGCATCTCGTTCATAGTCTTTCGAATATTAGCCGACTTTTCGTACTCGACTATGATTTTCTCGTGGAACTTACTCTCGAGATCTTGCAGGGCTTGCTGATGGTCTTCCTTACTCTGCGCCATTTGGGACGTAATCAGATTCAGTTGCTCGACGTGTGCATTTTCCATACAATCGATTTTGTATTTGAGCTCTTCGATACCGGCCAAATATCCCTTGTGAATTTCCTGAACTGTTTCGCTATGGAATTTATCACCTTGCCGTTTTTGATAAGCAAACTCGTCGGCTTGCTGTTGCATTCGAAGTTCTAGCGAGGCTATGGTATCAATCCGATCAACCAGAACTTTTCGTGAGATCAAAACTTCGGTACATTTACCGAGATCTTGATCGAGTGATGCGATCTTATTCTCATTGTTCAGAATCACCCAGATGGCTAGAGTTCCTGTAGCCGAGGCTGTGACCAGCAGCGTGTCATCATACGTTATCTTCAGTTTCGTAATGGCACTATGAAAAAAGCGATAATTAACACATGTGCCTCCGCCTGCTTCTATAAACGGTAACTGAACGTTGTATAGATGTCCTTGATCGGAAGACATAAACATGACCAGATCAGATCGAGCTAGTACGATCGATTTAAGTGGTGTGTTCAAATTCGACGGTTTGATTTCTCGATGGATTTGTGAGTTGGCCACTTCTCGAAGAGTGCCGAAATTTGTAACGGCATACGTAGTCAAAGGATCAGTTGAGACGGCCAGTGAATTGTATTCGATACCCTAGGAAAATACGCTTATTGAGGATGCGAACAAATCTATCAGTCCCCATACCTTCTGAACAACTTCATGGATTCTGTCGCCCGTTTCTAAATCCCATTGATACATCGCTCCATCTTCTCCGCCCGAAAACAAATATCGATCGTCGTTACTGAACGCAATGGTCAAAACAGCTTCGTTGTGACCCTTTAAAGTCCTGATGGTATCGAAAGTAAATACTGAAATTACTGCAATCAGATTATCGTGAGCTGCAGCCATCTTATGGCCGTAGTTTGAAAATATTGCATCATGGCATCGTGGAAAATTGTACGTTTTAATTATCTGGAATGAGATTTAATGAAAGTGAAGTGTTTGGTTCTGATAGGGATTGGTACTCAAACGATTCAGACGTTAAGCTCGCAGCGAACAAAAAAATTGAAGAATACAACGCAACAATTACTACATTACGTCTTATGCGGTCGTGAATGCACGAGTTCAACAGATCTATAAACTTGCTTAGTTTCTAAGTGACCGACGCGCTCCTCACAGACCCTGTAATTCAGCGTTTATCTGATAATTTACCTGTAGATCGTCCAGAAAGATCTGCATCAATCTCAACTGATCGGAAAAGCCGGCCGCAGCCAACAAACCCGTTGGATGCAATTCGATAACGGACACATCCACCTGATACTTCTTAACAAGTTCGACCTTTTCGGTTTCATAGTTCCAAATTCGGATTGTCTGATCCTTGGCTGAAAAAAATCAGTTGCGATTTTAATTACAATTTCCACACTCTGCACCAGGGCAGCAACACTCCTAATTACATGCAGTCATAATAATCGGCTTCCACGCACAAATCGACATATCAATAATCGTATCAATATGCAACGGTTCGCCCAACGTTTCAAAGTCAATTTCCTTCGCACTCAGCGTTTCCGGTACGAATAATGGTCCGGCGTAGATTTGCGCATGCTGAGCCGTTACCAAGATCGTATCCTGTTGATTGTTCACCGCCAAATTGACGATTTGATAAACCGATTCGGCGAAAAGATCGATTTTGATTTTCAATATTGTCTTTCGTTCGAACTTGAATTTTGATTCGCCGGCCTGATAAACGTAGACCGTGTTAAAGATCGAATAGGCGAATCCTTTCGGGAAGGCGGTCAAACATAGAACGCGTTCGTCCGTCTTATCGATTGGAAAATTCAATGCTTGTGCGCTTATTGAGGTGGTCGATGCCTCGGCGGTTTCTTCATTTTCAACAATATTCGAAATGTCGATATGATCGGTATTGTGCGCATTGTACCGATACTTAACTTCGACTCCTTCGACAAAAATCAACACGGCTTTGTTCGTACCGGCCACGAGGATGTCCATCGAGACCCAAACCAGCGACGTTATGAATTCACTTTCGCACTTAATCGCCGTAACGGTAAAACCTTTTTCCGTTTTCGACATTATTTTGAAGACATTATCGCCACCGACTGCAATCAGTCCCGGATCGTTCATGTTGCACGTAAAACAACGAGCTTCGCCGCGTAGATTTGTATTGGCCGCTCGACCGTGAATTACAGTTTCGGCCTTGTCGAACAGACAGAGAAAAATCGTCTCTTCCGGCGGCTGCGAGAGTAGGAAAAGCGCTTTTGAATCGCTCGAGAATGATATTGATTCCATGTTAATGTTTTTTGCGGACGTTGGAATCGCAACGGCTCGACGTTTCTTTAGGGTGACCACGTCGTAAATTGAAACGGAATGAAGACTGCAAGTAAACGGGGTAAAAAAAAACCCGAAACCAGTCTCTAAAATACTCACGATTTCATTTCGTAGTCGGTTCTTTCAAGAACTGCCAAAAACTTTCGATTCGGGCTCATCGCAATGATCGTTGGCGATACTCTTTCTGGAAATCTACAACAAATTTAGAGTACCTACTTGTCCGCTTGCCAAGGATCTTTCACTTACCTGAGAAATTTCTGCTTGTTCGTAACGAAGTCGTGGATACAGAGAACACCTTCGACCGGATAAATAACTTCTTGCTTCATACTAAAGTGGATATTACCCACGACGTTGGTTCGCAGACCGAAGACATTTTTTGGTTGGATTGTAATCGGGATAGAGGTTTTCGTAGATTCCTCTTCGTCCATTTTTTGTCTGTTTTTGTTTATCTGAAATATGGGGAGGGTTTCGTCTTCGTGTTCTGCCCTCTTGGAGAGACTATTGTCCTTTATTTACGACTAAAAAGTGGGCAACGACAGAAGTAAGACTATTGAGTGGAGTTTCCATGGAACTATTGATTATACAGACACAGTGAAAGGCATAGGCAACGTGCAGGACACGACAGTGCATTTTCCGTAAAAGCTTCATATCCTACCCAGTGGTGCTACGTTTAGAAAAACCCGCAACCAAAACCATTTACATTTTAGTAGAAGTACAACTCATGTGTTTGAATATAAACAAATTTTACTACTCATTTTACAGCACGGGAAGGGCTCTGCCGTTCCCTTAACTTACAATCTATCGATTAAGAAATCTTATAAAATAAGCTAACGACAGTCCGCCCTCACGGCTTTCCCAGCGGAATTATGAAACTCATTCGGTCGGCAAACTCACCCCACGACGCCCTGTTCGCCTGAAATACTGAGATCCAAGTAATCAGAATAGCGGTCCAGATCAAAGCACCCAGCGCCGAGTAAATCACATCTGCGAAACAATCAAAAGCTTTACATCGGAACGCGAATCGGACAGATGGGAAAAAACTTACATTTACGGATTTCCTTTTGTTGCTCGTACGGCGGCTTTCGGAAGGCTTCAGTGAAAAACCAGACGGCATTTATGGCCCAGACGAACGGCAGGAACGCACAACCAGCTGCGGAGGAAAATAGACAAAATGGACGCAGGATTAACTGAGTTTTCCCGGGTCGTGGAGGAAAATTCTTCAAATTTTTGTCAACTAACCTTTGAAGTACGTTTTGCATAGCTCCAGTTTGCGTTCGTTTGTTGCTTTTGTTATGTCCATGTCGGTGAAATGGCCTCTTGAAATGGGATTTAATTTAAGAAAAAGCGCACTGAGTTTAAAGCGACAAAGATGCAATCTATCAATAAAAGAGATACAACTAAAACTAAACAGCTGGCTCTGACAGTTTGTGAGTGAATTTTGTACTAGAATGTGCACGGAGATTGTACAGCCAATTTTACAGTGGCGAGCAAATCTCACCTTTTGATCAACGGTTTTTTTTTTTTTTTCAAATTTAATAAATTCCAGTTTGAAATTATTTAAAAATAGTAACTACTATATTTTTTATAATCGGGAGCGCAGTCAAAATCAATGTGTGGTTGTTTCTAGTGAAAAATTGAAATAAATGAAAAGCGTGTGGATGTTAAAATTCAATTCTCAGAAGAGATATGGCGGAATTCGTGAAAAAGTACACAATACCCTCGACTCTCGACGAATTTCGAAAAATTGTGTGAAATAGAGAGAGAGTCAGAATTAATGAAAGTGTTTACAACCCCCTTGTTCCCCATAAAGTTAAATGTAAAAATTATGAAAACTATTTTCAAGCGAATATATGAAAAGAACGTGGAAGTAGTATAAAAAGGATTTTAATTTATTTTACACATATCTAAGAGACAGCGGAATTCGTGGAAGCATGTACAATTCCCTTACAATACTTTAAAGAAAGCATATAAAAAATTTTGTAAACCATTTCTTGGCAATTATTTTCACTGATAAAGTTTCGGTTTTCCATCATAAGCGATTCTCGAGGTATAACAATGATCTATTATCCTCCCCTCTTATCCTGCTAGGAATCTATTGGCCCTACCTTTTATATATACTCCAAATATTACCATAGAGGGTTCTTGAAGTATAAAATGTGATTTTTAAACGAAATTCTGATGTTCTCAAAATACTCCATTGTATATCAATATACAAAACCTATTCCGAATTTAATCTTTCTAGTATAATTCGCTCACGAGATATTTTGAAGCAATCCAGTTTTTATTAAGTTTTTCATCAACCTTCTCTAAAAATCATTTATTTAATATATGTACCTAACTACCTAGTAAGCCGTCAATCAGTTATCTAGTTTCAGCTTTGTTGCATAAACAGTTAAGCAGATATAAATTCTAGAATGTAACAATTCGAACGTTGCAGAAGCAATGTTCTTCCCTCCACTCCTCGTACTGCAACAACTATGTCGACCATTTTTGTTTTGAATATCGTTTAACTAGAATAGAGCATATATATTCCAGGTTTGAACTTCCTAACGTAAACCGTTCCAGAGATATAGAAACCAAAATTTTCCGTTTTAGCTCCCTCCCTTCTTATCTCGCTTAAAGGGATGAACTCACATAGGTAGGTAGATAGGTACGCTTGGCTATCCGCTTAGACCTAAAAGGACATGCCTAGACCCAGTGGCGGATCCAGACTTTGCTGTTAGGGGGGGGGGGGGGGTTGCGGAAATTTTTTTGATATGGTTTTTTTGTTTGATCAAGTTTTGTGTGAATTTAGCTACATAGACTGCACTTAGCAAGAAAACAAATATCTTTGAAATAAGCCCTGCTTGATTATTCATATGAATTTTCAAAGAGAACTCGGACATCTTTTTTGGTAAATCTTTAACATACATACATACATATGTTTCGAAAAACAGTATAGGTATCCTACGAAACATAAAAAAATAACCGTTGTGAGATATTCAAGGATAAAGGACAAAATATTTGTCCATGAAAAAAATTTCAAAACTAATTCTTATAGCGACAATCCTCCTCTTTAAAATAAGGTATATTTTATTATTCTAGGATAAAAATTATTAGAGATATGCCTATTCAAAGAGGACTCGGACACCATTTTACTAACATTGCCAACATAACTAACATGCCTATACTGGAGTCACGATCGGCTGCAGCCAATTGTAGAAAGGACTCAATCGATTTCTTATATATTTATCCTTTTTCCTTGGAACCATTCAAAAATTGTTTACAAAATTTCAAATTCTTAACTAAAGGATTACTTGAGTTATTAGTGAGTTCCGTAAATTATGTGTACATATTCACATGATATTTGTATTTCAGTTACACGAAGGACTGATAGGATTTTTTTCATAACCATAAATTTAGCTTCCACTGTTGAAGAACGAACGTATACAAGATTTCAAAGTCGTAGCTTTAGGCGTTCCGAAGTTATTGATCAATATTCTTGAACACGTGATTTAAGGGCTTATGCGGGTCTAGAAGAATTATATAAATTTAATTAATTGTATATAAAAGTACTACAGTTAAACAACATTCTGTGGAAATTTCGGAGGAAAATACCAACAAATCAGCCACTGAGAGTCTCGTGAAGTTGACAATGCCAAAAAAGTGGCCTCACGGTAGTCACCGTAAATCGAGGGCATAAGCTCTTAAGGATATTTTGTATGGCAGCTACCCGAAAGAACTTAGCCTTACAAATAAACCAAACAACCAGATTCAAAATTTGAAAAATCTTGGTAAAGGCGTTCTTGAGTTATCATGCCAATGGACAGACTGACGCACATACGGACGTCAGGCGGATTTGGAGTTTTTGGCCACAAATAAACAAAAAATAATATATAACTTTTTTTCGTCCGAATTTTAGAAATTATTATCTCAAAAACTATTTGCTCGATTTTATCCAGATTGATTTTATTCGGAAGTATATATGTTGAGGTACCCTAAAATTTTTTTTATAAATATATATCAACTAGGGGCGTTGCTGTCAGGGTCGGAGATGATAAGGTTACAAAATTCGTCATTTTTGGTGAATCTTGATGAAATGATGCAATATGTTGTCTTGTAGTATTTTCATCACGTTCTGTTTACTACAGTTAATGCTAATTACAGCCAACATTGCAGTGGAGTAAAAAAAATCGGAGAATGAATCGAGTATGTCTAGAAAATTCGGCATCGCTCTTGAGGAAGGCAGTCGCCCCCCCCCCCCCCCCCCCCTACTCTACTGGGTCTAACTCCTGTAAAAGTTTGAAAATCATATTTGGTTGGCTTCTCAGATATAAAAATAAATTATTTTGCAAAATTGTTAAATTCCTAAGTCCGTGCTGCAAATCTACCACAAAAATTTCAATATCTCTTAACAGCTTCATTTTGAAAGAATCGTTTGAAAATTTATCAATATTGGACTTGCACGCCATGAAAAATTTGAAGCTCATATTTTCAATGGTTCTGAAGCAGTGACGTGTTGAACATGGAATGTTTTATTTTGGGTCTGTAAAAATACAAAACTCAAAGGTTAGAATCTTTTTTTTAAATGTTATATTAATCTTTATTTTTTTTAAAAATTATAAAGTACAACTTTCAGGGTATACCTATTTTAAGGTGAAATTAGTAAGGTGAAAGCGACGCGCGTGCGTTAAGCGATGCTACGCGGTGATTAGAATGCATGTTAGTGAGTGCAATCAGTCAGAATCGCTCTCATTATAGTTCCACTTTTAGACTATAATATATTTTCCATATCCAGTTGTTAAAACAAGGATTTCAATTATTTAATTTCATTTTTAACATTTTTCGGTATATTTTTAATTCTGATTGAATTTCAATTTTTAGGCTTAATCCATCTTTTATGAAAGGCAACAAGAAAATCGGTGCTTACACTGAGCAGGGTGATGTTATTGTCTTTATTCTTGACAATTGTCTTGACCTGATACTCACCGTCCGGTATAACAGACGGAATAAATGAAAAATCGACCGGATAATTTGCAATTATTATGCTTCCCTGAAAAATAATAAAAAAAATTATATTATTTTATTTTATGCATATTTAAACGCTGGACAATCCCCTCAAGGGAACACCAGATTTTATTTTGACGAATGTCTTAAAATTGATTGATAAAAATAAAAGAAACAATAAATTTTAAAAATTAAATCTAGAATAAAAGAAGCAGACACTTACCGTCATAGGACATGACATAGGACCAGTTATATATTTTCGTAAGTCCGGTAACATTCTCGAGAATATTTGAGAATGTGTCGACTTTCCAATTACTTTACAAAAATCTTCACTGAAATCCACAAGCCACGGTTTATATACATTATTGAATTTCTTATAGACTTTCAATTGAACCTGAAAAGATAAAATATAGTGGTTAAGCAGTAGAAAGAAATTTTTTTCCGAAAAAGTATGTTAAAAAGTATTTAAATTTTGACGCCGCACCTTGAATTAACAAAGATACATTGAAGAAATACTGAATCAAATAAAAATTTTAAAAATCTTTGAAATTATTGAAAAAAATTGTTTAGTATCTATTTATCATTTTTGGGAATTTAACATTCTGAAAGTAAGTTGTGCTTGATTTTTACAACTTCTTCGTCCGTCTCCAAAATGCGTAGAAAGATAATCAGTCCTTTGTTGAAACAAATTGATCGACTTTGTAAAAAAAAAATGTTCTATAACCTTTTAAAAAACAGCGTTTGTTTCTGTCTATCTTTACAGTATGATTAAAAATTCCTTAAATATATAAAAAAAAACCTAAATTTTACATTACCAATAAGCTTGATTGTGGCTCTCGAAAAGTACACTTTAAATTAAGCAAAGTCAATCGTTGTCTGACCAAAGAAATTGAGCAATTATTTTCAAAACAGACATGTTCATTCGGTATGCATTCGAAGGAATCGATTCGAATGGGTAAAGAGTTCTGAAATAGAAAAAAAGTATACATAAAAAGGATTTTTTCCAAAAATTTATAAAATCAATAAATTTTACTAACTACATAGCATGTAATAATGATTATTAACAAACTGAATCCAAGCATTCTAGTCGCGGTACTATACGTTGTAACTAAAAACAACTCTAGTGTATAAAACACTGCGTTTTTATAAAATAATATTTTAAAGATGTTTACTCAACGGAACATTATATGTAAATAAAAATAAATCCGAGACAATTTCCTCTTCCGGAATTCCCAACAAGTCTATCCAATTATTTGGATTTAATTTTTTTTTAACTGGGTTTCTACATTATTAGCATATCTAAACTAGATCCAGACATAAACAATATTTCCGGCTAGGGAATTGGCGGTGTTATTTTTTTTAATGAGCTTAAATGGTGGCGATTAGTGGGTAAAGACAGTGAACAAGTTTAATGACTGTCGTCTGAGTTAATATATTTAAAATTATAGTATTAGAGCTGGAGATGCAGACAATTTAATATTATTTGTGAGATTTTTATTTATGGTGACATACAAGAGAGTAATTTGTGTTGAAATTATTTTCGCAATTTCTATCCGATTTGTTATAAATCGATTATCCGTAGATCAATTTTTTCATACATACTTAATTGATTTTCTTTTCTATTTCATATAAATAGTTTTCTACATATACCTACTTATTGTTTTGTATACTCTTGATTATTCGTTTCGCGCAAAACTGCCACAGCGGACTTTATGAAATTAAAATAATTTTTAATTTCTTTCAAAACTGAGAAACACTGCTGTATTCTCTTCTAGGCATGCATATGCAATGGAATATGGTATGCTGGCGTACATGAGTCTCTGAAGCTAAATGTTTTCGGACAATCCGGTGAATATACATAATGTAGGTATGCATTTCTCTCATTATTTTGCAAACGTTAAGCGCTGGATGTTACCAATTTCAAAAATATACCCGAGAAAAATATACAGAGCAGAAAATGCAGTAAATTTCACTCAAACGAAAATGAGCTCTTATTCAACAGCAATTGAGAAACACTGATTTACTCGTTTCCTTGCTTGCATATTCAATTGGACTCATGGCCCGCGTGTGTATAACGCCTCGGAAAAGGGAGATAATTTTCTTTGGACAAACCGTAGTATATACACTGCATGTGCGTATCTCGCTTTCTTGTATATTTATTATACTTATTTAGTCGTTTTATATATATTTATTATATATTTATGTAGTCGTTGATGAGAAGTTATCAATTTAAAAAATGTAGCAACAAAGATAACTTTTATCGTAAGGAATACAAATCATTAAGATGAATTTAAACTGGGAAAAAATTCAGACAGTTAACAACAAACAGGTTGTATGTGAGCTATGCCATAGGCTAAATCAGGAACGATACGAAACAGCATGTATTTAACTACTACATACTACGTATGTACATATATTGAAAAATTAATTCAAATCGATTCAGTAGTTCTCGAGTTATAAGTGTGCACATAATCTAAAATATTTTTTAAATACGATATTCTTACTTTTATAAGATTATTAAGTCTGTTTAGGTGAATTTTTAGTAAAATTCGAAGAGGACAGAAAATTTACCTTCTCGTAATTTTTATATATTATTTATATTTCATGATTGTTGAATGGTTAATAGCTAAAATACCATTAAGATAATTGCATGGTTTTATTTTGTGCTAATTATTAATAAATTTTCGGTAAAACCAAAGATAAATAACATGTATAAAATAATTGGCAACACTTCACCAACAACGAAGTTAGGAAAAAAATCAAGAGAACTAACACACTGTATTTACAGCTATTTGCCCGAAGACAATTAGTTCCGCCTTCGAAAAAGTATGCACGCCTGCATACTCTATGCTATAGAATATGCATGCGAGTTGCAGTGTTTCTCAATTGTTTTTCATTAACAACTAATTTTTGTTAACGGTAATTTAGTGAATTTGTATTTCTTCACATATTTTTTCAGTTACTATATTTTTTACTTTGGTAACAGCTAGCATTAGATGAAGTATACTAATGAGAGAAGTATGAGTAACTACAGTGAATATTTTCCGGTGAATCCGAAAACATGTAACTCCACCTTTAAAAACGGATGTATGCCAGCATACCAAGTCCCAAAGAGTATGCAAGCGAGCAAGTGAATAGATCAGTGTTTCTCAATTGCTTTTCAATATGAATAAATTTTACACAAAACTGTGTTTCGAGCTGATTTGTTTGTTGCTTCTACGATAACAGTAACCGGGAAGGATAGAGTTACTCGAATAAAGTTCGTTTTTCACTAGAGTTTTTTTTTATAAAATTGGTAATGCAGGATGGTTGGTGCCTATTTTTGTGTTCCAACAATTTCATTGGATTGATCAATGATCACAATAATATTATCTACTCCTCATTGGGTTGACTGAATCTAACACAAACTTTTAACAATCTTTTCATAATCTACTGTCTAATTCATTACAAGCAATAAATTTTACATAGTTACGCAAATCAAAAATCGAATTTTTACGATAAATTAAAATACATTTAAAAATCAATAATAAACAAAATTGCAATTTCCAACTAACCAGAACTCGTATGGCTAACACCTTTCGACACGATCGCCAGCTAAGAGAGTGCAGGTTCTTATCAATAAATCCGATCGCTAAATAATTAACAAGCAGTTTCTGTTTTATATGAGTCCGATATCCCGACATATTAATTTAGTAATTATCGTAAAATATTTCATCTGCAAGCTTATAAGTCCCCAAGCCAATTATTAATAATGCCCGATAAGAAATGACAATTTCATTTCATAAGAATTTAAGCCAGAGATTGAGTTTTTAATAGAAAGAATGGACTTGGCTTCTATCCCGTATGATGGACTAATAACAGCAATGTCGTTGGGATGGACGATGGACGGTGGACTGGACTATCTGGGAGAATGATGATCGCGAATCGTGTGTTCAGTTGGATTTGTATTCTGGGGTGTTTTATGCCATTTCTTAAAAGTAAGACGACCATCCAGCACCATCAGATCACCGTCCATTCACGGTTGGTACTTTGCTCTTCTACGAGTAGTTGAAATGATAGTGGACTATATGGTCTGTATGACTACGATACCGCACCAAGACGACACGAAGAAACTGAAAGCCACTTAGCATGGACTGCTTATCAGAAGCCCACACTTAATGTAATATACTCGGACTCTCCATTCTCCATCAAGATCCGTCTGGGTCTTTTAAGGTCCCTTCGTTTTTTCTTATAATAAATTTTGTTGTTGGACTTTTCGTCATTGATGCGACCATATAGCGACCAAAAGATTTCATCTTATGTGGCGCACATAAGATGGTCCATCAAAGAGCAAAATCGTGAGGTTGTGATTATGGAACTGAAATCGCCGGAAAGAAACCAGAAAAATATTTCAGATGTCTCGATGGCGTATAATAATGAACCTTATGCTTGGCCTAAGTGAAATCAATGAACCGCAAAAATGTCAATAATCAATTTGTCATTTCAAGGTTTTTGCGATTGCAATGGGTTTTTTTAATTTGTTTAAGTTCCATGACTAATGCAAACTTCGGGACCATTAAAAGACTCACGGTGGTCATAAAATGCTATTATCGTTCAATTACGGATTGAATCCTTGAACTAGCTGTTTCAATTCAAATCGTAACTAGATTAATGGATAGAAGTTTGCTTCATTGTATGGAACAAATTGTTGCTTCTATTCCTAATGGGATGGAACTGAGCGTGCATTGAACGATTTCTTCAAAGTTTGATATTGATTTGTAGATGTATAATCTTGGATATAAAAGATAGCTCATAGGGAAGAAGCAGAGAAGTGGTGGGAAGGGGACGGAAGGCTTTATGGAAGAACAACTTACTGATCTATTAGATAACATCAAAGTTGCCTAAATTGAAATCAACTACCGACTATCGTTACAGATGAAATGGTGTACATAAATTCGATTATAGGACAATGGAACGAAGAAGACTGAAGTACTTTCTGTGAAACATTTTCACTACTCAACATAATATTGTTGTCCTAAGATATTCGGCGCCCCTACTTAAAATAATGCTCCCCTCCTCATAAGAAAATACAATTTGTGATAGTTAGGGCTGATTGGGCTCGAACGTTATCAGTGTAATGATCTACACCCTCTGACTTTAATGAAAACAAGATTAAATTAAATTATGGTATAAATAAGGGAGGGTATTGTAGGTTGTTTCGTCGCGCCTATTTCTATATTCAGAACAGGTTAATTAGGTTAATTGGTTATTTCTGTCATGAATAAAGGAACTAGTAAGTAAATAACTAATAACTAAATAATTAATAATAGCTAAACAAATTAGCTACTGTTAGAATAATCAAGAAATAAAACATGAAAAAAATTTCCGCCCTTCCAAAGGCTGGGATGCGCCTCGGGGCTACGGCCCATTTAACCCTGTGGTTAGGGTGGCCCTGACTGCACTTTTATGAGCAACTGTTGCTAAAATGATATGATATGATATACTTGACTCAGTGCGAAACTATAACCTCAGTGTTAGTAGGCCATAACAAGCAAGAAAATATTATCGAGATGACGAATGCTACAAATAAAAAGAGTACCCAATTTTAGAAATTACCTGACAAACATTTGCCAGCTATAAAGTCATGGATAAACGATGCTTTGAAACTACAATAAATAAAAACACTTTTAATAAAATATGGGATCAAATTAAAAATAAAATAGATGCAAAGTTTATTCACGATTGCAGATATACATGAAATAAAACTATATTACATACAACATAGTGTATGGTTCGCTCCTTGGTTAAATTTATTTGTTAATCCTTCACAAAAACAAATCAAAAATTATCCTTGTAATTTTTTTCAAGGATAACGATTTTGTCCTTTATTCTTGAATATCTCGAAATAATTTTTTTTTTATATATTTTAAGTTACACTGTTTTCCAAAATATACCAACAAATTAATTTAGGATCTCAATCGGGGTCAAAAAATTCGAAGAACATTAGTGGTTCTCAATTATTTTATAGAAAAGAGTATCTTCGTCAATAATCGCTTAAAGCGAATTTTTTTTTTTATTTTTTTTTTATATTTTGTACCTATATATCTATTATACTGTTTTTCAAAACATATTAAAAAATTAACTTGGACTTTCAAGGGAATTGGGGTAAGAAAAATCTAATTAAATTATTAGAGAACTAAACTTAAGAACCACCAATCTTCTTAGATTTTTCCCCTTCAGATCCCAAGTTAATTTTTTGACATTTTTTGAAAAACAGTAGAACCCACAAAATATAAAGAAATAAAAAACAAAAAAAAAACCTATTTTGAGATATTAAAGGATAAAGGATAAAATTATAATTCTTGAAAATTTTTTTTTCAATAATAATTTGTATTTGTATTTTTTATATTTGGCGACAACCCTCCCCTTTAAAATAAGCCATATTTTATTGGTCTAAGATGAAAATTAAAATAGATATGCATTTTCAAGGGGTACTCGAACACCATTTTTGCGAAAATTTTTAACATACTATAGCTAACAAAAAACATTTTGATAGAAACAAAAAATTTAATTTAAATAATTTTTTTTAACTAGTTCTTCAAGTGCAAAAACTTTCAAAAGAATCGGATATGGTAAGGCCACAAATTTCGTAATTTTTGTCGATTCTTGATGGAATCACCCACAGAGAAACAAAAGTTTTACATATACATACATAGTACACATTTCGCTGGCCGTTCTTCATCTGGTGTTGTCTGGGTTGCTGAAGGCATAGTTTAAATTGTTTTAATTTTTTTAGGTTTCAGTTTTATTTGTCTTAAAGTTTTTTAAGCAGATTTTTTTTTTCTTTTCGATTCTAGTTTTATAATCATTTAAATATAATCATATTTTAAATTTTCGTTCTTTCTGAAAAAAAAACTTTAATTTTTTACAGATTGCTCACACAGAAAACCACAACAACTCTTAATTTAAATTTTATTTAATTTTCAAATTAAAAATTCAATTTAGTCTTAATTTTTTATTGTAAATTTTATTAATTTTTCCTTTAACAATTAGTTTGATATGTTTTTTAATTTGTTTTAGTTTGTAGTTTTATTTCTTTTAAGGTTTTATTTAAATATTCTTTGAATTATGCCATTTTTTATGTTCAGGTTTTATTTAATTGTGTTCTTTTATATTTTATTTATTTTCTAAACTTAAAAATAACAAGCACTAATTTTTTTACTAATTTAATTGGTGTATATTTTTAATTATTTAATAAAAATCTCTTTTAAAATTTGACCTCTTGAGATATTCGCTATAAACAAACAAAAGTAAAATATAGTAAAGATTTAAATGTTAAACATTTCACAATCCTGTCTGACAAACTTAGCTGGTGTTCCAAATTAATTTCGTGCATTTCTAAAAGTAAATTAAGAAACAAAATTATAATCAACTACACACTAGAATTTATTTTAACACTTTCCGATCTCATTTACACTGGGGAAATAGTGGATCATTTAAATGCTAAAATTCGATCATAAATTTCGCCTCAAGCGATCATTACTTCATGTCTGGACAAACTATAGACTAGATTTTCAGATTAGAAGAAGATTAAGTGTGTGCGAAGATGAAAAAGAGAAGAGTTAGCCGATTTTTGGTGCTAGTTATCTTTCATGCTTCACACCTGAAAACATTTCACCTGGCTACTAGACCGAATGATTTTGTGCGAATAGCCTGACTTTGAAATCTAAATCGAGAGGAAGTTAGATAATGGGGCTAGCTAGAATCTTAGAAATATGACTTGAAATTGGTCTTAATTTGAAGCGTTAGGCGAGCGTTGTTCCAACATCCTAATGATGGTATTAAATAATTGCAGATTAGTTTTCAGGAAGACTAGGTTTTTTGTTGTATCGGTGAGATTATGCTTACAGTACAAAAGAATACTTAAGTGTATCCGACAGTTTATAAATTATTGCAAATATATGGAGAGTCCTGTTTTATTAACTAGAATAAAAAAATTATATCTCAATACAAGAACGAGACCTGGCGGACATTATTTAGCCCAAGGAAGCGAACCTTGTTTCCACGTTGTAGCGCGGCAGGATGTCTCATGTTTCTATTGTAGCTTGGGAATGTTGTTGGCTTAATTGAGTGATTAATGATAAGTCTTCGCTCATCTGTTTAAAATGTTTTTTTTTTCTTAATAGTTAAACGCATGGTTCATATTCTCGAATATATGAATTTTATAAGAGATACACGTTTTCGACTTAAGTAAACCCCTTTTTCGTTGCCTTAACCACTCTCCCCGCAGACGCTGCTTTAGATTCAAACCACTTTTAGTTTTATTTCGCGCGCAATGACTGATTGTTCCACCATTTCGGGCTTTATCTTATTTCCTGATATCTTTTAATGCCGGATTTCTTTTGTAGATAAATTTCATGGATACCATGCTATAAAATAAAATAAAAGATATTTCTTCTACGGATATTTATTGAATATTGAATATCGATTTCAGTTTTTGTTTGCTAATCAGCCGGTGTGGCGAGCTTTTTATAGTCGACATACCTTATTGTTTTTTTTTTCTGTCTTATTCTTGGTTGCGAGACGGTTTGTTATTTTATGCCGGTAAAGACTTTTAGTTTTTTTTTTTTTTAAACTTCATCTTAAATGTAAGACATACCAAAGATCCATTAATATTATTAATTGATGCAAATTGACTGCAGGAGGGTGAAATATTAATATCACCTTGAAGTGTTTTGTATAGCTCGTTTTTGAATGTTTTATTTATTTAGTTCTGAAAATAAGTCATGCGGCTTATAGACAATTCCTTTTAATTATTTTACGTTCATGTTGTTTTTTGGTATTTATTTAAGAAATTAATTTTCAGCGTTTAGAAAACAAAGAATCAATTCAAGAGTCATGAAATCTACCTAGCACCAAAAATCGTAATAGTTAATCTAATTAACATTAGTCATTATACTGATTACTGACAGGGCTATATTTAGAGCATCGGAAGTATGAAAATTAAATAAACCGGTTTTTATTTTAGACACTTATAACCGTCTCCAACACCATGTGAGTATGAGTAAAGTTACCACCTGATCTATTAAAATGTTGCCAATAAAATCAATATTGAAAACTTTTAGCATGTCCAAATTCACGCCTGTGTTTAATTTAGTACACAAAATTAAAAAGGCTTTCAAATTAGACTTCTTCAGATATATGTAGGTATCTCAATTAGGACATACATATTAATTTATTCTATAACAAATTTAATGCAAAAATATGATTATGTTTGCGGAATATATTCGAAATAAAAAAGGGTTTTTTAATACCCAAAATTAAATTTAATGACCTATTCCTGAAATGAATTTAGGTTAGGTTAGGTTGAGAAGGGTGGACTGAGGCACTGTGCCACAGACCATCACGAGAGATCACTGCGGATCCATTGTGATCCTCTCGTATAATCCGGGCTCTAGACTTTTGATTCCAAACAGTGAAGAGAGAAGTACTCCATAAAGGAATCATTGCATGTTCTGATAGATCGGTCAAGGAGAATTTCCCCAAGTACCGATATCTGGTACGTGCCAGACTTTCACATTTACACACTAGATGCTCACAGCATCGGTTCAACATTCTCATCACCACAGCGACACTGATCAGCCATGGATATTCCCAGTCTTTCTCCATGCCTCCCAAAAATTAAAAGATAACCACATGGCGGAGGCCATACTGGATATATATAGATACTCATTTATAAAATTTTGCTGCCAAACGTTTGGCAGTAAGCGGGTCTTGACTAAGCGATGGTTTCAAACTTCAATAAAGCTTTCACGGTTTTATTAAAATATAGGAACAATTAAAAGATTAAATAGGTGCAAACTTCAGTCACTTGGTTATTGCGATTTATAAAAGCACAATCATGGCTGTAAAATTATTTACAATTTTCAGGGTTCGTGCATTGGATAGAACTTAATTGAAAATCCGTGCTTCATTAAGTTCAATATAGAGGACCGAAACTTTTTCACATGACATACATTTTCCTGTGGCCCTTCGTCATCGTATATTGTATGTGATTTAGTGGACTAAATACGTATCTATTGCAGTTTTTTTTTAATTTTTTCGGCGAACTAAAATCAACTTAGACTTTTCACTTATATAATTTTTTTTTAAATTAATTGCAAATAATTGGGTTTTAAATTTATATATTAGATTTTTTCCCCAAAAATTTAGTTCCCATATTTACCACCATGGTATATCCAAAAATCCTGAAATTGATTTTAAGGCGATTATA
Source organism: Beris chalybata (assembly GCA_949128065.1). Taxonomy (NCBI): domain Eukaryota; kingdom Metazoa; phylum Arthropoda; class Insecta; order Diptera; family Stratiomyidae; genus Beris; species Beris chalybata. The sequence goes on along the minus strand of OX421895.1, from coordinate 7,943,821 downwards.
TAGAAAGCCCGACGAAGTTAAAAACAATTTGATTTCTCATCAGATCTCAGAGATGTCATGGAACTCGTGAAAATATGTGCACCCTTTTAACCTGTTTGTTGATTGAATATCAAAAATACTGAGATCCGATTATATAAAAGGTCTATGGAAATAAGAGCCAATTTGATATATCATAAAACCTAAGAATACGAGTATGTCGAAAACTTCAACCTCCTTACACTCTCTAAGAATGGAATATCTGAACATTAGGAAGTATTATTATTACGTTCAGTAGAGCCTATAGAAGCCTTACTGATTCTCGAACCACAACCTAAGAGGTCTTTTGTTCCTGGCTCTAAACTACTCCCTAGGGTTTCCTTGAAAAAGGAAATGATTTTACTCAGGAGAGTCTTCGACATTAGGAAGTAAAAGTCGATATCTTATCATATCTAAGAAATATGGTCGAATTCGTGAAAATGTATACAACACTTACCGACAAATTAAGAGGTATTGAATTTATGAAAATGAATTCGACCCTTTTACATCAAAACCCTTTTACATTAAGAACTTATCTGACGAACTAGTAGAAGTAGAATTAGTTAAATATTTAGGATGACCCAAGAAATATGACAACATTCGTGAAAATATATGAAATTTTTTTAAAACGTGATTTTTTACAAAGTCGATTATTGAAATTTTAAAGCAAGACGTTACTTTGTTATTTTAATTAAAACATTATCAAATTTATAAAACTTAAGGTAGGTCCACAAGCAGAGCAAAACAGAGCAGAGTAGAGCAGACTGGAGCAGAGTATTTTAAAATAGTATACAGTTGGGCTTCAAATCACATAAAGAAACAATTCTGGAACAATGATTATAGTTTGTTCCAAATTGTTTTGGTTTTTACAAGACCGAGAACCAAATTCTAGAAAATACCCATGACGACAAAAGTAGAGTTTGAAACTGTTCACTCTACAACAAACAAATCCCGGAAATCTGTTCCAATCGAACGGAAATGGATTGCCATGAGTCACACAAATTTTATGATAAATTTCTCATCATTTTATACGTGCTCTGCACATTATCTTACTTCTAATGAAATCAATAAAATATATCAGTGAAAAAAAAAAACTATTCCCACATCAATACCTAGACAAAATTCGAGGAATTTCTGATTGACGCGAAAGATTCTTTTGCAGAATAATTGCGCTTATCCATCGGTTTGTGGTGAGTACCTCTTGCGTGGTATTGTTATATGGGCAACTTACATCTTTCATATAGTCAGAGACATTAAATTTTATTCAAATCACGATCGCAGTGAATACCTCAACAAACCAAGTGTAATTTTTGGTATAAAACGTGACAAGGTTGTTGGTGGTTTGTTAACGCGACTGAAGAAACTAACGATAACTGCTGATAAATTTATTATCAAATTTCTTTGAATTTCGTTTCTTTTTTTGAAAATTTCGATGGATAAAATGCAAACCGAATCAAACCAGTAAACCTTTAGCTAGTCACCACTATTAGTGGTCATTCACGGCGCAGCTCTGTATCCGGCTAAAGCGCGTTTTACAACAGAATTTAAAAATTTTACAATATTATATTAATCTACATATTGTAAGTATGTAAGTCAGTTGTCGATTTTCGGTTTACGATAGAACATTCAAATTTTTTTAATTTAAAGCTTAGGTGTTTCAATTCATGTTTTTCAAGATTTCAATGAACTTTTAATTTTAAATTTTTAAATGACTAGATTAAAAAAGTTCTAAAAGTTTAAATTTGTGCAAACTAATTCCGCAAGTAAGTTGTTGTTCTTTTTATCTTGAATTCAAATTTCGCCCATTGAATCTTGACATAAATACTATGTTAATTAATGAGCTTTGTGGTTTATCCAATTGTCTTATCGCTGGCAATAATTCGTTGAAGTATCTTCATCATTTTGACAAACAAAGAAGCATTATCAGGTCGAAACGACGAAATACGCGGTCAATTCAACTTAAGCCCCCTTACCTTCAATTCCACCAAATGATGTTAGAATCCGGCATAAATCATACCGCCTTACATTTAAATAATATATGCTAATGGCCGCTTAGATTTTCTGGGTAGGATGGTGTGTTTCTTCAGACTCATGTGAAGATTCTTTGTATTTTCTTCGGTCTGTTTGTCTGTCCGACTGTGGTATACTCGTATGTTCGAAAAGGTGTCAACTTATGACTATGTACAATAATTCCCACAATGTCTCGATCTTTTACCAATCCGGCGGTTATTGTATACGGTTAAGTCTGTAGAAAAACTAGACAGAAAACGTGTCTCTATGTGGTGCACTCTATATTTGGATTTCTTAAGACTGAACAACTCTTGAAATTGATTAATGTCCTAATTACAATTAAGTGCAACAGAAAGCACCAACTGTTCATGGAAGTTATGTATATGTATTATGAAAAAAATATCTCAGTTTTTATACAGTAGATACATTGAATAATGCTTATCAGATTAATTCAAACTTCAAGCTGTGTAACTCTCAAAATACCTTTTTTTTTAAATTTTTTCAAAAGTTGAAATTGGTAAAATGAGAAATATTTTAAGTAAAAATAGACTGAAGTCAAAAATACAATGTTCTCATTTTGCTATCTGTCTAATATTTGAAAAAAAAAAAATTGTGTTAAAATTCAGTAAACTATTACTGGTATATTCCAAATGATGGTATTCAAAAAGATAAAAATATAAATTTTGCCATCTGGCATATATTTTATAAACAAATTTGACTGAAAAACTCAATCAAATATTGCAAGAGTATTAAATAGTCATTCCATTTCCATTGTTAAAATTCACCACCTTCAAAATGTTAACCCTTTTCGAATCTTCTAGTATCCCAAGACAATTACAAAGTGTCAGTCATCTGACATCAATCGTTCAGTAGACATGAATTTTAGAATGTTTCCCAGCTTTCAAGCGTTTTGGCGCATTGTTTCCCCCTCTACTCGCGCACCCCTCAACAACTATCGACCATTTTTTTACAAATGGCTCCACTATAAAAAAAATAATTTATTTTAATTTAATAAATTTATTAAATTTACCTTCCATCCCCTGTACTCCCTACCACTCACCCATTCTACCTAGCATTTCAATGTATTATCTCTAGGAGTTTGTGGGCTACGCACCTTCAAACGGTTTTGCGTACGGCAAACGGCGTCTACGGTGAACTATGGCGGACAGACGGACATTCGTGAAAATAAAAAATTTCAGGATAGCTAATTTTTTTCAAATTTCAGGTCGATAACAATATTTTATTATTAAAAAATAACATAGATAGTAATATTATTAAAAAATAATAGAATAAAAATTGAAATATTTAAAATTAAAATGGCGCAACTCAAAAAGTCGAATGAACATTTTTTTCATTTGCAATAAAATATTACAGGTGTAATCAAAATGACGCAATTCAAAAAATTTGACATATAAATTTTGCAGTCAAATATTTGACTCAAAAGATTTGAAGAAAAATTTAGCATAATATTACAGTTACATATGACAAAGAAAACAATTTGGCAATCAAGTGCGAATTTTCAGTAACCAGATTTTCCAAGGATTCAAAAGATGGCCTTCCTCTGATACCCGAACTTACTCACTTAAAAACTCAGCAGACTGCGTTCTTGAGTTACTGTGCGTGCGTACAGACAGCCGGACAGACAACCGATTTATGGTATTTTGACTATCACTGAACAAAAACTGTAACAGCATTTTTTGGTTAGTTAATCCAAATACCATCAACATGACTCATTCAAACTAGGCATGTGCTCTATTGAGTCCATTACCTCGCAATCATGTCGGCTTTATTACTCTGATCAATTAATTCCGATTACTGGTCCTCAAAAATGACAGTTTATTAGATATTTCGACTACTACATAGTTGTCGACCTCAAGAAAAACACACCAACAACAAATTGAATGATCATATCCGATCCGGATTTAAAAAAAATCAAAAAAATCAAACCGACCCTCAGGTAATCACTCACTCAGCATGAAATTCACCAAGCCCACGAAATTCTGACATGTGAAGAGGGAGAGCTATAGTCGAAAAACTAACGAAAAATCGAAAATCAATTTTACAAAGTGGATCAAGTCAAGAAAACAAGCTCAAATTTTCAATAATGGCTCGAAAATCATCAGAATGATGATCGTACGATTAAATCGGTCCAATCAATGCGCACACACGCAGCTAAAGAGACAAACGACAATTTTCAAAGATAATTTTTGGCTTTCGTTCAGTGATTCTGTCGATCTGCCAAAGTATCCGATTTTTATAAGTGAAAGCACCATATGGGATCGTAGGGATCGATTGTGTGCCGGACGATCGAGAAACGTACAAAAACTCGAAACAATTCACTTAAAGACGTCATTAAAAAGTCCACTTTGTCACAAGGCGTATGAATAAACAGACAAGCGACATGGATACGAAAAACGCCTTGCAGTCCATGGCGTCTCGAGTCATGCAAACATGCGTGTATTGACAACAAGAAAAGCATAAGAAGTACTTAAAAAAAACTTGAAAAGATCACCAAAAAGGTGCAACGGTATGATCGAGCCTTAAAGCAGCTTAAAGCAGTTCAGTGATGGATGCAACTGGACCCATCAGAGTCAAGTATACCAACACATACTGCCATCGTCTTGAAACTGTGAAGAATTGTTAACGAGAATTTTTTTTTTAATTAAACAGGTAGTGAAAGATTTCATGGTATTTGAATTTTTGAATTTTTGAATTGATAATAAGTGTTTTTGAACTCCCTACTTCTACATTTCTACTTTTACTCTACTTCTACTACTTCTCTACTTCTACTACTTCTCTACTTCTACTCTACTTCACTTCTACTCTACTTCTGCAATACTTCTAATCTACTTCTACTCTACTTCTACTCTACTTCTTCTCTACTCCTACTCTTTTTCTACTCTACTTCTACTCTACTTCTACTCTACTTCAATTCTACTTCTAATCTACTTCTACTCTACCGCTTCTCTACTTCTATTCTCCTTCACTTCTATTCTACTTCTACTACTTGTACTTCTACTCTACTTCTACTGTACTTCCCCACTACCTCTACTCACCTTCTGTACTATTTCTACTTTTCTACTCAATTTTTACTCTACTTCCACTCTACTTCTACGCTACTCCTAACCTACTCCTACTTGGTTTCTACTATTTTTCTACTCTATTTCTACTTTACTCTTACTCAACTTCTAATCTACTTCTGCTTTACTTTTACTTCATTTCTACTCTATTTCTACTCTATTTCTAATCCACTTCTACTCTGCTACGACTCAATATCTGTTGCACTTTACGTCTACTGTACTTCTGCACCACTTCAATTTTTCTGCTCTACTTATCCACTACGTATACTCTACGTATACCTTACGTATACTATGGATACTATCCCCGAAGCCTACGCCTTATACCTCAAGAATTCTGTATGAGTAAACCTTCAAATTTTGGTTTCTTTCCTAATTGAAATTTTTCTGGTTCAGATTTTTCGATATTTACAAATTCAGAATTTTGAACCAGTAATTACTTAGCAAAGACACATCCCAAATGGGAGCACGGTACAGAGAAACTTGCTGTCACGATAGATGGCATCTCCCATCAGGTGTGAATCTCCGATGGTAAATATGTTGGTCCTATTCGAAAAAGTACATTTACGAAATTGAAAGAGGAAACGCAGACCAAACCGATTGGTGAAGAAGAAGTAGAGGAGCCATCGAAGATAAAAGCAAATATTTATTATCCTCGAATGAGACTATATTATCTACTATACGGCTAAACTGCAAACATAACGGATCAGTGAACAATTTCATAGTCTCATAAATAAAAAGACGATTTTATTGGTAAGTGTTAGCATAATTTGAAGGCTTAAATAATAAAGGCTAAATCGTTTTATCTATTTAAAGTACAATCCAAAGAAAAAACAACGAAAATCTGCATCAACCATAATGCGGGCTTCGTAAAATTAACACAGTATATAGACTTCATAAGATGCTTGTTGTTTTGCTATAAAACACGCTTATTGTTTTTTAAGTCGTTCGTCCATTTGTCCACCATAAATAAACGATTAATTCCATAGCCTTACCACATAATTTAGAGTTCTCCTTTAAGTACACAGAAAATTTTTAATGCAATGAAATAGATCTTAAGTGTCGGGCGGGGGATTAGTTGTTACGAAAGTTGTGGGTACCATCCCACATGTATTTTATATAGTATGTAATTAAATTTCGTTTTTGCATCTATTTGCCCCGAAAGGAAACCAGAAAGATGCGATGTTATTGCATGGTTTATGGACAAGATACAATTTTACGAATTTATATAAACATACTAGTTAGTATCTATACTACGTGTGTACGGTTCATACATGGAGGATTTAAAATCATTACGATTTTTCCCTTTAAATACTGTCAAACGAAGAGTTTTATAGACTTCTTCCTATGAACAAAATAGTGACAGGAATTTAATAGTTTAATTTACGAGACGGATAGATTATTGAGCATGTTAATAAATAGTTGGGGGTGATTTTAATGAGGGTAGTTTTATTTTGTTTTAACACACCAGTTTCAGTTTATTATCCAATACTATGGGCGCAATATTATCGTTTTTTTTGGTAAGTTTGGTGTATAGTATATAATTTATGTTAACGGAATCAGTGAAAAAAATATTTAGCTTCTTTGCTTGGGTCTAGAAAAAAATTGAATTTTTTATCATTTTATATTAAGCTTTTATTCATTAATTTTTGGAAATATACTTACCCACTACATAAAAGCGATTTTCATAATTTTTTTTCCATTTTTCCCATTGTCACATGTCACATGCCAAACTTCACAATTGGGGCTTAAATTAAACAATAGACTTAAGCCAGTAACCCGATAAAAAGAAGAATCAAATTTATAAAATCTTTAGTTTCTATACGTGCGAGGTGCGATTGCGGGGAAGTACTAGAAAAATGTAGGGAGTCATGTTCTATGATAAGTTAATAATTAATTTAAAAGTCTGAAACCGAAATATCTAACCAAAATTTAGATTTAAGATTGTCTCAATGCACAATCCGTAATATGGAAGTCAGATCAGATTCTTCTAATTGATTTTAATGTGATTCGATGTCTTCAACCAACCTTTTATGCCTAAAATTAAATTTGAAACTAGAAACTTAATAATATAAAAAAAAACTGCCAACAGTCTGGGCGCAACTTTATTATTTTTTCGGTAGGAGTTTGGAACGCGATCAATTCTGAAATGCGGTATAGGTTACTATGTCACTGAAAAACTAACAAAAAGTTCGGGGAGCTGTGAGAATAGGGTCGTGCTAGGGTACTAACGCCGCTGCCCCAAATAACACATGAATTACATAATTGGGTCATATTCCGGGATGTGGTCTAGGGGTTGATAAAGGAAAAAACTCGTAAATAGGTGATTCTTAAACAAGCCCGAGAAAGTGAAAAGATATTCTATATCTGATCAAACCTAAAAGATATGGCAGAATTTATGAAAAAGTATATAACCACTTAACACCCCTTTATGGGTCAAATTTCGAAAAATCTTGAAAATGCTTTCTAGGTATTCATATGAAGAATTCGTAGAATAAAAACGAATTTAATGTTTGAGAAAATCAGTAGATATGACGAAAATAATGAAAATATTCTATTCTATTATAATTTCACTGAACATTTTTTGCCCCCTTTCGAACGCCAATGGATATTCGAATTTTTTTTTATCAAATTTAATTTTTTGGTTGATTTATATACTCATACCGAGTTTCAATTTTTTGCATAAGCTGTTCTAGAAAAAACACCACCCACCCTCATACCTTACTACTCTTAAAAAAATTATATTTTTCCATCATACTACTATAGCTCTATCTGTCTATCTATCATAACAAATTTTAGCTTTATGTCATTATAGGTTCTTAAGATATAAGCATCGGAACTTTTTCCTTTTCACCCTCCTTCCACCCTCACCCTCTACACCCACACACCCAAATTTGTTTTCTCTACTAGGGTTCCAAGGGTTCTTTCTACTGGTAAAAATTCTGAGCATGTATCTTACACTGTTTTTGAGATATGAAACGTAATTTTTTTAGAAAAATTCTTAACTCCTTCACTTTTATGCTCCCCGCCCCCTTAAACAAATTTTACCTTGAGCAATCTTTAATTGTCAATCTTTATACTCAAACCGAATTTTATTTTTGTAGTGCAATTGGTTTGTGAGATATTGTAATCTAATGTTTTTTGTTGATTCATTCAACAAAGTACGTCAACTTATGAACTTGTGCTTGATTCAATGAATGAAGTACTTGAAATCATGAACAAGATCCAATGAACGAAATACATCAACCTATTAACAAATTCATTGATTTCATGGACGAAGTATGTATGGCAAAAAAAAAACGTGAAAAAAGATTTCGTCAATTTCTGAACAAAGTTCGTTAGTTAAATGAATGGAGATGCATTGAGGGTGATTATTACGATCTCATTTCGATAAACTCTAAGGCCTGTTCCTACGATCGTCAGTCGATCGTCAGTTAAATTATTTGTACTAACTGGAAGTTTTATATGAAAATCTGTTAGTTAAAGACCCCAGTTAGAACGTAACCTAACATCATAGGAACGAACCTGAGTTGATGAACGATTACATCGGCATCATGTACCGATGTGATTATGTTCAGATAACATTGTTGGTATTAGAATCGTAATTTTTACCGAGTGTAATAGAGTATGAAGTTGAAAAAGAGTGAACTACTTGTTTCCTTGACGTTAGGTATTAATTCCGATTATCTCTGATATAGGGTTCTGAAGAAACTCAGAGGTTATTTAGATCTGATTGAAAGGATACAAAGTCCTCGAGAAGGATCGTCATTCATTTAGAGATAATTGCGATAGTTGGACTGCAATCGAACGAAATATTGTTGAAATAGAAAAGTTCTTTAGACCGACCTAATTGAGACAAACTGCTCATAGTTCTTCATATTACGATACTAAAGGCAGCTTTTAATTTTCACTAAAAACCTAAGATATATGACGCGAGAGAATATACGATGGCGCTACACATATAGACAGTTAATAAATTTCCTATGTGTGTTAAAGCGACATTGATGAATAGTTGATATGATATGCTTGCAGGTAAATGAGAGTGACCTAAGAAGAATGTATAAAGGTATCACGTATTCATCTACATATCACTCAAAGTGCAGTTCTGAAAGATCTTATGCGCTTAAGACCTTGTTTCAGTATTGAACTTTTTGTAATATAGTTTGTACCATACACAGAAGAATGGTAAAAAAAAACGTTTTAAATTGCCTGAAAGCGAAAAACGTGTTTATAATTTAACTTGGCTATAGATAGACATTAAAATTATGCAGTCACATTTATTTTATTTTTCAAACCGAACTTTGTATTGTTATCATTTTTAAGGCTTTTGTATGGCACTCAAAAAGTCACAGCCAAAAACTATTAATCAGCATTAGCCTAAGTCTTTTCATCTCTCCGGAAACCTGTATATCGATTCGGCCTATCTTTATGGAAATGGTGTGCGTACCTTAAGCATTCCACTTTACATCTTTGCTTTAGTTTAACAAGTTTTGGTTTTAGTTCTCTTCTTCTCAATATTTCCTTTATTTTTTTGCAGAATTTTTTTCCGAATATTGAATTAGCAGTTGTATTTTTTTTTGCAGATCTTACGGTACTGAGCTTGTCTCCTTACGATCACTATTGTTATCATCCACTATTACTCATTTATTACATATAGAGAATAATAAGATGTCTTCAAAATACAAACCGTTGCCGCAGAGACTTTTCGATTTTGTACAACACCCGCATTTCGATGTTGCCAATAGATCAACATTCCTTCGTTTGCTATTCTGAAAATCATGAGATATATCTGAGCTGGTTTAAGAGATTAAATACGCTAAATGGTCTGATTGATTGATCGGGGTTGAAAAAAAAAATGAAAAAAACTTACTAATGATTTGTTACAAATGATCATTGAAACGTTACGAAGGCGAGACACCTACAGATTCAATATTGTAATATAGACAAATTGTTATTTTAAATTAGGTATGCAAACATTAAATGTAAATTGTGGGCAATTTAAGGTAAGTTTTCTGATAGAAAATATTTTCATAGAACTTTAGGCATTCTGATTTAGACTTTCCATATTGTAGTATGAGATTAAGACATTCCACAGGGTTCCGTCTACTTTGCTGTACTGTTTTTTTGTATGGGTTCTTAGCGCTGTAGGTAAAAATCACATTATTCAAAACTTATGAATAATTATGTTGACTATTTAGTGTTAATGTTTAAAAATAGAACAAGCAAAATACTAGTATTTAATTAATTCTTTCACAATTCTCCAAAGATTACTAGTTTTGCTAGGACTTTAAAGACATACTTAATTCTCCATTACTCGACTTATCTAGATTCACGCTCGTCTTTTTATTAACACAGTCTGTTCTTCATTAAATCAAACACTTCTGCTACGGTACATACATTTCAGCTACTGTGTTTTATTGTTACTGCTGAAAATTATTTTTAAAAACTAATTTAAAAGTATTCCTCTAGTTCAAACTGTTATCCACGAAAAATAGTTCTCATGATTTAGAATAAACAGAATAAGCTATGGAAATTGTACAATGCCGATGTTAAGTGTTGAAGAATTTTTCAAAATCAACCAAACAAAAAATATTAGTAGGTACGGCTCCACATTTTTAAAATTACGTTTTTTCTTGAATCAAGTTTGACTAAAAATAACTTACGAGACAGGATTTTTATAGGACTTGTAAATAGGTTATGTGCGAAGCAGTTCAAAAAATTTTAGAAAAAGATTAAACAAATTTTTGAGAAACTATCGAGGGAGCCCATTAAAGTATTGATGGGCAAAGCAGTTCCTTTTAGTGAGTGGGTGGATCCACTAATTGAAATGAACTAGCTTGAGATCCTTTTTGAAGATCACTTACCCAGCAAAGGAACTTGTTCTTTTCAAGTTGGGAGTGCATGGGAGGACCTAAAAAAAAAAAAGTCCTCACTTACGAAGGAAGTAGTTCCTTTCAAGTTCAGAATGATTGTGAGGACCTAAAAAAAATACAAAGGTCCTCACTCGTGAAAGAACTAGTTCTTTTCAAGTTAGATTGAATGTGAGGACCTAAAAAAAGGTCCTCACTCGCGAAGGAACTAGTTCTTTTGAATTTCATAGTGAATGTGAGGACCTAAAAAAAAAGGTCCTCACTCACGAAGGAACTACTACTTTTCAAGTTCGTAGTTAATGTGAGGGCCTACGAAAAAGGGTCTCACTCACGAAAGAACTAGTTGCTGTGTCACTTAGCGAAACGAACTACAACTCACCAAAAGGAGTGAGTTAGTTCACTCACTCGCTTCAATGAACTGCTCTTTTGGAACAGTTCACTCATGAACGACCCATCTCTACATTAAAGTAAAAACCAATTCCATATCTCAAACCAAAGAGATATGTCGGAATTCGTAAAAAGGTACACAATCACTTTACACCTCCTTGTGGGTTGAACATCCTGAACTAAATTTTTATGCGATTTATATAAGGTCCGCAGAAGTAAAGCGATTTGATATCACTTTAGACCTAGTTGATTTCTTTGAATTCGTGGAAACTTACATAACCATTAGCTTGCTGGTTGGATATTTCAAAAATTCAAAATGCTTATGTTAGTTGTTGATTGATTATACATATTAAAGCCTTTAGAAGTAAAAGCGAAATCGATGTCTCATTAGAAATACGAAATATTTCGGAATTCGTAAAATGTATCTACACAATTACATTACTTTCCCCCAGGGATTAAATATCGAAAAAACCGAAAAACGTTGCTTGGTGCTTTATATGAGGGAAGTAAATTTTAATTTGATAGTATGTAAAGAAGTAAAATAATTTCGATATTATTAAATATCAAACCATGCTGAAATCGGCTTCTAGTTTATTATAATTAAGATCCTTATCTAAAGCAAATTTGATATCTCATTAGACCTACGAAATATTTAGGAATTCGTGAAAACATCTAAAACGCTCTTCAACAGTCCTCTTCAACTTTGTTCTTAACCACTACCGAACATTAACTATCGAAAGGCTCTCGACTCAGCACATGCAATATATAAGCACGGCAAAGTCTTCAGACAATATCAGTTTTTACTACGGTGAAGCGTGACGACAATCAGTTTCTATGCGCAGGTATTTGTAAAGCAGTTTGGTTTGGAAGCAGTATATAAAATTGCGCAGCGTTGTTTTTAGTGCGGTTATTGATAAATCGGTGTTAATTCTTTTGTTTTGCAAGATATATTTATACACCATTTATGGCGCTATACACTATTTATGGCGCTGCAGCTCATAACAGACCCAAGTATTTTTTAACATCGATAGTTATGGTTATGCTAGGAAATCAATAGCGTAGATTGGTCAATTAATCAGTTTCATTTGCATTTGGATGGAAGGCATTCAGGTTTTCATGATCTTAAATGAAATATAAAATCATAGTAGTTAGATTGTGACCAGCATTAGATCTAGATAATAATGAAACGTCATCTTACGAAATAGAAATTGTAGATTCAGTTCAATTCTGCTTATTGCATTTTTTGCAAAATTCTCGTAAATATAGTGGACCTTCACTTTTCCATACAGTTGCTTCGCTGCTGGACAAACGTTCGCTATCTTACCTCAAAGGAATAGAGTTGCATGATTTTAAAATTAATTCGACATATTCATCATATCGTGAACCAGTCGACCACGATATAATTTGTTTCGATCTAGCACGTCTTATTGATGGGATTTTTACTAGATTTTGAACGGCGTTTTCTTCTTAATTTCTGTTTAGTTAGTTGTGCTTAGTTTTGCCATTGAGACTGTAATCTTAGCAAGTAAGAGATAGGGTACCCCACTAGATTGTGTTCGATCGAAAATTCAGGTACTTATGGTTTGCGTGGTCCAATCAGAAAACGTGAAAGATATGGTATTTTGTTATTTATTTTTTTTTTTCACGGCCTCATCCATTAATTAAGTGGTACCACCTTTTCGAAGTTATGACGATAGGAAATCGTGGCTATGCACAACAAGATGTAGTTTGCGTATCTCCTTTTGTTCCGCCGAGAGATCGTTTAGCATGAAAAATCTAAGATTGCGGTTTGATGTGATTTTTATTTTTCACCGAGAATTTTTCGCACGATCATGATGGGAATTTTTTTTTTGGGACAGAGTTTTATTTTTTTTACATAGAAATTGTACAAATTGGAAATCTTTTATGAATGTATGTCACTGATTTTTTATTTTGGAAATTTTTTAAAAATGTATGATCACAATTTAAGTTAAATAGTAGAAAAAAAATTGAAATGAATTTCCTATTTCATTTTTTTTATCAATATTTCTTCACTTGATCTCCGCTCTTTCAAATAGAACCTTATACTTCCAATAGATCCATAAAATCACAGGCTGATATCTTTCCCCTATAACTTCGGAGCATTATGCGCTCCATAGAAAAGACCAAGTAAAATTTTTTAGATCTCAAGAGCCTGTTGATCATGGGAGGTACAATTTTGTCGTATTAGTTAAAATGTAGAGGTAAAATTCATTAATACTACCTGAACTAGGTTTCACGCAAAACTCTTCAAAATACGTGGTTATAAAAAACACATTGCATGGATTAATATTACAATACTTCCTGGTCCATAACCAATCTGTAGACTGTCTTTGGGTAGATATTGCAGAAATGTCTTGTAAAATTTGACAACCTTTCCAATGAAGCTTTCATGTCCTCAACGGTTTCATGAAGTATTCACAAGCACTAGTCAAGACAGTGTTCTCTCCCAGTCAGAAAGGTTGTTGTCTTTTTACAGATAGTCCTCCAACTCATGAACTGCAATATAGGTGTCTCATACTGCGAAAAAAAATATTATAGTTTTTACTTCATTATTTCAATGTATTTCATTGAATACTGCTTGTTGATTTTACAAATTTACCAGATCTTACAATCAGTAGAATTAAAGTGAAGCACACTTCGATCAAGTAGCCTCAAAAACTTTGAAGTCCATTCGTTTCCTATACCCTTTTATTAATAGGAAATTCAACCTCAGCGTGGAAAGTAAGCTGCTTATCTATAAGTCCGTCATGCATCCAATATTTTCATATGGTGCGCCTATCTGGTGTAGTTGCGCTAAAACTCATATATGAAAGTTACAAGTAATAGAAAAAAAATGTTTAAAAATCATTATGGACAAACCATGGCACTTCTCAACTAGTTTACTGCATGAATTGTCTAATATACCTTTAGCAGCGAATTTTTTTGAAAACCTATAAAGAAATTTTATTTATAAACTTCAATTTATAGATAACACCCTAATTATCTCTATCTAACCTATATATTTAGTCATGATTGTCATGTAATATCCATCATCTTTAACATAGTAAAGAATTTTAGTAAAATTTTTTGTACTGTAATTTTGACTGTAGGGTTAATGTAATTTTACAATAACAACGTAAATCAAAGGAACTAATGTGCTTATTTACTATAAAATGTGTAAATGTTGTTATTTCTGTAAAAATTACATAAAAATACGTAAGTTTATATGAAGCTTTGCAGAATTCAATGGCGTTGTGTAATTTCACATATTATTATGTATTAATTATAATTCTAAGTAAAGTTTCTGGCTGGTGTTGTTATTTGTATATGTAAAACAAAAGCAAGTTCAACCCCGTGCTGTTGGCGACGATAAAAGTTAGCTTAAGTGATAGTTTGTGCTAGTGCTTTGGTCGAAAAGAGTTCATAATGATTTTATGCGAAATGTGCCTTATCGACTTTTAAGATGTGTCTGATTATAATAATGCACGTTTATCTGTAACAAATTACACACTAGTGTGTAGCGTACAGAATTTTTCATGATTTACGTACATCTGTTAAGTGTAAAGCTACGGAAAATCTACATAATTACAATATATATTTATCTGTAAGTATTTACACACTATAGTTTAAAGTACACAATGCCGTGTAATTTTACTATAATTTAAGTTGGCTTTTAATCGCTTCAAGCTAGGAATTTGAAATTTTTAAATTAATAAATTATGTCAATACTATTTTGCACAAACTTTTATCAAAATTCATGTTTCAATGCACATTTTGCAAAAAGACCCATGCACACAAGTATACACAACACATAATACGTATATAATAATAATAGATAGTATTAACGAGGTACTTTATGAAAATTAAAATATGTTAATTCAAATCCTTGGTCACTCAAGAAGCACATTTTTCGCCTCCACTCTATTATTTAAGTAAAGTCACATCTATTAAATTGCAAGAGATCTTTAAATTATGGTTTGAATAAAACAAAAGATTTAAGCCAGTAACCCGATGAAGAATTTTTGATGAATTTCAGTGATCGAGTGATTAGTGTGCGGGCGGGGAAGGTAAGCAGCAGAAAAATATGATAGATCAAATAAAAGAATTATTTAATAATTAATTCCGAACCCTTTATTTCGAAATTTCTAAGCAAAATTCAGATAGAGATTGAAACAATCCACGACAACTCACATTAAACTCACATCAAATTTCTCTAACTGATCTCAATACGAACTCGATCGATCTCTATAATATCAAATACCTTGATCAGTTTCATGCTTTCATCAGAAATTCATCTTTTTAAGTAAATCGATTGGAATTATTTTCTAGCAATAATTAATGCCCCTGTATCACCCACGGTATATCGTTCTAACTCCGAGTGCAGTGGCATTTTTCTTTTAATCCCCATCGACTCAATGTCGCCAGTTATACTTCAACTAAACCTAAGTAAACAAGTTTTCCAGTTATACTCACTTTTCTTTTCTTACGTTCTCTTTTTATTTTTCCAAATAAATAAAATTACAAAAATGAAAAAACAAAGAACAAAAGAAAAATCCGCCTTATACCCTGGCATTTTCGAACGATCGATCGCGATCTACACGCGGGATACAACCACATCAAATGCATTCAATCTACAAGGTTTTAAAGTGCGGTGATATCCGACAATAACTTGTCCAGAACAGAAAAATTACGTAACGATCAATCGATCGCGATCTGATCGATTAAATCGGTTAAGGTGTACATGTATGGACATCTAAGAGCAACTAAATGTCTTCTAATCGTTTCGTTTTCGATTCCGATTTATCGACAGGTTTAGTTTTGTGCTCGTTTGAAAATGAGGCTTGCTTTTAAAACGGGAACAGAAAATAAGAAAAGAAATGGTTGTAAAATAAAAGATATAAATCGGATAAAATGTAGAAAAACACCTAAAGTCTTGATCTAAATCAGAAAGAGAGCAGATCGAGAGTGCACTGTCCGCGATCTTGAAGATAATCGACCTGGTGTATTGATCGTTTTGATCGTATATACTTATGTAATATATCGATGAGATAGATATGTAGGTAAAAGATGAGTTATGCACTGTAAATAAATTTTCCGATATGCGACAAGAAAATTGGTACAAGGTGAGGCGAGGCGATTGAACCGATCTCCTTCGGCATAGAAGGACTCCGTCATATTCAACACGAATCACAATACCCCCGGTGTACAGAACAAAACTGGTGCCGAGCACAGTCTGTGCATAATTTTTAAGTAGAATAATTATGGCAATAAATTACGTTACCTTCTACTTTTCTTTACGTTTCAGACTTTCAAAACGCTCCTTACTCCCAAGATCAAGGTCCGTTTTTTCGTTTGAATATTTTTCGTCTTTTTAAGAACAAAAAACAGTTCGCTTTTATTTTCATTTTACATATATATATTTTTTTCCCGTGCAAAGAAATTATAGTGATGCAAAAATTTCCCTACATATAATAATAATCTAAAAACGAGTATAATATAGTCTTGTGCGAGTGTAGCCTAAAGCGTTCGGACGTATATATACGTCGTATATGCCATCGTCGTTTACCTTAGCGATCTGCGGAGGGAAATATCCTCGAAATAGTATAACGCATATATGGCGATTCGCACGGATGTAATTTTACAACCCCTGGAGACGTAAAACGTTTTTGTGATGTCGATCACCGCTAAGTCGATTGACCGCTATCGATCGCGGATCGAACTAACTTCTCATATATTGGACGTATGAGATACGTGTATGATCGATCACTGGGGAATGGAACTAATTTCCGATAACGCGATTTACGCTGGTACGATAATGTTTCGAAGATATTCCAGTTTAAGCGGTACGCATGATCAAGTTATGTCTGCTCTGTCCATTGTATTAATAAAATAATATACAGAAAGTGTCCACGTTCGTATATATTAATCTGATTTATTTGTGCTACATTCGTAATCATACATAATATACGTGATTGCGTGCTATAACTGTAGTTAACTTGAACAGGATCTTAAAATTTAACTCATTTTTATAATATTTGAAGATAGGGCATAAATTTACACACATACTCTGAAAACAGAAATCGTCAAATCAATCGTGGCATAAAATCGAACTCCACCGAATTTTATTATTAATTTATTTATATGAGCAAATATACAAAATATAAACAGGAAAATACAATTAATTGTTAGTGATATTTCGCATCGAGATTCATTACACAAATAATCTATAAGACTGTACTTCACAGGATCATTTCTGTAGTATCTATATCTGCTTTAAATTTCAAATTAAATTGACTAAGACAAAACTTCTATGGGCTTTGTCTTTGTCAATTTAACTTTTCAAATATAATTCGATTTCATTAAATCTAAAAGATTTATCGGAATTCGTGAAAACTTGAACAATACCGTACACGCCCTACTTAAATATCAAAAATACTTAAATCGGGTCTTTTTTAATTGATTATATTTCAAGCCTTTAGAAATAAAAGCGAATTCGATATCTCATAGCTCAAGACCTAAGAAATATAGCGAAATTCGTGAAAATGTATAAAGCAACTGTACACTCCTTTAAAGGTTGGATATTGAAAAATTTGGAAAAATGTGTATGTAAACACAGTACGTAAAGTAAAATTAATTTTATAACTCGTAATGCCTAAAAGATGAGACGAAATTCGTAAATTTGTGGAAAAACCCCTGTTCACAGAGAATTTTCTACCATCGTATGCCAAAAGAAATCTGAGCATTTTTTTGCTTTGAGACTTTATGTGATACATGTACATATACGTAATAAGTTTCATCTTTCCAGCACAAGACGTTTCACAAAATCACCGTCCAACCGCGGTTCCTTCCTTGTATCATTTGTGGTTTTCGATAAATAAAAATTAGGATTTTTTTCTGTATCACCTCCTACGGTCCCTTTGTTAAGAGGCCAAGGTTGCAAAAAGCATGACCACCCATTTTTCACAAGGGTCCCCCCTTGCTACCAAGTCAGTCTTCAAAAAGCATCTCTGAATATTAACGTGGTTACATGGAAAACTCTTCATATTTTGGAAATTGAGCAAATTTCCAAGAAGCAGATGTCCATTGTACCCGACGGAATCGTTTTTCTCTATGTCAAAAGTTAGGATACAAAACAAATTTAGTGTACAATATTTTTTAATTCTGTGTTGATTTATGTTTTTTCCTAAATTCAAATTGTTACTCTTGCAAAATATTGCCGGTGTGAAGTAGGTGCCTTGATTATGTCCTTGATTATGTCTTTCTGGCTGTTATATTCCTTGTAACTTGAAGGTACTCATAGTCCTAATTTTCTCATCTTTTTGGGAATCATACAACTTTTCTCCATGTGAGATCAAAAAATTCAATATAAAATCTTCTGTGCTTTCTTCAATAAAACAACCTTCAAAATGTTGGGATTTTGATCACATCTAACATCATGATGCGTTTTCACACTATTGCCAGCAATTATGTTATAAGTAAAACTAAATTATATTTCCCACCAAACGAGTAGTGAATAATCACTTCTGGAAAATTAGTAAATAGAATTTGCTTCTTATTATACATCTGCGAAAATATTTACTAAAAACCACAGCATCATTCTCTAATCAGATAGAACTAATATTTCTCATTTCCTTTTTGTTATAGAATAGTAGGAAAATAACGTAATCATATGTCATTCGGGACAAGATAACAAAAGTCATTAAAGTAAACATGCAATTAACCTTTACCGAACGGGCTCCAATAGCACTTATAATGCGTGATGTTTTATACACTATTGCGCGTTGCGATCACATATCAATGCGATGCATAGCGCCGCTACTCAGATCGCAAATGCACGCTTACATGTTGAATAAATCGTCAGCCTCGGAGCGCATGGGAGCACGATATGTGAATGTGAGTCGCGTACATTAGCATAACTGAACCACGATCACACGCTATAGATATCGCGCCAGGTATGCACTAAGACTTTAATATGGTAGTGACTACCCCTATTGATCCCCCCATCCCCCTCAATCAGGTTGATCAGACCTCAAAACCAATATGGTGCACACGATGCGGACCTTGGTTTCAGCAGCACCAGTGCTTCTTGTCTTGAATCGATGCAACGATCTTATGTCCTTTTGCCGCGATCGATACTATTGCGATCGGTCGACGATAGCTTGCGATCGTACTGCAATTAAAATGTAATTAAACCTCTTGCTTATTGTAGAATCGCATTAACAGACATTTTCGAGACACTTAACATTCGCGCGACGTGTGTCGCACCCTGTCCGGACCTCTAAGACTCTACACTAGGATAATCCTCGAACGTTAATCCGTCGTTTATCTGCGCGATAATCAGACCGAAAGAGAACCATATACGATTTGTTGCAATTTTTCTTTCGTTTCGGCATAAGTGTAACTGCTTGAAAATCGGTATAGCTGGTTTACTAGTGGTACCTATGCTCGACGAATGAGGGATTGATATTGATGGTCAAGTACATCGAGTTCAATCCCGGAGTGGTACGATGGTAGAACCCATGGCTTCATGTGGGCAGTTGTTATTTTCTTGAAATTTATTTGATTCGATTTTTTATGGTTCATTCAAGTCGAGTATTTGCTGTTTTACTGTTGTTGTTGGCAGTGTGGGTCAATTTGTTTCTTGACAACCAGACAAATTGGAAATACAAAAGACTTAAGCGAGAAACTTGAAGATCGTTATATTACCATATGATCACACGGGGATCGTTAACTAAGTGAGCCAATTTTTTTTCCAGTTATTATTTTTCTCATGTGATCTAACTTGCCGATTATAATGGTAAGGATCAAAGTCGCCATAAAGTAATGTGAAAATATGATGTTCAGTATGCTTATGTATATGAACGAATGCAAAGTGAACGATTACATGTGATCAGTTAAGGAAGAAAAGTATTACTACACACTTTAACCACCAAGCGTAGTAGTATCACAACTTGCTCTCAGCAGTCTTATCAAAGTCCTCTCGAAGTTATAGCCTCCGTAAAATCAAAATGCGATGTTTGTTTGCTAGTTGGGTAGTAACTGTGAGCTACGTTCCTTCAAACGCTTCGACACCACATGCAAAGTGTTTGACGGAACGGCGGACAGACGGACATTTTTTTGGGGGGCTTACTACTCCTAAAACATGAAAATACACAATGTGAGGTAGGCAAATTTTTTCTTTAAATATCAAGTCAATCCAATGGTTTTGCATTTGATACATTTCGTGTAGCCCATACCCCAGCACCATTATAGGTCCTAAATAAATTTATTTTTGGACGCTCCACTACCTTGACCTTATGTGTTCACAAAGTTTTGGGTTTCCGGCGTGAGTCGGCTTGGATGGCGGCCACCTAACCTAATCTACGTGATTTTGTTTGAAGCTCTTAAAGGTTTTTAGCTCTCATTGGGTTCAAAAAATATGTCACAATTCGTGAAAACGAAGATCTTATCTGTACTATTTCTAAATGTTAAAAACTCTTAAATATTATTGTTCGAGATCAATTTCAGGCCTTGAATGGAGGTAGGATCGACCTAGTACTCGATCTCGAGCTTTGAGTTTTGGTAGACATCCGCAAAAGAGTCCAAAATTAGCTCTCACTCTCTCGTATGTCCTGACAATGGCCATTTTTCACAACGATCTATAATTGGCCAGTTGATAACTACTTACTGCACAGAAGATTTTAACAGCCACCTCTCATGTGATCTTTCAGCAATAAGACTTCAGCTACAAAAAACCCAACCCAGGACAAAATTTTGTAGCCTGGCTTGCATATATGCACCAAATTTCAACTTTCTACCATAAACATCTTTTACATCTTTTATTTAGGGATGGTAGGATGGAATCATCACTTAAAATTAGAATTACCCAACCATACCAAAATATATTACTTAATTCTTTCTTCTGTTTAGTTAAAATATTTTTTTTCGCTAATTCTAATCAAATAACATTTACTTTTCTATGTATATTTTCAATCGGCCAATTATAAACAAAAATAAATCAAGTCGTTAAAAATTAAAATCACATTCACAGTCCATCGAGAATTTAATGTGGCGTCTTGTCTCTCTTCATTGCATTCAATTTTATGTAATAATTCTTCGAGTGATGTAACATAAATTTTAAATGTTGTCTTAGGTCGCGAACAGTTTATTTATATTAAATGTTCTGGTCGTTTTTGGGGGAGAATTTTGTGCGACATTTTCAGAACAGCATGGCCATAATACATACAGGTATACTCTGTACTCGTCAATAAGGTGGGTGTTGATTAACGGCTGGAATAAAGTTGATTGCCCAGCCAAACGGAGCCCATAAACTATGCACTTATAATGCATACGGCTAAATAAAAGGTACGGCATTATAACCGCCACAGGTAGACGGATTATGTTGGCGTATTGTTTAGTTAATTAAGACATCAATGTTTATCCAATTATGCACACTTTCTCTAGCCAGCGCCATTCAACTACGTGGTGTTATTCGCAATTATGCAAATATTTGGCGAAAAATTAATAGTGCGAAAGCATTTTTTTTAATTATGAAAAGGAATTTAATTATTGGTCATAAAATAAGTCGACAACTTAAAGAGCTTGAAGCCTAGAGAAATGTAAGAAAAAATGTAAAAATGAAAATTACTTCATTTCTATGTACGGTTTTAATTAATTACCATCTGCGAGTTATTAATGACCTGAAACTCTCGTAACGAGTAATTTTTGTTAAGTAAGATATTGGGGAAGGTAAATTTATTTGGTGAATAAAAAAAAATATAAATAAAAAAATTAAAACTTAACTTTGCGTGTAGGCGGTACGAAATCAAAGGGAGCTATTCAATTTGATCTTGTACTATCTGTCCATTTATTCAGTACTGAAAATAGAACAAGCTGCTTTTGTAGGCTGTGATCTATGCGTGTCCAGGTTTTTTTCTGTGTACGTATTATTGAAACTGTCCGCTTACGTGATTTGGACGCGAATCGCATTCTTTAAAGTTGTAACTACCTCAATGTAAAATACCAGGTTTATCAAAGGTTTCTGTAACGTAATGCTGAAGAAGCGGATATAACCAAGAAATATTTGGATTAAATCAGTTACTTACGTTTGTATAGAATGTGAATGCCGATATTTTGACACTAGACATCAAATTTTTTTTTAAGGATTTATCATAAATTTTGTTCCAAAGTTAAAATGTATAGTAGCTTTGGAAAAATTTAAGAATTCCTTGTTTTTAGTGCTTACTTTATTTAATATGCTGTTGAGCTTCTTTGTACATATACGTACCAGCTACACATGAAAAAAAATCCATTGAATTTTACATCTTTTGGATAGTAGGCGAATAAGCCACACCTTTTCAAGTAAAAGTCAATTCGAATGTAATTTTCCATTTTTAGCCAGTAAATTTGCAATCAGTAAGTTTCAACTTGCAATCAGTAAACTTCAACTTCAAAAGCAGCGAATTCACTGGATATTCTCTTGGATTTACAATCTTGAAAAGCTTAACACTTTTAAAGATTTACTTACTTCTACTTCTAATAATATTTCTTACTTATGTACTTACTCGTCATAAAGACTTGACTGTAGGTAAAAATCGATCCCGCGAATTCTGGGTTTGCTGCGTAGGTTTGGCGCGCGTTGCTACTGCACCATCGAAGGATTTTCATTTTCATTTCAGTTGAAAGAAAATTGAACGAATCTTGTAACTTCGTGGTAACGTAATTTTCAATGCATATGAAAATAGTTAATTTTACATGAAATATTTCGTAATTTTGTGAGACTTTCCAATTTACACAGAAAGTCCCACAAAATTCCACACGGTTCACTTGAAAAGTACATGAATAATTTACTTTTACCAGTAATTTCGTGTAAAATCGCTTGAAATGTGTACTTTTACATGAAAAATGAAATATACCGGAATTGGTAAGTAAAAATTAAATTGAAAATTCAATTTAAAAAAAAAAAACATTGCAGCTTGAAGGGTATGGCTAAGACCAAGGCAAATAAAAGTCAGTCTAAGAGCAAGCAAACAAAAATTCTTAAATTTCATTATGGTGGAAATTCATTTGTTGAAGATAGAAAAATCGAAGAGAGCGGAACACGGAAATAGTCTCTTGCAAGATGTAGACAATACTGGATAGAACTAATACAATAAAACGTGTCTTCTATTCCACAAACTGCAAACTATTGTTGATTGAATATGCAACTTAAAAAACCAAATGTGGAAATAATAGAATTACTTTGTAACCAAGAAGACTAAAAATAGCGCCTAGAGCGCTATGATAAACGCTAAAACCGCAAATCAATTATTTGTTCAGCACAGAAGCCCACAATAATTAACGGCTCGTGTACGCGCTTAACGCACTTAACCCTTAATTCTACCTTTCGTCTGCAAGTGTATACCTTGGATAAATATATTTCCTGCGGTTAAGAGTGTTGAGAGCGATACAAGCTGTTTGGTTTTCAGATGATCGCCTTCGTTTGTCCTCGAATTCCATTTCCATTCAATTGCCATTCTGGATGTGTCGTTTGCTCACCAGCCAAGAGCCAACTTCTTATGATGGAATTCACTACTTTGATGTGCGGTTAAGTAAGACGAAGAGGACTGGAAAAATTGCATTAAGATACGTTTTTAGTAAAAATTAAAAATAAAAAACCAATGGAAAATGGAACAATCCTGGGATTTATGTGACCGTGCAATTATCTTTCTCATTTGTTTCGCTTGGTAGCATTTGAGACGAATGACAAGTGTAAATGTTTGAGAATCGACTTGAAATCGTTGAGCTATTCCATCGTAATGGAGTTTTGAGGTACAGGTTCAAAAATTGACTGACCGCAGTGAAAAGTAGCACTTGTAATCATTGTGATATTATTGCTCAATGTTTGATATTTCTTGAAAAATTTAAGGAGATTTATTCTAAATGGTCTTACACACAACATCAGATAAAATAGCTAATGATTTCAAAGTAAATCTCTAATTCACATATATGATCAATTTATTGATAAAGTTCACTTTAAAAAGAATAGTGTGAATTGATAAAATTTGCAGTATACATCCAATGTTTTGCTACATTACAAGGCTCCTTTTATCAAAGCCATTTAATTATAAGTTTAGTTCTGTATTTTACTTTATTATTTATAATACAGTATTTTCTTTTGCTGTTCCGCGAATTGAAAGCATGTTGAAATTGAGAAAATCCAAGCATCTTGGTTGGAAAAATCAAAATCAAAATCAACAGTTGTGTTCTTGCAATAACAAAAGATTCAAGCGAGTAACTTGGTCTTCAAAGGATCATGTTTAGCTAAAATACAAAACTCCTATCATCCCACATTGTGGTTGGCTTAAAAAAACGAATGAATAGTGTTGTAATATCAAATACTAGTGTGTTTCTTTTTAAAGGATTATGGTGGCTCCTGTAGAAGAACAATTGCTCCTAATTAAAAAATCAACGTACGAGTATGTAAAGTTTTGAATTGCGCTCTATTTAAGTTGCGAAGCTCTTAAAGAAAGGCTTGTATTTCAAGGATTTTAAGATGCAAATACATATTCATCTTCTATTTAAATTCAATTAATTTTTCAATTTCATGGCTAATTGGTTTAAATTATATTCAGCTGTTCGAATTGTAAACTAGGAGAACTTAACAGTGATATCAGGTTCCGTATAAAATACCGATTTTGAACTTTACGGTCAGAAGGACTTTTCTTAATCCTTCTCTTCCCTTTCTTTCCAAAATATTTACGAAAAGGGAATATCAGGTAAATTTGTTTAAATAGCTTTAATTCACTCCACTCGCACCATACTAGTCTCACGAAATCCTTGACTTTGTTTAATCAAAACAACTACATAACAAGATCACAATTTAAATTTCAACCATTTAGGAGTCATTTGAAAAGAGCACTGACAAGACTTTAAGTTTTCGAAATACTGGATTTTGCCTTTCTACTCAAATGGACTTTTAAAGTTCTTTTACATGAGCGATTAAAATTGCTCAATTTGCAGCAATTTCAGACAATTTTGACGTTACGAAAACATACAGCAACATTCAGCAACATCAGCAATTGACAATATGGATCAATTGGTTGTCAACTCGTTGATCAACTGTGACTAGCGATATTGAGCAATACCCAGCAATTTGTCAATAACATTATACACGGACTATTCAGTAACATGAAAGGAAATTTGAAAAATAAATCTAAAACTTAAAATAAAACTTGGAATATTTGAATTCTAATCCGTTATCACACGAAACTTGACAAATAAAACCAAAACTTGACAACTGAATCATCGAACGAGGAGAATTGCTCGGAATTTTCTAATCTAGTGGAAATACAGCAACCATAGGTCGAGCAATAGCAGCAATCTGTCAAACCTTTGCCAAAGTGCCGAAATATTGCCGCAACTAACTTGATATTACCCGGTATTGCTCCATTAATTGCTCCACTAGTTTTGGCAATAGTCACCGGGCAATTAATTGCTTAAAAAATTGCTCGTGTACAAGCTCCTTTAGGATTATTAATTTCGGTTAAAGAAGGGAAGCTATTTCAATAATTCATCAATTTGAAATTTATATGATATTCAAGTATTGCATCATTACATAATTACTGAACTAAATATTGTCACATTTTATTGAGCGATTTTATGAAATAACTACTCGATCGAACATTGCACCATAATCGATAAAACCGATCGCTCAAAAGCAAAACGGATTTCTTTGAAGTGTTGTTGTGATCTTATTACTATTACTATCTAAGTGGCACAACATCTTAATCAGAAAAATACCAATCTAAATACTAGCTTGCAAAGTATCTCGTTTCACTTAAGATATCCGATCGCAGTATGTTAATATTAGGTGATCGCATACGATGCGGTGATCAATGATCACCTGATCATTACAAAATCTACCGATTTCCGAACATACCGCAAACGGAATATGTCATTGCAATTACACTACATTTCAATTTTCTTTATCGGCTTCGGTGGCTTGTCGTCAACACTAAGCCGATTTGTAAATTTTAAATTGAATTAAAGAGAAAAAATTAAATTAAATGAATTTTGTATGGTGACGAAGTCAGTGTTGTATGGCGGTAATACGATTCGACCGCAAAACAAATGATCTTAAAATGGAAAGTGATTTCCATTTGGTATGGCGGTTTGAAGTGCGGTTTCTGCGTTGCTTCTGGTGGATCAGGTTACATGAAAATCAATTGAAATAGATATAGGCACATTTTGTGTTTAAAGTGTGGTTTGAGTATGCGGTTAAAAGAATTAATTTAATTTACAGAATGGAACGGAGTCAGACTAAGTTGAAATTGAGAACAGAATTTTATTGTAAAAATCTTTTCAATGGCAAAGTTGTAATAATAGTTCAGATTTATTTATTTTTATTTCAACAGATTATCGTTGGAAAACTACGTTCTTGATAACAATTTAATGTAGATTTTCACCTTGGCCTACTCTGGATAGCTTAGATCCGCTTTGAACATATGTACATAACGAGAAGTTTTTCACCACTTCAGCAAACATTTGCCACATTTGGTTGGTGTACGTGGTGGTTCAACAATTGCACAGGCCAAAACGCTATGCATAGTCGTTGAGGGCTGATGAAAACAGAATCAGTTCTCCAATTTTATTTTTCGGGATCTCATCAAGATTTTCAAAAAAATGTTTGCCTAATGCACGACGACTGTCTCTAGTCGGACACCCGCAAAGAAGATGGATAACAGTGTTCTTCTCATTTGCATCCCCACAACTGCGGTAATGAACGTTAAAGGAAATACACAGCCTGGCTAAGGTGGTCTCCGACTTAGAGAGGGGCAAAGCAGTTCATTTTAGCGAAGTATTTCCCTCCTAGTCACTCCCTTTAATGAGGGAGTTCAGTACAGTGCTTCAATTGAAGTGTTCATTTCATGTCTATTCTACTAGCTCTAAAGTAGTCATTAGTCACTCACTCACTTGACTTAGTCACTAATCGTGAAGTGCTTCAATTGAACGCTTCTTTCCTTCGTTCAATTGTCACTAGTCACTACTACACTACTCCTTCAATTAAAGTGTTCACTCACTCTATTCTCTTGTCTAACCAGCCGTTTAGTAGTCATCGGTGGCTGGTATGTGTGTAGGTCGTTTTGAACTGCAGTTCACCAAAATGAGTGAGTTACTTCACTCACTTACTTCAATGAAGTGTTCTTTTCGAGCAGTTCTAATTTGATTGAAATTGCATGTATTTTTCTTAAATTGTTTTCAATTTTAAGTACTAAATATTTCATAGAAACTTGATCCTCATTACTCATCAAATGTATTACTAAAATTGAACCCTCACATTTAACAGAAAAACTAAAAAAAAAACTATTACACTATAAATAGATTCCGTCCTTAATCCGACCAAGATAAATCCATTCAGGATGTGGTCTTGAATCTGGAAAACGTCTGACAACTTACCAATTGAGAGCCATAAATCATCTAGAGACGTCTTATATTCGATTATACGTGCCCGATTCAGAACATTTAAACACTTATAAAAATCAGCTAAAGATCTATCACATAGTGAGTCAATTTCGACAGAGATATCCACATATGAATTTGAAATTTGTGGCCGCTTCTAGTCAAGCAGAGATCGAGTATGTTTGTGAATTGAGCTAAGATACTTATATGAAAGTCATGCATTCAGGTATTTATTAGATAGACTAAAAGTCAGTCATGATTCACCGACAATATATCAAGAGAAACCCCTGCACGCATTTAAACCTAAATGGTTTCGGTATGATGTCTGCATATTGGACAGCAGGTTGTCCTAGGTAAGTTCGTTTGATGAACTTGTACTAAGTACATTTAATATAACATCCGTATGATGAGCTCAACTCAAGTTAATCTATTTAATTTATTACGCACTTATGAGCATGCGGATACGGTCAAATTGAACGATGCTTACTACCATTTTCAGACCATTTAGCCACCGAATCAACTTCTTCTCTCGTCTGTTGAGAAAATAGACAAGACATCTTCTGCTTATAGAAGTGACTTATTTTTCTTGCACCTTTCTAGACCTCGAAGACGTGATCATGGTTCGGTTTAAGAACGTTTCTTAAGTGCTTACCAATTATTTACACGTCGCATCTGGTGACATTTTTGACACGTTTCGCGACATCTTCTTGAAATTATAGGGATCTCTTGTGATTTAGTCTAAGTAAATGAATAAGGCGTCAATAAAGGAATGTCTGGTAATCATCTCAAATAACATACATCCAACAATTTTTCCATTTTTTAAGGCATTTTTAATATTAATAGAAATGGGCTATTTTGTTTGCCGAATGCCATACAAAAGTCCTTAAAAAAATTGTTCGCGTTTATTGAACGACGACCTTAAATCTAGAGGAATTTAAAATTTAATATTAATATTAATTAAAATTAATATTGAGCACACATTTTGTGAAAAAAAAAAAATTAAATGGAGAAAAGCAAGTTAGTGATTTGCGTATCCTCAATAGTAGACCCATTTGCAAAACATTTGCCGATATGAGTGAAGAGATGAAGGAGTGGGGAGAAAAATAAATTCAGTCAGTCTCGCGAACTGTGAACTTAAAAAAATAAAAAGGAACTAGTTCGTTTGCGAGGCAAGTGAGAACCGTTTTTTTTCTTTTTTGGGAGGAACATCATTTCTTTCCCGCGAACTGAGAGCTACAAGAACGAACTAGTTCACGAGAACTACTTCATTCGCGATCACTCAGGTGAACTAGAATGCGAAAGCCTAAATGGAAGTGGTGCCGAATAATATCCTAAAAATGTAAGTTTTCTGTTATACCTCACCAGCAAATTGTTTTCTTTAAATTTGAAGATCTAATGAGAAAAACGAACGTGATCGCAAAATGCTTGCTTCAAAGCTAACAAGATCAGATAATTTGACCACCGGCCGTTCAAAATAACCGCGGTATTTAAGCAGCAACTGCAATTAAACGTAGTAATTAAGTTTTAAGATTATCAACTCCACCAGATACTATGATGGAATCTTTCGCCCCTGGGATATAAAAGATCGAAATCGAACTGGTCAAATCGTTACCGAAAATTCCGAACATAGTTCAAAAATTTACTACTTAAAAACCGTTTCATCTACCGACAAAACAGTCATTCGTTCGAGCCGTTCAAAACTCGAAAAGTTTTTGCTCAAAAACGCGTCATTGGTCAGTTAAAATTTTTGACTTCGGAATTATTTTATGATGACTCTGATGATGGCGCAATGAACGCATCGCTACAACCAGAAACCTGGAAGATTTTTGTACCTATCGAAACGAGCATCCAGGTGAACGGGGCGATAAAAAGCATTCTATAATTAGTGCGCTGTGATGGAAATATTTTGTTGTCTTTTCCATGGCGACATATTCGTAGAATGGGACTTTGAAATGCAACTCTACAGCCTCAAATGTATATAGTATAATATTTCGTTTCATATGAAGGTGTTAGTGGGTTTCTTATGGATATCTTAAGATGCTGACTCGTCGGGAACTATTTTTGGTGTTTATACTCCGAATTGGGTTAAGGTAACATGCCAGCATTCGGAGACAACAGAACAATAACGACGACGTCCTTCGAAGCCATAATACGCGATCCCGGTGTACCATGAGGAATGGATTCGAGGAATGGTATGTTAACTTTTGCCTCCTATGCTCACATGTATGCACGTATGTAGGCATCTTGTATGGCTCAGCGATATGATGCCTATGTTCAAGTCGGCCTGATTCCGAGACGACATGAATAAATTGAGACCCGATTGAGGCTTTGCTTTGTGTACCGTTTATGTCGCACGGCAGACGTAATCAGATGTAGACAAGGTGTTTGGATTTGTAATCGAGTTCCATCGACAGTATATGAAGTTGTTTCACTTATGTTAAGTTCGAATCGAACACGGGAATACTTAGTCGGATCTTGGCTTTAAGTACAAAGTTGAGTATCGTATTGCGAATACACTTTCGAACAAGACTTCTAGCTTGCCACGATTAACTCAAGAGTGTTCTTAACACTTAACACTACCGTGGTACAGAAAGATGCGGTATCCAATCGCTTTAAAGTTATGTTACAACGTGACTTTATGACTTTGCAACATGCACACATGTAGCGATCCGTAAGCAAAGAAAGACGATTCATCGATCTCATAAAAAGTATCCTTAAATTGGAGATGATCACAAATCAGAAATTCTATATTATTAAGTATTTTCTGACTTTGAATTCGACCTTGATCATTTTCTTTACAATATAATCGAAACAGAAATAACACACAAATATATACCAAGATCTTTGAAATCTGAGTAGTTGGATGGATAAGTTTGTGCCGACCTGTGAGAAATAGGTGACAAAATTATGAACTGTTTTTATCCCGAGTGGATCTTGGAATTGGATAGGGTTACGTTTGGCTTATTTGATATTAATTTTGGAATATAAATGGGTTTTTGGCTTTTTCGAGAACCGGTCTATTGATTGTTATCGGTTTCGAATACATTGTAGGAGACCCCACGCAACCAACAAGTCGTTAAAACACCATGTTTTGGAATATGTTATAATGTTTAAGAAGTTCAGTGTTCACACTAAAGAAGACGAAATAAGCCAACTTGATGGTTACAAGTTGTAGTGTTACCGCACAGGAATTCTTCTTCAAGACCCAACTTTTTAAATATTAAAATTATTACTTATAGAGTTGTTTATACTCTAGATTAAATCTATGGAGTACCAATCTTTGGCAAATTTTTCTTTGCCAATTTGTTTCAGTTGCCCTACAGTACACACCACAAACAGTTTGTAAAAATACTCTGTATTTAGAGCAAAAATAAGTGGAAAAATACACAATCTATTTAATTGTACGTCAATAATTCGTATAATCGAGTTTTAGCGCGCAAAAAGTTAACATTACACAATACGGTGGATAATTACACTTATTTTGCACAGAGTAAATTTTGGCGTCATGTATATATTACACCATTAATGAAGTAGCTTGGTGTAATTTTACTTCAAATACTGCGTAATATTATACCAAAAAAAGGAAGTTCCCGGAAATTTATTTCATAACTTCATTATATTACACACTCTTAATTGTTTTTAGTAAATTTACTACTAAAATAACAGGAAATTAAATTCCTTCTATAGTTCATGTAATATTAAACCTGTTTAACTTTACTACATTATTTAAGTGTAGTATTTTTAAATAAGAACTTAAGTAAAGTTAATATATGTAGTTGCTATTTTTGCATGCAGTTGGGTGTAGAATTGATCTAAATAATGTAAACATACATATATATTAATGCGATTTTACTTCTTTCTGTGGTAATGTTACATGCTACATGATGCAACTTTGCTCAAAATATGACGTACATTTATTGCATTTTTGTAGTAATAATTTACTCCCGTTAAATAGGAATCGTTTTAGAAGAAGTCAACTTAAAAAATATTAAATGGAAACCTTCAGACTTTGAGGCAATTGTCACAGATATCAAAAACATATTTCCGAAGGAAAACGATGTAATTTAATAATAATTGTAGAGAAATCACAAAGAAAAGAAAAAAAATTGCAAAGAAATTAAACAAAGCACAACTTAGAGACGACCCACCGGCATCAATTTCAAACACGAAATGAACAGGAACGATTCTGTTTCTTAATTGCTGCGCTTTTGTTTTTCTACAGCTACACGATTCATTATTGTAACATGCGACGTATTTTTACGCAAAATATTGCGTAACTTATATATATTGATGTAAAATTAAATTAAAACTGTTCATATTTGCATAATCTGAAGTAAAATCATGCGAAACATATGTAAATTTGCATAATATTTGTGTGAACACGTAAAATACATCTTTTTCAAGTAAATATCAACTTTATTTTAAATTTTGTGACGAAAAATGCGTGATTTTACATCTTTCAAAGTTGTGTATTTCCTTTCAGTTTTTAGAGTGTACTTCACGTCGTCTGATTTGTTGAATAGTGTTAGAAATTAGATTAGCCAAATGCCATATATGTGAATTAACATTCAATCAATCAATATTTATTAGTTTATCCCCTTATGTTTACAACCTTATAATTTATGATTTAGAGAACAGATAATTCAATATCTTAATAGCTACATTAAACCTAGTTTTTACTTATAAAAAATGTACGTACACTGTTTTAAATTTTTACTAGTTTAAAAGTAGTCAATGTGATGACTACTTTAATTATAGTAAAATTACACTGCATTGTGTACGCTACACAATAGTGTGTAAAATGCACACTCTCGGATTCGAACCATGGACCTGTCGCACATAAGTCCGATACGCTACCACTCGGCCACCTGAACATTTTTGAAACATGCTTAAATCATCAAGAATAGCCAAGAATGACGTAAATTAACCCTACTCCTATATAAGAAATAGCACTTTTACATAAATTCACTTACTTTGCACACAACGCCATTGAATTCTGCACAACGTACCTACTTTTATGTAATTTTTACAGAAATTACACAATTTACACATTTTATAGCAAATTTACGTAAATTACATTGACCCAACAGTAAAAATTACTATATAAAAAATAGTACTTTTCCTGAAATTTTTTACTGTGTACGCTCATAGAAAATATAAAAAAATATTTTGAAGTGTTCGTGGCCCGGATGTGTCAAATGTTTTGTAAAATAGCAATAGCAATAGTATAATTAAAAATCTGCATTAAACTATAATATTATGATATAAAAATTTTACACAAGGTGTGTAATAATTGCATTTTATGTGTAATAATTACGCCACTTTTGTATATCAATTACTTACACAGCTATTGTGTAATGAGTACATCACTGATGTATATTAATTACGCATATGTTATGTAATTATAACAACTTCTTTGTGTAATTTTCTATCTAATTACACCAGCATGTAATTTTACCACTATTATTGATGGAAAACAGTTGCCATTTATAATAATGGTATATTTACTCCAAAATTTCTTAGAGTGTAGTCCTAATTTGACTATTTTGTTTGAATTTTTTGTAAAATGTTTTCTTTGGTGGAATGGTAAAAAATATTGCAGGTATAATTTGTACTCTGTTTTAGCTACAATAAATAATAAATTCATAAAATAGTAGAAAAATCGAAATATTGGAACCCGTGATTCTGTATTTCTGGATTATTTCCGGGATTTCGTATAGCTAACCTTATAGCTGTGTCCAACTATGTCATATTCTTTTTCTACTTCCTAAAGGTACAATCTGGCTGGCATTGCTGACCGTTGCGGGCAACAGTAACTTCCGGCGGTAGACTACTGCTTCAGGCAAAACCAAGCTGTCATGTCTGTTTGCGACTGCTGGGCAGTTGACGATTGTCGGTGAAAAACAAAGTTGAGGTTGACAGTTACTGCTGACCGCGATGGTCGGCAGAACCACCTAGATTGTACCTTAAGACTGACAGATGTTACTGGCCATTCAGGCGAGCTTCATGTTTCTTTCTCTTTCCTCAACCGGCCTTGGGCCGGCTATGATGGACCTTATCCTTAACTAACCGTCTAACCAATTTGTATCTAACATCCGTCAGTCCATCTACTCACTTTCTATTTGTTAACGGGAAGAAAAATCAGAGCAATCATTAGAGAGGTTACCAAGTACCTCGAGAAACCGTATTCATTAACATTATTTTTACTGTGGACAAAACACCACGGAACCTGCTCTAACTTGATTCTTAAAGGCAGCACACTTCTTTTGAGATATCTCCATAATCCTTCTTACAAATTCATTCGAGAGTTTCAAAAGCTGATCTGAAACCAAAACCAAATTTTATCGCGGCTCAAGGATGTAGGTTAAGGATTAGGTCAGCCAAGGCTAAGTATTACTTTGGAACCCCATGGAAACTTAAGATCTAGCACCGCGACAAGATTCTGGTTACTGGACTTATTAATCTTAAGTAGCATGGACAGCTAGATGCACCCAATTGCATTCAACCGCCAAGTATGCACTGCTACTGGATCATCTCAAAGCGGTGCATCCAAATAGAACTGAAGCTATACAACTAACGCCGAACAACACTAATCACCACGTACCGACTTTTCGAAAATAATAACATTATTTAGGGCTCATTAATTTATTTGAAGTAAAAACTATACTAACCAGTCCGGAAGCATGTTTACCTTTCAGGTTAATCATTTTCCATGTTGTCTGGTCATGGTCCATAACTTTTTAATGTTGTCTGCAGCACAAGAACCGTCTGTTCGTTTTGTCCCGGATCGGGACAAAAAACTCTTCCAAAATCAACTCAAGATGATTGTTTGATTTTTTTCTTTCATTTCTGTCATTTTGGGATGCCCAGTTCTTGGATCTTTCTTTTCATCAGCCTCATCCCCTCCCCCTCATTGTCTTCTTTACAACCCCTCCTCGGAACAAACATTTGTCCAAAAACGGGCGATTTTATTCCGGGATTTTCGTACCAATCTCTCGTTAAATTAAAATGCGCGTGCACGTAGAAGAGATTGACCAAATGGTTTGAATATTCATGGGCTGGGAGCTTCTGCAATTCGAATGGTTGTTGGCGTTGCCTTTTTTGCGTTTGTCCCCGCTAAACTGGACCTTAACGGTCAGCGTTATGCTATTTGATCGCATTTTCGATGTTTTACCAATACTACATCGAATATTATATGGAAAAATGTTGAGTTTTTAAGGGTTCGCAACTTTGTTAGTCATTTTACAATGACTCGCGATTTTATAGATATGTCTCTGACGGGTCACGATTTTCTAACAAAAGGCCTTTTTCCAACATTCTTCAAGACCTGAGAAATCAATCCAAACACTTATACGAAAGATATGTCAAGGTGGACTGCTACTATTGTCGGCACCATTTCAATTGGAGACACTTTCTCTGCCGCCCGAATTAAATGTAACTTAATTTGAAAGTGTTGCGAAATTTTGTCAAGTCAAAATGGAAATTCCATACGTGCGAGTGAATGTTGCAAAATGTTGGGAAACAGTTGCAAATATTCCAAACCGAAGAAAAAAAACGTAGAAGTGTATCAATTTAATTTGAGCCGCTTCGGATAGTCGAAAGCTTTAATTAAATGTCTGTTTATTTAGTTTCTAGTTTTTGTTTGAATTCTTTCTTAAATGGATCTTGAGTTTTTTTTTAGTGATGAGCTTAACAAGTTTGCCAATATCGCGGCAAACTTGAGAGTTTTTAAGACACAAATCTTGAAACGAAATTTAAATAATTTACTCGAAGTTCGAGTAATGAAAGTCTGTTATATGTTGATATCAAAATCAATCAGGTGAATGCGCCAGTAGTTGACAAAATAGTGATATGTAAATTTTTATTTATATTTGTTATATAATTTGAGCACTTGTATCAATTTAGAAATGTATTTATATAAAACTATACGTGCTCTAATTTAAAAATATTGCGGCCCTATCAAAATATAACGAATTTTCTACCGGATCGAATAATTTAAATTTCAAAATTAAAATTTATAGTTGCAGTTGGAATGATCTGTTCTTTGTTTCTTTATCATTCCCAACATCGCATTCAAAATTATCCTTATCACTATCCCCGGGATAAATCAGTGTAAAAGGCTGTTTAATTCACTCCGATGAAGTATTTTGTCGTATACTTACATACAACATATATGCTGTTCCTAACAAGTTCCTAAGTTTAAACCAAATTGTGGGCTTAAGCTTTGACTGTGAAACCCGACCTAATAGAACAATGGGAGAACAATGCGTCCGAAACGCATGAAAGCTGGAATCGAAACATTCTAAAATCCATATCTCCTGAACTATTGAAACGCACACAATCATTTTACACGCGGTGTTAGGGGTTGAATATCGTAAAATCCTGCATCGAATTTTAGATCATTATACGGGTATATACAACTCATAAAAGTAAAAGCAAATTCGATTTCTCACAAGGCTTAAAAGGTTTGTCGGAGTTCATTAAAACGTCAACAACACCGATATTGAACCCACTATAGGATATAAAAAAACACTTAAACTGATTTTTTTTCCGACTTTTTCCGACTTTAAAAGTAAATGAGAATTCAATATCTCATTAGACCTAAGAAATATGTCGGAATTCGTTAAAACGGTCAAAAAAATATATAAGTAAAATTGCAAGTAAAGACTTATTAAGACCTAAAAAATATGACGATATTCGTGAAAGCGTATACAATTCCATTTTTACTGTTTGATCGAAAAATTCTGAAATTCTTTAAGTTGAAAAATCAGTTTCATATCTAGTATTTGTTCGTTAGAACCTATATAAGCCTCGTTGCCTCTCGAACCACGACCTGAGAGGTTATGTCTAGTAAAAACCTATTGAATATCTTATCTGACCCAAGGAATATGGTGAAATTCGTGAAACGCTTATAAATCCTCGGACCTCTGAGGAAAAACTCGATTTGGAGAATTCGATATAATAGAGAATTGTATCCCATCTTTGATAATCCTGAAGTATCGATCCTCATAAAATTCAAACCCATTTAAGGCGCTAGACACATTGCATACGACCGAACGAATTTTCCGAAACGATTTTTCGTTTTTCAACCTATTGTGAAATCTTTAGTTATTCAAAAATTAGTTATAATCGAAATTATAACATTTTCAAGAATATCATGAAAGAAAATCGCAAGGAATTTGTTATTTTAATTGATAATAAAAAGAAAAATGATTCCGTCGTACGACTAAAAATTTTCGTACCGACAGACGGACTTTTTTCTTAATATTATCAACCAAAATAAAAATTTCTAAAAATTTCCTCTTATAATATTCTTTAAAATGTTATAACTAACGATTTCAACCAATTTCCTAATAAATGAAGATTTGATAATAAGCAGAAAAACGAAAATTCGTATCGGAAAATTCGTTCGGTCGTGTGCAATGTGTACAGCACCTAAGGGTTGAAAATAAAAAAATCCTACAATTGGGTCTTAGACGATTTTATTGAAAGTCTAACGAAGTAAAAATCAAGTGGATATCTTAACACTTCTCTTAGGTGTTGAAATTCGTGAAAACATTTACTTCCTTGGGGTGGAATGCCAAAAATCCTGGAGGAATTCCTTTATTTAAAGAGCTCCTGAGCCTTAATTCCAAGACATTGTAATCTGTAATTGTTTGTGAGATATGTACATATGTATATTTGATTCAATTCCCTAAAATTGGCAGCCCTTCCACAATTCCGTATTCAACTGCCTACTCTTTACAAGTATAAACTTCCAATTTTGTGGGTCTTAATATACAGAAAAGAATTGTCTTTTCGTTTAATACAAGACCCCCTCTACCTCATTCTCGAATCTCATCCCCACAATATGGCATCTTAAAAGGTTCTACCTAAAATACTCACCCAACAAATTTAAACATGATATCGCAATGGATCTGTAAACTTCAAGTCATCAAGCTTATTTACCTAGTTATGATGGCGTACAGACGGCGTACAGACGGCGTAAAGACGGCGTGAGGACGGCGTACAGACGGCGTACAGCCTGTTTATTTGGGGTTTATTAGCCTAAAGAGTAAAAAAACACAGGATGAGACAGCCAAAGATTGATCAAACATTTTTATCCTTTTCTTGATTCATCGCAACGAGCCCTGGTTGAAAATAGAGATGAAAGAACGCAAAGGATATGTTCACTCAAGTGAAGTATTTTGTTCGTTTTCATGTTTTGCGAGTAAATAGTTCAGTTCAATGCTACACAGCTCAGCGTCAAAACGATATGGTTAAGCATGGGTTAATGCCAAACAACAAAACCTAACTGAAACCTACTCAAACCATTAAATAGTTCTTGTTCCGCATAATTTCGTATCTAATTTGTCCTTAGGTCGCCCACGTCGCCTGATTCGAAAAGGTCAAATCGGCCATATGTCTTTTTGATAATTGCGCGGAAAAACCTTTTACATGGTGAAAAATGCTCTTTATTTCAGTGATTCTAACACTTTACGGAATTCCAATTACACACTGCAAATTACGTGCAAAGGTTGAAGACGTCGAAAATAATTTCACGGCAATTTAACTTTCACCATTTCACGTGTGGGACAGCGCGTGAACGGGGCGACCTATACTAGAACTTAGGAAGATTTATAGCATATCGTAGATTTTATTGATTTCGAAATGAACACTTGCGTTTGCGATTCGTACAAGGAGGCATCAGTTCGCCGCACTCGAGAAACATTCCACGAAAACCGTCTTATTGTCTTTCGACCTTGCTCAGGTAATTTACGTTTAGTTTACGAGTTCAGTGATAAATTTCATCGCATCACGTAACTTAATAGTGCACCAACTATACGAGCGCTAACCATTCCATCGGGCATTTAACTCGGAAAAGAATTTTTTTTTTCTTCCTTGAAGATTTTCTCTATGTCCACGCATCGCGCGCGGTCATACCTTTTGTACATCATCACATTGCTCTCTATGACTAAGATCCCGACATGATTTTTCCACCGACATTTTTCGTAATGAGACTGCATAAAGTCTTGGTAAACGGGCAACAAGAAAAAAATTGTATTCATGCAATTAAAAGTAATTTGCGATTATTAGTTGTGCCCGCAAAGCGCACGGTTCACCATCTTTGGATTAGAGAAGCGTATCAATGCAATTGGTCCCATAAATCGTAGCGTTTAATTGCCCTAGTTTTTCTAAGCGACGTGACATACTTTACGATAATCTACACAGCAAAATGTCAACAATACACGTAAACATATTGCAGTTGGAGTCATATTTCGTACGCCAATGTCCTACGAAACTGAACAAATTGATGAAATGTATTCGGCCATTAATGGCTTTATTTAAAAAAAAAACAACGACACACACACAAGGTCCGACATCTTGGCAACAAATACGATCACTAATTTCTGTAACGTATCTTTTTGAAGAAGCTTATAGTAGATAAAAATTAACGGCTTTCGTGCGATTATCTTCATCGTCTTCGGAATTAAACGCGATCGTACGGCATCGAAATTACTGCGCGATCACCGATCACAAATCTCATTTATAGATGGTCACAGGTCTCCGATTTGTTGACGGGGGAGACACACGAAAGGAATAATCGAAATCAATCAAATTAATTAATTAGTAGTGTCTTTCTCGAATCGGGAAGCTAATCACCGTAGAGATCATCTCATTAAAACCGATCAGGTGAATTATTGCTAGCGCGCAAATGGACCAATCGAAAATTTATTGTTGACCGGGTGTCGGCTTCGAAATGGCTTTGTGTGGGATTTTTGAGCGTCTACTGTTTAGGCTCCACCTAATTTCCTATTGATCGATTTGATCACCAACTCGTTTCAATTTATTAAAGTGGTTTCTATTAGTCGATCGTACGGACAAATGTTGGTAAACAGACACTGGAATCGAGCAGGTGGATATTGGATAACTAAATATGAATAAGAAGAATCATAAGACCCAAGAAAAATGTCGGAATTCGTTAAAACGTTGCAAACTTTACTAATAGAGCTTGAATGTTTAAAAGTTCTGAAATTGATTTTTAAGAGAATTTATAAGTAGGTGCTGAAAATTAAATGGAATTCGATATAGCTATCATCATCATCATCATCATCAATGGCGCAACAGCCCAAATCGGACCAGGGACTGCAGAATTCGATATATCATCGGACCTAAAGGACAAATTTGGGAAAAAAGTACACAGCTATTTTACAAAATACTTGAATATTAAAATAATACAGTAAAATTATTAGCACCAAGACTTGAAATTTTTAGATGATATTATTTATTGAGCGAAGTTAAATAACACGATATCTCAGACGACGTAAGATATGATGAAATTCGTAAATATCCTTTTCACCTAGTCTTTCTATTTGAAAATCTGAAATTTTGTTTCATTTTTAAATTACTTTAGTAAATAGAAGGAAATTTTTTCATGGTTAAGCTACCATTGAACCTAATTTTAATAATTTTAGTTTATTATTTTAATAATATATACAATATTGTTATCGATTTAAAAAAAAATTGCTACCCTAAACAACAGTTTATGACTAATAAACACGAAGAAAGTAAAAAAAAATTCAGTCCGTCTGTCCGCCGTGTGCCGTTCGTCGACCGCTGTACGCTGTAAGATCATTTGAAGGCTCCTAGCTCCCAAGCCCTTTAAGCTAATGAATTGAAATTTAATTTTTTGTGAATAGACTGGGTTGGCCCTTTGAAGTGACCATGTTTTTTTGATGGGTGGGGGTGTGAGGAAAAGGGGGAAGTACGGGAAGAGGGAAGTGGGGGAAGCGTTTTAGACGGAAAATTTGGTTTT
This sequence comes from Beris chalybata, assembly GCA_949128065.1. Lineage (NCBI taxonomy): Eukaryota > Metazoa > Arthropoda > Insecta > Diptera > Stratiomyidae > Beris > Beris chalybata. Next base: position 7,903,247 of record OX421895.1, on the reverse strand, counting down.
TAGATCTCAGTAACCGCTTATGCTAGAAGGTTGAAATTTGGAATTTATATAGAACTCAGATAGTGGACCCATTTGCATAAAGTTCGATATTGGTGAAGGGGTGCGACAGTGGGGTGGAGGAAATAATGCGTCCAAAACGCAAAAAACCATCTAAAATCCTTCCTCCTAAACAGTTAATGCCACAAAATTGAAACTTAATGAGTATCTATAGATACACTAGGAAAACAGATTGAAATCAAATTTTTGAGGCAGTGGTTAGGTAACGATATCTCACGAACCAATTGCACTAGAAAAATAAAATTCAGTTTGTGAGTAAAGGTTGACAAATGGAGTTTGCTAAAAGTGAAATTTTTTGAGGGGGTGGTGGAGCATGAAAGTGGAGGGGATAAGAATTTAATTTACGTCTCGAATCTCAAAAACAGTGAAAACAGTGCTTACATTTTTTTTCAAATTAGACCTCTAGCAGAAATAAAAATTTTGAGGGTGTGGGTGTAGAGGGACTCAGAATTAAGTTTAGACTTGGTGCTGCGTCAACCATTGCGTCCTAGCAGGTCAAACTCCATATTTGCCACTCCTTTGGCGCGTTTAAAAAGAAATCATGGTAACCTCAAGATTGGTCTTCTGAACACATCGTTTCATCTTTTTAAATCAAAGCTTAAATTATTATTTTTCCTAAACTAAATTTTAATTATACAGACTTACTACTATAAATCCTTTGTTATTACTTTTTTAAATTTTCTGTTGTATAATTGGATAAATTTTATCTGTACAATAGACGAAATAAATAAATAAATAAACCTATAATGACATAAAGCTGAGACATGGTATTTAGATTGAGCTATAGTAGTGGCATGTTGGAAAAATATAATTTTGTGTAGGGGTAGTATGGGTACGAGGGTGATGAGTGTTTTTCCTAACTATAGAACGGCTTATGCTAGATAGTTGAAACTCAGTGTGTATATGTAAATCAATTAGGGAAAAACAAATTCAAATATCCATTGGTGTTCGGATGGCACAAAAAAAAAAAAATGATCAGTGAAAATGGAATGCATATATTTTTACGATTTTCGTCATATCTACTAGGTCTTCCAAAATATTGAATTTATTTTTATTCTACGGATTCTTCATATGAATACCTAGAAAGTATTTTCAAAATTTTTGGAAATTTGGCCTCTAAGGAGGTGTAAAGTGATTGTATACTTTTTCATGAATTCCACCATATCTCTCAGGTCTGATCAGATATCGAATATCTTTTCACTTCCACGGGTTTGTTTAACAAGTCACAAATTTTTTCCTTTTTCAACCCCTAGACCGCATCCTAGACCCAATTACGTAATTCTTATGTTATTTGTAACAGCGGCCTAAGTATTCTAGTGCGACACCCTATTCTAACCGCTTACCGAATTTTTTGACTTTTAGCAGTTTTTTTTTTAATATGCGGCTAAATTTATAGTAAGGCCATCTTCGTATTATATTTTTGATGGTCTTACCAAGAATCCCAACTTGTAGCAATGATTTCTTATTGTCTGAAAATATTTTGACTTTTAAGCCAAACCTGATAATCACTCTTCATAATCACATAACAATTAGGTAACAAATTTCACTCCCACCTAATCCGTTTGTAAATTTCCTAAAAAAAAGAGTATCAAAAAGACGAAAGACTTCCGCACTTCAAATTTACGATCGCTAATTTGCTCACATACATGTAGACAAAATTGCGAAAGTCCGTTCATTCTGTAAGATCGCCAACCATTCCTGAGCCTACATACGAGTATCTCCTGGTCGAACGTGTATGGTTCGTGTCTTTGGGCGCTCAAGACGTTGTTCGTTTGCGTACACTCTTGGGACTACGGCGACTCCTATAAATCTTCCCATTTGATTTGGTTGCAAACAAATTTATTGATGCTGCACGCATCTCCGTGAATTTAATACCGCGTCGGTCTCTAAGCCGGTGTTCTTCCTTGGCCTGAAAAACATGGCAAAAAAAAAAAAAAAAACGTTAAGAAAAGAAAAGACTCAAGGAAGACAGATCGCTCTTTAGATCTATTCGAGCGCTAGATATTTTCACCGAAGTCGCTATACTGCTTGTTTCACACACACACACAATATTCTTACCGCATCTCTTCTTCATCAATGCGCCCAGGTCCAGTTCGGTCTTGTTTTCCTTGTTTATGTTGTCCAACTTATGTTTACACAAACATAATGTCCTCTTCCTAAGCATTTACCACACTAGCGCTAATCCCTGCAGTATGGCATATCATGCATGATGTTCAGTCCGTTCAGTTTCGATAGATACAGTGAATGGTGAAACTGTTTCAACTGTTGGTTGACGGTAGTTAGCATTTCGTTCAGCTGGCTTTGAAATCCAGACTAGTTCCAGCAGCAAGAACTGAATTGCAAATAAATTTAAATTTTAATTTTTTATTCAATATTCTCTTATTCTACTCTCTCCTCGACTTCGTCGTTTGAACAGAAGTCAAAATAAGCCAATACACCAACCAATGCTTAATTAGGACACAAATCTTCTACGCCAGATGTCAAAAGGTGTTGAAACTTGATGGTGACTGTAACGATTTAATTTTCGGGGTAGGCTCAACGGATGCCGGAATCCGTTACAAAATATTTATTTGTTTCTAGACTTCACTTTATTATTCCTAATTGATAACATATATGTATTTGATTTTGATTTTCTTTGGGTTTTTTCCTTGTCGTCAGATCCTCTGTTCAACGTGATTCGATTCGTGTTTCCTGTAGGTACGACTTCACGTGCTTTGCCTTGACCCTCTTTGCTCTACTCTCTCTCTCTCGGTCTTCGTTTCTCTGCATGGCCTTTGCTCTCCCTGTCTTCGTCCTTCCCTATTTTCGGCCGTACTTGTCTTTGTCTCTCTATTTGGCCTCTACTTTGTTCGTCTTGGCTCTGAGCTGAGGCGTCTGTCTGCTTGTCGTAATTTGGCTTCATTCATCCTGGCAAGACTCTACTTATCTTAACTTGGCCATGGTTACTGATTGTCATCTTGTTCCTGATCACCTGATCTGTTCTGTCGACGGCTGCCTTGCTCTGTTCGTCATGGCTAGTCTTGTGCTTGTCGGCGCTTTGCTCCGCTCGTCGTGGCTCGGTATGCATGTCGTGGCTCGCTGCTCTGTTCGTCGCGGCTCGATTCTGATTGGCACTGCCCTGCTTGACTCTGCTCTGCATGGCTCAGCTCTACTTAGCTTGTTTCCGCTCTGCTTGTATCTGCTCTCTGCCCTGCTAGGTTCTGCTCTACTCTGTTTGGCTTTTCTTTTACTTTACTCATCTTCTGCTTGGCTCTGCTCTGCTGAACTCGTCTTTGCTCTGCTTGGCTTTCGCTCAGTGTAGATTGTCTCTCAGCTTGGAGAGGTCATTGGTCATTAGGAAGGGGTAACTGATAAGTTTTTAGTATTTTTTCGAAAATTTTTTTGGTATTTTCAAACATTTTTCTACATTTTATCTACTCAATATTCAATAAAAGTTAGTTAAATTTAACATTTAAGTGAATATGCAATTTAAGATAATTGGATATAATATTGAATTTAAATTTTATTTCTTATTAGAATAAAATAATTTTTTTTGACCTACTTGCTATAAAATTTACAGAATATTTATTATTTTATTAGTTCGTATTTTATAGTCGAAATCCACTTCTAAAATTTCGACATTAATTTGCTTTCAATGAAAATGTTTTCTACTGAAATTTTTCGCTACTTTTTTCTAATTTTGTTTTTATCATTTAAAGCTACTTCTTAGTGTTCATTCATGGAAATCAGGAAGCATATAACATCGGTGTTATTTTTTTCGTAGTAAAAGAACTTCAAACCTTTCTAACCATTCATCAACGAACTTTATTCACATATATTTTTTAGTCTCCAAGTTCTTATTATGGTCTCAACAGATTCTTTGATACATCTCAAAAGTTCTAAAAGAATCTTTTCAAGTTTGATACAACGTTTGGAAATAATTTCACTTATACTGTGTTTTGCAGTAGGTACCGCTTATTGTAATCACTTTGGGACCAGCCAAAAACAATAACATTAACCGGTTTATAACAATAGACGAACGAAAAACGAACGTTTGTGGAGAATGGGACCCAAATGTTTTAATAACAAAATCCGGATTATAACATTATCCGGGATTACAATAAGCGGTATCCACTGTACTTAAATATTGTAGAAAATTGTTCGTGAACTTCACCATGATGAAAATGTAAGCCTTGCCTAATGTTTTAACATTGGCAGGCCAACAAAAAACTTGAAGGGTTCCTTTCTATTAAAATACAAAATAGTTAAGTACCTATTGAATAACCCTTTACTTGCAAAAACAAAAGACTTAAGACAGTAACCCGATAATTTTATTCGTTTGTCATGCATTTTTCAGGTCATTTCAGCCATAAAAGCATGTTTTTTTTAAAGGGTTCTTTTTTGGCTGTTAGAAAAGTCCGTGAAACACTTCTTCAATATTGAATTCAGACGAAGACGTTGCTTGAGCAGCATCAAAGCGGTTCTAAGCAATTCAGTATAACAATGATGAACAATAGTTGTACATTTTCGCAAGGGGTTTTGTCGTGGTTCTCTTTCCTGGAAATTGGTTTTATTTAGGTGTGTGCAATTTATTTCTATAAATTAAGTGAGCTGTTCCATATCATTGAAAATTTAGTTTATTATAATTTGTGTACAGGTATATCGAGTGTATTCAGTGTAGATTTATGAAATAAGTATTTTTTGAGTATACCAGCGACTCGCCAAAAACAACTGTGTCAATAATTTGAAATATGTTCTTCGATGGACATAGCTGACAACACGGAGATGAAGATACATATGATTCTGGTTTAGACCGGAACAGGATTGAATCTTAAAAAGAGAATGGTTGTTGTACTATATTCAGAAGATCTCGCAATCCAAAGATTTTCAAGCATCACTGTTCGTAGCACTTGGAACTGGCAAAAATCATTTCGTGCCGATTGAATTTCTGACCATACCGTTTTCAGTGGTCATTTTTTCCGGTCTCGCCGATATTACCTATGGTCAGCAATTTGTACTGTACAGGAATTGCAAGTACGTGGAACAAGCGGGCGCGGATAGTCCGGCCAGAACCCCGGACCGACCAGAATAGGTGTCTAACTTGTAACTACACGACTAGGTACTAAAAAGCAAACTATAGAGTCCGAGTGCAATCCAGATCTTTGCAATCTTTGCGCGATTTGTTTGTACGGGGTTAGATTTATGGGATTTTTAGTGCTCAATGTGAGTTTTAATTGCGTCGCAAGTATGACTGAAATGTACTTAATCCTCGGTAAGGTCGGACGGCTTAAAATTCAATATTCGCGCCAAGAGTAATGCAAAACCAATGGTTAGTCGTGGAGGTGCGTAGGCTTCTATAGTGATACCTTCACGGTCTTTATTTTTATTTGAAATATTTTTTTTTTTTCGAATTTCTTTACGAATGTGAACTACATCTGTAGATCTTCGCGTTTAGCGTTTCGAGCTATGGTCGTATCCGCTAATCCCGATCCTGAATTAATTCAACAATAGAATTCGTTTTGCGTACTAAATGTTACTAGTTGCGAGAGCGGTAATTTTATCGGTGTGGAATGCATAGAAATGAATTATTGGCGGAAAAAGGTTTTTATGATGTGACAAGAACGAATCGGATTGCAAAAATTCGAAATGATAGATGAGCTATGCCGTGGGATAAATAATAAAAAGTACATAAATTGAATTTGGATAAAAACTCGATTAAGTGCCTGCTTCACTTTAAATTGGATGTGTGTAACGATCGTTCAATAATTAACATAATGCTCGCCTATAGAAAACGTTATTCGTCCAGAGTTAAAGCGAACTAAAGCCATTGTCCGACTAACTAGTGAATAAATTTTAGTGGAACCGTGATATTAGACCACAAACTACAAACAATATATATCTTTTCACCATCCCTTATTCAGAGAAAATACTTTTAAACATTTGTCCAAAACACCCCCCAGTGAAAAAGGGAGAATAAAGACTAACAAAGTGAACTGTACGAAAACGGTAAATGAACTAACTCAATCTCTTTGGTGATCTAACTCTTTGTGACCTGTAGTTCAAATCGAAAGTTGAATAAAGAAAAATTCAAATGAATGAAGGGAATGAAGAATGACAACTAACAAAGTGAACTGTACGAACACGGTAAATGAACTATCTCAGTCATTGTGGAGAACTAACTCTTTCAATTTGGTGAGTTGCAGTTCAATTTGAAAGGCGAATAACAACAAAATCAAACGAATAATGGGAAAACGAAAACTAACAGAGTGAACTGCATGAACACGGTGAAAAGAGAGACAAACAATAAATCTCCTCATTTCGTACGTCTCCATGTCTTCCAGAAACAGATACAGCGAAACCACAACTTAATTCTTTTCAAATTAACAGCTCTTTGAGGGCCACTCAAATTTTTAATTAAACCCAAATGTAGCAAACAATATGAAATACAAGATACAAGATACAAGATACAAACAAGATACAAGATACGTGATAGAAGATAAAAGATTCAAGGCACAATATCTTGTATATATACAATATATACATATACAAGATGCAAGTTACAAGATACAAGCTACAAGACACAAGATACAAGACACATGATACAAGATACAAGATACGAGATACAAGATACGAGATACAAGATAAAAGGTTTTAGATACAATATACAAGATACAAGATACACAATACAAGATACAAGATAAAAGATACTAAGATACAAGATACAAGATACAAGACATAAGATACAAGACACAAGATACAAGATACAAGATATGCTACCAAGATACAACATACAAGATACAAGATACAAGATACAAGATACAAGATACAAGATACAAGATACAAGATACAAGAAACAAGATACAAGATACAAGATACAAGATACAATATACAAGATGCAAGACACAAGATACAAGATACAAGATACAAGATATAAGGTACAAGATACAAGATACAAGATACAAGATACAAGATACAAGATACAAGATACAAGATACGAGATATAAGATACAAGATGCAAGATGCAAGATGCAAGATGCAAGATACGAGATACAAGATACAAGATACAAGATACAAGATACAAGCTACGAGATAGAAGACACAATAGGTACGAGATTCAAGTTACGAGCGACAAGTTACAAAAATTTTTGCTCCGCGGGTACAATATTTAATACTTGACTGATTGACGGAACCAAATGGTTGGCCAGAATACACCCTCTGAAGAGTCTTCTGCCTTCCGAATGACGAAACAGCTCCTTCGGACCTAGTCCAACACAAATCTAATGATAAACTGGCCTCTCCAGTGAAAGTTCTTTCCAAATTTGTCATTGTCCTCAGGGACTACGATTAATCAACAGTCGGGGATTTCGTATTGGAGCTTCACTCCACTGACACCGGAAAGAACAACAAACTCTTAACATTTAATAGCTTCATTGGTAGCTTGACCATGAAAAACTGGTAACATAGAACCAAATGTCTTTCTGCTTTACTCCGTGTGCTAAAAATCTACGCTGCGCTACTGACGCAATTTGAAAATATACGGCACTATAAGCTGATGGATTGCCTTAATTAGCAAGTGAATCACTAATGATTCACAGAGATAAAGTGAATTAACTTACGATTCTCAGGTGAATTGCGAACCATTCTGTTTTGTTACTTATAAGATAACAATGAGTAAACACCCTGATGGGTCGTGTATGATGTATGTACTAACAGTTCATCTAAAACATTGTTGAGCTTTTGACAGAGACTTACATAAATTTGTCACTGTAACCATTGTATTTGGTACCATTACATACCCCCTCCCCCGCCATTTTATAATTTCAATCTTCCCGATAAATGGAAGACTTGACAAATGCGGACAAATCTGTGAGTGTCGTGATAGGGACATAATTTTTGTTCGATCGCCATCTGTTGAGTAATAGATTCAGCGTTATGGCCGTCAGCACTAGCCAGTGGCCATTTGGAGAGTATTTCCTTTAACAACCATTCAAATTTACGGAAGGGAAACCCAACTTCGCGCATTAGACAGACTATTCCATGAAGATATAACCTCGATGAAATCTCAAAAACTAGAATTGGGAAACAGATTCTCTTCTAAACAGCTGGTTGTGACGATCCATTCTTGTTCGGGATGTTTGTAACAATTGACTTTATTAGTCTTCAACTGCCACGTTTTGCGAATTGTGGTAAGAAAATGGGGCATACACGAACCCACTGGCTGTACCTCAAGAGGTGCTTTTAATTTAAAATGTAGTTCTACATTGCAATCGGATCATTATATTTATCTAGCTCCAGCACACTATCCTAGTCAATTAGGAATCAGATCAGAATCATCAGACTAAAAGCCCAAGATGAGGTCCCAGCTTTTACAACTCCTTCCGAATAAGTCATTGGACCTGAAACGTTCGATGGGAATGGCCATTTTCGAAATTTGATCCTCGAGTGAATTCCATTTGTAGAAGTCGAATTGCCCCTATAATGGAATGCCCAGAATGGATGCTTCGACTGAATCTCGATTCGGTTTGCGTTCGTCTTACAGCTTGCTCGCCTGAATGCGTCAAGATGAAATGAGCCGAAATTCCTCCAACCCGAATTACACAATAGCGACAACGTGCACACATTTGAGGCATTTATGATCGCCTCGACAATGCACTTGTTTTGCAATGTTCTTAAAGAATTTTACCATTTCGCAAAAGTAATTAACATCTCTTGGCCAGGTTCCTACGCTAAAACTTGCCCTCGATCATCAGACTCAAAGCGAAACTTAGCGCGATTGAAAAAAAAAACAACCGCACAATCAAGATGCACCACAACATTCGTACCTCACCTGACGCAATGCGATCTTATTCTTTGTAATTATCACAATAAATCCTTAGGGAGAGAGTTCGGTTCATTTTAGTTTTGGGACTTTTCGTTTGGACGTTCCAACGAAAAACGAAAAAAAAATAACCGAAAACTCGAAAGTACCTACTCAAAACTCATTCCATAACCGAAACAGCGATCTTCATGTTTAAGCCTATGTTGCGGAATATCGAAGCATTTTTTCTTCCTCCGCGATCGGTAAATCCGGTATACGCGAAATCATTCGGTCTGGGACAACAGGTTGTCACGTTAAGTTCAGGCTTCTTTAAGAAAAATGTACGAAAAAAGAAACCACACCAAGTTAAATTTTTATATTAAGAAACCCCAAAAACCAGAGGCTTCGATCTCATCAATATGCGATACGAGCGATTAATTAAATCGATCAAAAGGAGCAAAATGGCTCATTTGACATATTTCGGCGTTGTTGCGCCCGTTCATCTCGCTGCATTTGTCCTCCAGAAATTCTTGATCGGACATCGCATGCTGACCAGTATTCAACGTAGGTAACCACTGGCCAGAGTGTGGTAAGATGACGGTCGAAGTCAGGCTTGCGAGGTAGTCAGACCTAACCTGGCCTGAACTTGGCCAGTCGTAAAACGTAAGCCTTCCCTTGGAAATTATTTTCAGTTCTTCGCTGCAAATCACACAATGGTGATGGTGATGATGACATGACAAAATTGAAGAAGAAGAATTTCACCAGCTTCAAATATGGGAGCAGAAGTTGCAAGGGAACTTGTGAAACTTTTCGTCGATTGCAATTGGTTTTTGGTTTGATTTTTGCTTGCATCGAAAGAATGGACTCAATGGTCTCGACGGCATACACAACTCTCTTTCTCCCTGATTCGGATATTTACGGAATTAATTCGCAATCAATGAACTTCAGGTACCTTAATGACTGATATATGCGATGGCTATTCTGGTTGGCCGGTAACCCATTAGCGAAGTGAAGGTATTCTAAGAAGTTCAATTGCTGGATGGAAGGGCATTTTCCATCAAAACTGACTGTGGAATTCATAAGGAAGTAATATTTTTTTAAAAAAATTGTTTAAATATTCGGTACCAATTTTTTAAGGTCAGTCAAAAGTACTGTGAAACTGGATTATTGATTTTGTTTTATTATTATGTGAAAAATCAAAGCAAATTGGATGCGTAACTAATCTACGAAGATCTTGGAGTGCTTATTTCGACTTGTAAAATTCAAAATAACTGAGGGATGATTTGGAGAAAATGTGGTCCACTTCCATCACAGCCAAACTGGTGACTAAACCGTGAACTGGGGTGACGTAAATAGTGTTTTTTTTTAACGGTAGAACTTTAATTTGGTAGCACTGTTTTCTGGGACTGTCGATTTGACAGTTCCCGGTGGTTTTGGGGTTAGTTTAGCTTAACAATTCAACGTGAACAGACTCACGCCGGAGCAACGTTTGGAAATTGTTCTGATTTGTTTGAACACCATAGTTCAATTCGAGAAACTCATCGGGCATTGCATGCATTTTGTGTATTTTATGGTGCTCATAATCGTCCATCAAAGCTATTAATTAATTCGAGAACGCTTCCCGTAACTACACCAATAAACCAGAGACTACTCAACACAAAGAAGCCAATATTCGACGCAGTCTGACGAAATACAGACTGATTTACTGCGAAAAGTGTGTGAAAATTGAATTTCCAGATTAAGCCATTTGCCACATGACCGAAATCATATTCAAACATTAATGCCATAAAATTATCTTTCAAATAACTTCCGCCAATTTGAATGGTTGTTATTTCATGGATATTAAAAACAGAATTTAAGGGGGGGGGCGTAAAGGATGTCATTTCATTGCAAAATATTGCTATAAATGGTTAGATGTCTAAGTAATTGAAAATTGATCGAGAAAAGTGTGAGAAACACGCCAACTTGCCAGGCTACAGGAACTAAGTACTTGCCGAAAGTTTAATCGGGACCGGAAAAATAATCACGAATCGATGGAAATTTAAACTAACGATTGACATCCAATTGTATTCCGTACAGCGTACTTATATGATCATAAATTGAAAAATAAATACGGCCAGGAAGAAGAGAAGTGTACGGCGGAGCTGCTAACTGTATACAGCAAGCTTGATTCCAACAACAGCAATAACGAGTCGAATTGAAACAATAAGACGAGATATTAAAGCCGCTAATGTTGAAATGCAACGAAGCTAGCCAGAATCGTCTGTGAGCTAGAGATGAAAACATCCGTAGGAAAATTTCTTATTCCTCGGTTTTTGTCTGTTGTTGTTGTAGTTGAAGCCAGCCAGCATCCAGAAAACCAGAATAACTTTCCAATCATCCCAAAGACGTGAATTATATCTCCCAAGGCGATTCCAATCAGTGCCTGTGTTAACAAAGTGTTTACGTGCTAAACGAGTGCTCTCGGATGAGGCTCAATTCATGCCCAATTTAAAGCCGGCGACATGACTCCGTCTAGCGGGAAGCTAGCAGCTAGCAGCTAGCAAAGCGGTCTAGTGTCGAAGGTTTAGTGTATGGGAAAAAACCGATCTCACCTCGACGCTGAGCTGTGTCGAGTCGTTCTTGTGATCTACACCTTGGTGAAAACTAGCACAGAAGCATCGTCATCTTGATCTTGGGGATGAGATTGGATATTGGCATTAGGCCAACTAACAATGATGATAAGAAACGAATCGTTTATGGACTCTTGGCTCTGGGGGCTCACCATCCATAGTAAGACTTACCCAGCAAGGCTACCGGTATCATGAAGATGGCGATGTTATGGTGGTGTGTTGACACCTTTAACCTCCTTACTGGAGTTCTACAAGATTGATCGATTAAACTCAGCCACCGACATTTATATCTTCCCGAGCCACACTGGCTACCTTAGCGTTTAGCTGCTGCTGCTCCTCGGACTTCTACTTCTTCTGCTAATGCAGATTATGTGTTTTCATGCTACGCTCGTTGGAGCATAGGCCCATTGTTTGGAGCTCATAAGGTTCGTGGAATTATGATGAAATGCTTGTTTGCATGAACTTATGGTCGGCTGGTTAATTATTTTTGATGTAAGGAAAAATGGGTTTTTTTACTTTCGTGTACTCGATATACTCGTCGTTATGATGAAATTAAGAAGACTTTCGCTTCGTTTCAATTGCGAATTATGTGGGAACGGAATGCTTTTGAATTTGTCGACACTGTGTACCGCTATAGTCAGTGTAGTCCAAAAGTGGCCATCAGATTAGATAAAAATAACGAAAATGGTAGCTGCTTCAAGAAGGCTTAAAGAAAGATATGACCTTCATGAGCTTCTCACCTAGATTGAACTGTTCCAGTTGCACACAGTCCATGTACCACATCACCACATTATGAGGAACTGTTGCTAGTTCAAATACTCCGATCACATTATTTTCAGGTCAACCAATACACATATCTATCATAGTCTGGATGGCCTAGTGGCTAGAGCACTTGCTTTCGGTGCACCTGGTACCAGGTTCGAATCTGCTTGGCGACAAGTAATTTTCGTGAATGGGATTGGGTGCCGGACTACCAGTTCACTCAGCTGAGTTAAAATCGGGGTAATAATCACGGACGAGCGTGTGGCTGACCACTTCACCTTCTTGTGTTCCGTTGGTCTAGTAATGAAGTAACTCTTGCGTTACTTCAAGGCCTAGGCCCGATTTGGGCTGTTGAGCCATTGATTATTATTATAAATACACATATCCCATATCCACATAGCTTCGGGAAGCTTCCACATAAAAGTCCTTAAAACATATAGCTAGAAACCTTGTTGGTAACTTTTGAACGCTTTAAGCAAAAAAGTAGAAATTTTGTGTTCATCAATTATCTAATAGTTACAATACGGATGGACGGACGGACGGACGGACGGACATTTCAAAAATGTGAGAATCAATTTTTTTTTAAAATTTCAAGTCGATCAGAATATTTTGAGAATAAAAGATACTAAAGTAAAGTTTTCCTTTCTACCCAAACTGCATTTTTAGTCCGAATAACGAGTTACGATACTTCATCAATCATTCACCCTGTAGTAATTTTTCTTATAATATACCTGGTGCCATTAACGAGGCCACAACGTCCTTGGGCTTCCACTTACACCTACACTATTCTCAGTGAAATATCCTTCAAACCACTTCCCACCTTTTTATGTTTTTAATCGCCAAACAAAGGTCACGTTGAGTTACCAGTAAGCTTTAAGGCACCAAGAAAATCAAATCAAACGGAAAATGTCGTTCGAAAAATGCTGCAAAGGAAATTTTATTCGATTCGCTGGAACCTGCCATGTACCAGTGGTTATGATAAATGACCAACGAGCCGACACTTTTTATTAATTACTCGAACGCCAGTAGACAGGAGGCCCATTAGCTTACAGCGATCTTAACTAGTTTGCAACATAGCCGCAATGCAGCTACGATCTTAGCTCTGCAACTTTAAAGAAGTACCGAACTGCTCGATGGTCATATTATGCCTATGGTGGTCAGTAGTTAGTGGTCACTGACTGTGATAATTGCATCCTAATTGAGTTGTTTAAGTCAACATCACGTTTTCAATTTCTCTATCTCTGGCGGTTCTTTTTTCCGAACATTTAAAATTTGTCGCTTAATTTTCGCAATAAATCTACTTTCCGCTAGACTAGATCCAGTGCTTGCTTTCGTGCCATACATAGAAGACATTCGAAGAATGTTGGTCAAACATTTCGAATTTGCAGATTATTTCGAAAATAAAGAAGATCAGATCGATTTCGTCAATGATTTGTGATCTTTTAGGATTTCGGTGGCAGCGATAATGCCATTGGTATGTGATGATCTTACTCGGTCCCGATATTTATGTATTTTTCAAAGAAGAGCCTAGACGATTGGCTAGCTGTTTCTTAGACTGATTAATGCCAGCTTGTGTTGCTTTTGAATTAAATTGCGAATTTAAGAAGAACGATCGACGTTGGGTGAGGTCTCAAGAGATAGTATCGCTTATGGGGAAAACACAGTCGATTATTTCGATAGAGCTGTTATCGATACTCGTTTTGAAAGTAGCACTTTATTGAAATGGTGATTTTGGTTTCATTTTACATCACAATAAATTGCCATGGGACTGGAGTGTCACGTTCAATATTCATTTTAATTACTTTGGCACCTTTTATCTCAGGTCAGATCTTTTCATATTGTCTTCACCTTCGATACCTACTTCACGCTGAGCTGTCCTTGAATCTTCTTTGTGCTGTACTAAATCTTCGAATTCTTTCAACACTAGGTAACATACAAAGAAGTTCTGAAATGAGATTAAATTCTTTTAATCTAAGCAAGGGGGGCAACGAAAATTATCAGTGAAAATGGGGTGCATATATTTTTACGAATTTCGTCATATCTCTTAGGTCTTGTGAAATTTTAAATAAATTTTTATTTTATGTATTCTTTACATGAATGCTTAGAAATCTTGTTCATGATTTATTGAAATTCGACCCCTAAAGGGGTGTAAATGGGTTGTATACATTTTCACGAATTAAGCCATAGCCTGAGCCATGTCTGATTCATTCACTTCCACGGGCTTGTGGTTTTTAGATAAATATAATGAAAGCCCGAGATTCGACAGAGTTCGTGAAAACGTATTGAACCCCTTTATATACTCTTACGGGTTGAAAAGGAAAATTTCGAGAACAGGTTTTAGTAATCGCCTCACACCCGTTCTCAAGATTTTAGTAATCGTCTAAACCCTGTTCTCAAGATTTTGCCATTTCAACCCGTAAGGGCGTATAAAGGGGTTGAAAATGTTTTCACGAGTTCCGTCAAATCCCGGGCTTTCATTATATATACATATCTAAAAAAAAAATTTCTGGATTTTTGGATATTCAACCCTTAAGTGGGTATCGGGAGATCCAAACGCTTTTACAGTTTCCCCCGTTTCTCCATCACATCAACTTCGGTTTAACTTCTCAATATCTTTACGATCTGATGAGATGTCAAAATGATCCTTGGCCTTTTTATATAATTAGATACTTGAAATTTAATTATATAAAAGTGATTGCTTATGCGGACGATGTTACAATTGCCGTCTCGGGGAAGCATCCAAACACACTGAGTGAGATATTGCAGAATGCTCTCTCTATTCTTTCCAATTGGGCTTCTGAATGCGGACTGGGCGTGAACCCATGCAAAACAGAATTAGTCCTCTTCACCAGGAAATACAAAATTCCTCACGTAGACCCTCCTTCTCTGAATGGTACCAGTCTAGTTTTCACCGATAGTGCAAAATACTTGGGTCTTATTTTGGACAGAAAGCTTCACTGGAAACCCAACATTCAGGAACGAGTAAGGAAAGCAACAGTTGCGCTCTACTCATGCAAAAAGGCCATTGGCATTAAATGGGGTATGCAACCCCGGATAGTTCATTGGCTCTACGTGTCCGTCATCAGACCGATACTCATGTACGGTGTTGTTGCCTGGTGGACGGCCTTAGATAAAGCGGCTAACCGCACCACACTGGGAAAGGTACAAAGAACAGCATGCATATGCATCAGTGGAGCTCTGAGAACAACTCCCTCTGCAGCACTGGACATGCTGTTCAGTCTGCCACCCTTAGACATCTTTGGCAAGCAAATGGCAGCCAGTGCAGCCATTCGGCTAAAGGCCTCCACATTGTGGACTGACATATGTGCAGGCCACTCAACAATTTTGAGTCACTTCAACATTCCTGAAAACACCGACTACACCCCTCCCAGTTATGACTTCGATAAAAACTTCTCGACAGCCATCCCAACCCGCCTAGAGTGGGAAAGGGACTTGGTACGAACGAAGAAGGAGTCCGCCCACATATATACGGACGGCTCCAAAACTGAAGACGGGGTAGGTGGAGGTGTTTTCTCTGAAATGCTTAATATTAGCAGCTCTTTCCGCCTTCCGGACCACTGTAGTGTCTATCAGGCGGAGCTTATGGCGATCAAGGAGGCCCTGTCCTGGCTGAGGTGTAATGTAATATCTACTAAGGATATTAGCATTTTCACAGACAGCCAAGCGGCGATAAAATCCCTGGAATCGACCTCGACAACATCAAAGGTCGCCGTAGAATGTAGATCATCTCTTAAGGAGATGGCCGAACAGTTCAATATTCTTCTGTGCTGGGTGCCAGGACACATGGATATTCCAGGGAACTGTATGGCTGACGAACTCGCTCGGCGCGGCACTACCCTTCATACTTCGCCGGTATATCGGACCCTGGGTGTGCCTCTCTCCACATGTAAACTGCTACTGAGACTGGACTCAATTGAGAAAACCAACTCAAGATGGGCAGAGGGTACAACATGTCACACTGCGAGACAGATCTGGCCAAAGCTGGATCTTAATCGTTCTAAAAGGCTGACTCTGCTCAAAAGGGCGGACATCAGCAAAACAGTCGGTGTCCTAACCGGACACTGTCTTATAGGTCGGCATGCAGAAAGGCTTGGACTTTTCTCAAACGACTTCTGTAGAAGCTGCCAGGACGAGGAGGAGGAGGAGACAGTCCTTCACCTTCTCTGCACTTGTCCAGCTCTGTCCGTCAGAAGGAAAGCTCATCTCGGAGCGTACTTCTTCAACTGTCTTGGTGAACTTGCCACAATGGAGGTCGCGAGAATCCAACGCTTTATTATAAGCTCTAAATGGTTCGACGAGTAGGACCGGAGTCGAAGATCCTGTGGTACCACAACGGACCTTTTAGGTCTAAGTGTGTCCGTGTTCTCACGGACAGCCACGTGTACCTACCTACCTACCTACCTACTTGAAATTTATTTTAGGAGTTTTGAATACACAGCAAAGGGGGTATAAGAGAGTTTCATACGTTTTCACAATTGGGTGTAGAATTTTTTCCTATTTCAGTAGCTCAGTTCTGTAACTTATGAGTGAGAATTTTCTCCCCAAAAAGTCAAAATGATTACGAATTAATGCAGTTTTTTTCTGTATTTTCACCAAATGAGAAAGCACCGTACTTAACTACGCATTTGTCAATCTTTCATTTCTCATTTGGTGAGAATATAGAGAGAAAACTGCATTAATTCGTCTTCATTTTGACTTTTTAGTGAGAAATTTCTCACTCATAAGTTACAGAACTGAGCTAATGGTTTGGTGGCTTAAGCACAAAACTTTAAACTTGTTTGGTAGATATGTAGATTTACTAGAAATGGGATTTAGATAAAAAAAATCATAAATCCATGAGGGTGCGGAGGTTTGCAAAAATAATGATCAATGAAAATCTTGTGCAAATCCATGAAGGTGCGGAGGTTTGGAAAAAAATTGGTCAATGTTGTGCAAATATTTTCTCGAATTACGTCATATCTCGTAGATCTTCTGAAATATTGATTTAATTTTATTTGCACGTTCTTATAATAAATACCTAGAAACCGTTTTCAGGAGTTTTTAACTTCCAAAGGTGGTGTTAAGTAGTACGGCACACTTTCACGAATTCTGTTATATGTCTTAGGTCTAACTAGATATCGAGTTCTTGTAATGGCGAAAGGAGACTCTCCACATATTCGCGACATCTGAGGATATAAGAAATTGGGTTTAACTTGCACGAGCCCTTTAAAAACAACGCCTAAATGACTAAAAATAATTTTTCGATTTTAAAATGTTAAATGACTTGCAAGGGCGCGTGAAGTGGTCACATACAATACTTCAATTTTCAGCATATCTCTTAGGGTGGGTGAGGTATTTTTACGGAAGTCTTACGGGCTTCTTATATAATCGCCTAAAATTGAATTCAAAATTTTTTGATATTCAATTCTCAAGGACGTATAAATGGGTTGAATACATTCTCATTCATTTAATACGAAATTCGATATGTAACCAAAAGTAATTTAGTTAAAAAAGTTTATGTATTCATTGGCGTACGAAAGTGGGACAAAAATAGTCATTGTAAACAGGGTGCAAATATTTTTCTCATATCTTGTACGTCGTCTGAAATATTAGATTAGTTTTACTTCTATCGGTTTTTCATAAAAATTCGTAGAAACCACTTAAATTTTTTTTTCGTTCAACCCTTACGAGAAGGTTGAACACGTTTTCACGAATTTCGTCATATTCCTTGGTCTTAAAAGATATCGATTTTGAAAATAGAAAAAAAAAATTGATATCGATTTTGTTTGACTTCAATGAACTCTTTTATAACTGACAAGTGCATGTGCATGGGCTGTGTATCTTTTCACAAGTCAAGCCATATCTCGTAGAACTGAGCTAGCTAGTTGGGTTTTACATCTACGGGCTTGTTACATAATCGCCAAAACAGTGTACAGCAGTTTGATACGCTTATAAGGCGATATGATAAAATTCGTGACATCTCCACGTGTAGGTACCTAACAAATATGGCGAAATTCGTGAAATTATAATGGACTGAATTTCTTTGTTGAAAGAAAGTGGCCGATCTAAAAAGCGCTCCTTACCTGAATTTCTGTATCACCCTACTGCTGTCGAAGTTACCTTCCGTTAAAGGTGTAAGTGAAGCTGAAAATTCTTGATGTTTTTCTCCAGTAAATTTTTTTTTCCATTATTTGGATGTACACTTTAATAATAGAAGGCGATAGTGATAAAGGACACAAAGCGTCATTCATGACGTCTGGACTCAGTAGGAGTTTTCTTTTCATATGACGTAGCAAGTACGGCAATATAGAAAATATAGCAATTTTTGTTTTTTTTTACATGACTTTTTTTATTTTGCATTATGTACAATAATAATAATTAAAAAATAAGTCGGCTTCGAATACAGTTTTGCCGAGGAAACCCTGAGCGACAAAACCGGCTCTGGTCCGAAAATTCTTGAAATTGTTTTAGTCAATTATAGGTTGCAATTATCTCCGTAGAAATATGAAAATTTTATATATAGTTGACTGAAGTAGATCTCTCATAATTATTATCGACAAGGTCAAATCATCAAAGTGTTTTGCGCGAGAAAAACCGATTGTTCGAAGTAGAAAATATTTAAGAAATGCCAAGTGTTGTGCTAATGAGACAGACAACAATGGCATGATGGCCTACAACTTGTCCACCATCGTGTTAAGATCTTTTCGAACGATATCCGAACAGAAAAATGATTTAAAATGACGACAAGAAAACAATATGCCATCGATTTGTGGCACTGAATACTTCATAAATTAAATTTTTCACAATTTTTCTGAATTATGTCAATCATAGGAAATTCCGTTGGCAGAAATGCGTTCGTACCGGACTACTGCCGCTCATGCGGGACTCTGCATTGGTCATGTCTTTTATGACAGTTGAGATGGAAAACAACGCACGTTTGTTACGAACGGCTTGGTTGAACGTTTGTCGCAAATCGACTATTGCACCGCTCCAAATCTGGCAGAAAAACCGACGCGTTCAAGTCCGAAGTCATTAAAATCATTAACACGTTTCCATATCTTAAATACCAGAAACTAGCCAGCTACTTGTACTTTGCGGACTTTTCATTTGTACCATCGTCTTCGTCATAGCGCAACCCATCATCATTCAGAAAAATTCATTTTTCTCGGGAAAAACACCTTCCAGGATAGTGTCCCGAGTAGTTAAGCAACGTTGTAAGAATGTTAACATTACGTAGCCATGGTTTAGTCTACGTCGTGTCATGCTTTGTTACATTTCGTTTACGGCATAGGTAGTCGCTAGTTTTTCTACATCTTAAGCCGTTTTGAATTTTTTTTTTCCTCGGTGGTTCTTCGGCGAGCGCGACATATTTGTAATTGTGGTTAGTAAGACGATTTTTCCTACGAAACACCGAGCACTTTAATGCGCTCGGTTGCTTGCACTAAGTAGATATAATGTCCTACAAGAAGATTTGCTACTGATGATAAGTAAAAATTAATAGAGAAAAGTGAAAAGAATGTCGGTCGATGGTTGAAGAACTCAGAAGGTGAGATGTTTTCATAAAAATAATCGTTGCGAAATTCGCATACAAAAGAATATTTTTCATTATAATTACATAGGAATTAAGTGAAATATGCATGGATATGGTCGTATAAGGAAAGATATCGGTTGAAGATGTTTTCCCGCGAACGAGACTTGTTCTCATTCTTTTTGTCTCACACGGTAACTTTCCAATCTTGTTTGAAACATTGACACTGGTAGATACTTGGCCCTGGTAGATACTTTACAAGCAGATGAAACTACTTTGTATTGACTCATGTTGGTAGAATCCGCAATGCAAGTTCAATCAATGCAATTTCTCTCTATTTCTAAAATTTAAATTGAAGTTGAAAGGATTTTTTAATGATATTTCAGCAATCAAATTAGCTTCAACACGAGCACAAAAGGCAATTTCACAAAATGAACTAGAACATGCATTTGAATCATTGTTGAATCGCTGTAACAAGTGTATTGAAACTGGAGGAGAATATTTTGAATAAATAAAATGTGAAATATCAAGATTTTTTCTTTTAATGATGTTTCCATGGTCAGTATCGAAACTTATTTGTCGCACTGTGTATTTACCTATACTTGACTCGGTGAATGCAATTATCGATTGTGGTTGAAAAAGGAAGACGCCGAGGGTTCGAGCGGTCATTTATTTACAAAAGATCTAACAACATAAACCAAACATCGAAATATAATCACCATAAAATTTCTTGGATAATGAATTACATCATTAAAGCAATATGCAATTTATCCAAATTGTTGACGTTCTCAGAGAAACTTTGTACCAAACATACTATAAATTGATTTGGTTTTTGGATCATAGATCAGAACGCGATCAATGTCTAAGGGACATTATTGGCATCTTCAGTTAAACCCTAACAGCAACTTCAACCGGTAGTTTTGTATGAGAATGTATCAGTTAAAAAGGTTTATTTAATATGCATTTAACAATTTTGAATTTTAATAACCCTATTACACATACTTGTGTATTTAAATAAAACGTAGAATAATTGAGCTAATTTTCAAACGTTGCTCTTTGGAGAACTTCACCACGATAAAAATGTAAAACTTGACAGATGTTTTGACATTGACAGACTAGTAAAAAGTTTAAGGATGCATTTGTATTAAAATAAAAAAATGATTATGTACCTATTGAATAACCCTTTAGTTCCATTTAGACCGTAATTTCTTGTTTTCAGCATTTTTCGACCCCTAAGAGGATGTAAAGGGGTTGAATATATTTTCATGAATTTAGCCATATTTTTCAGGTCTGATTAAATTTTTTCCTTTTACGGTCTTGTGACATAATCGACTAAAACTCATTTTCAAGATTTTTCCTTTTTAAACCCGGTAGACTGCATAAAAGGGTTGAACACGTTTTCCCGAATTCTGACATCGAATTCGTTTTAATTTCCTCTGGCTTTCTTTATATTTATCTAAAAAGTATATTTCAGGTTTTTGGGGTATTCAACCCCAAGTGTGGGGTTCCAAGGGCTTTCTTCATATGTATTTATCTAAAAAGTATTTTACAGGATTTTTGGATATTCAACCTCCAGTTGGGGCTGCATACTTTTTCACAATTTTCGCCATAGCTTTTGAGTTTGTTGAGCTATGTATATTAGCTTTAACTTTGACAGAGCTTCCATATGATCGACTTCAAACTAGTTTTAGGATTTTTTGATATTAAACCCGCAATTTTAAAGTTTAAAGTGGTAGCATATGTTTTTACGAATTGCAACGTATACCTCTTAGATCTGCTATGATATTGAATTGATTTTCCTCGCGCTTTCTATATAATCGCCCAAATTTTTTTTTTCCAGATTTTCTGATGTACAGTCAAAGGGATGTAAGAGTGTTTCATACGATTTTACAATGCACTCCATCCCTTACGTCTGAGGAGATATAAAATTGGTTAGTATTTCTACGGGCTTTTCTTGTAATGGGCTAAGAACTGAATTCAACCCTCCAGGGTACAAAAGAAAATTACAGTTGCTATTTATTTCCTATTTAATCCCTATAAACTAAATATAATAATAATCAATTTCGCAACAGCCCAAATCGGGCCTAGGCCTTGAAGTAATGCAAGAGTTACTTCATTACGAGACCAACGGAAGGGAAGCTAGTAAGTGAAGTGGTCAGCAACACGCTCGTCCGTGATTATTACCCGGATTTTAACTCAGGTACTCATTTACAGTTGAGTGAACTGGTAGTCTGGCCCCAATCACATTCTCGAAAATTACTTGTCGCCAAAAAGATTCGAGCCTGGTACCAGGTGCACCGAAAGCAAGTGCTCTAGCCACTAAGCCACCCAGACTACTAAAAACTAAATATGTGTTGTTGTATTTTTGAGATAGGAAGCTTTCTTCAACCCCTGTTCCTTGTGCGTGACAAAAATTGCCCAGCTCCTCTTTGTAATACAACCTGTATATCCCTAATAAAAGACCATAATCCACTTAACTACTGTACAAATTCATTCATACCTTGAGGATTTTGGAGTTATTACGTAGTAAACACGTTTGCATACAGCGTGTCCTAAAACTTCCCTGAAATTTAGTATTTATAGAAAATTTCGGGGTAGTAAATTATTGTTAAAAAACAAGGCAAAACGAAGATATAAAGCTTTAGAGTTTCAATTTGGACTAAGTCTGATGTTTATAGGATGGGACTTCTTGAGCAATTAGCCATTTTCACGATTATTATATTTTTTAATTTGACCACTTTTTTATAACCTGAGATTTCATCGAATTAACCGCATTTTGTTTTCCCTTCTATTCTTTTTATTAGTCTACATATAATTTATTTTTTATGGGGGATGGGAATCATTTAGCTTTGTTTTAATGAAAATTATTATAAAGCCTTTTTACTTAATTTTTGCGAAACATAGAACATTGCATAAACTATGAAAAGATATACACTGATTTTCTTAATTATACTAAAGATGTGAAGATAATTTTGTACCAGTCCTAAATTTTTTATCTAATACGTGGTGGTACTTATATCATAATATAGTATTGTTAATTCTAGCAGTGCGGCTCCCAATAATATGTAAATACGAAATAAACGCACAAATATCTGCCAGGTACAATCCTGTTTCATGGCACTTAAATTCGTTAATTCTTTTTAGTTACATACTTACTTTCCATCTTAATGTTAGCAGCGCCATTCCGCCAGCCTGTGGTAACTAGAGTAAATATTTACAGTGCTATGTTATCTAACAATTGTGAATAAACAAATTAGCTACCTATTTAATTCGAAAACAGGTAGGTATAACGTTTTTGTTTTTACAAGGCGCATTCACTTCATCTGTTTGTGGAATGTAAATACCTTCGAAATAATAAAATAAACACATTGAAATCCACAGGCAATTCTCGATGAAATTCTTGAACTAAATATCGACAACGATCTTAAGATACCCCAAGCTGCATATGAGATACCATCGAAATTACATGCTGTTTCTTCCGATGAAATATCAGAAACAATTTTAATTATCTGATTTTTTAAGTGATTCAGAAAGAAAAGGTCATCCGAAAAAATTTGTCAGTCAGAAAAATGAAACCCGATTAGTTCGTTTCACACCAATTTCTATAATAATTTATCTCAATGTTCTACCCGCTCTCATATTTCTTTGGGAGTTCATAAGGTTTTCTTATAGTTTAAAATTTCACTTTTGCTTTATTTTATTTCAAAAATAAAAGAAAAATATTGTTTCTCTCATTTTTTTATGTAAATTACAACGAAGAAGAATTTTATGGCTGATAACAAGTTTCGGACGGTGAAGAAGTTTTTTTTTGGTAGGTTTTGGAGCTTAGAAAAGTGCTTGGACAGCTCCAGATAGTTTACAATTTAATGGTTAAATTTAATGCAGTACGAGTACGATATGTGAAGCACTTTGATATTATGTAATAGTTGGTATCACCTTCGCTTACTAGCACTGAAAATTGTCAGAGTTTCAGTACTGGCTTAACGAAATTAACGTAGTTGAGTACAATTTCATCGGTTGAAACACAACTAAAGCACTAAATAACTTCCAGGTTTTGTCCATGAATATCATGCAAAAGATTGAGAACGGTATCCGGTAAAAAATCACCTCGTTAGTTCTTGTATGGAACTTTGAACTGTTCGGCGCACATGATTGGATCTAGCGGAGTTTTCTTCCATAAGTCGTTAAAAAACCATAAAATTGATGATATGGAATATTAAATTAATACAAAGAGAACATTTTTGAATCTGATATTTTACACCTGAGCTGTTCTTTTTTTGATTGCCGTATGGGCGGACTTGCAGAGCATAAGTGCTCCTCCGATGGAACCAGTCAATTCCCTGCTTGGTGTTGTTTATATCTTTTAATATTTAATGCATAAACAAGTTATAAATTGTTGTTTTTTTGGCTTTCATTAAAATTGATTTTATGTGTGTTATTGGTTTGCCAATATTCGACAGTATTGTATGCGGGGATTAATTAAATGGTGGGAGAATGATTAAGGCATTGACTGCTCAGTGAAGAAGAATTTCATTAATTAGTTGGGTAGGAAAAAATTTCAAAATTAAATAGCAATATTTTAACACTAAGTAGAGTTACGTATGATATCGTTAAAGCAGGAATTTTCGAAAAACAGTTATTGCTACCAACAACCCAAAATTAAAAAATTAAAACCACTTTCTTAAAAAAATGTCTCTAACATTCAGAGGTAGGTGTATTGATTCATATCTTCATGCAAATTTTGTAAAACTTTCTTGGAACAATCGTATAAAAATGTCACTTACGGCTATGCAGTCCTTGGGATCATTAAATTTCGAAAGAAAAGGTAATAAAGTTTTATTTTGAAAAAGAATGCGAACTTTTTATTATCAGTCGAGCCGGATTTGAATCGTGACGAAGTAAGCAATAAATTTATAGTGAATATTAATTTGAATATAGTGAATTTTGATAGTGAATATAAAGTTTTAGCGACGATATCTTTTTGAAAAACACTGAGCTCAGGGATCTAATAGAAATTATTTATAATCCACAAGGACATCACAATATAACCAACTGAGGCCCCATAGTGAAAGAAAGAACCAAACCAACCACCCTTAACTGAAGCCCTTGGTGTAATAAGGGGTCTAGTTACTTATTTTTTCAACAACATGCGAAATTTTGATTTTTCTGAGGCCTTATTGGATTAAAAGAATTTTATTGAATTTTTTTGTGACTTTATTAAAATGATTAACGATAATATTAGGATACTAACTCTGAGTGGCTTAGTGACTAGAGCACTTGCCTTCGGTGCACCTGGTATCAGGTTCGAATCTGCTTGGCGACAAGTAATTTTCGAGAATGGGATTGAGTGCCGGACAACCAGTTCACTCAGTTGTAAATGAGTACCTGAGCTAAAATCGGGGTAATAATCACGGGCGAGCGTGTGGATGACCACTTCAACTACTAGAGTTCCGTTGGTCTCGTAATGATCTAACACCAGCATTACTTCAAGGTCTAGGCCCGATTTGGGCTGTTGATTATTATAATATTAAATCATAAGGGGCTAACCGCATCAGTTTAATTTCCTCCGAAAGCAGTTAGAGGTCAGAAAAGTCAAGCCCTTTCGTTTTATTCAAATATGAGTTGACCACTTACGGCTTTAATTGTACTACATCAATTGCGGACTTACGTTTAGTCCACGCTTCATGAAATATTTAAGTGAAATTATTAAGCCGTCATACTCCGCAATAAGGAGCATATGTTAAAAGCGTGTTTATGACGGACTACATGTAGTAAGACCCTAAAGAATTTTCCCGGAACTCATTACAAAGTTAAATGTACCGTGCAATGTCGAGTGACGAGTTTTGCAATAGAAATCGTTCGAGTCTAGACGCAAAGTCGTGATCGAATACAAAAGGTTCACGGGAGGCCTACAAATCGGATTCCTCCGTTTCACACATATGAGATCCAAGTCTTGACTTTTGTAAGACGCAAACGAACTTCTCGAAGGAGTCAATTCTCCCAACGACCATCTAAATCTTAATGTTGGGGGTGTAGGGGGACACCACCTATTCTTTTATGGGTTTCATACTGTTCACAGTGAACGTTAGCACTGAGTCGCACGATTTATTACCCAAACGGCCTGAACCGAACCGAAATACATCTTGAAGAAGTAAAAAGCACCGGACAACATGAAATAAATAAGAAACAGAAATTTCGCCAATGTGTCTAATTTAAGGTGACTTTGTTACAATCACGTACACGTACTGCGGAGGTGATCGACGTATGTGAAATTGTCCAGGTAGCCATCGGTCGTAAAAGCACAAATCTATGAAGTGAATGGCGATATGTGTACATACTTCTTCGAATAATAGTAGACATTGTTTTCGAGAAGAACTAATTTCTTTGTTTAGAAAAGCATTAAGACAAATTGCTCTAAGTCCGTGGACCGATGGAAAATCATGCATAAGTCCCACGCCCAGATTTACTGAAAGATCTTAGGCACAATTCAAACTCTTTTCAAATTGAGTAAAACATTGTGAAATAAACAGAAATCTTTACCACTTTTATCTACATTTCAAATTCTGTAATCTTTCGGCAATTTGAAGAAAATGGAATATGATTTACGATGCGATTTATTCATATATGGTTTCTGGCTTTTCGCGACAAATATTTGAAATTTATTGTCATTTAGTCATTGTCGTTCAAACAGAAAGGAAAAGAGTCTACATATTACACCAAATCAAGTCAAGTCAAATATTTGACTAAAAAATTTGACAAAAGGTTCAAATTGAGCAAATAAAATAATGTGGCATACAACCACAATTTGGCGATTACACTATCTGACTGCGTTTGCCAACGAGAATAGTCAAATATTTAGTATAGTGCATGAAATGACATTGTACAACAAGGAGGCCAATATTGCAGTCAAGAATTTATCGATAAAACAAAATTTCCATTTCCGGCGCTAGCGGCATCTAATAGATGGAAGTAACAACTAACTGATTTTAATGAAAAATGTTGATTTAAGAGTGTTTAATGTTATAAAATGTACTGCTAGAATAATACCAAACCCTGCAAGAATGCGAATTTTTTTAAAAGTTGGGCTACCTTATGCTTATGTTATTGGCTATTTCTCAAGTGCAATAAAAGTGCAATAAAAGTGCGATAAAAGTGCAATTAAAGCCAATCATCATTTCCGATGTCACCCGCATCTTGTAAACGAAATTAACAACAAATTTTTTATGAAAAATACTGGTTTTTGCAAGTTTTATAGCTTAATATTACACTTAAATAATTTATACGAACTGTCAAAAACAAGTCTGTAGCAGCTGGAAATATGTACTTGCAGCCAAGTGGGTTTGTCTTGAATGAACTGCTAGAATCTTGCGTAACACCGCAATGAAGTGGATTTTTTCCATGGTTTCTCATAGTTTTGTTGTTCGAACTGTCTCTCTCACACCAATGTCTATATTGTATGTTAAAGTCTCTATCTCTCTCCATTTCGATTTTCTAGCCGCTTTAAAGTCCCAAAAATCGACAGTCTCATAACGGTATCACACCAATAAATGAATATAATTTGATACAAATTGATTTTAAACTCTCAATCTCGCTTAATTTGGATTTTCAAGCCGCTTTTTAGTGCCAAAACTAGCCAGTGTCAGAACAGCATTATGCCAGAACTACTGATGCAAATTGTTCAAATTTTGAAAAAACCTCGTTCAGTTTGCGATACCGATTTTACGGTCGACATAATCGCCTATATGAGCAATCAATTGGAATAACCATGGATCATTTTCGCACCACGCATGCTCTAGTTGAGTAAGTCGCAACCGCAAAGGCATCGTATAGTGTGCACCAAAGAATAGCTATTGATATGCCATAGAACAAAGTGTTGAGGAAGGGCGGAATGAGTCGATTCGCCATTGTGCACAGCAATTAGAGCTGTGTCCGTCCACTTTATAGAAGATTTGCATAAAGATCTTGGTTTACAAGCTAACAAGATCCAGCTCATGCAAGAATTGAAAATGCGTGACTATCGTTTGCTCTTGATCCTTATTTTCACCACACAATTTTCTTCAGCGATTAGTCTCAGTTTTGGTTGAATAGCTCCATCACCATGTAAAATTTTCGAATTTGGAGTGAAGAAAGTCCAGAAGCTATTCTAGAGACACCCATAAACAATCACTGATTGAATGGTATTTGTGTGAAAGAGTTGTGGTTTTAATAACCACACATCGTTCGCTACTATCGATTTATTGAAGGAAATATTCGATGAGCGCATAATTTCTTGAAATGGTCTTCAAAATCATGTTATTTAACACCTTTGGATTATGCTTGAGCATTTTAGTTCACTATAGTGACCGCTCATTTGCAATGTGCGTTCCGCCGCGAACTAGTTCGTGATGAGTCGCGGTCCTCGAGGTCCCGATCCTCGAGGTCCCGATAGGGTCGGACACTCGCATAGGACGTGGAAGATTGACTACTTCCACTTTTGGGTCACCGCAGCTACGATAGAGATCATTTGCCTTGGCTCCCAGTCGTCTAGCGTGTCTACCAGGCAATGCCCTGTGGGTACTCCGGTTAATGTGCTCGTATCCTTTCTGCTCAGGATCAGGATATACAGTAGAACCTCTATATAGTGACCACCCAAGGGACTGTGCAAAAGTGGTCACTTTAAACGATAGGTCAGATTATAAAAATAATTTAGTACAGTATAATGTATGTAATTTAAATCAACATTATCAATATAAAACGTGTATGTTTTTACGCATTTATCCAGAACACAATCTCGATAGTAAGCTTCGTGCTACATTTATTTCAGCCTCATTTTGCATTTTGCAACATTTGTGTCTCAATTAGTATATGACGAAGTATTTTATGGTCTTATCAGGGATGTACTCCACACGTATGTGATACGTAAATATTGGTCAATGGTCACAATATGGAAATGGTCACTATACAAAAAGAAAAGTGTATGGAAAATCGGTGATTTACATCGGGACTGTAAAAAAATGGCCACTTTAGGCAAGTGGTCAACATATGAAGAAGGTCACTTCTGCAAGTTCTTCTACTTGCTGTACCCGTGATCATATTCAGGCCAAAAAGTTCTAGAGCATATAGGTAGGTTTGATCATCTAATGCCTGCCAGCATAGTGAGTCAATAGACTGATTTATCGAGCCGATGGGAATACCAATGCGCTGGTCCACCACTACTGAGCTTATGCTCGAGCAAGTTCATCATCATACTCATTTCTCTGGATTCCACAGTGGCCCAGGGTTGTATATCAATTTCTGGTATGGAAGATTGTAGCCCCAAAAGTGATGAGTTGTACTGAACAGACCTTCATTATATATTCATATCTTCATTATTTCGTTATATAAAGTACTTCCAAGGCCCACCCTAATTACTCCACGATGTCAACTCCTACTAACGCCAGTGGACTATTAATTTTAAAAGTTTTTAGTAAAACCAATTAGCTTTTGATTTTTTGCCCAACAGTAAACATCTTCGAATCCTGACCCTTTCAAATGATCCTCCAATCTGAAACTTCAAGAACATGAAAACGCATCTCGCTAACAAGAAACTTGCATGTCTTCAGTTAAATTTGGCCCGAACTTGTAGCTTAATTTTTTTTCCGGTATTTAATATTTGGATGACAACCGATCAAACCAGGAGCAGAACAACGTAAAATGATATGGTGTTGGTTCCACTTGAATCAACAATATTATTCGCATCTTGGGACCTGCTCACCTTTCCATGTTGATACCTTCGCCACATCGCACTTTTCTCTTCGACGATAAACCTGATCTTCACGTGTGCCTCACCTGAAGTCCAATAGTTTATCAAGACTCGGTTGATTCCCGCATGGTTTCACCCAGATCTTCGAGCGGTAACTGCGGGGGAACTCGAGCCGGATCATCATCATCGGTTGGACTAAGATGAGCGCGCCTGTACATTGGTCGGTAAACAAATGGCGCTAAACGATGTCCATGTATTTCTTCATTTTCATCTTTTATTCCCGATGGTCTTATTTGTGAAGATCTGGGACTCGAAGACCTCCGTCCCGAACAAATTCACTTGTGTACACTGTGGACTCTGGTGTCTGTACTCTTACCGATTCCAACTTTTACGTATGTCCGACAACAGATGTAACACATATAGACGTAGAGGGTCACTATATCGCCACGTATCCCGCTAAGGTCTGAGGTCTTGCCGATGCGTCTATGAGACGTGTCCAGTCGGAACGTTCCCCTACGTCCAGCCACCGGACTATACGCGCAATCCGAATTAAACCCAAAATATATTAATCAGGATGTTTGGTGAAACGATTAATTCTCGGCGGGGTGTTCTCTAGTGGACGATTCGTTTTCATAGCGACGTGAGATCGTAAGTAAAAGGGGCTTAAGACCCCATCTTTAAGAAACTTCTTCTACTTCTCCGTGCTCTGCTGGGGCATTAGCAACTCGACAAATCTCTTGAGACGGACATTTTTAGTGTGTAGAACCCGAGTGTTTCCTTCTGTTCGTTTGATGCTCGTCTCATGGTACACGGAGCCAACGCGAAGAATGGACCGTATAACCTGGGACCCAGGGACACCAACTCCAACGAAATTTGACTTCATGTGAACAGAAAGTGTCAGATGGAATTTTTTAGTCCGACTTCGTGTATCGTAATCAATCCTGACAGGTCAAATGGATTGGATTAGAGGGGTCTTAGCCGGGGCCTTGTCAATGTCAGGCCAAGCAGTTTTACAACTGTTTGGATAAATGGACAGACTAATTTCGTTTTCGAGGATATTACGTGTCTGGTTGCGTGGTAGCTACCTGTTGTGGTCGCTGGACAATCGTGAAAATTGAAAGGTAAAGGTAGCAGTCAATCAGCAGATGGCAAATGATAAACGTAACGAGGGAAACGAATGAATTTGAAATCGTCTTCGTAATTGAAGGTGAAATCTAATTGCATTGCACTTGATTGTTTTTTAAATGGTGTCATCGAGTTGCAGTTAAGAAAATAATCTATTAAGAGTCTGCGCGACACTTTATTATAGTTTTTGGTTCGGGAAGTGGGGGCCTGCCTTTACCACATTTCTTACATGCAGTTAACTTAAAAGCCTATAGAATCATCATACCTAAGAGATATGACGAAATTCGTGAAAACGTATACAATCCTATTACATCACCTTGTTGAATTTTAAAAAAATTGTGGCGTAGGTAATAATCAATCGTAAGTCTTGCATCTCCTTGGCTGTATAGCCTAAAATCCTGAAAGTAGTTTTTAGGCGATTATGTAGAAAGCGCGAAGAAGTAAAAAATAATTAGACATCTAAAAGAGATGCAACCCTTTCACACAAATTGTTTAATGAGCTGACAGACGATTTCATAAACAGTCGGTGGGAAGAGGAACCTCTTTGAAATCTCATGAAATGTAAGACATACATATGTATGTTGAAAACTGTTAATAGATATGCAACTCTCTTACTCCCTCATGGGATTGAATATCCAGAAACTATGAAACGGACTTTTAGGCGATTGTATGGAGATCCTGAGGAAGTAAATATGAATTCGATATCTTATGAGATTTGTAAAATATGATAGGATTCACGAAAATGTATATAACGCTGTTAGACCCGCCCATGTTGAATATCATCAGAAAATTCTAAGATCGGTTTGAAGTTGATTACACCTACTTTGGGGTTGAATATATAATGATTAAAAAAATATACCGCAGGAGGAACAATTAATTTGAAGTCTTATCACTTAAGAACTTAAAAAAACTTATTCGCTCTCTAATAAGACCCAAGAGATATGACGGAATTCGTGAAACGTGTTAAACGCTTTTATACCCTTTTAGGGATTGAAAAGGAAAAATCCTTAAAGTTGTTATTAGGTAGTTATATAAAAAATAAATGAAAGTGTATACAACTCCTTTAAACCACATAGGGGTCGAATCTAAAAAAAAAAATCCTGAAATAATTTTCACGAATTTAACTGAAGAGCCCGGAGAATGAAAACATTTTCAATAATTACGAACACTTAAGAGATATGACAAAATTCGTGAAAATATTGTATATGAACCCCATTTTCACTGAAAAATATAATATATAATACTAAGTTGCATACATTTTCACGAACTCCGTCACATCTCTTAGGTCTGATTAAATAGCGAATAAGCTTTTCTTAATAAACATATAAATGCGTTTCTAGGAATTTTTCGTTGCCAATTCACGAGTGTTTAAACGGGTTGTATACGTTTTCACGAATTCTGTCACATATCTTAGGTCTGATGAGATTTCGAATTGGGTTTTACTTCCTCGGGCTTCTTGTTTAAATTTATTATATATATTATATATTATTGTGTTATGTTTGTTATGTTCATTTTTACGCTTTATTTTTTTTTTAATTAAGAAAGGTATTTATTATTTATTTATTTATTTTTCTGAGTTACAGCCTAAAGATTAGACAGAGCTAGATAGGCGCCTTGTAAGCTAAGTACATACGGCGTTGGTTTACACAGGTTTTTTTTCCACATTATTTCTTAATTTTCGTATTTTTACATATTGCAATTGGAAAAATAAGTCGATTAAATTTGGTTTAAAATATTTAGATGTGAGAGGAGTTGAAAGAGTTGGGAGTTTGAGGTTTGTGTTGGGTTTAAAAGGACATCTAAGGGGATGGTGAAAGAAAGAAGAAGTTTCTGGGCATTCTTCGAGGATGTGCTTTGTGGTAAGTCTATTTTGACAGTGGTGGCATGATGGTGGGTCTTTTTTTAAAATGAGGTAACCTTTCGTCAGTCACGTGTGACCTTATCTTAATCTGACTAGAATTGTGGCTAATCACCGTGGCATGGTGGAGTCGTAGACTGGATATAAAGTCTGTGACCAGTGAAACTTCAGAAAGGTTGTGCTATGGGCCCAGACTGCAGCGTTGTCTTCCTGGATAATTGTTCGTACCTGGGTAATCAAAAAATTTTCGGAAGGGGGAATGATACCATCCCCATTTCGAGGGAGTCTAAAACTTCAGGTCTACCTAAATACCAAGTTTCAACTATCCATCGTTAGTCGTTCTTGAGATATAAAAATTTGATTTTTTTCCTTTAGCTCAATACTAGGCAACAGATGTCGCAGTGGACTCTATATACGAATTTTACTTGAAGGAGTAAGGTGCACACTTTTTCCTACAAAAAATGTTGGTAGTTTAGTTGACCGACTTTCACGTCATACTCAACTCACAGTAGAAAATCACGTTGATCGCAAGTGCGCAAGCTCAGTTTTTGTACTACAAAATGGTTCATCGCAAGATCTCTGGTACGTTCAATGGTTTGTCTGGACTATTCGCTGAGAGTGAAGATCGAATTCTTATCGGATTGGATACTTGTGGGTTTCTCTAGAAATCTTTACGACACGATTTAGTGATTGGTGTTACCAGGGCATGAATGCAATAATAGCAGAGATCAGCTACGAACCTATGCAAATTTTCCTTTCATTACGTGCTCGATCCGTCAAGACTCGAGGAAGACCTTTGCCATTTAAATTTCTTATGCTGTTCATTTGACATCCATCACCGCTAAATTCAATTTCTGAAAATGAAATCGAATCTCGTTTAATTTCATTTCGTCTTTGCGGTAAAGACAAGCTAAAGTCGAAGGGAAATTGGTCCGCGCGGTATTCGTCCTCGTTGCTTTGACAAAACGCTCTACTCTAGAGCTCGAGGCTGTGGTTTAATTTCTATATTCCACGGCATCACTCGGTATTTTAATATGCATATCCGTAAGATACTCGGTTTTTGTTTTGTGTTGGTGTAGCGAGTTTTAAGACATCTTTCTCCTTGGGTGTTGTTACATTTCGAGGTTTTATTATCCGGACCCCGTAGATGCGGGTCGTTTGTTTGTTTTAACGCTGCATATGAATTTCGAAATAATTGCATTGTGGGCGGATATTATGGCAATCAAACGTTTGTTGAAGTTTTATAGCCGTGCGCATTGTATGGTGGAAAGCGCCGCTATAGACGACATGAGACATGAGAGTAAATTGCTAGAGCCCAATGCCTCCCGGACCTAATCCGATATCAGAACGTTGCGTTCGAAACGGTACCATAAGATCGGGGTCTGGGTGAAGAAAAGTCAGGTTTTATTGGTCTATGGTATTAGTCGATAAAATTAAAGCTAAACGGATTTAGTGAAAATGGTCGATTTGAAATTAAATCAGAAATTTAGTGCAGTGTCCAATTGAATTTATCTCACTTAAAATGTTTTTCGATCGGCATGTCTAGAAGCACCGTTAGCGATTCAGGTGAGCTAACTCCAAGACTCTTGAAGCAGCTTGCTCCAGCAAATGAGATATGTGGTTGTTTAGAGTACAGGGATGGAAGTGGTTTTTTTCCATTTCAGAAACGTTTTCTAACATGACAAATCCATGGAGATGTACCAGGAAAGAAATTTAAAAACATTTTAAATTACAATTGTGGTGCTAAAATAAGTGGTGCTAAAATAAAGGTGAATTGTCACGAATTTCGTCATATCTTTTAGTTTTTTCACGAATTTCGTCACATCTTTTAGGTCTGCCAAGATATCAAATTAATTCTGCTTCCTCAAGCTCGTCAAATAGGTGATTAGAAATGTTTTTAACGATCTAATTTTGTTCGACCTCTGAAGGGTGTAAATAGGTTGCACACTTTTCTACGATTTTCACAATATCTCTAAGGTTTGCTGTTTTATCTAACTACTTTTAAATTTCACCAGCTTCTTGCTATGAAGTTATGAGCGGGACAGAATTAGTCCTTTTCATCAGGATATCTAATATTCGTCACATTAACCCTCATTCGTTGGATGGCGCTAGTCTAGTTTTCGCCGATAGTACAAAACAAGGGTCTAATTTTGAACAGGAAGCTGCACTGGAAACTTAACATCCAGGAAAGAGTAAGGAAAGTAACAGTTGCGCTTTACTCGTGCAAAAATGCCGTTGGAAAAAAGGGATTCCACCTCAAGTAGTTCTTTAGCTCTATATATGAGGCTCTATAGCTCTATATTTGAGGAACATTTCCGAGCAACTATCTCAACCCGTTTAGAATGGGAGAGTGATTCGGTACGGGAAGAAGAATCTTCATCGGAATCTTGGTGACTCTAAATGTAGCGGGATTGTAATCAATTTAGAAAACCAACTCAAGATGGGCAGGGGTATCACTGCGAGACAGATCTCGGTCTAAAAGGCTGATTTTGTTCAATAGGGCGAGTATCACCACCACATTCAGTGTCCTAAACGGGTACCTACTGTCGTATAGGCTGACATCCAAATGATTCGTCTTCTTCCTGAACGACTTTTGCAGAAGCTGCCTAGAGGAGGAGACAGTCCTCCATCTTCTCTGTAGACTAGATTAGATTATAGTTGGTGGGGAACAATCCCAAGTAGGATCTTAAGCAAAATGCTTGTAGAGCAAGTAGTGTTGCTCTTCTGGTGCGACTTTTGTATCCTCTTCTAAGGTTTTCCCTGATGCATAATTCAATTGCATAAATTTTTGCTTGGAAGATCGTATTTGACTTGTCGAGGCTGGCATATATGGCAACCCTTGGTCTGTATCCATATGGAGCCATCTGTGTACCAGATAAGTGCCCCATTTTTAAATTCAGGCATATGTGTGTTCCAGTCCTTTCCTAGCGTACTTGCCATTTCTGGATACTGCGCCATCGCTCGTCCACTTTCAATGCTTCATCTGCTGCTACGTAGAGTCGCTAGTATCCCAATTGATAATATTGCCGATATCAGTTCGATTGCTGCATTGGACACACGTAGAGTCGACAGCCCTCTTCGCTATAGACACCTGGTTACGCTTTACACTAGGCTTGCGCATTTTAGTTCACTATATGCAGTGACCGATCATTTTCGAGCTCCCGATCCGTCGCGAACTAGTTCGTTCTTTTGTTCACTAGTTCACGTGAGTTCAGTGTAAAATCATGTAGAAAAATGTGATACCGAAAAAAAGGTAATCAGTGTTGAAGTCTTGAAGTATAGGTACGGAAACCCATGAACAGAAATGAACTAGGGAATGAAATTACTGCGAACTAGTTCCTTTCCGAACTAGTTACAAAGTGATAGCCTAAAAAAGGGTCCTCAGTGTCCAGCTCATACGGCAATGCATGAACACAAACGAAGTTGGAGCGGGACTCACTGTAAACTAGTTCGGTTATTTCACTTATGGGAATGCTCTTCCGAACTAGTTCGTTCGCGAAATACACAAGCATACTTTATATCTGTGTACCGTAAGATTAGGATTGAATTAGCGTAACATATTTTGAAACTCTGCAAATTCTTTACCAATTTCGATTCGTTTTAAACTAAATTTATCATCAATAAAACTGAATGTTTTCTTAAATTGTCTGCTTGTGGAATTTCTGCAAAAAGTCATCAAACCACTCCAGCAACCATCTACAAAAGTCGCATAAGAAGATCGTCGTTATTTTATTTGGCACGTTAACTGTAATTTGAACTCGCGACACCAAAAATTCAAATAAAGGCGATCAAATGATCTACGGCCCGATCGAACCTTGGACAGGATGTAGTCCGCTCTTAACGCTCCTTAAAGAACACAGCAGGGGTTCGAACCCCCTTGACTGGCCTTCTTCTTCTGCTGACGGCCAGAATTCCCGTCGGCACTTAATTTTTAGATCATCTTCTGCATCGTGTTAAAGTGAAAATTTAACCATCCACACAAAATTATGCCAGCAGGAAAAAAAAAGTTTTTTGCGCAATAGGTTCACAAAACGCGCTGATGTGAAAAATAAAAGTATGGCCGCTTGGTGCAAGAAAAAAAACTAAGATGGCGTAAGATCACACCATTTGGACATTTTTTGGGTGTACTTATGAAAAAAAATGCGGTCCTATTTCCCACCCGAAAGTTGACCAAAAATTCGATACCCTACCGTGTGGTTAGGTATTCCGGCGACCATCACGGAAATTTGATGACCCTCGAACTTAACGCGGACCTCAAATACACACCTTGCATTCCATCGACCGATGGAATCGGCAGGAGGAGCATTAAGGATCCGAAATCGATGAAGCGCTTATCGAATTTGTTGTTGGCGTTTTTTGTTGTCTTAGGTGTCGTCTTGTTTCGTAAAATGGTTGTCACAACAGTGAAGATCACGATTTTGCATATAATACTGGCCGAACGACGACGACGACAACCACGTCGACCATTAGGAGGAGTGAGTGTACAGGTGAGATGAAAAGAAACCAACAGAACCACCGGCAAAAAGACGTGTAAGAAAAAACAAAAACGAAGAACCACCGACAGCCATCCAGTGCAAAAAGAGTAAACGAATCGGATAAATTCGAAGTGAAGAAGCACTTGAAGCAGGCGGCACTGGCAGAACGAGTGGTTGGCTAAGCCGGCGTTCGAGACGTCGGGATTGGAAATGATCGCGTAGCCCCGTCTTTGATCGACCAACCCAAAGCCAAGACCCCATCCGAGACCACATCCAAGATCGAAGAACCGAAGAGAAATTATTTCCAGTAGTTGATTACAAGCGTATGATTATGTTACGTACACATGTAGGACAACCCGCGATCGCAATGATCGTACCGCCGCCGTCGCTGTCGTCGTCATCGTCGCCGCCGCCACCGCCGCGCGGTACAACAACATTTGAATCTACCATTGATCCGGCGGATTTCTTCTTCAAGTACATGTTTCGCGCCGTCGAGCACTCGGCAAACGCGAACAAGACGGTCGCGGATCACTGAAGATAATTACCGTCTGGTTTTGCCACCGCCCCATTTCTGGTCTTATGGTTCTGGCCTTCTGCCTCCTCTTGTGCGCGAACTTCTTGTTCTCGGAGTTCTTCGCGCGTTAGTTCTTCGCGAAGCATTCGCTACTTTCACATCGCTTCTTCGATCTTCGTTGGTGCCACAGCAGCAGCAGTAGATGGCACTGCGATGCATTTCTTGTACACTATAGCCTAGCGACAGATGTTCGGTCTTCGCGATTCTATTCCGGTCCGATTTCATATGTCTTCGAGATTGCGCGAATTATTTTATTGAAGCAACGAAGAGTCGTCTCCGATCCGATGAAGAAGAGTTGCTTCGGTTCGATGTGGCTGCGCGGTCAAGAATTCTTGAACGATCGAAGAATTTCGATCGTCGTGATGGAATAAGGCGCACTGTTTGCTGCTGCTGCCTGGTGCCTGGTTCTGAGCTGCCTGTCTGCTTGATGCGGTGACTTCTCTCTTCATTTTGCTGGTTTTTTGTCCAGCCTCGATCTTATGATCGATGTCTTTTAGGAGGTGTTCCGTGTAATTTGAGGATGTCTCCAATGTGGTATAAAGGTGAATCGTACGTCCATCGTGGCGGTACAACTTCAAGTTTTCTTCTTGCTTCTTCTTTTTTTTTTCATCGTTTTGGTTTTTTCGCCTTTTTCTCTGGTTGGTCTTTGAATGTTTTTGCTACTGGTGGTTAAGTTTGATGGGCTCTCCTTCACTTCGGTGACTTTCATATGTCTGATGGCAATCAATGATGGATCAATTTTTTGGGATGGATCTTCGAGGCTTGTTTTTTTTCCGGGCGGAGTATTTTTCGATGTTGACAGTTCTTGCATTTGCATAATCTGTGAAAGATGGGTGGACTTTGTGGTAAAGTATCTTCTTTTTTAGAACAATTATAACAACAGTTTTTACGGTTTAATTCAAATAGAAAAAAACCAGTGATATCTTTGAGTTCATTCATTTCCTGAATATTAAGCCGACATTGAACCTGTTTTCAATCTAGCGATACCAGCTTCAATTAGTTTGAAATATGCGAATATCAATTAGATAGATCAATTTTTTTGTTTGGTGATTCCGTTATTACCGCAATGCGATTTGGCTAGAAATTCTTATTGACTTTGATCTTTCTTTGTATCATCTTATATTTGTATTGGAAATTTTTAAAATATTCACGATCTTCACTGGAAAAGCCAGTTTAAAACTGTGTTGGACAAGGTCCGAAGGAGCTATTTCGTCAGCGGATGGTATTGACTCATCAGAGGGTGTATCATGCCTACTATCCATAAAACCTTTAATAAGCTTCTGGTATTGATGAGAGTTTCTCCATATATGCGATATAGAATCGCAATTCAGTTTCATTCAGGATAAGGTCGTGGAGTTAGACTTCCTCTTCGAGAGTTTTAGACCGGTTAGTTCACTTTCAAATAGAGCACTGACGAGCTCACCAAAGCCAAGCACAGCAGAGACGAGCCCAGCAGAGCAGAGCCAAGCAGATCAGAGACAAGCCCAACAGAGCTATGCAGAGCAGAGACAAGCCCAGTAGAGCCAAGCAGAGCAGAGACGCGCCCAGCAGAGTCAAGCAGAGAAGAGATGAGGCTAGCAGAGTTAAGCATAGCAGATTCGAGCCCAGCAGAGATAAGCACAGCAGAGACGAGCACAGCAGAGACAATCCTAGCAGAGCTAGGCAGAGCAGAGATGAGCCCAGCAGAGTCAAGCAGAGTAGAGACAAGCCCAGTACAGCTAGGTAGAGCAGAGACGAGGCCAGCAGAGTCAAGCAGAGCAGATTCGAGCCCAGCAGACACGAACAGAGCAGAGCCAAGCAGAGCAGAGCAGAGACAAGCCCAGTACAGCTAGGTAGAGCGGAGATGAGGCCAGCACAGTCAAGCAGAGCAGATTCGAGCCCAGCAGACACGAACAGAGCAGAGCCAAGCAGAGCAGAGCCAAGCAGAGCAGAGCAGAGACAAGCCCAGTACAGCTAGGTAGAGCGGAGATGAGGCCAGCACAGTCAAGCAGAGCAGATTCGAGCCCAGCAGACACGAACAGAGCAGAGCCAAGTAGAGCAGAGCTAAGTAGAGCAGAGCCAAGCAGAGCAGAGCAGAGACAAGCCCAGCAGAGGTAGGCAGAGCAGAGAAGAGCCCAGCAGAGCTAAGCATGATCTTTGTAGAAAAGTTATAGTCGACTTATTACCAATAGAACAGAGTCCTCAAATATATTTATTTGGCGGTAGCCTCAGCTTTATCTCTACGGAACCACGTCTATGGATGTATATATACTTCACTTATTCTTCAGAATACATTTCGCCGCCTATTTAAACACTATAGGACATCAAATCAAGGATAATTATCAGTTCAATACAGTCGATAACGATAATAATGTGTAAACTTAATATCATTAATTTTTTTCCGTTACAGTTCAAGTAGGTCCCATAAAAAAGTTCTAAAAATATGTTTTCACTAATAGGCGTGTTTATTAGCAACTTTACCGAGAGCAGAGTAGATCTTTGACTGTTGAATATTTTATGGGCCAAATTCAATTCTTCGCTACTTCATACCAATATACTCTTGTCTAATATGCTTCCATCGTCCTAATTACCGTCAAAGACTTCACTATTTTGTGGTGAAAAGAATTCATGAGACACAATTTTCCTACTCAAGTGAAGTATTTTGTCGTATTTTTGCCAATTTTCAAATTCAGTGCGTTGCAAATTGCAATTGCGCAAACATTTTTCAATTTTATTTGAAAGTTAATGAAGACATACTACAGAAATGATCCTGGGAAGTATAGTCTTTAGTTAGTTAGTTAGGTAGTCGAAAGACAACCAGTGTTAACTTGTTTATCAAATTTGTAATATGCGTACTTTCCAAATCTTGCCTTTAGCTAGAACGGAAAATTCACACAATATCTTCCAGTTCTGATAATTCGATGAAACATTATTTCGAAAAGATAACGATTATAAGATTATTTAACTGTGTGTTCTTTTGGGAATCGCTTCTTCCAATCTTAAGGCGGTTTAAAAGAATAAGAAAATCGTAAGGAGTTTGATTTTTTTTTTCGCCTGTTGTGGGTATGTTGATCCAAATTTTAGGGCATTTGAGATTTCTTTTCGGATTAAACCACGCCTCTTTATTGCACCATCGTTTTTTTGAAAACCGTCCCGCCACGGATATACGATATACTACCCCAAAAAAGGCTCAAGGGAATTGTTGTTTTTGTTGATGTTGAATCGGTTTTTTTTTTGTTTTGTTTTAAAGTCCAACACACCACGTTGTTGTTGGTTCTTATTTGGTTTGGCACCGAAGTCTGTCATTACCGGGACACAAGAACGTATTAAATTTCACCAAACAAAATGAGTTATGGAGTCTTTTGTACGTGTCCGGCACGAAGTTCTTTTGTGGTCTCGATTGTACGGTGGACACCAGCGGGACAGACAGCCCGTCCACAAACATTGGCGACGTCTGAACACTTCCCAAGTGCCAGGAGTCTTTCAATCCTGCGAACAATTGATTTTTGCGCAATATCCCTTCTCGTGTTCACTGTAATTTCTTCAACTCTTTGAGCACTTGTAATTTATTTAAAATTTTTGGGAATTTAATTCGGATCTCAGTTTTACAACTTTCTCACACTCACCTCTCAGGTGTATGGAGCGGTGCGAGCAGAAAAGATCTCGGCACGCATATAACCACTCCGGGAATGATAAAAATTGAAAGCACCACTCGAAAGGTGGTATAAATTATTATATCGATTCAGGAAATGAACATATATGGAACATACTTGAGTGTTCCGAAAATGAGGAGGACCAGAAAATCGGTGACCACTTTTCGTTTCGAAATGCAAGACATTCGGTGGATTAAAGTGGTCGAAAGTACTCCACGATCTGATAAGAGACATGTGCGATGGATTGGCAACTTTAAATCGAATATAGCGTGGCCGAGGGAATTTTGGATTTTTATTCGGATCTTATCAGCTTACGCAAATTACATCCATTTTTTGTTTGCCTTAATGACCTTTTTTTTCGACTAGTATGTTTTAATGAAAGAAAGAGGAAACTGCCACTCTTATGGGGTTTTTTTTTTAGCTTGCTGAGAGTTTAAAGTTAAAGCTAGTAGTGATTTCGTCGCGATGACGTTTAGACAACGTCGTAGCGACCAAAGTCGATTAGACCTCGCTAAAACTGAAATGATTAAGGCCCGTTCTTACGATCGTCAGTAACGTTCTAACTAGAACTTTAACTGACAGATCATCATACGAAACTTACAGTCAAAGTTCTGGATAAATTTTAACTGAAGGTCGTAATAACGGCCCTAAGAGTCATTAAAATAACGCTTACACCTAAAAAGTAAAATTAATTAAAACTCGAAACTAACAATAAATAAATTTATACTTAAATCCAACAAACGGCCTCTTA
Source organism: Beris chalybata (assembly GCA_949128065.1). Lineage (NCBI taxonomy): Eukaryota > Metazoa > Arthropoda > Insecta > Diptera > Stratiomyidae > Beris > Beris chalybata. The sequence goes on along the minus strand of OX421895.1, from coordinate 7,861,376 downwards.
AAAGTTTAAACCTGGTGACTACGTATCGCCAAAATAAATATGTTTAAAATTAACCTCAAATTTAAGCCGAGGGTCCTAGTCACTAGTGCTCTGTATAATTTTTATATATTTATATTAGATGTAATAGAATACTCGCCATAAGTTTCTGTAATCATCTGACAAAGTTCAGCCGCAGATATCTTTGAATTAAAACAAAAAAGTAAAACTTCCCGTAAATGGAGCTTATTTGGCTCGAACTCCGAACATGTTTAAGGATTCACAAATGACTAACGCCGATACAATTTTACAAATGTAGTGAATATGTGTGTGTATGTGAGTGCCAATATGTCAGATCTTGCCATATTGCCATATTTTTCCCAGTATTTCGTGTTAGCGCCATCTATACTCCGGGAACTTATTTATACACCCAATAATTATTGTGATAAATAAAAATAAATAAAATTAGCCACAATTTCTTATTCAAAATAAATATGTAAAAATATCTAAAATAGAAAGATTTTTTGAAGTGAAACTTCTTTAGCGGCGAGTGAAATTTCAAGGTCGCGTCACGTTTAAGCACATTTCGTTACACGATAGAGAAGAAAGATATTATGTAGAGACAAAACGATGAAACGAAACTCGATGAAACGATGGTACGAAAAAGCGACACTGCGAGAGAGTGGTATTCCCTTCTGACTACACTCATAGAATTTGAAATACTACTCCTATCTCTTCCCCCTCTTCATCTATCTCTTTTTAAACAACTGATTTCCCTCACCCCTCTCTCACCCCTTACTTGTCTTCTTACACCCCTTTCTCCTAACTTTAACCGTTCACCCTCCCACTGTATATCCCCCTCTGTCTACCCTTATCATTCTACCCCTCACCCTATATATTGTTCCCCCTCATCTACTTTCTCTATCTGTTACTGTAATGTGAAGTGAAAAAAATACCTAAGAAATCTTAAAGAATAAACTCTTAGCAAAAAATTAAATTGAAGCCCTTGATGGAATAAGATGTCAATTAATTTTTGAAAAACATGAGAGGGCTTCACTTTTCTGACCTCTAGCTGCTTTCGTAGGAAATTCAGGTGATGGAGTTAGCCCCTTATAATTTAATATTGTCCTTAATAATATTAATAAAATCATACGAAAACTCAATAAAATAATTTTAATCCAATAAGGCTTCGAAAAAATCAAATTTCGCATGTTTTTTGAAAAACGAGTTGAGCCTTTATTCCACCTAGTGCTTCAATTATTCTTGGTTAGCTTTGGTCTTCGCATAGAGATAGAGTCAAAAACGTTCGTTAATTAGTAGGTGTAACCTTCGTTTACAATTACCACCCCAGCATATGTTTGTAGTAACAATTTGCTATGTCAAACTTTGGCTTGTTATAATTCGTGGAAAGGAAATTCATGCCAAGAACGGACATATGGAAGAATTTTGGAAATACTACCAGCTGTAAAGATGTTTAAAGGTGTTTCGGTATACATCCGTTGATGATTCAAATGCAATGCAATAATAAAAAATGTCACTTTGACTTAGTCTAGAAGAGTTTAAGGACTGTTTTTTTTTTCAGTGAATGCATTCAATTAGAATATCCATTCACTGGTAATAGTCACGGTAGCAATTCACCCTCCGAAAAACCGACTAAATTCTAAAAAAATTCCATCTATGTTTTTTAGAATAAAGAAAGAAGACAATTTTTAAGTTGTCTGAATGCTTATCTCATGTAACTCGAAAATTTCTCAAGCGATCTTGATGAAATTCAAAATTTATTCTCTGTTTTTAGTTTTACAGAGAATACATTTTAATGTTCTTGATTTTCTGAAAGATTTAGCTTCGATCGAAGCCGGTTTCAATCCTAATCATTTTGTTACGCCAACTACGATATCTTTAATAATAATCAATGGCCAAACAGCCCAAATCGGGCCTAAGCCTTGAAGTAATGCTAGAGTTACTTCGTTGCGAGACCAACGGAACACTAGGAGGGGAAGTGGTCAGCTACACTTACTTACTTACTTACTTACGATGGCGCTACAGTCCAAATCGGACCTTGGCCTCCTGTACAGCTACACGCTCGTCCGTAATAATTACCCCGATTTTAATCAGGTACTCATTTACAGCTGAGTGAACTTGTAGTCCGGCACCCAATCCTATTATCGCAAATTACTTGTCGCCAAGCAGATTCGAACCTGGTATCAGGTGCACCGAAGGCAAGTGCTCTAGCCACTAAGCCACCCAGACTACGACATCTCTAATACCTAAATAATTCCCAGTGAGATTTATTTGTATTTTTTTATAATCTTTTTATTTTTTAGAAACAGTATTAAGGTCGGATTCGAAAACCTTACTTCGTATACGTCTGCGACTAGTTATAACAGTTAATGACGTCAGACATATAAATGCTGTGCCTCAATTCCTTTTCGGTTTGTGTCTTGACTACTTTTATGACAGATGAGCTATCAGTCAGTCTTGGCAAACGTAAAAAAAAATTCTACCGAATTTAATTAAATTTTTGATTTATAGAGTGTCAAATAAACATTTGCTGATCCATTTTGACGGCTATGCTAAGCTTTTTCTAAACTGTTAACTGTTATAATATGTTATATGCAATGCAATGCTGTGATGTTTGCGTGAAAATGGTTTTTCTGTATTCTTACGAATTTCGAATATCTTTCAGGCTTGTCTAATCATAAAGTTTATTTTACTTGACTCTTTTATATAAACGTCTAGAAATTATTTTTAAAATTTTTCGATATCCAATCTCTTAGGAGTTGTAAAGTAACTGTGTGTATATTTTCACGAATTTCGATATTTTTCTTAGGTCTTATGAGATATAACCGGGGCACCCCATTTAATCTTTTTTTCGATACTAAACCCCTTGTTGTTAGATATTGTTCAAGTTTACACAAATATCGACAAATGTTTTGAGTTTAACGAGATTCAATTTGGATTTTGTGACATCCAATCCTTAAAAGGGTGTAAAATGATTCTGATGGTGCGCTTACACTCACCGTTGAGGCTCGCCTCGAGGCGAGAAGCTATCCCCATCAGGCCATTGCAAACCGGTTTTTAATACAAAACTCTTGCGACTTCACGAGCTATTTCATTGATTGATTTTTTGGTGGGGATAGAGGCTCGTCGCAAACGTTGAGTGTAAATGCACCATGAACGTTTTTACGAATTCCGACATATCACATAGGTCTGATACTCTGATGAGATATCGAATGGCTTTTACTCTAACAGGTTTTCTCTTCAACAGCCTAAAAATCATCATCAGGTAAGCAACGGGTGGTGAGAGGGTTGTTATTTTCAATTTTCTTAATATCTATAGTCTTAGGTCGTTTCTCAATTCCTTGCTAAGTCTACGTCTACGTCTAATAAGCATCAGCTGATCCATTTCGAGCTTTCTCTAAACTGCTATAATAGCAATGCTATGCTGTGACGCCAACATAGACGTAGACGTAGACTTAGCAAGGAATTGAGAAACGATCTTAGTAGGACATTTCTGCAATTTTAGCCTATGCTAGTTAATGTACGATTAGTTTACATGGTACCTACTTTCAAATTTTAACCAACAATATACCACTTGGTGGGTTTTTCCCGCAACTAATATTATTGCAGAAAAGTCAAAGAGTGGGTCAGGGACTTGCTTAAATGCAAAAGAATAACAAATAAACACTCAAATAGCTATCATTCGATATTTCTTAGAATGTTATGAAAATTATGCAGGAATCTCGAACACTTCAGAGTAAGCTGGCTAAATTCTTGCTCTGTTAATTGTAAGTATTGCTTACATAACTGGCGTTCTGCACACAAAGTCATCGACTTCTTACAGTCATCGCAAAGGCCTTAAGGTTGATCAAACAATTCATTAGATGCGTGCGCATAGTATTCATAGGAAAAAAATCATCTTAAGATGGTTTGGAATCGAGTCGTCACTATCGTTGGTTGGTTAGTGGTAGCTGGCCAAACTTAACCTCTAAAGCCGTCGAAACAATAACAAAATGCAAAGCACAATCGGAACCCTCTAAGCGAATATAAAGCCGAAACAATTCGCATGGATTAACTGATTCTATTGCTATACGGTCCGCTCGTATAACTGATCTCAGGTCTAACTACCTACTTTAAAATTTCACTATCGTATTATACACAAATAACATTATAGAAGAAAATACGAATAATATGAAAACTTCAGTGCAGAAATTCTTCTTAGACACTTGCATTATAGACGAATCCGGTACATTCATTACTTGCAGAATTTTATACGATAGCGAAGTTAAAATAGCGTGCCTCCATAGTACAGGGCGGAGCGATCACCTGAGCTAAGGAGCCGATCAAACTGTGTAGAAATGCAACGTCGTCATTCCTGAAGATGTTTTTAACATTTCTTATTTTTTTTTTTTTATTTTTTGTTGAGTAGATTTCCCTATGCCTTATCATTTTTGCTTCTGAGCTTCATTTCAAGACGCTTGACGATAGACAGAATCTTATACTTGCTGAACATGATCTGTACGACGAACGATATATAGGTATGTACGAATCGGTCGTCGTCTTCGTAAATGATAGGTTGGTTTTGCTCTCTGCAGGGCATGTTTTGCATACAGGTCGTATGCACCGCACCGTATCCTATTCAGGTATATCCGTCACTCATTCGATCATCTTTTGAGACATCTTACCTCGATTCCGTAATACCAATTAAGTAGATCGCTCATGTCGCTCGGCTAGATATCGAACGATCGGTAGTTGTACGATCAATATGCGATCACTCTGTGTTGTAGCGCTTATCTTAAGTCATAGGAAGATTTTGTATAAGTACGTCCGTATAAATAATAGCTGGTTGCGCTAGTTTGAAAAGGGATTATCCAAATTACACGATTGATGATCAAGTTGGCCGTTTGTGATTGGTCCTTTTGGCGATAATTTTTATTTGTGACAAGATCATATCGAAAACGTTGATCCATCCTCGCAACGTTTGATCATCCATTCGACACGCTGCATTGGTCTACGCCTTGTAGGAATGGTGCGATCATGCACCAATCATAAATTCATAATTATAGACCAGACTGGATGTTTTCGTAATTAGTTTGATACCAGTTTTCATGTGAAAAACGATCGTGTCAGGAAGCCATTTTGTACATGTGCGGAAAAATGCTTTTCGCCCGTGTCGTCGTGTAAGCACATCAAGGAGGAAATATTCATCTTGTCTTCTCAACTTCTGGAATATATATCGTACGATCGGATCAATTTTAGTGCACTAGCAGCAACCCGTCGTCTTTGTCGTAATTTTCGTCATCTTCATTATTGTGATTATTATTATTTAGTTATTTCATCCGTAGGGAGAATTTATAGTTTCTTAACGGACTTACCGATCTTGAACTGAAAATATTTTCATCGTTTAGAAAGCCTGAAGGCGATCGATCAGCCAAAAGAAGTATGTTACGATGAAAACCGATCAACGAACTTACACTGTTTTATACGCACATCGGACATTCTAGGGATCTTTTTTTTCCTTATAAAAATTTCTGCCAACATGATCACTTTTTATACTGATGATAGTTCATATATGCATCCGTCCATTATGTGTTGTCAAACGGTTTTTTGATTACTATCACTCAGAAAATTGATGACGTTGTATGTGTTATTATTTCAAGCTGTTAAAATTTTTATTTCTCGAAGAAAATTTCGAATGCAACGTGCTTGTTCATTACGGGCACTTTAAAATGTGAACAAAAACGTTCTAATTACAGTGGAACACAGGAAAAAAAATGCAACTTATTTAAAACGTTTTACTAAATTACTTTCTTTAATAATAGAGATTCTACGCGAAGGAGAGCCTAATGGTCTTGGTTGAATGTAAGGTTTGGTGTTGTCCAATGTAATTCGAAATAAGATAGGGTTGCAACTTTTTTTGTGAACTAAAATAAAAAATTAAAATGTAGCTTCTTCTTATGGAACTAAGGAGCTGATAGTCTTTCCACTAGGCTGAGTTTGGACAACCCTTCAAAATTGTAGACCTGAAAATCGCTTGTAGAAATCATTAAATTTCAAAACTTTGCTGTTACACAAAACCCTCAAGAAGTACAGAGGGCATTAATATTAGAACTGATATGGTATAGAGAAAAATATAATTTACTTTGCTTCCGAATTGTTAAAACTTCTTAGTCATAGAATGCCATATGTGTCGAAATAGTGATGTTATTAAAAATTATAAATCGCAATTAGTTTTATAAACTAACTATGAATGGACTCTGACCCTAATAAATTAAAGATGTTTTTTATAAAACCTAATTTTAACTCCATTTGCTATTTTATTTTTAATTTGCCAATATTACTTTATTTTTTCGTTTGTAGTACTATAAGTTTCCTCACTTTTATTTGAATTTTGGTGTTATTGCGTTTTTTATCTTCCGGTTTAATATTTTGATTTTTGTTATCCCTATTATTTCATTTTATAAATATATTTTTAAGTTTATTTGTTTTTCTTATATTACATATATGTATACTAATTATTTAATTAATATTTTTTTATTTCTTTGTTCTATTTAATTTATTTAGGAGAGTTTCATTGTGTACTAACTTTAATACCATTTAATACCATACTGTTTTGACTCAAGAGGACTTCATTAAAGTGAATTAAAAAAAAAAAAAAATAGAAACAAATTTTTAATTGACTGAGCAGTTTACTCAAAAATTCTTCTCAAAATTAAATAATAAAAAAAAAAGATTCCAATTAACAATATGCTTAAGTTTCTTTGCAAAAATTTTAGAATAAGAAGGATTCTCTAGATAAAACATTCAATTACTTCGGAAAACCTTTTCTATGATTTTCACGATTGTTACGAAATTTTGTACCTTACCATCGCCGATTCTTTTGATTATTTGTGGATTTGAAGAATTAGTGAACAAAAAATATTATTAAAATTTTTGGTTTCTATCTAATTTTTTTTGTTGGTTTTCATACGAACCTATTCTGAAATTGTGACCTATCATAGGTGCTGAATAGTCCTGAGTATGTTAAAGTTTTCTCAAAAATGGTGTCCGAGTCCTCTTTGAAAGTTCATATTTCTGGTAATTTTTATCGTAGAATAATGAAATAAAGCTTATTTTAAAAGGGAAGGTTGTTGCAATATAAAAAAATAAATAAAAATTATCCTCGAATTTTTTTTTCAAGGATAACGATTTCGTCCTTTATCCTGGAATATATCAAAATATTTTTTTTCCGTTTTTTACATTTTGTAGGTTATATTGTTTAAAACATATCAAACAATTAATTTGGGATCTCAAGAAGAATCGGAGAACATTAATGCTTCTCAATTACAATTATAGCATAATTGAGAAGCACTAATGTTCTACGATTTTTTTAACCCCAATATCGTTGAGATCCCGTTAAGTTAAGTTTTTGGTATGTTTTGTAAAACAGTATAACCTATAAAATACATCAAAATTGAAACTAAAAAAAAATATTTTTTAAGATATTCAAGGATAAAGGACAAAATTGTTATCCTTAAAAAATTCAAGGATCATTTTTGAAATAAGCCATATTTTTTTATTCTAGGATAAAAATTACCAGAGATATGAATTTCCAAAGAGGACTCGGATACCATTTTTGCTAAGCCTGTAACATACTATAATTAACAAAAAAAAATTGTTTTCACTTTTTCTTCAAGTACATACTATTAAACATCAACGACTTTAAATTTTTATAAACACTATCATCCTTTTTTTTGTTTCATAGTACATTCTAATAAAAATACAATATTTAAGAGTATGTTCAAATCATAACCTCATGTTAAATAACTTGTGTAAGCAATTTAATGGATGAAAAGTTTATCCACATCGGCTGTTGCTATTGTCGCTGTGTCTTGCTTCATATTTACGTGACCTCGAAATTGACGAATATTGCTGCAAATTGAGCAATTTTAATCGTTCGTGTAAGAGCACCTTAATACTCTCAATGCAGTTTCGTTAAAACTAAAATAAATTTATAAAAATCAAATAAAAATAAAAATGTAAAAATTAAATCTTCAATTCAGTGATATATTTATTAAAAATAAGGGACAGATTTATTTAATAGAAAACACGCTTATTCAAATATTAATTTATGCAAAATATCGCAAAATATACCACTTGATCCACATAGAGTATTTATTTTAATATTTGTTCTACTATTACTTATACACCACTTGGTTACAACTATTTGATTGTTTTCATGCAGAAATTGATGAAATGCGATCGATAATAAGTTTATTTGTATACATATAACCTAATAAAATTATAATATTGATGAATATTCGTTTTTCTCAAGTTGAAGTCTACTTCACTCATAACATCGACGAAAGTCGATTTTAGATCCAGTAACACATTCATAAATAACACTAATGTTCAAATTCATCAAATTGATAAGATTACGAATATTACATAATATCTCAACCGGAGGAATAATTTATGAATGAGGTTTATCGTATTAATGAAATTGTACCTAAATGTGACCAACAATATTTATAGAACTTGCTCTATGAATTGATTCACTAATAATTAATATTTCTAAAATTGTGTGAAATTAATGTTCGACTATTCATAATATCAATGAATGCTTACATGGGCTAAAATTTAGTGGTTTTACTTTATTATTTTTTAATAATAAAATATTGTGATCGACCTGAAATTTAAAAAAAAATTTGCTACCCTGAAATTTTGTATTTTCACGTTTTACGACTTGTAATCCCCAAAAAAGCAACGTCTGTACGCCGTACGCAAAATAGTTTGAAGGCGCGTAGCTCCCAAGCCTGGTGAACCTCTACGAGTATGGTATCTTTTAGAGTCGTGCGGTTATGAGGGGAGAGGAGAGGGGAGCGTTTTAGACACACAACGGTTTTTAGATCTCAGCGACCATTTATGTTAGGAAGCTGAAACTTGGAATTTCTATAGAGTTTCGATAGTGGGCCCATATATTATATATTTAGCGTTGAAAAGCATCTTTAATTCTGAGATGATCGCACTCACGCAATTAATAAATAAAAAAAAAACATTGGCTCAAGAATAACGCCAGAAGTGTTTGAATTAGGTATTCGTAATAGCTCAATATTTCTTGTCAAACTTGGGGTTATTTTCACATTCATATTGTGCTGTTGAGGCAGAAGGTGTATTCAATCCAAAGCAGTCCAAATATAAATTGTGTAATTTTCAATATTTTTGAGTTTGATTAATGATACCAATGTCCGTTTTAATGACCGCAATACGAGAAGATCTATAGTGCACTTAATTTAAATTGATTTTTTCGACTAAATGCATCGAAAGCCTCGAGCAAAAGCTAGTTACTTATATTACTGCACCTGATATTCCGTTCTCTCGTGAATTCTGTAGCCACAAGCTATCCAATTTCGATGTTGGCCCTATTAACTCTCAATATTCGAATTTCTAATACTTTTTGATTAGTCGGTTTCTTTGCGCTTCTTCACAGCCACCACATTTACCGAGCCCGTACGGAACCTGCTCTATTGAAGCCGATCATTAATTGAAATCCCGTACTCGTCGAGCAAAAACTATTCTGATTCATTTTCAACGTGCAGATCGTCAGACATGAATGCAGTATCCGATTCGTCCAGCTCCAAGGCATATTTAACATAACTCCAGATAATATTTTTATATGTTGTCATGGTTGACCAGTCCGGAGAATGTTGAACGCATCTCGGTGAGTTCCGTGGCATCTCGAGAGGGCTCAAGTGCTTCACCATCCGTACAGGTAAACACCAGGGCATCAAGAAACTGCTACAGTGAACGAATCGAAAAAGCCTGGACAAGAACATCGGCAAAAAAAACCGACTCTTCGAACCAAAAGACTTTAGCTTGTGGCTAAAATGAGTGAAGATCAAAGAAGTTATGTGGTGCGTTGTGGTGACCATGGCCACGGAGGCTCGCACAAACTGTCCTCGGAGGCCTTGAGTTAATAACCCATAATGAGCCGCTCCTCTTCTCGTTCCCGAAGTGTAAATGAAATTGTTTATTTTGAGAGCCGGGGCGCAAAGTCCGCTTGTTCGCCCGGCTCCCGATTGCATAACTCCGGACTGTTCCTCAAGAGTTGGCAAACGCCAGGCGCAAATTCACTACGCAAATAAAGAAATATGTTTCTTTCCTTCGCGGTTTTGTTGATCTTATAAACAGCCAGTGCCATCCCCTTGGTCATGTGTGGATTTCTTTGGAGCCATCAGTTCAAGGCTTGGACCCTCCATCTCTTGGACCGACCTACTACTACTTTCGTGCATGAGAATTGACCATCAGGTATATTATAGATGGACACGAAATTTATGTGTTCACCTGAGAATTTAATTTTCTGTTGCGGTTTGGCTGATTCGAACCGACCAATTGCGTCCAGGGACAAACCAAACCCTGGGCTCCAACTTGCGCAATGATTGATGAAAATGATTGTCTTCTCCGGTATCCGTTCCGCAACTAATGGATGCCTTTTGTAATATGATGAAGTACGAATATACCAACGTCGAAAGGGGAAATACGAGTCGATGCGATTTTATTGAGAATTAGCACGCACGCGACCGATTCGCAATGTTTCGCGAACATTTGGGTGGGTGTAGGCTCTACATATGTCGGACAAGGCAGACAGTGCTTAGTGTAGTTCGAAACAATCTTATGACGTCCATTAACCATCGCGATTTCTTGTTAATGAGTTTTCGAAATGAATGTTCTAGTTTCTAAGAATTTATGAAATTTGAAAAGATACGTGTGGAATCTGTGCACTGTGCAGGGATTCCCATTAGAATGTTTCTTTATTGGCATAGCTCGGAAATATGTTTACTTAACGTTATTACAATAGCGCGGCAAATGTGTTTACACGAATGTTATAGTTTTACAACTTTATGGAATATTACATTGTATGTAAAACGTTAGTTTGGTTCAACTCGGATACATGTGAATTCACGATTATGTTTATGTGGTCATAGAAAGCGTAGATAGTCTAACAATATGTAGACAATAAAATAACAAACAAACAAACGATTTTAATAACAAAAATGAATTTGTCGCGAAAACAATAATTTTACAATCACGTAAAAAAAGCTTTCAACATAAAAGTCATATTACAAACCGCCAATAATTTCGGTTACTTTTTAAGATTCATTCATTCAAAACTCTTTCGAATTTTCATAATATACATTTTTTTTAAATTTATGTAAAAGTCAATTAAATTTACTAACACCTTGTATAAGTCTGATTATACAAAAAAAATATTCCTAACAGGATACACTAATAAGATTAATGGAAAAAAAACAGTTTGTTCTGTTCAAATTGTAAAATTACAAGCCTCTAGTGATAAAGTCCAGTATATAATTGAATTTCACATTAAAAGAATGCACTTTTCAAGTGTATGTATTTACTATAGAGCTATAACTAACGGAGATCGCAGAGTGCCGTTTCTGTATAAAGCACTATGAAGCATTTTGATGCAAAATTGAACATTTTTGTATGGAGCGTTTCATGCCTGGTGGCAGTGAAATGCAAATAGTAGTGAAGTATTTAAAGGTTGGGCTTTTTTTCTTTTCAATACCGGAGTATATCATACATGTGAGTAAGATGCTGATAGTAGCATAGTGAATATCGCCGATCCTTTGCGAGAAAACCTCCGGCTTCAAAAAAATTCGAGATTAGTTTACGTTTTTCAATGGGCTTATCGATAAGTTGGACCTTCTATTTTTATAAAATTTATTTCTACTTCTGTGGATGAACTATAGCTTAAGAGTTTCGTAGGGCTAACAATGGTTATGTGAAAATCATCACGGATTCAAATGGGAAGGTGATGTAACTTCATTCTATTATCTGAAACAATATTTACTAACCACTCGATTTGGAAAATACTGTAATATGCGTTACTAGCCGCGTACCGTGGTTACGCCCGCTACGCTCATGTTTGTTTGGTGCTACTGTTTCTATTGTTACTCCCGTTGCTCCCATTCCTCCCGTTGATACCGTTGCTCCCGTTACTCACGTTGCTGCCATTTCTCCCGTTACTTCCTTTGCTCCCATTGGTCCCATTTCTTCCATTACTCCCGTTGCTTCCATTTCATCCGTTGCTTCCATCTCTCCCGTTGCTCTCATTTCTCCCGTTGCTCCTATTTCTCCCGTTGCTCCCGGTGCTTCCATTTCTCCCATTACTTCCATTACTTCCGTTACTCCATCCTCGATCCACCATTCTCCATCCTCCATCTTCTATCCATCATCTATCATAGTTACTCCCGTTGCTCCCATTCCTCCCGTTACTCCCGTTGATCCTGTTGCTCCCATTTCTCTCGTAGCTCCCATTTCTCTCGTAGCTCCCATTTCTCTCGTAGCTCCCATTTCTCCCGTTGATCCCGTTGCTCCCATTTCGCCCGTTGCTGCCCATTGCTTCCATTTTTCCCGTTGCTGCCCATTGCTTCCATTTTTCCCGTTGCTCCCATTGCTCCCGTTACTACATCCTGTATCCACCATGTTCCATCTTCTATCCATCATCCACCATAATCCACAATGATTTTGTTAACGCAGAAACCTTGGCGGGCGTGTGCTCAATATATCACCGAAGTTATATTGTAATCGGATGAATGGTATAGGAAAGCGCAGACAAACCATTAGAGCACCAGGGTACTAAAATCGTGAAAAAATTTGAAAAATTTTAAAAAAAACTTTTGTTTTTCATTCGATCTGGACCAAACTTCGCAGGAACCATCCCGGGACTACTCTACACGTTTCATCAAAATCGGTTCAGCGGCTTAGGAGTCTATAGGGATCATAAATACATACATCCAGACATCCTCTTTTATATATATATAGATAGATATGATTGGAAAAGAAATACTGGGTTGACAGCTTATTGAGTAGTATTGTTGTTCAGGTACTCGGCCGGGATACTTTCGATTCTCCCAATCCCAAGGCGCTGGGAAAGGACTATTCTGATACACAAAGAAAATAAATACCAAATTTATTATTAACAAAAATTTTTTTTTTTTAATTATGAGTAAGCGAGTAGTTTGAAGATAAACAAATATATAGAATTACGTGTATGCTTGTTGTACGTCCTTTATTAAGGACTGCCATTTGTTAGCTACTCAAACCTGAAAGCGTTAAATTTCATATCTTTAACTGGATGAGTAACCAAAAAAAAAAAAATTCTTTTTGCAGCAATTTCACATGGATGGTGCAGGAAGGACTCACTTTATTTGTTACATATTTATCCTTTTTCTTAAAACCATTCAAAAATCTTAAAGCGTTCAAAAGTTGTCGGAAAATATTGTTGAACACGTGTCTTAATGAATTTTCGTATGGAAGATACCAGAAGCAGTAAAAGTATTTCTCTGACTAGTAACTTTCACCTTCGTTTTCACTTAAAACTAATTTGTACAAAACTCCGAGTTCGTAGCTAAAAGATTTCTTGAGTTATAGTGAGTTTCGTTAATTAAGTGAAGATATGTTGACGGGATATTTGTATGGCAGCAACAAAGGACTAATAGAATTTTCTTCATAAGCATACATTTAGCTCCAACTATTGGAATCAAAGAAAAGAATTTAAACGAAATGCCATGAAAATAAATTTAATTGTTTTATAATCTCATGTAAAAAGTTAAACGTTTTTTTTCGTCATAGAACTGTAGAAAAGCTTCGGAGTAAATGTCTCATACAACTGCCAAAAAGCTGGGAGTAAGTTCGGTATCACTACCGATACAATTTCTTATCTGTCACATGCATAGAACCACCCTCCGCCTGCACCGTTGTTTTTGGTGGAGTAAGTTCCTTATCAGCCCCATACAACTGTATGATGCAACCATACAAAAACTGCACCGATGAAGTGAATTCTTATCAGTCTAATACAAACTCCATGACGTCACTCATACAAAAGCTCCTCCGCCAGCTCCTAAGCTCCTCCGCCAGCACCTTTGCTCCACTTGGACGAGAATCGGTATATCCACACTACTCTCAATTTTGTGGAATACGAGACGAATCCTGCAGGTAAATTGAAGCTGATCGCTTCTTTTTCAAAGGAAGTACTGCCACCGGACACAGTACCTGGAGGTAGTTACAAAATCAAATAAATTTAATAAGCACTATCAAAGATGTGTCGGATGTTCTTCTTGGTTTGCTCAACAGTTGTCTTAGTGCCAGCCAAAAAAGGCCTAGGTGTATTCATAAATATTCACGTTGAAAAATTTTCCGCTACTGGTCATCACTCCTTTCTATATAAAGTGAATTTGCTAAATCGAGTTTCGCGCTTAAGTCGTTTGTTTTCCGTCATTTAAATTTTATGCTAGCCAGAGTTCGATAATCGATTGAATTTTCATCGCAAAGTGATAACCGTGACTAATCACGAAATTATATCCGTGAATTACATAGAAGATGCTCGTATGTAAATATCATCCCACACATTCTGAGCAAACCTTTTTTTTTTTGTTAAGCACTTAGGAAAGAATTTTGAATATAACCAACAAAAAAATTTTTTTTTTTGTTTTCACTTCTTTCTGATAACCAATTGGTTTATTTACACGTAAATTTGTTACATAAGACGAGAATTTGCAACACTTTTGGAGTCATCACACACTAATGGGCCACACCATATACCTCCTATTTTTTGGTTTTTTATTTTTTTATAACTTAATAAACATAAATTCCGAATATTTTATTTCGAGTAAATGCGATATTTGCATATTTCCGTCAAAGTGGTTTTAGCGGATAGAATGGCCCTATAAAATCCGATCGAGAACGTGCGATTTCGAACGACTTGTTGTCGTGATTGACAAGCAACCATATCGCGATGAGCACGGTATTTTTTCTTTTAATCGAAAACAATAAATTTTAATCGGGATTTTATTGCTTTTGGATCGGTCGCTTTTCGAACTACGGAGTCCATCACAAACGACTTAATCTGAAATTAATTTCGAGAACGAAACCTTAAAATGGATCTTAGTAGTGTAAATATTGGAGTGGATCGTTTGGCTGGGGGCGTTCGCATCGATTTCGATTGGCCAAAAACCATCAATTATAGGTTTTTCGAATTAATTTATTATGTTCGTAAATTTTCAAAGATAGACGCATATCATTTGGAGAAGTTATTCACTTCGAAAGGATTAAGTACTGGATAGATGAGGTCTATACTTTTGACTCGCTAAAATTTAAAATATCGACTGTCCAACCGGTTTGCAGTACATTTTCTATAAGACAAATTTATTGTTTTCAGTAGAGATTATCAGCCATAAATAAATTTAAAAATTACCTTACATTTTTCAAATTTTACTTTTCTGCATAGCTACCATTGTCTAAAAAAATTAAAACAGTAAGTCCAATTTTTACTTAAATTTTCCAGTATATTTCATTTTTTCAAGTAAAAGTATACATTTCCATCACGTTTAGGTACACAAAATTATTGGCATTAGTAAATTATTCTTGTACTTTTCAACTGAACCGCAAAAAGGCTCACAAAATTATGCAACATTTCGTGTAAAATTAACTGTATTGATATAAGAATGGAAAATTACGTTCCTGTAATTCTACTTATCTATTTGAAAAAGCATGTTAAAATATGAAACTATGAAGTTGGGCGCTTCGATAGATTTTTTCTTCTACTAAAATAAAAATGAAACACCTTTGGTGGTGTAGTGGCTACGCGCGCCAAATCCACGAAGCCAAATCAGAATTGATTGTAGACTCGATTCCTATCCACTGCCAAGTGTTTCATGAAAAGTAAGTAGTAAATTGGCTGCTTTTGTAGTTCAAATTTACTAATTGCAAATTAAAATTCACCAACCGAAAATTGAAAATTACATTCAAATTGACTATTCTCAATGTAAAATTACTTGAAAAGGTATGGTATTTATGCCTACTATCCAAAAATGTAAAATTCAATCAATTTTGTTTACTATGTGCTTCAACCTACCTTTTTTAAAAGGATAAATAATACAAAGAAATGTAGGGATAGTGCGTATCTTTATTCTGTACATCGTTCCTGATTATCCAACTTAAGGTTATTATTTACTAAATACTTCCTTACGATGGAGCTATAACACAATTTTCTAACATGGATGACTTATGTTATGATCCGTTTTTATTAATCGACAAAATATATTGACTTATTTCAGGATTCCACGTCTTAAACGTTTTCACTTCCAAAGGCCGAATTGATCCCTGAAACTGACACAGCCCCATCATTTTCACATGTCTCCAACTATGTGGAAAAATAATTCTGACTTTTCTTGTGACAACAGCGGAGTCAAAAATTCATTCGCGATCTTAAAGGTGAACTGGAATGCAAGGTCTATTTTCAATGCATTCATTGACTAAAGTAATACAATGATATATAGAGTAATATAGATAGATAGCTATATAATCTGATTTTTTTCTCTCTTAAATTAATACCACATAGATCCTCAATCTGAGCCCGATATAAAATTTAGCGCGGGTCCGTACCAAATCCAAATTTAGTAATAGACTGAGACTGTGGAAGTGCGCAAACTCGATATGATTTTTCTATGGAACTTATATGTGCGCTTCCCCTCTATCTCATACTCTTTGGTTGTGACCAGTGATAGGTCACAATTTCAGAATAGCCCAGTTAAATTTACTTGATGCTTATTTTATCAGGCTAAAATTTTATTTAATTTTCATGTTCTAGATTTTAATAATTGTTATTCTGTTCTGTAGCTTATGTGTCATTACATTTTATCTTTTATGTAATCATTCTAAAGTTTCTACATTGTCTAAATTTTATTTTATTCTATTCTATTAATTTAGAGATATGTACGTTTGATTCCATATCATGTTTTATTTTATTATAAGATTTTAATTAACTTAATTTCGAGAACAAATTACGTTCTAATCGTAAATACTTTTTATTTATTGTATTCTAAAGATTTACTAAGCCGCACACTGAAAGAAAAAACAGTTTTAGTCAAAAACATTTTTGACTAATCAATAATATGTCGCTGTCAGCCTTAGTCATTAGCTTTAAAATTGTAATAATTTTTTACTTTTAGTTTTAGTCAGCATAATAATTATTATGTTTCTTAGGTTTCGATATAATTTTAATTTTAATATACTGTTAGTTTTAAATTTAATTTCTTTATTAATTTCTTTATTTGATTTAATAACTATTTTGTTTTCGTTATTTAAGCTTTTATAATGCTGTTAGTGTTCTCTGTATTTTGTAATATCTTATAAACTCTATGTTTAAAAATTCTAGCATTTACTGTTTGTGAAATAAGAAAAATTCCGAAGTTTTTCATTCAATCACTTTCTTAAAAACACTGCCAAAAAATGACTTTAAAAAAGGTCCTTTGTACGAAGAACAAAATTATAAAGATCATTGTTTGAAGGGTAATCTTTATCCCTGTTTCAAGAAATAAATTTCTGCGCACCTGTTCATAAGATATACAAAGCTGAAGAATAACTTCGGGTACTTGTCCACGTGTTTAGATACAAAGGTATTATATCAAAAGTTTCAACTATTTAGTTTTAACTATTTCTCCATCCAGGTATCGAATACAGCAAACATTCACTTACTTTTTTAGTTACTACTAAGAGGAAAACCGTATACGCAATTTAAGGAAGCCTTTCTGTTTTGAATTGTAAATAATAATAAATAATGTTATTATTAAAAAATAAAAAAGTGAAATTAATGAAGAAAAATGAAAGATAGCAATTTCTAATAACGCACAAATATTCGATGAACTTTTACCTCTTACCTGGATCGGTTTGGCGATGGTATTTCATACGATGTACCTCGTAAACAAATAGGCTCAAAAGTATACCCACAGGTGTAACAGTGAAGTCGCAAATTAACGTACAGGGTTATGATCATTTCGTAGCGATCCAATCCATCACGTTTAATTAAGCTTTTTGCAAATCATGTGGTATTCCAGGGGTCATAGCTTGGCTTTATTGTTATAAATTGTTACATACACGGCCACATCTAATTGTCGGCCCGAAACATAACTTCCACACTAGCGAAAAAATATTTCAAAAAGAAAAAAACACAAGGAAACATTATGCCATTCGGATATTAAGTGAAAAGGTTGTCGAACCAATACGTTTCTATATTTGGATAAAGACTTTGAGAAAACTGGAAAAAAATCAGAACAGTATTTTATATACTTACCAAATTAGAAAACCGAAAAATACGAAGAAGAAAAGAAACAAGTTTTACGCAAGAATGCTGAATATAAACATATTTTGACGCCTTTGACCACCGAAATTTTTAATTTGCATAGTCTCCACTTATTTCGTCGGATTTATTATACGAAACATTCGCATTTTTTTTTTTTGCATCGTATTTATTTTATTTTAACAATTTGAAGATCAAATTAAAATCGAATTTTTGCGTCGAAGAGTTTTGTGAATGGCAAAGGTTTTTACACTTTTGAGGATGTGATTCAGTTATAATGTTAATAACATTAGGAATTGAAAGTGTTGCGATAATTTTTTTGAACATATTTCTATCTTCTTTATTGTTCTTACTATTTTTATTAAATTATTTTTTTTTTTTAAATAATAAAACAGTATATTTTAATCTAAAGTTAATAAGATGCTATCTGAATAATGTATATAAATAATTTAAATAATCTTGGATTTGTAAGAATAGAATATTAAAGAAGTCATTATAAAATGAGTCAAACTATTTTCCTTTTGAAATTGTTATACATATACATTCTCCGTCCGACGGCTTAGCTGCTTTAAGAAGCAGAGTAAATTTAAAATGTGTCGTCCAAATCTAGAATTCAGCATTTGTTTGCTCTACTAGTAAGTTAAGATAAGTTAACCTAATCGCTTACTGTCGCTAAAATACAAGTTCTTATTGTCAGTAATTCTGAGTATGACAATTTGAAAAGAATTTGCAAGGTGTTGATGATGAAATATTTGCCAGGGTGGACTGATTGATTGGTTTTTCTTAAACGTTAAAGTGAATGATTTGTATTGGAATATGTAGCTCACTTGAAATTACACTAGCCAGGCTACTTAAAACTAAGGTCAGGTGTATGTAGTCCAGTGGTAGTGTACTAGGCCTTGTAAACATTGCTTCAGCGATGTCATGGGTTCAATTCTCACCCTACGCATAACATTATTTATAAGAATTAAGAAAGAAAGGCTTCTTGGAAAAGGCAACATGACTACACATGCCATTTACTTGTACCCAGTTTTCTTTATATTGCAATAATATCCATTCCAAAAAATACCCATTCCCAGTTATAGTTTTATCCTCGTTTCCATGCGGGTTGGATGATATTCTAAAACCTGACTCCAGTAACAATCGTCCTTAAAGAATAAAAACAGGTCAGAATAAGGGGAGGAACCAATCTTGATAAATTTCATGTACTTCACCTTTAAGGATAAAAAAAAAGACAATTCTTCCTCTAAGGAGAAAAAACTACTTGTAATTAAGTTTTATTTAATGCTAGACGCGTGCCACGGATATGCTCACGTTTGTATGATGTTATAATATCGAAATTGCAAAGCCAGCGGTTTCTAGTCTTGCTTCCCGTTGCTCCTTCGCTGCTGCTACTTCCATTGCTTCTGTTTCTTCCGCTGATTTCGTTGCTCCATTGCTTCCGTTTCTTTCGTTGCTCCCCTTACTCCCATTTCTCCCGTTGCTCCAGTTACTCTATCCTCTATCCAGCATCCTCGTCCCGATGCTCCCGTTTCTTACTTTGCTACCGTTGCTTCCGTTACTCCATCCTCTATTCTCCATCCTCTATCAGCCATCCCCCATCCACCATTCTCCATCTTCCATCCTCTATCCTTCATCCACTATCCTCTATCGCCCATCCAACATCCATCGTCCAAGTTTACCATTTAGTACTAGGAACGCATGACATCAATTTCAATTGAATTTATTTCGATTGAAATTGAATTGAAATTGCTGTTATGCGTTCCTATAACGAAATAGTAAAATTGGACGATGGACGTTGGATAGGGAATGCATAACATCGGAAACGAACGAACTACTTCTAAATCATATGAAATACACTCAAATGTTGAAATAACTCTCGTACTACTAATTTTAAAATGGTTTTGTTAACACAAAAACCTTTGCGGGCGAGCCCTTAACAAATCACTAAAATTTTATCGCAATCAGATGAATGGTTTAGGAGCGTATACGGGACAAACAAGCAACCAAACATTCATTTTTATACGTGTATATAGAGATTCATTCGGTTCTTCATTCATTGAGTTCTCACAACCCTGCGATGACAAGTCCTGATTGCAGGAAAATCGATTAGACAACCTATATTCACTGACCCGATAGTTAATGACCTGCAATCTTCGAAAATATTATGGATTTTAGCTGATCAATAGCTGATGTCAGGCCCGTGCGCACGGGGGGGGGGGGGGGGTTTGGGGTTCAACCCCCCCCCCCCCCCCATTGGCCTACTTTCATAGGGAAGTGAGGACCCCCCATCATACTTTCCTGCGCACGGGCCTGGCTGATGTCACGTTTTTCTTCCTGATTCTTAGGCATAGGTGTCCGGCCTAATTTAAGCTCATCACCTAGTATCGGAAATTGTGATATAATTAGAATATTAAACGTAATTACCGACAGGCATGAGGAATGTCGGGGCCATACCGAACTACAATAAAGAGTTACCCCCAGTGTCTCAAATTCAAACGAAACAGCAATGAGTTCAGTTTAAAATCTTTAAAAAAAACCACACCCTCCAGAAGCAGTAAGTCACCGAAAGAATACACGGCTGTTCATAAATTCTGCACAAAATGTTCTAAAGGCACCCAATAACCTTCAACTTGCGCTCCCGAAACTCACATATCCTCTGCACCCATCTTCACATCAGTTAATGTCCTCCTAAATGTTGTACAAGTTCCGCTCAACACACCATCCGAAGAATCTTCAGAAGAGTCCCAACCGCACCGGCAGAAACAACACCGTCATCATCATCATCAAAATCCCTCACATTTGGATAATATCATGAAAATCGACAGGTGAACGTAAATTTAACGGTTAAGCACAAAATCCTGACAACTTGTTACGTCTTCGGATCATTTTTTCGACATAAGTTACAGTCACATTTCCGACGCTTAACAATAAACTAGTGTTAAAGAAGTCGTTAGCTGATGGAAACGGCTGCACTCCAAACTGCCTACTAACCGGATCGACGATTCCCGGTGACTATCCACATTACATAAATATCTAGAAGTCGAGTGACGATCGGGACGGATGCGAGTCGAGCAACAAACTCAAAAACTCGTCGTCCAAGACGGCGGAGAAGAACTTTAGCGAGGATAGGGTCTATAGACTCGCCAGGGTCCAGAAGAAGGTTCTTGATGGCATGGTCGAGGCGGTGTCTCAATGTGAAGAAGTCTTCCGAGGAAGAGGTTGCGTTTTCGAGAGGACATGGACCGCATACACCCAGCTATGATCTTCTAAGCCGGGGAATAAGAAGTAAAATCCGAAAGAATGGAACGATGTAGGAATAATAAAACGAAGGACTGGACTTCTCTGTCGACCCGTTCTTAAGTGCTAAAGACGAAAAAAAGGAAAAAAATAAGAGGAAACTTAAAATTATAAATAGGTTTTTGCGTTTAGGAAAATCCACTTTGTCTGGTGTCAGGTGAATCATTAAAGTAATTCTTTCTTATTTCTTATTTTTTCTTCTTCTTGTGGTAGTTGTTCACTTCTTTACCTTGATGCCTTGGTCCCGGTGTCGTTATATTTACTTTGCAGCGAGTACAAGATTCACTTGTACTATGTACCCAACGTATGTACTTACTTACCTGTTGGAAGCTAGACTTTGAAGCTAAGCTGCCTGAGAGCCTCGGTTACGCTAAGGTTGACGCGTGTGAGCAAGCCAATTTACTTGTATACATTGGCGAAATACCTTTACGGTTCGGACCTAAGTCTTGTACGATGCAATGGTTTTTCTTTTAAGTTTGCAGCCAAGTGTGCAGATTAAAGCTGTTGAATTTACGATTATTGTAACACATAGTGCCAGGGTCGAATGAGGAACATGTTTTTTATACTAATTAAGTTACACTTCGATCAGATAGTGGTCTGTTTTAAACTTTTCGAAATAAGTTTCGAATAAATTCTGGTCGAAGTTATTGTAAGAGACTCACATCTGTATCTCTCAGTCTGCAACGAATAAAAATGAAGATTAATTGCAACTGCATTTTTAAAATAACAAATTAATTTAAGTAAGTTATTTTCCAAATTTAAGCGCAAAACCAGAAACCAGTGGCTGAAACAATATGACCCTAATTGAGATTAAGATTAAGAAGAACAACTATCTTATACTCGACCGTATTGTGATTGTCACGTCGCGTCACTTCGATGACGATTCGATATCGGCGCATGAAAAGGCGATTGTGAGTGTCGATTGTCATCGAGCGTTGTCACTTTGATCGTCATTTTTCGTCGATGACATTCCGAGTCCGTGACGCCTGAAGAAAATTAACGTCGATGCAAAAATGCAAGTATAGATTTGACAAAAAGATGTTTCTTTCCTTATTTTGATGGATTCGCAACAAGTAATCGTCATTAAAAGTGGTGTAGATCGACACACATTAAAGAAATACGGCTCCAATTTTCGGCACTGTAAAATTCTTTGGGACTACCGTCACGAGATGCAAGCAGAAGTGAGAGCCAAAAATGGGCCGAACAAGATGTATAGCTTTTCCACTTTAGAAAAAAGCATTATCCGCATCTTAAATTTGAATGTAGGATTTGATATTGCATAAAAATAACGTCATAGTTGTAAACGAAGACATACAAAACCTTAAATTCGCAATTTACAGCTGATACACACATATCAATATGGCAATGCCATTGAGTCACGTCGATGGAGTTACACAATCGCTTTTTTCGATCGACGTGACACTTCGCATCGGCATCGAAGTGACGTGAGCGCGACATTCACAATACGGGTGACTATCTTTCACATATAATCCACACGTACCTACTTCGCACAATACTACACCCACTTAATAAATATTTCATAACTAGACGAGGACCGTTTGAAAAGTTCGTGGACTGACATACAGAGTGCGCTTATATAGCTCATAGATTCTTTTGGTATATCTTTCGCAGTATAAATCTTAAAGCTTGAGAGTAGTTGCACATGCAAGCATTACAAGTGTATCGCGATATTGTTAAAAACTATTTCGGAAATGTTTAAAGCTTTAAGCAATTCATCAAGCCATGGTTAACAC
The DNA here is from genome assembly GCA_949128065.1 of Beris chalybata. Taxonomy (NCBI): domain Eukaryota; kingdom Metazoa; phylum Arthropoda; class Insecta; order Diptera; family Stratiomyidae; genus Beris; species Beris chalybata. The sequence goes on along the minus strand of OX421895.1, from coordinate 7,838,207 downwards.
TTTGGGTGAATCTGCAACACCATACTCTGTGGTTCAACAATTGATGGCACTTATTAAACAAAGCCCGAGAGAGGGAGAGTGAACGGTCATTAATTGAAGTGGCAGCTGAAAAGATGATAAAGATAAGTTCGTGATGAAGTTCGCGATATTTTTTTCTGATAGACCGTCAAGTGAGAAAGCAGGTGAGATTGCGGTAATTATGGTAAGCACTCACCTGAACGTGCAGATCGAATTGCAAAATTTGGGTTGGAGTACCGACTATACGGAAAAAGGTGGTATTAACTTTGAAAGGGAGGTGCACAAATTTATTTAAAAAAAAATTCATCTATGAAGTGCCTTTCATTTGCTGAGCCCTTGCCATCTGATTGAAATTGAAGTAGAAATATTGACATGATTTTGGATGGTCCAAAACATGATCCTAAATTTGTTAAAAAATTTAAAATATTGCCGAGAACCGTGGAAGAAGAAGGGAAATCGCTCCACAAGTTGATCGATAAATTGAATGAATAATAAAGAAAGAAGACTTGACCAAAGACCTCAGGGGCGTGCGGTGATAATGCAACAAGAGGAAGCAATTGTTAAATATCGAAAATTTATTATAATGTTACTATGATTTCTACAAATTTATTGCGTATTAATTGAACCTCAAATTTTATTTTCATGGTATAACTGGTTCGGAAGATATTCTAATCCAAGTTACTCCCCCACAACTACAGTCCACCACCAGATTCAAAAACGCTAGCTTTTGTCTAATCTCCTATTATCCCTTAAGCCAACTACAGAGTTCCCATTTTCTGATAGCAACCGTTCAAGAGATAGGTATGTATTTTAGTTTGTTCAACTCCAGTTTTCAAGCCCTTCGTACACATTGCTTTCCCCTCCATTCAGGGACGTCATTTCAGTTTTTTTCCAGGGGGGAGGGCAAGATGTTATGAATGTATATATTTTTATATATATTTTATATGTAATATATGAGAAAACAAAATTCATGGGGGGCCAATGCCCTCCCTGCCCCCCCACAAATGACGTCCCTGCCCCCAATCCCACGATCTCCAGCCCATCTCGCCAATTTTTGCAAATGGGTCCATTATCATAGTTCTAAACAAGTTCCAAGTTTCAACCTCCGATCGTAAGTGGATCCTGAGATCTAAAAACCAAATTAAATATGATCGACTATTTACGACACATACCCATAACATACGTATATCATTTCCATTCCAAACTTTGTTAAGAATTCAACTCCTATCCTACTCTGGTAACTTTTATCAGATCTTGCTTCCTTTGCTGAGAAGTTCTCTGCTGCAGTCAAGAATTTTCTCTACTACCCGTGGAAGCAGATTCTTCATTGCTTCCAGCCTTCCGTGTTGACTACGGAATGAAATGAACGCTCATAGATGCAACTTTCAAATTGCTTCCATGTGTCTTCTTCTTGATTTCTTTTCGATTGCATTTTTTGTGGTGTTACGAATTTGGCTGTGTGAGATATTCGCGAGGATTTTCATGTGAACATTTATTTAGTTTAGACGGTGCCAAAGAAATTACTTGATATATAATTTATTTTCACGATTTTTCTACTACTGTTTCTCCGATCGAAACTGGAATATTATTTCGCGATTCGTAAGTATTCCTTACTTAAGGCGGATTTTTGAAATCTAAGGGTTTCGCTTGACAAAACAGTAACGAAAAATGTGCGAGACGATTTTTTCGTGACTTCCTCGCGAGTTTCATGTGGTTCGTGAAACAAGACGAAAAACTCGCGAGAAGAAGAAGTCTAGCCGGCTTAAGGCTTGTGTCTTGTTTAGAAGGTTCTGCATATTTCAGAGATATACAGTGGACTGTGCTGAAAAAAATTCTGTCTAGTGCTATCTTGTGACTGTCGAGATTGAGGTGGTGAATACTGAAAATACTCTTACTTACGACTATAATGACTGATCAATACTTCGTCCAGCATAACAAATCTGTACTCCAGAGGAACTCGACGGTAATTTTGCTTTCCTTCCCTAAACATGCAGAGTTCAAACAATATATTGGGAACTGGGTCAATTAAGTTATCAGAAAGTGAACGCCAAATATCGGTACTTATTCCATACTAAACGTTCGTTTCTTTAAAGAAATCTTACAACCAATACAGTACTGAATTTTTTACAATAATAAATTGAAACGTAGATCTTAACAATTATTCAGGCCTTTTCAGGATCAGAGTCACAAGTCACAAAGTAGCTAGAAAGTCACAATTAATTAAAAATTCATACGAAATTGTGATTCTCGACCTACTTTGTGACTCGGTCCTGAATAGGCCTGATTATTTCGTTTTGCATATATTCCTTTTCGGAAACATTTAAGACAACCAATTATATTTTTGGTTGGATCGCACGTTCAATCAAATACGAACTTCATTCACTAAGCGACAAATGCAGTAAATATTTATCATACATATATTACTTTTTTTTAATGATATTTTTCTTAACAATAGCTCAATAATCATTTCCAAATCGTTTCGAATTCCAAACTTCATTCTGTTCTGTCGCGCAGTATTACATTCGTCAGTAACTGGCTGGTCTATACTAGGCTTGTGTAGTTCGCGAACGAACTAAAGTTCGAAAGAGCGTGTGAAATGTGTGAAGTGAAATGAACGAACTAGTTCGCAGTGAGTTCCGCTCCTAGTTCGTTTGTATTTATGCATTGGCGTATAGTTCCAAGTAAAATTGAGGAAGTAATTCGCATTGAGTCCCGGTCGTAGTTCGTTTCAATTCATACACTGCCATATATCTATGGTACATACTTCCATACAGAGGACTTTTTTTTAATATTTCACTTTTTCCTAAACGATCTTTCACTGAACTCCCGCGAACTACAGAACTAGAAGAACAAACTAGTTGGCAATAGATCGCGAACTGCAAATCGGTCACTGTTGTCAAACTAAAATGCTCAAGCCTACTTTTTACAGTTTACCTTTGGTACTGAAATACAGAATTGTTTCAGAACTAGTTTGTAAGTACTGAACTAATTCTGATACAGTATTGGTAAAAAAATAGCTACTCAGAAAAACCAGAAAGAATTAATTTAGAAATTCGTGTTTTTAACTCAGTTGACGGTGCAAGTGCAAGAAATTAAAGGAAAATTTATAATGTTTACGAAATTTTTAAATTGGATTGAATGGGAAATTAAACGGGAAATGCCAGGTTTCGCACAATTTTCTGTTTTTCCAGATATGTTGGCACCCAACCATCAGATGCAGTTCCATTTGAGTTCTTTACCGGTATTATAGCAATATTACCTATATAATAGTATTTTCCGTTCTTCAAAGAAACAGGATATGATGCGATTACCTGTCCATAAATCTTTTAACGTACCCAAAATATTTCTGATTTTTCGAGTTTTCAAATAGAACTCGCTCGCACGGCTATCTTAATTAAATACCGACTTGGTAATTTACGAAACACGTTTCTAAACTTTTGTGAAATATTTCGTATTTGTTGCCGCTAATATCCACACAAATGTTCAAAACAGTAATTAATGCCTTTTCGTTGTTACAAAATCACCACGTATAAATCGCAATAAATCACTAGCAAATCGGTCACTGGGTTCGAATAGGAAATTTATGAAACCAATTTCGTATTATGTCAGTATAACAAACATAACACTTTTTCAAGTTGACTGCTCTCTGGATCCCGGCCGCTTTACACTATCCCAACATCTAATCTGTTTTTATCTAAACTATCACGTACCTACGTATCGCCCCGGAAAAAAAACCGCCAACCAGGTGAAAACCAGAAATATACGCTTTGTAGGTATACCTACCTACTAAGTATCTGAAAACATTAGCAAAATTATAGAGTAGATCGTTGAGCGGAACATCGCACGATTCGCGGTCGCACAAATTACAGACGAGATTGAGTTCATTAATTAATTAAAATTTTTCGCCGTCTGTCACCTCTACCATTCTCTGTGACACCTTTTAACACCTTTGCGGGGCATTAGAATTTCGGAAAATAAATTTGATCGGTTCGAATTGTCGGTCGACGGATCGAGTGGTATCTAGTCGGAGAATTTAATCGGTTTTTTCTTAATTTTTTTTCCTCTAGTTTGTGACTTGGCAAACTTAAGCGCAAATTGCACCTAATGCCCCATACTCGATAGGATAATTGCGTAATAGCGAAACTTGGTACTTGAACGCGGGGCTCTATAATACGAGTTACGGCAGATATCAACACCGATAAAAGTTTACTCGGTCCGTAATAGTCGGACTATCTGTCCGACTTTACAGCGACCGTTTATAAGCTGAAAATCGCTTTTAATTACGCCTCGGAATCACTTTTGACGCAGATTTGTGGCCATTTAGTGGCGACTGAGATGTAATGCGGGTCTTATTACGAGACGTGGGATATTGCCCGGATGGTAATTAAACGTGAAACTACTCAAGGTGTCGTATGGCGGAAAGTAAAAGTGCGAAAGGTTTTGCAATTTCTTGTACCTCGAACTGGCGGCAATTTCATATTAAAAACCCAGTGAAGATAAGATAAAATTAGATACTGAAATATTTTCATATTTTATCACCTCTATTGACTTAGGTACTAAATAATTACTAACTGGGGAAAAGAGGCTGTGAATGGAGCGGTTGATCTACTTAGCCAGGTGATTCTAGCAGAACAGAAAAAAATAAAATTTATACACCTCGTAAGAAACGAATATACCTAAAATAAATTTTATTTAGTTGACCGTCGGTTAGATTAAGAATTGAGACTTAGATGTCGCAAATCGCACAGCTCGTAAATTACTGATAAAGTATAGTATACTGTGTTCGGCGAAACAAATTCGAACGAAAAGCTACCTTCAAAGTAGAGTGGAGGTAAACTATACAGTTCGCTACAAGATGTCAGTGGCCTCTTATAATATTTAGGTATACCGCAATCGTTAATATGATTGCCGTTTATACCGCCTGAGCGTACTAAGTCCCACTTTCCTTTAAACGTCATATGTGAAGTTGACATGCAGATGAAATGCCACATGTTACCAATTGGTAAATACCTTGGATAAACTGTATGATTTTTCGCACTTTTCTTTATCTTATTGGGTGCAAATACCTGCTACAAATTGAAATAAACGCAGGGCGCCATCTGTGAAACAGTTAAAATATGGGAAGCTTAGTAATGCATGTGCTCGGTTTATTTTAGTGTAGTTCTAGTTCACATGCGAAACTGGACTAACTTAATACCAGACGTTTACACCGCTTCTTAATAATAATAATAATTTATTTAATTTAATCCATGAGCTAAGCTCGTGCGGATCGTAGTAATTATATACATAGGTATACAATACTTTATACAATATTAAGAATAATATAAGAGCAAATAAAATTAAGGCTTTACTCTTTACTCTCCATGTGCACGTTAAATGCGATTTTGATGATTTATGACTGTTTTCTTGCCAATATTTCACGTTAATGGCAACAAAAAAACAAAATAAAATTACACCACTTTGTTAGCTGGTACGTAAACTAGGTCGTGTATAAAGAAAAACTTCAAAACTGTATTTGGAAAAATGCTATTAGAACAACAACCCTTGAACATTTTTTTAAATTCGTAAATTAGAGTTTTTTAAACGCATATTACCTATTTATTGAATAATTAAAATGTTATTTTTATTAATATAATGCTAGAAAAAATATTAAAGAATGTCCTCCATAGAACGAATTGTAAAAAATTTAAATTTTTGTTAATAATATATAAAGTCAAACTGAAGCAATTTTTCACGATTTTCATGGCAAGAATTACATAAGAAGACCACATTGAAAAGTTTCATAGATAGTATAATTAATTGGTATTTCTAGAAGGTACATCAATGAAAAAATTATTGATTTTAAATAGTTATGCGTTTCAAATAATTTGAAAACCTATAACACTATTTATTCTGTAAATTCAAAATTAGTTCGATGACAGCAAACGATGCAGACGTATTGTCCACGCCAAATTACACGAACGATAAACAATTTCAATCGATTAAAATCCTCTCAAGAAAGAAAAATCAAAATGGGATAAAAAATTGTCGCACCTGACTCATGGGGTTTTATGAACTGAGACTTAGATGGCGCAGATTACACAGCTCGCAAATAACGGATAATTAGGACTCAAGGTACTCAATCAAAAAAAAATATCAAGTCACCATCTTGTTGAGATGTGCCTAGAAAACGTGTGTAATATAACTTTTACCAATAAATATTTTATTAATAATAAATTACGAATTAAGGAGACACATCCGAGTGGAAAGCTGAAAAATTTGGTGATTTTGATTTTGAATTCCAAACATTTTAATAAAAAACATGTTCACTCAATTCTTTTATATCTAGCTTAGCTTAAAATTATAGAAAAATTTTGGGAAATAAACGAATTATTACTATTATTATTATTAAAATTAATATTGTTTAACATTCAGTAAATTATTAATATTTGAACAAAGTGAATTAACTTTTTTTATTACATTATGAATGATTTTTATTTGTTTTACTGACATATCATAATCATAATGATAAAGGTGCACTGTTGAAATATAATAAATATTTTATGACAATGTTACTTAGGATTTTTCTTTGAGTTGAAAATTTCGTAATCATTTCTAGAAAATATTCCGAAAATACCCCTTTGCTGGTTCTGGAAAATATCCAGTGAGATACATTTTGTTAACAGATACGTATATTTCTAAAGTTTTTGAAAAAAAAAATCAAGACTTACACCAATTGTGTAATGGATCCGATCAATAATCCGGCGCCTAATCGTCGTTTCGCCTGGATTAGTCTACGCATAGTCACAGCATTGAAATGGAAATTAACAACGAAATAAATCACCTTATTATACTTAAATTCTTCTATCTCTAATGCTCATTAGTTGCCTTTGTACGATTAGGACACCCTCCAAACAAACAACCCACTAATCATAAACCCCCTTGTACGACAGGAAAACCACTTGATTCGCACAGGCAGAAAGCGACCGCTAAGCCTTAATCCGTTGTGCATTCAATTCGATCTTTTGATTCAGCAACGACTTTGGTGGAATCTATGAAGAAAAAAGAAGAAATGAACAAACTGGTGATTTATCATTTTCACATAGCGATACCAATGATGTTAAAAAAAAGACCTTCCACCAAAGAAAACGAAAAACCGAAGAATTTATAGCCAAGAGTTAGTTTTTAATCAGTCGAAAGAAATCACAAAATCATGGTCACCGCCAGCACACGGTTTCATTCAAGTTCGACGATATGTCCACCACGGTTCTGAAAAATGACCCGAACGAATCTTGTAGCCTCCGCTCAGACGATCCATGGAAGCTGGGAATATGGACACCAAGAATTACACATATGTAATCCCTTTCGAACGGTGACAGTAACATGATACTTCGCTAAATTAGAGAAACAAACAGGCATCAGCCTTCTTGCCGTATTCTTAAGGCGAATAATCTTCAGATTATTGGAGGATCGGGTTCGAATCAACTAAAGCTTCGTAAATTATTTGTTCTCAAGACCGAGAGTGGCGGATTCTTGAATGACTTATTAGCCAAGGATTGCCAGCTTAGCATATAGGATAGACTCAACATACCTTCTGACCACTACCACTTGATAGTCGATATGACAGAATAGTGAGAAATCAATTTGTTCAGCTAGTCAATGAAAGAAAAGAGAGCTTGACCTCGTCACCACAACCCATTTGTTGGAAGTATCCCGTGGGTTTTTAAGCCTTCAATTCATTTTCTTTTACAAAATCTATAGAAGTAAGTAATCTCAGAATATTGTGAATGACACGGCTGGTATGCCTGCTTCTAAGTTGGCATATTTGCGCGGACATCCCTCGGGCAGGAAGCTCAAATTGTTTTTTTTATCAACGCCGACTCTATTTCAATAAATTTCTGCTTCACGACATTATATACATATATGGTTTTCATCTAGGATTTCATATTGCTTTCACTTCTACATCATTTGATAGAAAGAGATATCAACAAGAAGTTTTGTTCCCATCGTTTCGCATTTTTCATTCATTCGAACTCTTTTCCATTGCACCCACCTTCGAAAAAAGTTCAATCCTGTAGTCATCCTACATGTACGAAATAATCTCACTGTTATCTGCTGAGTATAAGCTCTTTTCATGGCATATACATCCGATAATTTTGTATAGAACGCATTTTACTACTAGTAGCGCCATTCAGCCAGCCTGTGGTGACTAGCGTAACTGGATTGTGAATAAGCAGCTATGCGCAACTGTCGATACATATTTAATTTTGCTTTAGATCGATGTCTAATCACACCATACCTCTCCATCTTAGTTCATATCTACGTATCAATGGCTCTGAACTAGCACGCTTTTTACTACTAGTAGCGCCATTCCGCCAGCCTGTGGCGCCTAGCTAAACTGGATTGTCAATAAGCCACTGTGCGCAATTGTCGATACATATTGAATTTTGCTTTAGATCGATGATTTGCTTTAGATCGATGTCTAATCACACTCCATCTTAGTTCATATCTACGTATCAATGGCTCTGAACCAAATGAACGTTTTCTAGATGAGTATTGCAGGGCAAAGAAAATCGAGCAGCCTGTAAACCACAAGTTGAATCAAGACGATTGAAGAGGTGAATCTTTTGTAGGTCAGCTTGATCTGCGCTATTTACGGCGATGTTTCATTGTCAAAATTTGGATACTAATGAGAGAAGTATTGTTAATTATGAATAAATCTTTACATTTACGCACTTCTAGTAGTCAATTCGAATTTCGTGCCATTCAAAGCCATTGTCCTTTCAAATAATCACCTGAATTAGCAAGCCTTTTCTTCTATTACAATATTTCGTGTGTCCAAATTGTACATTGTGCTGGATACCTTTCGGCACAGATCCAATATACCACTTCCTTGATAAATTAATCTTTGAATGACAATGCGACCTGAGAACCGCCAAATCACCAGTACCAAACCCATCATTTTCTTAACATCTTGACCGCCAAAGATTCTCTACCAGCTTCTATGGCCTCTTCAAATATAACTGAAAAAACAAATGCAAATTTGGTCAAATTGTTCGGAATTGAATTTAACGGGGGCCAATCGAAAACGCCATCGAAAAATCCACTCTTCAATTCACGTTCGTATTAATCCCGCGCACGGAACTTTACGGCGTCATTGCATTTACAATGAACGCAATCAGTAGCACCTGGAAATTCACCTTTCCGATCGGCATTGTGACGGCGCGGGAGCAAGGAAAACCCTCAAATTCTATGTATACAGAAACTTTTGTGGCCATTCTTCACGCCCATTCGTCCGAAAAGTGGTAGCTTCCAATAGATTTCTTATTTTGCCCGTAGTATCTCTTCGAATGTTAGAAAGCCGCAATTCTATTGTGGCGCTGTCCAATAAAATTCAAACGACGCGGGAAGCTTCAATGGCTGACTAGCGGGGTTGCGGCCGGATCAGTTTGATCCAATTCTCTTTGTGGCGATTGGAAATTATTCTTAGGTGCCCCGGAACAACAATTGGGATTACTTTTGATTTTTCAATGGTAAAGAAGACGTTTCATTAACCAAATGAGGTGAATTCAAGTCGGAAGCTGATGAAGAGGAGCTCGACGATATTTCGTTATTGTTGTACGAAAGTGAAATTTTTTTCTCTCGTTATGAACAACTTTCATTTCAGTCGTCAAATATGACTGAGCTAGCTTATCGATATGACAAACTCCGAAAACCTTTTTTTACTATTCAACATAAAAATTGGAAAATTATTAGTTTGGCGATCTAGTGACAACGGCTAATACTTGGCGTAAATAAGTAGTTAATTGCCCAATCTAACTATCATTATGTTCCAGAATCCAGCCCGACGGACCAGATTTTCTACATCATGCTTAGGTGACGAGATGAATGAAACGTACGGGATCAGTATTAAGGAATTCACAGAGTGACAATTAAGTTCCGAGACTCGATCCATATCTGAAAAACTGGTAAAAACATAGATCGGATGAGATATAAAATTAGTTTTACTACTGAACGCGAAAAAGAGAAGCTTGGCACAAATAAGTATAGCAACATTATCTCTGAGCATTGAATCACAATCAGCGAAATGTTCCAGAATCCGGCCCGACGGACCAGATTTTTCACCATATGCATAGGTGATGAGATGAATGAAACGGTGGCGATCAGTCTGTATTAAGGACGGGGCTTACTTCTGTTGTTTCCTGTATCTTATTCTACTAAATTAATATATACATAGTTTGAGGGTAGCAATTTTTTCTGTAAATGTTCATAATAAGTAAAAGTAAGTAAGTAAAATGCAAATTTGGTTCAAACTCAACTTTACTTCTATACGAAAAGTGGAAGTGTGTTTTTTTTACATTTTTGATAATTTAGTTTCTCGACGATGTGCGTCTACTAGCTACTTACGGAGTGCGGTTGATAAGTCCGCGAGCGGCCTAAGACATCAAGTGAAAGACAAGTAGGGTGTGTTTAGTTTTTATTTTTCAACATAGTCAATCAACGCTTTTAAACAGCCCAAAAAATATGCTTTTTCTTTATGTGGCTGTAGAGGGTGAGGGTAAAAAGGAAATGGGAAAGGTTCCGATGCTTATACTTTAAGAACCTATAGTGATAAAAAGCTGAAACTTGGTATTTAGATAGAGCTATAGTAGTGGCATGTTGGAAAAAATATAATTCTTTTTAGGGGTAGTATGGTACGGGGTGAGGTTTTTTTTCCTAACTATAGAACGGCTTATGCTAGAAAGTTGAAACTCCGTATGTACTCGTACATGTAAATCAACTAGAAAAATTAATTTGATAAAAAAATTCAAATGTCCATTGGCGTTTGGAAGGGGGAACAAACAAAATGATCAGTGAAAATAGAATGCATATATTTTCACGATTTTCGTCATATCTACTAGGTCTTCCCAAATATTGAACTCATTTCTATTCTACTGATTCTTCATATGAATATATAGAAAGAGTTTTCAAGATTTTTTGAAGTTCGACCCTTGAGGGGGTGTAAAGTTGTTGTATACTTTTTCATGAATTTTGTCATATCTCTCAGATCTGATCAGATATCGAATATCTTTTCACTTCCACGCCTATTTTTAAGTTTTTTTCCTTTTTAAACCCCTAGACCGCATCCCGGAGTATGGTATTCATATATTACGCCCTAATTTAACCACTTCCCGAACTTTTTGTTAGCTGCTTCAGTCACATAGTAACCTACACCGTATTTTAGAAATGAACGCGTGCAGAACTTCTGTCGGAAAAATAATAAAGTTGCGCCCAGACCAGTTTGCAGATTTTTGGCTATGGTATACGATGGTGCAGATTCCTTACGAACTGATGATACCTCTTCAAAAATTTCTTACGGTGTATTTTCTTTTTTTACGAATTACCTTATCATGGCGCGGTGTTCAAAATAGGTGGAATGTGACGAATCGGTTGACTTGACCATGTTTGTCCTTCAACAGCTAATTTGGTACAAACCTTATTATCAAAATTGGGTTATATTTATACTACCAAGGGATGTCACAATTAGTATAGAGTGGGCCGAAAGTCATCATGGGGTTTAAAGTTATCATGGGGTTTAAATTGATCGCTGATTTAAATAATAAAATTCTATTATTCTGGTTCTTTGTTCATAATTATAATCATTAAAAAATAATCTGAAAAAAAAATAAATAACGAAAAAGTTATTAAATTTTTAAACCCCATGGTGACTTTTGGCCCACCCTGTACTAACGTTAGTGAAATAATGAGTCATCGATAAGTACGTCAGGCGGACTTATCAACCGACCTCATACATAAAAGTCTTAAAAGCAATTTCACGACTTTTCGATATTCAACCCTAAGAGTGTGAAAGGTTTTCGGTATTCAACCCCAATGGGGTTAAAAGGAGTTTAAAAGGGGTTGAGTTACTTTTCATATATTTTCAATATATCGTAGACCTGTTGAGATATTAGATTGATTTCTAATCCACCAGGTACTTATTCAACCACATAAAATCTTGTTAAATCGTTTATCCTTATTCCCCCAAGGATGTGAAAAGGGGATACAAAGTTTTTTTTTTTTAAAAAAAACCTCAATATCTCCCAGGTTGGATCTGATATTAAATTGGATCTTACTTCTCACTTTTCACCCAAACCTCCTAAAAAATAGCTTCCACGAGATGTATGACTTCAACCACGCCCAACAAAGGGTGAAAAAATCGGCCAGCAGTCTGGTCGCAACTTTATTATTTTATGGGTTGAAGTCTGAAACGTGTTTAATGCTGAGATGCGGTGTATGTTACTATGCGACTGACAACCTAGAAAAAAACGTTCCAAATACCCTACCAATTACTCCTTAGGTTGTCAGTTCCTGAGATTTAGAAACCAAAATTTTTAATCTAAAATTAAAAAATAATAAAGTAAAATATAAAATATTTTTTTACTCACATTTTATTCTATTCCTCAGCATTCCTCAGCCTCTCCGACCACACTGATGCTCTAACGAAAACAGTGATATATTGATCAAAAAGCGTTTCAGCAGCCGAGAGGAAGTAGTGGAAAAATCGCAGGAACACACAGAGATAGATGTACTCTTGGCTACGTAACTTTTGCAAATGTCAAGCTATGACGCTAAGATTTAGAGGGAATGTCAACAACAGATGTACCTACTTAACAAAAATAAACAGAGCTCAAATCGGAACAATAAAAGCGCCACACTGTGGTTATTCTGAAAACTTTGTGATCAAGGTGGTATGGTAAATATTTCAATAAAGTTGATCCAGTTGTTTTTGGTAAGAACTACATACATAGGACATACCACCCTTAAAAGTGTGAAGAATAGAAGCATCGTAATTTACCTATTTTAAAGAAATAAAAAAAAAAATTTCTTTACAGTATTCCTTACATTTAATTGATCGAAAACTCTTCCGAATCCAAGCATTGAATACGAACAAAACAGGACACATGACTGATTCCTGCGGTACATCATGGAAAAGAACCTTCCATACATTCTCGAACCATCTACCGAATGAAGCGGAAAATTGAAATTTATTTCATTAGTTGGAGGTGTTCACTTAATTAGGCGCATTGAGGAAGGGACGAGTTCCCTACAAAAGGAAAACCATTTCGGAAATTCGTCATACCTTCTAGCCGCCAGAGAAACAGACCTTAAAGAACACAAATGATAAATTCGTGCGAAGACAATTTGACTTTTCAATTCGTTGATGAATTTGATTGAACCGAGTTTGGGTCTCCCTGTTTTTTTTTTTTTCAATTTTTTTTTAAAATTAGGATGAGCGATGCGGAAAGGTCGAAGACAGATAGTTCGGTAGTTCGCAGGAGTATCCAGGAAAATGAAACAATTAAAAACCAATTATTGATTTCTATTGTTGTTGAGGGTGAGATTTCGAGGATGAATTCCAGAGGAAGTCCCTGACCAATTTGGCCAACTGCTACCGATCACCTGCATTGCCCTCGAATTTCGGAATTTGACGGGGAACCATCATCATTCATCTCGATCGCATATATCCAATCAATCGAGTACGAAACATTTTCCTTTGAATTGCTTACCTTGTTCGAATTTTCTACGGTCTTGTAAAAATTAGCACGAACTTAAGATTGGCGACTTCTGGCCATAAACCTGACCGATGATCAACAAGTCATTTATATTGCAACAAAATTGTTGATGTGATTTTTTCTGCCCCGGTTGATTAATAGCCAAGATCAATCGGCACTTTGTTGTGTGTTAACATACGTGTACATGTTTACTTTATTTACCTTTTTTTTCCCGCAGTTCTTTGCAGTGTATATGAAATAAACGCGTGCATGAAAACCCGAAAAGCAAGACATTTCAGTCGAGTGCGTGCAAATTGCCGATGTGAAAAAATTTCATAAAGTTGCCGCAATCGCTACAAACATCGGACCCTGATGGTGAGTGCATTACATAGTAAGGTCGATTCGATGCAATTTGCAATGCACCCATTGCACACACTCAGTACACGAAATTATAATCTACGAGTTGACTTGACCATAGGCCGATGTCCATTAGTTTTCTATTGCGCCCCGACCAGTTGTGATTTATCGCTCATTTTGCGCATTTGTACGCCAAACATTTGCGATCCGAAGACCGAAATCATTGCTATGCAACAAAAATACGACCAAGTTATGTTCGTGGCTACCAAAACGCAAGATGTTGAGCGTTTCGGTGAGTCTGCAGCAATAACGGCTTGGACCCAATGTGTGTAAATTCAGCGGAGATATGTTGAGATTGCAATGGGAACTGGACATCAATTACCGTGGCATACTGCACTCTAGTTGTCAATTAATTTAATTACGCAGTCAGCTAAGCGATATTTTATGCGCCTGATGCATATCAAATTGCCTTTGATGATAGGTTTATTGTTGATTGTTGATACTTTAATGCTGTATCGTTTTATTCATGGGTGGAACCTGGTGCTGAAATAGGCGATTATGATGTTTGAATGAATGCTACAACAACACTGAGGTTACAGACTAAATCACAAATTTTCGTACACGTTGTGATTAGGTTTGAGACAATCATTTCAAAATGCTAAAGAAATCTTCAATAACTGCCAATATTATCTACTTGTAATCCTTTCACACCGTTACACCAATTTCAAAAGAATTCCGGATACTTACTATAGGAATATGTAATAAAAATACCCCGCAAAGAAAAGATGTAAAGACTATTGTCTGATCTCTGGTTATTTATAACACAAGTTTATAATCAAAATTATCTATGAATAAATATTATTATCATTATTATTATCTACTTGTAAACAATCAAAAGATATCTGAACCTTGACTTCATCTCTGACTTCGTTACAACAATTTGAACTGTAGACTGACTGTCTGACGACTGAAATCAAATCTCATTTTTATTTTATTTTTTATTTTTAGTTATAATTATCAAATAAGTTTTTTTTTATCATTTTCCTTTAATTAATGAAAACTAATTATAGTATTTATCAAAATATCCGCCCAATGGCAAAAAGTCATTAGCTAATAAGGTAGTAAAGATTTTTATTTCTGATCTCCTGGCCATGTATTTAGAATTTAGATGACACAATAACAAATTTTGATCAATAAAGTATGTAAGTAAGTATGTAAGTGATTTTTGTGGCGCCCAACGTGGGACTAGCTATCAACAAAGTCGCAAAAGTTCTGTGAAATAGTGACCACGTTAAAACCTAAGCTCTTTATGTTTTTTTTATATTATATTAATTTTTATTTAAGAAGTCTTGTGGAAATAATTAAATAATAAAGTGACTTCGATCTCATAGTATTATGATATCGGCATGATCCCTACTTTAAATGAAATAGTAATCATTAAGAAGAGGTATGCATATTATTACATGCCACCCTGGTAAGAAGCACAACTCAATCATCTTATAGTGTGAAAGCAACAGCCTTCCAATACCTAAGTGGAGGGTAGGGAAAAATACCTGATTGGCCATATTGGAGCCATCGAGAAATATCCAAACTTCTCGAACACTCTTCTTCTCGCTGTTTCTCCAGGCCTCTAGAACATTCCACACACCGTCGAATATCCAGGAAGGCTTTTGACACGACACATACAGTATTTAGGATTCAATTTTCAATAAATTTTATAGAAAGAAAATTAAATTAAGGCTAGATAAGTATTTCAAACCAAATAATAACGAAAATGTTCAAAAATTAACAAACTAAAAGTGTAAGCGCTAAAATTTACAAACAATATTTACTCACGGAAAAAAAAAATATCATTTATTAGATTAACTATTTTGGATAGTCAAAATGATATTCTTTTAATTACAATTGAAATAATATGTTCAAATAGTTAAATATTTTAGATAAGCAATTGAGATATTGTTAAATTAAATAATTAAAAATAGTACCACAATAAATCAGAAGAATAGTTGGCGTTATTGTTTGATTTAATTAATTATGTTTTCGGTAACTACGAAATTGTTATCTCAAACTGTAAATATGTTGTAAAAACTACGAAAAATATTGTCAAATTGAACAAAGATTAGTAGTGATTCAAACATTGATATTGTTTGTAGTATTCAATTTGAATAAGGATCGTAGTTAAGTATTTGTTAAACCATTGTCATTTTGCAGAGAAATACCACGATCAGCAAAGTGTATAGTCATACGTGCGTATAGTGATACAAGTATATCCAATAGATCCTTAAGACTTCACGTGCACGTTAAATTCGATTTTGATGATTTATGACTGTTTTCTTACCAATATTTCACGTTAATGGCAACAAAAAACCATAATAAAATTACGCCACTTTATTAGCTGGTCTGTAAACTAGGTCATGTATAGAGAAAAACTTCAAAACTGTATTTGGAAAAAATGCTATTAGAACAACAAATTTTGGAAATTCACCCATTGGGACACCCTAGACCTCTCAAAAAAAAAGTGCTCTCGGCGTGGACAGAATATTTTATGACTGGTTCATCCAAAATTAAAAAACCAAAATTTTTCCATTAGTACATGCATGGATCTCGTGCTTGAACGAAGGAAGAAATTTTTTTCTTCAAATTTTTGTCGGAGCTGTGAACAAAAAATCCCATTTATTGGTAAAATTTTCACCATGTATTGCCTTGTAATATGAGTTGTAATAAAGATTAAAGAAAATCCTTCGTTCAAGCACTAGGTAATGTTATTTTGAAGAAGTGTGCAAAATTTAAACAAGGTCGGCTTATAAATCACCGTGTCCACCGATTTCAAAAATAGAGTTTCGAGAAAAACGCGAATAAAGTTTTAAGTTGAGGCTCACGTGGCCCGATGGGCGGAACTTCCGAAGGCTCCATCTCTTAGAATTTTACTCGGATCGATTTAAAATTTTGAGAGAATATTCTAGACAGGTTGTATTATTTAATAAGACAAAAAAACAAAAAATCTATTTTTAGAAATTTTCAAACCCACCTAACCCCTTAAGGCTCTATGTGCACGATAAATGCAATTTTGATGATTTATGACTCTTTTCTTACCAATATTTCGCGTTAATGGCAACAAAATAAAATTACACCACTTTATTAGCTGGTATGTAAACTAGTCATCCATAGAGAAAAAATTGAAAACTGTATTTGGAAAAAATGCTATTAAAACAACAACCCTTGAACATTTTTTAAAATGCGTAAATTCGAGTTTTTTAAACGCATATTTCCTATTTCTTGAATAATTAACATGTCATTAATATAATGCTAGAAAAAATCTTAAAGAATGTCCTCCATAGATCAAATTTTAAAAAATTTTCATTTTTGTTAATAATATATGAAGTTAAACTGAAGCAATTTTTCACGATTTTGATAGCAAAAATTATGTTTATTTCAATTTTTGAAGTTTCTAAAAAAAATATATATGTACTACCTTTGTGTTCATTTCTCGAAAATCGCAAAGGTAAAAATCATTTGCTTAATAGAGCCAGCAAAGAAGCTTCCTGAGTTGATATTATTTCTCAGTAGACGTACTATAGATTTGATTAAAAAGTTCAGATACCCATTGGCGTTCGAAAGTTGTACGAAAAAATTTTCTCTGAAAAGAAGCTTTTATACATATTTACGAATTTCGTCATATCTTGTAGGTCTTTCAAGATATTCAATGAATTATTCTTCTGCGGACTCTTAATATAAACGCTTTGAAACATGTTTCGTTATGTGATATCTAAGGGAGTGTAATGTGGTTGAGAACGTGTACACGAATTTCGACATATTTCTTAGGTCTAGTGAGATATCGAATTTGTTTCCGAGCATAATTCAATATTCAACCCCCTATTTTTTTTACGAATTCCGACATATTTCTTAGGTCTGATTAGATATCGAATTGTTTTTTATTTTAATCACCTGAAAATCGGTTTCAGGCTTCTTATTAAATTCAACCCATAAAGGTTTATGTCGATATTATATATATGATGCTTTTGTTGAAATTAAGGTAGGTAGACATTATAGTGCAACATTATTGTTTTTTGGTTAGTAGTCCCGAACACGTTTAATTCTAAAATGTGATATAGGTTTTTATGCGATTGAGAACCTAAACAATATCCTGCAGGCTATTTGAAATGATTTTTTTCCCTAAACCTTAAAATGGACCTCAATTTGAAAGTGAACCAAAATTTTTGATGGTTTGAACTTTAGCTTTTTTGTCCACCTTATACAAACTCAAAAATAGATTTTCTTAAATTTCGGTTTGTATTAGATGGGTTGGTTTCTTTTCAATGGTTTGAGGTAACTTATGGAAATTCGGTTTTTGTCCTTATTCCTTTTTTCCAGAGAGATTTAGTCTGACGATAATTATGAATTTTAAGCGAGATCCTCTGTGGACCACGTTGTCCTCTGGCTGAAGATATGTTTGAGGGTTGATTTTGAAGTTTTATTTGGTTTTTCACTTTGATAATATATCTGTATATAGTGCGGGATAAAAAACTTTGCCATGATTACGATATGCGTTATTGGGAGTAAAACATACTGCCACTGTTCCAAAACAGCTTCCATTCGAGCCAAATCAAAGTCTATGAACACAAAAGTATTTCATCGTTATAAATTACATCGCTCATCTCATTTATAAAATTCATTTTTTTTCGGGAAAGATCTAATCCCGAATTCCGGGCTTTAACTTTTTCACTCTTCTCAAACAGAAACGAATCGAAAACAAGCCGATCAACATCAATTTGAAAATACAAAATTTATGAACACGATAGTAAATTCGTAAAGTCATTGAGCTAACAGTGACCCGATGATCAATCAAAGCCACTTAATTACCGCAATTCATCAAACATGTTTGGACTAAAGGTACCATTGCGGCCATATACTATACAAGAACGTATAGAAGATATGGATGGGGCTGTTTCGTGTTGTATTGCGAGGCCTCGTTGTTGATTGTTGCCATAAAGGCTAATCTTTCAATTTTGTTAATCGCCTTTAAGTAAGATGTTGACCGCCTAATTTAGGATCTTTCGCGGTAGAATCAAGAAGAAAAAAAAATAATAAGAAGAGAAGAACTGTTCGTGCCGTGAACTTCACTTAAAATGTCCCCAAGTCGGCGTCCGAACTAATTGATTTCTCATGTCCACTTTGTCCTTTTCGCGTTTCTTCTTTTGCAAATAAATCGATCAGCTTGACGATACAAATTGACCGCCCCGAAAACTATCTAAGAGAATCGTGCACGTAATCTGTCCACGGAAAGTGCTCAGGGCGGCTATAAGAAATGGTAAGATCCAAGATGATCCCGTGAGAGTGGTCTGCACAGTGGTAGAAGTTGTCTGCATTAGGGAAAGCTTCTAAGTGTTTTAGGTAACTTAGAATTGATTAAGGTACTGAACTCAAGCATTACTTTATTCTACTATTATCCGAAGTGTAACACAACGTCTTACTGGGATCTGAGAACCGATCCGAGCTTGAGGAATTTAAACAGAATTTCGAAGGACTCACCTTCCCATCTATCTAGATCCCATATTGTCACTAGTAACCAGAATCTATCTAATTAGAAAACGTGGGAACAGACCAATCGCAGATCCAAACAATCACGATAAAGAGATTCGCTTTCAAATCGCCATACTCCAAATTCTTAAATTTCGGGATATCTTTTAACCTTCGAAATTGTGAAGAAAAGCCCGAAACATGCGTATGAAAAAAATAAATAAATAAGAACAAATCTTTAAGTTTCTTGTAGATTTGTGTGGTGTGTCTTATTGCTTCTGTTCACAAGAAGTCTTTAGAATTTCGCACAATGAGGTGTGAAATAACGGATGGACTTTGTTCTCAAGCGGAAGTCTTCTAAATGAAAACCGCATCTTGCACCGACGACGCTTGGCTTGGACCATGTGTCTTTTTTCTGTTCTTAGTTTCGCGATTGTATTCTACTGCATCTTGCTTAGCCGCTGAAGATTGTTCAGTGCAAATTTATGATGTTCTTTTTGTACAAGATAAATTTGCTGAACAAGGTATTTAAGTGAGTTACTCTACCGCCTTACTATCGGCAAGATCGAGTGATGTGTGAGGAATACTCGACGGTTTGTTTGCTATTTGGGTTTTCTAATTTGAAAAGAATTGTGGGTGCTAATTAGGTAGTGGGTCTTTGTTGAAGACCGTTCCACTTGTGATGCGATGGGAGAAAATCTTATAGGTACACTTTAAGGTATGTAATAAAGTCTTCTTCGGCGGATGAAATTCGAGGTCTTGCACCTTATTCTTGGTGAATGGAGTGAAAAATGTTGGTGATTTGCTTAAGGTGGAGCCAAGAAAATAAAAATTATAGCCACGGAAAAATTCAGTGCAGTTTTTTTTAGTAGAGGACAACCATTCATCGAAATTCAACCTAAAATTGTAGTAGGTGTAGGAAGGTGCGTGCCTCAGAGATGGAGCGGCTTATACTAGAGACTTAAAACTTGGTATATGTATATATCTATGTAAATATTTTGAGGGAAAAATTGTTTAACACTGGCATTGGTACTGATGGTTCCGAAATCGAAGGTAACTCATTCGCATTCATGACTATGAGAGTCCAGTGCCTTTCAGGCCGGTCCTATGACGATTAAGAAGTCCTTGTTCTGGTTAAGATGTAGAGATGGGCAAAGTCGTTTTTTCAGTGAAGTATTACACTCCTATAGTCACTCACTTTATGGAATGAGTTCAGTGAAGTACTTTCATTGAAGTGTTCACTCACTAGTCATAATCACTAGTCGTGAAGTACTTCCATTGAACTCCTTGTTCCTTCGTTCAGTAGTCCCTAGGCACTTCAATTGAAGTGTTAACTTACTCTATTCTCTTCTAACAGCTGTTTAGTGGCCATCGATACGCTGGTGTCTATGTAAGTGAGTTTTCTTCTCCATACAGTTTAAAATTTGGTGCTCAAACTTTCGTCTCAGAGAGCAACCATTATTTCTAAAACTTGCGCGTTATTTGAATATTCTTGCGGGCTATGTATATCGTATGTAATTTTTTTGTCACGTGTCGATTTGAACTGCAGTTTACCAAAATGAAGTGAGTTACTTCATTCACTCACTTCAATGAAGTTTTCTTTTAGAACAGTTCACTCGCGAACGACTCATCTCTATTAAGATGTAATGTAATATTAATCTATTAAGGATATTAGAATGCAGACAGCAAGGAGGGAAAAAAATCCTGGGAACATCGTCTCAAACTGCCGACTATCTCTCAAGGAGATGTTGGAGCAGTTTGATATTTACTTGTAGCCTAGCCTGGTACTACTCTTCCCGGATAAAAGATATCAGAGTCTTCACACGGTTAGACTGCTCCTTAAGTTGAACTCATCTGAAGAAATAAATATTAGATAAGCAAGAGGCACTACGAGTCATACTGCAATATCAGCACTATATTTGATGTCCTGACCGGACATTGTCTTATAGGCACCTATGGCCCCATTTGCTAAGTAGAAAACCCACCTGTGAGGCTTCTTCTTCAACTGAGTCCGTTGAAAAAAAAAATGCTTGGGGTATCAAACCCTTTAATGAACGCTCGAAGTGGATCTGCGAGTAAGATTGATCTTTAAGAATCTGTAGTTATGCTCCGAACCGTATTAGATCCAAGCTAGGCTTGTGTATTTTAGTTCACTATAGTGACCGATCATTTTAGTTTGCGATCCGTTGCGAACTAGCTCGTTCTTTTAGTTCATTAGTTCGCAGGAGTTCAGTGAGATCTCAGGCTTGCGCATTTTAGTTCACTATAGTGACGATCATTTGCGGTTCCCGATCCGTCACAAACTGCAGTGCAACCCACTTACAAAGTGCACTTTTATAACGTACTTTCGGTTATAACGTACCTTTTTTGAATCCCCATTCACAAATGTGAAAGGATCTTATGTTGGTTATAACGTACTATCGCCAATAACGTTCAACTTTTGTGGTTCTGGTTTTGTGGTTCTGGTTTTTTGGTTCTACTTTTGTGGTACGTTATAACCGGGTTGCACTGTAGTTCATTCTTTTAGTTCACTAGTTCGCAGAAGTTCAGGGATCGTGTAGTATGTGAAGATCAGTTGCGGTTCCCGATCCGTCTTTCAGTTCACTAGTTCGCGGAAGTTCAGTGATCATGTAGGATGTGAAGATCAGTTGCGGCTCCCGATCCGTCGCAAGCTAGTTCGTTCTTTTAGTTCATTAGTTCGCGGGAGTGAAGTGAAACGTGGTGTAAGCAAATGTGATGGCCTAAAAAAAAGGTCCTCTGTGTAATACCACCATCTGGTACAATCCAATAGCCTAAAAAAGTGCTCGGTAATGCATGAAGGAGCGGCACTCACTGTCAAATAGCAGGTACTTCCTTCATTTAAGTTTCAATGTGATGACCTGCAAACAAAAGGTCCCCAGTGTGGAAGTATACGGCAATGCATGAATACAATCGAACTACGAGCGGGACTCACTGCGAACTACTTCCTTCAATTCACGTTGAAGTATACGCCAATGCATGAACTAGGAGCGGCACTCACTGCGAACTTGTTCGTTCATTTCACTTATGGGAGCGCTCTTCCGAACTAGACTAATCCAAGTGTGCAATTTCTCCATTTGCTTGAAAATGGTCAAGATTCTAACTGAAAACATGGTAGACGAAATGAACTTCATTTATACTGAAAACCAGCCCATCAAAGACGACACCCCGCCTTTGTAATTCCCTTCTCAGCTGATATAAAATCTGCAGCTTCGCGGCTATTCCCGTTCTACGCACACTAAGCACTCTACCTGGTGCGCTAAGAACTTCCCACCTCGTGACATAGGTAGATTCTTTCTTTACCATGCGATCGATAAAATCTTCAACTGCTTTTCCATGCCGATTTTACTAACCTGTCTTCGGCTACTTAATTGCTTAATTAATTAGTGCGATCCAAGTTTTCAGCCGACTCGAATCGGTAAGAATTAGTGGCGTCGACTGATATTTCACCTGAAATAAAAAAAAAAACGCATACCTACTGCGTACAAATTTAGAGAGTGTCGCGCTATTTCTTAGGCGTTTTATTTTCCCGGCTTATTACCATGCGAAATCGGAAACTTACCTGTTGAAGGCTTTTTATGGCTCTCTAACATTTTTTTTTTTAAAGATTTGAACGAACCTTGTTGCATAATTTCCAAATTTCAATTATAGAAAAATTAAATCGTCGCAAAATCGATGCGATTGCGTCGACTTCAGGGTCAGGGTGGATGTGTGAAAAATTTTTTTTCCCGAATTTCAAAGAGCCTCTTATTACAGTGGTTTCGAATTTAATTGAAGTTCGTTTAAGTTTCTACCTCTTACGTATGTATATCTTACGTAATTCCGTTCAATGGTAGCAAGTCATACCGCAGCGGTACGGTTGCATTAGTCAAACCGAATCTCAAGTATCATTGCGCCCGCACTTTCTCAATTCGAAATCGTGATCGTAAACGCAATACCGAATACCTTATTGCGCACCGAGCGCATAAAGTCGTATTAGAGCTTAATCGCTGTGACAGATTCAAATTACAAAAGCCTTTCGGCTATCGGTAACAACCGGGTATCTAACTACTACTCCTACCCACAATAGATAACCGCTCGACTGGTCTAACCTTCCGCATTAGTCCGCGCTGAGCTGCACCGCTACGAAAAAAACCACGGTCAGGAATTGGGTCAGTCTTATCCGACTAACGACGCACTGGTCCGTACCGTATGGACTTTTCGGCTGGCTACCAAAAAAGTCATAAGTCCATAAGTAATGCAATTAAACGGACGGCAAAATCTAATTGAAATCTGTCACAAGGCATTAAAATATTTTTCGTTGTTTGACTTGGAGTCTACTTTAGAGTTGCTTTATACCTGCGTCTTGAATACGTACCACGTACTTGATATTTTCTTAGATTCGAGAGTGAAAGTTCTCTGGACTTAGCGTAGACCCGTTGTAATGGCGCTTGTGAGAAATCAACCCGAAAAGCGATTAAATGCTTTTTTTTTTAAAGGAGAGACGTGGTCTAATGTGTCCGAATTTGACAGAGGTCTGAGATAGTTCAATAATAGCGAGATCGACTTAGTATGAAATTTTATTAATGAAGATTTTTTTTAAAGGTATTTAGCGGTCATTTTCAAACCTTGATGTCTAGTTAAGACTGAAATTATTTCCGCCGGTTTTTCAAGTAAAAGAATTCAAATAACATGTGCACGTTAAATGCGATTTTGTTGATTTATTTTCATGTGAATTTTCCACTTTAATAGCAATGAAAAAACAAAATAAAATAACATTAATTCATTAGGTGGTATGTAAACTAGGTCACCCATTAAGAAAAAATTCAAAATTATATTTGAAAAAATAATTACTAGAGGAACAACCCTTAAACATTTTTTAAAATGTGTAAATCCGAGTTCCTTGTGTGCATTTATTACCTTTTTATTGAATGGCTGACATGTCATTTTTATTAATATAATGGTAGAAAAAATGTTAAGGAATATCTTCCATAAAACAAATTATAAAAAATTTTCATTTTTGTTAGTAATACCTATATGAAGTCAAACTGAACTAAATTTTCACGATTTTCATAGGATAAATTACATACGAAAAAAGGCACTTCATTGAAAAGTATCATAGATAGTATAATTAATTGGTATATCTAGAAGATAAATCAATGAAAAAATTATTGATTTTTAATAGTTATGCGTCTTAAATAATTTGAAAACCGATAACACCATTTTCATCAATAAATTCAAAATTATTTCGCTGATAGACATATTGTCCACTCTCAGGAAAGAAAAATCAAAATCAGTAGGTACTTCATTTAGCATCGTTTATTGAATAGCAACGTGTCGCAGTAAATCCTTTAGAGTAGCTACACATCATCTACTGCATTTATCGATCAACTGATATTTATATCTCATTAGAGTTTATTTTCCAAAAGCGCGTTTAAAAAGGGCAAAAAGGTACTTCACATATCTCTATTCCGCCAATCCGCAAAAATAAAAAAAATCATTAAATAAGAAAAATAATAACATTCCAACCAAGTGAGGCGCAACTGTAGCCAATTGTAGCATTTAAAATTAATAATAAGTTTAATATCCATTTTTTCTGGATTTCACATTGAAAATCCTGCTCGACGGACCAAAAATGTTCGGTTCCTTGCAACAAAGACTACATTAACCTTTCTTTTAGAATTTAATTATCGCAACAACGGCTCAAGCACACGGAGAAGAATTTAATACAATAATTGAATAGTTGAGTGGAAAAGTTGCCTAAGCAACATTGATTTTTTTAAAGCGAAGGGTTTTCTATTATGTGGACGAGTGACAGTAGAACCTCTATATAGTGACCACCCAAGGGACTGTGCAAAAGCGGTCACTTTAAATAGAGTGGTCAGATTATAAAAATAATTTAGTACAGTGTAATGTATGTAATTAAAATCAAAATTACTAATATAAAAGATGTATCTTTTTACGCATTTATCCAGAACACAATCTCGATAGCAAGCTTCGTGTTTCATTTATTTCAGCCTCATTTTGCATCATTTGTGTCTTAATTAATACATGACGTACAATTTTTTGGTCACATTATAGGATGAATTCCACACGTATGTGATACGTAAATATTGGCTAAAAAGTGGTCAGTGGTCACAATATAGAAATGGTCACAATACAAAACGATCAGTGTATGGAAAATCGGTAATTTACATCGGGACTGTAAAAAATCTATATTCTAGCTTACTATCTACAGGAAAAAGCAATAAAAAAAACAGTATCCTCCATTCTCTATCCATCATCCATAGTCCATAGTCACACTTTACCCTTTAGCAATAGGAACGCGAAATTAATACACCAAAAACGACAAACTGCCGCTAAATCATATGAGAACACTGAAATGTTGAAATAACTCGCGAACCACCAATTTCGGGAATATATAATTATGTTCTCGACCTGTCCGGTAGTTTCAAGAATGTCCAGGAAAAATTCGGGAGGGAACGGTTCACAGGTGTAAATTTCAATCGAGCCCGACCAAAAAACTGACTTATTTTTATATATTCGATAATAAAGTAAAATTACAAAATTTTTAAAACCAAGATTTTAAAAGCACCTAATGTTGAACACTGTAAATTTTGACAAAGTTAATAATAATAATAATAAATTTGACAACGTTAGATTTTGTAAATTTCGAAAGAGTACAATTTTTATCATGAGAAGTTCTGAAAGCGAAAATTTGGAAAATATTGAATTCCTTTTTTTATATATGAATTTCACGAAAAGAAACGTTTTTATTTGCTCATACCAAGCGTAAACATTTTTTAATCTTTAAAAAAATTAGACTTTATTTAAATATTTGGATCGTAAGAATAACTAGCACTAGTATCCATGTTTCGGAGCTCAGCATACATCAAATTACTCGTTTGTTAAATTGTAGTCTAATCTTTCAGTAGATATTCTGGTGACTAGGTACTGAATGAATGCATGATGAAAAAGCAACCTAGTCCCTACTAACTAAATTCATCTCGTAAACATTTCCGTCATTTGACTGTTATTTATTTCGCTCAAGGCAATCTTACCCAGTCCGAAAAGTCAACGCCGATAACTGCGTGTCGCCTTACTTTGTTCAACTTTATCTACAAAGGTTTCGCGCCCTCATTTATTTCAAATGTCTACAAGTTCTAGCAAACTTTTCGTATACCGTCCTAAATGTTCCAACAAGAACAACAATCAAAGTACAACAATAATGTCCTTCAATCTCACCGATCTGCCCACATACCTTAAGACCTGATATGACCCGAACTACTAATTACTGTCTCGTCCGATAACTGCTCGTTCAAATGCAGTAAATCAAAGATAAATCTATGGACAATTGCTGGAATTTTTTTCCCAAGTGAAACACATTCAACAGGGGAAAAAAACGGGAAGAAAAAAAATTACCCAAGGATACGAGTGGCCTAAGCGTCTTGAGTTTGGACAGAAACTACGAATAGTCGCGATAAAAGTCAAGGTAAAAAAGTGTGGCTACTAAAGTATAGTGTCTGCGCTACACTTTTTTTTTAGTGGCTCTAGAGTAAAGGTGAGAGTCATATGGGTCTCATAAGATTATGTGCCGGGAGTCTGCTCCATTAGATGCCAGAATAATTAAAACAAAACTTTATCGCATCTAGTGCCGTAAAATACTGGCACTGTGGTTTTGTGAATAGTAACACAATAAACAACACCAACATTTGAAGATTAGTTCCTATGATTAGTGACAATAACCTCTGACTACGATTAGGGTAACACAGTGGTTGGAAGTTTCTTTCACTTATATCTATCGTCCTTGCTTCCTTGACAACAACTGGCATGTCCTCAATGGATATAGCCAGGACAGCGATTGATCCGTATTTCGGGATAGTGTTTCGCACCAACATGGGGCAAACCGATTGTGAGTTCCCTGTATGTATAGTGTGCCATAAGTCCGGCTCGACGGACTAAATGAGTGTAAAGAGACTCATAACCGGGCACGCATGAGTGTATGGGTCTGAAAATTTAATGTGTGGATCTGCCATCACGCAGCATGATGATAGTAAAAAAAAATTTAATTTTTGTGGGCGGAGCCAAAACGTATTGCGCAATCCATGAATGGCACGGATGCATACATCTTTATGCATATTTAGTCCGTCGAGCCGGATTTAGTGCTTAGTTAAAACCTGTACTCTTTTGGCCAATGTTACGTCTTTGTATTTGATACCAAACAAGTCCTCTGGGCCGTATTACGTTTACTGAGGCTCCCTAACACCCTCAAATATCACGAGGTTCAGGGCTTATCTATGCCACATCCATGCAGTGGTCAAATAAGAATTTGAAAGGACAAAAAGGACTTTTTCGTATTTCTGAAAAGTGAAGCCTCGTCCAGACTATTGGGGCACTCTACAATTATCTAACTCTTTTCCAGGATAATTTCGAGTGCATCGATAATTCAGCATGGTAGTGTAAGAAGATCCACCAAGATTGCATGGCAAACAGGTTTCATTACATCAATCTTGAGATTTTGTTCTGGTCATCTTTTGAATTCGGGGTCTTGGATGGGGACCTCTAGAGTCTTGACTTAACCGCGTGGCTCGTCATCCCTTCAGTCGTTGCATTTGTTCTCAATCTTACTGCTGCCGTGGCTTGTGCTTGAGCACTTCTTTTAACGACGTTCCTCTGCAGTCTGACGCGTTGTTACTGCTGCTGCTCCTGCTTTGGTCCGCGCAAGAAGCATTCTTGCTGGCAGTAGTGTTGCTGTTTCCGTTGAACGTCTTAAGTGAGCAGCCCTTCAAAGGTCTCAGGTTTTTTTCCTTTCCATTTCTTAGTTGAGTTAAATTTTTCATTTCTGATAAAGACGATATAGGCGATGGCGTGTGGTGTTTTGCCGTCGGCATTTTTTTTTTTAAAAAGAAGTGGATCTCGACCGAAATATTTCGATCCTGAAAAGAATTTCTCCCCGAGGCCGAATACCGCATCTAAGGTCCAAGCTCACATCGAAACATACGACATATACCAGAGCAAATGAACGAGATAGTCTCAACGATCAAGAAAGGCGAAGAAGTGTTGAAGATCTTTGACACTATGGGCCCGAAGCCCTCTTTAAAATGGGCGGGCTGAGCGGGGGGGTTCTTCAATGATCACTAGTTAGGCAAATAGTCAAAGAATCAGAAGAATTAGAAGAATCAAATGCGATTGACGGGCACTTGCAATAAGCGATCTGTAACTGAAACTGATCGCGAGAGCCCAGCGAAAAATGAGCCGCGGTGGGTCAATCGAAGATAATGTGGTCGATTTGAACCTGCGATTGTATCAGATCAAAGGGGGTGCTGGGCTCGCGAAAGTGGGTCAAACACTTGGAATTTGCTATCGATCGTATTTCAACTCATCATCACCGTCATCATTGGCTCTACAGTTATTTATCCACGTAACGTTTGATGTGATCGGATCACAGCCAGAATTGAATCTACATTATTATTTTTTTTTTCACTGAAAGCAACACTTTCACTATATTACGGAGTTGTTGGAGTTGTGGCACCACAATAGGTCAGATATGGATCATAAAACTTTTGTTTCTGCGTCTGTTTCTAACTTTTTTTTGTCCGGTGAGTTATTAATTTTTGCGGCTTATCTCAGAATTTTGCATACGATCTATCAATTGGATGGGTTTTATTCAATTTCGGACAAAAGATTCGCGTCACTGTTAACTTTTGCAGTTCGGTATTTTGAGACGAACTGTTTTGCCAATAAGGTTTCACACAAAAACAGATCGAATTATTCGAGAAATATTAAGTTTCAAATCGATAATATCTCTGATCTTTTGGTTTTATCTGTTTTAAATGGGCGACTATTGTAATAAAAATTTTCCAATTTTGAGAAATATTTTCGTCTTTCTAACAGGTTGCCCCACATAATTGCAGAGTAAAAGTAGTTTTTGGATAAGGTAAGAAAACGTGGCATTTTTGAGCTTTATCAAAAGCAGCTAGGTATACAAATTAAGTTATAAACAATTTTTTTTATAAGTTTAACTCTCTACTAGTTTAGTCAATAGTTCAAAATGGATGCAGCCAATCCAATGATTCTTTAGATAAAATACTGGACTCTAGTTAAAAAGTAAATTGGCGAGTTTATCTTTTTTTTAGCACTAGATAGTATATGGTATCTATTCTAGGAAAAATGACGATGACTCATATTTTTAATTCTCAGCCGTAGGCTTAAGGGCTATAATTTTTTTTCCATACTTAATTTTTTTATTTTTTTCCGTGAAATTTTGAAAATGCTAGAATTTATTGGACGTGTCTTACACTAAAAATTTATCGTCCAAACTTCAGGACCAGCTTACGCAAGTTTTGAATTTGGTACGTACTACTTACATGAACATATTCGTAGGGAAGAATGGTGCCGAATGCTTACCTTTGATCTAATTTGTAAATCTATTCTGAAATTTAATCTGAAAAAAAAAAAAATAGTCCAGAAGCAATATTTTTCAAGTTGATCAAAAACCTTTCAACAAATCTTTCATATTTTCAAAATTAATCTTCATTTTTATCTTCTTTTATGTACAAAGACTTTTTTCCAAATTTCAAATAATGCCTATTTAATACAATTCTTTTGATATCACTTATTTTCAAAATTTACAATTTTCGTAAATTTTTTCTTGGCAAAAACCAAAAGAGAGTTTCCACATTTTGAGCTGTACGCGATCTCCTGAATGTTGGTTTTATCGTTGATTGGATCCTGTCGGCTGATGAAAAACAATTTCAGAAAAATTAAATACCTAGAATAAATCTAAAGAAGAAACTATTCCAAATTTCCAGTATTTTAAATATTTAGTTCTTAATCTATCTTAATTGAAGACAGTAGTGGGTGACGAAGCTCTTTAGACTTCATGTAACAAACTTAGTCAGGAAATCCGGGATTACAGCCAGGAACTATAATTTCCGAAACCATTTTCCCTTCCCCTCTACGTATATCTCAAGCGAAACATTTCCAGTACTGACTGTATTCAGATAAATTTAACTTATTCAGTGCTGAGCACTACTACTTCAATATTACTGATTTCGACGTGAATAGTTATATTATACCTTTCTTCTAAATTTAGTTAGTGAAGTTCATTCCAATTCCTATAGTCAATAACTTAATGATTTTAAGCGATATATTGTACCTATATTCAGTATCTTCTGATTTGTTATTTTCTTACAGAGTTGTTTCCACGCAGTCTTTCTTAAAAAGGATTAAAAATATGTGTATGCCGTTTTAATTATAGCGACATAAATTAAAATTTTATAATAAAATTATACCTAACAGTATTTAAACTCAAACCGCACCAGAAATTGAACACATCCAGCGCGGTATTTCATGATTATTAAATATTCTACATAATATAATACATGCCAACCTTTTCGTACAGTATCTTTTAATTAAGTGCTGGTACAGTTCTAGTTTCAGGAAGTCGTGAACATTAAGAAGATATGAGAAGTTTAATTGCAGATATTTACGATCAGCTTTATTTCAAAAATATCAAAAATATCAAAAATACTAAAATTTGATGAAGTTTATAATTATGTGATCTTTTGTTTGTAAGGAATCAATTCAAGAAATCAATAAAGTGAAGAAATTTCCTCTTAATGTAATTTCAGGCAAAAGGATAATTAAAAGTTGTTAACTATACTATTATAGTTCGAAGGAAGAGAAATATATTTCTAGTACAACTGTTGTTAGATCTGTTCTGTGTACGTTTACCGAAGCCAGGTATCCAAACTTGTAAACTGAAATGTCACTATCGCTTCCATTAAATACTCTTTTAAGCAGGGAATACACGATACAACGATTGTACCGACGTGTGTTGTTGCGATAACTGTCCAACGGTTGTATGCACAGAACACACCATGCGATTTCCTTACAATTTTCTTCCTACAAGATTTCATTGTTAATCTCAATACAGTATTTGATAACACAGAAGCACTAAAAGTTTACGAATGAAATCGCTACAACAGTTGTATTCATGATAATACACTACACAATATACATACGACCTATCGCATGCGACCGCCGGTTTTCGGTCCAGAGCATACAACCGTGCGATATTGGCCCAACCGTTGTTCATATACGCATACACGATGCAATCGTCGTATACAACGGCAAATTGGGCCAACAGTTGGTACAACCGTTGTATAGTGTATTCCCTGCTTAAGATACATATCCTACATCTTAGATATTTTTAGATTCTTTATCTTGGAATATGGAATAAATTTAAATATGAAAAGTTTTCTAATTGGAATGCTTAAAGCAACAGGTAAACTTGGAGAATTTCAACCCAACATATTATTGACAGATTTTGTAAAGTAAAACACAGCAGTGTTATTAAGCAGTCAGCACTGATGCAATACCGCTGCAGTACTTATTTTCTGAGAAAAATATCTATGATTTCAACAGTTCTTGTTGAGGTACGCAAATCTGAGAGCTCTTGTAGCCCGGACCGATTGAAATCAGGTGAAACGATTACTTCTGATTTCAATACTGTTTTAATTCAGGCTTCTTATTTCACAATAATAAAATGGTGGAAAAGCTTCAAATTTAAATCGCTGTTCTAGTAGAAACGGAAAGTAATACATACTAATGAGTATTTACATTATAAAATTGATTAAAGTACTTACCCTTTACTGATTATTAACTTCAAATTGCAAACTTATATTTAGTTTTTAAATAATTTCTTGGATGAGAAACGAACCTTGTTCGCCTTCGCCACCAAGCAGGAAAAGAGAGATCGGAAGTCAGAGTCTTTTAAATATTTCGCGTGGGTGCGTCCACTGAGTGCGTTCAGTGTATAGTCTACAAATTTGTAGATTACAACCGCTGTAACATTCTCCCTCCCGGTATGTCGACTGCCATAAGTCGATTTACCCATTGCTGGCGGTTATATCATTTGTTAAATCTAACACGGCTAGTTTAACGGCTGGCCTAGTTAAAATTCCGTTGGTTGTCTGTATTACAGCTTGCCGGACTTGTCCTGATCTACTGGCGTTAGCTTCTAGCACTATTCCCTTTCTCCATGTATTCCGTGGCTGTCCTTCATCGACAATTATAACGACATCACCCTTTTTTATTGGCTCTGCGCGTCTGAACCATTTGGTTCGTCTGGTAAGATCAGGGAGATATTCATGGATCCAGCGTTTCCAGAAGATGTTCGCTAGATGTTGGGAAATTTTCCAGTTCTTTCGTAAGATTAGGGGGTCAGTATTGAATTCGCCCGGAATTTTCTGTCCGCTAGAGGTGCCCAGTAGGAAATGGTTAGGGGTTAGGGCTTCTTGTTCGATTGACTCCAAAGGTATGTATGTAAGAGGTCTACTGTTTACAGTCATTTCAACTTCCATTAACATTGACCTTAGGAGCTCATCATTTGGATTCCGTACATGCATTATAGATTTCAGTGTCTTTTTAACCGACTGTATCAAGCGCTCCCAGCTCCCTCCCATATGTGGAGCTGCGGGTGGATTAAAAACCCACTTCAGAGGTTTACCAACAAAAGCTTCTTCCTGGAGTTTATTGTTATTGATTTTGGAAATTTCCCGACGAAGTTCTTCATCGGCACCACGGAAGTTAGTTCCATTGTCCGAACGAATTTCTTTGGGAATACCCCTCCTAGCCGCAAAGTTTCTTATTGCAAGAATACAGGAATCTGTTGATAGGCTATATGCAACTTCAATATGAACAGCACGTATCGTAAGGCATGTAAAGAGGACGCCCCACCGTTTTTCTGTGTGTCTTCCGACAGTCACAAACATGGGCCCAAAGTAGTCGATACCTACGAATGTAAACGGTAGCATATAAGAACCTAGTCGCGCGGTTGGAAGACTTCCCATTTCAGGAGCGACTGGAGCTGCTCGCAGGTACAGGTTACATATTTGGCAGGTCTTTACAATTTTCTTTAAGAGTACCCGAAGAGTGGGGATATCATAAATCTGACGAATTTCATTAACAACAGTCTCGTGGTTATGATGATGGTATTTGCGATGAAAGTAATCAACGACCAGATGTGTGATGACATGATGTTTTGGTAGTAATATGGGCCGCTTAACAGTAAGTGAGGTGTTTGTTGCTGCATCTATGCGTCCTCTAACTCTTAGTATACCAGAGTCGTCTATATAGGGAGATCGATTATAGATCGGACTAGACTTTTTTACTAAGGACTGACTCGCCACGCTAAACGTTCTGGTCCCACTAAGTATAGAGATTTCATTTTTATAGCATTCAGATTGTTCTATCCTAAATAATTTATTTTGCGCTTGCTCGTACTCTTCTTGAGTTATAGAACCTAGGACGCGTTGACACTTTCGTTGCGTATTATGGATGAAACGATAAACGTAAGACATTGTTCGCACTAAGCGTAACCAGTTTGAAAACCGTGTTAATTCAATAGGACTTTCAGATTGGTGTACGTGTAAAACATACGGTTGCAGTTCGCTTACAGACTCTTCCTGAATTGTCTTGTCGACAGGCCATTGGTTTTCACTTTCACTTAGAAATTCGGGACCCGTAAACCAGCGACTTTCGGAATTTAATTCCGAGCTGGCATTAGGCCACTTAGTTGCGTCGTCCGCTACATTCATTTTAGTTGGAACCCAACGCCAATCCTTTAAATTGGTTGTTTCCAGAATTTCACCGATACGTAATGCCACATATTGCTTATATTTCGTAGGGTCGGATTTTAGCCAGCACAGCACTGTCCGTGAATCTGACCACATAAACGACCGACCTATATTCAGGGAGTGACCTTGCTTGACAGTATTTGCGAGTCTAGTACCTAGCACTGCCGCTTGCAGTTCAAGTCGAGGGATCGAGATTGGTTTTTGCGGAGTAACTTTAGTTTTCGCTGCTACCAAAGAACACTGAACTCCCTCGTCTGTTTCTATTCGCAGGTATATAACTGCTGCATATGCAGATTCACTAGCATCAACAAACACGTGCAGTTGAACGCTTTTTTGTTTCGACAATGGTGCCTGGCTATAGCATCTAGGAATATGGAGCTTTCTTATATTTTCGAGGCATTGTAACCATTTTAACCATCTCCGGTGAAGTTCTTCAGTTAACTGATCATCCCAATCTAAGGTAGAGCGCCAAATGTCCTTAAGCAGGATTTTCCCACAAACGACAAATGGAGAAAGAAGACCTAGAGGGTCAAAAATTGACATTAGCGTTTGTAGTACTTCACGTTTAGTGGGACTTCGTTTCTGTGTTAGGACGTCCCTATTTACTCTGCTTAGAGTAAGAGGAAACATAAACGTATCCGTAGAGGTGCTCCATAGCATGCCCAGGACTCTATCAGCTGCTGGTTCGTTTTTCGTACCTATCTTTTTCAGCTTGTTTTCTTCATTTTCTCCCAGCGCCTTTAGAACTGCGGGCGAGTTAGAGACCCAATTCCGGATTTCAAAACCTCCCTCTGCATGGATATGCCGTACCTCCTTTGCTAATGTGATAGCTTCCTGTTCCGTTTCGACACTGATCAGCATGTCGTCGACGTAGTGGTTTGCCACAATCGCTTTGGCTGGTTTTGGAAACTTGTTGGAATACTGAGATGCATTGAAATTTTTTACGTGTTGGGCCGAACTTGGTGAACATGTAGCTCCGAAGCTCATAACACGTAAGACATATATATCAAGACTCTTTTCATCTTGTCCATTTTTCCATAAAAACCGTTGGGCTTGTTGGTCTTCTTCGGTGATTAAAATTTGGTGAAACATCTCACGAATATCCCCAGTTACAGCTATCGCATGTTCGCGAAATTTGAAAAGAATATCTAGTAATGGTGGTAGCTCATCGGGTCCCTGTAGCAATACAGAATTGAGTGAAATACCATTGACTTTCGCCGCTGCATCCCATACAATTCTCAATTTTTCCGGTTTATTTGGATTTTTAACTGTGAAGAGTGGCAGATACCAAATTCGAGGATAATGTGCTTCTAACTCTTGCATAGTTAGCTTACGAACGTAACCCTTTCGAATATAGTCTTGAATCGTTTCCTCAATACGTTGACCCAGTATTGGATTCTTCGACATTTGTGCTTGGAGGCACTTAAAGCGTTGGTGCGCCATTTGAAAGCTGTCTGGCAACGTTAAGTTATCATATTTCCATAGCAAGCCGGTCTCATATCGACCATCCATTTTACGTGTACTTGATGTCATGATATCTATAGCACGTTGGTTATCCTTTGAGACAGGCATAACATCCAGAATTTTAACACCGATACTTTCGACTGAAAAATAGTTTTTTACCAAACGGTGCAAATCTTCGCCGAGTTTACAGTCGCAAATATGAAAGCTATCGTGTTTATAGATTTGATCATGTCCATCACTTACGTTGGTTTTATCACAACGACCATGAATTTCCCAACCGAGTCGGGTTTTTGTTGCGACTGGGCTTTCGCTACTTCCTTCCCTAACCTCCAAAGGTAGGCCTAAACGCCAGTTATCAATACCTAAAAGAATACGTGGAACTGCATTGTTATAGGGCTTAATCGGTATATCTTTGAGATGAGGATATTTTTCACAAAGTTTCGAAGGTGAGATTGATTGTTTGGGTAAACTTAGTTTTTTCACGGTTCGCACGTTGGATATTTTATAGGATTTAGCTTTATCGTACGTTCCGGAAATTTTTAACGAGATCCTTTTGGAATTTGGTTCAACGCGAGTATTATCGGCAGTCCACCTAAGACATAATTCCTCTTTCGTACCATCTAAAGCTAGTTCATTTGCAACATCGTCTTCTATAAGCGTAATGGAAGACCCTTCGTCAAGGAAAGCGTATGTTTCAAACGACGTTCCCTTGCCATACAAGGTTACGGGCAAAATTCGGAAGTAGGTTGCTTGTTGTACTTGCTGATGGGTATTACTCGTATGAGTTTCCTGTGGAACCTCAATTTCAAACTTTGAGGTTGATTCACTATCGCTGTGAAATTTATGTAACAACGAATGATGTCTGTAAGGGCAACCATCCTGTCCACAAATTCTATCTATCTTGCATTTTTGTTTATTGTGTCTCCTTAAACATGTGCGACACAACTTGTTTGTCTTTATAGCCGTCCATCTTTCATAGAGGCTTAAACTAGAAAATTTCTTGCATTTTTCGATAGCATGGCTACCAATGCCGCAAGTTACACACTCCTTCGAACTTGACTGTTGAGCAAGACCTTGTATCGGCAACGAAGGTTGAGTTGATTGGCTTGAACCAGATTTTAGAGTTTCAATATGATTATTTACAGTACCCTCTGCATGTGTATGAACAAAGCCTCGTTCTTTGCTTGAACGAGTTTCTGGACTTGAGTTATATTGCGGTATCGTAACCTCACTCGCGGCTTGCGCTATTCGATAGAGCCAGTTTCCCAAGTCTGCCAGGGTAACATTCGGTACGCCTTGCTTGAATATCGCCCATGATAGCTTAATATGTGCGGGAAGCTTGTCTACAAGTTCCTGTAGAAGCATAGGGTTACAGAGATGCACTACTAGACCAGACGCTTCTATTGTCGAGCAGAGGTTTTGTACTGCGAGCGCGTATGAAACAAGTGTTTCCAACCTCTCAGCTTTAGGTGACGGTTGATTCCTCACATTTTGTAAAAGAGAATTTATCACTATATCCGGTCGACCGTATAATAGTCGCAGTGTTTCAATCACTTGAGGGACCGTTTGTGGTAGGAGTAATCGGCTTCTAACTGCCTCAAGTGCTTTCCCTTTCAAGCACCTTTGGAGTCTGAAAAGATTCTCCTCGTTGGAGAATCCACACACACGAGATGATCCTTCGAAGCTACTGATAAACAGAGGCCAGTCAAAGGGGTTCCCACTAAAAATTGGCAAGTCCTTCGGCATTACTCTCCTAGCAGCCAATTGGCTTTGAGTTATGGCCAGTTCACTGCGGTGACTTGGGTTTATGCTAGGATCAGCGCTACTATCAGTCGCATTAAATGCATGAGAACGATAACTAGTTGGATTCGTTATATTATGAGTTCCGTATACAGGAGCCGAGGGTAAGTGGTTTGAGGTGTCAACATTATTATTTTGCATGATTTCTAATGCAACGCTTGGTGGCACAGTAGATGTTCCACAATGAGCACTAACTGAATTGGCGGCATTAACTAATGTTCTTGAGACGTTTGGGGAACTCGATTCACTGTATGTGAGTTGCGGGAAACTGAATGCATTGTATGCGTTCCCTACTAAAGGCATATTTTGCGTGTTATACGCGCTTTGTTGTGCACCGATTACCATATGTGTATTAAGTACTGGTAGATTTGGGGCACTGTATGCGAATTGCGGAGCACTAAATGTGTTATGTGTATTACCTGCCGAAAGATTTGGGGCACCGAGTGCCAATTTCGGAGCACTATAATCGTTAGACGTATTACTAACCGGTGGATTTGGGGCACTGTGTGGCAATTGCGGAGCACTAAATGCACCGTGTGCCAATTGCGGAGCACTAAATGCGTTAGACGCATTACCAACCGGTAGATTTGGAGCACAATACGCGAATTGCGGAGCACTAAATGCGTTATACGCATTACCTGCATGCAGGTTTAGACCACTATACGCGGATTGCGTAGCACTAAATGCGTTATACGCGTTACCTGCATGTAGGTTTGGACCACTATACGCGGATTGCGGAGCACTAAAAGCACGATATGATTCACTTGTACCGATTAGGAGACCCAACGCCGCGTTGGACATAACGTTCGACAAACCTGGAGGGAAATTTTGCGATTGCTCTGTTGTTATAGTTTTAAGGTAACTGACTGAACCTGGTAGCGATGCGAAATTACTTGAACAGTTATTAACTACAGTTGGCATAAGCCCACTGGATAAATTTTCAGTAAAGGGTAATTTACAAATATTTTTGTTACCTGTGTTACTTGAATACTTATCGCTAATTTTTTGAATTCCTGTTACTGGCTTTGTAGCCGTTGTTGCTGTCGTCAAACAGCCTTTCGCAAACTGTGTAGATGTGGATTGGGATCCTAGTTGATGTTTCTGCATTAATTCCTGTAGGTTAGTCACGGTTGTTGGAAATGTAGACGTCAAGTTGATGGCAGGTTCGCTAAGCGGTACTACAGGTGCTGCTGTATTAGACGCCCAATTTAGCACATCTTTCGATAAGTTGTGCTGTTGTGTTGTGGATACTGGTTCCTCGTCATCACTTACCATTTGTGATAGCAATTCGTACTTCTGGTCCAGATAATGTTTTGCCGTTATCTTTTCCTCTTCTAGCTTTCGAAGTTTCAGTAACACCCTCTTTTTTGCCGAACTAGAAGAGGTGATGCTGGAATTTTTGGTCGAAGCGGTCTCGTCGTGTGCTGGGTCTATTGCTTTGCACTTAGGGCACGCAAAATCGTTGTCAGCAATAGAGTCTGAGACATCGACGCATGCGAAATGATGCCAAAGGTCGCAAATATCGCACTGTACCATATCTTCCGTATCGATTTCATGGCACAGTTGGCAGCTTGAAGATACTCCTTGGTTTGAGCTTGTTCCTGCTGGTGGGGTTCTTCTAATTCTTCCAGAATTTTTGAAGGCTTCCATTGTGGGCTCCGCGTGTTATTACTTTCAGTAATAAGCTTAAATTTGAAGGATGTTGAGGTACGCAAATCTGAGAGCTCTTGTAGCCCGGACCGATTGAAATCAGGTGAAACGATTACTTCTGATTTCAATACTGTTTTAATTCAGGCTTCTTATTTCACAATAATAAAATGGTGGAAAAGCTTCAAATTTAAATCGCTGTTCTAGTAGAAACGGAAAGTAATACATACTAATGAGTATTTACATTATAAAATTGATTAAAGTACTTACCCTTTACTGATTATTAACTTCAAATTGCAAACTTATATTTAGTTTTTAAATAATTTCTTGGATGAGAAACGAACCTTGTTCGCCTTCGCCACCAAGCAGGAAAAGAGAGATCGGAAGTCAGAGTCTTTTAAATATTTCGCGTGGGTGCGTCCACTGAGTGCGTTCAGTGTATAGTCTACAAATTTGTAGATTACAACCGCTGTAACAGTTCTTCTGAGGTACTGGCGAATCTATGATTGCTGATTGTTCAACAAATGCTACAATTCAGATTTCCAACATTCATTCAGAACTGAAAAGCAGAATTGTATGTGGGCTCCGAGATATGACCTTGGATTTTCGACAGAGATTATATGGCGATAGGATAATATTCAGAATTTAAAGCCGTTGATGAATGAAAAGTGGAGCTAGGTAATTATTGTTCTGGGTGGACGTCTTAAACTGAATTGAGAGTAGGGTTTGGGGATGCGTGCTTTTTTCGATGTCAGCAAAAGTTTATATTGGAAAGTTCACACTTAAAACACGTACTTATGAAGGTGCGTTGCAATAATATTAATATTTTTCTTATACGAATAAGGAACGTATTATTTTGATGGACAATTCAATTTGTGCGGGTTGTACCGGCTTTGTAGCATCGCCACCAATTTGAAACAAAGCCCGAAGTCGTTATTTGAATTTAAGTTTTTTTGGTTTCTTTAAAAAAAAAAGTGGTTAAGGAGGTCCAACACATAAGCTCTCGGTTTTCTCAAAAAACAAGACCAACCAACCTGCTCAAGAACTAACAACACACGATACTATACTTGAATTTTCAATTGAGATACCTCTACCTTTCTTCGACGATCTTCCATATATTTTAATAGACATCTAAACGACTTGTTTGGTTTTGTTCAACGAAAGATGAAGAAAAAAAAAACCACTTCGCACTTAAATAGTGCTACCTATAGCCAGGTAAATTACGAATGTAGGCCGAAAGCCGCCAAGAGTTGACTGCCAAGTATCACTAGAGAATATTTTTCGCGGAAATTTCAGCTCCTCAGCCATAGACCCAATACCTCCTCTGGACTTTTGCATAGTTCGTAACTAAATGAAGTCAATATGCTACTTGACGCGAACAGCTGCCACTTTATTAATTTCAAATTTTCAAAATTAATTTCGTGATGCGAATGTAATGGCGCGATTATTTACTTTTTTTTATTATTTAAAAATAACTGGTTTTTTTTTGGTTATGGCTATCTGTAAATATGGGATTTGCTCGAGTGGTATTATGTCACAAATTATCGCGAAAAGAATGAAATGAAAAGTTCTATGAATGGGTTAAGGTAGATATCACACAGAAAAAAAAAAGATCTAAACTAAACTGAACTGAACTGACCATCATCATAGGATTTATCTCTATTATGCAAATTTTTATTCAAAAATTCGATGGTGTTATTTTATGTTTCGAAAAAATTATACGTCGTCATCGACAAAATTTTGTGTGGTTTTATACGAACCGATTTTGGCTTTGTTTATGTATGAGTTAGTTTCGTTGGGTATTTTTTAATGCTCTATGGTTTTGTGGTCAACCTGAAACTGACAAAACACTCGCTTGATATGCAAAGCCTTAACACTTGGATTGGAATTCAAAGTCGAACAAATTATTATTATTATTATTATTATTAGTTTCATTGTTGCCCAAATTTAGTCAATGAATGTGTTTCACGCGACTTTATCATATCAGTGACTAATCATACACACTTTGGTCTTTTTCCTGGAAATTCTTAATTTAAAAGATCTTATTTCTATTCTTTTAATAAAATCTCATCAGTATTAACCACGAACCTTTGTTGTTACAAGTCGAAAGGCAGAAAACATAGGGTTTCTGCAGGAACTACAGGTTTCCCCATAAATTTCCAACTTCTGGGTTTATGTAATCATCACTAGAGTGAACAACATTTTGAAGATGCAAAAATTCCATTAGAAAACCATTAGATCCGATTTTACTTGACTGATCGGTACTGCAACGGCACTCGAGCCAACTTTCTTTTCCCTTCCAATACTGAGCCCGGAGAACTCCAAAAGAATAAGAAGAGTATTAAGTGCATATTGATACCAGAAATTGATTTAATATTAAATGTTGGTACCTACCTCTACTGATACTTGGTACAGTATAGAAGTATATACTCGTACAGTACATCCATGCAGTACTAAATTTGCTTTTATAACAATAATTAAAAATAAGTACATTTCCAAATTATTGTTGGTAAAAACAATTTTAGTACTGCAAGGATATCGCAAAATGTCTTCTTTACTGTACCAAGTATAAATACTTTTATGAATAACGATTTACTGTTTTCTTATTATTTTCACTACGCTAAGTCTAATAAAATTTGTAACAGTCCATTGCGGAATATAACTCCGTGTTTTTGGGACAATTTTTATTGAATATGATATAAGTCATAAGAACTATGAAATAAATACATCTGAAATAAATTCAAAATTCTTTAAACTTTGGGTATTGCATATTATGCGAATTCCATGGCATAGTCTATCAATATTTGACGATTAATGCATCAAAACATTTTCCATCTAGGTCTGAATAAGTTCTGTTTTTTAGTGCCGAAGCAGAACTGTAAAAAATTATAGAATATAGATTTCCAGGAAAATTTGTACTATGTACATATTCCAGAATTAAATCAATTGAATAAAATTGTTGCCTTATGAATTTCATTCCCGATTTTAGGTGAAGGAGTTAACCAAATTTTTAAAAAAATATTTAAAGCAAATTTGAATGGTAGGCTGTGCTCTCGATATAAGAAAAGTGAAAATTTCTTCTTAGTTTCCCTCCTTAAGTTGCTGTACGAGGACTTCATTTTCGAAATTTTCTCACCATAGTAAAAGACTTCATTTTCGATATTTTTTTTCACCATAGTAACATACAAATATTGATCGGAAAAAGACATAAACTTCAACGTCTGATTAAGGGGAGCTTGTAGGGTGTGCAAAAATGGCCATATTTGAGACCACTTAAACCGCTAATCGTATCATCCTAATTTTTTTTTTTATTTGTTTAGCTCTACTAGTACTACGATTTGTTTGACGCATTTGAAAAAAAAATCTCTTTATATTTGATGTTGATGTTTTAGATTAAGTATTTTGAAGTGATTTGTAATTTATGTTTTCCGGTGGTACTATTAAAATATTCCTATTCTTCAATAATGCAACAGCACAAATTGTTATTGAAGATAAACCGTTTAAAATAACTTCGATCAAACCATTCGGATGAATGCTAGAAAAACCAGAATAGCATTCGAACTGGAAAAATTTTATTGGCAACACTTCACAACTGAGGCTTCCAGTTGACTAAATGTAAAAAATACCCTTTTATTTGAAAAGGATTGAAATATCAACAAAGCTGATTTGTTCTGCGAATTCACCTATAACCCAAAATTGACACTCTATATGAACCCAATGCATATTCTCTTGCGAATCGTTATGACGATTGAAAAATGATTCATCTTAATCTCAATAAAATCCGATGTACGCAAAAGGTGCTGC
The DNA here is from genome assembly GCA_949128065.1 of Beris chalybata. Lineage (NCBI taxonomy): Eukaryota > Metazoa > Arthropoda > Insecta > Diptera > Stratiomyidae > Beris > Beris chalybata. The sequence goes on along the minus strand of OX421895.1, from coordinate 7,795,450 downwards.
ATACTAATGTAATGAATATTAAGCGGGTCATTTCTAAATAATATTTACGATTAAGAGAAGAACATTGTATTAAGATGCTCTACACGAGCAATTTTTCAAGCAATTGATTGCCCGACTACAATTGCCAAAACTAGTGGAGCGACTAATGGAGCAATGTAGTGCTAGTTGCGGCAATATTTTGGCAATGTTTTCACAGATTGCTGGTATTTCCCGCCCAATAGTTGCTGTATTTCCAATAGCCTGGAAAATGCCGAGCAATTGTTCTCGTTTGATGATTCAGTTGTCAAGTTTTGCTTTGAGTTTTGGATTTATTTGTCAAGTTTCATGTTATAATGGCTTGGAATTCAAATATTTTCAAGTTTTATATTTGTTAAGTCAAGTTTGTTTTCGTGTTATTCATAGACTGAATCGTTCGGGTATGATCTCATTGCCAAATTGCACAGTATTGCTCCATATCGCTAGTCACTGCAGAGCAACAAATTGACCACCAATTGATCCATATCGTCAATAGCTGATGTGGCTGAATGTTGCTGTATGTTTTCGTGACGTCAAAATTGTCTGAAATTGCTGCAAATTGAGCAATTTTAATCGTTACTTTTATGTACAAGTAGTCAATTTTTTATCGAGTCTCATGGGCATTCCAATTGAAAAATTTAATGAATTAGTAGTGCATCTATTTCAAACTTAGCCTGAACTTAACAAGAATACTTTAAGTTGATTTTAGTAAATTTACAGGATTCGTTGCGAAATCACCGACCTAATTCCCCAGTACCTAAACTTATTTGATCTAAAACGATTCGAAAATAAATCACTAAAGTAAACTAACTCTTCGAAGGCGAATTCGACGACTTTTCAAAATTGACTTTTAACATGTTCGTAATGCACATTCACTCATGAATTTTTATTATGATTAAAAAATAATTGCTTTCAACAACTTCACAGATTCAACTTCTATTATAAATTCTTTTAAATTTCATCACCTGCGTCTTATTTTTGGATTCAAAGCAAATCAAAGTCCTCTTTTGCGTTCTTCGAATTTTCTTAAGCTTTAGCGAATACGGACTAAGTACTTTGTTTCACAGTGTTCGATTTTTCTTCACCTTAGGTAAAAGTCAACAACAATGTTGGCTGAAAATTGATTCTTTTTAGTTCCCTAGAACGCAGCTTTTCTTTGGATTCAAAGAAAATACCAGGCATTTTTTCGGACTAGGTATTCGATAATATTCCAGCTTTGACGAATTCTTTTTCCACAACAATCAATTTCTCTCCACCATTGGTGAGGAGGTATTATTGTCCCTTTTTAACACCCTCGCACGCGATTTTTCTTCGGATTTAGTAGTTTAAGATTGTGACGAATTATACAATTTTTTTACACTTTTGATGAATCCTCAAAAAACTATCAAATTTTTCCGTATTTCTTCACCTTAAGAAAACAATCACCAAAAGGTCTACAGGATTCGAATTAACACCAGCAGAAAAGACCTGTGTAGAGAATATTTGGATCGAACAAATATGGGAACATCTGAATGTTTCACTTTGGAATGTGAATGGACCTGCAAGAACACAATCGAATTCATCAAGAAATTTAACGACAAGGTGTAATCGATGCCTATTGAATCTGAAGTATCGAGGACTAACCCCAGAGTATCAGGCCCCGAGAGTACCATAACATTAGGCAATAGTGTGTAACAAATTCCAATCTTATAATCCATAAAAATGGCACTAATGAAGGCACTTAGCCTAATACCAAACAGGTGTACCATAGACAATTTCTTCTAATCCGTACATATTTATGCCTATCAAACAGAGACCATGGAACAACGAGATGATATTCGGTGGGGTTTTTGGGCAGAGAAGGGGGAAGGGAGGGCAGGAGGAAGCACCTCTTCACAACACGTTCTCTCTTCCCCTGAATATCAAAAATAAAGTCGACCTGGTCAAAGACTATATGAATACCCCAAAAATAACTGTTGTAAGCAATAAATTGATCGCTTCGGATCCCAAATATCTTCACTGTCAGATTTTCTTCAAAACTTCTTATGATGATGATGGCCTTATGGGTCCATGCAATGTGCGAGCGTTTTCAGGTGAATAAAAAATCGATGGTCGAGTTGTGCGCACCACGAATTCTGTGATTATTGTATGGGAACCATCATAGGAAACTATACGGCCACGATTTGGATTTGGTATTGCGATGAGCAGAGCGCGAGCGGTCTTGGAAGATTCGATCTAAGACGAAGAAATAGAATTGGAAAATAAAGAAAAAAAATATGTAAAAATAGATACTTGTATCTTCAATATCCAGAAAGAAGTCTCGAACAAAACAAAAACTGTTTCTAGCCATTTAGCCGTAGTCGCGTCACCGATTGTAATGGAAACTGTGCGATAGACCGGTCAAACTACAGCAACAAAACAACCGAGTGCCCCAATGCACCTTAAGAAACCGATGTGATATCTTCGGACCATAGAAAAATAAGAAAAATGTCGGATTATAGGTACGTCTCTCTACCTTTAAATTGACTGTCATAAATTTTTCGGTTAGAGATCCCAGAGAGAGAAGAAAAAAAAATACCTGAATGCGGGGGTTTCGGGACCGGGTGTCCAGATCCCAGAATGCACCAAATCGTTCGAACCATGGCTTGAGTTCTTGTTCTCGAAGTGCTCGGGCATTCGCCCAGTTTGACTCCTGCGACATTTTCGGTCATCTCGGTAAATTGGACTTAATCGAGTGACCCATCAGGCCAAATCCCAGGCTCTAGTACCCGGGTCTAAGCCCGATAAACTCAGCTGCAAGCCATAACGGGCCCCGAACACACTTACGGGGCCTTCTTATTGATTGAATAGCTTCAGTAGGTTGGCAGGTTCTTGATTGGAAATTGTGTCGATTACCTTATTCTTGGGATGCTCGATGGCCAGACTCGCAAGAACCCATCCTCTTCGTCGACGTCATAGTCGTCGACGACGACGAAACGCGCATTTTTCGGTTATGTACCTGTTTTAGACTTATACTCGGTGGGATACTTGCGCGCGCTCACGCGGTCTTCTTTTACGTTCTTTTGCTCAATCGAAAGCTGAGAAAAAAAATCCCCGTGCAAACTCACCTTTCACCTCTTGAGAGAGTTACCACAATCTGTGGGTGGGTTAAGGACGGGATTTCAATTAAATACGAAAATAAATTCTTGTCAGTGGTGTGGCAACGATGTTGATGCTCTACTATCACGAGGTCGACTATCACCTGCCTATATCTAAAGTATAATGGTCCAGGTATATGCTAACAATCGACTACCTTAGAATATAGTTCTGGTTGGATTTTTTCGGCCGGAATCTACTAACTTCGGCGTGCGCACATGCCGAGATTCTGCAATATTAGTAGAGCTAATCGCACCAGTGGTCATACCTGGGCTATACATCACCTTCAGTTTTAAACCATACCCAGATATAGGCACTTAGATACAAATGAGGCTTGAAGATACGTTCGAGGTTTTTTTCTTTCTTGACTGACATTAAAGTTTAATAGCACTTGGTCTTTGAGTTATCGGATAATTGACGGAGAAAGCAAACAAATTTGTTCTTTGAAAAATTACTGCAAATTTATATTCCCGCGTGCGGGGGGAAAAATAACACCGAATAGGTAACTAACTAATGAACTGTGTGGCCTTTAATCGTGTGAATGTCCTCCTCGATGGTAAGTTTGTTTTTTTTTTGGGCAAACGAATCAAGTTAACACGTTTGAGGTTTGTTTGGTCGCGGCGTTCCCATTAATTTGAAATTCATTTGCTTACTTGACATGGGAAGGTATCACTCATCGGATTTATTTTCGATGGACAATTTACCAGGTTTATGAATAATGGACATCATCGTGATGTGTACTTTGACTCTGAAACACAATACTTTTTAGAATTTACCTCTCAACATTCAAATTTAATTTCTTTCGAGGAACTGATGGTATTTCCGGAATAATTTATTGTTGGACCCATGCCGGTATTTATTCTAATTTGCATAGCTAGGAAGACATTCGATAATATGCTGATTTTTGTTCGTTTATCTCATTTACTCATGTATCTACGAGTTTTTGTATAATCACTAACTCCAGAGAATAGCATTTATAGGGCTAAAAACACTCTCATAAGATACATCGATACTCTCATTATTTTAACAGTACCACACCTTAGCGTAGGCGATGCCCTCAGGCATCTCTTGGACGAATATATCGTTGCATAAAAAACTGATAATAAACAGTAGCATCATTTTCATGAGACAATATGCCGATGAGAGTAACGAAGAGTTTTCCTCTTATAATAAAGTCGACTTTCAAATACAGTAGAACTTCCATATATTAGCCACACAAGGGACTGTGCAATTAGTCGATTGGTCAGACTATAAAAATAATGTAAAAAATAAAATCGATTTCTGATTTACATCGGGAACGTAAAAATATGGCAACTTTAGGCAAGTGGTCAAGATAGGAAGGTGGTCACTTCTTCAGGTTCTCCTGTATTTGCTAAGACTAACTTATTCTTACAGTTCTAAAACCTCGTTGAACTCTTTTAGAATAATACTCTCATTATGAGTATCAGTGAAATTTCATAATACATATTTATTAATAATAATACTCTTATGAGATTAAGTCTGAAGAAACGTTATTTAATTGTTGTTTTGACAAATAAAATACTAATGAAAAAGTACTACCGAGTTAGAATTAACTTATACTTTGACGAAATGAACTCCAATATTTTTTCTCAGTCACTTAACGACTTTATATTCTAGCTAGAGCATCTTAAAGCATAAAGGAAATATAATTACAAGAATCTGATATTATGTCCACTATAAAGTCCTCTATATACATCAAGAGAAGTTTTAACTGATATTTTATTTAAGTCACTTAACTACGATTTTGAGAAAAACACTTTGTACATTCTTTGGGCTGGGCTACCATTCAATATTAGTCAAAACGTGACAGTGTTATTTCATGGGAATGAAGGCTTTAACAGCATTTTGCCGTTACTTATTAGTACTAGAAAACTGAACATTCCATCAAATCTAAATGGCAAAAAATTTAAGTTATTGCAATTTAGCTTAAGACGGCAGTATAAAGTAGATGACATAAAAAATATAAAAAATACTGATGATGTGCTGTTTTTGAATTTCATACACTACTGTGCATCATGGGAAAAAATTTAACTCCTTTTTTCAAAAACGCGAAGAACTTCAAAAGTTCCAAGGAGGACACCAAACTTCAAAAGAATCTATTAAATTTTAAAGGCGCACTGTTCAGTCAACATAACTGATATTGAAATATCTCGTTCGATCCAAGTCCAATACAGTTTTTTACTGGCATCTCTAGTAAAAGTTTTCACCTCTTATTATATTTATTGGGTTAAAATCATTTTATTTCAAAACGATCAACTTCTTTGTTCCAGTCACAAGAAGTGTTTTAGCAGTTCTTCTTCATGATTAGTGTTGGAAAAATCTTACATCTAAATCTATTGTATGAATTATTTCGTTTATCGTCCAATGTAGAATAGTTCATCACATGTGCCCAAAAGACTAGAAGAACTATAAACAGTCGATTTTGAATTTTACATCGGTTTATTCCCCATCAGGTAAATACATGAATTTATTAAAATTCAAACGACTCCGTAAGAAAGTTATCAAAACATTTGTGAACTCTACTTAGGACTAGAGATATTGATCAGCTTGGATCAGTCTGGAAATACCTTTTATTTCAGACTAATTCAGGTATAAATTGGACTTACTGGGGTACGCCGGTGTTGAAAATTGTGCTACGTATTTGAGCAGTATCCATTCAAAACAATTTTAGTTTGTGTTAAGCGAATGTAGTTACACTCATTATACGTGGACTAAGTAACTCATGAAGAAAATTAAATTAAAATTAAATTTTTCACCATTATGCAGGAAGAAATTTAGATAAAGTCATCAACTAGCTATCATGCAGATTTTGGTGAAAAAATTAGTCTGAACACGTAATAATTTGGGAATATTATAAGCTATAAGCTATAAGAATTTTTGATGAATTAATGAACAGTGTAGATCCTTCCTAATCCTAAGTTTTAGTAAAAACTAATACAACCATTCTTTCCGTTTCTTAAATTATAAAGATTTAATTTACGTTGTACAGATCAACTATCTTTTTAGTTGTTTTAAAGAATACTAGCTCTTGGTGACAATATTAAAGTCTATTTTTCCGAGAGTCTGTAGATAACAGAGTAGAAAAGTTCACAAAACTCATCTGGATATAAAAAATTTTAAACTCGATAAAACTGGTAAATTTGTAAGAAATTTCTTACTAAAAACGGCATCTTATTCGAATTGGTTCAACTACATGAAAATGCTTAAACTTTGAGATTCCTGAAGCAGACATTTTTATGTTGTGTAATTACATTACAATTACAACATTTGCGGGCTTTGCGCAGACATTTTCATTGTTATCGTAGAAATTTCTCTACACTACTCTGATCTGGATAAAATACCGGAAAAATTTACCCAGAAGTAGCTTATTTGGTGGTCTTTAATAAATATACTATTGAATTAGACACCTATACATCGTGATTAACGTTCGTCAATTTCAGGAATTCGATGGTTATGCCTAATTCGCAGCGATATAATAGGAAAGACTATACAGAAATGTGGACTTAATAAATTTTCACCGATCTGGGTAGACATTTTTTCGCGCATTTGACGGGACTTGTCTACCATACGGAGACCAGAAATAAGAAAGTAAGTTTGTAATGAGAAGTGAATCCAATTTTAAAGTTAGTGACTATCCCCAGTACCATTTTATATAATATGATAGTATCTTAGTGCTAACACCAATATGGTTATAGGTTATAAGAACCATACATCATTGTTTGCTCCAACCTTAGCTCTGTTTGAGTTAATCATATTAATGTTTCTTAGGATCGTAGCTATGAACCATTTATATGACTTACGTAATTAGAATATGTTTATCATAACTCAAGTCATAAGATACTGGATGTTGAACAGAACATAAGTTAAGTGGGTAGAACCACAACTATGTTTAAGTTAACCATACAAATTTTTGGTTGTTTGATTCAATCATAACGCATTTCTCATAAACATAACTATATAATCAAATTACAAATATTTTCATGATTGATAATCATACTTTGGTTTAGAGCAACAGGACAATAAAGTTAGTGCAACTATAACATCAGTTATCAGAACTACATCTTATAACATGGTTCACGCAACTATACCATAAATTCAAACATAGTAAGGTTCTCCCAAAATATGTCACAGTCTTCTTTGAGTATATCACTAACCTGTACTTAAGAATACACATACTATATTCAAATGTATAATGGAGAAATCGCTGCACGATTTCAATAATAATGTATTTAGTTTCCAATTAGATTTTAAAAGTTTATAAACAAATGTATACCTTTAAAGTTATCATAAAGTTGTTTCAGTGCCGTGTTATTATATAGTATGTACCCTTTTCGAATATTAGAGCAAAAACTTAAGAAACCAACTGATGAGCACAAATTTTGATTCAAATCGAACACAATTTACAACTGACCTTTGCAGTTAAAGGTTTTCCCCGTTGCCTGTACTTAATACTTTAGATTCACTTCGACACTAGTCGTCTAACGTCTTTCGCCAGTCGCAGCTTCTCAATAGCACTGAAACATAATTTAGCTGTAATTGCTGCCAATTCATGGTTAAGATATTTTTGCCATTTTTACAATGTTAGAAGCTATTACTTCAGTGCAACTGATTTTTTTGCAAAGTTTTCAAAATTTGAGAAAATTTCTGGTTTTCCGTAAAGATGGTGCTTCTTCTATGTAATACCATGGATACACTGCTGGTATTAATATCATAACATCGTTAATACCAGCAGTGTGTCACCCAATACTAAGAATATACGAGATAAACGAACTGAGGGAAAAGACTTTTGAGCGATAAACCGCTGTTTCCGATTCTAGTACAACAGAAAAACGAAAAAAACTGTCAAACTCTTTTCATTTCATACAAAATTTAGCACTGGCAAATACAAATTGTTATTCAGCATTTGATTCAGCAAATGTTTTCACAATAAGAACGAGAATCAAAAATGAAAACAATTTTTTTCATTTTATCTATTCACGGAACCAGAATTGACCCCCAGGTCTATATTTAGTATTGAACCTGTTTCATGGTATACAAAATTCGATAATTTAACCTGATATACTATGCATTTTACTGCTAGTTGCGCCATTTTCCAATTGTGTGGCGAGTATCGCAACTAAATGTCTTTGTTTGCTTATACCAGATACTGACAAATCATACCATAGTTCTAGTGTTCTCGTATCATATGCAGCTATTCTCAATACTATGATTTCAATACCATGGTTTGTATACTAGCTCATTATCCATGGCATTACATAACAACATTGAATTTCTTTCCAAAACTTTTAGTTTATGCATCCCAAATAAAATTCTCTATGGTTCGCTATTAATTTTAAGTTATTCTAATTAAAGCGGTTAAATGAGATAATCCGATTATATCAAATTTACTTTAGTCTTTTACTGCATTTATTTTGACAAAAATTTTCATTTGCTAAATTGATTTTTTGCATTGCGAATTTAAACTATTTTTTCATGCTAATCATTTCCTAATGGGATTAATCATCACTCAAAACCTAATTCGAAAGCCATGTCCACCTACACAATTGTATTATTGATTCAAAATCGTTTGCATAAGTTATGCAAGCTGCTATTTGCTTGAACAATAACAAAACTAGCAATTGTATACCTAGAAATCACTGCGTCATATTTTTAACAACAAGAATTGATATTACTTCATTACTTTGACCTGTTGTGTTGAAACTTCTGCAATTTAAAAATTTAAATCTTCGTCTACAAATTTCTTCTTATCCTCAAACTATTCTTTGAAAAAAAAAAACATGTAATTTATCTTCGATATGAATTTGTTTTACTCGCATACATTATTTATATCACATTGATTTTTACATATTTACAAAAAAAAATAAAAATATTTATTCGAATCTATTGAATTCGATAGCGACATTATTTTTTATTCTGGGTTTGTTTGTTTTTATAACAAAATACTAGCGTGTCTCGTGACACAATTTATTTTTCTTTTAATAACTATAAATATAACACTAACATTTTAAATTATATATTTATATTCGTTGAATTTACAAAATATTACAAACAAGTGACAAGAAAAACAAATTTTGCCATTAAAAAACTACCACGAAGTGAGCAGCTTAATTCGGGCGAGTTTTACATTTACATTGAGTTTTATTTTAAAAATAAGGGGTTTGTTTTTTTTTTTAAATCGAATTGATATGTACAAGAAACAAAACGTTTTTAGTTGTTAAAATTAAAAATGTTTGTTGATTTTCTATTGTTTTTGTTTTTTTGGTACATATTAAATTAATAGAATTATGGAAATTATATAGTTTTACACACGCAATTAAATTAGAACACTATTTTTTTGTTTTAATAATAACATATTTCTGACTATTTACACACAGTTTGAATTATTTATAGATTTTTTACTACACAAAAACTCAGTCATATGAATGTTTGTTCATTTTCATTTTTTTTTTTTAATAATTTTCTGTTTCTTTTCTGTTTTTAAATAAATTAATTCAAATAATAATTAATAGCAAACATCACAATTTTATCATATATTTTATATCTCTCAAGTGTTTCAGTGTTTTTTTTTTCTTTTTCTTCAGTTTTATAAATGAAAATATTTAAATTTTTATAGAAGTAATAAAAAGAAAATATATGTTTATATAAACAAGAAAAAAAAAGCTCATACCTACTGGCAGTAGAAGAGAATAATATCGTCTTATTATTTAATAATAGGGGTTTGTTTTTTCTGTTTCTTGCAGTTGTAGAGCGGACGACAAAGATGAGAAATTTCAAACGATCGCACTACTATCTATCGGAGAATAGATCGCGACACTTTTGCACTTGACCGAGAACTCGATCGATACGATCGATTAGAATTTTAATGGATTTATCAGGTAACGATGGCAGGACATCGCGCAATTGTGACGATGTCGATCGTTCGAAAAGTTGCTGGAGTTGATGTCCAACGCCATCGTCGCGTAGCCACTGTAACGCCTCGATCGTTGGTCGACGAAAAATGCATAAGTTGTCGAGTAGTAGACCGTGATAGGCTTCGTATTTTTTAAGAAGCCGATAGCCGTGCAATAGACCCGATTCGTTGTCCAGAAAGACAAGAAGTTGCGAGTTGGTTTGGCGGGCAAGATTGTGGGCGGGTGCGGCCATAATGTCGGCATTCCATTGATAGTTGTACAGATTGTTGACGACACGATCCAAATTCGCGATCAGATAGTCGAACACGATCAGATCGGACCATTGAGCCAATTCGATCAGTCGATTCAGAATTGTTGCGTTGAGTAATCGATTGTGGACGACGTTGTTGTTGTTGTTTTGGTGTCGATCAGGTGATCGTTTTGATTGATCGTTGGCCCCCAACCGATCGAGTAATCCTTTTTGCTGATCGAGTACTGCTGCTGTTTCTGCTGGATTCGGCTTGGAGCTATCGGTCAGACTCAGCGTGAGATTCCAAACATCGAATTTATTCAAGTGTCGTTCGAGCGGTTGAAACGGTGTTGGAATGCCGGCCGGTTCGAGATCCGGCAGCCATTTCGTCAATACAACCGGCCTAGTTGATTTCCACTGGGCATTCGATATATCCTGGGTCGCTGTCGACCATGTTTCGGTGTCAAGATCGATGACTGATGCGGCACTCGGTGCCAAATTCGTCAAGTTCAACAATTGACCGAGGTAAAAGCTGAACAGTTCACCCTGAATTTGATCGGTATTTTGTCGATATCGTGCACAGGCACGTGTACCGTCGTTGAAAACAACCATACGATTTTGCATACGACCGCATCCGGTCTCCAGTCGCGCAACTACACCCTTCTGAACGTACGCGTTCCAATTGTCGGCATCGATTGTCCCGAAACCGTGCGGAAGTGTCCGCTCGACAATCTCTCCCCAGTAGATATTACTGTCGATAACTCCTTCCGGATGTCGATTTGCGATCGTTGGCTTGATCGGTACAAATTCGACGGATACATGATCGCCGGCTCCATGATCACCGGTCGCCAGAACTTGTTCAGCAATCGATGGTTTCGACAATCGAATTTCCGGTCCTTTTCGGAAGTAACCATCGGCCGTACGTTGTACCTTAAACTCCTTTATACTACCATCGATCGCGTCCAATTTCTTCACGATCATCAGATCTTCGGCATTTTTGTCCTGTTCCAGGTGAAAGGCATTGCGAAATACTTCTTCCGCCGGTAGTTTTCGTTCTTTAACAAACGACACGGCAAACGGTGAATCGTCTTGACTAAGATCGGCCGTTCGATTGACACGATCAATTAGAATGTCGGATGTTATAGCGGCCGACATGCCAATCATTGGGATAAAAACTCCCAGTGCTAGTCCTAGCGAGAAGGCTGCCATCACGCTTAGAAGACAAGCCTGTCGCTGGAATATCCTTCGTCGTCTTAGCGACATACTATTCGCGCTATTTGTATCTAAAGACGTTGAATTGTTGCTCGTACAGTAGCCCGTTACAATTTCTTGATCTTTTTCACCAGTCTCGATTGATTTAATGTCGTACATGATTCAAACTGTCTTTGATGAAATTGTCGCGATCGTTTCATAAATTCAACTATTTTCGCAAAATAAATTTTTTTTTATTGAACTGATCGCACACACGCACTTGATTCTTATTCTTCAATTTTCTTTCTTTTGAATTTCTTTTCTTTTTTTCTTAAGAAGCGCACAACATTTCCGATCTATATCCGAACTATCGAAAAATTCATGAAATTTATCGTTTCGAATTAAAAAGAACGACGAAAAAATAAAATAATAATAATAACAACAAAAACGAAACCAATGATCGTGATCGTACTTTAAACTTTTGAACTCAAAATGATGTTGCACATTTTCTTTTTGATATTATTTCCTATCCTCGTTATACGGAGAGCTCTTTGGGATTCTTAGGTTGGATCTTCGGCGAGCTGTTGTTTGTTTGTTGTGTTGTCTTCTTGTTGTTGGTAATGTTGTGTACACTATATACCGCACTCTATAGAATCATATTTTTTTCGGAGCACAAACCGATCTTTATAATTGTAATAATCGGACGGCACTGGTTCAATGATTTACAATAAAACTTATTTTCTTGAAAAGTAATCATGATAATTATTAAAACTTCTTTTTTTTCCGGAGTGGCAGACAGTGAAAACTTTGAATATTTCTTTTTGGGATTGATCTTGCACAGTACTACACCAATTCTATTTTTTTTTTCTGAATTTTTCTTATAGATTTCTTTTTGTTTGTGATTCACGATCGATGATGATCTTCCCGGCGCACTATAAAGAAATTCGCACTGTTGTACATTTATTTTCGTTATATATTCCGCAATATATTGATCGTCCAACTGATCGCGTTTTAAGATTACCGATCTTCCTGGTTATAACAAAAACACCTTCGAGTTAGTGAATGGTTAGAACATTACATGGTCTTATTTTTGGGGGGGCTATCCGAACCGATCGATACTACAGAAGACACCAACTGAATTTAAATTTTCTTAAAATTTATCCATCAACTGATCGATAACGTAATGATCGCGAACGAAAATAACCACAGCGACGGTAAAACGTATTCTTCGAAATCTTTGTTTTAAAACGATTGATCAATGATCGTGGCGAATTAAACAATGTTTTACGAAGATGTGATCGTAACTGATCTGATTTCAGGTGATCTTGTTAACTAGTCAAAATTTTACTGTTTTCGAGAAAAAAATCCGAACAAAACTCTAACCGGACTGATCAAGACGAACTACGATTTTAGACTAAACGTTCTTGCACGCTGCAGCTAGCACCTTGACAGTACGGTACGATCGCAGTTAAGACTCATACCAACGTCTTGAAAGATCTCACGAAAAATTTACCTGTACAATTTCACTCAGGTACAATCGGGGATGTGTGGACGAGGTGCGTATTGCGCGCTCTTCGGTTCTGGTAGAGTGGTATGCTATTGCGATAAACCTGAATTTGCTATGTTCCATTTCATATCATTCCAATTTGAAAGAATGTGGACAGTGGTTGTTTTTTTTCTTCTCGTCATACTACCTATAGATCTCTTGTATGATCACATACGATCGGTTTTCTTATATGTGAAGAATACTAAAAATCTATAAGTGACCATGTCTGCTCAAAAATGTCCCGAATGTGCTAATATGGTGCGCGTAAAAGAGATGACTGATTGGAAATATATCGATGGGACCGTGTTTCTTTTTTTTTTTTTGGTTTTCTTCTCTCCATTTTCCATGCTATGTTTTTGTTAAAAATATTTTCTCAGGTGAAACAACATTTTTCTTCGGTGTATAACTTGAGAAATGTGTTTTATACTCGTAAAGCTACGGACGATTTTTCTTCTGGTGGTTTTTTCTTAAAGATTGGTATGATAGAACTATTTGAACGGTTCGGGGCGAGGTATTAGTGCGAGAGTATGGATAAAGGTTTTTGGAGACAATTCCTCTAGATGAGAAGATTATAACAAGAAATGTTGAATGGGAGCGCTGGAAAGTACCGAGAGAGTGAGAGCCAGTAGTTAACAGGGGGATATTATTTTGAATTTATATATAGTTTTTTTTCCGATCACGAAACCTTTTACATTGATCTTAAGAGCACTCAAGATCACACTCTGCGCACCATACAATCATAATTTTTGTGATCGAACACACAACGTCTGCGTTATGCATTTAAAGGAAAAATATTTTTGTGATGTCTGCTATGTTGTGGAGCTCGAAAGGAATGGGTTTGGGTTGCCAGTTTGAGGTTGGCGGCGCTGGCTTATTGTGGGAGAAATATTAAAAAAAAATTTTTCTGAATTTTGATCGAAAATTATCGGTGATTTTATGCACGTACTGAGGAAGTGAGTCACAGTGAGAAGTGACGAGTTGAAGTTGTTATGTTATGAAAATTTCTACTGTTTTAAATAAATTTGATTGTGAGTTTTTAAGAATCAGATACAAGTAACTGTGAACGAAGAAATTGTTTTACTTGAAAAATTACAAAGAAGAACAATTTTGGAGATTATTTTCGATTTTTTAAAGTTAAAGTTTTTTTTAAATTAGTAACTAAATTTAAATATTTTCGGTTATTGCATTAAAATAATAATATGTACTCTAGCACTAAGTTTTATTGACTTAAGACATGAAGCGTTCCAAAAATTCGCCGTTTTCTAAATAAAACACACCGAATGAAATTTTTCGGGTTACTCGCTTAAGTCTTTTGTTTTATTGGCGTGTAACTTTATTGCAACTACCTAAGTAAATTCGGTTTTTAATGGAAATTTTGGACAAAATTAATTAAAAGACAACAAACTAATATACGTAAATATTTTTTTTTATAATATTCAATTAAAACAGCTAAAGGTTAAGTACAAATCAAGCTTTTAGAAGAAACACAAATGTAAAATTTTGGGGATGTTCCAACGAAAATCTGTGAACATTTGGCGGAAATTTAGCTATTTTTGGGAAATTTTTCTATTTTATAAAGTTGGTGAAGGCGTTGTTAAACTGGTAAGACAACAGAAGTTCTAACCGCAGTCCTGCACGGGGTCAAAGACGACATTTATCATCGTTTGCTTCCAGACATGTGGTTAATTGAAAAGTTGATTTCGTCACTAGAATAGTCTGGCTTTAACCATTCATGAGTCGTAAGCTGTGGATTTTATATGTTGGAGGACGGTTTGAATCCCGTTTTATTGCCTATTGTAATTATCCTCCTACTCAGGATGGTTATATCAATAAAATTTAATATGTTCTTGGGTGAGTTAGAGATGGATTCCGATGGTATCAGGAAGCCATGTGGTACGAGTTCTTCACAAGAATAGCATAGAACTAATTTTGATAGATAGATAGATAGATAGATGTGTATTTCGTTCCGATAAATAATGAAAGTAATTTGAGCGCCCTAAAAGGTATAATGGAAATTACGGCAGCCTCTTTAAACCCAGACGTGGGAATAATTTTATATTAATAAAATAAATCCAGAAATTGATTTTGAAGCAAATACCTATACAGAAGTTCGAAGGAGTAGATACCGACATGATGAAGGGGTGTGGCAAAATTCTTTAAAATATATGCAACCACTATCCATTCACTTAGGAATGAAATATCCAAAGATCTTGAAATGAGCTTATAGGCGATTATTTAAAAGTCCGTAGAGAAAAAAAAACAATCTAATTAGACCTAAAGTACCTATATAGGGGATTTCATGGAAACACGTACAATCCTTTTAGAAGTTAAACGCAGTCAGCATTTCGAAAAAAAATTTGTTTTTCTTTTTCGGAATGTACCTAAATACATTTAAGTATATTCACAGACAGTTTAATGTCAATCCGACAAATATTCTCGAAGTTACACTTAAATATGAACAGACGTTTCGAAGCGTTTGAAACATTGAACTGAACGCGTTTTTCTCAAAACTGTGTTTATAAAGTTGGTGATAAAGATTTTTCGAAAACAGCAAAACCGATCAATCTCAAAATTTTACACAAGCTTTGTAAATGTATTTTATAGTGATTAATCGAAGGTCTTTCTTGCCGATAAATTTTTTCTATGTTAATTTAAATTAAAGGTGGAAACTGTTGTTGAAAATCGAAATTTTTTCTTTGAGAGCCGCTATTTTCGTAAAAATTAAAATTTTGCGTATTCTTTCGATTAAGTACAAGATAATAAATACATTATAAATACTACCAAAATATTTTTGGGTTTTTTTTATTTTAGATAATCTTTTTCAGATATATCGTGCTTACCACAAAACGCTTTGTAGGAGGTCTTGGCAATGAGCTATAGCAAAAATCATTAATTAAACATTATTTTCACAAATAATATACCATATATCAGAATAAAGTTAAAACTTACCATAATATATTTTAGGATAATATATAAAATTGTTTTTCTCAATTTATGAAAAATCACTTTTCTCGGACTCCAGACTGCGTCTAACGCCTTAAGGGGGTTAGTGACTTCGAAGCGGAAAAAAAAATTTTTCCCTTAAAAATCGTATGCAAGTTAGAACTTATCGCTATACAATTA
This sequence comes from Beris chalybata, assembly GCA_949128065.1. NCBI lineage: Eukaryota > Metazoa > Arthropoda > Insecta > Diptera > Stratiomyidae > Beris > Beris chalybata. The sequence continues at coordinate 7,779,300 of OX421895.1, read as the reverse complement.
AGTTGTTAATTTTTTGTTCAAAGAGCACTGCATTTGGGATATTTGCAACAATCTCTTTATTTTTGAATACATGAGCTGAACTGAGCTATTATAGTGACGATATCGTCCGATACTCCTCCTTCTTTTTGCAAGAGTATTTTTATATTTCCAATAATATGTAGTTCTATATTCAGCCACCACGGAACAATATTCACGTCAATAAGCTTCAAGACAAAAACTCAGATAGAGAGAACAGAGTGATGCTTCAAATTTGAAATTTGGTGGAAAGAGCCATCTCTTTGTGTCTCATAGACTTATTACATCTTAAAACATTGCTTACAGAAATTGAGATGTACTATACTACAATACTATTCAATCGGAAAGTCCATTTATATGAAGAATGGCTGGCAAACTGTAGTAAACACTTCGTAACTACTGTGACTTAAAAAAGAACAAGTTAAATGATTATGTAAAGGAGAAATAAGACAGAGACTTAAATCAGGTTACCCGCTTAAATCTTTCATTTGGCGATTGAGTGATGTGAACGTCTTATGCAAAATGTGCAACTGAAATGTTTCAATTTTTCTTTCAGTACAACCGCCCCAACTTTGACAAATTGACAATTCCAATTTTAAAGAAAATATTCATGTAGAAAATCAACATATAATGTAGCAATTAGTTAGCGGGTCTCCGGTCAATTTTATTAATTATATTGCAAAACAATTTGCAAGATAAATGCTTCGCCATTTCTAAACACTGTGCTAAATATTTCAACGAAATACGAAATTCCTCCGGGTAGACTTTTCAAACAAAACTGGTCGTCGCCAACTTAATAACTAGTTTCAATAGCGAAATGAACTTGGGTCTCTTGTTCAAATATATACACAGAAAAAAAAAATGCTAATAAATATCTGCTCGTTAACACTCTCATCTTGACATCTTTCCAGACTATTAGCATGAAGTGTTAAAACAAGCCTCTAATACGCATCGATTACTTTGTTTAACTGGTGAAATATGAGATTTCCCACATATAGCACACACCGAACACCGAATACCACGAAGTAAGGTGGCTCCAAAACCATAAGACCATACACCAGCCACATCTTACGGTCCAGTGGTCGCCGATCTTGCGTGCGAATATTTTCCATTCTAAGAAGCAACACCACACACCGTACGCGTACATAACACACTACACCTGATCATAGGAGGCATCTTTAAATCGCGTCCGTCTACCAGTGTCCTGATTCTGATTTGTGTAATATCGAACACGGTCTACCTTTACCACCTTTACGTTCTTATAACGAGAGTAAGAGGCTCTTTTGCGTCTCGAATAGAGGGACTACAGGTAGATCCATCGGAATGGAATGTGCCTAAATCAGAACTTCACAAACATACACAATCGCAAAATATCTTTGACCATGCGTGAGCATCTTCTTGCCGAAGTGAGAAAAGCCGAAAAAGAGATGAATGGATGCTGCTGCGAGCCAAGACTTGGATTCTGTGCTTCTGGACGATGACTACTTGGGCCTGATCACAGACAATCTGGACGGACGACGAGAAATCGAAACAACAAGACGAAAAAAAAAATTCAACTGCGACGACGAGAAAAAAATTTTCTTCAGAAGAAATTCCTTTGACGAAAGAATTCTCAAGACGTAGACAACAACAAAAATAAAAATATCAACCGGAAAAAAAAAGACAACAAAACCCAGGAAATATTTTGAGAAAAGCATTTTTCTAGGAGGTAAAAGAGCTCAACACACAGCATACAGGAGTATCACGATAGTTGGTCAATTGATCGATCTTTCTCCCGATTAATCTTGTTAGCGACCATCATCATGATCGTAGCTATATATACGTTAACTCTTTAAGATCTCCGGCATTCGAACACTATCAAACAGTCCTCGGAAAGATCCAGGTTAATCTTAAAGACGAACATCAATACGGTGCATCCAGCACAATGTCGTCGAATCGAAACGAATTTTGTCGAAAAAGGATTTCTACCTGGTGTACTTTGTTACCACCACGACGTAACCAGCCGATCAGTACAATTGATTACGAAATGTTTTATTGTCAATTGATCGGAGAAGAAATGTTTTAATGAGACCCCAAAAGACTCTGATTGTTGGGAGCGGGTTGATTTTCATCGGAAACAAAACTCTTTTCGGGATCCTGAGAAACGACAGTGTTGTCTTGATTATGATCAGAAATTCATAGATCTTCGAATTTATGGAGTTTATTGGACAAAATGATTTTCGAGGCAATTATTGAAAAGGCTTTCCATTAATTAAAGAAGGTATTTTCTCTCAAATTCCTAGATTCGTTTTTAGATGATATTTGTGATATGGAAATGTGTTGTTTCTTTTTATAGTAAAACTTGAGAGTAATATGAAATTTGATGTTTGTGTATCAGCAGTAAGTATGGAGTTTCATTAAATTTCTCTTCGTTCTACTGGTCGTGGGAATAAGTAAGGGTTTTTCAGTTCTAAATTATTTTCCAACATTTGTTTGTCTTCCGCAACACAGAACACATTACCACCTCCTTTGGGTGAACTGATATTTGCACTGCTAATTCTAAATTCTACACTGCATCAATACCTGAAATTAATCTCTGTACTACTTTCGGTAAAAGATGACCAACGAAAAAAAAATTAACTAAGCAAATTTTTGAAAAAGATGTCCAATAGCTTAGCAAATTTTGAAAAAGATGTCCAATAGTTTAGACACAAATTTATAACTTTCTTGAAGAAAGTCTATCCAATCCCGAATTTGACCGGGGTTGGAAAGTTGTCATCAAAGCGATTAAATCCTCAAAAAAAAATTACTTGTAATATAACCTGCGGATACCATCGGAAAAAACATCTTCACCTGCACACCAATATTTGAAATTGCCGCAACGTATTTCAAGTATGTCGTTTCTTCATACATACCGTAAAATATATTTGCAAACTTTCAACTTTACATTATAAACTGTACCTGATATAAGAGACAATATATTGTTTACCTAAGAATATTCACACTAGTATAAATTGCAGTTCAGACTATACTGAAAATTTTTTCTGCTAGTTAATACAAAGGATTAGACTCATGCAGTCAGCAATAGCTTTTCGGGTTACCCGTCTAAGTCTTTCGTTTTGAGCTGCTCCAACTCGAAGTAGTTCTTCCAGTTTGTGAATGTTATTCACTTCGATACTAGGGAATTGAAAAAGGACGAAAGATTCTTCGATTCGAGTACAATAAATCAAATTGCAATTTTTCCCCGGAAAAAAAACTGATACTGATTGATGTCCAACATCACCATCTAATCTGATTGCCGTGAATCACATGTCTCGCCTGATAGTTTTCTCTAGCGTACGGGCTAGGCTAGGCCACGCTTGCTATGAATTTCCAATGTTCGAACAGACTATTAAATTGCATCGACACTCTGTCCCTAGACACATGAATCTGCACGGAAATAGACTTCATGTTCAAAGGCTAAGAAACCGGGTCCAAGTGTACGGTGAAAGGTAATATCCTGGGACAATTATTCATGCGACATAAATTTCTCGCGCCAGCGAAAGATTTAAGGTATTTTACCGGCCAGTACTTATTTGGCCACGGTCCACGGGCCGACATGAAGCCTGGCAAAAATCCGTAGGCTTACCGCGGAACAGAAATCTTTCGTATCCGTCTACGCGCGGGACCTTTTATTCCATGACAGTTTTATTGTTTAAGCAAGCAGCTAGATTCGAAAAGTTGGCACACACACTCGGCTTGGCGAGAGAGTGCGTCGCGCGGACAAGACGAGTTCGGGCGGAACTACAAGACCAGCGTTAGAAATCAAAGACAAAGTTATGGCATTGTAGCGACGCCTAAGACAAGGAACCCGGGGGAAACATTGTTCCAGTCGAAATGGCTAAGAATTAGCTGGCCAATATGTTGACAAGTTGTAAGCCTCGTGCTCGGCTGACTCCGCAGCACCCAGGCAGGCAGGCAGAAGGCTTGAGAAGGAAGCTAGCGTAGACGTTGGACGTGGCGACCGAACATTATTAGGTCTAATCTAGCGTCTGTAGAGGAGTAATAGATGCCGAGCTACAATTACCGCCGCCAGCTAGCTATGGCTGCTAATGTTCTATTGTTTCTGTTGCGTTACAGCTTGCTTGTCGAAGAATTTCTTCATTCGGAACCAGGTAAGTTGCCCGTCGTGGACCGGGCAGTGCAGACCGGCAGTCCATCGATCTGATCGTACCGGCCGGCCGGCTGGCCGTGTCCAGCACGGCATCGCATGGAGTCCGAACATTGTGCCTAGTATTTTGCTTCGTCTGGAAGTTGGCCGGGCACTTGGGTCGCTTTCCTGTCCGTTCGGATTGCGGACGCAAATTTATAAATCAATTGAGTCGCTTGAGTATTTTGTAACGTGATATTGGGAAATGTTTTATGGAGTCCCACCTTGTGATCGTGTTCCTTTTTCTTTCTGTTTTTATTTTAGTTTTTGTTTGATGCCTTTATTTTATGTTCGGACGTGGATATGCACAGTAGGCTGGCTTCATGCCTGCTGGAATGCAAATATTGAGACGGCCGGCAATGTTAAACTGAAGAAGTTTGCAAGGAAAACAAACAGAAATCAATCCATAGGCTTTTCGATATAGTATTGCCTATTGCACCTTATAGGTGAGGTACCGAATAATTCTCATTTTCTTTTCCGATTAAGACGTTCGTGGTACTTGGAAGTGATCGGGCAGAGCTCATTTGCATCCTGTGGATTGAATAGGTGAAGACAACAATCGGTGATGTGTTAAAATCAGTGCTGTGTTGATGTTAACGATTGCACTTTTCTAGTACCGGCAATATCACGAGTGGTAGGCTAAGAAGGGAGCAGTTGCATCGTTTTAATGAATGCTGACAGACACTTTGTCAGTTGAAGTAGTTGAGAAATCTCGATTGCTTGCATATTTCTCGGTATTTGAGCACAGACAAAATCATTTTACTTAATTGAGAAGGACAGTTTGCTGGAACCTGTTGTTAGTCCTAATTGGTTCTGTCCTTATTCTTCATCCAGTTCTTGTTAAACACGTATTCTTCATCCCCAAAGGTTTGTTAGTATGTCCAAGAAATACGTGAAAGCAAATAATCGACAAGTAAATTCTAAGAGTGAATAAGCTCGGGAAAAAAAAGGTAAGTCCTTAAAAACGCAACACCTTGGATGAACCTGAAACTTGTTTCTATCCAAACAAACGCCAATGCTCTGCAGAACACGTTAACACATTAGGTGAAATTTGGTAAGTACACAAATCTTATGCACAATTTGTAAGGCTATTGGTGAAACCATCTCTCTTCTTGCTGTAGCAATAGAAAACTTAAATACAAGACTATGGGCTTTTGCTAGTTATATAATTATCAGTAATAATAGATTGCATATACTTTTACTAAATTTTGCATTCATTTTTATTTCTTCATATAAATACCTAGAAAGTATTTTCTGGATTTTTTAAATTCTACCCAATTTCTGAGTGTGATACAAGGGGGTTGTATACTTTTCCACGAATTCTACCATATCTCCCAAGCCCGATAAGATATCGAGATATCGAGACTTTCACGGGATTGCGTAATAATAGACTAAAAACTTCTTTTAAATTGTTTTTCCTTTTTCAGCCTTCTCACGAATTCCGTAATTTCTTTTAGAAGTGATAAGAAATTGAATTGGTTTTTACTTGCATATATTTACACAGATTCCTACATATTGCTTACATATTGCACCTTCACTTTATTATTTTTTAATAAAAAAGTGTTTATTCTAAGTTTGCAAATTGGCAAGAGATTCACGGAACATGAATCTGACCAAAATAACATTACGTTTATTATACAAAGTCGACGAATTTTGGGGAAGGGTAAGTATGTCGCGCAGCATTCCTTGCAGTGTTTATTCCTAACTTCAACTTCTTTAAAACAGAATGGAAAAGTCGAATTGTAGGCTCTATAATAGTATACAGAAACATAAACCAAAAAATCCATCAAAATTCTGTTTGAAATTCCTCAAGAAGTTCGAAAGGTTTTCCTTTTTACAATACCAGATATTCAGATCCTGTTTCTCTGTTATCTAATGAAATATATCCGACCATACGATACATATGACCTAATCAATGAACTCATGTCTGACTCACTTGTTCGGCATTCAGCCTGAACTTCATATTCGTACCTAATAATTTTAATAATCCCACTCACCTAAACTTCCAAGTCCATTATTTATTTCATATACTCCTCGTTTTTATTTCACGCATTGAGGCTGCTAGTGTGTCTCGAGATTCCCGCAGAACGGCGACAATAACAACAACCCAGAGTTCCGATATCTTGAAATTGTCCGCTTATCAATTTCCTAATAATGTTCTGTGTTCGATACGAACGTCGCGGTTATGTTCACCACACCCAAAAGAAAAATAAAAATGATATAAAAAGCTGGACAGTGAGTGGTCATAATCGTTCTTCATAATGGTTAGTTTTTTTTTTTTATTTCAGGTGAACGGGCAGGTTTCAGAGGGCTTTGAAAATGTTTGTAGCACGCGGAGTTTAAACTGGTAGCAGGTTCTTGTAGAATCCGGACACTGGATCTGTTAAGTTCATCCATTGGAGTCTTGAAACATGCCACATCGTCCTCGATACTGTTTGTAACTAGTGTTCATAAGTCGGTTTGACGATATTCAATTTGAGAAGGTCTATCAGCACATAATTGTGTGACATCTTAACAATATTTTCAGGTTAGAGTCTGAATAAGACGCTGCATTAAATTTTTTTTAAGATTTTAAGGAGCACAAAGAATACGGACGTAATGGTCCACGAGTTTCAATATCCTAGTGAACAAAGGAATTGATTTAAGTATGAGCTGAACTTAAGTACACAAACATCAGAAAGCACTATGGCAAAGTTCCAACATCATCATCAATGGTGCGACACCCCAAGTCGGGCCTTGGCCTCCTCAAGGCTGTTCTCCAAGGCTATCCTCCAAGGCTGTTCTCAAGGCTGTTCTTCAGGTTTCTCGACAGTGTTCTTTTTTTCCGTTGATGCGTTGTCGGCGCCTTGCCCAACCCAGACTTGGAGGGCCAGTCCTACTTATTTATTACACCACACCACGGTAGAAAAATGGTGAGAGTTTTCAGCTGATATGACATGCTGGAGTTCTCTCAGCTATGCTGCGAGTCCAACAATATCATACTCTTTGCCTATACTTCCTGAGACGTTCAGGTGCTACTGGCCATTCAGGTTAACTCTATGTTCCCTCCTCCTTTCTCAACCGGACCGGGACCGGCTATGGTGGAGTAATGCTAAAGTAATGCTTGTGATAATTCGCAGTAATGAAATTCAGTTCCGGAAGGGACATGGAGGAATATCTGGCAGTAGCACGGGGTGTATGGATGGAACGCGATGTTAAAACAACTTAGTGTGAAACACAGTTTTCAAAATGACCGTTCTAGTGAAGGTTTTTCAAACTGCCATGCCATCAATGACAACAGTCACGGCAGCGTTCTAAGGTAGTTAGTTTACTCCACTTGGAGCTAGCATAAAGTGTGATAGTATGTCCTTCTGGTCAGTGTGTAGGCTGACTTTGAGCTGACTTTTATAGCGAAAAATCATATGTTAACATAGTGTGAAGTGAGACAGAGGGAGGTAGAGAAATGTTGTTGGACACAAATTAATGGTAAACCTTACTAGCGGATAGTCCGTTTAGGAAGAAGATGAGCTAAACCATGAAAAATAGGATTCAAATGAAAGTGAAACGAAGGTGAGTATTTGGTCGATATTAGTACGCTACAATTCGAATTCCGCCGGACCCTTAAAAAGCTTCCAATCGAATTAAGGTAGTTCTAAAATCAAATGACTGCAATAATTGAAATAAAAACAATTTCGATGACTGTAAATTCAGTGGTGATTGAGTGAACATTTCTGAAGTGTTCTTTCTTCGTAAAGATTTTTGTCGTCTTCCGAAGAAGTGCAAAACTGCTTCAAGACGATCAAGCGGTGCAACTCGAAAGTGTTTTAATGCCAACTCTTGAGTTCTACGAGTGTTTCTGCGATCTGCGACCCTGTCTGTCTGTTCGCTGGCTTGTTTGTTTGTCCCGGGACAGTGTTATTTGCTTTTGTCGTTGTCTTCTACCACTTTATTTTCTTTTACAGGGCCAAGGATCACCTCGATACATCTTCCTCCTCGTATTCTACAAGAACTTCTCCTTATCTTCACACTGTACACTGCAGCTCTAGCTGCATGGTGCACTTTTCGAAACGCTTGGCTTCGCTGCACAAACGTTCCAAGGTACCTGTGTTCAGGTGTAAACGATTCTTGGAGCAGTCGCGTACAACAACTGTAAGTAGAGTGTGTGCCTGGCCCTCTTTGTTTGTTTACTTGTTTGTTTGTGTGCTTAAATTCAATTATCTCATTTTAAGACCATTCGTTATAACATCACCGTTGAGAAATTTGTTGATATTTGCCATATAAAAAAAAAGGCTGGTCGTAATCCCGAACGCGAGCAATAATTTTTCTGTCATTTTGTGAGTGCAAGCACGCGAATATTTCGCAAAAAATATTTTTTTCGGGGTATGACGACGAAGGCACTTTGTGCGCTCCGGTTGATCTTAATGCACTACAACTTGGACTTATCCTTTGATTTATATTTGAAAAATCTTTATATCTGATCAATTTATATTCGGACAGTGAGACTGTGTTTGTCGATCGGATGGCAACATGACGCGCGCAAAAACCGGGAACGTTCGAAGAGTCTTTCAACACTTTGGTCGCTTTTGAACTACTGAAGCTGACTGTTCGGATTGATCTTAAAGTCGCGGCTAAGATGATACAACCGCCTACACACTACTTGTGAATTTACGAATTGCTATACCATATATCGGATCGTTTGATATCTTGAAGAGTTGCTGTTCTGAATGTTTATTTCGGAATAATATATATTTTCTATTGGCGGCTTTAAGTGTTGCTCTTCAGATCGGGGTGACTTGTCCCCAGAAAAATTTACATTTAAAAATATTTCAAAGTTGAAAATGTCCCCTAGAATAGCAATAAATTATGTGCCAACGGAAAACTTGTAGTGTGATCGATGAAAATGAATAGACTAAACGATTAGTTCTCAAGGAACATAATACACCGCTATACAAAAATTACTTTTGAATGGAAGTACTTTAACAGCTTTGAAGTTGGAATCGCTTACGCCTTAAAGCGATTGTTAATGGATCCTGGAAATTTAGAGAAAATATATTAAGGGTTCATGCTAGTTGGACCGTTTAAAAAAATCAATTTTTTTGCAATTTTCGAAAGAATGTAAATATTGTGCGAAACATTTATAACGATCCGGGCAAATCAAGTGTATTTTTCTATGTCTTTTGTGTTCCTACCTGAGCGCGATTTCGAGCGATTTTATAGAAAAGAAAAACGCATTTTCCTCGACAGAATATTTTCTCGAGTTTTGGGTCTGAAATTTTCGAAACCTCTCAACCGATCTCGATGAAATTTTAGCCACATAGGTATTCTTGAAATGCATAATTCTGGTCGATACTTGAACTAAGTCAAAATTTTCATGGAGGAAACTCTGCAAGGAAATAGAATGTATAAATGAAGCATCTAGAATGCGCAGGATCCTTGCCAAGGACCTCAGTGTTCCTGGTTTCTTGAGGAGGAGTGACGGAAGCTGAACAGAATCGAGTCAAAAAAGTTTGGATCTGCTTATGGTGGTGCACTTTCCGGGGTGCATCTCGGAGTTTGGGAGCATCTCTCGGGCAGGAGATCTCCCTGTGGCGGACGCAGCCATTGTAAAGCGGACAACCTCTTTTGAAAGGGTAAGGTGTGCGGCTATGTCGTTCTTTCGCTTTAAGTATCCGGGAGTGGACGGCCTGGTGCCTATTATATTACAGAAGAGCATAACACTTATTAGTCCTTCCTTGTTGAGAATCTTTAGAAGCTGTCAAACTCTCGGGTATGACCCAGAAAAGTGGCGTGAAGTCAGGGTAACTTTCCTTCCTACGGCTTGCAATCCAAGCCACACCCTGGCTAAGGACTTTAAACCCATTAGTCCCTCATCGTTTTTACTGAAAACGATGGAGAGACTGATGGACTATTATCTCATGTTCTGGACGCGAAAGGCTTCTCCGCTTCTCAGCACGTTTATATGAAAGGAAAATCTGTCGAAAAGGCCTTACATGAGGTTGTCTCCACGGTAGAAGAATCTTTGAATGTTTAAGAGTATACTCTAGCAGCGTTTCTAAATATTGGGGGTCAATAATGTGGAGACGAGTGCGTTTGAGAAGGCATTGAATAGATCATTAATTTCGTGCTGGATTGTGTCGTTGGTAGGGGGTAGAATTATCAACTCCTCTCCGGGGAAAGGATGTAGCAGAATGAAAGCAACCCGGGAAACCCCGAAGGGTCAGGTGCTTTTTCTACTGCTGTGGCTCATACTGGCGGACGAAATTCTACAGACTCTATCCTTGACCGGAATCGTAGTGGTTGCCTACGCGGATGTTATCGTTCTGTTGGTGAGAGGTAAGTTTCTGGACACTTTGAGCGATCTACTAGAATTTGGGCTCAAATTCTTGAGCTGGTAACTACGGTCTCAACATCAATCCAGACAAAACCGACCTTATCCTCTTTACGAGAAAAAATAGAAGTCAGGCACCTACGCTTGAATGGCGTTACCATCCCGCAATCCCGTTGTGTGAAGTATTTGGGAATCTATGTATCTTCATCCTAGGTTAAACTGGAAACTCACGATTGACGACAGGATCAAGGAGGAATCGGATGCATACTACGCTTATCAGAAAATTGTTTAGGGAAAACCTATATCATGCTGTTTTTCAAAACGTATCAAAAAATTAACCTGGTATCTCAAAAGGATCAGTGCCAAGAAATCGAAGAACATCAGTGGCTCTCAATTAAGACGACTAGTTCAGTACCCAAATAATTTAATTCCATTTTTTTGACCTCGATTCCCTGGAGATCCCAAGATAACTTTTTGACATTTTTTGAAAAACAGTAGATACAATATACAAAATATGTATAAAAAATAAAAATAATTATATACACTTTTGGCAATTCTTGATGCAATGACTCTTTTCTATAAAGTGATTGAGAAGCACTAATGTTAATAGATTTTTTAAGCCAGACCCTATTCAGATCCCAAGTTAAGTTTTAAGTATAATTTGTCAAACAGTATAACCTACAAAACATAAACAAAATAGTAAATGAAAAAAAAAGTATTTTGAGATATTTAAGGATAAAGGACAACATCTTTATCTTTAAAAAAAAAGGATAATTTTTTTACGTATTTTTTTTTAAATATTGCGATAACCTCCTCTTTTAAAATAAGTATATATTATTATTCTAGCTATGGCTACGAGCCAAAACTTCTGTTTGATGAGAAATGAGAAAACAGTAGTTTTTCGTGAGATTTTCTGAGAAAAAAGACGGACAGCGAAAAACGTTTGGGCACTACTGTTTTATTATTTTGTTGGATTGCATGTCAAATGGGTACGCAGGTGTGTACCGTCTCGGTAGGTTCAGCTGCTTACATGAAAAGAATTTGGAAAAAAAACAGCAGATAGTATGGGAGCTAATGGCTTTGCGCTACATAAAGTAGTAATTATATAAAAAATTCGATCGTCTAATACAAAAAGACACGATGTTAAAGAAAAATGGAGTTCTGTCAGCCGCAGCTGCAGAAGTTAAAATTTGCAGCTTCTCCCGATTTGTCTTACCGTCCTTCTTAAATTATCCAGTGATTCTTCAAATCCATCAGAGAAAAATGAAACACATTAAAAGTACATTGGTTTCTATATGCGATAATAACGACAATCACAAGACCATAATAATTTTTTTTAATTTATTTAACGAATAAAAATCCCATAAATCACCAGGTCAAAGGTTCAAATCGAAAAATTAAGCATACGGTTTCATTAATGACAATCAATTTGCTGATGAGCAGACAAAAAAAAGCGCCTAATTTTTGGCGTGCGAATGGATTAGTGTACTTTTGGCCTCTTGATTTTTTGTCCACCATCAAAATCATAAATAAGACACACATTCAGGTCTATAATTCACCGGAAATTTATTGGTATATATCCTCCCCGCGACCCGTAACACTGAGCGCGTCTTCGACGATTGCCATCTAATTTAGAAGTCGTTTCGATTACCATTAATCTTTTCGATTTCGAAAATCATTAAAAATTTTAAAATTTATCATTTAGAAATTGGACATTCATTAAAGCAAACGGTCGGCCAGTAATCGTTTCGATATTTTGTTCAGGTCTAAAAATTCCATTGAGAGGTGGTCGTAGAGGTGTGTACGATGACCTTTACGCCGGAAAGCATCCCCTTGTTAGAAGGCCTTTTACAAAAAAGAAAACCCGCCTGAAATTTATTAGCCATATCCGATTTCTTCCAAAAAATGTATTGTCCCAATTTGGTCACTCAAAAAGTTAGCAACCGTAGCAAATCTTTGTATCTGGCTGTGCTTAATGTCAAGAGGTTTTGATACAACGCCCTTAAGCCCCGATAACGTGGACATGGAAAAAAACTACCAAACAGAGAAAAAGAGAGATAAGTAGTCGATGTCACTTAACCGAACACACCTTTTCTTTAATTTGACACTATCTAAATCTCAATTTGGGATTGTATACGGACTAATGCAAATGAATTTTGAAGTTCGCATCACTCATCTTTTATTTAGTTGACCCCATTCAAAAGGTAAATAACAAACGTGGGATGAAAATATTTCTTTTTTTTTTAAGCTCAACTCTTTTAGTCAAAACCATACCATACTATGGCCATCTTGTGGTCAGATCGCAGTTGTGCTCAAAAAAAAAAGAAAGAAAGAAAAGAAATGAGTTTTTTTTTTCGAAAAGACGAAACCAATCAAAATGTAAAAGATCGCGCACTCAAGATCATTTACAAAATGATCTTTCTTATCCGAAATGCAAAACCCGAGAGAAAGAAACGAACAACAAACGTACGGAAAAAACGGCATAACCTCGTAGATATATCTTCAGAATTATAAGAAAGAAATCATTTAGGGATGTCCCCCCTGGTGAAGGTAGCCATGTTGTGGCCCGATCGTATAATGGTCAGGGAATATGATGTTTTGACAAAAACCCCAACATAACACGCCTATGATACGATGATCAAGAGAGTGATCACTGATCAGTGCGCGCGATCAACTGCACATGATATGTGTGTATGGGGCCTAAAATAAATGGCACGATCAGAATTTTATGATCTGTCCATCGATCATAGGCAATATAATTATCCGTAAAAGAAATTCTTTTACTAGGTATGTCTCGGCGGATCTGACCAAGTCAGTTATTATACGAAACTTAAGACGTAACCAATGGACGTGATCAAAGGAAAAGTTTTCGTCTTGATGATCGTGTAAGCGTAGTGATCAAAACAAATTGAAAACAAGGCGAACACGAAAATGAACAAATCGTTTCTAATTCGTTCATTGACCGCCCGCGATCGATAGTCATCATAAGAACAATCAGCAAGAATCGATTTGATTCCTTCGAACATAATTTGAACGATCGGTCAAATTGGTACGACGTACACGCATTAGAAAAACATGTTTCATCCGATATTGTTTTTACCTACCGGTGGTTAGTTTATTCGAATTATAAAAAATCGAGGTTTCAGTAGCGTAAAGTAATAATTAATTATAATAATATGTGAATATCTTTCATATCAATTTTTGCGTATTTATTTGAAAAATTATCTAAAATAAATGTTGAACCTTTTTTTTTTGTAAATAGATTTTAATAAACAGTATGTCTGTTTGGAAAAGCTAGCAATCCCAAGTAAAACCAAGTAACTTCTTCTAGTATCTAGTATCCATTCACTAGTCTATAAAAAATAGGGCTTCTATTCGTTCGAACTCATTTTTGATCAGACTCTCATTCTTATCGTATATACATATACATATTCCGTATAATGTAGTGTATTGTATACAGGGCTCCAAGTATGGTCCATTTTTTAAGGCATTGGATACCTTTAATAAAGCCAAGAAGAAATTAAATGTTCATTCACAACTGAATTACTAATAAAATTTGAAGGGAATTTATAACTCTTATTGACTAATACGATAAATTAATCCTTTTAAGTTATTAAAGTTTTTAAGTTATTAAAATAATAAAGTATTGTAATCGATTTTAAAAAATTGCTACCCTAAAAAATTGGGGGAGGTTGAAAACGAAAAAGTTCCGGTGTTTATATCTTAAGAAACTATTATGATTATAAAGCTTAAACTTAGTATTTAGATAGAGCGTTTTTCCTAACTATAGAACGGCTTATGCTAGAAAGTTGAAACTTGTTGTGTATATATAGATCGACTAGAAAAGTAATTTTGATACGAAAAAAATTCGAATATCCATTGGCGTTCGAAAGGAGAGCGAAAAAAAAATGATCAGTGAAAATAGAATGCATATTTTTCACGATTTTCGTTATATCTACTAGATCTTCCCAAATACTGAATTCGTTTTTATTCTACGGATTCTTCATACGAATACCTAGAAAGTGTTTTCAAGATTTTTGAAATTCGACCCCAAAAGGGGTGTAAAGTGGTTTCATGCTTTTTCATGAATTCTGCCATATCTCTCAGATCTGATCAGATATCGAATATCTTTTCCCTTCCACGGGCTTGTTTAATAATCATCTATTTTTAAGTTTTTTTTTTCACCCCCTAAACCGCATCCCGGAATATGACCCAATTATGTAATTCATATGTAATTCTAACAGCTTCCCGAACTTAGTGTTAGGTTTTCAATCTCATAGTAACCTACACCTCATCTTAGAATTGAAAGTGTTCCGAACTTCTACCGGAAAAGTAATAAAGTTGAGCCCAGACTGTTGGCAGATTTTTTATTTAAATAGCATTAACATAAACATTTTTGAAATTCAATCTTCACTGGATCTGCTGTATTCGTTCATTAGGTTTGTTGTAACCAGTTACAAGGACTTTTGCGTGAGAGAGATATTAAAGAGGTGATTTCATAGTTTCAAAATTAGTTCTTTTATTTACAGGTATACAATTTTTGACCAAAATTTCAATATGAAGAAAATTCATTTGTGATTTATTTGATTTGCTATAGGAGAGGACTGATTGTAAGTGTGCTAAAAGATTTAGTCGAATCCAAAATGTTACCGACATATTGAAATTTCGGTAATTTAATTTCGATCAAATTCGTTATCTTGAAAGAAAATATAAATACTTTAGGTGTAAGATCCACAGAGTTTACGAAGATATAAAATTAAAAGCTACCTTTTACCTTTCTGATGAAAGCTCTGATTAATTTTAATTCCTTACTGATATAAATTCCAGTGGTTTTTAATTTTTTAAGGGCTCGCTTTAATTCACCTTTTCTTTTAATAAAATCTGAATAATATTCGCAATATAATTGATGATATAAATACTTCTACCGGAATTATGCCTACCAAATGCAGTGAGTGCGATCAAAGATCGCGTTTATTTTTCATCAGATTTTTTTTTTATTGATTCTTTAATATGTAAAGGTAGCTAGAGAGTTCAGTCCGCTTTGTGGGTGAGCTTTGTAATCATTGGCTAGTTATCTTTCGTGTAGTTGGGTTTTTAATACCTGTGAGCGATTTCTTATGATCTGTGGATCTTCGATCGCGACCAGTGTATGTCATCTTGTCTTATATTGCATAGCTTCTCTAGACTAGGGGGTAAGAAATAAAATGATTTATGGGATCGATTTGTTATTTATGGTTGGTACAAATGTTGTCAAATAGGACGGTCATTAATAACAGATAGGAAATCCTTGATCGGTCAGTAGCTGAAGGCCTATGTGCGCGTTGAGTCAGGGTTTCCAAGGCACCGTATACGCGCATAGGAATGTCGGTGTTAAGAATCTTGAATTCTTAAGTAAGCTATGAGCATTTGAATATGGTTTTATGTCCATTAATGATCGAATGTGAGTATGCTTCAAGCATAGTGTTTTATGCAAAGTATTTCATAGGTTGGCTCAGTTACTATTTAGAGACTCGAAAATTCTATAAAAAAAGTTTGAGAATTTGAATGAAGTATTTATACTGGTATTTGAGTTGGTAGGTATATTCATTCATTCACATTACTAACGAAAGGCCAAAATACATAAATTTATAATAGGTATCTTTAGAATCATACTAATTAATATGATTGATAACAATTTTCCAGATTTGTTTTATTTAAGCCCCAGAAGAAAATTTTACTTTTACTTTATTATTTTAATAATTAAGTATTGTGATTGATTTTTTAAAAAAAAAAATTTGCTACCCTCAAAATTTTTATTTTCACGTTTCATAACTAGTAGACGCGAAAAAAGCAATAAAAATTTTCAGTCCGTCTGTCCGCCGTACGCCGTACGCCGTACGCAAGATCGTTTGGAGGCTCGTAGCTGCCAAACGCTTTGAGATATTAAATTTAAATTTTTTTAACGAATAGATGGGGTAGGCGCCTTGAAGTGACCAAATTTTTAGGGGTGGGGGTGTGAGGGGGAAGGAGGGGGAAGGAGGGGGAAGTGTTTTAGACCGAAAATTTTGGTTTCCAGATCTCAGTAACCCCTTATGTTAGGAAGCTGAAACTTGGAATTTCTATAGAGCTCTAATAGTAGACCCATTTGCAGAAAAATTGTCAATATTGATCAAGGGGTGTGGGAGTGGGGGGAAATGTAATGCGTCCGAAACCCAAAAAAGGCGATATAGACACATTCTAAAATTCATATCTCCTAAACCGTTAATGGCACACCATTCAAACTTAAAACATATTTGTAGTTATACTAGGAGAACAGAATGAAGAAAAATTTTGGGTGGGGGAAGTTGTGTATAGGAGTGGGGGGTGAAAAACTTAAGATTACGATATCTCATGAACCAATTGCTCTAGAAAAATAAAATTTGGTTTGGGTGTAAAGGTTGACAAAAAAAGATTGATCAAAGTAAAATTTTTTAAGTGGGAGGTGGAGCATAGAAGTGAAGGGGATGAGAATTTTTCAAATCAAACACATTTCATATCTCAAGAACAGTTTAAGATAGATGCTTAGAATTTTTACCAGAAGTAGCGCTAATTAAACCCTAGTAGGGAAAAAAGTTTTGGGGTTGAGGGTGAAGAGCGGGAGGGTGGGGGAGGGTGAAAAGGAAAAAGTTCCGATGCTTATATCTTGAGAACCTGTAATGATATAAGCCTTAAACTTGGTATTTAGATAGAGCTATAGTAGCGAAATGTTGGAAAAATATAATTTTTTTTAGGGGTAGTATGCTACGGGGGTAGGGGGTGTTTTTCCTAACTATTAAACGGTTTATGCTAGAAAGTTGAAACTCGGTGTGTATATGTAAATCAACTAGAAAAGTAATTGTGATAAAAAAAAATTTGAATATTCATTGGCGTTCAGAAAGGGGGGCAACCAAAATTATTTGTAAATATAAAAGATATAAAATTCATATATTTTCACGATTTTCGTCATATCTACTAGGTCTTTCCAAATATTGAATTCATTTTTATTCTACGGATTCTTCGTATGAATACCTAGAATGTGTTTTCACGGTTTTTTGAAATTCGACCCCTAAGGGTAGTGCGGTACAAGTGAAGGTGTTTTTCCTATATATGGGACGGCTTAAGCTACAATGTTGAAACTCGGTGTGTATATGTAAATCATTTAGAAAGGTAATTGTGATAAAAAAAATTTGAATATTCATTGGCGTTTAGAAGGGGGGGGGGGGCAAAAAAAATTATTTGTAAATATAACAAATATAAAATGCAAATATTTTCACGATTTTCGTCATATCTACTAGGTCTTTCCAAATATTGAATTCATTTTTATTCTACGGATTCTTCGTATGAATACCTAGAAAGCGTTTTCAAGGTTTTTTGAAATTCGACCCCTAAGGGTAGTGTGGTACAAGTGTGGGTGTTTTTCCTATATATGGAACGGCTTAAGCTACAATGTTGAAACTCGGTGTGTATATGTAAATCAACTAGAAAAGTAATTGTGATAAAAAAAAGTTTGAATATTCATTGGCGTTCAGAAGGGGGGGGGGCAAAAAAAAATATTTGGAAATATAATAAATATAAAATGCATATATTTTCACGATTTTCGTCATATCTACTAGGTCTTTCCAAATATTGAATTCATTTTTATTCTACGGATTCTTCGTATGAATACCTAGAAAGCGTTTTCAAGGTTTTTTGAAATTCGACCCCTAAGGGTAGTGTGGTACAAGTGGTAGGTGTTTTTCCTATATATAGAATATCTAAATCAACTAAAAAAATAATTTTGAATAAAAAAAACGAATATCTATTGGCGTTCAGAAGGGGGGGGGGCAAAAAAAATTATCCGTGAAAATAGAATGCATATTTTCCCACGATTTTCGACATATCTACTACCTCGTCCCAAATAATGAATTTAATTTTATTCTATGTATTCTCCATATGAATACCAAGACAGTGTTTTCAAAATTTTCTGAAAATTGACCCCTAAGGGGGTGTAAAGTGATTGTGTACTTTTTCATAAACTATTCCATATCTCTCAGATCCAATCAGATTTTCACTTCCATGATCTTGTTCTTTTTGATAGGTTTTCAGTCACATAGTAGCCTACACCGCATTTCAGAATTGAACGCGTTCCTTACTTCTGCCGGAAAAATAAAGTTACGCCCAGATTGTTGGCAGATTTTACTAGTTACTTTGAGTATGTTTAATTGTGTACAAATACGAAGAATTGCTGGGAGGGTCAAAAGAATGATCAGAGCAACAAAATATTATGAGCCGCAGTATGGGTTTCCTTTCCAACTTCAATTCGCCTTTTAAATTTGTAGGTTACAGTAAAAGGAAATGCGAAAATAAAAGCGCCATTAATTAATGCATAAAGAGCAGTAACATGTGAGGAGTGCAAAACTTTAGATTAAGATATCTCAAAAACCGGTTGCACTAGCAAAATAAAATTCGGTTTATGAACTATATAAAGGCTGATGAATAAAGTTTGTGAGAAAAAAAAATTTTTTTTTGGGAATGATCTAAGTCTACTAGAAAAAAATTCGAATCGAATAATTTGGCGTTCGGAAGGGCGGCAATGAAAATTCTCAGTGAAAATAGAATGCATACACTCAAAGAAAAAATATGAATTTGGCAACAATATTTTGGGAGAACCTTACTATGATTGAGGTTATAGTTGCCACAACTATGTTACAACATGTAACATGTTTAGCTCAAACAAAATTATGATTGTGGAAACCTTGGTGTATGATTCAACCAACCTTCTTTACTAATATAATGGTTGAGTCAATCATAAAATTTATGTGACATGGTTGCTTGAATCATAGTTCTCAATTTAGAACCTTGGGGTATGATTCACGCAACCTTCTTTTATAATATGATGGTTAGGTCAATCATAAGATACATGTGACGCTTAAATAATTCACAAAGAAAACACTTTCGAACATAAATAAATTACTTGAACAACAATTAAACACTCTCGAACAAAGCACACATGAAATTGGAAGAAGTGAACTTACACCGCGAACGACCCTTTTCGGACTATGAGAGGTATGGTTGTGGGAATTATTTTATCAAATTACATGGTTCCACTGATCATAGAATACGGTTGTCGTGATTATAATACACAATTACATCATGTAACGAGAATGATTGGTACAACCATATTAAATTTCAGTCGGGATATATGTTTAATGCAACCATATTATGTTTTTACGAATTATATGCTATGGCTCGTACCATCATAGCCATGATCACTGGAAACATGTCAGTTTTACTATAGTTAGGAGAACCTTAACATAGTCAATGCAACCTTGGAATAAACACAGTTTTTCTTTCAGTGTATATTTTCACCATTTTCGTCATATCTACTAAGTCTTCCCAAATATTGAATTCGTTTTTATTCTACAGATTCTTCATATGAATACCTAAAAAATCTTTTCGAAATTTTTTCAAATTCGACCCGGGGAAGGGTAAAGTGGTTGTATACTTTTTTATGAATTTTACCATATCTAACAGGTCTAGTCAGATATCGAATATCTTTTCACTTCCACGGGCTTGTTTAATAATCACCTATTTTAATTTTTTTTCCTTCTTCAACCCTTAGACCGTTTCGCGGAATGTGATCCAATTGTATAATTTAATTTATTGTGACAGCTGCGTACGTATTTAAGCGCGACCCTATTCTAAGCGCTTTATTAAAATGAACTTCTTAATATAAAAAAAAATACTTAGAAATATAACTTTTTTTAGTCTGATAGATTTATGTACACCACTTAAAAATAATGGCTCATATGTAACATAGACGTGCTACCAGAGTAATTAATGCAAAGAAAATTTCAGGTTTTCATTTGCGTACAATGGCGAATCAAAAATATATCCATTAAAAGGCCTTTTTCTGAAATTTTTACGAATTTCGTTAAATATTTAAAAAAAACCTCATACCTTCCAATCAATTTTACTTCTACGGACTCTTTAAATAAGCGCCTGAAAACTTTTTCCCCAAATTTTCCGATATCTAACTCCCTAAGGGGTGTAAAGTTGTTTGTTTAGATATTCACGAATTCCGATATATTTCTTAGGTCTAATTAGATCTTTTACTTACTTCTATGGAATTATCATCTATTGAAAAAAAAATCCGTAAATAATTAAAACAAAAATATCTCAATAGTATGGGCGTAACTTAACTATATTATGGATAGAAGGCCGGAACGTGTTTAATGCTGTGTAACATACTATGTAACCTAAAGAATAACCAGGAGGCTATTTAAAACGAGATTTTCAGGTTGTCAGTCGCATAGTAACCAACACCGCATTTCAGCATAAAACATATAAAATAAAATAAGATGCGCCCAGACTGTAAACTGAACCAATTATCATCAGGGTTATATATTCCTTCAAGAAAAATTGGGATTTATAGAATTAATTATAGACGGGGACATCAGATGCTTCTTTTGCACTAAACTACAATAAATTTATCATTGTGCACATCTTTTCTCTAGCATATCGATCTATGGCAAAAGCTCTAAGATAGTGTCAAATTTATGTTTGTCATATTATTTTATTTGCTCTACACAAAGTTAATTTTGACAGAAAAATTTGACAGAACATTTGACAAATTTGACAGAACATTTGACAAATTTTTTAGTCAAATATTTGACAGCATGGTAGCTATACAATACAATTTGTTCAGTAACTACGAACCATTGTCTGAATACAGACCAATGTTCTGAATTGTGTTTTATTTGGCAATTGTATCGTTTCGCCATGAATATTCAAGCAAAACTTGATAAGTATCTTTTGAATCGAAAATACTCTCCAGTCTTAACTAATTTGGCAAATTAGCCCTTTGTATGTACACCAATTAAAGGTTCCTTATCACTCTATCCATCGAAATGTTAAGAAGCAAAACTAAAATTTTCGCAATTGAGAAAAAAAACCATCAACAACAACCAACCATTTCGCAATTTCCACCTGCGGGGTAAAGCGGACTCGGCGGACATATTCCCATACTTTGTACATATGAGAGCTTAGAGAGGGCCGAAAAAAGGTCTCCGACGGGATCAAAAAGAGGAGGACGGATCGGACCGTAATGGGAAGAAAAATTCACGCTCCACTGGCAAAGAAGATGGCCGACCTCCGCTTCGCGTCTAAGAAAAAGGAGTGTTCCCCCCGTCATACAGCACTTACACTTAGATATGTGATATGGAAGCGAAAAAACCGCCGAAGTAATTAAGACTGCACCAGATTAGCATAATAATTAGCCAAAGGGTCTTACGTTTACATAGTTGTCTCATTACAGCGCTGGCTGGGGGTACGGTCGATATTTTAATGCCCCCATTGTTTTTTCTTTCTTTCTTCCCGTGTAATTTCTTCGATTTTATTTTATTTTACTTAAGAGGAAAGCAACCGGGCGAACACGATCGTTTCTTTTCGCCATTGTTTATAGCGATCATGCGCGCCATCTATGCAAGCGATCTTGGCTGTCAACCGAACAACTCGGGATGGAATGCGCGATGATGGACAACTAAAATACAGGAAGGTACACAGAAAAGAAGGTGCATGCTGCACATATGCAAATTATGTGTACGGATCGGATTGATGGAGCCAATGTATATGATCAGCGATCGGTGATCGGTTGCAGCAACATATCATTAGAGCTTATAGGAGAGCCGATCATAACTTTCGTGTTGAACTGATCGATCCGGAAGATTGTTAGTTCGTTGCGAATTACAGTGCATGGGAGAGATCATTTTTTTTTTACATGCAGATAATTCACGATCAATTTATGATATTGCTCAAATTATTTTTCTTCCATAATTTGCAAATCAGCCGCGATCGTTTGCCGATTAATCGAACTTTCTGTCGTAAAAACAAAATTGCTTCAATCGGAAGCACAACTATCGAATAATCCAACGAAGATCATAGCAGGAAATTCCGGTAGCGCGCAACTCGTCTTGTTCGCCTCTAAACACCGAAATAATTGTCTTGTAGTCGAATTACTTAAGCCGAAGAAAAGAAAAAAATCCGAACATAAAACCAGAAATTAATCCATCAAGCAGGCCCACCTATAAGTCCCACAAATCACAAAATTACCACTTTGCCTCAGTTTTGATGGTTTTGTTCCGCCACGCCACCGCATCGCACCGCGCGCTCTCTTGCCTTGCGCGCGTCGCAGCACTGAATACCCACAGTCACTCTACACTACCCAGGAATCCGCCCATGTAAACAGTTTAACAAGAAAACAATTTTCGATCGTAACCTACCTGCGTGTTAAATTAATTAGAAGACATGAAGAGCCACAAGACCCTCAACATAACTTCAACAAGAGGGCAAAACTTCGGCGTACAGAAGTTCATGCGAAGACGAAGAAAGGTTGCAGAGCTGAGCGTTCTTTGGCTTCGGGTTTTACATTTTTTTTTTCTTCTTCAGCGGCCTCATCTTCACGAAGAAGTCATATATCTTACAAGAAGACCAAAAACTCCACATATGGATGGATTTTCAGTGAAGATCTCTTCTCCTACTGTAGTCCAAAAAATCTTTCACTTTTCAATGAGGAAGCAACCGGGGCAGCAAAAATACGCGCCGACATATTATTAAGTGATGTGAAGGAAACAAATCCCGAAGATCAATGAAGAGATCATAGCGTCGGTTTTTCAGGTGAAATAATGACCACAGAAACCATGACTTGGACATTTCGGGATCGTTTTCATTGTCAGATTTTTCATAATATCTGTCAATTGGCTTCCAGTAGACGGTGAGATGAAATTGATTTCCATTGTCTAGCCCTGGGGTCTTGGAGGAATTTCTGTTTGAGAGAGAATGCTTTTTTTCGTCTTCGTCTTGTTTGTGGAATTTTTTCTTTCGAGTATATAGTCTGTGCATGGATCACTAGCTGTGCTTTTGTTAGTACTCGAACTCGAATCAATTATTTTCTTAACAACATCGGGGAGCTTGTGGTAATGATATTGTTGTCTTTCTATGAAACAGGAGGTGGTTGGTGTCTATTTGTCTGGACTATGCAACTAAACTATCGAGTGAATAAGCATAAAAGGACTGCTATCTTGTTCGGCCTTTGCCATAATCAATTAAATTGCCTAGTGGTTCTTCATCCACAGCTAAAATTCTACTTAGTTATTGCGAGATGATCAGGGAATGTGCCTTTGCCTGCCTCCAGGAATTATTCACTCTTCTGGATTAGTCACCCTTATGGACAACTCTGACAATACGAAAAATGACTCGACGGCAACCCTAACGTAGCGATGAAAACGGCCATGCGGAAGGAAGCTCCAAAGACTGGTGCTGCTACTGAAGCTCGAAAAGCAACCTGAGCAACCATCGGCATACCGACCACTTTGTATGCTGGTTGGTTGGTTGGCTTACGTGGCGGCCCATCCGCCGAGGACAGGGCCCAATTAGCACAGGAAGCGCCGTTTTAAAACCACAACTCGTTTAACCTGGTCGTTTTAGGGTTGATGGAGTGTGTACAAAGGTTTAACAGAGACCTGGGACTCCGATGAATTATCATATCCATCCGGAGCTGTTCAGGCAGGTGATCAGCTCACCGATCTTGTTCTTCGAGATCTCACCAAGGTCATTGAAGAAGGGTTTGCCCAGTACGCGAAGTCTGGCCCGACCTAGGGCTGGACACTCGCAGAGAAGGTGGATGACAGTTTCCCTCTTATTTGCTTCCCCACAGCTGCAGCAATTGACGTTGAAGGGAATACCCAGTTTGGCCGCGTGGTCGCCAATCGGCCAATGCCCCGTGCTGACTGCCGTTACTCTGGAGACGTCCACGCGGCTTCTGCTCAGGAGTTCATCTGTTCTTCTCCGGCAGTAGGATGGCCATATCTTCCTAGATATGATGCAGTTGGGCAATCTTCTCCATCTGGAGTTGGCGTTTGTGAGAAAGTGGGTCTCTATTTGGTGTTCAATAGTCCCTAGTGAGATCTGAATTGATTCTACGAGAGAGCCCTGAAAAGCAGAATCTTGCCTAGCTAATTCGTCTGCCCGCTCGTTATCCTCTATCATGCTGGGTTCTGGGACCCAAAGCAGAGTAACCTTGGCTTGACTTCCTAAGTAGAATAGCTCTTCTCAGCACTGCTCGAAGAGTTTACTAGAGGATGTGGATGATTCAAACTCCGACATTCATCCCGAATCCCCCATGTTTCCGCCTGGAAAACGATGGCGTAGTCCGGTAAGTGGTAAGACTTTGCAACATAGTGTGTTGTAGTGAGTTACACTAACTCCGCTTCGACTCCGCAGCTCATCCTTGAACCGTCTGTGTCGCTGATTGATAATGCGTAAGGATATCAATGCGTTTATCCCGCATGCTTATTCTTCCTGTAGTGGACTGGCCTGTATAGTATCCACCCCTTTCACTTGAATCATAATACAAAGGTGCGGCAGCCTGAACGACTCACAATGGATCCCGCCACTCCTGTACCCACGTCTGTTTTAGAACCGTTCGCATAAACATGATATTCCCCTGCTGGGGTTGATCGGAACCTGAACTAAAGATGGACAAAGCCGTTCATTTGAGCGAAGTATTCACAGATAGTCATTCACTTTTAAGAGTAAGTTCAGTGAAGTTGGTCAATTGCACTGTTCATTTCATCTTTTCTAGTCTCTAAGCTGAGACTAGTTACAGTCGTTAGTCACTCACTCGTCACTCTTCTTTCTCTTCTCTAACCAGCCGTTCAGTAGTCACTCACTGGTGAGTCAGTCGTTCAGTTGTGCTGGGCTACCTCATTCAATCAGCCATTCATAGCTGGATACACAAAGAAATTGAGGAATAAAAGGAATAGTGAATCGACTGTTTCCCAAGGATTTAAGTTCATGGTATGGCATGCTGCGTGGGGTGGTTAGGTTGTAATCCTCCTTCACATAGACATTAGTATTCCTCCGTTATACTAAGTTCATACTTGGAAACGTTATCTGCGTCAAATTTGGGATGAAATCCAAAGTCTGTTCAGTCAAGAATCCTGATAATCCTTATCTAAACTTTTTGAGAGAATCTTCTTGCTTCACAATTCCGTTTCACGAAATTCCCAAGTATATTACAACAACCTCTCGAAATTCATTTCATCTGGATAATTCCTCAATTTGTCAGCTCAATTTATTTCGAACTAAACGCGATGCAATAAAAACCGAAACCGAACAAATCTATTAACATGTCATCCCGGGACCAACTACTTATCCGCGCGAACAAACAGTGACGTTTAATAATGTTCCGAGTTTTAGCAAGAGACATCCCGAACGATAATAACAACAGCCCCCCGGGGGTCCCTGTATAAAATGTAACGCATTAACCCCCGCGCGCGTGCGCGTTCACTATCTCAAGATCGCAAAGGTAGAGCAGAGCCCCCGGTCGCCAGGTACATACATATATGCAGTGCTCAAGTAGGCACATGTTAACCCATGACTTGATACCAAATAAATTAGCAAACGTTAAATATTTTTAACGTCAATTTTAGCCATTAAATCGGTGTTTAACACATGCACACATGAAACGAAAGAGTTCTGTACAAAAATAAAGAAAATTTCTTGACCGAACCGAAGCAGTCCGGGACTATTAAATTTTTCCCTCCTCTGTGCATTTCCATATAAAACTGTCAATGCGAGAATTTATTGACCGCACTATTGCCAGAGTGCAGCTAAGCCGAGTGTGTGTGTCGTAAGAGATGTTATGTTTTCAGGTGTTTCGAATCAGGCAAGGTGTCCACATCCGAATCGGACAAGGACATATTTGGTCATAATTTCGGTTGTAGCGACCAAAATGGTCGCACTATCAGACTGCGGACGAATAAAGCCTCTAGAATTGGACCGATGACCATTTCACGACAGCCCGGAGGGGCATCCCGCCGTCCCCGCTTCAAGCAACATAACAAATCGTTTCGTGTGTTCACCTGGGCATGATACCCGCGAATTAATATAAATAAAATGTCAAAATAATAAAAAGTTGAAATATGGACGCGAGAAGATCTGGCCGAGGAAAAGCAGACCGGATAAAAAAACGAAGCAGAAACTGCGGTTTTTCGATCGGCGCAGAAGGCGCATGCAAACAAGCCCAGTCGAACACAATGAGACAGAGACATTTTTCAAATCGCGAAATAATAAAAATAAAACGGTTTTTTTTTTTTAATATTTATCGCTCCCACGTATATGCGCTTCGGCCTTTATTTCGCACATTCCACACTCAACGGTCGTCCATTGCGCAAACATTTTCAAAAAATCTTTCCCAATTTCCGAAATTAATTCCCGCCAGGATTTTCGAACATTCAAGAATTTCGCGCCATCAAATAAATTTCGTCCCGAAATATCGATCCAATAGAGGGCACTCGAAACAGCAGGGTCTCGAATTTGGAAATTAGGTCAGGCCAAATTTGCAGTTGCAACTGTTCCGTGGGATTGAACGCATCGCATCTTCGTTCCGTTCGCCTTGTCGCTGAATAATTTACATAAATTGTACGTTTTAAAGCTTGGCAGGCGGGTAAAGGTTACGGCCGGCACATTAGCATATTAAGAGCGCGGTTAATTACTACCTTGTACCACCATTTAATAGCGATATTAATTTTAATGGAAACATAAAGGATATTATTTTAATCGGGGGAGGAGATAAGGTAATGCGTTGATGGCTTGTTGTTTTGGTGGAATGAAAGAGTTATGGTTTGACATTGCTACATTTTACCTTTCTTTTTCAGCTCATTAAGATGGGTCACTAAGGAAACGATGAAAGGAGCTCCATAAAACTTCAAAGGTTATTGGATCCCCAAAATTTAATACAAAAATTAAATTCATTGTTTTGCTCAACAAATCAACATAACGATTTTCTGTCTTGGGCACACGGGTACCTTTTGCCTTGCATATGGGAACAACCCACCTTACCTGAAACCTTAACTTAAGCGCTTCTAGGAAAGAAAAGTTGTGCTGAATTATCGATTCGCAGATTCTGCAAAGTTAACTGCAGTTGATACGTTTGTCGAAATGAAGTACCTACTTATTAGAAGCTGATAAGAAAATATGTTCAGAGAATGTAAGCATTATCTTATTAAATGATTTTTGAACATACACCCTGGAAACTAGAACAACTTATAAATGACATTAAAGATGTCACAAAGAAACAACAATCTTCCAATATTGTAGGCAGAGCTATATACTTGTCGCATGTCTTGGACATTTCTCGCATCTAATTTATACTTCTTCAGCATTCTATCGACTCAACACATGCAATATATAAGCGCTGCCTACCTTGTACACGGGAAAAGTTTTTCTACTTTGAAAACAAAACGACTAGCAAATCAAATCGAGAAGACTTGCTGTAGGCGTTTTTATTTTAATCGAATTGTGTTTTACTTGAAATACTGGTGAAGATCGCAACAATATTTAAAATATTAATAGACTATACTTACGATGGCGCTACAGTCCAAACTGGACCTTGGCCTCCTATTAGACTATGCGATTATTATTATTATTATGATTATGCGACACAGTTTTCGAAAAAAGGAAATGTACTCTCTCATTACAAGTTTTCAGCAGAAATCACCAATACCAAACAACAACACTATCATTTTAATGCGATAAATTTCTTAATATTAATGGTCAAAAATAAATCACCAAAAGATTCCACTCGAAAGTAATTTTGCCTAAAAATCAATTTAGCTCTCACTTAACGTTTGACCGACTAAAAGAACCAAAATTGTCACCGAAAAAATATCGCAAAAAATTCATTGAGTCCATTTCGGATGGCGATAAGGTGCCCCAGAAACGAAATAAGAAAAACAGACCAACTTATGTATATCACTTGAATGACCGTTGTCCAGTCTGGTCCGTATGCTGGTACCGCTTGTCTGCTGACGGAATTCCTCACGTTGTAGGCAGTCGACCTGATGATCGTCGCCTTTGTATTCAAAAAACCGTGACCGAAACTCCGTTTCTGCGATAATTTTTTAAATTATCTTCCCCACTTTTTTCTCCACCACAACAAATTACCGAACTTACCGAAAAATACGAACGATACTCGTAAATCGATCGATTGATACCGGCCCCGAAAGGAAGACCACGCGTTATCCTCTTTATCGGACAAAAAGTACTCAGGCTTTAAGTGCAAATTAGCCGGCACAGAGTTCGGCGAATCGCATGTCCGCAGGGTGTGACCTTATGGAAATTATTGAACGGAAATTGGTCGATAAATAAGACTTGAATACTAAGTGCTGAGCCGGTATTGTGATTGGTCACAATTTACGCGATTTAAGTGAACGCAATTGAAAGGGTCATTACTTGGATACCATCGTCCCTCCAACTAATTGGTGACCCTGTCGAAATTAAATTATGAACTGGTTGCACTTTTGATGCAGTTTCTCTTTTCAGAAATCCGAGAGTTCTTGTCATCAATAAGGAAATAATAATCTTTTGGTGATAAGCTTTTAATTCGTGCTAATTTCATGAGAGAAAAAATCTTAATTAATTTGAAGCTCTTCGTTTTATTACCAATAAAAATAAAGTAAAATTAAAATTTCTTATCTATTTGATGCCAATGTAAGTCACAGATCTTCGGCGCTTTTCTAATAATCCAAAAGATTTATGGTCAGTTTAAATGTTTGATATATTTTGATCACAAAAGTTCATAGTTTCAGTTGAAACCGTCGTCTGAGGAAAAGGGTAGATGCCAAGGACAGATCTCTAGTCCTGTATAGAACTGAAGATAGCAAATGTACTAACACTGAATCTTAAACAAGAACAACCTATGAATTATTATTGACATGGTTTTTTTTTTGAGTTTCAGACTTCATAATAATAGCTTGAAATTCTGTAAGCCACATAACTAATTCTTGCTTGTCTGACATCGGTAACATCTTGAACTGCTGATCCGTCGCCTTCCGAATCTAGTGCACCCGGCATTTTTATACGGCATGCAAGCGAGCAAACAAAAAGAACAGTCATTCTCAAATGCTTTTCGTAATAGAACAATGTTTTGTAGCAAATCTCGCAAAACCCTATTGAATAACGTTCAAGTTTAGAATGCGCAAGGTGTCCTTATACTGAGATGTTGTGCAGGGTACAATGAATTTGATATGACCAAAGAAATATTATTGAATTTATTTTACCTAACTATGTAAAAAAACAAATTTTTATTAGAGCTAAGAGATATGTCGGAATTCGTATAATTTGCTAAAATTAGTTTTAAAGTTCATAGAAATAAAAATTAACTATTTTAGATTTTTTATTTGTTTCTAAAAGATTAGTCGTATCTCGTGAAGACTTCTACAGCAACCTCTCCAACCTTGGAGATTAAATATCAATAAAATTATGTCATTTATTTTTAATTCCTAGACCTAAGAAATATGTCAGAATTCGTGAAAGTGTACACAGCTACTATACACTTCTTAGATGTTGTTAATGGTTTTTATTCTTGTTTGGTTTTTATGTCAGACCCGCATTAAAACTGAACTACCCCAATTTTTCACCCTTAAGAAACTGCTGGCTACGATACTTAACACATGAACCTACCAATTTTTTCGAGTTCCTGGCTTAAATCTTTCGTTTCAGTTGGAATTTTAAATCTGAATAGTTAATAGTTTTTTTTTTTCATTTAAATTTAAGCAGTATGTACTCTTCAAATTTATGCAACTAGAACTCAGAACTATTTTTGTTAATTTTATGGTGTGTGCTAGAGTGAATTTGGGCGAGTGAATTGCTTTGAAGTAGATAAGTAGTAAGGTATGCATCAAAGCAGGTTGGATTCATATCTGAAATAACTTTTTAAATTTTTCAATGAGAAGTAACTTAATTCCCTAATGCTATAATATGATCATTGCGTATTATACGATTCTTAGGGTACAGGAACAATTGTGCCATCTTTACAAGAGAACTTAAAAAAACGCATATTCTTTTTAGTGCGACGTTCCAAAGAGTGGTGTAGCTGACAAGTTGGGGATCCTCCTGTTGACAATTTTCAACTATGACTCCACTTAATTTTTACTTTTGCAAAGAAAATAGTAGATTTCAGCAAGTCAGTAGGTTCACACAAAGATACCTTACCATTGTTATGGGTCCCCCGCAGATTGAAGGTCGCTAACTTACGCCACAGTTTGTAAAAGAATGTATAGAAGACTATGAACGCTTCATGCTTTTTAATATTCGTACAGAATTTCAACGATTCCATTAATTGACTCAATCGCGATACCGAACCACCTCCACAAAAATTCGAGATGATTCAATTGCACTCGGTCGAATTAAAATATTCCGAAATATTATTCATGACACGTTTGTTAATTGCGAAACTAATTATTATAAACATTCCATTCATATATGTTGATTTTTCATCCATTTTCGTTATTTTTCTTCATTTTCGTCGTATTGAGTAAGTGTAAAATTTGCATTAACGCCACATGATGCGGCCGTACGCTTTTCTAGCTCGTCTCGCTTCTAGTACTCGATTCTAGTACTGCTCGATACATACAAAGCAAAACATCTTAGTTGTTCCCTCGAGTATAGCTAAAACCATTCATAAATCATTCATGGCTGCCGCCAGGAGAATAAATCAGCACGACGCGACGACTACAAGATTCGGTTTGGTTGGAGTCAACAATGCGCACCTAATTAATGAAAACGAAAATCTTTGAAATCCGTCTTAAAGCGCCGGAGTCTTATAAGTTGCGCAGCACACCTCTAGCTCTACATAGTGTTGGCACTAGTATAGACTAGGCTGCGCTGCACTATTCTGGTAAGGCGGCAACGGCGGCGGAAAAGACTGGTATTGTGGCATAAGACCATTCCTGGAATACCAGGTGCCAAGAAGTCGTGACAATTGACATAACAGAATTATTAAAAGTTAATAACAGCAGTAGGTACACACTCGAATAAATGCCGGTAATACCGCCAACTATCAAGGTTGCAAGAAAATTAGAGACATAGTGCATAAAATTTATTTCCAAGAACCCCCCTTATTCTAATTAGGTGACAATTTTTTTAATTATGTTTACAAGCTGCTAGCAGATTATCCAATTCGAAAAAAAACCATAGCACTGGTTAATTTGTGTTCAGGATTAAGCAATGTAGTGTCCAAACGATATTCACCTTGTGGTATTAAAGCCGGAATAAAAGATAAGTCCAGCGGTGAATTAACCATCGATGTATTGCCCTTAAAAGAGTCCCAAGAAATAAAACTTTTCGGAAAAAATATTGGATTGTTTACGAACCAGTAAAGGACACGATCCAGATCCAGACGCAAAATTAGAAACAATCGGAAGGACTCTCGACAGTAAATTTGATCTCGAAGTTTTATCCATTGCATTGCACAAACTTTCGGTAACATTAATCATCCAACTCTTATAAGCTCCTGATAGTTTTTTGTACAAAATAATGTCGACCTGAAAATTATGAAAACAACAGTTTTTATATATTTTTTAAAATTTTTAAACAGCATTTTTTTAAAAAGAAAATTGTAAACAAATTAATTGAATGCATTTTTGTGTCAAAGCCTAAAATATGTGGAAACTAGGCCTCAACTATCCAGCAGAAAGCGTTTCTGAGATCGAAACCAGACCCCCAATTCAAGCTGCCCCATCATATAAATTTTAAAGCTACAATTCAATGTAGGACAATTATACGCCATCAGAAAATCTGATGACATAAAAGTCTAAATTATTTTCCTTGCGCCCTCCTGGATTTCTAATTCAATCCTCCCATATTTCTGAATGTTCACCATCAATGGGTTTTTGACTTAAATTCCGAAATAAATGTTTTTTCAATAATTTCGCTGATCCATATAAAAACCTATTAGAAATTACAGAATTCGTGATAAATTCCTATCAGAAATAACAGAATTCGTGATAATATAGTCAACCCCTTTTCACCACCATGGAATTTAAATTTTTAAAATTACTCAAACTAGTTTTTGAATAATTGTATAACAAACGCAGAAAGCTTAAAATCATTTCGACATTGAGTAATATTTACGGATTTCGTGAAAACTCTCCATGCATCTCCTTAAGCGTTGAACATTGAAAATCAGACTTAAAACCAACTTTTTTTTCTTGATTTTCAAGAAATGTGATGAAATTCGTGAAATCATACTTAAATCTTTTTCAGCAAATTTTTTTTAGACCCCTCCCTGGTCTGCACGCCTATAGAAATCTTATTTTTTTTTAACCGAAATTACATATAAACGTACTGGTCTCAGGAGCAGAAGAAACACCACTGTTCTCGTCAAACAATTTAAACGTCTCACTGAAAACGTTTTACATAATTATAAAGTTTTAGCTTTCCAGCGTTGGAGGTTCTAAAAATAAAAGTACTTTCCTTTGAACTCTCTACCACCTTCGCAGCTCATAGCTTAAAGCATAAGTCTGCTGGTTACACTGCTTGAGTAACTTCGAAGTGCATACCCTTGAATTTTATTTTTACCATATATCAATTCCCATGTGTACTACAAACTTTCTAAATTATCAAATGAACCCAACAAATTGCTTCGCCTTCACTCCCAAACCATTGGGCCCATATAGACGACTATATTGAAATCCATATAAAATCCATGTTTGGATGTCTATTATTTTTCGCCACTGGTAAGACTGCAGAGAACGCACGACACTCTTCAACTTAGATGTCTGTCCATTTCTTATAGATCCTTTATTATTAAATTGAAGAACGCGCTATTTACGAGTCTTTCTTTTGTCAATTTGAAATTTTCTAAGCTATTGTATTAGTGAAATTTAATATTTTATCTCAATTGGCTTTTAAAAATAAATAAATATGCTCTTCTTGAAATAACAGTTCCGTACTTCTGACTCAAACACCTAACCTAACAATATTTACCACTTAAAGGATCCTGTCTAATTTTCCTACAAGCACAAGGGATGTGTGAACTACGAGACCTACACACTTTCATGGTGCAGTACCCACAACACCCCTTTCTTTTTGGATTAGCTAGACCTTTAAGAATCTATATAACTTCAGAGTTTTAACTTTCTATCATAAACCATAAGCTTAAAATACTTCTCAGTTGAAAACAACTGAAGGGCTCAATCAATCCGCCGCAAAAATTGACCACATTCTAGTTAAAGAGCAAGAGGATACCAGAGGTGCTTGCATACATCTGAAAAAAATTAATTGCAGTAAGGACAACTCTCCTTCTTACAAAAAAAAAAATAAACCACTCTAATGATTGCCCTAAACATACACATTTGCAATTTAACTAAATGAAAATTTTTGCAACTAAACCATATTGGAATACTTACCGTAACATTATCCTGTGGCTCCTTGTAAATACATCCAAAATTGATCAAAGTGATTTTCTTTCGAATGGTCTTTACGTTGCACTGACTGTTAAAGCAAACATCCGGATTTGGATCGCATTCCATACTGTAAACCCTAATCGGTATTGCAAGCTAAAAATGGTAGAAAGGAGCACATAAATTGCACAGTTAATAAATTATTAAATTTAATAGATAGAACGCCGTTCACTTCTTTCCCTTACAACAAGTGTAATCGATAATATAAACGCTGTTAAAATAAATATAATCTTATCCATTTTAAGTACGGCTTAGAACTGAAAACGTATTCACCTCCTGGCGATAGAAAAGTATACGACCTATGAGATCAATAAAAATGTTTATGAGGATCATTTGGTTAACAACTTTTTCATGTTTAAATGTTCCGGTGGAGCAAATAAATATCCGGTATTCATAATTTTTATTACGTACTTTTATGCGCAGTTAGATTCTAATTCGAATATTACCTCATTTAGCTAATTATTGTAAGTCCGTACCTTCTTCGGTGAACGGTGAGTAATTTTTAATTTTTTTAGAATATTAAAGCTATTACAAAATTAGTATTAAGAGAATTTACGGAAATTGTCCAAGGGTCACTATGAAAACCTTTAGCTTGTTATTATTTGTGGAAATGAATTTCAGATCAAGAACATAAATTTGGAAGAATCCTTGGATTATCGAAGTTACATAATACACCCTCTGGTAATTAAAATTCAACCTGATGGTGAATTAGATCCTTGGGACCTAGTCCAACACAGGTTTGCAGCTAGTCCTAACAGTGAATGTTCTTCCAAAAAATTTTTATTTCAATGGCAATAGCCTGGGTTAGCTCAACACAAAAAGTCGACTATCGTTAATTTCACGAAAGGGACTCAAACTTTCTATGAAAGGATCAACTTTACATAATACGCCCTCTGGTGTTTCAAATCCATCGCGATGATGAAAGAATTCCTTTGGACCTAGTCCAAACAAGTTTTCCAGGTAGTCCTTAGGGTGGATGTTCTTCTAAAATCGTATTCTTTCAATGGCAATAACCTATGATAACCCAATCCAAAAAGTCGACTATCGTTAATTTCACGAAAGAAAATAGCTAGGGCATAGGTACTCATGAGCCCAACACTTTCTATGAAAGGATCGACTTTTCTCGAGAAGTCAAATATCTGGAGAGAATATCTCAGGATTTCAGAGTCCAACATCGGCTATCGCGCCATTGAAATATCTGGGCATGACCTCGGATACTAGGATGAACAGCATAGGCTCAAGTGAGCAAGTTGCAAAGGCTGGCCTGTAGAAATATCACTAGGGCAAGCGAACCACTTCTACTCCTGCTTTTGAAGTTATGCTCAATCTTTTACCTTCACGCCTCCACGTACCAAAAGAAACTAGGCTCTTAAGTCAGAGCTTCTGACGATACGATAACGATGAAAGAGCGCATGCAGACCTTGGGAGAGAGTTCGTAAGTGACCTAAATTCCAAACAAAACAGTGTTCTCACCTCGCAAGGTCTGGGAAAACTATCAAAAGAGCACTCATGTGGTACACAGATGGCGCCAAGAAAAATTAGGGAGGTGGAGCAGGAGTATATGGACACAGACCAAGCATCCACATGCCAAATACGATCTTCCAAGCTAGAATTCATGAATTGAACATCGAGAAAAAACATTAGAAGAGATTATAAGAATCACAAGATCTATAATATATATCAGAAAAAACAGAAGCTGACTTAAGATTAATAGAACCAGAATCTTACTATGAAATGTGAGCTGTACACAGGACAGGAGAATGCAGACACTTCCAACTGTTCTTGAAAGGTCACTCCAAGAAACAAACTGTCGAGTTTCTCAAACTGTACAGAAATCTTGTTTGGAGCATGACCGGACACTGTAATCTGGAAACCATTTGATGTATGCATTGGACGGATTCGTGACTATATGATGATGAAAATTTGCGTATTACGTTCAATGAACCATTGAACTCAAACGTGGTATTAGTCATATTGAGCTGCCTTATAGAGGTTATTACCGAAGCAACGGCTTCCGTAAGTTCAGCCTCCGTTTGCAAGTCTTACCGAAGCCTAATCGAAGTTAATAATCCACACACACACACACACACACACCTCTTGCGCTCATCATTCTATCGAAGTTATAGCCTCCGGAAAACTAATTTGCGGAGTTTGTTTGCTTGTTTGGCTAACAGTTGTTGGCTGTCTGAACTCAGCAAAAAATTTCAATCTTACAGAGGATTTGGATCAACGGACTAAATTTTTCTACTACCTTAAAAAAATCCAAAATCCGGATCGACGGACTATTGTATACTCGACTCCGTGCGTCGGTGGACCTAACTCTCTAATTTATATTAACTTTCACACTTTCGATGTGTTATTCAATAATGAATCAGGTTACCAACCACGTCCATGTTCGTCTTCAGCTTCCTCGTCTACCACTTCGTTATGAGAAAAGACAAAAGTATCTAAGAGATTATTTTTTTTTATGTTTTTTACAAGTTAGGACGGGAACTAACTGTCGTTCATTCCTAACTGACATTTCAACTCTTTCACTCCTAATCACGCCATACCTGTCCAGCTAACTACCTATCCGGTAAAATAAAAAGAAAAAAAAACAAGAAAATTCTCACAGTAACAAATTGTTCGACCACACCAAGAACATTTTCATTAGTAAATAGTCGCATAGTTATCATAATAATCTCATACAAAATTAATGATGTGTATGCTGATCACAACAAACAAAACATATATTTCTTGCTAAATTTCAACAAGAAGACCAACAAAACTATAACCATCAAATATTCTAGCTATGACTCCATAAGCGTTTAGCTCTTAACCGAATAAGTGACCCGGCGCGATATCCTTATCTACATAAATGTATGTCACTAATAAATAACGAAGAGAAACGCTGTCTGCACCCAGGGCATATTAATTCAAATTTAGGCGCGAGTTTGAAGACCCTATGCAACCTCACTCCTCATCTATGCGATGTAAACAAAACCACGAGAAAAGATACTCGGTCTATTTGTTCCCGTGTCCACTTTATACGTAAATCGAGTTGGCCAGGTATTTATTTACCTATGGTGGTAAAAATTTCTTAGACGGCCATCTCCCACGAATTAGTTGGGAGAAAATGGATCATGGTATACGGTCAAAGATATATACCAAAAACGTTAAGATCACGCTCATTATCATAAGCAAAGGAATGGATACAATTCGGTTAAGTGCTAAGTGAAGATGACAACATTGAACCATTGCTTCAATTAATATTTATTAGAAATTAGTGGAATCTAATGTTTAGTTCTATTTGTTTGGTTTCAGGGAGTTTTGAGAACATAAATCGGATTGGCGTAAGATTTTGGTCTTTGACATTTTTGATTTGGTTCACTCAAAAGTGAACGAGTACTTTTGAGTATCCGCATCTTCTTCATCAAAATACGCTTGAGACTCAACCAGTTTGCTAATCCAGTTTTGATCCTCGGAGTCCTTAGAAAACCAAGTCTTTAGTCATACTTTCCGCCTCACTGCATTTTTTATGTCACGTTAACCCTTTGAGTCGATTCGATCACTTTTTATCAATCGATTTTTAGGAACATCATCTATCGCATCTCCGAACAAATCTTAATTTTTTCGTACACAGGTCGATTGCTGGAGGAGGAATCTTTTTTAGAGAACAAAAAGATTTTCGA
Source organism: Beris chalybata (assembly GCA_949128065.1). Taxonomy (NCBI): domain Eukaryota; kingdom Metazoa; phylum Arthropoda; class Insecta; order Diptera; family Stratiomyidae; genus Beris; species Beris chalybata. The sequence goes on along the minus strand of OX421895.1, from coordinate 7,741,857 downwards.
ATCTGACAATGTCTTCGAGAACGACAACTCCGAGATCCATATCCACAATAAACTAAAACATGTTGCCAATTACCTGTAATTACATTTATCAACAAAATTCATCCTGTGTTGCATTACTACCTTATTTATGCATTACATCAACGGAACAACAAAAAAATGAACGATACTCATCTCATCGACGGAGTGTTTTGTCGTGTACTCTGCACCGAACAACAAGTGCTTAACCTCTTAACCACTATACCTGAACGCATCTTACCTTTCCCATAAATATCCATCAAAATGTCAAAATATTATCTAGTCCCTCAATCGATAGCCCGACTGTGATTTTATATTATCGGTGATTTTCTGCATCCGAGGGATATTCGATAAATGCCGCAATCTTATGCATAAATTATTCGCGAAATATACCATCAAAGGCGAATATTATGTTCGATATTCGTGGGACATTGTTTCCAGTTTTGATAATCTACTCTCGGCAGAAGTACGCCTATTAAATACGATAATAACAACAAGCCTCAGGCATCGGTTCGCCATTTTTTTTTCGGGGTCATCAAAATTTGAATTATTGGCAATATTTTGCGGGAACACATGTTCTTATCAAATGTTCAAATCTCGTTGGAATCAAGAAATACGTTGTAGTCGTTATTGAAATTACAATAAACAACAGATGAAACTTTTATCAATTTTTGTAATTATGATTAATTTAGATATATAGATACCATATTTTATCGATTTGATAAAAACCGGTGTTGCGTCAATTTTGTCCTTGCAAAATTTGTTAACCGAATTCTTAAAATGCCTATTGTGAATGTAATATGCAAGAGTCTGATAACATCCATCATCGTATGCTACTACTCAGATTAAAAAATGCATGTTTCAACTTTGTACCATTAACCACTTTGGAGATATCCTCTTATATACATAGGTATAAAAATGACTGTTTATAATTTTTTAGAATTGAGCAACAGGATTAACGAGAGCAACTAGAGCAATGGAAGCGACAGGAAACAACGAAAAGCAACGAGAGCAACGGCAGTAATGGAGCAACAGAAGCAACGCGAGCAACGGAGCAATGGAGCGACGAGAACAACGGAGAGCAATACTGGAAACCGATCGCAATGCAATGCGAAATTCGAAATGAAAATATCTTAAAAATTCAAAAAATCTACGATAAATGTTAAAAATACGAAAACCAAAATTTTGAAAAGTCAAACTGTTGCAAATTCTTAAAAGAAAAGTAGGTACCTATTATTTTATTTTAAAAAAAATTTGTTTACTACTTTGCCTTTTAAATGAAATGATGAGTCGATGAAATTTTATAAAATAAGGAAATTTGGAAATCTTGAAAAACTAAAAATCGAACTTTTCTTGATTTTTATTTCCAGCAATTTCGTAGTTTCCATACTCCTTATTTTATTTTATTTTATCTTAAGCTTTATTTGATTGTATATACAAATGGCTACTCATTTTTCATTTGGCAAGCCAGGAGCCGCTCCACTGTTTCTCTCGAGTAATTTTACTTTATTATATTTTAATACTAAAGTATTGATATAGACCTGAAATTTAAAAAAAAAAATTGGTACCCTGACATTTAGTATTTTCACGTTTTAGGAGTATTAAGCCCAAAAAAAGCAACAAAAAAAATGCCCGTCTGTACGCCGTATGCAAAATGGTTTGAAGGTGCGTAGCTCCCAAACCAGTTGTGATATTAACATGAAATTTTTATGGTAGGTAGATTGGGTGAACTCCTACGACTGGTATCTTTTCGAGCGGTGAGGGTATAAGGGGTAGGAGAGGGGAGCGTTTTAGACGAAATTTAAAAAAAAAAATCGTACCCTGAAATTTTGTTTAAGGACTATTAAGCCCAAAAAGAGCAAAAAAATATGTCCGTCTGTACGCCCCATCGTACGCCGTACGCAAAATAGTTTGAAGGCGCGTAGCTCTCAAACCCGTTGAGATATTAACATGAAATTTTTATTTTTGGTAGGTAGATTAAGATAAGTATGAGGGCGCGGAGAGAGGATCGTTTTAGACGAAAAATTTCGGTTTCTAGATCTCAGGAAGCACTTATGCTACGAGGCTGAAACTTAGAACTTACGTAATACTATGACGGCAGACTAATTTGCAAAAAAATGGTTGATAAGAGTTGAGGGGTGTGGAAGTTGAGTTCTCAGTAATACTACAAGATTAGACAAGGGCTAAGATTTTCAAGAGGTGTGGAGGGATGGGCGGTGAAAAACTTCGGAAACAATTACACCAGGAAAATAAAATTTAGTTTCTGTTATGGGATTACAAGAGGAGTCTACTGAAAGTAAAGTTTTTGAGGGTGGAGGTAAAGTATGAAAGTGAGGGGTCAGCAATTTCTCAAAAAATTTAATTTTTATATCTTAGAAACCGTATCAGAAAATTTTACAGGAGCTGGGGTAGATAGACCTCTAGTAGGGAAAACGGTGAAAGCGGGTAGATATTTAGATTTTTATTTCTTAAAAACCATAATGAAGAGAAAGCTAAAAATTTGGGATTGTATAGAGCCACTAAAGAAACATCCTAGAAAAATTAAATGTTTGATAAGAGTTGCAAGGTACTGGGGTAAAGTATGGTTTTTTAATATCTCAGAAAAGGCTTATGGCAAAGTAAAAAATTCGTACATATATGTAGCCCTTCTACTAAAGTAATTAAACCCAAAAAAAAGTTTTGATTTTTTTCGACGTTCAGAGGTTGAGTAAGAAAAATCTATGTACGTGAAACCCGTATTTTCACGAACTTCGTTTAAACTTGTAAGCATGTCGTACTATTTTACTTCTGCAGGTTCTTTATAAAGGCGCCTAGAAACATTTTTCTAAATATGTCTTATTTTGAAATTTCTAACTTTTTTCTTTCTGCATTTTTAAATTTCTGGAATATCTACATATAGATTTTGTTTTTCTGAATTTTACCTTTCTGGATTTTATATTTCTGCACACAGTAAAAAATTTATGTGAAAGTATTATTTTTTGTATAGTAATTTTTACTATAGGGTTAATGTAATTTTAAAATTAGAACGTAAATTTAAGGAAATTCTGTGCTTAATTTCTGTAAAAATTACATAAAAATATGTAACTTAAAATGAAGTTGTGCAAAATTCAATGGAGTAATATTACTATTTTTTGTATAGTAATTTTTACTGTAGGGTTAATTTACTTCATTCTTGGTTATTCTTGATGAAATAAGCATGTTACAAAAATGTTTAGGTAGCCGAGTGGTAGCGTATCGGACTTATGTGCGACGGGTCCATGGTTCCAATCCGAGAGTGTGCAAATTATTGTTAGTAATATCTATACCCTTTTTTCAAACAAAAAAAAATACTTTACAGGAAAATAAATTCGTAGCAGGGTAATTTTTTTTTTACACACTAGTGTGTAAAGTATACAGAATCCAATGTAATTTTTACATGGTTTGCGTACATCTGTAAAGTGTAAAACTACGGAAAAGAATGTAATCACAGTACATATTTATATGTAACGATTTACACACTATTGTGTAGCGTACACAATGCAGTGTAATTTTACTATAATTAAAGTTGGCGTCCCATTGCCTAGTTTTAAAGTAATAAAAATTTAATACAGTTTTCTTAATTTTATATATTCTGGATTTTGTCTTCCTTGATTTTCAAATTGCTGGTTTTTCTTCATGACCTTTTACAACTCTGAATTTTATCATTCAGAAGTTTTGATATTATTAGTTTTTTCTTGGTGATTGTTTTGGGTTTTTTCGATCTAAATATTTGAATTTTTTGACTTTATTTTTCTGACTTTTCTTTATTAATTTATTAACAAAGCATTTTTTTTATTAATTAAGTATTTTTTCTCTGTAATTTTAAATTTATGGATTTTGTCTCAAGTTTCCGCAGTTTCTGGAACTTATCTTTCTTTTCTAGATTTTATCTTTTTGGATTTTTGAATAAACTCCGATAACTGCCTCAAAAGACCGATATTAAAGCTCTCGATAAAAATAAGAACATAAATGGAAAAAAATAAAACTTTTGTAAAACTACAACATATCTACATACATATATATTTATTATATTGTATTATAATTAAATCATCTATTAATAAATTTTTCTTTGGAATTTTTTCCGTTTTTTTTTCATCTTGGATAAAGTTAAAATCTGGAATCCAAGAATTTTACTAATTTCTAGGTCTTATCATTTCTCTATTTTGATTATTTTTGTTTTTTGTCAAATTTGATTTATTAAATTGCTTCATGTTTTGGATGTTTCTCCCAAACCCCAAAAAGAATCTAAAAACAAAAACCAACCTCTAGTCAATGAACTCTTGAACTCTTTCTTCAGTCTCGAATTCTTGCTCCTGTGGTTAACGTGCAATGCTCTACATCAAACTTATTATTCTACCTGCTTGTCACTACTCAAATTAATTTGCTTCACCAAAATGCTAATTATTTTCTTTAATTCCGTAAAAAACAATACAAATTTCGCGAATATAACGAACAGTTTGTTCCAAAAAGTTCCTGAATGCACCCAAACAAACACAAATAACTTTTGAATTTTTAATTTTGTCTGAATTCCAAAAAATTAGTCACCGATTATTATCACCACTGCATGTTGGATTAGTAACAATAGCCCATCGTTGATCGGGACGTCTTGGATTTATTTTTGCACAAAATGCGATTAATCATTGCATAATCCGCGCCGCCTTACCGCAAAGTCTCGCTCACTTCGATTGAAATCGAAAGTCGTGAAATGCTAATTAATTCGCAGAATTTTTCAGTTTTAGAGATGGTCACCGGAGCCAAGTATCCTCTACGTCTTTGGCAACAAAACGCAACCGAAATCATTGAGCTTGACCTCCATTAGTTTAGTTAGTGTTGGATTGGCAATTTTTCGACATGTAAGAATACTGGTAATCTTAAGTCGTGGTGTGTCCTTTTATACCTGGCGCAACACGGTTTCGGTTTCTTCAAATAAATTTATTGTTGGATTTAATGGTGGAATTTTTTACTTAAGTTGCGGATTTGTTTTTCGGATTCAACCTAATGAAGACATTACAATAATGACAAACTGATTAATTACGTCGGATTAAGATATACCTGAAGATATGTACACATATGTATGTAGGATCTGTTCCGGATGATACTCACGTACCTACCTGAGAAATGGGGAAATGTTTGCAACATTTTACTGACGTTGAGATAGAGTATCATACCTGTTATACGGTTTTTCTTATTTATAAATAAATATAAGGTTTGCCAAAGCCTTCCACAATATCCCCACAGTATCATTTGTCAAAAATGAAGCAAATTTGAAATGTATAGGGTAATTCAAATAATTTGACAAACGAAAATGTTGTCATCGAATATAGTCAAATATTTGAGATAGTGTCATACATTCTTAACTTCATATGAGGGTCAATATTTTTTCACTTCTGAACACAGATTTTTCTTAACTGATCGAGTGGCGCGAGTTGCCAGGTTATCATAAAACAATATCTTTAGAATTGCAAAAGGCGTACTCTATTGCTTGGGACTCTTTTACAGATGTAAAAACTGCTCTCCATCTCAAAACTTACATTCCACGACTTGAATATAATTCTCACTTTTGGTTGGGGTTCTTTCAAATTTGGCCTTCCAAGACAGAGTGAAAAGAATGGTATCTCCATAGAAAAGACCACCGTACCATACTACCCCTATAAAAAAATTGTTTTTCCAACAAAACAGAGTCCTTTGGAACTAGGAGCCGGTCATAAGTGCGAAATAGCAGAACAACTTGGACGGAAAGGATCCGCTTCCTATTCGAACGGGCAGAGCTCTTCTCAAACTGCCTCATCAAAAAGATGATTTGGTTATGGGAAGAACAAATGAAGAGACATCACTGGGACACACTGCCTAGATTCCAAAAAAATCAAGAAATTCAAACGTATCCCTCCAGTGAAGGTCGGAAACAACTTCTGCAGTTAGAGAGAAGGTAGGTTAGATTGCAGTGGCGGCCAAAGGCCTCACATAGACCCACGAGGGTCCATAGTGATACCACATAAAAGTAGGAGCCGCAAAGTACTTATGGTACGTGCGGGTGCGTTTCAATCTGTGTTGAGAGCTTCTCGTTTAATTCGAAGGTCCCTGTAACCATAGCAAAGTTGAGCTGACTCTACATGCTGTTAAAAGAGACTTCTTTGAGGTTTGTGAAGGTTGGTGCACCCAGAGCTTTCACTCGTCTCCTAGTGAGCGCTGGGTAGTTGCACAGGAGGTGTTCTAGCGTTAGAGAGAAACACAGTAGGTATTCTAACTGGATAAGGCTGCCCGCGCCTTAAAGATCATTCCCTACCATTTCCAAAATAGATAAACTTGAAATATTTTTAAGAGATTTCTGGGGTTGTAAGTTATCTCTAGATTGGAACTGGACAAGAGACCTCTAGTTGCGGAGCTTGGAGAAACCCCTTTGCTTCCCATGCTTCCCATCTTAACGAATATCCATTCCATCAAGCCCAAATGTACAATTCTACTGTGGCATACACATACCATTCACTATTTTTAGATAGAGATTCATGCTATTGAACTATGCATTAGATTAAGCATGGCCAGATTGAACATCCAAATGTAGCAAAAATCGCAAAGTGCCAATCACTGGGACTGGGAAAATAACATCTGATTATCTAAAAGTAAGTAGATATCAGACCCGAATCCTAGTCGGAGCTCAGACTGGACATAGCCAGATGAGAAAGAATCTTAATAAGATTGGTCACTCTAAGGCTAAAATTTGCAGAAAATGCAATGAGGAAAACAAAAAACCAGAGCTCTGTGAATGTGAAGGCTTAGCTGACAAAAGTCTCCGTCACTTCGGTCAAGATTCCATGGACCGATCGAGATTTCTTACCATTCCTTTCTGTGAAATACTAAGCTTTATTGAAAGCCAAGGGAAGGATTGAAGAGGGATCATAGTCAATCCGGGTGGACGTCACAATGGGCTCAACTATTGCTTCAGTGCCAGAGGCTTACCATACCAACCTCTTCTGCCAATCTATCTATCTCATCATATTCATGCATCCCTTAAGCGGGAGTACTTACTTTTCCTTTTCTGAAAATTGAAAGACCATTCCGACTGGAGTATGCACTTTGGGACACCAGAGTTTACGTACGGCGTTTAAGACGGAAAGACGGACTTTTTCCTTCTTTATCTACTGACCCTGAAACGTGACAAAACAAAATTTTAGGATTGAAAGTTTTTGTAAAATTTTAGGGCAACCCTGACTCCTTATTAAGCAATAATACAACTTAATCTCTTCCCACCTGGTGAAAGTCTGTGGACAATCGATAAGCCATAGCTGCGATATAGACCCCAATAAAATCTATGCTAATTCCCAATAGTTCCAGATATAGATGAGTATTAAAACTATTCATCTGATATCTTTCAATATTATGCTTAAGTTCCTGATGAAGAACAAACGAATCTAAAAAATCGGAATAAATTTTCTGATGCAAATTGCTGAAGGTTTTTTTGTTTCTACTATGTTTTCCAGTTAAATTCGTTCCGATGCATTTGTTGTTATCTCGATAAGTTTTTGGTCAAATGTAATAAATTTGGATTAGTTGAGAAGAGTGGTTGGTGTCATCATTGTCCAGACGACGACGATGAAGCGGAACAACGACAACATGTTTGCCGCAAAAAAAATTTCCGCTAAAAGCCATTTGTCGCGATCAAACGAGTTTTGCGGATTTTACGCGATTTCGCCAATTTTATTCGCGAATTTGACTAAATTTCAAACGAATTAATCACATGATTTATGCGATAAGAAACATTTTCTAGGAGGCTAAGTATGGCTGGGTCCGATAAATTTCGATGCAGACAAACGCGCAACGCGAAGTCGATAATCGAATTTGTTCAAGGCAATAAACGAAAGATTTAAGACAGTAACCTGGCAAATTGCGGTTGGAAGTATATTCGGTGAATTTGGTTGGGTTTTTTCAATCTATCGCAAATGATTTATAGATTGTAGGATTGAATTGAAATTTTGAGTGATTTTTATTCGGTAAAGTCGCCGTTAAAGAAATTGATCTTGTTACGCAGAATACATGCAGTGTTCGTTGCGTTCCGCTTAATCTACCCGAACACAACGTGCAATATACCGTGAAGTTAAATAAACATAAATATTATTTTCGACCCGAAATATCATCTGCCTCAAAACCGACCCGATAGTCAAGCGAACTTCCTGAATCCTACTGTGCTTCGTCTAATTTATACTCTCCATTATCTTTGATTAATTCCAGAAAAATGTTAATTTGAAACGCATTCGTTCTTTTTGGGGCGAACGCATGCTATCGTAGTCGCAAACCACATCGTATCGTATTTCGTACGAAATCCCATCGAAATATATCTTGTATTTTATTTCTCCGACCTTGTTATGTTGTTGGTTTTTATATTCTGATCTGGTTGTTGTTCTTTCGTTTGTTTTTTTTTTCTAGATGGCTGTATTTGAAACTCAAATACAAATTACCGGAGAAATTTATTTCGAAAAAATTTTAATTCCATCGAAGCTAGAACAGCAGAAGTAGCAGCAGCAACCATTCAGCTTATAGTCCGAAAGCAAAAGAGGCCCGAAATAATGAGACCTGACTAATGGCACTATCGGGCCAGTCAATCTGCAGATTTAGATCAAAATCTCGACTTGAAAGTGACAGTTGCTCGTGGATGATGGCCAAGGTTCGGGATCTTGTATGCATGCTCGACACGTTTTGGAATTTTCAAATCTACTTGATCACCTGGTCTAATGTCGTCGAGCTAGCTTGAGCTTAGATAAATGGCATTTAGGTGGTGTTATCTTACAGGTAATGGAAATGTTATTGAGGAATTTAAAGTTAGATTAGAGGCAAATCTTTTGAATGATAGAAAGGGCCAATGGGGCTAAGAAAAATTCCGTAGTCTTCAAATTCTATCCACTCCCAGTTTTTGGCTTAAGTCGGAAGTTGATATCAATAAGGACAAGGCATGCAACAAAAATATATTGTAGTCATATAAGGCGGTATTCGCGAGTTATCGCTAATTCAAACAACTATCCAGAAAGTATTTCTAAGGTTTTTGGCATGATGCCTGCACGAAGTGCCACCTTTATCACATCAAGAGTCTAGTTTATTAAAGGCTGGCAAATATTTTTTACTGATATTGTGAGGGAGAAGGAAAATCTCTTATGAGAAACTGATCAGGAGTGAAACGAACAGATACCATGTTAAGCAAAAAATATTGACAATATTTCTGTGAATTTTGTTTTTTGCAGTGGGTTCTTTCTACTCCATTGAAAATTCGATATGCTAGCTCTCTCTCTCAATTTCAATTAAAAATGTTTGCATTTGTCATGTTGTAAGCTTGGATTTTTTCGGAATTTCAACTAGATAGATAGATTGGCAAAAGGTGTTTGTATGGTAAGCCTCTGTCACTAAAGCCACAGCAACGTCCCTCGGATTGACTATGATTTTTCTTCAATCCCTGCGCTTTCAATGAAGCTCAGTCTTTTGCGAAGAGGAATGGTCAGGAATTGTGATGGGTCCCTGAAACCCTGACTGAGGTGACGGATTCTTTTGTTAGCTAAACCCTCATATTCACAGAAGATATGCTCTGGTGTTTCGTCTTCGTCATTGCATATTCTGAAAATTTTAGTCTCAGAGAGACCTATCCTATGGCGATGCTTCCTCATGTGACAATTTTCTGTCAGAGTTCCTAGGGCTTGGGTCTGATATTTGCTTACTTTTAGATAACCTTATTTACTTACTTACTAACAATGGCGCTACAGTCCAAATCGGACCTTGGCCTCCTGATAATCAGATGTTCTTTTTTCTTTTATGCTGTGGCGTAAAAAGCGTTGAGTTCCTGTTCACCCGGTACCAAGTCCCAGTGAAAGGCACTTTGGAATTTTTGCCAAATTCGGATGTTCATCCTGGTTGTACTTAATGGATATGATCCCATGAAGGCAGCTTTTGAACCTTTCCTATCCATTAAGTCGGCTATTCCATTACCTTCCTAGCCGCAGGGTCTTGAAATCCTAGTGAGGTTAACTCTGTTCTTGTTTCCGAGTTTAAGTTCCAAACAAGTTTGGAGCAGATTTGAATGGGCTGACCCAAGTAGCTCCAATAGTCGTGTAGGAGTAGTACGATCGTTCTGCGATCTATTTTATGACTTTGTATTATTACTTACTTTAGCGAATAGTAGTTAGAACGGTGATATGATAGTTGTCACAATTAATTTGCCACTGCGGACTTAGTAATACATACCACCTCGCTACAGTAGAATTTGACATTTGGGCGCACTCCATAAACTCCTGCTCCTGCAGCTTGATCTGTTTTTGATCCATATGTGTACCAGTGAATGGAGTGGATTTGTTTGTAGCTTGAAGTTTGTGGTTTGTATGACAACTTTGAATGGCCTTGTTAAATGTAATTTCGTTACCATTGAATCAGAAAGAGGTATGTATCCCGCAGAGAGAGTTTGGCAGCTGTTTTGCGCTCTCGTCCTCCAAGTTCAAAAGTTTGCAAGTGTGAACTTGGCTTCTTTCAGTATTTCTAAGTGTAGAGGTGCTAGGTTCAGAAGCACCTCTAAGGCAGCTGTGGGAATAGTGCACTCAAAAAAAAAATATTATTGTGGCAACAATATTTTGGGAGAACTTTACTATGATTGAGGTTATAGTTGCCACAACTATGTAACAACATGTAACATATTTAGCTCAAACAAAATTATGATTGTGGAAACCTTGGTGTATGATTCACGCAACCTTCTTTAATAATATAATGGTTGGGTCAATCATAAAATTAATGTGACATGGTTGCCTGAATCATAGTTCTGATTTCAGAACCTTGGTGTATAATTCACGCAACCTTCTTTTATAATATGATGGTTAGGTCAATCATAAGATACATGTGATGCTGAAATAATTCACAAACAAAACACTTTCGATCATAAATAAATTACTTGAACAACAATTAAACACTCTCGAACAAAGCACACATGAAATCGGAAGAAGCGAACTTACACCGCGAACGACCCTTTTCGTACTGTGAGAGGTATGGTTGTGGGAATTATTTTATCAAATTATATGGTTCTTCTGGTCATATAATATTTTTGTCGTAATTATAATACACAATTACATAATGTAACGAGAATGATTGATACAACCATATTAAATTTCAGTAGGGATATAATGATATATGTTTAATGCAACCATATTATGTTTTTACGGATTATATGCTATGGCTCGTACCATCATAGCCATGATCACTGGAAACATGTCAGTTTTACAATAGTTAGAAGAACCTTAATATGGTCATTGCAACCTTGAAATAAACATAGTTTTTCTTTCAGTGTGCGCATCGCCCCAGTAATACCCAGTCAGGACAGTATTTCAAATTTAGTCAGCTTAAGCTGAATAGTTTCCTGCTTTGTTTTCTTCCACCAGACGAATGCCCGCTCTTTCTCAAGACTTTTAAACGATAGGTATCCAATGACTCCTCCGATTTTTGGAGAGTAGATTAACAAGCAAAACAAACATGTTTAGCTTGATCTCAACGGGGATGACCCTAACGTCCACAATCTGACCAAAGAATTATCGTCAAGGATACTAAGCTTTGCTTAGTCTGTCGGTACTTTCCGTTCGTTTTCTTCTCAGCATTATTTAAACTGCCGCTATCACCTCGAGGACTAGCAAATCAAAGTCAAGTCCTTTAATACCTGCGGTGATGTATGAACCGTACAATCCGACTGCATTTCATGAATAAATTGAACGTGGTTATGCTCAAGCATATTGCAAAATTATGCAAACGCGTCTGTCCAACGCAAAACTGGGAAGCACTCATCGTAAATATTCTCGAGCTCCTAGTTCCCGAAACGGGAGGAAGGAAATTGCGAGCTGCGGCTACCAACGCTCAGCCGGCTCAGCTTGATTAAATGTACGGCCTCATAATTAATACCCGTAACTGTGTGTGAGGTACTCGACTATCGGCCTAATGAAATCGTGGGTGGAACCGTAAAGACGTACACGAGGCCGGCCAACAATTGCTAATGGGCTTCGCAATGGTTAATCAAGCGGCCATGATGTAGGCCCTATTAACGATATATCACTCATTCATATGTGCCCGGTTTCCGTCGTCCACTTCGAGAGACGTATAGGTGCTTCGTGGCCGGCACAATACTCAAGTCCAATATATAGTATTAAATCCATTTTGGGCGTTCTTCAAGTCTACCGTTCGAGTACCGCGCAGATACCTTCCAATCTGCCCACCACTTTCCCATTCAGGTGATAACGACAACGGCGACGATGATTCCGCGCCGAAAGATGATGAGAAATGCAAAAAGGAAGCAACGGGCACACGACGCACTCGACCGACAACAATAACACCATCAGCTTAAGTTCAACTTTATTGTAAATTATGAGCGTTTTCATCAGAGGACGTGGCCTTTATGGATCACACATGGAGCACAGGCACGCAACAATGGATCCATAAAGAAGAACTTATGTCGCCTTGTTGGTACAGACGGTTACGGGATCCCCTTGATTGCGCGCACTGTTCAAGCAGTCATTCAAATCACATTTGGTTGACTCTGTGAAGAAAGGCCCATGTATCGCGCGATCTGGTACAGAATCTTTCCAGAAGTGGGGCTTTTGTCGAGAAAACGGATACTAGTCGCGACCACGTACCCACTATACACCACTTTAATTACACCGCAGACCAGGTGTCAAAAGGAGATTTATTTCCCGGGCTTTGTCTCCGCATCACTTCAGTTCAGAACTTGGTAGTCACAGTGAGTTAAGATTTTGCTGCATAACTGAAGTGCTGCAATGAATTTTATTATTTTATTTTTAATTCTTGTGGGATTTTGTGTTCATGGAAGAAATTCAATTGATACGGTACTTAGTGCTCCGGTATTTTTCTAAGAAAATTACTGAACGACACTAAAAACTGAAAGAATTAGAAAATAATTAATTTGACTTATTCCACCTGAAATCACTATAAGTTTTAAGTCCTTTTTACCTACGGATCCAGTCTTCGTCCTCCAATAAATTAAACCTAAGAGAAGCCTCTGTAGTCTAGGTGCCTTAGTGGCTAGATCACTTGCCTTCGGTGCACCTGGTACCAGGTTTGAATATACTTGGCGACAAGTAATTTTCGAGAATGGGATTGGGTGCCGGACTACCAGTTCACTCAATATTTTTTTGATAATCCTAATTCCAAAACTAGTTCAGTCTTTACTGATAAATATGCTGAAAAAATGCTGAGCTGAAAAAAGTATAAAATGTGCTCAAAATGTGCATAAATATGTGGTAAAAATTTCCCAGTTGTATCTTTATTTAGTTCTCCAAAATAAATTTTCAAAAGAGTGTAAAAAAAAGATGGCCTAAGTGTCCTGAGGCGGCAAATTGATTACTACTTCGATTTATAGTATAAATAATATACAGAAATTTGAGTAGTCTTATCGTTTACATGTTTAATAGGTTGAAAATCTATGGCCGCTATTCACAGTCGTCATAAAGTTGGCTTTAAGTTAAAGCTGACTTTAGTGTCATATTAATAATACGACACTAAAGTCAGCTTTAACTTAAAGCCAACTTTATGACGACTGTGAATAGTGGCCTATATTTTTCATATTTATACTTCTTTTCTAAAAGCCAAATTCAGAAAACCTCTTAATCTTGAAAACGCTGATGTTGTACTCCGACTTTGACTCAATTGAGTAAAGGTGTTTTTTAGAGGCGGAGAACTTTAAATTGCTAGCAGCACTGTTTTCTACGACAGCCGATTTGACAGTTCCCGGTGGTGTTGGAGTTAGTTTAGTTTGGCAATTCATCGTGAATAGACTCACGTCAGAGCACCGTTTTTGATATTGTTCAAATTTGTTTGAAGCCCATAGTTCAATTCGAGAATCTCATCGGGCACTACATGCATTTAGTGTATGGTGCTCATAATCGTCCATCAGAGCGATTGATTCGAGAAAGTATGAATCGTTTTCGCAATACGTTTACTCTTAACAATAATAGGCATCCCAGAAACTATTGAGCACTTGGAAGCCAACCTTCGAGGCGGTATTGCCGAAATACAGCCTGATTTATACTTACTGCGAAGAGTGTGTGAAAAATTGATTTTCAGATTATGCCATGAGCGCGCCGCCATCCGCTCCGGTCACATGGGCGAAATCATATTTAAACATTAATGCCTTGCAATTATCTTTCAAATAAAGCCAATTTCATGGATATTAAAACAATTTTTCTGTGTTTTATTTCAATCTAAAGTTCTTCGCCTCTAAAAAAAACACCCTACATGTTTTTCATGTGGTAAATGTGTCAGTTGCGTAAGCCTTTTAACCGCTTCCCGAACATTAGTCCGAAAAATAATAATGTTGCGCCCAAACTGTTGGCATATTTTTTATGATGAATTCTAATATGCTGGGATTAAAAGTGTATCTATAAAATTATGTCCCTATCTCGAGGAATCTTCAGATTCCACGATACACGATTGTCTTGAAAATTATTAATTCATCGGAACTTACCATACACAAATGATAACAGTCAAAACAATATTTTAATAAAACGTTAAGAGCGAAACAATATACTTGAATTCTTCAGATTTTCATCATAACTCAAGAGTAACTTAAATAAATTCACCAAAGCTAAGCACGGCGGTGAAATTGAACAATTTTTAATTTCACATTCAATCTGCATAACAAGATTCTCTCGAATTTGATTTCGATTGATATTGCACGACCCACTTAACACAATCTAACGCGGGGCTATCAGATGCGTGGTAAAATAAACTCAACACCATCTTTTATAACCATTAAAATTTTTCTAGTGCATGATTTCTACTCAAGTGATTATCTTTTTTATTTTTTTTATTTATTTTTTTTTATTACATTTTCAATCCAAACAAATCTAAGTCGAAATTTTTCGTAAGATTTTCGATGTTTTTCTATCGCCACACTCTCGATCCGATCCGAAAATCTTGACCGTAATCCTCGACAAAAGTACCCAAAAGATCAAAAGCGTCGTCGTCGTCGTCGCAAACACGAATTTCGATGATTCGAGAGATGACAAAGTGGCATTTGATTACATTCATCTCAAACCTCATCAATCTTCAACATAATAGTTACGGGGCCCGTAGCGTATAAGCGATATAGGGAGAAAATGCTCCAAAACA
Organism: Beris chalybata; assembly: GCA_949128065.1. Classification (NCBI taxonomy): domain Eukaryota; kingdom Metazoa; phylum Arthropoda; class Insecta; order Diptera; family Stratiomyidae; genus Beris; species Beris chalybata. Next base: position 7,726,695 of record OX421895.1, on the reverse strand, counting down.
CGTTGAACGGCGCGGACCAAGGCAGTAGTGGTCCCCGTTCAGTCAGGTCCGTGTGCGATTCGTTCGAAAAATCTCGAAAATCATATCCAGGAAAAATAGATACAGTCGAGTGTTCTATATACATTTGGAAGACGTCAAGTGGTTCCAGAACCGGAGAAATCTTTGTAGGCGGTCGAAAACTATCCCACCACTATCACCATCATCATCATCATCATCATCGCGCACCATCATTCCATCATCGAGTTCGGGGCACTTGGTTCTTCACTTGCTCGAAAGATGACCGTTCAAAAAATCATCGCATTCTCGTGATGGTCCTCGAACGTCTTAAGGTTTTATTTACATTTCGTCAGAGTAATTAGAAGAGTGGTTTTTGATTGAATTCACCTTCTCCAGGCCCGGTCTTCGTATAGGTGGCGTGCAGACTATCCTAAATGATTCGTATAAAATTCCCAGCCGCACTTCGTCCCGCACTAAGGCACCAAAATTTCGAGTGATTTTTTTTTTCTTGATTTTTTTCGTTAAATGTTGGAGTAATAGTACACCTTAAGATCTTATATGCACTAGAAATCGATCTTCCCAGCATCTTAGCGCTAATCGTTAGTTTTTCTTCACGGTCCACTCTTTGCACACTTTAAGCGGTGCGGCCTCTCAACTTAAATGTTACTTTGTCTTTTCGAATTTGTTTTACTTTTATTTATTTTAGTATTTTCTTATTCTTATAATTGTTTTTTTTTTATTGTTAGTCCGTAATTCGATGTTTGACATCATGTCCAGACCCATAACGAAATACCTCACAAGCCGATCTTGGAATATTTATAGTTGCCAAACAATGCGCTCCCTTTGAACGTATCCGAACAGGAAATCCCAGAGTAATTACCAGGAAACTTGAGGGCAGACGAAGACATCATGCGAAGAACAATAAGTCCACTGTGGACATAAGTGACCATCATGGTCAGGGGAAGTGTGCAAGATGAGGTACTCTTCGAAGGCGACACCCGTAAAGAAATCAATTGTTTCGGTGCTTGACGGTGTTTTGCCTTTGCCTGCCAAAAATCTCGTGCGATCACGTAAATTTATGGCTTTTTTTTTGTTGAATGGTTCATTGTTTGAAGACTTTCTTTTAAAGAAAGAAAAATAACAGAAACACCTTCATCGAATCTGTCCATCTACAGGTAATAAGTTGTATTACTCCTGCAGTTTCAATATTTTGGAACAAAGGCATACAATTCAGTCAAAAAAAAGGAAATTTTTTATTTATTTTTAGGCAGTCTCAATCTATTCTGTGTAAAATCTATAAGCTTAATTTAGTTTAGGTAGTTCAGTAATAAAATATTAATATACAGAATATACTTCGGATGGGAAAACATTATTGTTTATCTCAAAACACCTATAGAACTACTTACTTTCCATCTGTCCATTTGATACAAAAGTTCATACAAAAAATCTATTCATTCAACTTCCAGAAAACAACTACTATACCTCATAAAATCCTTCCGACATAAAACTAAATTTTGGGCTCAATTTGTTTCAAATAGAAAGTAAGATCGACTTCTATAGCAACTGAAATTCACACACTCTTCAGGTAACAGCCATACAAATGTCCGTACAAATATTAAGCGATTACTTTAGATATTTTTCAGCTTAGAATTTGAAATACAGCGTACGTCCGATTTATATTTTTCGCTTTAAAAAAATTATAAAGTTTGAGTAAAATCTAGTCCGTCGATCCGGATGAACCCGTAACCTACTCGAATGTTCTATTTTTTGGTAACTTGTGTTTTTAAATTTTGGTTTATCCCGATTACACGTAGCCTTTCGTTTAGATCGTATCATGTGGGCTCGACGGACCAAATGTTCTAATTAAACTCCGATTTTAAAGTTTAAAAACTATTTTTTGCTGAGGTATCTTGTAGTACAAAAATGATTGAGTTGAGAATATTTAATCACTGAATTTACTGATTCGATGAGTGCAATAAGAACGTGGAGCAACTATGTCCTTTGAACGTCATCGATCATTTCGTAAATTATATTCTGAATTTAAACATTAGGGTAAAAGGAAATGATTACAATGTTTAGCTATGTTACAATTACTAATCCATGCAAATTGCTGGTTATCATTGAATGTAATTTTTATACTCTAGATGAAATCATAATACTGTAAGTTTAATCCAGACCGAAAAGTTTTTAACGCATAAAACCGAGCCATGGACGAAAAAAAGATATATACCATATTATTTTTTGTTCAATAGTGGCCAAAAACCACAAATCCGTTTGCTTTCCGTCTGTCCGGCTGTCCATCTGTCCGTCTTTCTATCTGTCTGTCCGTCTATTCATCTGTCCGTCTGTCAATCTTTCCGTCTGTCCGTCTGTCCGTCTGTCCGTCTGTCCGTCTGTCCGTTCGTTCGTCTGTCCATCTGTCCGCCAGTCATGCTACACATAATTATTTTAAACTCAGTGATAAAGTCAGTAGCGATGAAAAGGGCTTTGCGTCTGCAGAGGTTGACTTTTAGATGAATAGCAGTGTGGCCATAGAAGAATCTTATCAATTTTTCTATGATCCAGTATTCTTACGGAAGTTCAGATGACATCTTTATTTAGAACCTCTATTTTCATAAAAAATAGCAGTGATTCTCCGAATCACAATGGAAACATGACGATTACAAAATAACCTAAATATAGAAGAATCTTAAAATTAATGAAGTGACAACATGCGAATCAATGGCACAATTCCTTTGCTTTAATCTTTACACTTAAGCAATTAATTAACAGCAGCCATGTTATTTTACCAAAATTTCACTATGCAAAAGTATTTCTGATCACACCGTCTCCAGGCACGTTCGCCATAAGATCTCCAATCAGATACCAAAAACTTGCGTCCGTAAGGGCAATACGTTTATACCTATCTGATTTTTATTTTTCTAAACATATGATTAAATAACTGAAGCTAATCATTTACAACGCGATTATCGATAATCTCGTCTGTTAAACTCTTTTGTTAATGTGAAAATATTCGGCTCGTTTAACAAGATGTTGTGCTCAACTTGTACCACCAGGAAGACGAAGAAAACGACGAACCATCTCAACTGATTAATGTCATCGGTGATCAGATCATCCGCCGTACCGCCAACACCACACTAAATATCTAATTTATGTATTTGAAAAGAGAGATGGAGAAAGGAAGTTTGGAGAAAGAAGTGAAGATCGGTTGTGGTTTCGATCACAGGTAAAATATGGAACGAGTTATTTATTGGGTGGATCATTACAATAAAGATCTCAAAAATTTTCTTCGAAATTTTCAACTCTCTGGAAATCTAAGGGGTGGCTGATTACGTTCTGATCGAACAAAGGAGTTAAGGATTTCGTATAAGCGACGTGAAAGAAGAAATAAGATCGGGCAAGATCAGTAATTTCACTTTTTTTTCGTTTGTGGGGCCTAATGTACGACCTTCCTTTTTATTATGGGAAAAAAATTTGATCGATAAGAAAAGTGAGACTAAAACAACGGCAGTACGATGAGAAGATGCTCGACTCGCGACACCTTAATTTTGATCGGACATAAATTCCAAAGGAATCTTCCGAACGAAGATAAAAGAGTCAAGTTTCATTTTTTTATGGTTTTTTAATTGTTATTTGGTAATTAATTACAATGGGATCGTGACTGATCTTAAGACACGAGATCGAATAATCTTGTGAAGCCTTGAAACTTCATCACTGTATTAAGGAATGAGATCCGCAATTTTTTGGGTCATGTTTTGCAAAGAATTATTCAATAGGTACATAACAATATTGTATTTTATTCAAACAAACTTTAAAACCTTTTTGTTGCTTTGTCAATGTCAAAACTGTAGTCAAGGCTGACATTTTTATCATGGTGTTGATGAGCGAGAAACGATTATTAGGTATATTAGTAATGTGTTCCGATCAAAATGAAATTAAATGTGGTGAAGTGGGGATGGGGTTACGGTGAGAGGAGGTGGAAAGGAAAAAGATTTTGAATTTTATTTCTCAATAACCACAAACTAAAGCTTTAAAACTTACGACTATATACACCCACTATAGAGGTGTCCTGGAAAAATAAAATTGTTGATGGGGTAGCAAGTTACGGGGGTTGTTCTTTATCTCTCAGAAACGGATTATACTAGAAAGTTAAAACTTAATACGTATATGTAGATGTGCCACTAGAGTAATTAAAGTAAAAAAGGGTCAGCCTTTTATTGGCGTATACATAGCTGAATTAAAAAAATCTCCGTGAAAATGGGTTTTCCACATTTTCACGAATTTCATTTTATCTTTAAGGTATGTCGAGCCATAAAATTTATTTTACTTCTGCGAAATTTTTATATAAGTGGCCAGAAAGGTTTTTGTAAATTTCTATGAAATCCAACCCCTAAGGAAGTGTAAAGAGATTATGTACATTTTCACGAATTCCGATATATTTCTTAGGTCTAATGGGGTATCGCATTCTTCTTACGCCAGAAAAGGTCAGACTTTTATTGGCGTATACATAGCTAAGTTAAAAAAAATGCAGAATGGGTTTTTCCACATTTTCACGAATTTCATTTTATCTTTTAGGTCGAGCCATAAATTTTATTTTACTTCTTCGAAATTTTTATATAAGGTGGCTTGAAAGGTTTTTCTAAATTCTTATGAAATCCAACCCCTAAGGAAGTGTAAATAGATTATGTTCATTTTCACGAATTCCGATATATCTCTTAGGTCTAATGAGGTATCGCATTTGGTTTCCCTTCCAAAATTTTTAAATGTAATCGGGAAAAAATCCAATTTAAGTATTTTTCGATATTGTTATAAGCTGCATAGCAGCCTACACCGCAACTTAGAATTAAACGCGTTCTGAACTTCTACCCAAAAAATAATAAAGTTGCGCCTACTGTTGTCAAATTTTTTTAGATTTAAAAACTAAATAAATAAAGTTAATTTTTCTAATTTCTAATTCAAATATTTTGTTATTTCTATCTTAACATCAGCCTATGTTGAAATTTTGCGTTTGTCCAAAACACACAGTGCGACAAATAAGTTTCAAGACTGGTCAAGGAAAACATCAATAAAAAAGAAAAAATCTGGATATTTTTCATATTTTTTATTAAAAATATTCTTCTTCAGTTTCAATACATTTTTTACAGCAATTCAACAGTGATTCAAATACGTGTTCTAACTTATTTTGTGGAATTGCCTCTAGTGCTCGTGTTAAAGCTGTTTTGATGGTCGAAATGCCATTTAAAAAAAACATCGAGGTGCAGCACCTTTTCCTATACTGGAAATTTCAAGTAAAAATTGGATTGAAGATTCAAGTTTATTTTTAAAACAGTGTAGTTTTACAATTTAATGATCTGAACTTTACAACTACAGATTATTTAAGATTTGAACAATGGCTACAGCATTTTTAAATTGTCTTTGCATTTTCTCTCTAAAAATGTGGTATGTACATACCACCTTGATCAAAAAGATCTACGTAACTTTTTCAAATGTCAAGCTATGACGCTAAAATTTAGAGGAAATGTCAACAACAGATGAACCAACTTAACAAGAAAAACAGAACTCAAATCGGAACAATAAAAACGCATCACGGTGGTTATTCCGGGAATTTTTTGATCAAGGTAAGGATACATAAGTTTTAAGAAGTAATCTATGGGGTGGCTGATTCACACGCATGTTGCCGACGAGCAAGGACTTGCGGCATTAAAACCTTAACCTTGATATTATATTTTTAATTAGCTGCCGTTTTTATTAAACTTTATGAAAATATAAATCTAAAAAAATCATATTTATCTTCGAAAAACAAAAACATACTGAAACAGATACTCAAGATACTCAATGATCGTAAGCAAAAAGTTATCAAGTTATTTTAAATGTATCGCAATCGACGATAGTAAACCAATCTAACCTTCTCGATTGTCGAGTATCAATAACTTACCTTTGCCTTCTGATGATATTTATAGCAAACAATCTAAGGGAATAGAATTTGTTATCGTTGGCTTTTATTGTTGTTGTTTGTCGTTATTGTTGAATTGCGATCGTTGTTTTTTTATTCGCCCGCTAACTCGTCGCTCTGTGCAAGATCATTTGCGATCATTTGTTGATAAATTGTTACCAAAGGAGAGCAAAATGTTCTCATCTTCGTTTATCGTGCGCGCAGTTTTCAACTTGATTTTTATTTTCCGAATAAATTTCTTGATTTCGATCGAGAGTCATTTCGTTTTGGTTCCAGTTTCTTTTATTTATTTTTATTATTATTATTTTTATTTTTTTATTTTTATTTAAGCATTTTTCTTGGTTATTGCGATCACGAGGTAGCTCTTCGCAGTACCACGTCCGATCGTCTTGATGCTGCTGCTTCTGCTTGTTCCACCAGCTTAAACCGCACATAATAATCCATTCGGAGCCGTCCTTCTAGTTAAGAAGATGGCTCGTTTCTGGTGGGTATTACCACTGCAGGAGTATCTACCAGCCGGCCAGGGTTCTTATGTTTACTGTATCTCTTTCAAATCGATTGATGTGGTTATGGATTATTGCTTTGTGGTGATCACAATCGATCAATTGTGGAGATTAAATGGCATAAAATTGATTAGATGATCACAACTTTTATCGTATACTCGCGAAGTTACTGTGCGCTTTATTTTAATTTTATTGATGACGGGATCCGAGCCCGAGCAATTGAAGCTGCGTTCGTAATCGATCGCAAAGGATTTGTAATGATATTGTTGTGGCACTGTGATCGTGGTAGATCGTCGTAATGCGGTCAATTTAATTAATTCTAATTATTATTTTTCTTCGTGAATTTATTTTTATGATGTTAAAAAGTCAGGTTTAACGTTGACTGTTTCGAGGCAGGCAGAAAGGGTGGGCATAAAAGCCAACATTACTTACAATGGTTCGCCTGATAAATGTTTGAACGCGAATATTCAAAGCAGTTATTAAAGATCTTTAAGCCGATCTTCGCCTGCTCTCGACATTCTACTGTAGCACTTTAGAGCTCTTATTCTTGGCCATGGTTTGGCGCAGTCGGTAGATACAGTGTGTATAAGTTTGTGTGTGTCGGCTTCCAGAAAACTCCAACTTGCCAAAGATATGGATCATCGTTTTTATGATTATTATTATTATAGCGTTCAGTGATCTTACTGCACCATTAAGCATTAAAAACACAAGCGAAGAGAACAAGATGTATAACAACGTGCTGGTCCGAACGATGTTGCTTGATCATTTCCAAGGAGTAAATATCGCGGTGCAAAAAAATATCGAAACGGAGAAAATTGGTCGGAAAGAGATTCGCGTACCAGCATATCGCCTGCAGGATGAATTTCGGCTTCAATAAAATCGACTCTACCCCGGTATTCAACCCTATAAAAGGCAATATATGCGCGTACAAGAGAGATCGATACACTCGATCAATAGCGGCCACATGCAAATATATTTTTAGTAGTAAATTCCTCGAGGATCGAATGCTTGACGAAGTCTCGGATTAAGCCTACTGATCGCTGCCCTAACGTACCCACCATACTACATCCATCGTCGTAGATAAGAAACGGGGCGATGAGAATAAGATTCACCCCGATATTAATTAACTGCTAAGGTTCTGGCTACATTGTCCGCATATGATCGGCTTGATCGGTACTATAAATTCTGCGCCTAGCTAGCCAAGCTAGTTGATCATGTCAAATCAGGGAGCCGCCCGAGCTCCTCTTCGGGAACCTGATATAAGATAGCCGGGGATCACATCTTTATAGTGTACCTGGGACATGTACAGTACAACTATAGAACCTGGTGTGGATGCAAAAGAACCCGACTAGACTTCGATGCAGGTGTTTTTATATGAAAATAGCTAGTGGCCGAAAACGTTTAAGGAGAATCTCATGGATATGGCCTACGGTTGCGGGGGGGAGACGTTCAAATTAGACGTATGGTTTATACGATGGCGCGGCAACATGGCATTTCGGGAAAACTCTGTCAGGTGGAATATGATCGATCATCGAAAATTATTTTTCTATCTTCAACGTTTGAATATGATTTGTAAACGAAAAACTAAGGTAGCTTCTATCTTGTACAGGTAAATGTATGTTCAGGTGAAGAATTCGTTTTTTTTTTTCTTCTTGTTCAATGATTCTATTGACACTTTTCTTATCAAGATGCATGTCTGATGGTTTACAAGAAACTGATCTGTCGGTAGTGATCGGTCGAGCTAATTAATTGTCTGCGGCAGGTGTGTAAACAGCTGCAAGAAATTTTCATTGGAGTTTCTGGCGGCTTGTTTGGGTTTTACTTTATTATTTTGGTAATGCAGACTATCCTGATCCAATGTCGCCATCGAATGTTAGGCCAAACCTGGAGGCTAGACAATAACGAATATTTTCTTTGGAAAACCACTATGTACTTTTAGGTAATCCACGGAAAATCCATTCAAAAGTTGAAACAGCATAAAACAGTAAAATTACAATCTGACTTTACGAAAACAACAATAGTGAAGAATCTAAACAGGACACAATATGCTTTTACACAGATACGTAGCTTATGGTAAAAATATTTAAAATTGCAAGTAGGTATTAGACTTTTGATTTGTTTCTTAAATAATTAATTTTGTTCTTAAAAAAATATTTAATATGAAGATTTTTAGCCCAATTGGCTGCCTTGAGAGAATTAAAATTGTGGAATTATGAAAATCATAAGAATCAAGTTGATACGTTACTACCGTTACTCCCGTTGCTTCCATTTCCCCCCTTGCTTCCATTTCTACCGTTGCTTCAATTTCTCCCGTTGCTTCCTTTGCTCAGTATCACCAGTTGATCCGTTGCTCCCATTTCTCCCGTTGCTTAAGTTGCTCTCGTTACTCCCGTTCCTTGAATTTCTCAGTTACACTCGTTGCTTTCGTTGTTTTGTTGCTCACGTTGCTCCCATTTTCCCGTCGGTCCGATTTCTTCCGTTGCTCCCGTTGCTTCCATTTCTCCCGTTACTTCCGTTGCTCCGCTGCTTCCATCCTTTTATTCTCCATCCTTTATCCACTATCCTCTATCGTCTATCTTCTATCCATCATTCACCATCCCTCATCCACCATCCTCCGTCCTCCGTCCTCCATCCACTATACAACATTCATCGTCCAACTTTACATATATACACATAACTACTACACCGAAAACGAAAGAACTGCCGATAAATCGTATGAAATACACTCAAATGTTGAAATAGCTCTCGTACCAACAATTGTAAAATGATTTTGTTAACGCAGAAACCTTTGCGGATGTGTGCTCAATATATCAGCAAAGTTTCATCATAATCGGTTGAATAGTATAGGAAAGTGCAAACAAACAATTGGAGCGTCAGGGTACTAAAATCGGGAAAAAATTTAAAAAATTAAAAAAAAAACAATTGTTTTTCATTCGATCGGAACCAAACTCCACAGGAACTATCGCGGGTCTATTCTACACGTTCCCTTAAAATTTGATCAAAATCGGCTTAGGCGGTTTAGGAAATCGAAGGGAACATAGGCACATACATGCATACATCCTCGTTCATTATATAGATGAGATACCTACGAGAGATTTTTAAAGAATTGTGAAAACGTAAGCAAACCCCTTACAGCCCTTGAGATTTTGAAATTCGAACGGAAAAACCAATTAAATTTCTTATCACTTCTAAAAGATATCACGGAATTCGTGAAAACGTGTTTAGCCCTTTTATACCCTCTCATGGGATGAAAAAGGAAAAAGGAATGTAGCAGTATTTGTAAAAGGGTATACAATCTCTTTTCCTCCCTCTTAGAAGTTGAATTTCAAAAAATTCTGAAAACAATTTGTAGGTACTTCTATGAACAAACTGGAGAATAAAAATGAATGCAATATTTGGGAAAACCTAATAGGTACATAATACCTATTGTCTTGAGATTTTATAGATTTAGGCGAAAGACTACTTTAAATTTAAATTCACAATTCATTTTTCCAAACTTTCAATTTTCCTTCCACTTAATTTTGGCTAACACCTTACGCATGTGAAAAAGGTTGTTATCAATTAAGAAAATCGTTGATTCCTCTCACCGGAATTAGGTAGCGCAATGTCATCAATTAGGGAAGGCCACCTAGTTGGAATGAATTTTGAACATTGTTGCAGCGTCCGACCCAATGAAAGGAAAGGACATCCGCTACTTTCCTTTGACTTGTATGGTCCTTTTTCCATAAAATACTGTCATCGTGAGTGCGTTTCTTAAGCCGATTCTGCTATCATATTTTCACTGCCGTTGACAGTATGTCGAAGGAATGTCTGCAGATAACAAACGACTTGAAATATGCCTTTTTAAATGGACGGAGATTTTCTTGAACCCGACACTCAACATTAGTTGCCATAGGTGATTCTATTTTTTTGTACATTTTCGATCGGGAGAAAGGTAAGAAATAAGAAAAGGTAGGAAGGACTCCCTACCAGGATGTCAGCTGATATCGAAAGAAATGACATTTTTTTTTTCGTTTGATGCTTATCACAAAAAAGGTCGCTATTCTGTAATTTTTCCCTATTACGGGGTCTTAAAGTCGGCTGTGTAAGCGATGATTCAATGGCCGAATTGGATTAGGAGCGCATTTTGTTGGGCGTTTATCGCAGTGAGTCATTCGGCTTAGTATCTCTTTTTTTTTGTATTTGATACGTTGTAGCCTAGATTCCTTAGAACGATTACGGATAGTCGGCTTATAGTCATCGGTGTTTGAATAGGACAAAGCTCTGCAATTTATGATAGGGGAGAAAAATTATGGGGCACCACAAAAGAGTTAAGAATAGGTTAGGAATAGGACAAAACTTCGTCTGAAAATCATATTATGATCAACTCCTATAGTACGAACTGGTATATATCTAGTATTGAACCTGTTTCATGGTATACAAATTCGATAATTTTTCCTTGTATACTATGCATTTTACTGCTCGTAGTGCCATTACCCAACTTTGTGGCGAGTATCGCAACTAAATGTCTTTGTTTGCTTATACTAGATACTGTCATATCATATCAAATCAGTGTATCATGTGCAGCTAGTTTCAGTACCATGATTTCAATATTATGGTTTATAACTAGCTTTGTAGTAGTATTAATGTCTGTATGGTATCGTTAACCAAAGAAATGTCTGAGTTTTCGTGAAGTAATCGCGTAGAGTAGTGCCATGGGTTGTTAAGGATAATCTTCAAGCATTTGCTTTGCACAATTTGAAGAGTTTTTTTTGTGAATTTTGGCACAACAATTCCAAGTACGGGCGCCATAGAGCAGCATTAGTTGCATTACCGTACTTGTACAGATACCTACCTACTCTTTTTCAACTTTCGAGCATATGCTGAGTGATATAAGACACTACAGCCTTGCTAATCATATCAAACATTTTATTTTCCATAAAAAGGAATGCTTAATGATTCACCAAAGATTTTAGCTAAATTGTTAATTTTTCTTTTAGTTAGCTGGATCGCTTGATGTTTATTGCAAAGCGTCAAATTGAAGCAACCCAAAAGTATCGCAAAAAAATTCTTAAAGATTCTCCTAAATAAAGTGTGTGTACACAGGTCAACTCACAAGCGGCTCGTGAATCACTAATCATTTTTGTTTACTCGTAAGTGAATCGTATAAGTGAACCGTATATGAATCATCGAAACAAAACAATTTTAATATTGGGTCAGAAAATCGAAAAATCTAAACTTCATCTGAATTGACTGAACTGAATTCTTTTTGCAATAAAGAGGACTCAGCCATTTCAACAAGAAAGTGACAGTAATCTTGAACAAGCTGATAGTAAAAGTGATCAAAGCCACTTAACAAAATCAATTAAAAGAGGTTTTATCAACTTTAAATGTTTATAATTTTCGTTTAGACCGTATAAGGCCTTTCCAAAATCCCATAAGGTACTACACTAAAGCACTTTAAATCCATAAAGTCCGACGTATCGCATCTCATTACTCTCCGCAACCACAAAACCGTCACGACTTCAATTATGACTTACTTAAACACACCGGACCACTGTTACCTACCTGTTTAACGCATTTATCCATCACGGACGGTACCATTTCTCATATCTGAAAGAATCCTGTCCACGTTGACGGTCAATTTACAATTTTAATGCTTGCATCTTTTGACTGGAATCCCACAGTTGCGACACATTCGTTCGGCTTTATTTAATAAAAATGCAAAATAAAATCGAAAATAAAATAAATTGAAATAATTTTAGTTAGTCTTATATTATTTTTTTTCCTACTTAGTGACCATCTTGTCCTTTACGACGGAACAGCTCCCATATTACAAAGTACACGGCGCAGAGTCTTGCCGTCTCAACAACCAAGAGTGTCTCCTTGTGGTCATCTTTGCGCATGTCTCTGTTGCTAATCGCATAAAACTTTTAAACCTTAATCTCAAATATTCACAAAATGCTTTTACAGAACATGCGAAAAGTGCTCTCGTCGCTCATCATTTATGTGTTATCTGAACGTGGTCCATCGGCAACAACTGGTAGACCAGAAAAGATGGACCCCAATCGTTTTACCTGTTCATTTTTTTTTCAAAAAATTGCACATACATCTTTTTCACGATATATGTACAAACTGGCTATCTTCCTGCCTTATGCCAGTTTTATGATTTTTTTTTATGAAGGCGGCTGATGGTTTTTTTTTTCTTGCCGTGTAGTGTATAATTATAAATTAGAAACATGCGAAACAGAAGTTTTAATGGATGTTGCGGTTATGGCAATGCGAAATGCTAACAAGTTTGTCAAAGAGAACGGAGTTAACTTTATCGAAATTTGCTGCAAATAAAATGGAAATGTGTTACTTTGCTTATCGTTGAAACTCATTAGCTACAGTTGCAAATAAGAGTCTACCCAAAAGCTTATAATTACCGAGTAACTATCGGATAATTCTCCGGTAGTCATGCGAGAATACCCATCTCGACTTGTTAGTAGCTACCATACAAATGTGCTTGAGAAATTGGGTACAAACGCAAATTAACTTGAGAGTATGAGCAGCACCAAAATCTTTTTAATCGCTCTATACCACTCTATAAGCCAATCGTACACAGAACGCCGCAAAGAAGGAATTTGCGCATATCTTAATACTCGACAGTTACAACAAACGCTCGATAATATCTGAAAGCGGTGAGACAGACACTTAAAATTCTGCTTCCTTATTATTTAATATGCAACGGTGCTTAGGTTTATTAATGAAATTCCACTCTCATAGAAGCTGTGGAAAAAATGGCAATAAGCCTTTGGTATGCTATACAAAGTTTCAACTTTAAACTAGAGAAAATACACTATAACATAATATTACGCCGTAAAAAAATTATTATTAACATGCCACTCACCGTTGTAAATTATTATTCAGTTTCAATTATCTATTATTAATAGCTTTATAGATGTGCCTTTATGTTCACTAAACATAAAGCATTCTCTAAAAAAAAATCCTATAGGAAGATGTCTTCTCGCATGCATGTTCTTACAAATCATACTTGTCTAATAGCTGTACCAAGTTTCACTAGGCTGCTGTTGTAGATTGGTTCACTAGATGAAATGAAAAAAAAAATATATTCACCTACTACATCCTTTCAAAAATTCAGTTTTACTATGAATAAGTTTCAACTTTGTGAAATAAACTATTTAGATGATACCAAATCAATAATATAGTGATTACAGCCTTTCAGCACATCACATAGTTTTTACCTCGATATCCGTACCCCACTACACGAGTAAAATTGGTCTGTAGAATTTCTTTTAGCTTCAACCTACTAGTGTAAACTATCCCTTAGATAGAGAAACCGTTATTTTTCTTTAAAATTAACCATAAAAATCAGTCTGGGAGCAACTTTATTATTTTTCCGGCAGAAGTTCGGAACGCATTCAAGTCTTAGGTAACTACGTGACTGAAAACCTAATAAAAAGTTCGGGAAGCGGTTAGAATAGGGCGTAACATATGCTTTACATAATTCGGTAATATTCCGGGATGCGGTCTAGGGGTCAAAAAAGGAAAAAACTTAAAAATAGGTGATTATTAAATAAGCCCGAGGAAGTGAAAAGATATTCGATATCTGATCAGACCTGAGAGATATGACAGAATTCATGAAAAAGCATACATTGACTTTACACCCCTTTAGGGATCGAATTTCAAAAAATCTTGAAAACACTTTCTAGGTAGTCATATGGAAAATCAGTAGAATAAAAATGAATTCAATATTTTGGAAGACCTAGTAGATATGATGAAAATCATGGAAAAATATACTTTCTATTTTCTTAGATCATAATTTTTGCCCCCCTTCTGAACACCAATGGATATTCGAATTTTTTTTTCATCAAAGTTGCTTCTATAGTTGATTTACATATACACACCGAGTTTCAACTTTCTAGCATAATCCGTTCTATAGTTAGGAAAAACACCCCCACCCCCGTACCAAGCTACCCCTAAAAAAAATTATGTTTTCCCAACATGCCGCTACTATAGCTCTATCGAAATACCAAGTTTAAGGTTTTTATCATAATAGGATCTTAAGATAAAACATCGGAACTTTTTCCTGTTCACCCTCTACACCCACATCCGAGAAAAATGGCGCCCAACTGTTGCGAATATTTTAAAAACTAGTCTGTTAGGGAATAAGTGGCTTAAGATTTATCGGTATAAAGTTTAAACTTTCTAGTATAAGGCGAGCTGCAGCAAGACACCACGTAGCACTTTCTGCAACCGACTTTAACAGAGATCAAAGAGCCTTCGTATGGTAGTGAGTTTGAATAAAGTAAAGGTATGAATTAAGGAAGAAATCGAACCGGAACCGGCGCTCCAATGCAAATTTCGATGTCATCCAAAACCAAAATATAACAACTATTATTAACAGAATTGCAGTGAAAAATGATCATTTGACAATAAATGCACAACAATCATATTTCTGTTCACTGCCTTGATCGATCTTAACAGTCGCCCTCGCGGTCCACGTCGACATCTTCAGGTTGATTTAACCCCAGATTACTGTCAACTGTGGCGATATATTTACTTAATATCGCGCACAAATCAAACAGAAATCTTGTTCCCGTTCAGACATACCTGAAATACCGAATCCAGGATTCTGCTTGCATGTTGCACACACATTTCAGACGCTAAGTTGATTCCATTCTTACCTGATGTTCGGCGAAGAGTTTTACCTGTTCCGTGTGGCTCAGACATTGGTTCCTCTTGTTACCAACCGTCTCTCACCTGCATTAAAGTTATACCTACTCCTTATGTCATCTCGTAGTGCCACTAGCCGAAATTTCGCAGTGAATCGTCTCCCAACGAATACGAGTAGTTGACGGTCAAAAGGAATTTGTCTCTTCGGCACTTTGCCAACTTTGAACACTTTGTGGTATGCAAATATGTCTGTAAGGTTCGGGACAGGTAATCCACGGACCACTCTGTATTTTGGATTATATGCCTTGACATCGAAAATAGTTACATGCGTGGAGCTCAGCGTTTTAATGAGCTTCCAAATGTTTCCCTGACCTACGTTCGGAACTTGTTGAATTTTGTTTCGAAGCAAATTCGCTTAACGGCGGTACGACTATGCTTTTCTTTCCTTCGTGGATTCTTTTGCAAGGTGAGTGGTTTCTTGTGGATAAGTTTTGTCGTTTGCATTGAGAAGCAATTTGTGTCGAGTGGACAAATTGATGGCAATGAATAAAATTGGTCAAATTTTGTAATTTTTCCGTAATTGTTGCGGATTTATCTGCAGACTTTAGGTATTTAGTTGGCTTATTCTAAATTCAGATGGAATTTATACGTCCTCTATTATTATTTTAGAGTATAGCATTAGTTGTTTCGAGACTAGTGGGTTTTTAGAAATTTATTTTGTCCTTATAACAGAAATAAAAATATCTAATATCTAGATTTTATGCCGATTAAACACTCGAGTATAAAAAGGCTATCAAGACGACTCGATTATCGGAATATTATTTAAACACTAATTCAATGCAATTACAATATTTACCCATAGAAGCCAAAACCAATTTGCTGGCTAAAGATATGACAAATTGTGAACACGTATTTCTGCGGGTTCTTTATATACCCGTCTAAAAACCTTTTTAATTTTTTTTTATTTTCAACCCCTAAGGAGGGAGATACTTCCGCATATGCTCACGAATTTTGATGTACCATATTTATTAGGTCCTACGACTATCGTTCGCATTTAAGCCTAAAAACTAACTTAAGAATCGGTTTAATGTTGAACCTGAAGTTGATAAGTTGTTGTGTCTGTATGAGATTTCACGAATTCCTTCAAATTTGTTAGATCTACTTATGTATGGAATTTGTTGTACTTCTATAATCTTATCAATATTTCCTATAATCTATAATCATTGTACGCAATCGCACACACTTTAATCTCTTGTGATATTTAACCGGTTAGAGGATACAAATACATTCACATACACATTCGCGTTTAAGCCTAAAAACTGATTTACGAATTGATTTAATGTCGAAATTAAAGTTGATAAATTGGTTGTATGAGATTTCACGAATTCCTACAAATCTGTTAGGTCTAATTAGATGTGCAATTTATTGTACTATAATTTTTATACGTAATCGTACAAAATTTAATCTTTTGTGATATTTAACCGCTTAGAGGATATAAATTGATTGAGTATTTTTTACGAGTTCCGTCCTATCTGTTAGGTCTGATGAGATAGTACTGACTTTTCATATAATCACCTAAAAATTGGAGAAAAAATTTTGGATATTTAACCCCCATTAATATTTTGCGCACTATGCAAAATTTAAAAGGAAAGTAAATATAAAACAGCCTGGGCCCAATTTTATTACTTTTGAGTGAAAGGCAGGCATCTTTTTTACGTTTTACGTTAAAGCAGATTAATATTAAAATTTTCTTGCTTAAACCCCAACCATTCTTCCCTTGCTTGCGCCAATAGTAGGTACCACTGTATCTGATTCACGATTAGAACTATTTTAAATAAATTTCTTATTGAAAACCTGTGCCCTACTTACTAACAATTTTTAAAAATAATTTTAATATTCTAAGGTCCAAAGTAATGACTTAATTGCACTTTCCCAACCATGGACTGTTTTACGTTATTATTTTAATAATAAAGTATTTTCTAAATAATATTACGAAATATAAAAATAAGCAAAACAGATAAAAAATACCTCCCAATTGAAAAGGAAAACAGAAACTTGTTCACCTGATTGGGCAATAAATTGATCGACGTTCACCTGTAAAACTGCGTTAAACGTGCAATAATTAACCGTAAACAGTCCCAGTGCTATTTGTAGTTTTAACACTTGAAAAATCGTTTCATCGTCCGCTCGAACGCTTCCACTCAGCTTTTCTATTCGTTTGCGGAACGCTTGAAAACAAGCTAAGCGTTCCAAGCTATAACTTATAAAACTCGTATTCTGCGAACTACAAAATCGATTCATCGATGTGACAACTTTTCGTAACTCTTTTCGCATTTGATATTGCCCGCCGCTTTTCTATGCTTATGGCAACATGTGTCCAAGTTTTATTATGCCGATCTAGCGCACCTCAAGAAGCGGACCATCCGCATCCATTACAAGAAGTGCTGGGTGGTAGGTACCTCGGGGCCCGAACCATGTCTTCACTATGCGCTCTATGGTTCGATTACTTTAGTAACTTCTAGCCATTTAAGCGCACTTGAACCTGTAAATTTGCAGGCTGATCACATCCCGAGCATAATTAAGAGAAACTTTTTTCTTAAGAAAGCCTGCAAATGGAGTTTGGAACAGGACAACTTCATTGAGCAGACGGAGTTGGATCGGAGCACTTTTGGGTAGTTCCCTAGGCCAGTAGTAAGTCGAAATGGACTAATGATTTTATGAAGCTAATCTCAGGTGAACCGGCCAGTTGCAGTGCAATCACTTAGCACTTCTTAGGCAATCAAAACTACTACTACTTATTGTCGAAGGCGTCGAAACGGTCATTTTCAAGTGGCGCAGACGGTACACCGAACTAAGACTATGGCTAAGAAACCACCACTGGCCTCGTCCAGACGGGACTCGAAGAATTTGTCAGCTCGACCGTATATCACAATTTTATTGCCTCATTCGTGCGGATTAAATTTCTATTTCGGCATTTTTATATTCGAAACTATCTGTGGACTTAACTCTACACTTTATCATCTTGGCCGTGGTATCGTGGCATTATACGAGCTGGACTGGGATAGTTGCTGTCTCCTCCGGATGATTCGTTCTTCGAGTTCAAAACCTAAAACTTGCACATTGTCGCGCTAGGTGTGTGTGCGAGGGAGGGTGTGAGCTGAGGATTGCTGGGAGATGGCCTCCTCCGATGGTGACCAGAAATCTGATTATCTGCGCGTATATCTTTAATTAATGCGCGATAAATAATCGAACTGAATGGGATCGTTTGGCTCTAGTGAATATAGTGTCCGGTGGTGTTGGAGCAATGGGAAGATTGTCGCCTCTCTGATGTCGTCTTCCCATATGCAAGGTGTTTCTTCGAATGGGTGGTCAAGAGGTTTTCTTCGTTTTTTTCTTTTTGCTTTTTTTTTTTTGCCTCATTCTTGGGGGCTTTTACAGATTTTTTCCGTTCCCGGAGGTGTCGGATGGTCATATTTTTTTTTTGTTCTTCAACCATAAGAATAAGATATTTTAGATATATTTCGTACAATCGTTATTTTATTATAAAAGTATGGTGACGAAGCGGTTTTGCTGTTTTTTTTTCGTGGTAATTTATCAGTTAGATCAAAAATCTTGTAGACACGTCGATCTTGTAAGCTAGAGTGGTACTCAGAAAAGACGAATTCGAAGCAAGAGAATCGCAAATAATTAGTCATGGGAAAGAAAATTTTTGGCGAATAATCGTCACGTGAACTATCTACTGTTATGCAAACTAGAGGCTCAAAAGATTAGCTGGAAAATTGAATGGAATTTTTGCGACATGGATCTGAATAAAGCAAACGTCTTGTATCTGAAATTACCGAAGGAATTTCTTTAAAGCATAGGACAGAAAAAATTTGTATCTATTGTATAAGATAAGATTTATCTATTGACACTATTTTGCACGTTTTCGAGTTTGTTACCAGATTAGAATCTGTTGATTTATATGGTTTTTAAAAACGTTTTTAATGAATGGAAAGGAATTTGAATGGATTCGAAATGACTATTTTAGAAGCGATTCGAATGATAAATTTATTCCAACTATAGCTTTGTTTATTCTTTTGAAACCTAAGTTTTTGACAATACAAAGCGCTGAACCTACTAATTATGTAATATTGTGACTTCTGCTACAAGAATGGCGGTTACAAGGGTGCAAAATCAACATTATATGGGAAGGATAGGAAAAGTTAGATGAGGTTAGGTTACCACTGAAGCAGCCGAACATATAGACCGCCAATAGGTCCGTTGTGATTTCACATGTACGGAGAAGAAAAACCCTTGTGACCAAGCCCATCTTAGGTGAACCACCTCACCAGCCTCAGAAGCTTCAGCAGCATGTCTAGCTTTCTGTTTGCGAATTCGTCTGAGTCCGCATGGCCAAGCACTGACTCAGCGTACATTCCTGTCTCAAAGCTAGACCAGGGTATTCACCAAGCATCTGGAAATTCTTTCCTCGCCATCGGGTTCAGTACAGCTTCGGCACAGATCTGCGAAATCCGTAACACTTAATCTTCTCGCGGGTCAATGACAACGGCCCATCACTTCACTAATGAGGACATGTTGAATATGCTCATCTCTGACTAGGACGAACTTTGTCCTTCACGCACTCAGAGCCTGCCATCTTAGCCTGTGATTTGGCCTTCACGTCTATAGCTTGTCTCATGTCTTCAATTGACACTTGCTCCAGTGCTAAACCTCTCCTTGCAAGTTGTATTCGAGTGTTCAAATCCGGCTCGACGGACTAAAACTGTACAATTCTTTTACAAACAAACCTTTTATTAAATTTTTTCGTAGATTTATTTATCACAACTGCAAATTATAAACATGGATACACTACACCACCACATACTTCGGGTGTTAGTTTATAGATACGAACATTTTTGATTGTTTTAAAAGCGATATTCAAATAGTTGCACCGTCCTTTCGATGTTTGAATTCTAGGAGAATATTTAATTGAAGCGATCTTTTTTGGGCCGTCGATCTAGAATTGAATTAAAAATTTTTTAGTGAGTACGAGTGGCAACATCATTCAGTTACATTGGGATTGAATAATATACCTTTTTTCATTTTAAAACATGTACTTATTGTTTTCCGAATTGGCGGCAAACAGTTAGAATAAGCTGGAATAACATTGAATGTAACACTGTCAAATATATGACTACTTTTGCTGGTAAACTACTGATTCGATACAGAAAACCTTTCTTTTTTGCCGTTGAGCAGCTAAAAAATGCCGTTCGAGGTCTCTTGGCTTCAATTCGTATTGTACCTAATTTGCTTTCTTTTGAATAATTCACAATGCATTTAAACGTTTGGCAACAGTTATGTGATGAACTGTTAATGATTCTGCAAGTTCATTTTGCGTCTGACATCAGTAATGCTTCCAAATCTTCGTCAAAATCAATCTCTGCACGTTGTTTCCGATAAACCATGGTCGCCTTAAGTCTTCACAAGAATTCTACGTGCTTTAGCAGCGGATTATTTTCGAAAAACGTTGTACAGTAAAAATCCTATCAAATAATCTTTTTTGGCACGAAACTCCTATCTATCTATCTATCTATCGACATGTTTAACGCTATATATGTACGGAAATGGGTTTGGCTTGTGCATGTATGGTAAATGAGCCCTTACTTATTTAGCTTGCCTTCGGTTGTACATTTTTACATTTGGCTGAAAAGACTTTGAGACAGTTTTATCTGGATTACATGAGTTTATCGGTATTCACACGCTATAAGCTGTGAGTATTTAGCAACATTAAAAAAAATTCTTTCAATGAGGGTTTGGATTTTAATGGTAAAAATATCCCCCCCAAGATAATGGTATGTATTAAATTTTTTTAAGATTCATAGACAAACATTTTTGAGTTTATTTTTGATGTCTCGATTTACATTTTTTTTTAACAAGGTAGCGTTAAGTGCCTGATTTGATCCAATAAATATATTGATGCGCCACCACCGCTGTCTTTTATTTAGTAGAGATCATATCACATTTTAAATATGTAAAATATTAATGACAATTTAATCCCTAGTTAGGTGCATTTTTTTTTCCTTCAAAAGTGTGGGTCCACTGTAGCCAAGATCACATTCTGCCAAATGAAACGATCGTATTTTCTTAGAAGGACCTCTATATTACCTCGAGTCATAAGGTTATAAAACCATTCGTCTGCGAAATACAATTCCGTGCGGTATTCTACACTTGAATGATTGAAAGACGATAAAACGATCAAGACAACATCAAGACCTTTTTGGCACATTTCAGTTTTGATGCAAAAAATCTCAAAAACTCGGAGTGGACCGAGTAGAAAATTTGAATATTGATCAGATTGCATCGATGCAAGTATAGTGTTAATGCAATTTAATAACGCTTCAACACTTCGTGAACAAGGCAGGATTTTTACTTGACGAAACTCTTAGAGGACAAAATTGTTAGTTACGATTTTAAGTTAGTATCCCGCTGTTATTTAATGTTCAGGTGACTGGGTTACTTGCTGCGAGGACTACTTCGATGAGAGGTAAAAAAAGTCACATCGCGATCTATAAAAGTCACGTGGGAAACAAAGTTGGATCAAAACTGAACCTTGTGGGACACCACATTTCAAACACTTTACCAGAACGGAAGCATCACTACTACCTAACTATTCGCATTATGTCGGAATGAATCGATCGAAAATAACCTTTCTCCTGATTGAAAGTAATTCTTACATTCGAAAAATTTCGAAAAGGACATAAAGCGTCATTTTAATGTTTACTTTCCATCACCTGCATAATGCAATGTCATCAATATTCCCGAATCGGATCCCTAAGCTGGCAGTTGGTCGTCATCGGATGTATTTTCTTAAAAAATATTTCGATTTTTTTTTCACCCGTCCTGGACATTTGGACAATAAATCTTAATTGGATTACCATCAAAAGATATCGAGATCCTTTTCATAGGCTACGATGACTGATGGATTAGGTTTTTCTTTCAAACAAAATCAACATGAGAAGCTGCCGTCCTTCTTTTCGGTCGATTATTATTCATCGGATCGTTGGACAAATGGCCAGGAAAAATGGTAACATTACTACAAAGTGGTTGAATCAACAGTGAACCCGACGACTATACGCTCGGTTAAGCTTCTTGTTATTGCGTTAATGAGCGTTGAACTTAAATAGGTTGTTTAAAATGAAAATAAGAAATTTCGAGATGTTTACGAAGCTGGCGTAGAGAGTGATTAGACGAACAAGGGGCTCAATTTATGGTCAGCAGGATTAGGTGATAGTGGAATCTAAAGTATGGCATTCAAAAAAGTTAGAAAGGCAATTGTTCACAGTATGTCAGAGTGTTTTTATGCCTTTGCGGCGAGATTGCCTACTTCCATTTATAATTTATAGTAAGTACACCTTTCACATTTCAAATAAGCTGTACTTATTGTCGAATAAAAATTAATTATCTGGTGGGAGGTGCCACCATACAAATTTTTGCTTTATTATTTCAACTGCACAGAGCTGTAATCGAATTAAAAACAATTTTTTTTTACGTATTAGGACGCCAAAAAGGCAAGCAAATCCAATCCGTCTGTCCGACGTATGTCATACATAAATGCGTTTAACGGCTTGTATCTCCTAAACCCTTTAAGCTATCGTGAGAAATTGCTTCGGTTTGACTTCATATATTATTGACAAAAATTAAAATTTTTTAAAATTTTATCTATGGAGGACATTCTTTAAGATTTTTTCTAGCATTAAATTAATGAAAGTGACATGTTAGTTATTGAATAAATAAATAATAAATGCACTTAAAAAACTCGGATCTACGCATTTTAAAAAATGTTTAAGGGTTTTTGTTCTAATAGTAATTTTTCCAAATACGGTTTTGAATTTTTTTTTTATGGACAACCTAGTTTACATACCAGCTAATTAAGTGGTGAAATTTAATTTTGTTTTTTTGTTGCTATTCACGTGAAAAATTGGCATGAAAATAGCCTTAAACCCAAATTTTTGTTGTAGTTAGATTGGGTGGACTCCTTAATAGTGAGTTTTTGTATGATGATGATTTGAGGAGGAGTTAAGGGGCCTGTTTTCAAACTTAGTAGGTCTACGTAGAGGTACCTACTATTAAAGTAATTTGGTTTGGAAAAACGTGTCAAATATCCGCGTTCTTAGGTAGGACAAAACAATTGTCAGTGGCCTCGTATATACTGGTATTAACATAGTCCGTATTAACAGTAAAGCCGTATTAAGAAGCGGTGTAAACGTGTGGTATTAAGTTAGTCCAGTTCTACATGTGAACTGGAACTAAACTAAATTAAACCAAGCACAGTTGAAATGGCATTATGGCAATACTAAGCTTCCCTTATTTTAGCATTTACACTGATGGCGCCTTACGTTTACTTCAATTTGTAGCAGGTATTTGCACCCAATAGTCTAGAACAGTCGTCGGAAATTATACAGTTAATCCAAGGTATTTACCAATAGGATTGTCAACCATGCTAAACTCAATTGGAATATCTGTTAGTCATGTGACATTTCACCTGCATGTCAACTTCACATATGACGTTTAAAGCAAAGTGGATTAACTTAGTACGCTCAGGCGGTATAAACGGCTATCGTATCAATTTAATGCCGAGCACAGTTTAATACGTATTAGCGATCGCGGTATATACGAGGCCAGTGATAATGTGGTGCATATATTTTCATGAATTTTACCATATCTCTTAGATCTTTTAAAATATTCAATATAATTTGGTTCCACGGGTTCTTCAGATGAATGCCTTATTTGTGATTTGAGTGATTTTTTTAAGTTCAACTCGTAAATGAGTGCAAAGATGCAACCCCTTTGCAGCTGTTTACACCCAAATAGGGGTTTCACGAATTCCGCTATATATCTTAGGACTAATAAAATACCGAAGTTGCTTGTACTTCCTCGGACTTTCTGTATAATCACATAAAAACCATTTCAAAATTGTTTTATATTCACCTAAAAGGAGAGCGCATACATTTTTTTTATAATGAAGTATTTTGATCGACCAAAAATTACAAATAAATTTGCTACCCTGAAATTTTGTATTTTCACGTTTTAGGACTAGTAAAAGCCCCAAAAAATCAAAAAAAAATTTCCGTGTATCCACCGTAGACGCCGTACGAAGAACTGTTTCAAGGCGCGTAGCTCTAAAAACCATTGAGATATTAGCTGAAATTTTTATATGGTAGGTATGAACCTCTACGAGAGGTATACTTTAGAGCGGTGGGGTGTTAGAATTGGAGAGGATAGCGGTTAGATGAAAAATATTGGTATCTTGATCTCAGGAACTGCTTATGCTAGGAAGCTGAAACTTAGAATTTATATAGTAATATAATTGTGAAGCAACAAATGGTTGGTAGGGGCTGCAATACAGGCGAGTGGGGCATAACAATGCGTTCAAAACGCTTGAAAGCTGGAATTGAAACATTCTAAAATTCATATCTCCTGAACAATTGATGTCAGGCAGCTAAAACTTTGTAGATCTTTTAACAGATACTAAGAGATTAAGAAATAGTTAACAAATTTAGGATGGGGGCGAAGTATTAGGGTGGGGGGGGGGTGAAAAACTTTGAATTACAATATCTTTCGACTCAAATACCCTAGAGGAAGATAAAATATGGTTTCACTATCAGTTCACTCAGCTGTAAATGAGCCCCTTAGTTATTATTATTATTATATTTTAATAAAAGGCATATAAATATACATAGTTTTGCTTAAGCACTAGTTACAAAGATCATCAGCTTAATATTATTAAGCACCTTAGTTTAAATCGTGATAATAATCACAGACGAGCGTGTAGCTGACAAGCAACCAGTGTCGGCTTTGACAGCGTCGAGGACTATTACCAAAAATACAGATCCTCATTTTAACTGCTTCTCGGGCCTTGTTTTGAATAATATTAAAGTTTCGTCCAAACGAAAGGTAGTTTATCGTTTAATTTTCGTTACTTTTAAAGCATTTGATACTGTCCAGTATAAAGCTTTCATCAAAATCCATAATGCAAATTTTTCTACAATATTTTGACTTTGTTGATGCCACTTTTGGTATCGATAAGGGAAACCAAAATCAGTGTACTAATCTGATTGGCAATCTCCTCATTAAGCTCAAAGGTATTCCTAAAAAAAACAAGCGACATTGTGACCTGAGAAAAGGCTGATGCATCAAAGTATTTTAATAATTTCCTTATGAAAGCTGAGCCCCTGAGTACTACATATGTCTTCCATAAATTTACTGACATTCCTCCCTCCTCTTGTCAATGTACCATGTAGTAACAGTCCTTTGGTAAGATGCTAAAGACACTCAGACCACAAACACTAAGCATATTTCAGGCAAATTGGGAATGTCTCCAGCGCTCCATTTTGGTTGCATCCAAGCAGTCAGTTTGTCACAATGAAGACATACCTACAGAATTGATCCTGTGAAGTAGGTATAAGTCTATAAAAAGGCGAAAAGTCAAAATTCTCCAAAGTGAGCTTATACCAAACGATATCCACCTTTAATATCCAATTGCAATACATTTGCATAATGCCAGTCCATATCCTGATTCGAATACGATAAGGAACACGGAGCCACTCTTATTGTCTGGCATTTTCCATTTGCTATAAATCCTCCGCAGCCTCAAACCATTGCCAATCTGTCTGTTTCTCTCTCGTCCTAACCGGCACAGAACTATAATCGGCCAAGGCGATCGTCAGGCGTCCTAATTTACACATGCTCACTATTTGATCAATTTCTTCTTCGGGTCGCAGCAACGCCACCAGATAATTAGCGCTAATTAATTAACGTAATTGACTTGTTCGGCAAGATCTCGGACAAGAAAACCAAAAAGACTTCCAAGATCCAGTCGTTGTCTTAAAGACGGCCCGAGTATAGGAGTCGAGGTTAACCTAGACATAGTGTGTTACAACTATTGGGTATGCCAAGTCCGTAAAACGGCCGCCAGTCTATGGACAATTTTATCGATTGCGATAATTACCGGTGTCGTACTTTAGGTACCTCAAGGTGAACACTACAGGTACGTCTATAGCACAGTGAGCCCTCTATGTGACTATACCGCATAGAGAGATCTCGACGATAGTCCTCGGTTTTGTTGTTGGACTATGGGCAAGTCCGTGTAAGTCTTCCGTCCTCTTAGCGTATCTATCCGAAACGATATTAATCTTCAGGACGAGCAATTTCTCATGGACACGCATTACGCATAATTCGTAGAAATATTTCGGAACCGAGCATACATACTTTCAGCTAAGAATTTTTGAAATGGACCCCCTGAGTGTGACGGAAGTGCTGCCTGATTTTGGGTTTCGTCCAACCAGGCATTCATTCTTCAAAAATGCGAATTCTAAGCAGAACCTGTTGGATATTTTGCGGCATAAGGTCGACGGTATTCTATCCGAAGGTGTTATAAAAGCGAAGTCCTTCCTGTGAAACTCCATTGAGTCACACGAGTAGACCAGGGCCGCATAAATCCATCATCCCCATTGTGAGTTTGGACAGGTAAAATTTTGAGATGGTGACCAGTTGTTGCAGGAATTTTTACAGTGACCAGCTTGAGGTATTGAACACTTGAATCGGAAATGACACAAAAATCTTTAAGTTCTGAGGTAGAAGATCAACAATTCTTTTAAATGCTAACCGTATTCAAACATTCGAGATCTGGGGTCACATTGAGCTGGGTCGGTCACGAGTGAACTGTTCGAAAAGAACACTTCACTGAAGTGAGTGAGTGAAGTAACTCACTCATTTTGGTGAACTGCAGTTCATTTTGAACCACAAACACAACAAGCACACCAGCAACTATTAACGGCTGGTTAGACAAGAGACAGACAGAGTGAATGAACACTTTCATTGAAGGAGTAGTAGTACGAAGGAAAGAAGAGTTCAATTGAAGTAGTGGGTGCTAGTGACTATGTCTAGTACGTGAGTGAATAATGACTACTGAACCGCAGTGCGAGTGGAGAAGAGATGAAATGTATACTTCAATTGAAGTACTTCACTGAACTGGCTCTTTAAAGTGAGAGACATGGAGTGAAGTGGACTGAAATGAACTGTTACGACCATCTCCAGTTTCAATATCGCCTAGTTACGAATTTATTATTTGTTTAGTGTCCGGAGTTTCAATTGAGTCCGAAACACAGATTATGTCCCGAAGCTTCTAGTTTTTTTTAAATCCAGGATCGGATTAAGCTAGAAAGTTGAAACTTGTTGCAGAAGATATATTAAAAAGGGTTGAATTAATACAGCGGTGTTCTTAGAACTAGTTTCCCAAATGGTAAGTTGAGTACGTGTCCTTCAATATTTCTTATAATGGGTCAACTGAGGTGAGAAGTCAGTCAAAAATGGAGTAGGAAGAACCAAAGCAGCCATTACTTATCGCCATTTCAAATCATCTATCACAAAAAAAGTGTGAGGCACTTTATTTACACTGTTGAATACTGCAAGGACCACAAATATTTTATTGCTCGGAACAAGCTTAAGAGTTTTTTGATGTTTATGCCTAGGGATAATCGCATTGTTCGCATTGGGACAAGCCGTCTGTGCGATCGTTTGCGAAGATCTTAGACGAACCGATCGACCGATCTTACCTCGAACCATATGCAAAGTAAACACTTGCGTGCGATAATGTTTACGTTCCTTTAATGATCTCCAAGATCCCGACATTGGACTCGAACGATTAAAACTAAACTAGAATTTCCGCAGTACGGACCACTAATCCAGACGCGATATGATCACATCATGGATCTGTCGTCGTGAGAAAGGTAAATCTCCAAAGACAATATGTTAGTAATCACCTTCGAAGCAGAAGAAGACGGGAATGCACCATGCTAGAAGGAAACACTAAAGACGAACAAAAAAAAAAAGAAACGAACTATCTGACCGGATTGAGAAGTTCGGCTTAGAGGAACAAATCTCTCTTTTATGATCTGTTTCAAGTGTTTGCATAATAACCGGGCAGCGGACATAGTGCGGTCACTTCTTCTTCCCGAAAACTTCTCACAGGGGCATAATCAAGCCGTTACCTTTACGTCGTTATAGAGCTTAAACCTACGTCCGTCAAGTGGGTCTCGTTAGCGTACTTTTGTATGTCGGGCAAGGTTTTGCGACAATTTTTTTCTCCTTCTTCTTCTTCTTTCTACCAGATCCCCCGACCCCCACATACACCTTCATATCCGCATACTTCGCACTCGCCTCTATAGTTAATCTAATGGTCAATCCAACAGTTAAAAAGTGGGCTTAGGACACTTGAACCACCGCCTCCGAAAAATCTATGAATATACGGTTTTACATCTTCTTTTTTAGTCGAGTTTTTATTATGATGCTTTTAATGTAATTAAGATCCAGCAGAGAGCAGCTCAAGTCCGGCCAAGCCTTTGGGTGTTTGTCTTAAAGACCGGCCACAGAATATCGCTTTGAATCCGAAATGCAAACAATGACAAAATGGATTTTTCTCCGGACCACAATAAGACGCGGATCAAAGAAGAAATCCAAAAACGGCCACATAATACGCCCGTCACAGGGTTTCTCTAGCCGTGCCCCAGCTTGGGGCTTAAGCATCTCAAGTGTGTTCGGGCCTCAAGTTTAACGATACGAGTAAAAAAAAAAAAATAAGAAAAAAAACGGTCCAACAATAACAGAACCGCGAATCAATCGAAATCTCGACATCACCATGATTCGACGACTATTCTTGCTTTTAGTCCAGTTCATGGTCTCCGTAGTATCTCGAAGATACTCTTGAAAATAAGTAACAACACCAGAACCGGTGAGGGACTGAACCTATTTTCGGTAATACAAACAGAAATCGAAATACAAGTGCACATACTTGAATTTGCCGCGTCATCGTACTACAAACTCGGACGAAACCTTCCCAACCTCCAGCAACTCCTCTCGCTTTTCTAGCCGTTTGAGTTGTGGAAGAAGAGGTCTTCACAATAGACGTAATTCCAAGAACCGGTCCTCATCCCATACTCTATGCTCGAATCCTTTTTCATTAGGGAAAAGGAAGACCTTTCGTTCGTTACTTTACTCCTTATTTAAATTTGGTTTACTTCTTACTTTACTTCATACTTTACTTCATAATTTACTTCATACTTTACTTCATAATTAACTTCATAATTTCCTACTTATTTTTAGAAGATTATTCTATATTTTATTCAGAGCATTACTTCCCATCTAGTTTTAAGTTTACTCTCTTTTTGTTTTCACTAATTACTTTACATCATCAATTTACTTTTCACCGTATTTTATTCATTACTTTACTCTTCATGTTACTCCAAATTTCACGCCTGGCTTTGCATCTTCATACTATTTCTTTGCACCCTATTTCTTACTTTAATTCATACTTTACTTCATACTTTACTACATACTTTACTTCATACTTTACTTCATACTTTACTTCATACTTTACTTCATTCTTTACTTCATACTTTACTTCATACTTATCTTCATACTTTACTTCATACTTTACTTCATGCTTTACTTCATACTTCACTTCATACTTTACTTGATACTTTTCTTAATACTTGACTTCACACTTTACTTCATACTTCACTTCAACCTTTACTTTATACTTCACTTCATACTTCACTTCATACTTCACTTCATACTTTACTTTACACTTCACTTAATACATTATTTCACACTTTACTTCATAATTTACTTCATCATTTACTTCTTACTTTATTCCCTTCTTTCCTACTTATTTTTTCAGAACTTTATTCCTTAATTTTTATTATTTCCTTATTTCCTATTTATTTTCTACTTCACGCCTAATTTCAATTTTAACTTTACACCATTTTTAGTTTTGTTTTTACTCCTTAGTTTACTGCATACCTCTCTTCCTATTTTATTTATTACTTTACTCGTCATGCTACTCCATATTTTACATCTTAATTTACTCCTGGCTTTATACCATTATACTTTACACCTCCATACTATACACCTTCATTATTTACACCTTCATACTTTACTCGTTCTTTACACCTTATTTCTTATTTTACTATATACAGTGAATACCACTTATTGTAATCCCGGATAATGTTATAATCCGGATTTTGTTATCAAAACAATTGGGTCCCATTCTCCACAAATGTTCGTTTTTCGTTCGTCCGTTGTTATAAACCGGTTAATGTTATTTTTTTTGGCTGGTCCCAAAGTGATTACAATAAGCGGTACCTACTGTACTTCACTTTATTCTTTACTTCATACTTTACTTCTTACTTTACTTCATACATCACTTCATACTTCATACTTTGCTTCATACTTTACTAAACACTTTACTTCATACTTTTCTTCATCCTCTTTATTTCACATTAATCGATTGATTTTGATTCTTTTCAAGTCCTCGATCTAAACAAAAGCCAATCAAAGGTAAGCTCTTCTTCGCTCAAAATTCAGTGACCAAAAATACCAGGTGAAAAATTATCGTACCTACAGCCCGGTCATCAAGAAGGTGTTCAAATGGAACGTGCATTCATAGTAAAGGTGTCGAATTTCTCGTAATTCCTTTTCAAAAGGACATGGAAACATTCTCAATGAACAACTAAATGTTGCATTCATTACGAACAATGTCTGAAAATATGTGCCAAGGACTCGTTCGTCTTACCTTAACTAATCTTGTTAAGCAGCTTACCGGGACCATTTTTGGTCAGAATTTCATTCAGGAAAAAAAAATTAAAAGATTTCTTTTCAATGTTTCAGTCGGAAAGAGGATCACGAAGAAAGAAATGCATCGAATCCTTTTGAAAAGTAACGTGAAGGCAGATGTTCAACGAATTTTGTCATTTGTAAGGATATTAAGGTATCTTCCAAGGTTTTTTTTTTGTCTTTCAGGTAAAGGAAGTGGTGTTCGAAAATGCCATGTTAAGAATGTTTCCTATTCACAGAACTATGCTGGTGGGTTTACGCGTGATTCACACTTTCCTGTGCTTTCAAAATTGTCCCTCATGTCCAAAAAAATAAAGTATGATAGTGGGACTTGCATTATCGTAGTTAATTTTGCAAGTTAAAAACAAATCTTCAAAATCAATTCTTTCGAATATTTGTTGACAGTGAACTGTTGAAAATTTTGAATTGTCAAATATTTCGCTTGCCTTACAAGGGTACCTTATCCTTGGAAAAAAAATTAACTGATCTGAGTGCCATCAGTAGTGACTACGGCGCTGATGGCAGTTAAAAGAAGGCAAGATAAAATCATCGAATTTATATACAAGAGAAGAGGTTCAATATTACGTCGACATTAGCTCGTTGGCGTACTATACGCACATTATTGGGTGATACACTGGTGATATTGATAATTATTAAGATTTGTATACGAGCTGTGTATCCAAGGTATTAGAGGAGATAAGTTTTGAAACTGCAACTAAGTTTTAATTCGACATGATCTGTAAATGCAGTTCAGCCTTTAATGTGATGGGCTTAGTGCAAATTTCAAGATGTATTAATCTAGATGAGTAGTACTTAGTATTCGCAAAAAAGGACCTTTGATTTCATAAGAAGTTCAATGTCCAACAAATCCTTGATGAGGCTTGCCACCTGGAAGTTGAGAGTATGTAGTAATTGCAGACAATCGATTTCATTTTGAGGTAATCTAAATAGTTCTATCAGTTCAGACTTTCTATTGGGCTTGGATATTTGATCCGTTTGTATTTGACAAACGGATTTCACCTAAAACAATAAAATCTAGTCAAATAATGAGAGCTTCCAGAAAACACTGAACTGCACGCCCTATTACCTCGAAATTAATACCAGCCAGGTAAGATTCGTTAAGTTGTATGAAATAATAAATTCCACATAATAAAACTTGTCGGAACTGCGATCATAAAGACTTCCAGACTATTTGAATTGCAGCCGAGTCGGTACGCGTACTTACGTTAAAAACGAAACCTAGACGTGTAATGCCCGTAACTATGTCAGGAATTCAACCATAAGACAAACGGCTCCGATTTCTTAAACATGCGACCACACGCTAGTACCGCCGGACTCCTCGGTGAAGCAAACATGTCGTAATTAACCGATTACATGAAAACAATGAGTCCAAAGCAAGACACCGAAACGAAGAAAATTGAGTATACCTAGTTTGACCAACTGCCGCCCCCTTTGCACAATAGCGAAGCCAAGGTTTCAGATCCGAAGAAGCCGAAATTACCGCCGTCTCAAGTCCATCCTTCGGATCGTTTCCATTCAAATAAAATTTACGACTATCCTCGGTCGTTTACTACTACGATTATCTTCTCTAATATCTTTAAGGTCTTTTAGGTGTTAATGATTAAGTCATTAACCCGGTAAATAAACCAACTATTTGCTTGTTTGTACGCCGAAAGTAGTTGAAACGGAAAAAAAGTGCTGCCGCATCGTAAAGAAGAGAATCGTGTCCGTAATTTCTCATGGTCAGAAAAGCTGAACATACCGGACAAAAACAGCCGAGGAATCACTTTTAAGTTCCACCTATCTACTGTCCATCTTACCGCCTGTCCATCCATCCGTGATTCATCCGAAGCAGCATCTTTGGTGGCACAATAAACTCTTCATCGATTCGATTCCGTCTTCGTGGTCATAAGCTCGGGAACGAGCGAAATAAGCATAAGAACAAAAAAGGTAGCTCTGTGGAAATGGACCGGCAAACCAATGCCGCAATGATCAACATAAAAAGAAACAGAAACCTTTATGACGATATAATGATGGGTTCCGAATGGGTCTTGATTGCTGATGTAGACTTCCTTCACGCACTCATCCACCTGCTGGACCAATGTGATGATACTCCTTTCCGCACCGGACTTCCGAACCATCCTTTTGATAAGCCAGGAAGGAAGTGCCGAATCGCAGTTAAAAACGTGAGACTTAGTGGCGCACGTGCATCGGATCTTAGCTGGATTCGATCGGCCGGTAACTGGCTCCTCAACCGCAAGATCCGGGCTCGAAAATAGGCGCACGTTTTCCTCCCCATTGTGTAGGCTTTCTTTATTACACCGTGCCATATAATTATGTGGAATTAGTGGAAATTGATATTTAATTAACTGCGGCTACGTTGAACGTTATAAGAACGTAATCGCGGTGGAACGGATCCGAAACTCACGAAAAGAGTGGCGTCGAACGTTTGCGCGCCGCTTTTATGATTGTGCGATGATGTGCGAGCGCGCGCGCCGCTTAGCTTACCGACCTAAGCGAGCGAGGCGCGCAAGGCGGTTACAGCAAATTGGTAATTGGATGATGGCTGTGTAATTCGGTTAAAATGATTCTTAGATTGTTGGTTTTTGATGATTCAATTTAACTTGGGTAATATGGTGAATCGGCGTAAGTGTTGTAGAGTTGCCGCGTTGCGACCGTCGACGAAGAAGATCATTGGATCTTCTTCAATCAGAAGTATAGCCGGGGAAGAAGACGCGGACATTAAGAGATTTTGTAAGCGATATGAATTATAATCTACCACTTGAAAACGAGCAGTTATAATGGAAAAGTGATTAATCGAAGGAAAATGGGTGGAAATAATGGGTCAGTTTGTAATGGGAGGTTTAGTACAATTAAAATGTCGTTATGATTACGGAAGTTGAAGAAAAAGTGCGATTCGGTAAACAGTTTATTTATGGGTATGTTTTGTTGCTGTTCAATTCAAATTATTGTTGGCGATTTGAACAATGGTGGACATCCATAGATAAGTATAGTAATACTACTGCTACTACTACTCTCTTCATAAGGAAGAGCAATATTTGGAATCAGTAGTTTAGAGCCCAGTTTTATTCGACAGGACCACGCAGTGATCTCTCGTGATGGACTGTTGCACAGTGCTTCAATCCACCCCTTCGATACCTAGCCTAACCATATCCATATCTCTATGTAAGTATAGTACTGTGTTCTGGCGAAACAAAATCGAACGAAAAGATACCTTCGAAGTAGAGATGGGCAAAGCAGTTCCCTCCAGTGAAGTGCTCCACTCCGAGTCACTCACTTTAAGGAACGAGTTCAATGAAGTAGTTCCGGAACTCTTCTTTCCATCGTTCCTTCGTTAGCTCGCGAACAAGTTCGTTCTTTTAGTTCATTCATAGTTCAACTTGAGGGGAGAAGATGATGAAAAAGAATAGGTCAGTAGATGTAAAAGATGATAAGCTAAAAAAAGATCAGTCAATCTAGAAGATGATAACCAAAAAAAAAGAAGGTCAGTAAAGTCCACCAAAAGGAGTGAGTTACTTTACTCACTCATTTGTTTCATAAATATGTAGTTTATTTTTGGGGGAAGTAATTTATGGGGGTGGGGTGTGGGATACCTTTGGAACGAGTCATATTAGCAAGTGGATGAATACCATATGTACTATTACTACTACTACTACTAATTCAAATTTCCATTGATGTAGGAGGATGGTGTAAGAACATTTTTTCTATGAAAAATTTTTTTTCCACGTTTTCACGAATTTCGTCGTATCTTTTTGGTCTGTCAAGGAATCAAATTCAGTTTAGTTCGACAGACTCATTATAAAAGCCCCTAGAAATAACTCGGGATCTCAATGGGATCGGTGTACAAAAACCGAAAAACATCAGTCGTTCTCAATTATTTTATAGAAAAAGGGTAATTTCAGTAAGAATATATATTATACTATTTTTTAAAACATATTAAAAAATAACTTAGGATCTCAAGGGGATCAGGGTCAAAAAAATCTGATTAAATGCAAATATTTGGAACTAAACTTGCCATAATGATCTGATATGATCTTCTTCGATTTTTTGACATCCCAAATTAATTTCTTTATATGTTTAATTCTTCAAATACAAACATTTTCAAAAGATAGGAGATGGTAAGGTCGCATATTTCCTCATTTTTGGCAATTCTAGATGGAATGACCGTACTTTTTCACGAATTCCGACATTTTTCTTAGGTCTAATGAGATATCCAATTCGCTGTAACTTTTAAAAAGTTTAAATACAATCGCCAAAAAATTATTTTCAAGATTTTTTTAAGAAGATACAAGGTATTTACTTTTTCACGAATTTCGACAATTATTTTAGGTTTAATGTAATAAAGATTTTGCTTTTACTTCTAAAGTCTTTGCATATAATAATATTAATACTAAGTTCAAGATTGTGCGATACTCAACCCCTAATAATGAAATGTTAAATAAGTGTATCTTCTGTTTTCACGAATTCCGACATATCTCTTAGGTCAAATAAGATATCAATTTGTTTTCTTATTTAACGAGATTAAAATAAGTTATTTAGAAAATGGCATATGCCAGAAAGTTGAAAGTGTTGTAATTATATAGATATATCCTTTTTTAACAATAAAATTCAGTCATAAATACCAAACAAATCCTTGTATGACACAAATATCACATGTCGAAAATATCGACAGAATTGGTTCTACACTCGGTGCAAAAAGATTCTAGTTAATCTTCTTGTTCACATAAAAACGCAGTACTTTACAATATTTACTCAAATGCCTTTCGAGATTGTATAACCTTGTCGGCGTTTCTACAGAATAAGAGCACGAGTCCGTTTGACTTTTTAATACTTTGCTGAAGATTATCATCACAACTGCATAATATAAGCCGAAAATCCATCGTATTTATTTTTCTTAAGGTTTATTCTTCGGGGTTTCTTTTTCACCCGCCCCGTATATAAGTAATTTCCTGAGAAGTCCAAAGGCGCAGGCAAAGGTAACGAAAGAGTGTACAAGCGTGGCAACAAGTGGATCTTACAAATTTGTTTGCTTGTCAAATAAACACAAGAAAATATAAGTAAATCGTATTCGTCTCTCATCTCATTTGAACTTTAAGATCCGACCGCAAATATTTGTACACATTTTCTGTTTATTTGACAGAGACTTGTTAAAATGGAAATGAGGCGATTAATGTGTCTCCGAAAAAGTGATACACCGGGTCTATGGGTCCATGACTGCATTCTTTTCGATAGTCCACAGAACTAACAACTGATAGTGACTTAAGATTTTCTCGTCCTGTTGTAAGAAAAATTTCAAGATTTTAATAATGGACAATTGAACGGTGGGGTATGTGATGGTAGTAGGTATTTGATGTAAGAAATTTACATTTTTACCCTATTCCGAAAAAAACCGGTCGATGCATATACCCCCTAAATAACCGGGACTGGCGGTGTCCGTACGAAAAAACGTGTCAAAAATTTAACAAAAAATAAATGACCAAAAAGCGCGGGCGCTCCTTCACAAAACACGGCATGTCATGTCATTTTTGCCACCAAATTTTTGCCGTTTAGCATGAAAACATGTTTTTTATGCCCTTACTGCTTGGTGTTGTTTCTGGCGTATTCTCGACAGTAGATTTGTTCCCTGCCTTTTTATCCTCATCGAAGGTTCCACCAAAAACTGACCATTCTGGGATCACATTACGCCCTCTCTTGCCAACGATTCACCAGAAGTCCTCCCGCGTTCCCTGGAACGTTTGTTCTTCTGGCGCAACTTCGTGATTGTTTGAACGCGTCAAAAGTAAAAATCAACGAAAATGAATTGCATCCAAACACCAAAAGAAAGAATGGATGGCCTTTGTCAAAGAAATCTGATGAAAAACCGACCGAAAAAAAATCGCTGCGATAAAATTTGAATATATACATATATGTGAAAAGAAATCTCGAAGATGTCCAATCTTATTTTTAAGAAAATCCTTTGAGGGCATCATTCAAGTTCTGGTTGTTTTTCGGAGGGTTCTTTCTCTCGTTTCGGTGGTGGTGATGGTGCCAGCAGCCTGTTGTAATCCTGATACCTGCCAGAAATGTCCGATTCGCACAGGTAAGCTGATATCTGATATGTCTGTCGATTTTTTGGAATGGAAGCCATGTAGAAAAGGTGTGGTGATACCGGAGAACCGGACTCCTTACGACAGGAACTGAATCTTTCAGAAAGTTTACAAAGAATCGTTCGTAAACATTTTTTTAATCCAATCTCTTTGCAGAAGTTATCTAAGAAATTAGTGGTAATGATGTACTAAGTCATCTGAAAACCGAACTTAGGTAATACGACAAGAATACTGGAGTTCGCTTCAAATTGTACCTACTATGAAAAAGGCGAAACCACCAGTGGAAGTACCTACCATCTGTATCATGTACTAATACTGTCTTTATCACCAATCTTTACTTTTGGATCATACAAACATATTTGCTTAAGGATCCAAACGTAAAGATTGGTGAAAAAGACAGTATTTGGATCATTAAGCATATTTGCGACGACACGACGGAACATTTTCTTCCCGAGTGTCCAGCTTACTCTTTTGCAAGAATGCATGTATACGGCGTCGATGTTATGAGGATGAAGGAACTGACTTCTCGCTACCTAACTGAGCTTTTGAAATTCGTGAGGAGAACGAAAAAGTTCGGGTAGAGACTAGGGATTCGAGTATAATGGGCCATGGTGGCCTGAATGCTCAAGATTCGCTACTTTTCAGCGTGTCTTCCCAAACACCAAACACAACACAACAAGCATATTTGCCGAATTCTAGTGCAGTATTCATTTAAAAAACAGTTACTTTGGGTAAAAAATGTTTAGAGCATAAAATGTTATACATTTAAAAATTTAACTTAATTTTTGGCATGTTTAAGCGTCAGAGGAGTGTATAAAAAATTATACTTACATTTTTCTTTTTCAAGGATAACGATTTTGTATTCTCCAATATCTCAAATTCATTTTTTTAAATTTTTTTTTTTTATATTTTTGTAGGTTATCTATACCTATAGAGTTTTACAAAACATACGAAATAATAAGCTTGCGATCTCAATGGGATCGGGGGCCAACAAATCTAAGAACATCAGTGCTTCTCAATCATGTTATAGAAAAAATACAATTATAACATAATTGAGAAGCACTGATGTTTTTAGATCTGATTCCAAGCATTTTGGAGGGGTGGGGATGTGAGGGGGAGGAGAGGATAGTTTAAGATGAAAAATGTTGGTTTCTTGATCTCAGGAACCGCTTATGCTAGGAGAAGGACCGTCATTTCAGTTTTTTCTTGGGGTGGGGATGGTTTTTTATATCTCTGAAACGGCTTATGCTAGAAAGTTGAAACATAGTAGGTACCTATATGTGCTAGAGTAATTAAAACTAAAAAAAAAATCTACCAAAAGTCTGGTCGCAACTTGATCATTTTATGGGTAGTTCGAAACATGTTTAATGCTAAGATGCGCTGTAGGTAGCTATGGGCCTGACAATCTATGAAATAAGCAGAACGTTATTTTTTAAGTTGTCAGTCCCATAGCCACTAACACCGCATTTCAGAATTAAACACGTTTCGAACTTCTACCCATAAAATAATAAAGTTGTGCCCAGACTGTTGGCAGATTTTTGAAATTTGTTACACTTTTCTATACGTATCTACGGAGGTTAAATATGTTGGGAAAAATAGGATATTATGGTGGAAAGTAGAGATGGACAAAGCAGTTCCTTTCAATGAAGTACTTCACTTCACTCACTTTAAGGAACGAGTTCAGTGAAGTAG
Source organism: Beris chalybata (assembly GCA_949128065.1). Taxonomy (NCBI): domain Eukaryota; kingdom Metazoa; phylum Arthropoda; class Insecta; order Diptera; family Stratiomyidae; genus Beris; species Beris chalybata. Next base: position 7,688,131 of record OX421895.1, on the reverse strand, counting down.
TTCCGAAACTCTTCGTTCCAAGGTTCGTCAAATGTGGACCAGAAAAAGGGAAGTAGATTTCAAGGAACTAGTTCATGTGGTTGATACTTGAAGCACCTATTTCTGAAGCAACCCTCTTGGAATCGATGTCACACCTTGGAATGACGAAAAATAGCACAATCGTCAAGTTACCTTGTCTCAAATACGAACGATTATCAATCGCTGGATAATAGTTTCTGTTGGATTGAGCACTTCCGCAATTAGAAAACACTTTGTTATAAAAAAAAAGACGCCCACATACGTTCCCCAGTAGACCCTCTCAAATTTATATGTGATTTTCACAGCTCTTAGCTGGATCCATGAAAGGCTCAACCTGTTCACGATAATCTTTTCTAATAATTACAAATGACCCGTCATTATCCAAAACATTGAATTACAGACACCCGGTGGTAGTTCTTTTACCCGTCGATATTCTGCAAAAAGCCATGCAAGCACTCATATGAACGTCGATGGACAGTTCTTGGACAGCTGCGGGACAGTCACGTCCCAGCTCGGGAATCTTGTCTTATATGAAAACACTTCCGCCAAAAGACCCAAGACTTTGTATACTATCTTCATATTAATATGTCCATGTCCCCACATGTGTATATACACTGTACAGTAGATTCTAGATATAAGCTGACCGAGCGAAACAAAAAAAAAAGCCAACGAAACGGTGCAATCGGAATTAATTTTCTAACGATCCGATGCATGCCGGTGTATACAACAAATTGGTTCAATTAATTACCGCCAACTTGATCGCACGGTCCGCCGCGGCGACTGCAACGGAATAAGATGCAGATTTGATTAATCCGCGTCTTGTATTACTCAAATTATGGTCACAAAATGCAGGCACTCATATCACGAGTGACCGCTGCTGACCGGTTAGTAAGAATCTCGATGGTCAGATGCCATTTAAATGGTAGCAAAATAACATTTCCATGCTGGGGTGCTCTTGTCTTTTACTATGCAGGACATTAATCAGTTGGGTAATGTGGTGCACTTTGTTAATACGAAAAAATTAGCGCAAGTCGTGTATTTGTTCACCTTCTTTCGGGAGGAGTGAGGATCATTAAATGGTAACTGGAAAGAAGTTTGATGGTGTGGAGCAAAAACGATAGACGAGCGATTCACAGGTAACCGGCACAGTGGAATCCCATAGAACTATGCTCACCATCGAGGATCCCATTGAGGACTTCACCCATCATTTCCCTCTGGCCACGATCATTTCCTTATAGCGATCCATGGCTGTGACGATCCTGCTGCCTAAGTGGCTAGTTTGATTAATATCGGCTATTTATATAACCCCGGGGATTTTCTCCAATTTTCTACCCAGAATCTCTCTCGCAGGGTTCCTGGCTATCGTTTCTTCGAGAATCGATCAGATAAGATCCAAGCACTGTTTGATTTTATTGGTTCCGATGCTTGTACCTCGACATTATTATGACGATTTTTCATCCTAGGACGAGCTCTCCAAGTGTGACGGTCATCTTTTCATATATACCCAGGGTACGGTTAAAGATTAAAAGACGGGACCTATAACTCGACAAAGCTTTGTGGCATCCGAAGCAGAAGACTTCTTCATCGTCTATATGAAACCTATGAAGGTACCACCTCGTTCGTCTTTCTATGGTATGTTGTGTACCGAAAGGTTGTCCGCTTAGGCCGCTTCTGCTTCTGATACTGTATGGATGCCTATATATCTATCTAGTCGCTATATTGATGCGCTTCTATATCTTGTAATATGGTGTTTGCATTGAAGATGCGTGAAACCAGAAAAGAAGAAAAATTATGTTTGTGTTCATTCTTTAATGTCATCCATTTAAGATAAGGAAATGTCCCAGGTACTGGAAATTAAATTGTAACTGATTGCCATGATATGGGAAATACATCTGCAGTGATACGTGTGAGATGATAACGGCGGGGTGAGAAAAAACACACGATAAAAATATGTTTCTTATGGTCATAACATTATTAGAATGCCTGTGTGTGTTTGTATGTTTGTTACCGCGAGTGATTCACAATCTTAGAAAAATACCTTTTACCTATAGCCTGTGCAATAGCGAAGAAGTTAAGTTCGTATGAAGGTGAAATTTACGGATAGGAAACAAGACGCAAATACGGAAACTAGGAGTGGAAGGCTTTTTACTTCTGGTATTATAGTAATTTGTTATGTAATTATGTTCTCAGTACTCAGATAGATGCCGAAGCTATTTATGAGGTTGATCATATTTTCATTTCGTTATCGACCGTCATTGCAAATCGAGAATGGCGTTTAGAATATTATAGCAATTGTCGGTGGTGTGATAAGACCCGCTGGATCAGTCCAATGTTTTTTTTTTATAAAACCAGTATAATATAGGTATATGTACTTATATGTGGTAATAAAGGAGGGACCGGATTCGGAGCTGAATGGTAGTAAATCAGAGTCTATGGGCTGTTTATCCTGCATGCCATTTTCAGATAAAGGTCTAAAATTGTAATTTCATATCCATTAAATTCTGAAATGCGCCAGAATTAATGCCATCACTCTGCATTCGAACTTTGGTAAATAAATGTCTATTTTCAGTACTGAAACCTATCGAAAAGAATCCGAATTTTTTCTGTGCAGAACTTTTTTAATAATACTGTTTCGGAATTGCATCATTACTACAAAATAATTCTGAATTAATTCAATACCTTCACTGAAAGAAAAACTATGTTTATTCCAAGGTTGCATTGACCATATTAAGGTTCTTCTAACTATTGTAAAACTGACATGTTTCCAGTGATCATGGCTATGATGGTACGAGCCATAGCATATAATCCGTAAAAACATAATATGGTTGCATTAAACATATATCATTATATTCCTGCTGAAATTTAATACGGTTGTACCAATCATTCTCGTTACATGATGTAATTGTGTATTATAACCATGACAACAATATTCTATGATTAGTGGAACCATATAATTTGATAAAATAATTCCCACAGCCATACCTCTCACAGTACGAAAAGGATCGTTCGCGGTGTAAGTTTGCTTCTTCCAATTTCATGTGTGCTTTGTTCGAGAGTGTTTAATTGTTGTTCAAGTAATTTATTTATGATCGAAAGTGTTTTCTTTGTGAATTATTTCAGCGTCACATGTATCTTATGATTGACTTAACCACCAACTTTTATGTTTATGGCTCGTACCATCATAGCCATGATCACAGGAAACATGTCAGTTTTACAATAGTTAGAAGAACCTTAATATAGTCAATGCAACCTTGGAATAAACATGGTTTTTCTTTCAGTGTAAGAGGTGAACCTCCAAAATTTTATGAAAAAATATTGAACGTTGACAAAGCTAAAAGCTGTTTTCTAGAAAAAAAAAATCCTTTTTTATGTTTTCACCTCTTTTTTAAATCCAAAACGTTTAGAACATATCCGGTATTTTTTAACCACTTCGGACGGATAGTTTGAACACAATACGAATATAAGGGTTAAACAAAAAATAAAGTATAATTTTGTAATTAGTGTAAATATAATAATTTGAAAAAAGAAATACCTCTAATTGCTTATTGTAAAACATCTAATAGGTACTGTATAGGAACTGTATAGCCCAACTAGCAAACTAACTTACATAAGGCCTTATCGAAGCTATTCTCGTATATGGGCAGCCATCGAACTTAAATTTTGCAAAATAATCTGGAGAAAGCCAAGGACCCTCCAATTTACTTCACTAATTGGGGAGTAGGAGTACGCCAAAGCTGACCATGGCAAGAGGGTAAATTTCGAAAGAAGTCGGACTGGGTTGGAAAATAGAAAAAGACTCCGTAAAACTTTTTACGAATAGCTCCTTGGGACTCCGAGGGACTTATAGACCTATGGATTCATATACTTGGCACAAACCAAGATGTAAGTTTTGGGTAAAGTGAAGGAGTCTCGCAGTATTCACCTTTAATCCCTGGAAAAGGAGAAGATTATTAATAAAAACCCAGTCATGGTGTGAATTTGGTCAGAAATCGGCTCGATTTGACCGTTTGAGAGAAAGACCAGTAGCACCTTTATTTTCACATGAAAACTGGGTAGCACAATAAGATCACCATTGGCTTAGGGTTGAATCATTCCACACATTTTTTTTATCGAAGCTCGTCAAATGAATCTTTGCCGGTCCTTAAAAATCGTCCTATACACGCCCCAGCTGGCATCTTTATAGGAGCCTTGCTTACGTCTTTCGCCTGTAATTAAGTAGATCGTTGTATTTTTCTATAATGGTCACCATGTTCATTAACCTAACTCCTTTTTGAGTTCGATCTAGGTGACTTTCCTGCAAACTCCCTGCTGTGTGCCAGGTGACTAATGACTGATACTTGGGCTAACATATTTTCGAAGAAGACTTGGGCCTGCGTCCTTTATTTTCTACTGCAATAAAACGTATTATTGATGGTCTCCTTTGGTTTTTGGCGCTACCAGTTATTCTCTTCATTCAACAAACTTACCACAACAGTGAAAAATATGGGTTTAATATTAACGGAACGATCTGAAAAGGTTCTGTTCACAAAATTCCTTGTTCACATTAATCATTTTTGTCCTCCTCATTCATCTAATCAGGAAAAATACCTCACTCAGGGTATATTTATTCGAATCGAAACAGTGTCTTATCACAGCCTGAATCAATTTCAAGGAACCGAACAAACAATAAGACATAAGATCGTAATGTCGTACAAGGCCCCAAAATCACTCATATTTCGATAAGCATTTAATCTGTCTGGTGTTTGTTTGAAAGTCCGAAACCTGGGCGATCATCGCGGCCTGTCGATCACTGAAAACGGACCGACCTTAAATACAATCAAAAACTAAAGATCAAATATCAGAATATGTCAGACGATAAAACCCCCGTAGTCTCTCATTACTTACAACTGACCGAATATATCGGTTTTGGTTAGCCGAGAAAAACACCAACAAACCCTTAAGACTGTAAGACTGAACAGGATGCACTATGAAGAGTCCTTCGCTGTTGATCAGCAAATATGACACGATCTTGTCAAACAAATGTCGCGGGTATGTTGTCGCTTTCGGCTAAGATCATCAGCACACGTCTTCTAAAGACAACCTTAATAAGATTGGACTTACAAGATCGTGATCAAATATTAACATTTTTATTGAAGATCGTTTCGTTTTCAGAGAATAACAAAATTAATGCAAATATCAGTTTTTGTTCTGTTTCAAATTTGACAATATGTTGATTGAACAAACAATCAAACAAAAGCCATATATGTATGTGCTAAGGGTGTCAGAACTGCAATTACCTAAGACTGAGTAACTATGGGTGGGTGCATTAATAAAACTACAGGATCAGAAATATCCAAAGGATCTTGAAAAATACACGCTAGCCTATTAAGACATATTTTGATCCTACTCCTACAGAAATTTGATGAAGTTACTACAGGTAGGAGACTAAATCAAACGCCTTTTAAGGCGGAGCCAAATTGTCATCGATGCCATGCCTGCCGGATGCTTTCTTCAAACAAGCAAAAAAAAAAACAAAAAAAAAAGAAGATCGTTTCACCTTACCGCACCAGGTGAGCGAAAAGATACAAAACGATCGACCGGTGTAACATTAATTAAGAGGCGCGGAATAAAGTCGATTAACGAACTAATTTAATCGTTTGAGATGACACGCCTGCTTGGACTCGTAAGACGAGTCATTAGTGTGTGCAAGCGCGGTTATTAGAGGATACCGAGCCAAGCGAGCGTACGCCTGCGTCCGTCGACGTAGCTACAAGATAATTCTAATGGAGGTTGTAAGAATTAAACGCTCGGCTAATCGGGAAGCTGCTCGAACTATGGTCAAATTGAAAAATAAATTAAGATTTTAACAAGAACAATTCTTTGCGTTGTGGTCAGTCGGACAATCAAGTGGAAATTTGTATTCAATAAACTAAAACAAACGGGTTGGTCTTTAAAATTTCACTGGATAGTCCAATCAACAGAAATTACAATTATTCGTGTAATAGACTCATTAAGCTATGTCCGCTGTATTGCGTAATCCTGAGCAGTGCTATGTAGAAGGATCCTGTTGTCCTTTCTCCAACGAACACATATGAGCTTGAGCTAATAATTTGATCAAAGTTGATTTGTTTGTTGGATTGGGAGAGAGGACATTCTTGAACAAAGGTATTACTTGATGGATACCCCTGTAAGAAAATTACCGGGAAAGTCCGGCGGAGCTCCGCCTTAGCATTACCCGGTTATCTCAGTTAAAACGTATATGTAGGCCTCGGGACAAAAATTAACTTATATAAATACTTCATCTCTTTCACTCCTAGTTAACGGTACCTGGTATCTACCCGGTAATTTAACCCAATCGCCCTGTCGTTTACTTCATGGGAATTTACCGGTACAGCTATATTTTGGATTACTACTACTAATGAGCCATTATCCCATCCATTCACCCGATCAGAGTGTTCTATCGAAGCTCTGCTACATGGTTTTATTCTGGAGATAGGTTTGTAATCCTGTAAACCTGGTTTAAGTGAAGGTGTATGAAAGGATGATTGGGAATAAGATTTTTTGAAATAAATAGAAATAAGAGGGAAAAGAGGTATAAAGAAAAGCGTACGATAGTGTCATTAGCGCAAATCCACGACCTCCATCTCCACGATCTTGGGTTTGATAGGCTATCCCGTCCGATCTTGGCTTCTGTATGGTCGTCTATCATCAAATTTTTGCTTGTCTCGTTATATTATTTAATTATCAATGGCGCAACAGCCCAAATCGGGCCTAGGCCTTAAAGTAATGCTAGAGTAACTTCATTGCGAGACCAATAGAACGCTAGGCGGTGAAGTGGTCAGCCACACGCTCGTCCGTGATTATGACCCCAATTTTAACTCAGTTGCTCATTTACAGCTGAGTGAACTAGTTGTCCGGCACCCAATCCCATTATAGAAAATTACTTGTCACCAAGCACATTCGAACCTGGTACCAGGTGCACCGAAAGCAAGTGCTCTAGCCACTAAGCCACCCAGACTACGTTATATTATTTGCTTTATGAAAATTCCATTTTGTCAAATCTTTGACACCATGGCATACAGTGTGAAGCGAGTATTACACTGTACTCTGTTCAAAATTGGACTAAGAACTTCGACGAAAAATTAAAAAAAAATCTGCCAACAGTCTGGGCGCAACTTCATTATTTTTCCGGCAGAAGTTCGGAACGCGTTGAATTCTGAGAAATGGTGTAGGTAACTATGTGACTGAAAATCTAACAAAAAATTCGGCAAGCGGTTAGAATAGGTTCGCGCTAAACTACTTACGCCGCTACCACAAATAACATATGAATTACATAATTAGGTCGTATTCCGGGATGCGGTCTGAGATCTGGAATCCAAAATTTTAGGTCTAAAACGTTTCCCTCACCCCCCCTCCCCTAGCACCCCCACCCCTGAAAATAATGTCAATTCAAGGGGTGTATCCAATCTGTTCATAGAAAAAAAAAAATTTCAATTTAATAGCTCCACTGGTTTGAGAGCTACGAGCCTTTAAACGATTTTGTGTGGGGCGGTCGACGTACGGTGTGGCGTACGGCGGACCGGCGGACCGGCGGACCGGCGGACTGAAAATTTTTATTGCTTTTTTGTGGAAAAAAAAATGTTTATGGCAGCCAAATTTTTTTTAAAAAAAATCGATAACAATACTGTATTATAAGTAATAAAGTAAAAAAATAGGTCAAAATTGACCTTGCACAAAAAATTGATAGGTACACTATCAGACAGTATTTGGTAGGGGACATTGTCAAATATTCCCTATTTATGAAGGTGTGGTACGGGTGTTATCACAATAGACCAACCAAATGGTCTATAAGTGAGTCGATCCATAGTTTGGATGGCTGCCACTATAACCGAACCTAGTCAAATATTTGGCAGAGTGGCGTACAGAGTAACATGTACTAGGTCTACAACTCTACCATCCAGAAGGAACCATACAGTCACTGGACAACTTTTTTTGAATAACCGATACCATCCCGCTTTCAGTTTCATTTCGGATAACTACCAAGAACTAATAATTTCAACACTTTGGAAGAATTCTTTTTCAAAGTACACAAAGCTTCCAATTGCGTTTTTGGTAAGGTTTCGAAAGAACTCGTTTCACGAATTCCCACAATGTCATGCCGATTCCAAACGAAATAAATCAAGGTCCCACAGCCGGTCGTTTATTTGAATCCAAGCCGAATCCCAATAAGAACAGAGGGTCTCACTCAACTCAACCTGGCTAACCTCCACCTCCACGTTGGCCCGATACTGGCTATATTATACCTACCTGGATAACGAATTAAAATATTTATGTTGAACCAATTGGTGCATAATCGATGTCTTTTCATGCATCTATTTAAGATGCAAAGCACCGTGAACTATGCGGTCATGTTCAAAATCGGTCTCTATAACGCGCGATACCGACCAAGACAATGTCTTCATATAAAACGGAATTTATTGTAATAATTGTACGCGACGATAGACCAAACTGTGTTAAATTATTCAAGAAAACAAGAAAACTACCACACGCAATTTGAGGTATGCTCCCCGGAGCAATCAATGCATTATTTGAGGCCGCATTTCGATATGCAATTGCAATATTGCTGTTTTGCAGAATCGGCAAGCAAAGTGAGTCATAGCAGCATTAGACCCGTATGATCTACTACCTGTGCCGTTCAGGTGATCACCCAGTCTTTGCCGTTCGTATATCTTGATCTTACCGATCGTTTCTTGAATAAAATACGCTGCTTTATACCTCGACTAAGTGAATGTCTGTCTTTTCAGGTTCATGTCATTTGTCCGAGTTCCTGCACGAAATGTTATTGGTTTGTAATGAGGTGAAGATTTACGTACCGCGATCTGTTGCCGATGAAGTAAACGACACTGCGACATGAGTAATTACATCGAAATTGATTTCAATGTTATTTGATTAATTAGATTCGTACGCGAATTCAGAATTAAATGACTCCAATGTCAATTTTCTGCATAGTTCTTGACTTTGCCAGCCGGAAAACATTACTGTGTCTTATTGCTCCATGATATTTTAATTATTTATTTTTCAGTATCAGTGTGACCAACGATATCAATATATTTCTTCACAAGAAGCCGCTAATCCTTCTTCATTCTTGAAATATCTTTAATTCACCTTTTAGTATTTCTTAGCACCGTACGTCTTCTAGTCCAACACTTGCTTACAGAGTTTAACTCTAACTTTCTTGATATCATCAATCTATCTTCACATCTGAATTGCAACGCCAATCTGTTCAGTCAGCCTGTTTAAATCACCCTTGCACTAAATCCAGAATATCTTAATCAGGGAACTGCCCAAAAATTTTCGGTATCGTGTTTGTGAGGTGAAGCTATGTTCAATCCAGCTTCATAGATTCGAGAGTGCATTCCACATTTCCATTAATTATTAATTTTTAGATTAAGCGTTTTCAAAGGAAAATAAATAATCAGTTTTATAATCCTCTTTTCTGTTCCCACCATCTGCTACCTCATCACTCACTGCATGAAAAATCGCTATTCAAAAGAAGTGTTAAATTGTTAATACATATACCTACATACATATATCAAAATATTCAACAGACATGATGCCCGACTCTTGATATACCTACATACCTTTATCCAGTGCAGAGCAGGCTAGCAGCATAGAAAACCATAGCAAAAACGGTAATTATTGACCCCAGTGGAACAGAGTTTAACATATAGAATGCGCTGCTAAGCATTGCTTAGTGATGTTCTCTCTACGATAGCTGAATGTGACGTCTGAGACAACAAAATCAAAAAAAAAGAATTCATTTAACAAAAGACTTGTTTAAGTTGTGCGGATGTTTTAGTAGAGACAATCACAGAATAGTCACAATTTAGGAAAAGCGTTCCACATATTTTGTATCTAAATAGGATCAACGCCATCTAGATGTGAAGTATACAATCAAGTGTTCAAGGATCAACGCCATCTAGATGTAAAATGTACAACCATGTGCTCTGGTCTAAGTCATACCTTTTATTGTTATTATTATTATTATTTATTAAAAAGAAGTGTATTAATATACATACTTATTTAGTTGTTTTTTTCTTTCTTTTTTCGGCTGCTTCAGTCGCAGATGCTGTTGCATTTATAGACACAGATAGGACACCGACAAGAAAAACGGAAGAAAACTAATAGTTATAGAGTACTCTTTGGATAGGATGTCAATTAACGCGTTCTTGAGTTATCGTACGTTTGAATAGACAGCAGGCAATTTTTTCAATTTTTTCTAAACTAGTAGGACCCATATTTTTTTACTGATCTAATAATTATACTAATAATAATAACAATAATAATAACAATAAAGACAATTGGGTCCTAAAAATGTATTTATAAGACAATGGCAGGCTATATAGTCCTATTTTTTTTTTTTAAATAACTATTTTCGCCCGAATTAACTGGACTTTTTTCTGGTTCTGACCTTGGTGTGCTCTAGTGCAGTGGTTCTCAAAATTCAGTCTACGACTGAAACGAACCCTGCGACGATGTCTGTCTGGTCCGTGTGTTATTTATTAAAACGCTAGCGGCTTTATGATTTTAATTGTTCTTTTATTTCTCGTGGTGATCATGTCTGGCTGTCACTTTGGTCACGACCGCCAGGATAAGAGTGCTGTCATATTACACATACTTCAGCCCGTACAGATTCTCTTAGCTTAATTGATCTATAATGAAAAACATTTGAAAACCGCTGTTTTATTCCACGGCTCGCTCGCTTGCTATGAAGGGTATGCAGGTGTGCATCTGCCTCAAATGGCGGCTCGAACGTCTTCCGGAAAATCTCTACGAATTCTTCTCTTGGGTCTATTTTTGCGTACTCCGTCACCAATATGAGAAATACAGGTAAAACGTTGTTAAGGAATGCTATGATGTATAGTTCAAAGGTGTTGGTCTCGTTCTAAAAAGAATGAGGACACCTAATAGCAAGTAGTATGTGAGTTCATCCTAAATCCGAAGCAAGCCGTAATTGCTTCTCCAGTTAAAAGCGTATTAACATATTAAGAATTTCTTAAAAACGATACTTATGCTATTGATAGACGGTCATTCAAAACCGTCAATGCATTGACACTCTGAAGCCAAAATTACGTAGAATGTGGTCACAAAGTTGACCGTCTATCAGTAGCATAATACTTCTTACCGATAACTAAGTCTCACGGCAAAATATTTTGCAAAATTATTGAAAATTACTAAAAAAAACTTTCCCTTAAAAATTTATTACATGTTTAGATTATTCTCGGCGACCTTGTTTTCTCTAAATTATTCACAAGTAATATATCCCATTTTAGGCTTTTCTCTTTAAAATAATTCTTCATCGAAAATATTTCAGATATAAATTATAAAGGAATTTTTCAATTCGTAATTCTTCTCGGTTTAATGGATTCCAAAACAGCAAGATCCCATGTTAGTAATGTAATTTATGAGACAACTTGGACACAACTCATATTCTACGCGACCCGATCATTAAAGAATAAACAATGTGGTCCTTAGCACCGAATCTTGTGGGTCGCCACCACCTCGACTTAGTAAATGGTCGGAAATTATTCTCGCCATATGAAAATTACTTTAACACCATTACCGTCGAACTCCTGTACACAAAACTCCAAAATAATATTTCTTTCGGACTAAAAAGATGGATGAATAATTGATGAGACATGTCTTGAAATTCATTTTGAATTATTGCCGCTTAGGGTTGAAGTATTTTGTGAGTTATTGTCTTGGGCGAACGAAAGGCACGTGAACTCAACAATAGCTAGTTCCAAAAAGACATGACATCCTGCACTATTGCTTGCACCTTTGGTACCCATCCTACCTTTGTCTAGGCTTCGAATTTGAACCAAAATGCGATGGAACTATGGATAACGCAGAGGACAGTAGTCTCGAAAAATTTAAAATTCAACACAGACTCTATCATTAGCACTTTCAAAACGTCGGAATAGACCGCAATCCGTGGTTTTGGCCTTTCAGAATCATCTCACGTATGACGATTTGTCGTTTACTGGACGTCTTGAAAGAGAAACCCACCCGCATCGGGTCTCAACTTAGTTGATGGCTCCGGGAATCTTTACTTCGAATCGGAACATATGGAACTTCCTTTTTTGGGGGAATACCTAAAGAGTTTCTTCACTTAAGAAAAAAAAATCTTCTAGATAAGGTCGACGACAACGACGATTATAAAACACCGTAAAAGTTGTAGGTGAGATTTTAGGGGGCAATAAAGCGTATGAATGTTGCCGAAAGTATCTAAGTGTCTAAGATACTCGCACGGGTAATTAAGATATACACAAAAGTTAAGCATCAGCCACAAAATGACTCTATCGACCTCCTGCTTCGCTTCTATCGCCCATAAAAGAACACTCTAACAGTCGATCGGTGTGCATTAAGTTAGTGCTGGAGGTGATATAAATTCGAATTTTATGTCTATTAATTCAAGCAATAAAAAGGTAGTAATTTTTTTTCCCCTAAACATCAAAAATGATAGGCCGTTCGGAACTGTGGAAAAAAGGATAGTATAAGGGTCCCGAAAAAATCCAAGGGTTCTAGTCTGTGATATGATTTATAATCGAAGGTGGCAATAAAAATCGTTCATGAACTTTTGAAACTGGAAGTGTTCAGTTCGAATTGAAAACGTGTTTTTTTTTCTTCAAAAACTATTCGAAGATTTGAGAAGGGTCTTAAGGAGGAGTCTTACTAGAACTATAGAGCAGGTGAGTGTCTCTATGAATCAGTATCCACGTGCAGATTGGGATGAAGAATTTTCGGGTGAAAAGAAAAGACTTTTATGTTTTGATAGCCACCATTAAGAGAACATAAAAATATGTTTTGACATTAAAAGGAATGAACCCGAAGTAGATGAAGGTGGAAGATAGAATTACGAAAATTTGAAAAATTTTAGATACTAAGTCAAAGGAAATTTACACTTTTACCATTTCTCGTAGATGTTTTTTTTGATAAGAGTCTGAGCGCAACACTATTATTTTTCGAGGTAACGTTTGGGAAGCGGTTTAAGCTGAACTACGATTAAAGTGCCGGATCTGATAACACCCTTAAAAAACCAATTAAAATTCTGCAGGATAGTTGAAGATACGACCAAACATTACGATAGTTCGAATAGTTAGACCCATGTAAACTATAAGTTTCAAAATGGAGCATTGACTCTTTATACAAAAACTTAAATAAATGGAAAAAACCCTGGGAGAATAAACAAAATCTGCCCTCAGTCTGGGTGCAACTTTATTATTTTTCGGTAGAAGTTCGGAACGCGTTCAATTCTGAAATGCGATGTAGGTTACTATGTGACTGAAAACCTAACAAAAAGTTTGGCAAGCGGTTAGAATAGGGTCGCGCTAGAATACTTACTCTGCTGCCACAAATAACATATGAATTACATACTTGGGTCCTATTCCGGGATGCGGTCTGGGGGTTGAAAAAGGAAAAAACTCGAAAATAGGCGATTATTAAAAAAAACCGTAAAATTGGAAAGTTTTTCGATATCTGATCAGATTTGAGAGTTATTGCAGAATTCATAAGAAGTATACAACCAATTAGGAATTGAATTTTCAAAAATCTTGAAAACACTTTCTAGGTGGGAAGAATCCGTAGAATAGAAACGAATTCAGTATTTGGGAAGAACTAGTAAATATGACGAAAATCGTGAAAATATATGCATTGTATTTTCACTTAAAACTTTTTTTGCTCCCCTCTTCCAAACGTTAATTGATATTCGCATTTTTTATTGTCAAAATGATTTTTCTAATTGATTTACCGAGTTTCAACTTTCTAGCATAAGCAGTTAGGAAAAACAAAAAAATCATATTTTTCCAACATGCCACTATAATAGATCTACCTAAATACTAAGTTTCAGCTTTATTTCATTAAAGGTTCTTAAGACATAAACATGGGTACTTTTCCCTTTTCAACCTCCCCCACCCTTACCTTCTACTCTCACACCCCCAAAATTTTATGCCTGCAAGGTTACTACTGGGCCTATTTGTGGTAAAAAATTTGAGCATCTATTTTACGAGATGTGAAACTTATTTTTTCTTAATTCTTATCCCCTCAACTTCTATGCTCCCCTATCCCCTTAAAAGATTTTACTTTGAGCAATCTTTATTTATCAAGGCTTATACTCGAACCGAATTTCATTTTTCAAGTGTAATTGGTTTGTGAGATATCGTGATCTAAAGTTTTTCACCCTTAACCCTCGTACGAAACTTCCCTCACTCAAAAATTCGATTGAAATCTACTCTCCTAGTATAACTACAGATAGTTGTTAAGTTTTAACTGCTTGCCATTAACGGTTTAGGAGATTTTAGAATGTGTCGATATCGGCTTTTTTGTGTTTCGGACGCATTATTTTCCCCTCCACTCTCACATTCCTTCACCCATATCAGCAATTTTTTTCTAAATGGGTCCACTATCGAAGTTCTATATAAATTTCTAAGTTTCAGCCTCTTAACATAAGCGGTTACTGAGATCTAGAAACTAACATCTAAAATGCTCCCCTCTCCTCCCCCTCATACCCCTCTCCATAAAAAAATATACAAGTCGTAGAGGTTCACCCATTCTACCCATCAAAAAAATTTAATGATAATACCTCAACGAGTTTTGGGATCTACGCGCCTTCAAACGAATTTGCGTACGACGTACGGCGTACAGACCGACATTTTTTTTTTTTGCTTCTTTGGGGTTTACTAGTCTTTAAACGTAAAAATACAAAATTTCAAGGTAGCAAATTTTTTTTAACTTTCAGGTCGATCACAATACTTTATTATTAAAAAAAAATACGGCGTACGGTGTACGGCGGACAGACGGACTGAACATTTTTATTGCTTCTTTCGTGCTTACTAGTCATTATACGTGGAAAAAAAAATTTTGAGGGTAGCAAATTTTTTTTTTTAAAAAATCGATAACAATACTGTATTATTAATAATAAAGTAATATGTAAAGAAATACACTGAAGCTATTCCGGAACTGTAACCTGTTAACTCTAAAATATATTAAACGTTCCTCACGCTTTGTCACACATAGTGGGGATCTAAAACAGATTTCCATTTTGTAGTGAGCATTACTAGTACATTACCTTGTAACTAATTGATTTTCAATGGGTTTGCGATACTAGGGAGTACAGAGATATAAATACTGGTGACGACAAGACGCCGTTTTTGTATGAAGCAGCTTGTAGCATTTTGATGCCGAATTGAACGTTTGTGTATGGAGTGTTTGATGCCAGTTAAATGCAAATAGTAGCCTAGTATTGAAATGTTTGACGTACATATGTTCGTTCCTTACCTTGCGCTATGCCATAAGCGAAAAAGCCAACTCTCTAGCTTTGGTAAAATTATTCGAATTTGCAAAATTACTCAAGAGTTTCAGGGATCATTCAATGAAGTTCGTAATAAAATTAAATATGAAACTGTTCTGAGTTGATTGAAGAATGCACTAATTAAAAAATATCAAATAGAAAACTTCGTGCAATGATCGTTTAACAACGAGCTGAAAAAAGGCCAAGTCAATTCGTCGTAAGGAATTCCATTTTCTTATGGGAATGATATGCCAGTAATTTTTCATCTCACCCATCACCTGCAGGGAATGACTACCTTACATACGTCCTAAAGGTATTTCCATGCGCGACTATACGACTCACAAAGGGCCGCTTATGATGCATTCTGGCGCCAGTTCAATGGTCACGGTCATTCCTATCTCTTCGTCTTCATCGGGGAACTATTGCCCCAACAACACAGAACTGGGGGGGTCAACTTACATATACGATTTTTTGCCAGTTTTTTCCCCACGATTTAAAGATTTTTGCTTTCTTCCATCTTTCAGATACGCACGCAGTGATAGTGAACACCTTTCCAAGAATCACTTTCAAAAAATCGGCGCCCTTTTTGAAAAAAAAAAAAATTCACTATACTTGGTTGTACAAAACTTGTCCATACAATTTTTGACGAAATACCATCCGCAGCTAAATTCCCAAAATTCCACCTTTGTCCGGCCAAAGGTTTTAATTACCGATTGGATTGCGTTTTAAATGACAGCAGGTATGGGAGTAATTTGAACAATGCACTTATGCGTTACTCCTTGAAACGAAATCACCGAAATGGGCAGTGTTTGTTTGGCCGCGCGGTTGCAAAGTGCACCGCAAACTGCATCGTACCCTAAAGGCTATTTCTTCGAAACAAAAAGACGAACAGCTTCACCATTACTACAGACAAGCAAATAACGAGCATGAAACGATAAGCCAAACAATCATTTCATATGTTGTCCATTTACAAATTGCGTCTATAAATCAGAAAAATTGCATTGTATCGCCCCGAAAGCCGCACTCATTACAGAAATGTTTACCTCACAACAGGTTTTGCGATATGTGGTCCGTTACAGCAGACAAAACTCAACATTCGGCCTTCTTATGTCGTTTTCTTAGGGTTTTCTTTGCAAAAGAAAACAACAAAAACAGCAAAAAAATTACCATCCTACCAGATTATGGTCAAATTTGACCGTGGTCATCATTTTTTGGACGAATGTGTCATATGTTAAATTATGGAATTTTAAGGGGACTCCACACGTCGGCTCGGTCTGATGATGGGACAAGGTAACAACATGAACTGAACTTTGTGCTACTGTTCTTCACGCTATAGAGCAACTTCTTTTAATTGTCTTCCAAGAAGATGCGATGGTAAGTGCCATGAGAGAGATTTGGCAAATTTTACTTGTTGCTGTTTGTTTTTTGTTTATTTTTGACAAATTTTTCAAGTCTCAAAAAGTCGAAAAATCGTCATAGTACCTGTTTCTTTATTTTCTGCTAACTTTACTAAAAAAAAACAAATTCTTCTGGTCATGACCTTACCAGTTCTTCAAGTTCTTCTTCGAAGTCATAGTCAAAAACTTTTTGTTTCTTTTGATTTACACGCCTGAGTTACCTGTACTCTTGGATTCTAAGGCGAGTTATTTTATTACACCATAGAATTTCGCTTCGAGAAAATATTCCCAAAACTAAAATTTTAGTGACCAATCGTAAACCTATGAATTAATGAGTCTCCGATTTTTATGACTTATAAAAATCTTTTCATATTATTTACGCGTAAAAAACTGATCCATCATCGAAAATGTATCGTCGTAAAAGTTTTCCTCTCAAACGGAAAAAAAATTCAATAGCATTGTTCCTTTCTCTCCAGAATACCTGCCATGTTTCTACAAAGAAAAAAAAAAACACCAATCTATTTTAATATTTATTAATAATTTTATTATTAAAAAAAAATTTTTATGATCATTTTTTCTTCGATTTGGGAGTATTGTTCTTTATGATGCACCGCCACTTTATTAAAGATTTGGTCCGGTAAGCCCCCCTTCAAATCTTCAGGTTTCGAGTCATTTAAACGCGAATCAGAAACAATTTAATCGATGAATTTATTAAAGCCATCAAAAAAAGTGATCCTTACTGATATTACTGGTTGGAAAATCACATGATCAAAAAGCAGAACAAAAAACGGATCAAATTTTTTTTTATTAACCCCCGGGTTTAATGGGTAATAAAATTGTGTGTTATGGCCAACGAAAGAGCGACATATACGCACACTTTATATCCAACCTGAGATAATCGAAATAATCCGCAATATACGACAGGTTCGAAAGATCGTTACGCGATCGACAAGATCGGTGGAAATTTAAGGGCAAAATAAAAGCGATGAGCGTTAAGAGTCGTTAAAACCGATTTCATACAAGATTGGCAGACATTTCCGTTTTTATGGGTTGTGGCCAAAGAAATTGATCGTATTTTATAGATCCTTAAAGATATGCAATCGAAGTATATTCGTCAGTTTTCAATTACATATATGGTAAGTAATGAAGAATTCTGTGAAGAGGCCTCGGCAGTTTAACTTTAAGTGCATTAGGACTGTGATCCATGAATTACACTCATCGTTTCCGGGGACATTAAGTTTGTACATACAATATTTCCATTGATTTTGCGAAAACTTTTGACAAAGTCAACCATTTCTTAAGAAATTGGCTTCCATCAACATCTCAACAACTGCTCAATTAGTTTTACGATTACTTACTCGACCTCAGGTCATTCGGTAATATATAAAGTCTGCCAAATCTGCATCGTTCATATTTAATTCAGGTGCAACGCAAGGGGCCCAATGGCCTGGTTTACATAGGTACTGTTCAAAGTGCATTTGCTTAATACTACCGAAGTTAAACAAAATGTTCTATATGTAACATTGATTAAACATGATTTAGTTACTACTTTGCATAAAAACGTGATATGATGTTGAGCTGCCCCTGCTACTCGTATAATTGTGTTCTTGAAAAAAAAACTTAACTTACCACCTTGATCATAAAGTTCCCGAAAAAACCACCGTGTGGCGCTTTTATTGTTCCGATTTGAGTTCTGTTTTTTTTTTTGTTAAGTTGGTACATCTGTTGTTGACATTCCCGTCTAAATCTTAGCGTCATAGCTTGACATTTGAAAAAGTCATCTATTTCCAGCCACACGGTGGTTATTCCGGGAACTTTTTGATCAAGGAGTATTTCTTTTTTAAAGAAAATTGAACAATTTTTTGCCCGTCGAGCCGAATTTGAACTACCAACCTGTGGAAGTAATCGAAGCGATCAAACGGTTAATAGTAAACCGGATTTTTAAAATAGTTGGTTAAATTTTTTACCTGTAAATTAAAACTTTTAAACTTTTATGATTTTATACTAGACGTGATTTTTAATCAAATTTATCCAGAGTAGAGTAGGATTAATATATACATACATTAAATTTAATGCAACATGGAAGGAGTATAGATTTTAACCAAAACAGCTGAGGCAGTAATATTGCCGATTTTCTGTCTATCTAATTTTTTCTAGAGGGAAAAACCTAAACAACATTGCTGTTTGTTGTAGTTTTCAATTAACTTTTTCTACTCTACTCTGCTCTGAATAAAAACAAACAAATTGTTATACTATACCATTTTTCGGATTAATGGAATACGGATGGGACAAGTGCCTCTTCTTGCCCCTCTTTAAGGACATTATTTATCTGTAATAAGAAGCCCAAACAATTCGAGTATGACCTCTCTCCATTTTTTTGTTATACGTATCCCCAACTACAATATTGTTACGTGCAAGTCTGGCAATTCCGCAACTCGATCTGCTACGAATCATGGGAACAACAACAACCAGACACCTAGCGGAAAAACTCAACTAATCAGAGCTTCGTAAAGAGTGGAAGACACCAACCAAAAATCGAACGATCTGAAGCGTTCGAGAAAGTTCACCCGATCGAAAATCGAACGGTCTGAAGCGTTCGAGAAAGTTCACGTACACCTTCGACTTACACCAAACGGTATCAGAGCATGCAAAGCTCTCAGTGAGGGACATTGTAAGTTTTCGATTACGTCGACGTGACATCTAGCGTATATACGCGACCGTGCGATCGGGTTAAGCGAATGTAAAAGCGGGCGGTATTGCCATACAGTGCGAATAATTGTGAGAATCGAATTATTGCGCAAATTGAATTTAAAGTGCGAATTAATAAATAATCACCTGTTTTATTTTAAGCGAATTGTTTTACTTGAAATCCCTAGCTCGCAACAATATAAATCGGAGTTCAATATTTTAGATAAAGTATCACACGATTGACTGCATCCTATAGCAACTGTGCTACATTTTATCCAATAGATTTTTTTTGTAGGTCCTACTGAAGGTATACAATTTCCACTTAAAGGCTCGTTATCATTTAATACTAATTCAAATTTTGACAAATCTGGAATTAATATAACTTTTGAAAAGTTGACGCAATCTGTCGATATAAAATTCGTTTACCGGTTCTTAAGTAAATTCTTGAGCGTTCTCTTTTATAACTTAATAGTGAATCATGAAAGTGAACCATAAGTGAATCATCTAGGCGGCTCGTGTATGAATCATATCCTTGATTTACTTATAATTGTGAAAAAATTAACTTTCTTTTTTGCCAAAAAATTTCTTACACAATTTTACCGGTACAAAACGTTGTTTTGATTCACCTCAGGTAAGCCTTCTCCAATTGTTGTTGCAGAACTGAGCTCTATATTTTATTTTTCGAATGGGATATTCGTAATCTTCTTCAGATTCTATATTCTCCGTCAATAATATTTTTTTTAAAGATATAAAATTAATTTCAACATCTCTAACAATGGCATAAAAAAAAGAACTCTGCGGTGGGTCGACGGCGCAACATCAAAACTATCGATATAAAATATGAATGCCATTTATCCATCTACCCAAATAAGAATGTAAAATCACAAGAAATATAAACGAAAAAATTAAAAAAAAAATAATAATTTAACATTCCCACACAAATTTTTCAAATATACGACTTTATTATGAAAACCTGGTTTCGAGCTGCTGCAACTTCTTCAGAAGTTACAGACGATCCCGACAAACAATTGTTGTACCATCTTGCGCCCATCACGTAACATTCTTATTACTAATCTGACCGTGGTATGGAGCGTGGTATGGGGTGTCTGGTAAGTGGATCCGATGATTTAGAGTGGACTATAATGGCCCACATTTGGACCGTCCAGACACAGCCTAAATGATTGTGATCCTCTCACTCTAACACTGAGTAATTGAAGTCCAAGCAAATGGTATCTAAGATCCAAAAAAAAAGAACGAAGACAAAACAAGAAGTCGTAATTCCACTGACCATTACTACACCGGTCCAGTTCCATCCAGAACCAGCAGCAATGCAGCATTTAGTGGTAAATCCATTGCTCAGGCGGACATATTAATGCCGCTTATGTACAAGAGATGTCAAACGACAAGAATTGGACATGTTTATACCAGGTCAGGGGATTAACTCGAAAATGTTAAATGCCATCATCCATGGATGCTGCCCGGACTTAAGGTAAAAGTTACCTGAAGTTCTGAGATGCGTACCTTAAACTACATTGCGATATGACGATGATGATGACATGGCCGAGAGAGGCGCTGTCGATCTCGGCTTGGACCATAGCTTGGACTTCGAATAAGCCAGGGCGCTCCCCTTGCAGGTACGGACGGATACAACAAGATCGATGCCGAAGCGATTGTGGTCCATCGATTTTTGGTATGAGTCTGTGAATGCCCACAATGTGGAGTACCTGGGACATTAAGAACCAATTGGTACAAATTGTTTTTCGGTAACCTTTTGATGATGAAGGCCTGATGGTGGCGTCGATCTTTGTGATCATGTCGCGCTGTTCTTGCGATGCTCCTCCTGAGCGGTTACCGAGATACCGCACCGCCACGATCGTACACAATGTGAAATTTTTGGTGGATCTGCGCTACGGCGATAGGTGAATCTTTGGGATGGCACGATCATTTCCTTTCTTGTTGCTGATGGCTCATTTGTTGCACTGATCGTAGAGTTGTTCTTGTGGTACACGGTGCTTCTGGTTGATCGCACTGGGACTTTTTTTTACCACGGCGCGATCATTTTCATGTCTTTTTCAGTACGTCTTACGTATGACTTCTTATGGTCACCTGGTCATCTCTTTGCACTTCCTACCCTCCTTACCCCACCGACTATCACGTCCCCTTTAGATCGTTCCAGCGGTTTTTTCTGTTGCGCAATGGTCCACTTCAAGTTCGGCGGAGGCATTTTATGATGTCCAAAATGTCAATTAAATTTGAAAACTATATCAATTTGTTGGGCCGAGATATGTCAGAAGTTCGTTGAAACTGACGAATCGCTCTTTTTGCCCGGCACTGCAACCCATCGAATATTCGAATTTTCGGCGGTTAGTATAGTTTCACAGAGCAATTAACGTACGTTGTGTCGGATTTGATGTTGTTGGGTGTTTGTTTTTTTGTTCACCTGGGTTTTTCTTCAGGTTCATCATCATCAGGTAGATTTTGGTAGCTTCAAGCATTTGAATAATTTCGACGAATACCTTAAATAGAGCAACGACCAAGGCTCCTCTCCATCAGCTATGCATTCAGAAACAAGAAAAATGTCCGATACTATTTGGGTCTTGGCGCATAGAATTCGGTTCACGTAGCGGAATAATGGCAATCTTGGGTTAAAATCTGCCATGTTAATTGCTTGTAATGCTTGTAGTTGCTGACAACCTGACGGAAGCATTCCGCATGAATTTCTAGTCAAAATGTCAGTTTGAATTAAGAAGATTGCACGGTACATATGTATGTAAAATTAATTTAAATTGTAGGCATTTCGAGGGCCGTGAGAGTTGGGAATTTTGAAGATAAAATTAAAAAAAAAATTTAAATTATTTTACTTTTTTCGAAGGCTTTGATCTACACTCTAAAGGGGTGTTAAGGAAGTTTAGTATTTTAAGCAAGTCCTTTTAGCGGAATATTAAATTTCCTAATTCGTTTTGAGGCAATTCGCAGAACACATAAAATACTCGTATATTAAGGTCGTTTCTCAATTCCTTGCTTTAGTCTACGTCTACGTCTAGTTATAACAGTTATGACGTCAGACCTAGCAAAGTAGTGTCTTGATTCCTTGTTGGTTTGTGTCTTGGCTATCAGTCAATCTAAGCAAACGTAAAAAAATTCAAATCTTTCTATGGAATTTAGTTAATTTTTGATTTATGAAGTGGCAAATAAGCATCAGCTGAGCTATTTTGACGTTTCAGCTAAGCCTTTTCTAAACTGTTATAAAAGCAATGCTATGCTGTGACGTCAACACAGACGTAGACGAAGCAAGGTATTCGAAAACGACCTTAGATAGAGCTACTGTAGTTGGAATGTATAAAAAAGGAAAAGTATAATTTGAATTGAATTGGTTTTTACTTTCTCGTGATATTTTCATATTTATCTATTGACTCTTTTCAAGATTTTTGGATATTCAACTCCCAAGTGGGTGTAATGAGGTTGCATATGTTTTCACAGAATCCTACATATCGCTTAGGTCTGATGATTCATCAAATTAATTTTTTTCCTAAGGTTTTCTATATAAGCACCAACAAGTCAATTTCATTATTTTTAAATATCTATTCCATACTTAGAGGTGTAAGTGGGTTCAATGCAATACAAACCTTCGACATATTTCTTAGGATTGATGAGATATTAGATCGTTTTTCACTCCCCAGACTAATCGGCTAAAAACCCATTTCTCAATTTTTATTATATCCAACTTGCAATAAATCATATACTATCATTATTTTTGCCATCCCTTATTTGATGAGATATAAAACAAGTTATTTATATTTTACAAATTTTTATTTTAAGAACAAAATTAGCTTTCGAATTTTTGGCACGTAAGCTAACATTACAAAGTTTCCATAAACAGTTTCATAGCTGCATTGGCACTACATTGGCACATATCGACTGACTGTTCTTTAATTTTGCCAGTGTATCTGAACTTATTAAGCTAAAAGCCCGGGTTCAACCTAGAAACTTGAAATTTAGTGTAAGGGACTTACGTGGTTTTAAATGTCTACGATTTCAACGAGTCGCCTTATAGAAATATTTCATGATATAACAATTCTTAATCAAATAAAATATTTAGGTTTGAATTTATTGGAATCATATTTTTGCTATACCTACTTAAATTTTCTTTAATATTTTACGTATTTTTCTTTGCGTACTTTCTAAGACTTCAAAAAAAAATTAAGAAGTTTTTTGCTTTTTTCCGGCGAAACCCCACCACGAATTCACCAACTGGAGAATAATCGCTGTCATGGCTACTACCATTGAGGACATGACAGTTTTTTAACTGCTAGCAGTGCCATTCAGCAAGCCTGTACTGAATAGAGTTATTATTTTTTTTTGTATTTATGTCATTATGATGAAAATCAATAAATATGAATAGTAATTTTAAATAAAAAGCTCCAATTGCTTGGCCTTTTCATACGCTACGCTAATAATTTGTAATGGTACCGAATTTCTATCTGTTAAGAAGCAGTCACTCAGGATACACCTAGTTTAAGAAAAATATAATACGTAATACAGTACCAGGCAAACAGTACCTTTTGATGCATTAGCAACGAAACGATTTAAATCTACGCTTATCAGTCGAATTAAATTCATTTAAAACGGAAATCATTTCTTTTATGTTACTAAAGCTTGGTATGTATCACATTAATTTAAAACAAAATTTCAAATAAGATTTTAATTTAGTCAAATCTTTCAGGAAGGCAAATAAAAAAATTCAGCATAGAAATATTTGAGAATTACATTATCTATCTGACTGCTTAAAGCTTGTGTTAAACTTTGATGGCGCTAAGTCAAATATTTGATTCATTTTTCTGGAAAATATAACAAACTGTATGATTTTAATTTTGTTATTAAATATGTATGTACAGAACACTTTTTTTTATATTAAACCGTGTTAAATATTTGACCAAAAAATTTAATCAAAAAAATTTGACGAAAATTCAACTTAAATTATTTGGGCAAAATGAGCTTAATGTAAGACTAACAGCTTAGTGTTAGATTAATCTAAAAAAATATTTCAAATAAGAATTTAATTTAGTCAAATCTCTCAGGAAGGCAAATAAAAAAATTCAGCTGACTATTACATTATCTGACTTGCTAAAGTTTGTGTTAAACTTTTATGGTGCCAAGTCAAATATTTGATTAATTGTTCATGCAAATATATATCAAACATGTAGTGTGATTTTAATTTTGTTTTTAAATATGTATGTACAGAACACTTTTTTTTATGTTAAGCCGTGTTAAATATTTGACCAAAAAATTAACCAAAAAACGAAAAACGAAAATCAAGTTACATTATTTGGTCAAAATCAGCCTAATAAGATAATTCTGCTACAATTTAACGAAGAAACATTTAACACTTTGTATTAACTTTGTGCCAAATATTTGACTATTTTCAAGTACAAATATCTCGTCCTAAAAAAAAGTTAAAAAAATTGTTTCATAGCCCTACCCTAGGTTAGTTTTTTGTTAATAAATTTCACCTTATTCTTTGTCAAATTTTTCTGGTCAAATGTTTGAAAACATGGCATACAGTGGCTGAAAGCATCACGAAAATTATTTTCAAGAATCATTTTAATTAATGTCAGCTTTAACGGTTAGAATTTTCATTCGAAAGGCGTTTTTATTAATTGTTGACGTCTATTCAAATTATTGTTCCCAATTAGATTTCGCTTCGTCTAGTCTTAAATTTCCGAATCAATTAGATTTTCTACAAAGTGTTGATGAAACTTTTAGAAATTATAAATTTCACTTTATCAAATGATTTATTAGACATCTTAAATACTACTTAGATCGAAAGGCAGTTATTTCAGCTTATAAACGCCTCTAACTATAAGTGGCCATTTTGGTAACACAACACATTTGGCCAGCAAATTCCCCATTCATTTCGAATTAATGAGAGAGAAAAAAACCTTTCCATCTTTACCATAATATAAATAAAAGATAAAAGATAAAATTTTGATGTGAATTCACGAATTCTAATCGCCATTTCACCTCTTAATCCCACCTTAGAGTTGGGTAAAAAAAAATTCGTTGGTTTGTATTTTATGCGGTTTTTTTCCCGGAATATCTATAAGAATTGAGGTCGGACCAATCGACATTAGCTACCATATTTTTCTTAGACTGCCTTTTTTTGGATAATGGATTTGAAGAGATTAGAGGCAAAAACCGAATTTTAATTTTGCATTATGATAAATCGAAACCGAATCGAACCAATAGAAACTCAACCTCCCACACAGGGTCTAGGATTTTTTTTCCGAAACTAACCAACCAAATTGTGGGCTACCTTTTAAGCTACCATGCGACTGTCGTCGAAGACTTAGGTGGCAATTTGTCATCAAATTTATTTTTCTTAAGTAGCTTTGAATATAATTTGAAATCGTCGAAGGTCATCAGTCTCTTAAATTGAACACGAATTGAGCTATCGGACAATCGAATCGATGACGATGAAATTGTAAAGAGCTCAAACATAGTCGCAGGTTTAGCAACTTGTCCTGCGATATATCGCCTAATAGTCGGAGATCGTGTCGTGACATAGCTTTAGTTTTTCAGGTGATCGATTTCGATCTAAGAATTAGACGAATCTGAACAGCAATTAGTGACTGTAAGTTTGTCTACTAGGTAACAACA
Organism: Beris chalybata; assembly: GCA_949128065.1. NCBI lineage: Eukaryota > Metazoa > Arthropoda > Insecta > Diptera > Stratiomyidae > Beris > Beris chalybata. Next base: position 7,662,043 of record OX421895.1, on the reverse strand, counting down.
AACTGGCGCTCGAATATACACATTCCGGGATCACGGAACGAACATACGTTGTACAACAACATACCAACATGTGGATGTCGTGATCGAATTGATCGGATATACAAGTTGGCAGGTTTGACCAAATGATCTGATAGTCATCTTATGAGAAATTAATTGCCTACAATGAAACGATCGTTTAAGTCACCTTAAAGGTTTTTATTGGGGAGTCTTTAATCGGTCCGGCGGCATCTTCATCCGACTTATTCAGAAGCTATGAATTTACCGAAAATGGACAACTCGTCATTGTCATCAATCGAAGACATTTATTTTTGTTGTGTGAAATGAACCTTAAAATTAAATTGATGCGACTTTTATTGTTGTTCAAACGATGATATAAAAATAAAATTTATTACGGCAGTTAGTTGATCAATCTGTCTTTTAAAATTTAATTTTGCGGGAGGTCTATATTGGATTCACTTCGCCTACCGTAGCCCATAGCGCTTCTGAAGTTCTTACCATTCCATTCCTCTCAAGACCAGATCAAAATAACGAAATTTTGGTTTGTTTTTTGGACATTTTGATTTTTGATTATTTTGTATTTTGACCTTTGGTTCCAAATTTTTTTAATTTTTAATATTTTTAATTCGACGTTTCGGTGTATGGCGACATAATACTGCTGAAGTCCTTCTTATCTTTTGGGATCAAATAAAAATATCGCAACTTTGAGTTGATTTTTGGTTGTTTTAGTTGATTTTGATATTTTGGGTTACGATATTTTGATTTTTGACATCGTAGCGGTGCTCAAGTTCCTAGTATCTATGTGTCTCTCTTGGGATCAAATGAAAATATCGAAATTTTGATTTGATTTTTTTAGACATTTTGATTTTTGGTCGTTTTGGCTTTTTACATTTCTATTTTGATTCCGAAATTTTGAGTTTCGTTATTTTTATTTCAACATTGCGATTTATAAAATCGTAGCACAGCTGAACTTTTAAGTATCCGTTGCTCTTGAAATGAAACTATTATATTTATATACAAATATTTAGTTTCATTTTTAGCCATTTTGGTTTTAGGTTATTTTGGCTTTTTACATATTGATTTTTCCCTCAAGAATTTTGAATTTTGACACTTTTTTTCGAAGTTCTTAGGATATTTTGCTCTTGGGACCAAATCAAAATATCAAAATTTCTGTTTCATATTTGGTTATTTTGGCTTACAGCATTTTGATTTTTGGCAGAGCTGCTGAAATTCTAGTATCTGTCTCTCTTGGGATTAGATCAAAATATCGATATTGCGTTTCAACCATTTTGATTTCATTTCACATATGAATTTTGGACCCCAACATTTTGAATTTTGATATATTTATTTCGCCATTTTTGTTTTTAATATTTTAATTTCGATTTGTGGTCGATTTCATGTTTCTCAGAAATTTTTCACTTTTTAAGCCAGAAAGTGAAAAATGTTGGCGAGCCATGAAATCAATACATTTTGAATTTTGACATTATTTATTTCGACATTTTTAATTTTAATATTTTAATTTATATTCGTAGTCGATTTCATTTCTGTCTAAAAATTTCCACTTTTGGCTTAAAGCTTGACTGCATTTGTCAGCAATATTAGTCAATTATTTGACATGCATATATAGTGGCATACACTCTATTATAAACTTTCAACGTTTGAATTTTTATGCTTTTCATCAAAATTAAAGTATAAACGCTTACTGAAAGTGTTGATTACACGAAATCGCTAAAACTTGTAGCAAATCTGTAAAGATGGGTCTTTTAGGAGTGAACTGTTCGAAAAGAACACTTCATTGAAGTGAGTGTAACGTGACAAAAAACTTGACCGACCTTTATATTAGGTCTGTTCTATTTGACGGGTGTAGTGTACACCTTCTACACTTTTTGCACTGGCTCTTGAGCTAGTGCAGGAAAGTGTAAAAGGGAGTGGCGGGGAAGGAACAAGAACACTATTTGAGGTTGAGTTTGTGTCATTGATTTGACGTCAAAGGCTGTTTAGAAAATCGGGAGCAAGAAAGTGCAACTTACACCGGGCAAAAGGAACAAACCTATTATCACCATCTTTTACATGTACTGACTCTTTTTTGTTGTCCTCTACACCAACATACTGACGAAACGATGAAATGGAAAATTCCGGAACTACTTCACTGAACTGTACTGAACTACTGAACTACCACTGAACTGTACGGACCCTTTTTTGGTCTTCATCTACTCCATATATCAACTGACGCTGACGAAGCAATGGAACTAAGAGTTGCGGAAGTACTTCACTGAACTCGTTCCTTGAAGGGTGTAACTCGGACTGAAGTACTTCACTGAAAGGAACTGCTTTGCCCAATCTCTAGTATAGATGGCGCTTGATGTGGGGTAGACCTGTATGTAGGATGAGACTTCTGCATATCTCAGACAAAATACGATTTAATTCACCACAACCCTTTGGGCGAAAGTTTGAAGCTGCCTTTATTATTTATTAGCTGATAACATTGTAGAAAAGGAAAAACAGAAAACGGCGAAACATATTTTAAGTGCGGCTAGAACCTACGATCTCTCTTATAATCCGTCCATAAGGTTCTTTATTCTGCGAGTTCCAGTAACAACGGTTCGCAAAAAAAATAATTATTAAAAATTTCCAATAAATCACAAAAAGCTGTTATGTCGTTTAATGTCCGAAGTTGATTTCTTACCTTCCCATAAGTAGCGACACTTCTGGATTTCTGTACGACGTGCTGTTTTACAACAAAAATTTCCAGACGCATTGTATAGTGTTAATTGAAAATGATACCCAAACAGATATTAGATACTCTCTAAGTACGTATAACTATCTATAAAATGTCTGTACAGATATTCGAAGTACAATTGCTGGCGCGACTCTTGATCTTGGTCGCATTCATCTGCCGCTCGATTCGCGTTACCTGGAAGCACAAAAGTGGCAAAACACCAGGTGAGGTGAGAGGTATTTCCACTGCTGTATTGCCCTGTTGCACTGTTGTGTTCAGTGTACTACTCCGGCAATTTGCTTCCCCAAGTGCTCAAAGTGTTTATTTAATTATCGCTTAACAACATAATAAAACAACAAACCGTGCAATCCATTTGAGCTCTTCTTTTGCCGTTTTTTTCTATACTACGTACGGCAACTCCGAAGTTTATCGGTTTGATGCTTCAGCGTCTTAAAGACGTTTTCGAAACGAAAGGAACTAGACCTTCGACTGAGTTATCTGGTGTTTGGATCGACGGAGTATATAACTACTTTTAGTACTGGTGATTGTTGATGATGATGCAGCGAGCGACCGGCACTCTTCCAGGCCAGCCCGTATTTATGAATAATTGAAATAAATTGCGTTCGGCGATCAGTTACGAATGAGATAATTATTTTTGAGAAACGGTGCAATTTCTGTACGGATGGCTACCTATTTTTCTTCCTTTTTTGTTCACATTGCCCAAGTGACCAAAAGTTGAACTGATCCTGCAAGATATGGGGGATGAAGATTGCGTCCACACAGTGTTTGGCTTACCGCAGAAGTGGAAAATGGATCACATGGGTTTTATCAATAAGAATATAAACAAAACGGAAGGTACTTTAAGCAGGAGAACTGTTTCGGATGTGTCTTGGATATATCGGTGTTCAGATGTGGACGGATTCTACAGTGACGAAAACTATTCAGACTATTCACATCACACACTAGACGTTTCAGTGTCTGTTCTACATTCTTGCCACCACATCTCGCGGCACAGATCAGTCAAGGATATTGCTTGTCTTTCTTCATGTCACCCAAGAGGACAATCTCCCTTTAAGAAACCTATAAATTCTCTGCATTTGTTCCAGTCCACAGACAATATAAAGCGAGAGTTCTTCCTTCTATCAAGTTTTGGCCTTAACATTCTACATTTAGAGATTCATTCTAGCCCTCTCAGTCTGTTTGGCCGCTTATGCCAATCATTCTCTTCACTCGTTCGATGGGACATAGAACCAACTCATCAGCTAACTCTATGCTCATCTCCGACCCTATTCTGGTGTGATAGTCTGCCTTTCGATTTCAAGGGAAACCACTGTGACCAGACATCGAGGTATCAGGGTATTAGTTTCACCATACGCAGTATTCTTTTACATTCGATCACATTTCTGGATTTAGTTATCTGCGTATCAACAGCAAAAACAATGGCTGATGGGTTTAAAACCCTTGGATCAGGATGTCGCTTAACTTGCCAGCCTTCGGAATAAAAATCATCCTGAACTTATGCAACATCTTCGAAACGTACCTGGGAGATCCTCACCAAGGAAAGTCCAATAATTGGTTTGATTTTCTTCAGCATAATGGGTACCAGACCGTCCACTCCCGGCGACCTAATGGGAGTGAAAGAGTAAAAGTAACCTTGCACTCTCTAGAGTGATTCAAATTTACAGTGGTTGTGTCCAGAGATCTACAAGATACACTGCTGGAAGTGTGACTCCTTCAGGAAATCCAGACTTTCTTGACTAGATTCCGTCCAGCTTCCTTCAATCCTTCTCAAGTACCCAGATACTCTGAGGTCCTTAGCGAGGATCCCCCGCATTCTAATATGAACGCGTCATTAAGGAATTCTATTTCCTCGTCGAGTTTCTTCCAGCTGACCTTGGCGAAGTTCAGGTTAGGCTAGGTTATAGTGGCAGTCATTCAAACTATGGATCAACTCACTTAGACCGTTCGGTTGATCCATTGTGAAACCACACCCGTAACAGCTTAAGGAAGTCCCATATTGGGAGTTTTCGAAGCATTGCTACAGAGGATAAGCTATAAGTGAACAAGCCACTGGTGCGAATGAACTATCCTCGAGTCTGGAGAAGAAGTAGCTACCCATGGCTCTGAGCCCACAGCTGGCTAGCTGAGAACACTCACCAAGATGTCTTACACTCTCTTCTTCTTCCTCATTTCTGCAGTTTCTGCAGTAGTCATGATGATGATTTTAATTCTTTTTTGATGAGTCTGTATGCATCCCAGTCCAAATTGCTCTGACTTCTATAAGCTTTCTACAGAAACCTCCTTACCTTTTCTCTCTAAATTTTAATGTCCTTAAACCTCCACTTAGGACCACTCTTCTCACCCCTATTACAGAGCCGAAAAGCGATCTTCAAATTTTTAAAATTCAAGTTGGTGATGGCTTCATGGTTGATGAAAAGTGGACTAGCATTTCAGATTAGACTTGATTTTCAAAACGGGTTGGTATGGTTAGCCTCTGTCACTGAAACCACAGTTGGGGCTATTGTGACGTCCTCCCGGGTTGACTACGGTTCCCTTTCAATCCCTGCGCTTTCAAAGAAGATTAGTATTTTACGAAGAAGAATGGTCAGGAATTTAGACTATCATTTCAAGTCAGAACGATGTAATTTTCGGGAACTAGTGGTTTGGTTAGGAATGTTTGTGAGAACGGGTTCGTTAAAGTAAGGAACCCCTGGCATCCACAACCCATCTCTGGGTTGGTCGTCAAGGACCTGTCCACCCCTTTTTTAAGTTGCTTTGTAAACGATCTTTCAGCGGGAAAAACCGTATGGTTAAAATTCGATAGAGTGCAATGCAAGAAAAGTTTTCTTAGAACCTCAGCAAATAACTTATCAAGTTTGTCTTAAAAGATTTTCGGAGCTTCAATTCCGATTCGATATTAGAAAAGAAAAACATCCGGGAAATAATTCACAGAAAATACAATCGAAATTTTCATCAAACGGAAAAAAAATTTCAGATCTTGTATCTTTTTTGTCGTATAGTTCACAAAGTAATTTTTAACGTTGTTAATAACAAAAGGATGGTTGAGTAACGAAAACAGCATTATGGCAAAGATTTCGAGAGCGTGTTGTCTCTTAATGAACAATACCCGCGAATAAATAGAAATATCTTTCGAGATCTTTTTTGCAACAGGAGAGAGTGATCATTTGCTTTTGCGGGGCCATTGTATTTGCACGGGTATCATATAACATGACCTAAATACTTCCACGTTATACCCTTTAAAGAGATTTTTAGATATGCAGCCTCCGTGTCTGGGAAATATTTTTGCAATATGGCTATAAAGAAAAAAAAGCCAAACAATATCCGAATAAGAAGAAAAATACCGAGTTAAAAGATAACAACAAAATAAAAACGAACCGTCCGAACCCATTCAATAATTTCCAAACAAGAAGTTGTAACATGAACTATTTGCTCCTTTCATAGGTAAAATGTACAAGTACCTTAGGTTCGGTATAGGTACCCGTAAGATATACCCAGTATCGCAACAGTTGAGGGTATTGCGATTTCTTTTTATTGTCTTAGGAGAACATGTCGAAATCAAAGAATTTCTTGAATAGAAAAATCCATCCAAGGAGTATCTTTGCTTCGGTCGATCGAAAAAGGAATATCTCGGCGGGGTTAACAAAAAAACAAAACCTAATAATTGTGACAATAGCTTAAGCGATCGTTGCAGATATTTTGCAATATGATAAGTAAGAGTACACAGAAGGCATAGCACACTGTAATATATTTAATTTGTCGATCGCGGAATTAATTTCAATATTTTCCGATCGTATGATCGAGATACGTCGAACATAGGCTTTATAGTATAAGTCGAAAAATAAGACGGCAACAACACTTCGAGCACGGCAAAGATATGTGCTAAAACGGTACTGGTGGCTGTTGTGATTTTTCTGATTGTTTGTCTCCACGACCTCTAGCTAAGTACAGGGCAAATTGTCGTAACTTATCCGAACAATGAAATAAAAGGTTTCATCGTACGATCATTCACTTTCGGACCCGATTTTATTGTTAACTTTCGGATGATAAATTTAGAAAGGAATATTGTTGGTAAGTTGATGACATGGTTTACAGTAGTTATAATTGCGAACTTTTCAGTCAAATTTCTACGGCACTTTATTTTAAATTAATTTCTTTTCCAATTGATTTAAAGTTTCTCTCGATGTTCGAAATATTTCAATCCGTGTGTGAACTAATTCTACTTACTTACTAAGTAAATATTGCGTTCGACCCTCAAATGTAAAAAAAAAATTGCTACTCTAAAATTTTGTATTTTCAGGTTTAAGCTAACTAGAAAATAGCAAAAAAAAAACACAAAAAGGTGCTTTTTCCCACATTTTCACGAATTTTGTTATATCTTGTAGCCATATCGAGTTATCGAATTACTTTTACATTGGTGGACACTTTATATAAGCGCCTAAAAACATTTTTCGAATTTTTTGCTCTTGATATCCAACCCTCAAGGCTTGCAAAGTGGTTGTACATTTATTCGAATTCCGATATATTTCTTAGGTCTTACGAGATATCAAAATCGCTTTCACTTCTAAGGGTTTAAAATTTCATAGGAAAAAAAAACGATTTATAGGGAGCTTGAAGGGAATGCAAAAATGGTTAATTTTGAGACCCATTTTCTCTGAAACCGCTAATCATATCACTCTAATTTTTTTCATGTGTGAAGATATGTTAGTACTACTAACCGATCGATGCATTTCAAAAAAATAGCTTCACTTTTTTATAACAGCTCTTCAAAAATCGGTACTAACCATACTTTATGGCCTACAGCTCGATAGTGCGTTGTTAATCTTCGATCAAATAATTTTTTTTATTCAAAACAAAAACAAACAAAACAATAATGAATGGATTTTGATACATGGTTTTTCAAGAAACTAATTTGTTTACAACAATACGTCAGCTGTATGTCATTTCTTTTAGAATCTCTTGATGATTTTTAGTCTTCTTTTTATACCTTGCAAAATATCTGTTGCAACACTGATTTTTATCGTTTGACAATAAAATATACTAACAAGCAATCGTCTTATCAAATAAATAATCAATGGCGCAACAGCCCAAATCGGGCCAAGGCATTGAAGTAATGCTAGAGTTACTTCATTGCGAGACCAACGGAACACTAGGAGGTGAAGTGGTCAGCTACACACACACTGAAAATAATGATCTAAAAATTAAGTTCGGAATTTTGAGATGTTTAACCCCTAAGAGGGTGTAAAATTTACGATCGATAAAATTTAAAATCCAAATTTCAACTTTTTACCTTAAGCTGTTGCTGAGATATAGGAATCAAAATAGTTCATCTAAAACGTACCCCATTCTCACATTCTACCCCATAATGTTAACACTTAAAGAAGCCTACCTAACCTACTCACTAAAAAAAATTAAATTCATTGCTTAAAGTATTTGAGAGTGACGAGCCTTGAATCGAGTTTGCGGACAGGAGGACTGAAATAATGCAAATGGTCACACTTTGTAAGTTTAAGATAATAAAGAAAAATCCAACTTAATATCAAAGGATTAAGAAAACATTTGGAGTGCGTCTGCCTCCACTTCTCGAATTAATAAACTTCTGAAATTCGTCGCAAAGATTAGACCGTTCATTCTTGCTGACTTGAAGGATGAAAAGAGTTGGTGTATACACTTTACCCTTTGAAGAGAAGTCGTCTGATTTTTGATGGTCATATCATCATTTTGATGATCATTCACCACCGAAACACCTACAAACTGAAAGTTTTTCTAAATGCTGCGCCAGATCTCAAGCAATTCAAGACTTTCTTGACACAATTCAATCCAAGTTCCGTCTACCATCCTGGAGTATCCTTTCGTGGTGCTTTTTCCTGGCGAAGACGTTTTATGAAAACAATCTTTTCACCAACTTTCCCTCAAAAACTACCCCTAGTCAAGATTAGAGTCCATTTGAATCGTTTATTGCTGAGTCTGTATCCATTCCAGTCTGAAATTTTACTTTATTGAATGGCCTTATCGTTTTACCTCTAAAGCCGACTACAGACTTATCGCGTTTCGTCTATTTCGCATCATTCGCGTCTTTCTCGCGAATAGTGTGTAGAGATTTCTCATGAGTTTCTCACGTTCCATTGTTCGCAATTCGCCATTCGTGCGTTTTTTCTTCTGGTGGCAGTTTTTTTCACGACATCAAAATGTTTTGCTTGACGAGAAAGTGACGAAAAATACGCGAGATGATTTTTCGTGACTTTCTCGTGAGCTTTTGGTTTTTCGTGGTTAATGTCAAAAGAAATTGATGCTCTGCTCAGCTGGTTTTCTACGAAAATACTTCACGAAATTTAGAGAAGCCACGAAAACGCGAAACTAGTGAATTGTGTGAACAGTTCTTTCTCGTGTTCTCGCAAGTATCGTGTGTTTTGTGAAATAAGATGAGAAACTCACGAAATGCGAGAAACAAGAAAATCAGGAGATGTTTGTGCCGGCTTAAGGATTTTAAGATGAGAGCGCCCCCTGCCCCCAAGATGTTATGAATGTATATATTTTTAGATATATTTTATATATAATATATGAGAAAACGAAATTCAAAGGGGGGCGGGCAATGCCCTCCCTGCCCCCACAAATGCCATCCCTGTGATTAGACTACCATTTATGACCCATTCCTCCCCCATTAACAACCGATTGAGATAATCTTTTGGCAGTCATCAAGGTTCCCGAAATATGTCAATATCAAGAGATATATAAAAAAAAAAAATAGAAGTAAAAAATGGCGTAATGCATCACGTTACCTACTCAATCAAAAAAATAATAAAGTCATGCCACAACTGTGGGTAGCTTTCATTTAAATCCATCCAAACTACTATTCTCTATTTAGCCACGACACAAACCAAGTCTTCGCATATATTCAACGAAAACGAAAGACTTAAGCGAGTAACCCGATTTTCGATTGCTCCCAATCAGTCCCACGAAAACTTAACTAGCACTTTGATTAATCTGGTCTGATGACAATTGAAAACTTATGCAAATAACTTTTTATAGGAATAAGAAAGATTTATATGTTTAAATTTGAACCGTTTGTTTGCCGTTTCCGTATACATTAAACCATACGTTCCCCGCGCAAGAAAGTTAAACGCCGTCGAATTCGACAAAAAAAACGCCACACCAACAGTTTAATGATCGATGAAGCGCATAGTCTTGTACTGTTATCAAAAGTTTCAATTTCTTTTTTCACAGACGATTAAAGTCTTGAATCATTTTCATCCATTTTTTTTTTTTTTTTTTTAAATGTAGATAACAAGGTCAGTATACGCGGCCGTTAGCATAAGAAATGGAATTTATTCCGTTCATCATCTGGTGATGGTCACTGTTTTTATTTCGAAACGATCTCACTGATCAGATTCACTCGATCTGAAGGATTTATCGATCGGTCAGTTAATTGATTTCACACATGATTAAGCCGGTAGTGTGACTTTTTTCGACTTCGGAATCGAATAAAATGCGAAGAGAGCGTGAACTAATTTGAAAATTTTCATTTCAAGTATATTTGAATTGTTGTTGTTATTGTTGCTGGTTGGTTGGTTGGTTTTTGGTTTTTTTTTTTTTTAAATTGTTGATAGGATTGTCAGTCCAGTTGCGATCATTTTTCTAGCTTAACAATCACCGCTACTGGTTTTTAGTTTATTCTTTTTAAATTTGAATAGAATTTTAGGTGTTTTGGAACGTTAGTTTTCGACTTATACGTTTCCAGATAAATCACATTCCTACATTTAGGTATTTAGAGATTATCGTTCGATCGGTTGGTCTTTTATGGTAAACTTGGAACCCATGTCAGAGACAAAACTCGAAACACCGTGACCAATACAATTTCATATTCTGTCCGAGATGATCGATCAAAAACATGCAATTTTTCACCATCTTTCAATTTCAAATTACCGACTGCATAAGAAAGTGCCACCAAAGGTCGAACAATGTCTCCATCAGTGAAGATTTATTCACTTGGATGATCTCGACTGGGTTATCTTAGTGCGGTCTTATGCGCGCGCATAAGAGAGAGTCTCTAAGACGCACGACAATCGATTCATCTTACGTGGGGGATTTCAAGTGATCGCGTATGCTAATACGCTTTTGATCTTGGAGACTATGGAAGAAGACTTAAACCGATCTGCACACCGCACGTATTCACGTATTATAATATAGCATATAGTCGTAAGTCGGTGTATTCCGAACAAATTGCATCGCTCCGTATGGTCCCGCGGGCTTCGACTTATCGATGCTATATTGAAGGAAGGTATACGACGACGAATGACAACGAATGCAACGATCATCTCAAGATCGCCAGGTTGAGCAAATAATTTAATTCCATTGTTATGTCACCGGAGACGCTGCATACTATCAATCGATCTTGCCAGTCAATTGAGGTGTGTAATTGTACGGTGTTCGGGCTCCATTTGGCTACCAATCCGGCCGGATCGGATGGAATATATATAGAAGTTGACTGATCACACGAATATCTGTCCAATTCGATGTTCATTCTCTGCAGAAATATGTACGAAGATTTCCATGATTCAAGCATTACATACGAGTCTTGTTGCACCTTCTGTATCTGATGCCAGAAGAGTTTTGTTTATACAATCACGGCACCAGGATGAGAAAATCAATTTATGGATTGATGGCAAGTGGAGCAAGAGTCGCGTATATTGTATAAGAAAAGGCGTTGGCCAGTTGCATCTTACAAGTCAAAAATGTCATCCAAGAATATGATCGATGATGATTTCTGGACCTTAGTCACATGGGGGTAGGTATGTTATACACGTACCACACGCATATTTCTGTTTCTCATTTTACCTATATAAGCTATAATACCAAGTGAATATTGTTCTGATTTAAAGATGCAAATTGCAGGCTTGATTGTTTCTTGGCACGATCGTTTTTATTTAGTTTATTTCTGAAGATCTTCCTCCTCATCTCCATCGTTTTTTTTTTCACTCCCAAAGACTTATTACTGAAGAAGATCGTTTGGCGTGATCTTGTCTGCGGAGCATTCCTTTCAGATCTGCGACCTGCCTCTTTTGCTTGCCTTCTTTTCGATGGACGAGATCAGCTTCAAAGATGTTTTCCTTCTGTAGTTGCAATCGGATTTATTTACATTTTTGACAGACAAGTTTTAGTACTTTGTAAATTGAAATGTGTGTAGTTGATTGCAGTGATTATCGTTAATCCGATCAGTTTAAGAGTGTTCGTCGCAAAATTACTTTTGACCGCATCCGTGGACGGATGGTGATCACAAAAGACAACATGTCACAGAAGTCAAGTGTTTTTAAAGTTTTTTTGAAATATTTTTCTTTCGGGTTTTTTTTCATTGGTTTTTGGATCAAGAGTTGTGGGTGGTCGTCGATTTTATGATTCATAAGATTGAAGATCGGTAAACAATTAAATTTTACTTAAAGTTAATCCATAACCTTCCATGATATTATTTTACTGAAGAGCCGACACTAAATATATTGAAGCTAAAGCAATTACGTTAATAAATAAAATTAGAATTAGACTAGAACTAGCTGATAATAGACTAATCAAAAACTTACAGTTTTAAATTGTACTTTCTTTTTAATAAGTTGTATGAAAGATTAACTCATTGTGAATGTACTGCATAAAGGGAATTATCAAGCGGGAAAAATAATGTTAGCCCTCTCGCGGAATTGTGCTTGGGATGTTTCAGTCACATGTTCTAGACAAAGGAAATGGAGATCAAACGAATTGGTTGTAGAAAAATCTAATCCAAGATAATAAAGAAATAAAGAAAAGTGCATTTTTAACAAAAAAGGGAGTTTATTTCAAAGTATTTAGTTTTAATAGTTAGGTTAATTTTTTAGGTTTAGTTAAAATGCATTAATTACGTTTTTTACTTGCCATTTTCCTGTAAATATTTATTTTCGTGGGTTAAAAAATTATTAGTAAAATAACTCGAAATGTTATATTCGCAAAAGTTGTATAGTTTGTAAGAATGAACTCTTAAGCAAAATTATTATGTATAAACAAACTTTATCTATGGCAATAAACAAACAACAAACAATTAAATTTAATAATAGCTGATGGTCTCTATAACTAATGCTGTAAAATAATTTTTATTAATAAATAATAATAATAATACATTTTAGAACAAATTTGCAGCCTCTGATCAAAAATAGCTATTGTTAAAAATTTTAATTTTGTAGAAAAATAAAATAAAAAGTGAAAAAAATATAATTTTTACTGGGAATAGTAACATACAGGAGAGATGATCCTGAATGTCTTTATTAGAACAGGGTACGCAATCTGCAGCATTGTTGTTGTTTGATGTGGGGAAGACACATAGAAATGCAGCGCATCTTGAACATTCAAGCCAACATGGCCCATTATACTCGAATCACCTGCCTCTACCAAAGCTTTTTCGGCCTCCTCACGAATTTCAAAAGCTCAGGTAAAGAGCGAGTATAGCGATCCTCCATCCTCATAACATCAACGCCGTATACCTGTATTCTCGCAAAAGAGTAAACTGGACGCTCGAGAAGAAAATTTTCCTACACCCCATGGCTTTAGTATCGTGTCTAATCTCCTTCAACAATAATCATTGTTCATAAAGATTCCTCCATTTTTATCAAAAAATTCCGAAACACGTTTTTATGCGCCTTCCGAAGTAAAATCCAACTCAATGTCTTATTGGATCTAAGAGATTTTGAGGAATTCGTAAAATGTACTGAGCCCCTTTTCATTCCATCGAGGGGGATGAATATTGAAAAATCTCGAAATACCTTTCAGACGTTTGTGTGTAAGTATAAACCAATTTGGCATCTCATTAGGCTTAGGAGAAAACGTGAAAACATACATAAACCCTTTCCAGTACTTTCGGGGTGAATATCGAAAGATTTCGAACACACTGTGCAGAAATGTGCTGAACCCCTTTTCATCCCATCAAGGGGTTGAATATTAAAGACTCTTGAAATAACTTCCTGACGTTTGTGTACAAGTATAAACCAATGGCATCTCATCGGGTTTAAAAGAATACGTGAAAACAAACTTAACCCTTTTTCAGTACTCTCGGGGTTGAATATCGTAAGATTTCGAACTGATCACTGTGCAGACTTTTGTTTGATGAGCCCTTATGAGAGAAAATAAATTTGATATCCCATCGCATCTAGGAGATCTTAAGGAATTCATATGTTCATCAACATACTGAATCCTTTTTAACCTTTTTAGGGGTTGAATATACAAAAATCTTGATATGTTTTTTTTTTTGCAATTGTACTTTTTTATCTCATCGGGCCTGATAGTATATTTAAAAGTTTACACTTCGAGGTTAACATAGAAAAATCTGGAGTCAAGTTTTAAGTATTTGTACCCCTCTTCACTGAAAAACGAACTGGATATCACATTGGTCATAAGATATTGTTACGTGCAAGTCTGGCTACTCCGAAACTCGATCTGTTACGAATCATTGGAACAACAACCAGACACCTAGTGGAAAAATTCAACCAATCAGAGCTTCGTTATGAGTGGAATAAATCGAAGACACCAACCGAAAATCGAACGATCTGAAGCGTTCGAGAAAGTTCATCCGATCGAAAATCAAACGATCTGAAGCGTTCTAGAAAGTTCACCCGATCGAAAATCGAACGATCTGAAGCGTTCGAGAAAGTTCACCCGATCGAAAATCGAACGATCTGAAGCGTTCTAGAAAGTTCACCCGATTGAATCTTCACGTACACGCTCGACTTTCACCAAACGGTATAAAAGCATGCGAAGCTCTCAGCGAGAGACATTGTTATTTTGGTTATGTCGACTAGACGTCGATAGAATGCGATCGAGTTAAGCAAATGTAAAAGCGGACGGAATTGCCATACAGTGCGATTAATTGTTGTACGAATTTAAGAATTAAGTGATTTTAACCGAATTGTGTTACTTGAAATCCTGGCGAACCCTTAGCTCGCAACAGTATGTTAAAAAATTGTATGAAAACATATTCAACTTCTCGTAAAGGATTGTGGGTCGAATATTGAAAATGCAATGAGCACATCTTAGGAGAAAAAGTAAAAGAAATTAAGTGAAAAATGAAGGAAAAATCCAACAAATGAATTTTAGCCAGTATAAGTGAAATTAAATTTTATGCCTGATAGGGGCTAGGGCTTATATTGCAAAGTTAAGATATTTTTCTCGTTTTCTTACTTGTTTGTGTATCAGTTTGGGATAGGCATACAAAGGTAGTTAGATTCATCCTTTACAAGTGAGATTTTTATGGAAGGACGTATACTTTCCACTCTCGATCTATTAAATACAATTGATGGGGATGGGACTGTAACATATTCTGTTGGACTTCAGCTCGACTTTGGCTGTGTCTCCAAGCTGCTGTCGTGGTTTTCTTCTAGTTTTGTCCAATTAAAAAATTTCTTCTTTTAAGATAAGACCAATTGTTCGATTTAAGTATGACTTGAATGGACTCTTAATTACGAAATGAACGCCTTCCTTTTACTCTTCGTTTTCTTCAAGTCTGTACTTAAAATTGATTACCTTGTCTAGGGATTGTCACTTAAAAACGAACATAAAACCTTATAAATCATTTAAACACGGACATACTCAATCGATCTTCCTTAACTGTTCTCGACGATAAATAAGTAATGCAATCCGAGCTCGGAGCCAATAAAGCGATTATGTATTAGCATAAGACCAGTCATAGATCAAAAGAAATGCAATCTTCGTAGGTAGACACATAAACTACACGCTCTTGCAACATTGAAGTCGTCTGTTCACCTTTCAACCCAAATAATACCTGTCGCATTTCGAACGTACTTTTGCCATGACCTCATCAAAATAAACGTTGAAAACTTGGCGCAAGAACTGTTGATACCCATTGAGAACTGGAAACAGGCTAGAATATGAGCGTTGGAGGATATGCACTTTGTTGCGAGATCTATTCGTTCAATAGTGTGTTGCAGATTTTCGATATAAGGTAAATTACATACCTGTGCAGCCTATGCGCGAACCTTCTCGATCTCTGCTGGGTACCAATCATAAGCGCTAAGCTTTGGGCTCGCCACTAACTATGACACCTTGGACCTCATGTGTTAGTGCCATAAAATATGTTAAATTTATTGAAATTTTTTTTCGCCGTTTTGTTGGTCTTTTCTTCTTGCTATTTAACAAGAAACGAGCCAATCAATGAAACTGGAATGTTGCAAAAGACGACTCGGCTTAAGAATTTTCTTGAAAACTTCTTCTCGACGGTACGGGATTAGAGCGGCATAGAGCGAAATTATTGACAATTTTAGACCTATCCAAGTCCAAGTAGTACAACGTTCTTACCTGAAAAGGAAAAAGATTTTTTTCAGAAAAATTTGCGTGGACGGATAAACCTGCACGAGCGGACCATATTATGATCATCAGAGATCATGATGATGATTCCCAGCAGTGTGTCCAACGAAAAGCTGTTAAGAAAAGAGCCCTACTCAAACGATTCGTTTTTACGAGTATACGCAACTTTGTAGTAATGAATACTTGCTGCACTTGCTGGAGTACAGTATCGTCTTGAAAACTCCACCTGAATGCTGCAACCAGTCGCTTGAAAATTGCAGAAATATATCCTCCATTCGGCACAGGTTTTTATAGATCACTACACAAATTATTCTTGTATCGCAACATTGTTACAGGAAATTGTCGTCGGCATGTTTTCGGAATTTTAAAATATTTTTATTTGAGCAACGCAACACTAATCTGTGGTATCACCTCAGGGTGTTTGTATATAAATTTCTGTCCGAGAAATTAACAACCTGAAGATCGCGACAAAATGGCGAGTTTAAGATTCGTTTTTATTACATCAAACTGTTTTATCGCATACGTTAAAAGTCGGTTTTGTAGGGCAAGCTGGTGTTAAAATTATGACCACCAAGTATGCTTATTTACATACTCACATTACATACAGTCCTGAGGGGATAATCCTTATAAAAGCGTCTGTGAACTGAGATCTGTGAATGAAATCTACGTATAAAAGTGTCGCTCACATTACAAGTGACCACTTAAATTAAAGGTCCGGGTGTCTCCTTTTCAAATCCGCAAACAGATTTAAAAAATAAAAATAATTTCCGCCCTGGAGTTCGGAAGAGTGGTTGGTTCGTTAGGGAGGTAGGTGTACCACCCTACGTAACAGAATGGGTTGTTTCAAATACACCTTAAGGATATTGTTTTAATAAATTTTTGGTCTAAGTTCAAAGGTAGCTTATCCTGACGGTACCTTAGTATTATCATCAATGGCGCAACAACCCAAATCGAAGACTTGACCTTCTAAAAATACTGTTTCCGGTCCTCTTAATTCACCAACGCGTCCCACAATTTAAAAATTTTAGCAGTCCAAATTTCGTTGCCAAATGGTGGTCATTGAATCCATCTGATCTGAGGCAGTGAAGCTGATTTCGTAAGTTTGTGTGTTTACCATGGGATGCATTGTAAGTACTTCGCCCTACTTCTTCTAATCTTCCTTCTCTAAGACTAAAGGCGAAATTACAGTAAACGTAACACGCACGTGTTAAGCGATGCGACGTGATGATAGCTGTTTGGAATGCATATTAAGGCCGTGTCACCATGTCACCATGTAGGGTAGAATGGGTAGCCCTGCACCATAGGTAGAAATGCACCACTCGCCATTGGCGCTCGCCCGTAAGTAAAATCTACAAAGCAGAAGTAGTATTCTCTTTCTCTTTCCTATCCATACGATTGTGTTCAGGAATCGTTAAAATACCGAGTAATACCGAACAGTTATTCGGAGTAAAAGAAAAACGCTAAGGAAAGTAACTTTTCGTATATATGCAACATTTTTGTTTAAAGACAAATTATTGATCGTGAACCTTTCTAGGTAGGCATAAATATAGCTTGTAGTCTAAGGTGTGTTTTAGTAAAGTGCTAGTTTTTTATTTGCTAATATTTATTTAAAAAAAAATAAAAATGTTCATCTGGTCAGAATCGGTAGAATTGCACCACGAGCTTATAGGAAGAAATGCACCAGATTCTTATACCTAAGTAGCATGAATTTATGGTCACAAATCATAAAGAAATTCTAATTATTTTGCTGGAATCAGAACGAGCTCGTGCTGTAAGCATACAGCAAACATATCAAATTTGAAATCGATTTTTAAAATTTTAATATCCGTTAACTTATAAAAACTTATATAAAACCATTAAATTACTATTATTTGGTATTTTCTATTATTTTTTATTAGTATAAAACTCGAAAAATATTTAATAGATTTACTGTTTAGTTCGTTATTGTTTCTTACTTTTGTAAATATATTTAATTTTTTTGGTTTCTACTAATTTGGTTGGGATTTGCTACATATTTAAAATGTGGTGCATTTATACCTTGCAAGTGGTTCATTTCTCCCGTACGATGGGAGAAATGCACCATTTGGACCTGCCTGTGCTCTTCTTCATTATGCTCTCGATCTGATTATATTTTGCTCTTTATTACGAATACAATATTTGCGCAAGGTATTTGATCAAACAGAGAAAAAAAAATTAATCAAGTTCCACAATTTTCTACGGAGATATGGAGTAATTAATGAAAAATGGTGCATTTCTACCTAGTCTACCCTACTGCAAACAATTTTGACTAAGATTGTGAGAGAGAAGGAAAATTTTTTATGAGAAACTGATCAGGAGTGAAACGAACAGATGTTATATTCAGAAAAAAAAATTGATGATATTTGTGTGAATGTCATTTTTTGCATTGGTACCTCTCTCACAAAGTTAGTAAAAATGGTTCGCAGTCGTCATGTAAGTTAGTGAGTTCAACCAGTTATATTGATATCGCACTGATTCTTTGTGTCTTTTTCCAAATTTGGCTCCCTCTCACTCCCCATCCCAACCCTTTCTTTATGAACATTAAAAAGACACCGCGACTTACCTTACAAATTAGTTAAAGACGTCAGTCTACTTTAAATGCCCCCAAAAACGGGATATTTTTATGAATTTTCTTAAGAGTTTACAAGAATAAATATCGATGTAATTCTTTTTGGGATTAATGAATATATGTTGGTACTCTAAAACTAGCTAAAAGCATTTTTTATTATTTAATTTTTACAGTTTTTATTGTTTAAAATACTCGTTAAACGTAAATGCTCAGCAGATTCATCAGAAACAAATAAATGAAAAAGTTATAGATTCAGTATAACTGTGACTTTGTCTGGAAATAGAAGGTTTAATATTCATGCATAAAAAGCAAAATGGCGGACTTTTTCGGGGGAAAAAAAAACAAATAAAAAAATGGTACTTTCCACTAGTTTTTGCATCAAAATTAATAGTAAAAATAAAATTTTTCACTTGGTTCTAGTTCCAGACGAAATTATATATTTTAGGGATAGGTGGTCCAATTTGCATCCAGATCGGTTGAATGGTTTCGAAAATTTCAGTCCCGGGAGTCCAGAAAACGTTGTTTCGAGGAAAACGCGTTTAAAATCGTTTACTTCAAGTCCTATAGGCCCGATTTGGGCTGTTCCGTCATTGATTATTATTATTATTAAGAGGCACTTAGTAATCCTTGAAGAAAAATGGCCCAAAATTGGTTTTTGCGCACCCGTCACTTTTTGATCATGTGATGGTGTTTCATGAATCTCGTAAGGATTTTCTGTCCCCCAAATGCGGCAATTTTGTTTATTAACACCGCCAGAGAGCGTGAAATGCGCCTCGTCGGAAAACGCCCGAAAAGAGCACAGTTTGCGGTGGTCAATAAAGGTGGTCTTTTAATCGACGTTGTTTTTAACAAGTGGTCCGCATAAATTCTGAAGGTTTGAACTAAATAAAAAAAACACCATTCTTTGTAATCTATTGTTTCTTTCAAAAGTTATTCAACATTCTCATACCGGAGGAACTGATGTCGAACCCTGTATATACTTTTTTCAAACGGTCCAAGCAGACTGACGCCTTAAAGCGTTTATCTAAAATATTTACAGTACTGTACTCTTCATAACGAAATTTGTAAAGCTAAGCTCATCAAAACCATGATCCATTTCAAAGCTTTAGATATAAGCTTCGCTTTGAGTCTTGGGAGACTTGGTTATCGCAAGTCTGAGTCACGGCATATTTACCGGCGTTAATTTAAACATTCTCCCGAGGGGTGCAATTTTTCTTTGAAATTTTAATGCAGATTATAATGAATCGTTAACGCAAATTGAAATTGAAATATTGCAGTAGCTAGCTCTAGTCTTCTACGTTGGAGAAATATTCGTCTCATCACTTTACTCACCTTCTTTCTAAGCTTCTACGAAGTAAGGACGTTGGGCTATCAATTTAAAGGCATCTATAAAACTTTAAATTGTTCAATAAAAACCGAAAACAATTTCCCAAAAATAAAACCTATATTTATTAATAAATTAACAAAGCTCATATTTTCTGTAAAAATTTACTTGCCTATCTACTTTCTGGCTATCTCACAGTTTTCAATGTACCATTTTACGCTGGCCGTTACCGCCTCATCGAAATCGGTGAATTTAAAATCGGGCAAAAATGAACGTAGCTTTTTATTCGAAGCAGTCTTCTTGTATTGGCCATCCGCTTTTGTTGTATCGAATGATAATTTACCCTAGAAATAAATAAAACGTGTCGTGCATAAGGGGAAGATGACAAACTTGTGTCTTATAGGCATTAAACTCTACTCGTTTTACCATGCCTCATTCCAGGATTGAAATGGGGTCGGAGTTTAAGTAATCCAAAACATAAGTTGAAAGGATACCAAAGATTGGAGCGCAACTGTAAGTGTGCTATCAAGAAAATCGGCGATATCTTGATATCCAATAACCCAGAGTAATAAATATAGAAAAATGTCCATACCTTAAATTGGAATGCCTTTGCAACCATTCGCGCCACATCAGCGATCGTCACTTCGTCCTTCTCGTCCACTGAAATCAAAAAACAAACATGCTCATCACCATAAAATCCATTACACCTGAATCGACCAACTCACCCGAAAGAATAATCGGTTCGACGCTACTGTAGCTCCTCAGAACCCAAATCATCAACTTGGCCAAATCGTGCGAGTAGATAAATTGTCGGAGCGGTTTTCCGCTACCGAACACCGAAAACACCTTCTCCTCTTCGGGAACGTTCGGCTCGTCGACCTTGATAAGCTGATGCATCCGATAAATCATACCGGGAATAACGTGGCTCACTTCCGGCTTGTAATTATCGTGCGGACCGAAAATATTACACGGTATCACCGACGTAAAATCATTTCCGTGTTTCTGATGATAGGCATGATTCTGAATGTCGACAAGACGCTTCGCGTACGAGTAGCCATAGTTGGAGACGTGTGGCGGCCCATTATGAAGCATTGTTTCGTCAATCGGATAGGAAGTTTTGTCCGGAAAAATGCACGTCGACAGGCACGAAACAACACGACGGCACTTTTTTTCGCTGGCCGTTTGAAGGACATTGTCGTTGATTTGGATATTTTCGCGCTACAATCGAAAATATTTACAGGTAAAAACAGGGCTGAAGATAATCGTGGGGCGCTTACCAGAAAGTCCAAGTTGTTGTTCATGTTGTCGTACAGTCCGCCGACTTTTGCTGCCAAGTGAATAACATGAGTGGGCCTTACTTTGTCGAAAAGGGCACGGGTCTGCGATAAATTCCTACGAACACAAACGGTTTTACGTGGCACAAAATTCCGACAGTTGTTCTCACCTCAAATCGGCATCTTTAGACGTTGCGAAATACCATTTCTCGTCGGTTTTATTTTCGGCAAGAATTACAGCTTCGATGGCCTTGCCAACTAGTCCGCTGCCGCCGGTAACCAGCACCACGGTACTCATTATTATTTAGAGTAGGTAAAATTCGAGAAAAACTAACTAAAAGCGGAGAAAGTAAGGAAAACTTTTTACCGACTCGGAACTGTGGCAAATTCACCGCCGACACGACTTTACTTTGACGTTTCCCTCTGCGTGTTGATAACGAGAACAGCTGCTACTGGGAATGTTTTAAGCGGTTCCAGGTAAACTGGCAACATGTTGCGCGAAATTGTTTTTGTTAAGTATGAGAATTGATGGAAACGGACCGGGAAATGGACCGTTTTCGAAATTGCGCCTGTTGCTTGAAAGAAAATGGAACTAAATGCAATTGTTCAGTTATTGGGTTTGATCTTTTTGTCGGGGATCGTGGACTTCATAGGTAAAATTTCAAATCCTTCATTTCTTTTTAATAAATGGCGGAAATGAAAAATAGTGTGCAAGCAAATGCGTTGGGCCAATCGTTGAAATTAAGTAAATTTGATACGTACAAGAAACGTACGTATGTTACGTATAAGCACCTAAAACTGTATTTGTAGAATTGCCGTAAATATTAAAAAAAAAAAACACGCGCGCGGACATCGTACCTCAAAATCCTACAGTTTTTATCCGTCTTTTATCCGGAATTTTGTTCGTATTTTATCCGGTATTTTTTCGTATGGTATACGAAACTTTGCCTGCTGGGATGGTCAGCTGTTACCGCTAATTTTACTGCCATTGAACTGTAGACACTGAGCTGAAGGACTAGAACTAAAAAGTTACAACGAAAGCAATTGTTGAGGCTCTGGGCTCTGCAAATGTGCACGGTACTATAAGTAAATGGATCAAAACATTGCTTAGAAGTAGGTCTATATCGTCGGAATGGGGTAGTGCCCGTTCCTTCAAAATTACTAATAAAGGTACTCCACAAGGAGGGGTATTATCACCACTTTTGTGGATACTCACTCTAAATGGGACACTGGAAGATCTTGATAACTCAGGGGTGGAGGTTGTAGCCTATGCCGATGACGTGGTTATCCTAGCATCGGGCAGGTACACAAACACGCTGTCTGAGCTTACGACGCAGGCTCTTAAGAAGCTACTACACTGGTCTAGAACCAGAGGGCTCAACGTTAATTCTTCAAAAACGGAAATGGTTCTGTTTACTAGGAGAACAAAGACAGCAGTTCAAGCTACATAAAATGGGTAACACTAACGCTAACCCTAAATGACCATGCTAGATATCTAGGAGTAATCCTAGACAGCAAGTTGTCATGGAAACTCAATTCGGAAGAACGAGTATCTAAGGCAACCATCGCTTTCTACGCGTGCAAGAGAATGTTCGGTAGGAAGTGGGGCTTAGAGCCAAAGATCTACACGGCTGTAGTTAGGCCAATTCTTCGCCAAGAGAAGACCCGGAAACAGAGGACAACATCTTCTACTGATCTGGAACAACGAAGCGATTCCGGCCTTGCAGGAGAGGAATTGGGAGCTGCACGGATATTATAAGATATCCGTTAGGTTATTAAGTAATCTCGAATGGGACTGAAATTTACGAAATATAATTTGTTTTTTCTTGAAGGACTCCGGTAAGTTAAGGACTTGTATTCTGAGTAGGAAAGAAAGTAATTATTTTCTCTTGAACAATTACAACAATGGTGACCAGACCAGTGAAGATGGAGGGATATGATAGTAGTTATTCTTCTTTGTTGCAATAATTACTTAATTTTCCACTATGCAATAATTTAGCGACAGTCGAGATAATGATTGTAGAAAATCGGCAAGATCTTATATTGCAACATACCTCTTCTAATGAGCTCTAGCATTAATTATGAAACATCTTCGATTGTTTTTTTTTTTTTTTTCTACCTAAATAAAATCCGTAAGGTTCTTAATTGTTTTTTTAATTGAAGTCTGAGATCTGATAAGATGACAATAATTCAATAAATACCCGCGGCCTTGTCTTAAATTTTAAGAAGACTGTTTGCATTGTTTCTTAAAGCACAATTTACCTTTTCGCTATACCATGTAGTGAGCACTGAGCACCACCAATTTGCACCAGGTGTGTATCATCAATAATAATGTTGTGCGATTATACGGCACACAATAGTAATCTTAACGATTTACTAGATAAACTCGAGACAAACTCAGAAGCACTTCAGTCTGTCGGTAGATTTGAATTCGCACTATGATTCTGTTGGTTGTTCTTCTCGTGGTTCTAATTACGATCGTTGCAATTTATTTCTCGATACCGGCGTTATTTCGCTGTAACAAAAAAGTGAAAACTGTGAGCGGTTCGAAAGTTGAAGATATTATACCGGTCATAAAAGGACGATGGTTTTTCGGAAAGTGTTTGGATTTTTTAAAATTCAATAAGGGTAGGAGTGAGAATTAGATTTTTTTTTTTTATGTAATTTTCATTTGTATTTTCCAACAATGTAATTCAATCTTAACGAATTACATTATTTGCCATGCTGTCAAATAATTAACGAAATTCAGTTAATTATTTTTCTTCAAAATGGACCTTGTGTGGAACAAATAAAATAATGTACCAAACAAAAGTTTGACGATTACAATGTATGACAGCATTTCCCAGCGAGAATAGACAAATATTTGGCACAGTGTGATACAGGTTTTAGGATTCCAGCGAGTTAATCCTCCAAAATCTAGTAGACCCGGTGATCTACATGTAGTAACATTTTTACGAGCGAAAAGAAATATTATGCATTTATGGTATATATCCCGTGAGCCAGGTCTATTTTAATGGCACTTTTAGTTTCGTTTTCAACCTTAGGAACGGCTTAAGCTGGAAAGTTGAAACTTGGTGTATATATCTACATGTTAATACAAGAAAAGTGACCCTTCAAAAAACGTATTCGGTGCTTTGTATCTCAAGTACAAGTTAAGGGAAAGAGTGTGCCGTCAATTAGTTGAGGAGCAAAAATTACAGATTTTTGAAGTGAAACTTCTTAAGCGGCAAGTGAAATTTCAAGGCCGCGTCACGTTTAAGCACATTTCGTTACACGATAAAGAAGAAAGATATTATGTAGAGACAAAACGATGAAACGAAACTCGATGAGACGAAAAAGCGACACTGCGAGAGCGTGCTGTTTCCTTCTGACTACACTCATAGAATTTGAAATACTACTCCTATCTCTTCCCCCTCTTCACCTATCCCTTTTAAACTCATTTCCCTCACCCCTTAATTTTCTTCTTACACCCCTTTCTCCTAACTTCAACCTTTCACCCTCCCACTGTGTACCCTTATCATTCTACTCCTCACCCTACATATTGTTCCCCCTCATCTTCTTTCTCTATTCCCCACCCCCACCCTCCTCTCTACCCCCTAACAACCCCTCCTACATCACATTGAAAAACTAAGAAATTTTTTTTGGAATACTACTCCTATCTCTTCCCCCTCTTCACCTATCCCGTTTTAAACAACTGATTTCCCTCACCACTCTCTCACTCCTTACTTTTCTTCTTACACCCATTTCATATGATTTAGCGACAATTCGTTCGTTTTCGGTACTAATGCTATGCGTTCTTATTACTAAATGGTAAAGTTGAATGATGGATGGTGGACAGAGGATAGTGGATGGAAGATGCCTGATAGAAGATGAAGGATGGATGATGGAGGTTGTTGGATAGTAGATGGAGGATGGTGGACAGATGATGAATGTTGGAGGTTGGTGGATGGAGTTGGATGATGGAGGTTGGTGGATGCTGCATAGAGGATGGTGAATGCAGGATGGAAGATGGAGCATGGAGAATGATGAATGGTGGGTGGAGAATGGTTGTTAGAGGATGGTGGATGGTATATAGGATGATAGATGATGGATAGATGATAATGAATGAATTGAGGATGGTGGATAGAGGATAGAGAATGGCAGATGGAGGATGGGGGATTCGGAATGGATGGAGGATAATGGATAGAGGATGGAAGATGGATGATGGATACAGGATGGAACATGGAGAGGAGAGGATGGGGGATGGAGGACGGAAGATAGAAGATGGGGGATGGTGAATGGTGGATAGAGGATGTTAGATGGAGGATGAAGGATGGAGAGGGTGGATGGAGGATTGTGGATAGAGGATAGAGTAACAGAAGCGGGAGAAATGGAAGCATCGAGAGTAACAGGGGTATCGGAAGAAGCAGGAGTTACGGGAGAATCAGGACCAATGGATATACGGGAGAAACGAAAAAAAAAGGATAACAGGGGCGATACGCGGCTTGTACTATATATTTATAAAAAAAAAATATTATTAACGTTCCTCAACATATTTACTTTCGAATAAAACCAATCTGGATAAAATCGAGATTTCTAAAATTCATCTAATTTTTCAGCTTTTTACTCAGATGCTCCCCTTAAGGCCTCATGAGTCCGGTACGATAATTTTTTATCCCTGTTTGATTTTTCTTTCTTGAAAGGATTTTAATCGATTGAAATCGTTTTACGTTCGTATAATTTGACGTGGACAATACGTCTGCATCGTTCGCTGTCTATCAGAAATTAATTTTAATTTTTGTAGAAATACCAATTAATTATACTATTATCTATGATACTTTTCAATGAAATGTGGTCTTCTTATGTAATTCTTGCTATGCAAATCGTGAAAAATTGCTTCAGTTTGACTTCAGATATTATTAACAACAATAAAAATTTTATCTATGGAGGACCTTCTTTAAGATTTTTTCTAGCATTATATTAATGAAAATGGCATGTTAATTATTCAAGAAATAGGTAATATGCGTTTAAGAAGCTCGAATTTACACATTTTAAAAAATGTTCAAGGGTTGTTGTTCTAATAGCATTTTTTCCAAATAAAGTTTTGAATTTTTTCTCTATGGATGACCTAGTTTACATACCAGCTAATAAAGTGGTGTAATTTTATTTTGTTTTTTTGTTGCCATTAACGTGAAATATTATGTAAAGTATTACATATGTTTTTAGACAGTGTCAGCAAGATAACTCCGTCAATTTTCAATACTTTTCAAAATTATTTTTAAAAAATTTTGATAATAATTGTTTTTTCTCTAGTGCGTCGAGAGGTTTTTCAATTTTTTGTTTGGAAATTTTTTTTTTTAAATTTAAATACATAAATTTTTTTTAAACTGCATACTGAAGTTTAAAATACTATAACTTCTTTATTTTTGAAAAAAAAAAAAAATTCCCTTCGTTAGAGTATAACTAAAATACATTATTTTACAAGACTCTTTTTTACTTTTGCAAATTAGATAATTTTTCGTGAATTATGATGCCGACAAGGAGGCGCCGTGGTTTTCATCAGGAGTCCATTTATACCCGTAAAAAATAATGTTAATATTAAACAAAATTAATTATTTTTTATAGTTGAATAGTTCACAAGATAGGTATGTGACCCCTACAACTTTTTTCACCTATACCCTTTATAATCATTTTTCAAATTTAGTCGGTTTTAAGCGCACATAGAGGTTTGTGAGCCCTGAAGCTAGTATTACACTGTATGCCACGCTGTCAAATATTTGGCTATTTTCCGTGGCAAATACTGTCGGTGAAATTGTCAAATTGTTGTTTGCCACATTATTTCATTTCCTGTATTTTTACGGTTTAAAAAACCCAAATAACTGACAAGAATAATTTACATAAATCCGCACTATCTTTAACCACGGCTGAGAAACTCAAATGAAGTGGAATCAAAATCATAAGCTGAATTGATATCTCGTCAAAAATGAATTACATATAGACATGTGGTGATCACATCCGTAGTGTAATAATAGTTCAAATTCGCTGAAGTAATAAATTCTGAGAGCGTTCAAGAATTTGTGCTATTTTTACACTAAAACAAAGCCGTCAAAACAAACCGATTGAATCTTTTCAAACAATTAAACGTACATTACTACATCAAAAATTTTAAGTACATTTTATACGCACGCTAATCACATTATCATAAATTTTCTCATTCTTCTGATCTCAACTAATCACAAAATCACAACAGCTTGTGAATTTAAATCGGAAAATAATTCCAATTATTCTGCCACCCAAAATGAATACTCATATTGAAATTATGGTTAAGGCATTTTATATTGTTCGGATCGTTTATACTATATAATATATATATATTTTTTTTTTTATAAAAAAAACCCGCGGTAAAATATACTAAAATTATCAACCGAATAAAAAATAGTTAATAATAATTTTATGGCTTAGCGGGAAAAAAGGATCAATCACAATAATGGGCTATTTCATTCCGTTATGCTAATTGCCAACAATTGCGTATAATTTACAGGTGGCGAGCAATTGTTTATAAATTTTCATGGAACGGTTGTTTAAATAAATTAGCAATAAATTAGTCAGCAAAATGTCTATTAGGGCTGTTCGTGTGATCAAAATTTAAAATAATTAAACACAAACAACTAGTAATTTAATTTTTTTTACATATACTTGTGGAGAGACAGCTATTATCGCACTAGTCTAGAAATCGTCGCTTAGAATTCCAATTTGGTCAGGAGTATGAAATTATTTCTCTTCTTCTAAGGCTCTGGTCTCTTTGATAACATTCTACCAATTTGCCAATTTTTTGGGTTATTCAATATTCGAACCATCTCTAAAAACTCGTTAAAATTTCGTGCAGAGGTTGTTTGCCTACCACCCAAATCCTTTGTCTTCTGTGACTCTTACCAGCTAAATTTCTACTACGCGATTCGCGTGCTTCGACGAAACCCTGAGAGACTTGACTCTGTACATCTGCTCGTCTCTGTACTTCTGCTCGTCTTCAGAAACACTTAGATCAAAAAACCGTTGATTTTTATCAAGAAAACCGTTAAAGTAATTTCAAAAAATAACAAACCGCTGAGAAAATTGAGAACTAAGACCAACTTCGTTCTTGCCTGATTGAACTCGGTAACAAGAGAAGAGTTAACCTCATTTGTATTTTGGGGCACAGCTGCTATGAAGGTAACGAAATGGCCGACTTAATGGCAAGAAAAGGTTCAGAGGCTAACTTCATGAGACCATATCCATTCTGTGGAGTACCGTTAAGCACAGCCAAGATGAACATCCGAATGTGGCAAAAAGCGCAAAATGTCATTCACTGGGACTCGACACCGGGTAATAGACACTTTAAGCTTTTTATGCCAAAGCATTCGGAGAGAAGAACATCTTAATATCTGAAGTTAAGCAGACACCAGGCCCGGCCCGTACTTCAGTGGAAGCTCTGACTGGATATTGTCACATGAGGAAGCGTCTACATAAGATTGGTCTCTCTGAGACTAAAACTTGCAGAATTTGCGATGCAAAAGATGAAATACCAGAGCACATCCCCTGTGAATGGGAGGGTTTAGCTCATAAAAGGCTTCGTCACTTCGGTCAGAGTTTCATGGAACCATAGGAATTCCTGACCATTCCCTTTCGTAAAATACTAAGCTTCATTGAAAGCGCAGGGATTGAAAAGGAATTATAGTTAATCCGGAGGGACGTTACAATAGGCCCAACTGTGGTTTCATTGACAGAGGTTAAAAAGACAAACTCCTTTTTCAAACTCCTTTTTTTGACGACAAAAGAACCTTTCAGTAACCACCAAATGCTTTTCGAGAAAATACAATAAAATTAAATTATTCAACCTTTTCTTTTTCTATTTTCCAAACAGAAGAATTTTTTACATATCTACGTGAAAACGCCATCCAACTGAAAACTTCATATCTTCTGTACGCTTTAAATTTTCCGATATTAAATATAATTAATCCGGAATATGCAGAGAATGTTCTTAACAATCCGTTGGCAGCACGCAAAAGTTTTCTTTACTATCCAATTAAGCAGTTTGTGCGCTCCGGACTGTTGACGAGTCATGGTAAGATTTTTATTTAAGAAAAAAAATAAGAATACAAACGAGAAATAGTAAAGCATTTCGATTACAGGTAGAAAATGGCATAATCGAAGAAAACTGATCACACCTACATTTCACTTCAGCATTTTGAAGGAGTTCTTTGAAGTATTTAAGTAAGAAGCAATTTTTTTAGACCTTAAATTTGTTGTTAATTTCATCCTAATTCAGGGAAGGAAGTGAAAAACTACTAAATCTTATAGACAAGGCATTTATCGATACACCCGTATCGCTGGATGATGTTGTACCGAAATTTACGCTCGATACAATTTGTGGTGAGTCTTAAAAATTCGAACAAATATTTTACTTTATTTAATAGCTTTAATTTTTTATATTATCAGAGACCGCAATGGGCGTTAAATTGACTGCATTCGAAGATGGCGATGACTATCGTCACAATGTAACGCAATTGCAAAACTATTTAGTTAACAGAACGGTAAATCCTTGGTACTATATTGACTGGATCTATAAGCTGTTTGGAGAGAAAGAAATCTGTGATAAATATTTGGACAAGGTTCATCGATTTTCCAGTTCGATTATAAATAAAAGACGAATCGATTTCTTCAATAAGTTTAAAGAAAGGAATCGTGTCGAACAGAATGGGTAAGGATAAAAAATTTTGCTTAGTCAGTCGATAAAATATTCGTACTTTTATTGTTATAATAAATACAAGCCGCGTATCGCGGCTACGATCAGGTTTTTCCATCGCCCCTGTTACAGCCGTCTCTCTCGTTGAGCGAAGGCGCTACTCACACCATTGCTAATCTTATGGAAAATTAAACTCTTTGTAACAAATATACGAACCAAGTTTCGGGAATATAATTATGTTCTCGACCTGTCCGGTAGTCTTGAGAATGTACATGCAAAATTTGGGAGGGAACGGCTTACAGGTGTAGATTTACATTCGACCCAAGCATTTTTCTGTTATATTTTTATATATTTGATTACATTGCTTGCTTTGATAATGCTTCAGGTTGGCTTACACCGAAATTTTTTATTATGCAAATATTTTTAAGGTGTTGTGAATAATTTTGAGCATTAGGAGTATTTTTCTAACAGGCCTATTTAGTACCAGAGTCACAAGTCACAAAGTAGGTGGAAAGTCACAATTAATTCAAAATTGTAACTCTCCATCTACTTTGTGACTTGTGACTCTGGCGCAGAATAGGCCTGAATGTGTTTTTTCTATCTCATCAGACAGGCCACTGAAAAAACTCGAAATGCAATGCTGGACACACTACTAGAAGCTCAACTGTACGGTCAGGACATTACCCATCAAAATATCTGCGAAGAAGTCGATACATTTATGTTTGAAGGTTTCGAAACAACTTCAATTGCCCTAACATTTGCTTTACTAATGCTTGCATTAAATTCTGACATACAAGAGAAAGTACTTAAAGAAATCGATGATATAACAGGTAATTTGATGGACTACATTTAATTCGATTGCTTCAATACAAACGGCGCTCTCACTCTGTTTCGATTTCAGACAATGTAAAATCTCTAACAATATCCGATTATAGTCAGTTCAAATATTTAGAATGTGTTCTCAAGGAAACAATGCGTTTATATCCGTCGGTACCGTTTATATCGCGAGGTCCTTTGGACGATATGACAATTGGTAGAAGCGGCTCGAACGATGAGAAGAAAAACAAATCTTTACAATATATTTTCAGGTGATCTGATTCTACCGAAATATTCCATGATTAATATTCACATATACGATTTGCATCGTGATCCGAATCATTTTCCGGATCCCGAAAAATTCGATCCAAATCGATTCCTGCCCGAAAACAGCAGCAGGCGACATCCGTTCGTTTATATTCCGTTCAGTGCCGGTTTACGCAATTGTATAGGTAATTTTATCCCACTCCAAATTGATCAATTCTTTAATGCTTTTGTAAACCTGTGTTTTTGCTTCTGTTGCAGGACAAAAATTCGCCATGTTAGAAA
The DNA here is from genome assembly GCA_949128065.1 of Beris chalybata. Lineage (NCBI taxonomy): Eukaryota > Metazoa > Arthropoda > Insecta > Diptera > Stratiomyidae > Beris > Beris chalybata. The sequence goes on along the minus strand of OX421895.1, from coordinate 7,630,726 downwards.
TGAAAGTATTTCTAGTTTACATAGTGAAACATTTTAAAATTTTGCCCGTTACAAAACTAGAGGACGTAAAATTCAAAATAGGTCTAACACTTAGTACAACGGAGCCGATAAAAGTGGAATTTTCTAAACGATAACGTTATTTATAAGATGTGGAGTAATTGTAGGATAAAAATAAAAACAAAAAGGAATTCAACTGTTTCTAATCGTTGGTAGTTGTTGTTGCTGTTTTTTATTGAAAATTATTATCTTCTCTTAACCGTAAAACTTAAAATTAATTATGTCTCATTCCCATGTTCTGCTGTTGCTGTTGTAGTTGCTGCTGTTGTAGTTGAATCTGTTGCTGTTGCAGTTGTTGCTGCTGGATTTGTTGTAGTTGCTGTTGTTGATGCAACTGTTGGAATTGCTGTTGTTGCAATTGCTGATGTTGCAATTGTTGTTGCTGCTGTTGTTGTTGTTGAAGCTGTTGGTGTTGCTGAAGCTGTTGCTGTTGTAGTTGTTGCTGTTGCATTTGATGAAGCTGTTGATGCTGGAGATTTTGTTGTTGCAGTGTTTGTTGTTGAATGGGATGCTGCTGCTGCTGTTGTAGAGTTTGCTGTTGTAAGGTTTGCTGCTGTTGCTGTTGTTGCTGGAGGGTTTGTTGTTGTAGGGTTTGTTGTTGTAAGGCTTGTTGTTGCTGTAGACTTTGTTGTTGCTGCTGTAAAGTCTGTTGTTGTAAGCTTTGCTGCTGCTGTTGTTGTTGTTGCTGCAGAGTTTGTTGCTGCTGGAGCGTTTGTTGTTGCTGCAAATTATGCTGCATAGTTGGCTGTTGTTGTTGCTGCTGCTGTTGCAGTTGCTGTTGTTGTTGTTGTTGAATGATAGGCTGTTGTGGCTGCTGTGGCGATGGTTGTAGTTGTTGAGGCTGCTGCTGCTGTTGCGGTGTTTGTTGAGTCGGTTGCTGAGGTGTTTGAATATTCGGCAACACACTTCCATCGCTAATATGAAAGAAACAGTATTAAGAATTATTTTAGACAATAACCAAGCGAATTAGACTTACGCTTTTTCGGATCCGATTTCTTCGACATTCAGATGACTGATAAAACGAAGCCGCATTTGTAGGGCCGGCCTCAATCTCTTGATTATTGCCTCCGATTCGTTTTTGATAATGTTTCCGACGTGGATGTATTTTATGTGGTATCTGTAGAGAAATTACTTTCGTTTTATTTCGTTTAAAATTCACGGAAAGGAACAGTAGAGATCTAAGTCATTCCATTGGCTCGTCTTAAAATGAGACAATCGATCGGACATGTGTTTAACGAATTATTTAGCAGACTCAAGCGTTTTCACCTTTTCCGGAGAACCATAAGACTCAGTAGAAACTGTTTCCTTGGAAATATAGAAGCAAAAAAAAGGGGTCAGCATGCCCTTAAAGCGACAAAAAGTAAAAAAGAATCGAAATATCCAATAAATAATTCGCTGTTGTTCCGCACAGTACCTGCAACTAAGCGTTGAAATATGATTCATTCTTGAGAAAAGCCTGTACTGCAACTAGTTTCTAATAACAGCAATTTGAAATTATTTAAAATAAGTCTGACGGGAGTTCTGACGTCTGACGGGACACTCTTAAGCCCACAAACTTCTTCGTTTGCACAACACTAAGGCAAGCTTAAGGTCTTTCAATAGAGTGAAGTAAAAACCGCAACAGGAAATATTTTAGTTTAGTATTTTGCCAGCCCGTTTTCAAGAGGTATTAGTTCTGTCAAGACTACGTACAATCCAACAGGTTAATTTCATGATATGCCGTCTTATTATTTAATTGTGAACACCTCTTTAAAAAAGATTGCTTTCGAACCAAGTCTAACATCACAATAGGCGCACTGAAGCAGCAGTGAATCGGGAGTTAGACCATTCTTCACCATCTACCAGTCTAATATTGGCGTTTCCAGTAAAAGATTTCACCGCATTAATTCCAATGACTATCAGGCCTTTTCAGCGCCAGAGTCACACGTCACAAAGTAGGTAGAAAGTCACAATTAATTCAAAATTAATACAAAATTGTGACTCTACACCTACTTTGTGACTTGTGACTCTGGCGCTGAATAGGCCTGTTAGAATCGCTTTCATACTTGCCGACTAGCTTTAAAATTAAAATTTATTTCATTGTACTTACAGAAAATCACAAATTGGGTCCATATACTCCAACGGATTCGGTCCATGGTTTTTATCAACCGTTTCCAACATTTCATAGAGCAATACTCCAATTTCGGCGACTGCGTTCGATTTCTCGTTCTCGATTCGCTGCAAAAACGGCCCAAATATATGACACAAGTAAATCAATTGATGTTCGGTCTTAACGCAAGGCTTCAACTTATCCTTGATATACCTAAACACAAAATCGGAAGAAAAAAATTCGGTTTAAATTTCACAAGTTAAAACCTCACAACTTTACTGTATCATGGTGATCAATTTCCAGCAGCCCATATGATGAAATACGGAATGCGAGACAGCCAAAACAAGAGCGTAGTTTTTCTCAAGCATCGCTTCGCGTACAGTCTTAAAATTGAACAAGTCGAATGCCGAAAATCGGTAAATCCATTCCGTCATTTTCGGACAGTTTAGAACTTCCAACAGTCGATCGTAAACGACGCTCCAATAGGATTCGGGTAGAGCGGCCATAACAATTCCAATCGCATTGATATAGTTGTGAATTTCGTTCTGTAGAATAACCGGATATCCTTTTACGACGGAATCGATTAAATTGTTCGCAACACCTTGTGGCGAGACGGGTAAGCTTAGCAGCTCGACGCATGTTACGTATAGAGCGTGACTTGGCGGATTCGGGAACTCATTGAAACGCCAGTCGGTCAGGTAGAAGTAGTTTTTACCGCTGATGGCTGGAAATTGAGCGAATCGATTTGAAACGTTACGAAAATTGGAAACAATCGATTCTACTTACTGTCAACTAATCGACGCAGTAAGCTCATATAGTAGGAAAGTTCAGGATTCCATAGCACATCCTTCGGTAGAAGGATTTTATTTTGCAAGAAGAGTTGATACTGTTCGGTAAGTGCCCAGTTTACGGGTCGAACATCTGTTAATGCGCCGGTTACTGCAGATACAAGTCGCTTTTTCAGGCAAGGCCAATCGCGTAGGATGCGTTCGTAGAAGTGAAGGGTGTTGTACAAGTAGGTAATTGGACGATCTGTAATAACACAAGAATGTAAACGCAGAGCTAATTGGACACTGTTTTCTCTTACCGTGAAATTTATACAAAATTCCCAAATGTTCGAGAATAACTTCCAAGATTTGATGTACCGCAGAGTACGGTAGCTCAATGAACTGATGAATTACGATATCTAAAACCGGCAAGAACCGAAGACAGACGTTTCCGAAATAAACGGGCAACGGTGGATGCGAAGCCGACTCATCGGGTGCGAATTTTTCCGGATATTTCTGATGAAATGCCAAATGTTTTTCATGCCTTCGCCAAAATTCTTGGATTAGTTTTTTAATTCGAACCGACCAGACTAACTCACCAATTGCTTTGCTTCCAATGATCCGGTGAATTGTCTTTTACAAATTCCTGAATTCGATTTCGAAGCTCCGACGTTTTCAACAGCAACAGCTGTATGATGAGGAAACAAACTTGCGCATCGCTGCCTTCATTCGTTCGAAGCGCTAAACAAAGTACGACTCGGTCAATCGTGACAACGTTGTACTTCCAAATCATGTTATTGATGGTATCGACGCATTTATGGATGACCGTTTTGACGGACGAGTTCGAAACTTCGTAGACGAGATAGTCGCATAATTTACGCAAGTGGGCAGATAATGCACGTGCTGTGATCCCCTCTAAAATTCTGAAGGAACAAAACCATATTTTAATTGACAAAAAACGCGGGGAGATTTTTTTACTTGTAAGCGACCGGACTTATTGTGTCCGTTTCCCAGATCATTTTGAAAAGGAGGCACAAGAAAAGCGTTGTTGTGTTCGGCCGTATAAAATGGGCTATGATGTCGTTTTCGTTGGACATTGATGTCCAGTTACGGTACTCCTCGTCGACTGATTTCTTCAGGAGTTGTTTGTTTTCGACCGGTGTATTGTTTTGCGTGAAAAATTCATTTAGGGCAGGCGGAAAACGTGCCAACGAATGCGTCGCCCATGAATGTGGAGTATTTTGCATTATATTAGTTAGGAGATCCTTGCACCACGGTTGCAAGTCGTTGCCTGAAATACAAATCAATTGATTTTGATGTACGGAAGACCGAACAAAGTTTTACCTGAACCAGTGATGTGCATCGAACGGGCTAAAGTCAAAATAAGAACACGATTTAGTTCTTCACTTTCGGCTGATGCAACAGATCCTGGTGTTTTCTCGTTGAAATAACGAGATAATTGGGGTTGTACTTCCGCTGATCCCAATCCAGTTATTATGCGTAGAGCTGTCGATTCAAAGCTAAAAAAACCCTCGGTCATCACTTACAAAAAAACCCAAAGTTTAGGCCATTACTTACCACAAATTCAATTGCATTTTATTCGTTTGTGGTACAGACGCCAACGAATGTAAGTGCGATAGAAGCTGAACGCGATAGTGTGTTGGTATGTGGTGAAGACGATATGAAAACATCTCCAAAAGGGTGTGTAAAATTCCCCAAGCGTGTTGCTTGAAAACGGCCGGAAGCAGTTGACCTGGAATTTATTTTTATTTTAAAGATTTCAATAAACAAAAAGAACTATCGGCCGCTACTTAAAAATCCTTTGATTCCCAGTGATTCGATTTCCGTGTAGACCAACAGTCGGGAATACGTTTCAACAAGAGCCGGTGCCATGTTTGATACGTTCGAAATAGAACCCTTAGTTTGCGCTTGCTTGATCACCTGCGTTACAAAACTACAAACCAAACTTTAAACCCGATCAATACAGGCAACAATTAATCACTAACCTATGCAACAGAGACATTTTACTATGAACCGTCAATCCGTCGAGAACAACAATCGACAACGGAACGGTTGGCATTTGTGAGCTACCGCTCTGTCCGCCTTGAAGCGTTTTCGGATTAATCGGTTCGGTAAGTTGTGCCATTGGTCGCGAAAAATATTCCTGATTCGTCGAATAGGCATTACAAAGCAAAACAATTCGAAAATCGTTGCTCATACTCATCGATAGCGACTGGCTGGACACAACCAAATGTGATAAAAATCTGGGAAAAAAAAATGAATTCAATTCAATGGTCAAGTCGATCGATTTATCGAGCTCTCTTACTCGTGATGACTCTTCAGAGCAATCGGAATCGGTTGAGTGATGTTAATGTTTTCCAAACGGGCCTTCTTCATCAAATGAATCCAAATACAAATCGGGGCCATCTGTTTTTTTTTGTTTAGTAATATTTCAGTGCTATATTTTTTTCCATCGTATTTAACTTACATGTCTTAGCGCCGACGGTTTGCTACAGTCTGGAACTTTCAACGGCTCTTGTTCGGGGTACAGGATGTCGAAAAGTTTAAACATGGGAAGAAAATTTGATAGCTGCAGGAATAAATTCAAATTGAAACACAAACTACTCAATTCCATCAACCACCAAACACTTACCGGATTCTTTTGTATACTTCCCGATATAAATTGCAGTAGAATCCACATCAGTTGGTCTCGGCCTTTTCTTAAGTCACGCTTCGAAAGCTACGAGGGATACGATGAAAATTAGCATGGGTATTTTTGTTTAAATTTCCCTTACCTTGTTATGCAGCGAAATAATGATCTGCATAAAATTGACAAACTGAAATAGTACAAAGTAGATCAATTGCGATGATAAATACAGCCACAGCCAATGATTTGGCGTGATTGTATCATCGCTTAAGTTCATGTCGCACGAATCGTGTTCGGTTCGTTCCATAGCGGAGATTATTAGCCAGACTAGTTGTTCTTCTAGGACCATGCATCGCTGTTTTTGCTGTTGGATTCATTTTTTTATTTATGTTTTTAAATATAAGCCTGCTCGATATTTACCTGTTTCTGTAAGTTCAGCATAACCGAAATCATCTCCTTGGAATAGGGCTGATCGAGAACATAGCGTACTAAATTCACTTGTGGTTCGACAAGTTCCGGTTCGTACGGTAAATTTCCTTTGAAATTAAATTTCAACGTATTCGGATCGAGTTTCCACGAGTTCATCAAATGATCGGCATAACCGAAACTCTCGATTATCGGATACATGTGCGAATGACCGATAATCGAAACCATTTGAGCTATATTACGAAATTCCTCGACAAAATCCGTCATAAGTTTGTTGATTTTCTGCGAAATATGGTTTTAGTAAAATATAGAAACTTCGCTCGCGGTTCGTTCCTTTTACCCAGTGTGTTGTTTGTGGCGATTTGATAATTTCGTTGGCAATGAAATAGGCCGGTAGAAGGCAATTGTTGCGATCGAAGATGAAATTGATGACATCTTCGAGGACAAGAATTTGTGGTAGGATACTAACATTGATGTTGCTGGGAAAGGTTAAAGCCTTGTCGCGACATGCCTTGAAGTGCGATTAAAACGGAAATGAATTTATTGGAAAAATAACTTTAAATGAACAAACCTTCATTATTTCGCGAACTCCCTTGTAGTCGACATTTGTAATGATTTTCTTGATCAGTTTAAAGCACTCGATCCAAAAGCTTTTGTTTTGGAAAATCAGTTTTTCGTTGCTGAGAATTTTGTCGCACATTACTCTGAAAATGGTTGGAATGATTTTAGTTTGATTGATTTAAAATTAGGAGAATTAGAAATTCGAAAGATAAACGGAAATAAATGCAGAATATTAAGCGTGAAAAAATGATATTTAAAAAAGTGGAAAGTAAACTACTTAGAGAGAACTACTGCACACAGGGGGCAATGAGAAGCACGAAATTCATTCGCTATCCACATTACTTACTAGTTTAAACAAAAAAAAATCGTCAAGGTAGGTACGTCGTGTGCTTAATGAATGAAGGTCACCAGCATTGAATTGTAGCCTGAAAAGGGTATATGATGACGATAGAACACAGAACGTGTAAGTCTGCGTTGAATGGTTTCGATTAAATCAATTAAATATTGTGTGGAATTTACTAATGATATGAATTCCGTACTATAGAGCGAGCAGAACTCTAAAATACTACGAGCAAGGGAGGAAAATAACAAAACGGAACAAACCCTGAGAACCGAAAAACGTTGTTCACAATATCAGTGATTTGATCAAAAATTATTCATACTGGTGATAAGTTATGCGGATTTTACGCCGATACGTTGTGACGCGTCTTTACCCCCAAAAACCCAATACAAAACGGTTTTCGTCCTCTCTAATCTTGCACGTGTCTTTGCGGCGCGACTATCCTATAAGTGCAACACAGCAGAGATACACTCGCACATTTTCATATAAATTTTTTTTTTAAATTCAAATTAAAAACCACACAAAATCTGATAAAAAACAGAAGATTGTTTGAAAACAGAACCAATGCCATCTGTATCTTTGTATTGTATTAATATAAATAAAAAAAAATTCAATTGGAGAGAAATCCATTGAAAAAAGATAAAAACTAAACGATTTTAGTTTTTTCGCTCTCCTGAGTAGTGAAATGAACGAACTAGTTCGCAGTGAATTCCGGTCCTAGTTCGTTTGTAGGAAGTAGTTCGTCATCACATTCGCATACCACGTATCATTCCGCGAAGTTGGAACTGAAAGAAGGAATTAGTTCAGTTCGCGAGGGAAGTGAGGACCTTCTTTTTGTAGGTCATCACATTCAGTGTCACTATTTTATTTTTTTTTTGTTGTAGGTCCTCACATTCACTCGGAACTTGAAAGGAAGTATGTAGTTCCTTCCTGAGTGGAGACCTATTTTTTAAGGTCCTCAAATTCACTCCGACCTTGAAAGAAACTACTACTACTTCCTTCCATAATAATCTGTAAGGGGTAGTAGATAGGGATGAGAATCGATTGTTGCAAGATAGATTATTTTAAAATGTTCGATTAAGGCAGCGGTCCGAATTACACTCACGGTGCTTACATTACCAACAGTGCTTATAGTCTATCTGAATTGTATGCACGCTTACGACGCAAAAAATTCGGACCGATCGTGTGCTGTACTCATAGTGCCTATCTTCGAAACCGTGAGCAGTGCAAGCGCCAGAAAATGACCACTCCATGCAAATCGTATGCATCGTGAGCGCAATTCAGACCGGTTGTATGCGTGCTAAAAGCGCAGAAAACGTTATTCAGACCGCGGCCTAAGATCAATCGATTAATTGGTGCCTTATAATCAATTAATCGGGTAATTTTTAAGTCCCAGAGTGTCGTATATGTATTATAGACTTTATAGGTTGATTGAAGAATTTTTTTATCTTCCTCTCACTGCCTTAAATGTGCAGCTAAGGGTCTGTTTAATTAGTGTGTTGGTGTTTATCGTCCTGGTTGTTGATATAGATTCATTTTACGAAATTAGGGCATATTTTACTTGAATGTAGGAAATTGTGTCAATCAAATTTCACATTAAGGCAAGGTATCAGTTTAAACGCCCGAAAAATGCCTCAATTTCAAGAATTTTCTTTGGATACAAAATAAATATGTATGGAAAAAAACTATTGTTATATAGAGGTACAAGTGAAGAATAATTGTGAGTTTAAAAAAAAAAAAAAATATATTGCAAAATGGCGGCTCCAGCTCCTGCGATATAAGGCCGCGATCGGCGTGAGCTGATGCACGCGGTACCATCTACAGCCTTGCCAAGTGATCTAAAACCAAAAATTTAAAAAGTTTATGAAACTAGATTAAATTTGTGGGGCCCCAACGTTTTTCGATTTTGAAAAAACGCCATGATACAGAATTGGCAGCCATTTGAAAAAAAAAAAACACTTTCTCACTCTTTTTTTTGCTTAAAAACTCAAATAAAAAAAAAACTCGACGTTAGTGCCCCCCAAATTTAAATGACTTTCTTTTAAGCTATTATTCATTAGAATCGGTTCATTCGTTGAAGCTGTAGAACGTACCGCGCTCCGGTTTCGAGAAAAAAAAAACGTTTAAAGTTTAACGTATAAAAAAATCGTATTGAATATCGGCCGACCGTTCCACAAATCGGTCTGTAAAGCCTGAATTAGATAACCACGACAGCAGCAGCGACAGCGACAGCGACAGCGACAGCAAATTGTTTTCATTGGTCGAGAGCGATCAGCTGATTGAGTGACAGCAGCAAAAACGTCGTGCTGTCGAGTCATCTCTAATTCTAAATTTGCTGTTGCTGTCGTCATATGCAGCGCGGATATTGATTGTGAGCTGTCAAGTAAATTTTTAATTTTGGTTATGGAGGAAAAACTGATTTCTTTAGTGAAAGGAAAGGAATTTTTGTACGATAAATCGAGGAATTCGTAAAAAAAAGTACATTTAAAGGATGCTGCCTTGTCATAATATTCTGCTCGCTGCCTTGCGCTGCTGTATTGCAATCTGTACAGCCGACAGCAAAACAATATTTTGCGTTGCTGCCGCTGCCGCTGTTGCTGTCGCTGCCGTGCAATCTAATTCAGGCTTAACTCGTGAAATACATTCGATATCGAAATATACTTTTTTTTTCACGTATTCTCAATATGTTAAAGGATAAAAATTAGAAATAAAAATAAATTCATTTTTTTTTCGTCGAGAACATTGATACCTCCCCGTAAGGCAAGGTATCAATGTTATCCCGTGTGCAGGCTGTTTTTTTACGCCATTTTTGGGAATTTGTTCTGGCGAACTTAATAATGATAGAGCTGTGAAATTTTTACCATATATTTATGCACATGTTGAGCACACTTTAGAATTTTTTCAGCCCCAAATTGTCGGTCATTGCTGAGGTACACGCCAACTTAGTCACCCATTTTTAAAAAAAACTTGTTTTCGGTAGAGACGATTGCGGACGTTCTGCTTATCTCGAATAAAAAAAACAAACGGTATTTTAATCTGTGGAGTTTGAACTAGTTTTGGAACTAGGATTATTAAAAAAAATATTGAACAGTTAATTTTTGGCAGCTTGTTGAACTTTTTGTCGACAGTTTTGGTGTATTTTGACAACTTCTTCAGGTCGCCAAAAAAAACGGCTTGATGAATCACAATTATTCTATTTTGGAGACTGTATACCTATATTAGTACTGAATAAGTTTACCAAATTTCAAAGAAATCAGTTCGATAGATTTCGAGATATCGTGTCTACCGATTTCAAAACTTCCGTTTAGAGAAAAACGCGACTAAACTTTTCATTATATTCGAAGCAACAAGGGAGGTTAGAGAGTATAACGGCCTGTAACTTCTGAGCGGCTTCGAATATCGGAATATCACTCCCCCACATATTCTACACTATGTTTGGATGTAATTTATGCAAAAACAAAAAAATCGATTTTTGGGATGACTGCCTTAAGGGGCTCGTTGCAAATTTCGAGCTCCCATACATTTTGTATGGCGAAACACGTTATCTTTCGGTACCTGAATCTCAGCTTCTACTTAACTCATAACAGTCAAATTTTTTACATTTATTGTTTAGTATATTTAAAAGCCTAGTACGTGAGTAAATTAAAAAAAATTCACTAAAAGTGGAAATATTTAAGAAAAAGGGAATGAAACAATTTTTTTTAATGTTTTTCTTCATTTATATTTGAAAAAATTATAGTTTTTGATGAGATATTTTAATTTGCTCACGCATGAAGCAAGTCAATATTACCACGAAAAAATGAAGAAAAAAAATTAAGACGCTACGATGTGTGGTTACTGAGGAACGTGTACCGAAAGTTGAAAAAACACTTCTTTTCAGGAGAGCCAAAAAAGAAAACCTATCTTGCAGTAACTTATTCGACTTCCCCGACTTCAGAGCAAAATTTGAGGCACTTCCCTTTATCCCACAAAGGTGCGGTCTTTTGTGTGATGTGCAAAAAAGAGTGTAGACAAATAATATGAAATAAAAAAAAAAGGGATTATTTTTTAATATTTTTTGCAACGATGCCCTTAAACTGAATTGATAACAGACTAATTGGTCGAAGATTGTTGATATCAGGATTAGAAGTTTTAGGAACTGGAACAATTTTTGCAACATTCCAAGCAGAAAGATACCTTGACGTAGTCAAGACAGAATTGAACAAATAAGTTATGTAAATAAGGACAACAGGGAGAAGTAGTCGAACCAATTTTAATGGAATTAGATCAGGTTCTATGGCATCAAATTTTACACAATATATAGCCGAGAGAAACTCATCTTGAGTAGCATTTTTTTTACAAAATTACCTGGCCGAAATTAAGTTCCCGGTAACCAGCTTGTGCAGCGTTTCCATTAAAACCTTGAGCTGGCTGAGATTAGCGTTGGTTGCAGCGCGCAACAAGTACTGCCTAAGAACGACATCTTTTCCTTCAGCCGTTAGACTATAAAAACCCGATGCTGGCGAGAAAAACAACAGCGTTATTAGCACAAAATCGTATTGAATGGATTCCAACTCACTTATTCCGGTCACGAAATTCTGCGTCCGCTGCTCCTCCACCGAAGCCTTGTGCACAATAACACAGAGAAAGGCTTCCTCGATCGGCTCAACTTTCTGAAAGTTGGGAAAAAAGACATACAAAATCAGCCGGACGAAATTTCGATCCACTCACCAGAAAATCGTTGACGTTTTCGATAATCTGCGCCTCCATCGTGGACGGATATTTCTTTTCGAATTTTCACTGGATATTCCCGGTTTTTTTTACTTCACACTCGATACAATATTGAACCGGCTGTGCATCTTCACCGAATTTCAGTTTTTATATAACAAAATCGTCACAAAAAGGACGAGAAAAGTAATAAAATCCTGACCGTGGTCTTAACTTGTTTATGTGTTTTGACAGCCGGGCGTAATGAGAAAGCTGTCAAACATTTCGCCACTTTCGCCGGGATTTTTTTCGAAGCGGAACTTAAGCGCTTATTGTGAATTTTCGCATAGTTAAGAAACGTCAAAAGTAAATTTGACATTACTATTTGTATTTTACATTTTTACGGAAGTCAAAGCCAGATCACAGGATGCAGCCGCAATGGACTTCCCCGAGAGCCTTGAAAATAATTTGCTCCCCCACAACAATGCAGCGCATATCAAATGGTAAGTTTTCTTAAAATTGCTTGTAGGAAAAATATAGTAGAGCCGGAACAGTAAAAAACGTGAGGGAACAACATTCACATGACAAAAACCCGGAACTTAGCCTGTAGCGCCATTGAAAAAGAAAAGTTCGTAGCAAAATAACGACAACTTTGTTTCCAATATTCTTCCAGATCCGCAGGCTTTAAAAATTGCCTTAAACCATGCCGGCGTGCTGGTGAAGGAGGAAGACTTTTCTATGCCCGTTGCCGATCAAAGTGAAATCATCGTAGAAACCGCTTACTGTCCAGAGCCGCCTGCCGAGACTTACCCGGCAAGTGACGGTGAATCCACTTGGACCCATAGTAAGATAAAACTCCTGCTTTCGTCGGTTGAAGAGCTCGAACCGAAAGTCGGAAAGACACAAAAACTAAGCCACAAAACAAAAATGTGGCAGGAAATCGCTGAAAGGCTTCGAGACCGGGAAGGCTGTAATCATTCTGCGAAACAAGTCGCCAACAAATACGTTGCCTTGGAGCGAAGATACCAAGTATGGATGCGTGCAAAGGAAACCGGAAAGAATGTAACGTTCTCCTACGATAGGTAAATCATTTTCAGCCTAGTCAGGAAATTTATAACAAAATCCGTTTAACTCACAGCCAGTTGGAAAGAATAATGCGAAACAAAAATAAATTCGAGCTTGACGATGATCTGGAGTTTAGGTCGCCCCCGCCTGAAGGGAACCAATCTGAAGAAATATGCACCAGGTCCGCAAAAGGTAAGATTCATTTTATGTCACACTTCTTTAAGTAAGGACGACGTTTCATTAAATTCAGACGACAAAACAATCGGCATTATTGACGAGTTGAACAAATATCGAGTGCTAAGAGCCAGAAACATGCGCTTGGCACGCGAGATGAAGGCCGAACACTTGCGCATAGACCGGCAAATAAAGGCGGCATATCTGGAGAGGAAAAAACTCCATTTGGATAGAAAAGAAGCGTATATGAAAAGGAAGGTGGAATTGCTAGAAGCAACTCTTATGAAGATACAAAATAAATCTTAAGGTTAAAAAAAAAATTTTGTTTTTTTTGCAGCGTTGAGATAAAGTGAAGCGAAATCCCGTAATTTTCCCCCTGCTCTTGTTCCCGTTTTGGTGGCTATTTCCAAACTCAACTTAAATCAATTGTTTTTAAAGATAAGAACCCGGACTTGAACTGGAATGTTATTTCTGTTGCTATTTCGTTCTAAGAAAGCATAGTTCAGTCCTTCAAGCTGAAATATATGCAATCCCTACTTACTTACGATGGCACTACAGTCCAAATCGGACGACCTTGGCCTCCTGAATGTGCCGGCTCTAACCATCTCGGTTCAGTGACCGCATCCTCCAGTTTCTGAATCTTAGAAGTGATTTGCTGTCTGCGTCAATAGAGTCCTGCTAGCACTTTCATGGTTTTCTATAAACTTTTCCCTTTAGTGTGCGTTTGGGGATTCTTCCGTCATCCATCCGCTCCACATGACCAGCCCATTGTAGCTTCTTGAATTTTATGACGAACGGTACTTCTGGATTATCGAAGATCCAGATCGAGTCTTCACTCGCAGGTCCGAGGATTCTTCTGAGAACTTTTTTTTCAAAGGCGTTAACCAATTTGGCGGCCGCCTGAGTCAATCAGACCTATTCAGCGTCAGAGTCACAAGTCACAAAGTAGGTGGAAAGTCACAATTAATACAAAATGTTGACTCTCCACTTACTTAGTGACTCTGACGGTAAATAGGCCTGAATGTCTACGTTTCGCTGCCATAGCACAGCACAGGTTGTATTATTGTTTTGTATAGTTTGAGCTTTGTTACTTTGTGCACATTTTTGTTTTTAATTATTGGAAGTACCGAATGATGTCTTATTTGCCATCATTATCCGTCTTTTAATTTCGATGCGTTCGCTTCATTCCTTCGATATATTTGCCCCGAGATCATAGAGATATATATACTGAAGATGACAATCAACGGTTGAGTTGAAGGCGGACGTCGTCGCATTCACTTTCACGCAAAACAACAACAAGTTGACATAACGCACCTGTTTTGTCTCACTCACTCACATGCTAAGACAACAACAATTTGATATAACGACCATGTTTTGTCTCAATTCTCATCGTGTTTTTGACTCCAAAGTGCTATATTCAAAACTGGTGGCTTGTCGTCTCCACTAGCTCTATGTCCGAGATATACAACGTTTTCTACGTTGAAGTCTCCTACTGTCTCATTGGCTTGTTTTTCTTAGTTTGTGTCATTACTTTGGTTTTGTTTTCGATAATACGTAGTCCAACTTCCCTTCCTACCGAGTCAAGGTTGACAAATATTTCTTTTGCATTCTCCAGGGATCTTGCAAGTATATTCATGTCGTCACCATATGCTACTATACCCTAATAGACAAAACTCATCAGTTCACATATATTTACTATTAAATCGAAAGACGCAAACATGCACATCAAAAACCCTGGGCTTCATTATAAATAATATACCATATAGAAAATACTATTCTATCGATGAGTATATGATGAGTTTTCAGGTTACACTTGCAGTGATCATCCCCTCTACTTTTGTTCTAGACTATGTAAAATTTCTTTTGTTTCCAACATGAACCATTTATTTCTCTTTGATTTTACATTTCAGCGCGTTAATTATGATTGAGTGTCTTCTTTTAAAATACAAAAATATATACATATATTTATGGACTTCAGACAATGTATCCTGCAGGCCCTGGCCCGATTTGGGCTGTCGCGCCATTGATGATATTCAGTTCGTTGTTTTCAAATAAAACAGATAATATGATTTCTGCTTATTTGCTTACTTCGTAAAATGATATTTTTGTAGTTTTTTCGAAACACTCATTATTAAAATCATCGAAAAACTCATCATGAACATCATCGAAATACTTATCGAAACACTCATTACCAACTTATCATTAAAATCACTGAAAAACTCATCATGAGCTCATCATGGAAATCATCGAGACACTCATCGAAACACTCATTAGGAGGGGAAGGATTCCTTAAAGGTATATAAATGAGTTTGGGCCTCACGCTCGTACAAGGCTCATAAGGTTTGTTGCGATGAGTATCATGATGAGCTCATCGATGATGGTCTATCCAGGGTAGTTGTGTGGATTTGAAGCATAGTGTTCTCTTGGGTTCCAACATATTCGAGTGTAAAATTGAAAAGCATTGGTGTCAGGTTATCAGCCCTTGTTTAAGCCCGTTGTCAGTTCTAATAGCTGGAAGTCAAACTATTTTTCACTCTGGCTTGTGACAGAGAATCGGTGATTTGAACGGTGGAACTCCAAAATCCATCATTATCTTATACAGTTCGCGCTTGCCGATACTGTCGTGTGCCTGCTCCAAGTCCACAAATATCTGGTGCACATCAATGTTAAATTCCCAGCACTTTTCAAGCACCTGTCTAACTGAGAATATTTGGTCCGTGGTCGATCGCCCAGCTCTAAATCTGCTCTGACGTACACAACAGGGATATTCCTCGGTAGTTTTCATAGCAGAATTTCGTGTTTTTTTTATAAATTGGATATACGATCTTCAGTAAGAAGGTTTTCTGCGGTTCAAGCTTCTCCGAAGGCCTGAGCAACCTCGACTCGGTCGACATCGAAGCGCAAGAAGTGCAGTAAGATTTGCCGCGCGTTCTCAATCTCTTGGGGCAGTTGGGACAGAACGGATTTTCCTCATGCTTGGAGCGGTAAAGATACTGTTACTGTTCGGCCGAATGACAGCTGCAGGAAGTGAGAATTTAGCATCAACCATTTGAGTCGATTCTCTGGGCACTTATCTTTAAAGGACTCGACGACTGGGACGGCTGGTTTTTGTTAATTTTTACAGCCTACAGTCGACGGTTTAAGATCCAACTAATAACTAACCACAGCTCCAAAAGTCACCATACCGAAATCCATTGTGAATTCTTCATAAATTCACCAATCCCATGTACCGGAATTTCTTCGCAACCATATTACTGCAAAGCGTGCACACAGCCCCTCGCAACCTGCACAATTTGCAGCCCGATTCGCTCACAAGTGGCAGCACTTGTTCACTCGTCGTCTTGTTGAATGAAAATATAATTTTTGTGTTCGTGGTTCTCGTGGTCGCGGAACTCGAACTCGGCACTTGGTCGTTCGTCCGTCAGTGCTGAGTGCGTCAGTCAAGTAAAAACAGTTATCGGGTCTGTAGTTGGGTCGTTGTCTGTCCGTTTGCAATCGAAATAAAAGCAAAAAAAAAAATAAAAATAAATTATTAATAATAAAAGGAACGGGTTAGAGTTTCAATGAATAAGCGAGTTATCCTGTCGCAATCTAATCTATGTGTGATTAATAAAAAAAGTAAAGTAATAAAAGTGTCGAAAACGAGTCGATTGTGAATTAGTCGGTGCACATCCGGCTTTGGGGCGAAAAAAAAATTAAAAAGGAAGAAGTGAGGATCTGTGTGCGAATGTTTCGGAATCGGAAACTCATTCAGGCGAAGTGCGTGTGCAAAGTGGAAACAAGTGGTAACAAGTGTCGAGTCTGGTGCAAATCGTTTTGAAATTATTGCAGTGTCCCGGGGCTAGTCGGTTAAAATCGTTCCGGTAGCATTTTGTATTCATGACGACTATAGAATTTCCCAAGAAAAGTTATAGTGGAAAAAACGTCGAAGAAAACTCAAACAACGTCGTCCGAGTCCAAGTCCAAGTAGCAGGAGGAACAGAAGCAACAGTCGAGATCATCGGTGGGCACCACAGCGACAGCTACAGCCACAGCAGCATATTATTTATAAATTTCCGTACATTCTCGCACGGCGACGGCACTGTTTCGTACAAGTCGCAGCCGCAGCAGCAGCAACAGCACCACCAGCAGCAGCAGCAGCCGACCCTCCTGTCCCTGTGGCGTGCGGCCCTGTCCAAGAAACTCGTTTTCAGTTAACTACACATTCGCGCACCGAAAACGAGCTGCTGTGTGATTCCGTCGGGTCATTGTTGTGTCGGTTTTTTTCTCCTCTCCTGTATTTCAATTTTCTTCTGTGATTTCAAAATATAATTTGTCGGTGTTGTTTCTTTTTTCGGTACGCGCGATCATACGTCGAGCGTACAGTTTTGTGTTGCGTCGATTTGCGCCGTGTATTTTCGGATTGCGCATGTGCGATTGCCTTAACTTAGCCAGTGCGCACACCACCACTACACAATCAGGCACTCTTCGGGCGATACGACGAACCGACGAAAAACAGTCGGCGAGAAGATCGATTGGGTGGACTGACTGTACCGAGTGTTGACGCCGACGCCACTGCCCTTTACTAAAGATGTCAGTCATTCTTTGATTTATTGATATCGCGTGTGTATTTTAATCGGAATCACGAAAAAATAGAAGATCTTGCGCTGATCGTGTGTTCGTACAGGTTTTGTCGATGTGTGCATTAGTGGATTGTTCATTCGCCTCCTCCCTCCTATGACAGAAGATCAGTGGCAGCCCCAGCAGCAACAACAACAGCAGTGACGACGACGAGCCGAGGCACAACTTCGCGACGATCGGTACTATCGACGTCGACAACGTCGCGCAATAACAAAGGCACCCACTACCGTCCAGCGGTCGGTTGCATTGTGTAATTTTTACCTGTTCTACCTGTAGAAGGTACCTGTTTTTTTTTTCTTCTTCTTCTCATCGCCACCATTACCGGGTACCGCGATCGCTTACACACGCCAATCGAAAGAAACGAAACGATGGCTCTAAACAATAACAACAACACGACCAGCTTAAATAACAACACAATCGATTCGGATGCCGTACAACAGGGCAATCTGGTCGTACGAATCGATCAGGATTCGGACGATAATTTACAAGCACTTTTCGATTCGGTCCTAAAGCCGGGCGATTCGAAACGACCGCTACAAGTGCCATTTCGTATGCGTAAGCTACCCGATTCGTTCTTTCATCCGCCGTCGTCCGGCTCAAAATCACCGTCCGTATCACATTCGCGTGCGAATAGCACCGATTCGGCATTTAGTACAGGATCACAGAGCGGTGCACCGCCACAAGTACCACCAACAAATCGCGGTCTAGCCATAAGTCATTCGCGCGCACATAGTAGTCCGGCATCGTTACAACAGACCTATGCCGGGACGGTCCTGAACGCGCCGAATAATAATGCGCCGGGCACCGGAAGTAATGCAAACGGTACGGGACAAACGAATCCAGTATCGCAACATATGAAGCAACGATCATACGATGTGGTCAGTGCGATTCAATTGCAAGCTGAGCTGGGCGATTTGCCGACCGGTTGGGAACAAGCCAGAACTCCAGAAGGACAGATCTACTATTTGAAGTGAGTACAAGATGGTTTTTTTTTCGCAGGACTGCTTTGGTCCGACAAATCTATTTCTGACTGTAAAATCCTACAAGATGACATTAATAAATTCAACGATTAGTGTATGCTGAATAATGATAATCAACGGCACAACAGTCCAAATTGGGCCTAGGCCTCGAAATAATGCTAGAGTTACTTCATTACTTACTAGACCAACAGAACTTCATTACTAGACCAACAGAACCTACTACTAGACCAACAGAACACTACTATGTGAAGTGGTCAGCCACATGCTCGTCCGTGATTATTACCCCGATTTTAACTCAGGTACTCATTTACAGCTGTGTGAACTGGTAGTCCCAATCCCATTCTTGAAAATTACTTGTCGCCAAGCATAAACGAACCTGGTACCAATTGCACCGAAGGCAAGTGTCTGCAAGTGATTATTAGTATGCTGAATAACCTGCGAATCTTGTCGATTCCCTCACCAAGTCGATCCATGAAAAAATTAAAGAACTAAAGAACTCTTCAAGGAACACCACACTGAAAGAAAAACTATGTTCATTCCAAGGTTGCATTAACTATATTTAGGTTCTTCTAACTATTGTAAAACTGACATGTTTCCAGTGATCATGGCTATGATGGTACGAGCCATAGCATATAATTCGTAAAAACATAGTATGATTGCATTAAACATATATCCCTACTGAAAATTTAATATGGTTGTACCAATCATTCTCGTTACATGATGTAATTGTGTATTATAATCACGACAACAATATTCTATGATCAGTGGAACCATGCAATTTGATAAAATAATTCCCACAAGTATATTTCTAACAGTACGAAAAGGGTCGTCCGCGGTGTAAGTTCGCTTCTTCCAATTTCATGTGTGCTTTGCTCGAGAGTGTTTAATTGTTGTTCAAGTCATTTATTTATGTTCGAAAGTGTTTTCTTTGTGAATTATTTTTCAGCGTCACATGTATCTTATGATTGACCTAACCATCATATTATAAAAGAAGGTTGCGTGAATCATACACCAAGGTTTCCACAATCATAATTTTGTTTGAGCTAAACATGTTACATGTTGTAACATAGTTGTGGCAACTATAACCTCAATCATAGTAAGGTTCTCCCAAAATATGGTTGCCACAATCATATTTTTTCTTTGAGTGTATGCTCTGCAATTTAGACAAAAGTTCAAAAAATCTGTGGAAGTTAAATAAGGTATTTAAAAATAGAGTTAAACTTATGCCTCTTAACTTACATCGGAACCAACTCTTATTCAGTGATGAAAACAAAGCAGAATGTTTCGCAAAAAATTTCCTATCTTCCCACCATCTGAATCAGCGATGAGGACACAGAGAACAATATCGAAAACCTGGTATCTACTGTACCAAATCTGATTTCAGACTTTAAGCCCTGCAGATCTTAGCAGACCTACCGAAATCAGAAAACTGCTGCGTAAAATGAAACCCAACAAAGCACCTGCTCGTCAGGCATGGTCGTCTTGGATATAGAGAGTGCATTTGACTCCGTCTGGCATCATGGCCTAATATATAAATTAACCAAATTTTCCTTCCGAGTTTATTAAACTACTACTATCTTTTCTTAACAATCGTAAGTTCAGAGTAAAGTTCAAAGATAGCATATCTAGCGATTAATACCAGCAGGCGTACCACAAGGCTCCTGTCTCAGTCCTACGCTGTTTAATATATATACAGCCGACATTCTCCACCATCCCGGCTGCGATTTAGCTATGTATGCCGATGATACTGGAAATATCACAAGTTCGGCCGATCCTTGTACAATAGTGCAGCATCTTCAATCTCAGCTGCAATTACTGGAATCATTTTTTAACTTATTAATTAATCCGTCAAAAACACATATTATTTATTTTACAAAAAAAAACGGGCAACGCGCAATCTTCCGAACCCCTCTATTAACATCCTTGGTGAACCCATTAACTGGTCGCAAACAATAAAATACCTTGGTCTAGCGTTGGACAAAAAAATTAACTTTTCATGAGCATACCGAACAAACCTGTTTAAAAATCTCCAAAACTATTCACACCTTGTATCCATTAATTAACAGGAACTCACAGCTATCAGTCGAAAGCTTTTGATTTTCAAATTGGTCATGCAACCAATAATCCTTTATAGTGCACCTATCTGGATCAAATCCTCTGGCGTTCACAGGAAAAAACTGCAGATACTGCAAAATAAATGTCTAAAGATTATTTGAAATAAACCTTTCTTCTGTTCCACGCGTATCATACACGAGTTAGTCAATACTCCATTATTAGCGGAAAAGACAGCGAAAGGCAATTTAAGATTCTACGACAAATGTCAAAACTCAACCAATCCTCTAGTTACGAGTTTTCTATGTTAGCCTATATTATCAATTTTATTCTTTTCTATTTCACTTTATCATTTAATTTTTTTATTTCTATTTTTCTTTTTTCTTCTAACATAATTAAATTTAGTTCATAAGGTTTTTGAGAGTTTTCCACTAAAAAGATTTGTACTAGCTCTAAGGCATTTCTTAACTAGTTGTTAACAAGCAAATTGTATTCAACATTGAAGTTGTAAAGACAGTAGTAGTCTAATCACTTGAATTTTTCCTAACTGCATCTCAGCTTTGTAATAATTAACAGACCAATAAATTCGCCTTAACTTTGACTAACACGTTGATAATGCTCTCCTCGTTGAAGTCTCACGCATAAAGGATTTAGGGGTAATGTTTGGCAACAGATTAAAGTTTGATCAGTACATAGTTAAAGCCCACAACCAATTGGGATTTCGCCCCTATCACTCTACTAGCCACCAACTATCTCAAGCCATTTCATTCCTGGAGTAAACCAACACAGAATCTTTTGTTGTACTGGCCAAGGGATTATGGTCTGCATTTTAAGCAACCTCCCCACAACTGCACTAGCTAGTCCCAGCCGCCAGCAAGCGTGTCGCCTCCGCTCGAAATTCAGACGCCTTCTTTTCTGAGCTTTCCTTTCCTTCGAATATTTTCAAGTCGAATGGTATAAATAGACTTCCGGATTCTGTAGAAAATTCTCTGCTCTTACAGTAGGCTCCCCGATCCTACAGTAGGTTCCGCGATCTTGCAGTAGGCTTCCCGATCTTACAGTAGGCTCCACGATCTTACAGAAGGCTCCCCTATTTTGCAGTAGGCTCCCCGATCTTTCAATAAGCTCCTCAAACTTACAGTATTCTCCCCGATCTTACAGTAGGCTCCCCGATCTTACAGTAAGCTCACCGATCCTACAGTAGGTTCCGCGATCGTACAGTAGGCTTCTTGCAGTAAGCTCCCCAAACTTACAGTATGCTCCCCGATCTTACAGTAAGCTCCCCGATATTACAGTAGGTTCCCTGATTTTACAGTAAGCTCCACAAACTTACAGTATGCTCCCCGATCTTACAGTAGGCTTTCCGATCTTACAGTAGGCTCCCCAATTCTATTGGAGACTAACGAATTTTATAGTAAACTTCCAGATGCTACAGTGGCCTCCCCGGTTCTTTATATGTAGTAACCTACCCGATTTTAGAGTAGACTTCCGGCGTCTACAGAAGACTTCTCTGGTTTCTGCAGTAACGACAAAAGATTCTATCGATGAAATATTATCGAAGAGCCGGAAACCTAGCAATCTTCGTTTCGTGAACGAAAAACGTAGAGACCAAAATTAGGTGGACCTTAATTTCCGCCAGGCCTTAGCCACGGCACCTCCGAGGCTCCACCTTTCGACAGTTTTTTGAACAACGCATCCTTCAGCTTAAAAGTTCCTAAATTCTTTGTTCCCAGGCATAAAACTCCAGATCCCTTTTCCGCGTAGAACACGTACCGTAAGCTGGAATCCCAACCCTCTCTTTCCGGAACAACTAGTAAATTGAAGAAATCCTTCACCGTTTCCGGTTTCGACTTTTCTATTTTCAAGGAAAACCGTTTTGCTAGAAATTGACCTTATAAGGAAATCGGTACCGTACTAAATACTCCACAAAATTCAATCTATGCATCTCAACAATGCACGAACCTTCAACAACAAAATCAATTCTCAGCTTTGCTGTTATTTGCCGTCTTCATATCGCGACCGGATTGCATATGTGGTGTGGCTCGCTATATAAAATTGTCCGCCCCAGGTAAGAACCGCTATCTGTTGCCATATTATGCACATTCCTTTTTGTTTTCAATTATGTGACATAACGTGAATTCTGCGTCCCACCAACTTAACGTCAAGTTGGAAATCGAAGTTATAGCTACCTGAGCGGAGGTGACTTAGCTTGAGGTGGCAAGCAGTCCGCGAAAGTCACGCTAAGTTGGAACGCCGAGCCGCAGTCTGTAAGCCAGCCACCCGGTTCTCACATTAATTTCCAGACTTGGGAATCTGGTAGTAGCGACGACGCGACGCGTTCGATTTCAACTTCTATTTTCTCGCTCGAATCGCATTTCAGTTCAGCTAGCTAGAGTAGCGCTAACACCTAGCGCGCGGCCAAGCCAGGCAGAGAGAGGCTCGCTTTATTGACAATATTATTGGCCAAGTGTCGGGGTTCTTCAGTGCAATGCACACACAAGTACTCGATGTGACTACGATAGTATTCCAAAGGTCATTCTTTGTCCGTTCAGTTCGAGTTGGGAGTCGGTTTCGAAGCTTTTGCATTCGACTTTTGGCGCAGCCGGTTTTCAGGTAATGCAAAGAAATAACCAATGCTTCGCCGCGATAGCTGATAGAATACCTAGGGAAGCAAACTCAGTCGGTTCTCTTCTATGGGTCCGGGCTTTGCTATGAAAAGTTGCAACAGCGTAAGACCCCAACATAACTGCAGTTTGTACCGTCTAATAACTCAAAGTGCATGCACAAGTATTTTAATTTTATAGACGTAGCATATATTACTTGGGTAGATGATACATCCATGGGGCATATGGCAGTCTTGAGGAGTCCATAACTTTATTATGAGTGATACGAGCGGTATGTACGATTGTGCTGATGTAAGTACTTCTGCTTTGTATAGTCTACCTGCGCTACTCTCTGTTTGATTGTACTGTATACGGGGTTCATGCTACGGCGCATATGTTCTCCGACTGTTTGCTTATCTGATTACAGAAGTGACGTTCTCCAATCCGATATTATTGTGTGTAGTTGTATTCTTCTCCACGCCAACTTGAAGATAAGGAAAACCTCGGTAAGATGCTGGCCCAAGAAGCTTCCACGATATACGGAAAAAAAAGAAGACACAATTTCGAAGTAAAACTTGTGCGCTTGTGGACTTTGCGCAAAAATACTATATCAAAGCAAACGATAAACGTCCGACGATCCGATCATCATCATCCATAATAATGTAAAGACAGGTTGTTGTGCTCTTGCTCTTACCTGGCCACTGGTTAAGGTGAGGCGAAGCTAAGCGCACATATAATACAGGTTCTATCTAATTCTCCTATACCGGCTCATGTGGTGTATCTACAAGAAGTTTGTATATACTTTTATAACATTACTGCCATGTTGTCGGCTCCTCATATCTCTGACCGCCAATTAGTTTCTCATCAACTCGGCAATTCGTCAGCTATCACTATAAACTGGCAACGGTGTACCGTTATAACAGGTAAAAAAAAAACTCCAACAACAATTTTATGGTTGATGAAATTATCATCAACAGGTATAGAGATAAAGGCCGCCTTCGTTTCAATACTTCCGTCGTCATCTTCGACGGTGACAAACTCGAAATTCGAGATAAAAAGCTAAAATATAAAAGAAAAAGAAGTCTTTCACGACCACTACGATAATGCTGGTGAATAATTGAAATGAATAATAATAATTCAGAAGAAATTTGAAATGTGATAAAAGAAGTGTGGCGGCCCACAAGGTTCGTTTTTATCATCAAATTGTTATCGTAGTTGGCCGTTGGAAAGCTCCGAGAAATAATATCGCGAAATGTTGCTAGTAGGTCAAGTCTGAATAGAATTCAGAATCGTGGATTCAAGTCGTACCTAGTCTCTTTTAGAAATCCAGTCTTAGGGGTTTGTTTAGAGAGCCAGAAAGATCAAGATACATTTTGAGTCAGATAAAAAGTAGTTTGTTGCGTGTACAGGTTGTACCATTAAGTTACTAGAGTAGATGAAGGCGAATACCAAGGGGTCGCCAGAGGACCTGGAATCGATAGGGTATGACAAAGTTTACAAGTTGTGCAGCGACCTAGGCCGATTTGGGGAGTAACAACCGCGAAATTTTCCATTACGGATGCCTCTTTTAGACAGACACAATTCGTGTGGTTGTTAATTGATCTCTCCTTTAGCTGAACTGAAAATTATGTTCGTGGGTGTCTGCCTATAACACGTTTCCCACAAGATTGGTATGGGTCATTTGTGGTGCCTAGAGTGCTTTGTGGATTAGCGATGCGCTCCTTAATAAAACGACCACTTGTGAACCAGATTTTACCGAAGTTCCGACTTTACTTGAAGAATCGTGATCGACATGGTCCATAAGATGAACCCGGCTTCTTATGGACCAGGTTGAGAACAATATGGAAATCTTCTTCCTCAACGGTTGTGCACATTGGATGCTCTGCTATCTACTGTTCGCCCTGCTTCAAAA
The DNA here is from genome assembly GCA_949128065.1 of Beris chalybata. Taxonomy (NCBI): domain Eukaryota; kingdom Metazoa; phylum Arthropoda; class Insecta; order Diptera; family Stratiomyidae; genus Beris; species Beris chalybata. The sequence continues at coordinate 7,605,747 of OX421895.1, read as the reverse complement.
GGGAATGGAAGAATTGCTCTCCTACGTACTGCAAATGTTCAGAGTGAGCTTTTCTCTGGGCTATATCCCAAGTACGTGGAGACAGGCAAGGGTGGTCTTCATACCAAAGATAGACAAAAGATCGCACACTGACCCATATTGATTCAGACCCATCCTGATTCAGACCAATCCTGATCCAAAACCTATCCTGATCCAGACCCATCTGCCTAACATCATTCCTTTTGAAAACCATGGAAAAGATAATAGACTACTGCCTGAGACACGAAGCGCTTAGCAAGAAACCACTACATAGTAATCAATTTTCCTAACAAACTGGCAAATCGACAGAATCAGGACTTTCCCAAATTAGAACGGAAATTGAAAAGGCTATATGCACATTTCTGGACATAGCAGGAGCATTCGGCAACGCATCATACGACTGTATAAGTAAGGCAATTGGCGACAGAGGAGTAAACTCTACCACAGCAAGGAGGATCGACCAAATGCTAAGCACACGGGAGATTCACATCTCTCTGGGAGAGGATACCACAAGGAACAAAGCAGGCAGGGGATGCCCGCAAGGAGGAGTACTATTCCCCTTTCTATGGTGTCTTGTGGTAGACCACCTACTGAGCTTGCTCAGCCATAGCGGCCTTACAATCCAATGATATGCTGATGACTTAGTAATCATGATTAAGGGCAAGTTTGTGTAAACCCTCTGCGACCTTATGCTGCAAGCACTAAGTAAAATACGAACATGGTGCCATGAGAAAGGCTTACAGGTCGCGCAAAACCATGATTGTGCCTTTGACATGAAATTGAGAGACGTGAGCAAAATAAGATCGCTCCGACAGAAGTTAAATATCTAGGAGTAATTCTGGATCAGAATCTCCTATGAACAAGCACCTAGAAAAAGTATCAGAGAAGCCACTACTGCTCTACTCTTGTGTAGGCAAGACGTAGGTAAGACCTGGGGCTTGAAACCCAAAATAGCCTTATGGACCTATACAGCTATTGTAAGAACTTAAGCTGTAAAAGAAGCATCAGTATGGAAACCTTTAAACACATTCTGTGCCGCTGTGAGGCAGTCGCAACTCAGCGCCACAAGTGTCTCGAAGAACACTTTGTGGACCAAAGTACGATTGCAAAAATAGACCAACACCAACTAGATCAATTGCTAAGAGAAATAAAGCTGAGTTAGGACCTCTCGGTTAAACCTGGAGGAAGATCTATAAGGTATAGACAAATAGACCACTTGTCGCTTGGATAAATCCCACCGCCTACGATGAAATCTAATCTAATCTACTGTGTAAAATTGCCAACAAGTTGCCTTTAGGTCTTTTCTGGTAACAATGTACGAAATCTTACCTAAAGAGACTTCATCAGCGTCGACCAAAAGGAGATTTCTCTTTGCCTCTTCTTTAAGAGGCACTTGATTTTCTAGCGTTAAGTAATCATTGTTTCTTCAAATGATTTGAGTTTTTAAGGCTAAGGTGTTAGCCGTCCGGTCAACCTCCTAAAGGATATACTATATTGTCCCTTCAAATGATTTTATTTTTCGAGGCTGCGTTGTTAGCCGTACGGTCAAGTTCGTAAAGGCTCTACTTCTGTTCAAAACATTTTTGACCAAAATTCAAGACGTAAAGTGTAGACTTCACTCCTTTTTTCCACATGGACATTAATCCGTCCCAAATTCAAATTTATAATACATTAGCATTTTTTTCTAAGCACACTGAACTGTAGACTTGTGTAGTTCACGAACTAGTTCAGAAGAGCGTTCACAGACAAGAAATGAACGAACTAGTTCGCAGTCAGTCCCGCTTCTAGTTCGTTTGTATTCAATCGTACCTAATGAACTGTAGGCTTGTGTAGTTTGCGAACGAACTAGTTCAGAAGAGCGTTCACAGACAAGAAATGAACGAACTAGTTCGCAGTCAGTCCTGCTCCTAGTTCGTTTGTATTCATTGATTTCAGTTTGTAAGACAGTGGTACAATATACTGATACGCGGATGACCTTGTTTTTTTCACCTCATCACATTCTATCAGACGACCTTTTCTACTTGTAACAACTTTCTTTTTAGGTCAATACATTCCAGTTGAAGTTCTTTTTTTGGGTCATCACATTGTAGCTGAGGAGTTTCTTTTTGCTCATCACATTGTTTTACTACAATGACGACTACGAGTTCTTCCAAACTTCACTGTCTTTCTCATCACTGAATTTGAAGTTCGTTCTTTTAGTTCAATAAGTTCGCGAACTAGTTCGTTCGTTTAATTCACTAATTCGCGGCTGAACACCCGCGAACTAAGAAGTGAACTAAAATAAGGAACTAGTTTGCGAAGGTTCGGGAACTAGAAATAAGCGCTCCTTTTGGTGAACTAAAATACGCAAGCCTACTCAACTGTTGGTTAGCCTTCAATACACAGTAGCTAATACTTTAGGCACCGCTTATTGTAATCACTTTGGGACCATTGAAAAATAATAACATTAACCGGGTGATACAAAAAACAAATTAAAAAATAGGCGATGAATTCTGTTTGTGGAAAATGGTACCCAACTGTTTTGATAACAAAATCCGGCTTATAACATTATTATTTATTATTATATTACAATAAGCAGTATCCACTGTAGAACAGTCAATTTTTGGGATGGGAGGATCAGAAATTGGGCCGGGTATGGCAGTGTACTGAAAGGTAGGCTTGTGTAGTTCGTGAAGGAGCTAGTTCGGAAGATTGTTCCCATAAGTGAAATGAAGGAATTAGTTCGCAGTGAATTCAGGTTGTCATCACATTTGCATTCCACGTATCATTCCGCGAAGCTAGAACTGAAAGAAGGAACTAGTTCAGTTCGCGAGGGAAGTGAGGACCTCCTTTTGTAGGTCATCACATTCAGTTTCTTCTTTCGTTCGTGAGCGGGGACCTTTTTTTTTTTAAGTCCTCACATTCACTCCGAACTTGAAAGGAACTACATACTTCCTTCCTGAGTGAACTGCGAACTACAAGAACGAACTACTACCCAAGAGCTGGGGAACTAGTTCGTTCGCGATCACTAAGATGAAAACTATGTAGAATGCGCAAGCCTACTAAAAGGTGTTAATCGTTTTTAGTTCTTTTGGCTATGATGCGATATTCTAGACTCTAACATTTTGAAGTAATTATATTTGTGATCAGGCTTACGCCTCTACCATAATGATATGAATCTTATAACCAAAAATGGCTGTAAGTGAAATAGAAATTAAATAGATTGACTTGAAGGAAAATGGAGGATGTAAAAACCTTGGTACCGTTCCCTTACACTTTCCAATTTTCTTAAAAAACTTGAATGAAACGTAATACAGTTCATCTTGAGGAAACTAACTTAAGTGTCCATTGAACACTTGAACCCTTTGACATATTGTTAAAAATCCAGTAACAAAACAAAAAGAAGCTCCATTTATAAAAACCTGAGATGTCATATCCACTTGAACGGATATCCTGAGTGATCTTTGCACTTAACACATTTTTAATAAGTCTCTTTCTTCTTCTCATCTTTTTCACAGTCGCCGATAATGTAATTTGTTAATACCCCGAAGTGAAAAAATAAAAATAATAATAATACAAAACAAAAAAAAAGAAGTGAAAAACGATCTGGTTCTTTAGCTGATGGCATGACAGTGAAACTTGATCGGTGCGTGGGAATATTTTTTGGCAAAACTCCATCATCTCGCCGATGCCTACAATACATGCCGCAGACACCATTATTCGGTCCAGTTAACCGAAAACAAAATTGATCAGATTTAGGTCGAGAGCGAAGTGGTCTTGATCGTTCACAAGAACATTATAAAAAGCTAAAGTCAATTGAAATTCATCCTCTCGAATGAATCTCAAAGTGAGCCGCTCGCGCACTGTAAGGAGTGCTGCAGACACTATACACACGATCGTGTTATACTGATGCCATAGCCAGAGCACAATATGGGGCTCCTCGTACCTTTGATCGAGTGAAAATAATGCTAAAATTGCTTTAAACAGGCCCAAGACCAGAACACAGTACCAACTCACCAACTATGTTGATCTTAACCAAAAGTCTGCGACATAGAAGCATAAGACACAAAACATAAGAAATCATATATGAAGGCTGAATGCGAGCGCATGGCTTAAGGCTAAGGAGGTTCGTTCACATGAAGCTGGATGCGATCGATCGATCCACTTCGGATCGGATACACTTTTTCCAAGTTAAAGATTTTCTGTCTTTTTTTTTTGGTTTTCATCTTAAACTTTCGAATACAAGTTATATCTGAACTACACAATCTACTTATAATATAAGAAACATAAAATATATATAAACAGTGTAATTAGACACTTGAGCGAAAAGTGAGATGGGTTTCGGTTCGATCACACTTTTTGTCTGTTAGCTGTTGTATACGATTGGCTGTCGTGTTATCCAACTTTATTTTAGTACTAAAGCCTGAGCGACGATATGTTGCGTTAACGACATTTTGACGGCAACAGATTTATGACACTTGAACGTTGGCGTACAACCGTACAGAGTGTGTTTATTTTGATAATTTCGTATTATAAAAATGTATATGGATGATGGGGGGGATGGTGCGGGGAATGGTGGCGAAGATGTGCTTCAGGGATCAATATTGATTTCAAAAAGTGTTCGGAAGATTAGTGGCTTTTCATTAACGAGACAGAAGAGGAAGTATCGACTTTCGCATTTATACAATTTCTTTATGAACTGTTACTTGTAGTCGGTTTTCACGTATGTAGGTACCTCTACTCTTATTGTGATGCTACTTGAAACGAAAGGGAAATGTCGTGTAGTGACGCTTTTGAGTGATCAACGCCCAAATTTGGCAAAGTTGATTTTGAGCGATTACGATCGCTGTAAAAGCCAAGAGGTAAGGTATGGAATCTTGTAAAATAAAATATGTTATGAGATATAGCTCAGAGGATCGAAAATACCAAGTAAAAACGTGATGTATTGATTTACCCAAGACTCAAACCAAATTGGAGCATGGAATCAGTCGATTTGAACTTGGAGATGTATGTACTTCTGATCGCACGAAACAAAGACAATTTAAGGGACACAATTGTATCGTATGATTATCAAAAATTCGAAGACTGTCCAATAGCTAAAGTGCAAAAGGTTCCCCCATTTTATAACCTAGTCTACTTGTATCTTCCACTGTATTACCCCGGGTCATAGAAGAGGTACTCCCCAAATTAAGGTTAATTCTGTAATGACCAATGATCCCAATGGCTGTTCTTTCTTCAATGGGAAAAGTAGTTCCTTTCAATGAAGTACTTCACTTTGAGGAACGAGTTCAGTGAAGTAGTTCCGGAACTTTTCGTTCGAACGTACCTTGGTTTTTTCCTTTCATCGTTCCTTCTTTCGCTCGCGAACTAGTTCTTTCTTTTAGTTCATTCATAGTTCAACTTGAGGGGAGAAGTTAAGATGCTGAGCAAAAAAAAAATTCAAAGATCCTATCGTGGAGAACTCCTTTGAAGGAGTTTTATAAAACAGGTAGTAAGACAAGGTGAATTCGCATCTAAAAAGCTTTAAGGGTATTTCAACTAGAGATGGGCAAAGCAGTTCCTTTTAGTGAGTGAGTGAACTCCGACTCACCTCACTGAAATGACCTAGTTCAGTGAACTAGTTCGAGTTCCTTTTGAAGATCCACTTACCCGGCGAAGGAACTACTTCTTTTCAAGTTCGGATTGAATGTGAGGACCTAAAAAAAAGTACTTCTTTTCAAGTTCGGATTGAATGTGAGGACCTAAAAAAAAAGGTCATCACTCAAGAAGGAACTAGTTCTTTTCAAGTTCCGATTCAATGTGAGGACCTAAAAAAAAGGTCCTCACTCACTAAGGAACTACTTCTTTTCAAGTTTGTAGTGGACCTAAAAAAAAGGTCATCACTCAGGAAAAAACTAGTTCTTCTCAAGCTGTATCACGTGACGAAACGATCTACAATTCACCAAAAGGAGTGAGTTAGTTCAGTCAATCACTTCAATGAACTGCTCTTTTGGAACAGTTTATTCATGAACGACCCATCTATAATTTCAACTAAAGATGGGTCGTTCATGAGTGAACTGTTCCAAAAGAGCAGTTAATTGAAGTGAGCGAGTGAAGTAACTCACTCCTTTTGGTGAACTGTTGTTCGTTTCGCCACGTGACACATCTTGAATAGAACTAGTTCTTTCGTGAGTGAGGCCGAAGTTGAAAAGAAGTAGTTCCTTCGGTAGTGAGAACCTTTTTTTAGGTCCTAACATTCACTCTGAACTTGAAAAGAACTAGTTCCTTCGTGAGGAATTTTTTTTAGATCCTCACATTCACTCTGAACTAGTTCCTTCGCCGGGGAAGTGATCTTCAAAAGGAACTCGAACTAGTTCACCAAACTAGTTCATTTCAGTGAGTGAGTCGAAGTTCACTCACTCACTAAAAAGAACTGCTTTGTCCATCTTTAATTTGAACTGTCATTATATTAGGTTTTTATTTTAAATTTAACGCTTTGAATTTGTTATCCAATCGCATATAATTTTAATTTAACGTTAAATTTTTATAAGTTTCATCATGCATAGAGAGCACAGGGTACTATATTACCGAATTGTTTATTAAAAAAAAAAAAAAAATTACATTAGATAACTAAAGCAGACTGCATTTTTCTTACATAATAAAGAAAAACTACTGAAACATGACAAACTGGCAGTTGTAGCTAAAAACATTGCACCAAATCACATAATAAGGCGGAAGAAAGACGTGATAGAACCTAATTATTACTATCGTTTGTTAGTAATTTAACAACTTCGTGTTTTACTTGTAACATTTTGTAGTGTTCCATTTTGTTTATCGTTTCAAATTATCAGCTAAAGTTGCTCACACACCTGAAGATTTTCTTCCTGGAAAATTTAAATCTTCCGCAATTTTGCACTCTGAACACTTTCAATTTGTTAATTTTTTTTAATAAAACGGGTTCTGCATTTTAACATAACAATTTGTTATCTACATATTTTCTTGTATAGTTTGAAACGGTCAAGAATATGTGCCCATAATGTTTCGTATCTTACATTACGTGAACCGTGACTACAAGACGTTAAACCTAACAACAATCTGGATTTTTTATTATTATTTATTTAAAGTAGTTGTTTGCGATTAGCACGAGAAGAAATAAAGCGAACCGATAAAACTCGATTTTCTTATAAATTGATTCGATTGCATTACCTAGGCGGGCGTGGGTAGATTGTCGAAAGGTAACTCATTAGCACATATTCGTCGTAATGGAAACGATTTTATTTAAAAAAAAATTATGTGTTCTATACGAAACAATAAAAAGAGAAATATATTAATTAGGATTGTTTAATAGTTTCGATAAGGTGAGACAGAATGTGGTGCAATTAATAATTTCAAGCTATTACTAAGGTCTATCTTAAGTCTGGGAATGTTTGAGAGTTAAAAGTAAACCAGGTAACTTTATATGGCAATCGTATATCAACTTTTTTTTTATTGGCAAATGGAATTCGATCTGGACAATCTGGTTAATAACATACCAGTGTTTGATTTCCTATAGATTCTTGGAATTCATATCTTACAGATTTGTCTAAGTTTAGTGGTATATGGCAATTGCTTATTACTTTTAATAGACCGTATCGAATCGCATATGGACTTAATCGAGCTTTGAAATATTTTCATATGGAGGTTTTTTCAAGGAAAAGTCGAAATTCGGAGAATTAAGTCTAACTTTTTCGGAAGATCTGGGAAGATCCGCAATTAATAGTTCATATACATACTCTCAGATAAAATAAGGATTTCGCGATGAAGATTATGCCTTAAATTAGATATGGGAAAAGCAGTTCTTTTCAGTGAAGTACTTCACTCCGAGTCACTCACTTGAAGGAACGAGTCACCGAACTAGTTCCGCAACTGTTCATTCCCTTGTTCCGTCAGTAGATGTACTGAGGACCTAAAAAAAATCAGAAGAGTTTCGTGAAGTAATTCCGGGACTGTTCATTCCCTCGTTCCGATCTAGAACATGAGGACCTAAAAAAACGGTCTGCACAGCTCCGTGAAGTAGTTGCGGAACTCATTAGGGCTTCCGGAACTGATCGTTCCTTCGTTTCGTCAGTAGGTACGTTTTTTGTCACGTGTCCAATGGAACTGCAGTTCACCAAAAGGAGTGAGTTACTTCACTCACTCACTTTAATGAAAAGTTCTTTTGGAACAGTTCACTCATGAGCGACCCATCTCTAGTTCATTTTTACCAAAGTTGCACTTTTTTAAAGCTATATCTCCCCAAACGCGTATTAATTTTAAAAATTCCGATTCCAGATTTTTTAAATTATTACGCGTATCGGCAGATATTTTTGAGGGGGAGTAGGTTTGTGAGGGAACGGATTGGGCAAATTTATTTTCATATCTCGGGAACACGTTATCAATTGATTTTTTTTTAGGGGCGCAGTTGTTGCCACAGGGACGGATGTTGAAGAAATATTTCAAGGACCCTTTTATTATATATCAGTTTCGAATATAGTTTAATTATTTTTCAATAATAAAATATTGTGATCGACCTGGAATTTCCAAAAAAAATGCCTTCTATCACATTTTGTACTTTCACGTTTCATGGCTAAAATGTAAAAAATATCCGTCTTTCCGCCGTACTCAAACGCGTTTTTAAGCTCATATTTCACACACTGTTTTAAAAAAATTGACTTTTCAGTTCAATTTTTACTTGAAATTTCCAGTATATTTCATTTTTTCAAGTAAAAGTACGCATTTCAAGCACTTTTAAACGAAATTACAAGTAAGAGCACTCATTTCAAGCACTTTTACTTGAAATTACCTGTATTAGTAAATTATTCATATACTTGAAAATACAAGGTTTTCCGGTAAATACTGTTAAATTTATTTTGTGTGACGTTTCGGACTCGACTGAGTCCTTTATCAAAAGGTTTGATAAAGGACTCAGTCGAGTCCGAAACGTCACACAAAATAAATTTAACAGTATTTACCGGAAAACCTTGTATTTTCAATTCAAAATGTACTGTGAAAACATTCATCAAAAATTATTCATATACTTTTCAACTGAACCATACAATTTACTTGAAAAGTCAAGCAAAATTATATTCTTTTTCAAGTAAACTACGATTTGGTCGCTTTGATCGATTTAGTTGTCTACTGAGATGAAAATGCAATGCGTTCGGTGGCGCAGTGGCTACGCGCGCCAAACCTTCGCTCCAATACCAGAATTGAACGCGGGTCCGGGTTCGATGTTTTATTTCAGAGTAGGAAGTAAGTAAGTATGAAATAATATTAGAAGAAACTTAATTTAAAGAGTTGCCAATAATTTTTTGTTTTGTTTTTTAGAGAATATAGAGTGCTAATTATACTATTTTTCAGAGAATATATGTAGTGAATTTGCTGCTTTCAAAATTGTAATTTGCTGATTACAAATTAAAATTTTTTGATTGCAAATTGAAATTTACTACCCAAAAAATTGACTATTACTTTCCAATGTAATTTTACTTAAAAAAGTTAGGCATATTTGCCTACTATCCAAAAGATGTAAAAGTCAATGGATTTTTTTTTCTGTGCGGGATCACATCTCAGGATTACACGCGTTTCAATCTTGTATCCAAAAAATAATCAAGTTGCACTCAGACCGTAGAATATATTTCACTCTACTTCGAAGGTATCTTTTCATTCGATTTCGTTTTGTAAGAACACAGTAGGTACTATACTTAACTGATGTCGCACCAGCTTATACCTTGCTGTCAAGAAGGTTGGTCTATTTTAGTTAGAGGGAAGCAGGTTCTCACTGGTAGATGGCGTTGGTCTAGTTTTGATGAGGCGAAGCATGCTCTCACTGATAGATGGTGTTGGTCTAGTTTTGTTAAGGCGGAGCAGCTTCTTACTGATAGATGGCGTTGGTCTATTGGATGGAGCTCAAGAAAAGAGAGTGAATTGAATGCAAATTTGTTCACACTTATTTTACCGATGCGAATGATGATGATTACCATTCCATCACCTTCACTTACTATTCAATTTTTTTTAAATATAACTTACCATTTTGATCAAAAAGTTCCCGTAATAACCACCGTGTGGCGCTTTTATTGTTTCGATTTGAGTTCTGTTTTTTTTTGTTAAGTTGGTACATCTGTTGTTGACATTCCCTCTAAATTTTAGCGTCATAGCTTGACATTTGCAAAAGTTACGTAGCCAATCTGTGTGTGTTGGCGATTTTTTACAATTTTCGAAATGGATTTAAATTTTGCGAATTTTTGACTTCTTTCTGTTCAATCGAGTTAAAAAAAAAACACTACGGGGAACGCGTTTCAGCTGCCGAGAGGAAGTAATGGAAAAATCGCCAACACACACAGAGATAGATGTACTTTTGGCTACGTAACTTTTGCGAATGTCAAGCCATGACGCTAAGATTTAGAGAAAATGTCAACAACAGGTGTACCAACTTAACAAAAAAAAAACAGAACTCAAATCGGAACAAATAAAAGCGCCACACGGTGGTTATTCCGGGAACTTTTTGATCAAGGTGGTATATACCATTTATAGAAAAACAAATTTCCAAAAATCATTGTAATTTGACCAATTTAAAAAAAACAACAACATTGTTGATTTTACATAGTTCAAAGCCAGACAGTTTATACAAATATCTGAATTCTAATGAACAATCTTTTTTCCCACGAACATTTCCGACATACCACAGAATCTTTGAATAAAGTACCGGTGCAAAAGTACCTGCATAACCTTGCTCGATTGCCAAAAACCTGCCAAAAAAAACAAACCAACCAAACCATCCGAAATTAATATCATATTCAACCGTTCCAAATTCCACGTATAAATCCACTATGGAATGGAGTATGATGAACAAAAGTGGCAGTGGCATAGTGCGTCTTCATCTCTAGACTTTATCCCAAGATGGGACAGAAAAATCTCTCACGAATTTTTCTTTATTTTTGATGAATTTTCATAAAACTTTTTAGATAACTAACAATGAATAAAAAAAAGGGGTAAATCAAAGAACGGAAATTCATTCAAACTGCGGCAGTCGGTTTTAATTGAACGCGACTGTGTGCAAGTGTGTTTCTTCTCTGCTTTCATTGAAAAAAAAAAGAGTTCTCTTTAAGATTTTTTTTGAAGAAGAAGAAAAAAAGAAGAAGCATAAGACAACAATATAAAGAAGAAGACAAGAACAAAAAAAAATAATAATAATAAAGAAGAAGAACAAGAAAAAATTGCCACTTCGCGCAGCAGGTAATGAGCGTTTTCTATCTGTAGATACTTCTTAAGACTGTGCGCGGCCAGTGCTAGCAACTCTAGCCATTGATTTGCGGTTCACTGGCTTAAAGCTAGCTCACTTACTTTTATGCTTACCTGTGATCATCTACCTGTCTACCTATAGTTTAACAAAAAAAAAAAAAAACAATTTTTTTTTTCTTCTCATAATTTTTCTACCTGTTTGATTTCTAAGTAGTACAGCGGCGTTTAGGGTCCCCGCGCGCGAACACAGCGGCGTTGCTTGCCTTTTTTTTCTCTTCCGGAAACTACTGCCATAATTGTTGATAAATTCAAATATACCCGCCGTGTGGTAACCGCTTTGCATGCTTTGACCGGATCAGTCGAAGACCTGTTTAAATTATTCACGGATCGCCATTTACCTTTAAAGGTCGTTTAGATGCAAGCATTTTTACTGTGGTGGTTGCGGCGTTAGCGTTGTTGATTTTTTTTTTGTTTAAACAGTTTTTGCAGCTACAGTTTTTTCTGCTAGAAATTGGCTTAATCAACGTCACCGTGCTCTGCTGAAATATTTCTGTAAAATAGATAAAATTATCGAAACTGAATTAATTTTCGTTCGATTATGCATCTAAAATGTCCCAATGTGATATTAAAATATTTTTATTTACGATATGTTCGTTAAGAAAAAAACATAGCCAAAAAAAAAATGAGCGAAGGTCGAAATTTTTTATTTTTTGACAGGTTCTTTTGACGTTATTTTTTTTTTGGCGATTTTGTATAAAATATACTTTTAACGGGGCTTTAAAAATTCAGTATAAATTTCATTGGCACTATTTAACCTGGTTGTTTTTTTCGCGCCAATAGCAGAGTCAACATTAGCTAACACTATTATATTTTTTTTTGACAGTAATAAATGTTTGTTTGCCCCGTCATTGATAGCTTTCGAAGCTTCAAAACTACCTAGGAAATTGAAATTGTTTAGTTGAAAAACGTGATTGAATACAATATGGCGTTTATTCTTATCGGACTATTAAAAGAGATTACGTTACATATTATATTTTATTAATAAACATCACGATCGGGGCTGCAACCAAACAATCTGATGATGTTTTGATTAACAAAGCGAATTTTAAAAAGAAAAACATTTTTTGATGCCTTTTGAAAGTCGTTTTCGCACATAAAAGTTGTTAACATTTTGAAATTGACCTCAACGATCACCTGAATTCTTTGTACTTTGTAATGATTACTTTATGTGCATAGATGAATTTTTTTTTTGTTGCAAAAATATATTGAAACGATCAGCTTTAATTTTGTACGGGATCGGTGACCATGGGTTGATCGTTTTATTGCACAAAATTTAATAAAAAGCATTTTAATCAATTATAGATAATATTAATGCATCGGTAGCGTAGTGTAAACATGGTTGTCTACTATCACAGAGGTCGAATCAAATTCGTAGATTTTGCTTTCAATAATGTGTCAAAATGCCAAAATCCCATAATTCCCATTATCCTTTCATTCAATCCCGTCCTCAAACCCGGATAAAGTGTTTCAAAGCTCAGATCAAATGTTGGTACGATGATGTCCCTATAAAAAGAACGCTTGGTGGAGGACTGGTGTCCAAAACATCACACAAAGTAACGTAAACAGTATTTTACCCGAAAAATTAGTATTTTCAGTTTAAAAATGCACTGTAAAAACAAAGAAAGGATTTAGAAGACCGATGCTCGATTTGGACTATGCCACCAGTATAACGATCATTGCCAGCGACTCGGCTTCGAGTCCAATAAAAACATTGACCTCTTCAAAAATCACTGTCAAAATTTTTGACAAAATGTTTGGCACTTTAAAGTGTTAAAAACGTTCATTAAAAAAACGTATTAACTCCTACTAGTACACTGCTATACCTAGCCCGATTTCTGACCACCCATCCTTAAGCTGACTGGACTATACACTACAGAGTATTAAAGTCTAACCTCCTAAGTCTAGCTCGGTATCCTTAAGAAAACACTTTAAGCATTAACAATTAATTTTACCTTATTATTTTTTAATAAAGTATTGTGGTCGACCTGATATTTAAAAAAAAAATTTGCTACCCTGAAATTTTGTATTTTCACGTTTCAGGACTAGAAAACCTTAAAAAAAAAATGTCTGTCTGTACGCCGTACGCAAAATCGTTTGAAGACGCGTAGCTCCTAAACCCGTCGAGATATTAACATGAAATTTCTATGGTGGGTAGATTGGGTATGAGGGGGAGAAGAGGGAAACGTTTTAGACGAAAATTTTTAGTTTCTAGATCTCATTAGGCATAAGCGCTATAGGGTGCTAAAAGTTGGAACTCATGTAGTGCTATAATAGTGGGCTCATTTGCAAAAAAATGTTTGATTGGTGTTGAGGGGTATGCGAGTGGGGGTGGGGGACAATCGATCCAAAACGCTTAAAAGCTGGAACTGAAGTATTCTAAAATCCATACCTCCTGAACGATTGATGTCAGACGGCTGAAGCTTTGTAGTTATCTTAACAGATACTAGAAAATTAAAAAAAGGGTTAATAATTTTGGTGGGGGTGAAAAACTGAAAAAAAAACTAAACAATATCTTTCGACTCAACTATCCCAGGAAGATAACATTTGGTTTTTGTATATGGAAGTCTATTGAATGTAAAATTTGTGAGTGGAGACGTGAAGCACGGAAGTGGGAGGACAATCATTGTTTAGAAAATTAAATTTGCATATCTCCAGAACCGTATGAGGTATGATCTTGAAAAGAAGTTAAGACCGGTAGACCTCTAGCGGAGGAAAACATTTAAAGGGTATAGTGGCAGAGAGTACCTAATGGTGGGAAGGATTAAAAAAAATCTGATTTTAATCGCCGCTAAGAATAGAAAGCTTAAAATTTAAAACTGTATAGAGCTACTATCAAGACATCCCAGAAAATTATTTGATAGGAGTAGCATGGTACGGATTATGCTAGAAAGTTGAAACTTAGTGCATGTATTTAGATATGCTACTAGAGTAATTAAAACTAAAAAAAATAGTCGGCTAACAGTCTGCGCGCAACTTTATTATTTTAAGGGTAGAAGTCCGATACGTTATAATGCTGGGATGCGGTGAAATTAGTCCTGGCCGAGAGTTGCTCTCAGACGCGTATACACTCAAGAAAGACTATCGACAGTTTTACTATGAAAATAGTGTCTAGTAGGCTTGTGTAGTCCGTGAACGAACTAGTTCGGAAGACCGTTCCCATAAGTGAAATGAAGGAAGGCAGTGAAATGCGGTCCTAGTTCGTTTGTGGGAAGTAGTTCCTCATGGGATTTCCGTACACCATGTATCATTCCACTCTCGCGAAGTGGGAAGTTAAAAAAGGATCTAGTTCGTTCGCGACGGAAGTGAGGACCTTTTTTTTTAGGTCATCACATTCACTGTCGCGAACTGCGAACTTGAAAAGGAACTAGTTCGTTCGCGAGGGAAGTGAGGACCTTTTTTTGAGGTAACAGTGATGATTTAAGATATTCTGGTTATAGCAAATTGTGAAAAATTTTCAAGTTTGCACAAAGTAGTTGCAAAAATTACAATTTCTTCATCAGTCAAAAGTTCAGTAGTATGTCTGCGATCCGATTTACCAGAGTTCCGAAAAAGAACGGAGGAAGTTGAAAATAGTTGCGTTGAACGAAACACTAAGCATACTCCTCCTTATCTAAACAAATCATCTCCCTTGTATATTCCACAAAAAAAATATATATACAAATTGATAACTTAATCTGATAGTGGCCACATGTATGGATTGCAATCAATAAAAACATTTCAGCATAATTAGATCAAAGCCAATAAGTTTGCTCAAGTGCTTACAACGATAAGGACGTAAAGATAAAAAAACGTTGCTCAGTTATATCTAAACCTTGGTACCTAATATTTATCGAACTGAAGGTAAAATTCATTCATAGATTTTGGTAGTGCAAAATCAATCGATAGAAGAATTATGTTCCGTTATAAAAACCATATTTGATTATCAGACGCTAAATGACCTTCCCCCCCCCCCCCCCCGATTTATTAATGGAAAATGATATCATAAATTTATCAATTTTCATTTCTTCAATGAGATCATTAATTCTAAATAACATTTTCCATCATGTTTTTGTGGAAAAATACTGCTTAGTTTGTTAAGTGTTCATATAGATAAGATTGCATTAACGTACAAGCATAATTTCGGATAATAATAAATTATAACTTAGTAAATTATTTAATCATATTATTCAGAACATTTCCAAGAACTTTGCTAAGATGTCACACTCCAGTTCGTTTGTAATTTTCGTCAATTATTGCTAGATAATAAATTCTAGCTAAATTCTAGTTAGATAAAAAATTTTAGTTAGAAAATAAATTCTAGCAAGATTTGGAAACTTGTTTCAAAGCATATGTAACACTGTCAATTATATAACTCGTGACAGTTCAAATGCAGTCGGTCAAATATTTCTTGGAATCTTGTTTTAAATCACGTCAAATATTTGACACTTCTTACTGCTAAATGCACTCGGTCAAATTTTTCTTAATCAATTATATGACTCTTGACAGTTCAAATGCAGTCGGTCAAATGTTTCTTGGAAACTTGTTTTAAATCACGTCAAATATTTGACACTTTTCACTGCCAAATGCACTCGGTCAAATTTTTCTTTGGTAGTTGGTCAAATTTTTCCAAAATAAATTTCTTTTAAGTATCTTTCGAACAAAACGATTAAAGGCCTGGACATAAACTTATCACAAAAATAGACCTCGAATAATGAAAAAAAAAAATATAATAATCACACACATAAATAAATGTTACAAACTCCACATTATGTTCAGGTGATCGCATTCGATTAGAATGACAAATTGTGGTTTTTCGACAAATGGACACCATGCGCTATGTTTAGCGATTAGAAAAACACCTTCAACATCTCATTGAGCACGCGTTATAAACATTTGATCGCATCAGCGAAAATATGAAGAACGTATCGCCCACATATTTGACGGTGTGATGTGATTTTCGAAATAAAAATAACCTCAAAACAACAAAAACAAAATAGCGGAGGTTTCGGATATTGAAAAGGAAGGCGACGGTTCAGTTACTATCAATCAAAAGTATATTTATTATTATAATTTAGAAGCTATTATTATTAATGTTAACGGAATTATTAGGTTAGTCACGGTGACCACAGTGATGGTATCTGTCTACGAATCGATACGAAAATATCCAAAAGAACGTGGTACTACCTTCAGCTGTACAGTGGTATTCAGTGCTCTCAAATGATCATTTGGCATATGGAATGATAGTTGATTGCATATAAAATTCACGCTTAATTCCATAATCCACCTTTTTCCTCTCCTTATATTGCCATCAAATAATTTAGTGCATTTCACTTGACCGAACAAAATTAAAGTTGCGCACAAACATACCTATTTTTTTTACTGCCTTTTGAAACATGCAATTCATCTCACAAAGACTCTGCATTTCGCTGATAATATCATACAGATTTTGAAAATTTCTCCATTTTTAGGATTTTGTACAAATGGAATTTTGAGCACCTTAGGCGACAAATTAATAGGCGAGAGACCAGTGCTCAAAATCTCTAAGTTGTCAATTTCGGTTTTTGGGCGATATTTTGAGCGACTCGCCTAGTTCACAATCTCACTACTGGCGTCTTTTTTTGAGTCGGAAAATCGAGCATATTGGGTTGAAAAAATCGTTTTTCAAAATAGGCGTTTATGTTTGCTCCTTTGTCCAGTACAGAGTAGGGTATCGAAATGCGAATGCAACAAGAGCAACTTCTTCATAACATCGAGCTGAAAACACTTCTCTTTGAAGCTACTGCAGCTTTCATACATATTTGAAATGATTGTACCAGAAAAACAATATCATTTGAAACGTCCTTGCGATAATTAAAGTTTCGTAATAACGACAATAGAAACGAATTGAAGTTTATTCTGGTCCGTCGAGCCGGATATGAAATATCGACTTATCGCAGCCAAAAAAACGTGACCAAAAATTATTGTGAACCTGAATTTAAAAATAGTTAAAACCACATTTGTTTTGTTCTTCATTCAGCCAATGGCGCTACAGTTAAATTTTTTTTCCACTCCATATACAATGTCCGAACATTTTCGACCCTCACTGTATATATTACATTGTATCCGATGGCGTTTCTGCGCGCGTGGTATTTTTCTTTTTCGAAATTCTAAATTTAGAGTTACGTTCGTGTTGTATACACGATCCAAAATGTTTGTGCGATGTGTGTAATGATGGCCTTAAAAAAAAAAAAAAATTGCTGAATGGATAAATTTATAAGTTTATAAAATGCGCGTCTAATTTTCGCGCTTGAACCGTGTTGTTATTTTTTGATTGTAAATGTTGTACAAATGGCTTGTTCTGAGCGACTTTAACCAACATTTTGTAGAACTTAATTTTATTTTCTATGTTTTCAAGTGTTCCATTGAACGGTTGCTGAACGGTTTATCGTACACCTTCCTTCCTTCCTTAGTTTCCATCTAGACCTTCTTTGGATAAGTTTTGCTCTAAATTCCTCAAGGTGTGGCGAATCGTTTGTCCCTGAATGCCAATTGTGGACTATCCTCCAAAGTTTCTAACATCTAGTCAGAGTATCCCCAAGACTAAAATCTAATCCCAATTAGTGTATTGGCTTATTTGATAGTACATTCGATTTTGCACATATTACTGCAAACAGTATCAGTACCTCGTAGTAGCGTTAATCCAACCCCAGTTAAGAAAAAGTCAGACCATCCATTTTGTAATGTTCTCGAGTGAAATATTTTACGATAGACATGTACCCTGCGGTGAGTAATAGCAGTGTATGCCTACCTCAAGATAATTAACACATTGAATGGGGATCACCGGTCATCGGTACAGAAATTTTGACCCTTTAAATAGCATTGTCAAAATTTTTGACAAAAAGTTTGGCACGCAAAGTGTTAACTCTTATCACCTGAATGTGTTCTTTATTATCAGAATAATACGTCTTAGATCGCCCATCGTGGTCAAAATCCTTCTCTTATACTTTGGTACTATTTTAAATTGCTGTATATCAGAAACAAAAAAGAAAATCAATGATCTAAACTGTAGAAACTTTAATTTGATTTATTGTTTCTTCCTCGGATAAAGACTGAAATATCGCACCTTCAGAAAAATTTGTAAAAAATTCACCTGAAAATCTGTAGGTATTTTTCGATAATTTTGCTAATACTCTCTTCCTAGTTGCGATTAAATTAACTTTTAATGGCAAACTTTTTTTGCTGTAAAATTGACTAATGTTCGAAATATTAACGGGAATCATGCCATTTTCTTGGGCATCTTTAAACGTCGACGATTATTAATCAGTTCGATTAAAACGGATCTATAAGAAAGAAACCGAACATATAATACCACACAGATCGAATTAATCCCAATTATTATAATAAAATTGATTTAATATTCTGGCATTTCCCGTTTCGATAGCTACCCATAAACTCTAACACCTTTCGTTTCAAAACAAACCGCCACCTTAGCTCTTTCGAAGACATCTTACCTCTGTTCTTTTATAAATCAATAAACTAGAACAGGTTTTTTTTTTTTCTTTCTAAGACGAGCTTTCGAAAACTTTGGGTCAATGTCTTGTTCCTCTTGTGAACACGGTTGAAATGAAAGTTCTATTTCGCATCAATTCGAATGACAATTTATTTTTATTTGTTTGTCTGCCCGATCTATTGGTCCAGTATTGTTAATAACCTCTTAGGTTAAGTTAATGTGAAAATCTTATAAAAATCTATCGAAAATATTTTTATAAGATGCAATAAATCAGATATGAAAAATATAATCAAATAAATTTTAAAGTGACTGGTAGAAATTTGTTGTAAATTTTTTTTCCTATTCTGTGTATGGTTTTTTTTGCTGCTGTTGCATTAATTAATAGACAAAACATAAATAAAATTTTTGATCATAAATCAAATATAAAAAAAAATGGCGGTAAACTTCACACGCGATTGTAAACTGATGTAAATGACTGGCAATTTGACACCATTTTTTGAACAGAAAGATATTTCGGAAAAGTTTTTATTGTTGTGGGTCAGATTGCTAATTACAAATATATAGTTTAAATGCAAATTCTAAATTGGATAGATGACAGTTTTTGTCAAAACTGCATTAAAAAAAAATCCTTCCTAATTATTAACCTTTGAAAACATTTATATAGTTTTTTTTTTTAAATCAACAATAACCTTTTTCCAATGCCATTAAATTGCTCGTTAACTATTTAGTCCACTTTTTTCAAATTTAATTTTACGAAACTACTTGGTTTTTAAGTAACCGCTTTAACAAGGGTGTAGTGTTATGCAGAAGATTTTTGACCTTAATTGCTCAATATCTACCAAAAATATCTGATATTTGGATTAGTTTGAAAACGATAAAATAATATTATAAAAATGCATAGATGATGTAGTTCACACTTCACTCAATTTTTACACTCATTAACCTTTTTTTCTAAAAATTAAGTCTTTATGTCTTAGTGGTATCTTCTCCTATTACCACGGAGAACGTGGTTTGATTCCGGAACCAAATCTCTATAGGTATCTCTGTGATATGTTGGTATCTTCTTCTATTACGCTGGAGAACAAGATTCGATTCAGATTTTGAAATATCGAAAAATCCAAAATTTCAAAAGTTTCAAAAAGCATCAAAAAGCATCAAGAATTTAATTCATTTCAATTCATTCAATTCATTTTTTAAGGATACCGAACTGGACTTAGGTGGTTTAGCCTTTAATACACTATAGTTTACAGTCCAGTCAGCTTAGGGCTGAGAGGTCAAAAATCAGGACGGGTATGGCAGTGTACTAGTAGGGGTCCATAATAATTCTTCTTTAGTGCAGATCGTGGTTGTGATATGATCTACTAGAGCAGCAATGTTGCCTACAACGAATTAACTTCAGTCCGGTATCTCTCATGGCGTTAGTGAATATGATAAAGAATGTAAACAGAACTCAGCTGCTCAGTGTTGAATCCTTTAGTAGTGATCGTATTAACATTCCGCACTGTTTACTATTTATATTAAAAATTTCAAAGCCAATAGCAACTGAAAAATTCTTGAAATAGTTTATGCATTGAACGGGAATTGAACCCACGACATCGCCGAAGCAATGTTTTCAAGACTTAGTACACTACCACTGGACTACACTCGGCCTTATATCATAACGCCAAGAGCTTGGCATTTTTTGTGATAAGTGATAAGTCCGGTTGTTATGAGTGGGATTCGAACCCATGACCTGTAGTCTAATACAGTTTGCGTCTTGAGTTCCCTGAAAGACATGAATGCAAATTTCAGATTATCCTCGATATCGTCGAGTTCTGCCAGCTATGTAGTAAATAATGGGAATGAATTTTATTCTGATGCAAGTATGTTAGGCCACCACAACCGGGCTGGAAGAAATAGAAGAAGAAATCATTCAGTACTACTATATTCCAGAATCAACAAAGCTGTTCTCTTTCTTAGAGTAGATCCCCACAAAAATGTCCTTAGAAAAACACAAATTCCAATCGAAAATTGTGGTCTTTTTGCTTGCTGAATTTGTGAGTAGCTCCCTACCTAACCTTCTCAACCTAGTATCGAACTCACAATAATTGAAGAACGCGTTGAGTTAAAACCTTCAAATTGTATACCACTATTTTGGATAGGTATAATTTGCACTGTTTATTTATGAAAACTAAAACTCTGCTCCTGTTTTGGATAGCTCCCATAGAAAAGTTTGCATACTTATTGCGTGGTATTGATACCTTTCACAAAATTGTCAAAATCGCTCATTCCTCAGTTCCGAAATTTTCAAAAATTAATTTTTTTAAATTTCAATAAAATCATAAGTGATAAAATAACGACCGTACTCTTTAGGGGTACACTATCAAAAAAATTTGAATTTTTAGAATTAATATTTCATCAGGCTAAAGAGATGTGACGGAATTCGTAAAAATCTACACGATCAAATCTACACTCTCTTAGATGTTGAATATCGAAAAATACTTAAATCCGTTTGTACGCGAAGGAAAATTATTATTTGATATTAGAAGAAAAAGCGTTATTGATGTCTCATTATACATAAGAAATCTGTCGGAATTCGTGAAGATGTACACAACTACTTTACACCCCCTGAAATATTGACTATCGAAAATTCTATGGTAGAAAACGATTTCTAGGCGCCTATTTAAAAAGCATACATAAGTAAAATTATTTCGATACCTCAACATACCTAAAAGATATTACGAAACTCGTTCAAATGTATAGAAACCTTTTCATTGACAAATTTCCGTACGCCAATGCAAATCTGAATTTGGTTGCTTAAATTATATTCGACGATTCACCATTACTCCTTACTTCTACTGTGCCCCTCTTGTGACTTTATACAGACGTCAACTCAAATAATAATAATAAATTTTAAAACGCAAATTTGTGTTTGTTTGGAGTCCGAAGTGATTAATCTTAAGTTCCAAAATGAATTCGAAATAATTCTTAAGATTACCTAATCACCAAAGCGACTAGAGTGTGAGTAAAACAAAAGTGTCACAATGTTGAAAGCCTGTCACAAAGCTAGAGAGTTTTACGCTACCTTTGGTTGAGGTTGAATATTGCAAAATGTTTGAATTGGTCTTTAGGTGATTATTATTTTATTTGAACTAAGAAATATGTCGGAATTCGTGAATGCAGTTGTTAGTTGTGATATATCTCAAGTCGCAATACTAAATAAGTATCCTGTTAGTTGTTGCATTTTCAGGAAGTTAAAGTTTTTAATTTCATAATATTCATCCATAGAATTATAGTTTTCCTTTCACGTGTATCTCCTTCTGACATCTTTTTAACCGCCATTTCTTCATGCCTTCGAACATCTAAATTGATGGTTCAAGGTTTGTAACTTGAACCAAATCGCATTGCATAATTCTATGATATTTCACGTTTAGTTTTAAAAATGAAAAAAATTTGATAAAATGTATTTCAGGGTGGCAAAGAATAAATACATTTTTTAATATATCAGCTATACATTTTCGGTAATTCTGGTATCGGAAATTATTTGATTTTTATGTCTTCATCATAACGTACTCACTTTGGCTGCATCCCAAACAGAAATCTAAAGAACAAGAAAGTTACGTCAGGCAGCCTGTGTCTGGTTATAGAAGGTCTTAGGTGATGGCCGTCGTAATCTAAATATTTTGGTTTCATGGTCCAGTCACTTTGAACGAACCGATCAAAACTTAAACTAGTGTTAAAAGATTTTTAAATTATGACTACGAAACTACAAATAAAATAATTGAATCTAATAGTGCGACCCCAAAGGATTCCATCTTCATTAGTCGTGTATGGTGCATGCACTCTTCAAATTTCAGATAAACTAGAAATTTATTATTCAATTACGGTCTTAATTAGATGCTTTTATGTGTCGTAAATAACATTAAAGCCTGACAATAATTACACTTCTATCTTATCAAAATGCATAGTAAAGTTCGGTGCTATACATTTTCTTCGAGACTATCTTAGAGCTGTTCTTCATCTCAAGAACAATTTTCCCCGATAAGAATGACTTTACACGAAAGTGGCGGTCTGTATGATGAAAAATCCACTGGAAAAAAACTTCTCGATAGTAAAAAATCTTCGAATTCATCTTGCTTGACTCTCAGAAGCGTATGTTAAGATCAAAACAAGACGCGAGATCTGTACCGATTCACATGACACAAGATTTCGAGTGAATTGTGAACGAGGAAAATTCGAAATAAGAAAATAAATTATAGTCCATGACGTCATTACTAATAATAAATATGGCGCCGTTTGTTTAGTTTTCAAGTTTTGAAAATCCGAAAGAGATTTATATTCCATTCACAATACACAAAATTCTCTCGGATTATCGGAAACGATCGTTTTTAGACGTATACACATACAAATGTGTCTCGAGTGATATTATTATTTTCGGGCTTCCTTGTACGTCACTACACCCTTAATCCACCTTGGGATGATGATGAAAATTTTCTTGTTGATATTTTTAATGTTATTACATATTATCTTATCCTCTTGATGTTGTTACCTCGACAGTATAGTTGGATTGGTTGAACGAATTGATTTTAAATCGTCCAACCCAATTGCAGCTTGTTCTTTCAAACGAAGCGATCTGTGCCATCTGTAGTTTCGACGGGAAAATATTTCAATTAGAAGGAGTCTTCGGTAGAATATGACTGCTATGGTGAATTGCTCCTTTTATTGCGTTACTTCGTTCCGTGCTGCTATTTCATCCTGCTGAAACTGAGTTAGCTCGGGATGTGGTTTTTTTTTAAACTTGCAGTACAGTTTTTTTGTGGTGTGTACCGAAAAACGAAAAACCCTTTCGCCTCCTTTTAGTTCTGCTAATTGCAGTTTGTTCTTATAAACGAGCGAGCTGTGCCATCTGAAGTTTCGACAAGATAATGTTTCAATTAGGATGCGTTTCCGGTGGAATATGACTACTATGGTGAATTGCTTATTTAACTACGTTACTCCGTTCCGTGCTGGTATTTCATCATGCGGACTACTGAGCAGGAACTGAGTTAGCTCGGGATGCAAGTTTTTTTTAAGCTACCAGTACAGGTTTCTGTGGTATGTATCGAAAAATGGATGAGAAGCGAATGTAAATGGTGCTCTTCTCGGGCATCATCAATATCGCTTTTTCCGAAGAAATGCTTCCGTTCCTAAGTGAGCAATTGTTCAAATTTCGGTGCATTAACAGCATTTTTCAAACACTTTCCAATATTATCATTATAACGAAATGAATATAAGAACTGAATGTTGCAGTTGCATCAAAAATAAAAATCGAAATACATCGGAGGCCCGAGCATAACGAAACGAAGACAAGTGAATGTAGGAAAATAAATTTAAAGAAAAAAAAAAGAGATAAGAACAAGATCTCACTAAATGCAACTGAGCAAGATTTTCAAAGAACTGATGAAAAAAAGAACAACAACAACACAAACACACCCAACAAATCCAATTTACCTTTGATCGAGCCTACCTTTTTCTTGGAATCGAGAACTCGATCGAAGATAATACCGAAACGATGTGAACAAAATACCAAAGAAAAGGAACTAAGAGGAAACAAACCCAGCGCGTAGCAACAACAAAAAACGCGTTTTTCAACCCAAGACCCTCTCCTCTCTCTCTCTCTATAATATAAAAATACCTGTAATATATCCACCTCTATATTAAGATCGACACGATCAAAGATCGTAGATCGTACCTTTAAGAAAAATATAAGATGATTGCAAGAAAGAGAACGTCTTTTATGTTTAGCAGTTCGAAACATTTGAAAAGGAAGAATATAGCCTTAGAATAAAATTGCTGGAATCGGAATCATTTGTGATTTCTAGAAGGATTTTGGTTGGTTTTTATGCAGTAGGTAAAGTGCAGGGTGGTATTATTGATTTTATTGCGTTTAAATGAAAGAATCCGAGTTAAAATAGTACAATCGAAGTATTAGAATCAATCTGTATACTTTCGCTCATAAGGTAAGGGTCAACAATAAAGTAAGGGTAGTAAGGGAAAAAAGCAAAATATTTTGATTTTCTGCTAAAAATATACAGATAAAACATTAACGAAGATGGGACAAAAAAAAGTGGGATTCACATACTTTTACAAATTTCATCATATCTCCTGTCTTTTAAAATATTAAATTAATTTTATTTCCATGAGTTCCTCAGATAAAAGCGTTGAAATTATTTCAGATATTTTTTTGAATATCAACTCCTATACGTTTTCACGAATTCTGTCATATTTCTTAGGTGTGATGAGACATTGAATTGATTTTTACTTACGTAGGTTTGTCTATATACTCAACTAAAAATTAATTTCAGGATTTCGCGATATAGTACAACACCCTAAGTAATGCCAGAGGGTTGTACACGTTTTCACGAATTTCGCCATATCTCTTAGGTCTGGTTAGAAATTAAATTCCGTTTTAATTGCTACATGAGCTTTTTTTTTATAAATCGCCTAAAATTTAATTTTAAGATTTTTGCCATTCATCCCTAAGAAGATTGCATACATTTTCACGAATTCTGCAATATCTCCTAGGTTTGATTCGATATGCACTGATTCTTACTTCCACGTGATCTTCACATATAATTGCTTTAAAAATAAAATTTAAAAAAAAAAACCGACGAGGGAATACGAAGGTTGAAACGTTTTCACGAATTTCGCCATATCTCTTAAATCTGATTAGATCTAGCATCTGCACGTTTTTTTTATAATTGTCCAATTATGGTTTCAGGTATTCAACACCTTCGGAATTTAAAGGGTTTTACCTACTTCGACATATCTTTTAGGTCTAATGAGATATTCAACCCCTGAGGCTTGTATTCGTTTTGATACCCTCCGTCAAATCTCTTATGTCCGGTTTGATATCGAATTGGTTTTAACTTCAATGGGCTGTTAGTGTAAACCCTTTTTTTTACTTCGATTTTAACGTGAAGAGCCACTGATGAACGTTGAAATTAGAGATGGGCAAAGCAGTTCGTTTAGTAAAGGAGTTCACTCCGAGTCACTCACTTGAAGGAACGAGTTCAATGAATTGGTTCCACTCAACTGTTCGTTCCGAGACTCTGAGGCCCTAAAAAAAAGGTCGTCGTTCTTCCTAACGTGTCGAATGTAGTTCACCGATAGGAGTGACGTCCATCAGTCACATTTCATGACCTACAAACAAGAAAAAGGGTCCTTCCGCCCTCGTTCTTCATGTTTTTGATACACTGTCACTCGTTGAACGACCCATCTCTTCTGTAGTCACTTCAATTGAAATGTTCACTAAAATGGAACTCTTCGCTCACTCTTTCATTAAAAGCTCGACCAACTCTTCCTCAGCTTGTGAGAAAATCTACTTTTATTTACTATAAAAAATAATCAAGTAATTGACTCATTTCGAATTGTAAAAGATGCGTAATTTTGTTGTCAACACGAACCAACTATTTGTTTTTTTTTCTTCTGGGAGTATATTGCGTCTCGAATCAAAGATTGATAATAACAATTCAGTAAAGTCTAGTAAACAATACCATAAGAAAAATTATAAAAAAAATTCAATTGTTATAGAAGGAATTAAATGAATTATTATGAGGGAACTCTAAATCGGCTTACAGACTTATTGCGTTTCACCTATTTCGCGTGTGTTTCGTGTGTTTCTCGCGTTTCGTTATTCGCGTTTCGCGATTCGTGAGTTTTCTCTACTTGAAGTGGTTTTTTGACGATATCAAAGAGGTTTGCTTGACGAGACAGTGGCAAAAAATGTGCGAGTCGATTTTTTCGTGACTTTTCTCGCAAGTTTCATGTGTTTTGTGAAACAAAACGAAAAACTCGTGAAATATGAAAAAAAAAGCAGGTGAAGTCTGTAGCCGGCTTAATCATTTTTTATATCGGATATTTATCTAGTTGAACCTGTTTAGTATCTTCAAAAATATCGCGCACTTACCTAATTCGAAAAACTCAAAATATAGTCAAGAAAAAAAAAAACTTCGAATCTTCATAACAACCAAACAAAACAAAATCCAATAGTCATTGTAAATTTTCGTTCTTAAAGTCAGTTTAAAAATTATTTATAAATAGCTTAATTTTATATATACAAATAAAAACTATTTTAAGAAATTTTATTTTTAAACACGAAATTTTCATTTTCTTTACAGGTAAGTACCGGGCCAACAATAGTCCGCTTTTGATTCAGCATTCAATACGTCACACGTATGTTGAAAAACACCAAAATAAGTCGGTAAAAAATAGTATCTAGTGTATGTTTGGATATTTTTAAATTATAGATTCATCTCGAAGTAGCCTCATAATTCTATCAATTTTTGACCGAATTCAATTTGTAAGTCGTCTCATTATTTTGCAGTTTTCTAATTCATGGAACTGCTTCCCGTTTATTTTTCCCAAATTTATTAGATTTTATAATGTTGTAATATTTTTATAGAGGGGGAGGGCTATGGGTTGTTGGGGAGGGTTTTTTTTTTGCAGCCATTGAAAACGCGTTCTATACGCCTGCGGGCATGATTTACGATTTAGTGAAATGAAGTCGAGCCAGACACCAAAAATAAATGAGACATGAGGTTTATATTAAGGTGACGGTTATTCTCGAAAAATCTTTCGTAGCGTTGAACAAATTTTTTGCGTCTTTTATATGAAAAGACGGATTTTGCAATAGGGAGGACGACGAGATTTCAAAGATGCATGTGTGAATAGAATAAGAATAATTTCGATTTAAAGAAATTTATTTTGAACGAAACACGTGCAAGTATCGCATTGCTCGTAACTTGCGGCCTGGTTAAATTAACAAATTTTCGAAATATTATTTTATTTTTAAGTCAGATGAAAATTTCTGCACTTTTTTTTGAATTTTGTAGAACATTGCAATGAAAATCATTCTACCGTTTGATGAAATAAGATTTCGAGGCCAAAGGGCTTCTAGAGCAAGGTCGTTCGTTGAATTCTATCCAAACTCATACAATTTGTATCATCATTATTACTTTTTACTAGCCCACGTCAGAGTCAGCGATCCCCATATGCATAGCATGCTTCCCTATCAAACAGTACCCTTTCAGTATTCGGACCAGTAACCAATAACTTCCCCTAGTCCATGGTAATATCTCCTTAGTCTTCCGTCTGTCCAACCTTTGCCTGAGTGCCCTAAAAGTCATGCAGCTTGTTAGCGCCTCTCAGCTAGAGCCGTACTCTATTCTGACTACAAAGTACTTTGAGCACAGAATACACAACGTTTTGAACGAATTAAAAATGCTATTCACAGATACGTTTCAGATACGCGCAACTTAGATGATTCACTTACGATTCGCCTACATGATTCACTTACGATTCACGTGTATGATTCAATTCAAAGAAAATGCTCAATGATTCATGGTATAGGAAATGAAAGTGAACCCGATTGCGAAGAGGGTTGACAAATTAAATTTGATCTAATAAATACATGATTGCTATATTTACTGAATCATTAGATTGAAATTAATCTTACACTATTGTCTGATCTCTGGCTATTTATACCATAAGTTGATAATCGAAATTTTCAATGAATAAATATTATTATAAATCTTACAAATTGATGATTGCTGTTCATAGGGAATCGATTTTATATGCGGGTAAAATCCAATTTGAACGATATTGATTTCAGTAGCTGGTGCATTATCCAATTGAGATTGATTGAGATTTTAACGTGAATAAGTCGATTGATTGAAAGCCATATTTCAACCCTTCAGTAGATTTTTTTTTAAATAATTACCCGGTTTAGTTTTGTGTTTTTTTTTTTTCGTATATTAAAACAGATCTTTTTTTGATTTCATTATTAATTCAAATTTTGAAAAAATAGCTTTTATGTCAGTTCGCAAGCTATCGTCCTCCAACTCTTTCGGGTAAATTCCATGCAAAAGAGTCATTAAAACAAATATTAAAACTAGAAAATGAAAATGTTTTATTTTCTATCAAATTAAAAATTAACACAAAACACTCTGATCTTTTGAGATGACCTTTAAGAACGAGCTTAAAAAAATTATCTGTTTGTAATATTAAATTCCAAAATTTCAACCGCTTTTCTAAGGGCCTATACATGTTCTGATCAACTGATTGTACACGACTTGATACAATTTCAGTTCTAAATCGAATTCCATGATTTATCATACTATACATTATTTTGATATGAATGAAATCGCTCGAACCGTTTGATTCACTCCATACAAGTGTCATTAAAAGTTGACGTTAATCAGCTTTGCAGACTTCCTCTTCGTGTTGCAAAAATACCATATCAAGATCAAGAAAACTTTTTTTTTTGTGGAAAAAGGGGTGGGTTGTTACTTTGTATTTTTTTGAGCAATACCATCGACATCTCCAAAACATGCGTTTACACTGAAAATTGATCTGGCAATGGCAATGGCAATATTTCCATTGCGTTAGATGTGAAATTGTATTCAGTGGGCCTTTGACTGTCAGGCTATTTTCATTTGAGCGAGAGGATTTTAAGTATCGAATTTTGAGGCAAGGAAAAACGCCGGACATTGCATAAAAAAATGTAGATCGTTTTCTCTTTAGTTATCTTAATTTTCAGCCATTTCGTGATCAAAGTGAAAAAAAAACCTTATTCCTACCTGTAGAACTTAAGATGCTTGTACACGATGCTAACTTAAGATGCTTGTACACCAGCAATGTGTCAAGCAATTAATTGCCCGACGATTATTGCCGACACTAGTGGAGCGATCAATGGAGCAATACAGAACAATATTATGCTAGTTGCGGCAATATTTCGGCAATGTGGCAATGTTTTCACAGATTGCTGGTATTGTTCGCACTATAGTGGCTGTATTTCCACTAACTTCGTAAATTTCGAGCAATTGTCCTCGATCGGTAATTCAGTTGTCAAATTTTGTTTCGCATTTATTTGTCAAGTTTCGTGTTGTAATAGCTGGGAATTCAAATATTTCCATGGTTTATTTTAAGTTTGCTTTCGTGTTGTTCATAGACTGAATTGCTCGTATAAGCCCTTATTACTTAACTGCTAGATATTGGTCAATAATACAATTCAGGAACGAGTTGATGAAAAGTTTATCCACATAGCCTGTTGCTATTGTTGCTGTGTGTTGCTTCATATTTTCGTGACGTCAAAATTGACGAATATTGCTGCAAATTGCACAATTTTAATCGTTCGTAGAGATATGCGATGATTTTTCTTGCAATATTGCTCTAAAAATTGACATGGCAATGTTGAGAGCAATATTGCCATTTAATGAATTTGATGCTTCTATATTGGGAATTTGTGTATGGAAATATTGCCGTTGTTATTGCCATTGCCAGGAAAATTGCCAGGGTGGATGCCGGCTGACAATATCAAGACGGTGACTAGTGCCTTCAAGACCAAACATTTTCAAAACAAAATTTTCGTGAAACTCAAGACTTGATTGCGCAACTCTGAAAACAAGGCCAAGATCACACATGCTTCATTAAGACCAGGACTGTGAATGTGCAAGCCCAAGACTAATGCGATTGTTTAATTTGATGTCGAAAATCCAACAAAGGATGAACTACAACGCCATATTGCAATTTTAAGGATTAGTTTAACCCCGGGGTGAAATCCAAGTGATCGTGTGATCTAAATTTATTTGGATAGCTGAATTTTAATTTTATTTACGCAAATGATCTAATAGAGAAGACAACTGTTACAATGTCAATGTTTGGAGTATGATTTCTTTTGTACATTACACTTTTTTATTCTGCACACTCGTTTCTTTTCTTAGTCTATCTTAAGTAAACGGAAAAACTGTTCTGGTTGGAAAAACCCAGAAAAATAAACGCAGACATTTTTTTTTTTGGGGGTTATTTTTAAAAATGTTAATCAATTCATCCAATTTGGTGTGATATCATTTTGCATAAGTGTGTTTTGTTGTATGTATTTTGGAAAGATAAAAGTTGCCGTTTTTTTTTGGAATCTTATGTTTGTAATGGCTTCTTTTGCTTCGCTTTTGGCTCTTTATGTGGCGACTGACTTTCATCTCTAGATTTTGAGTCTTTGCCCGTGTTTTTAACGCGTCTGCCAGACAGTTTATTTTCGGACGCGTACATTTTAAAATACAAAACTTGACGCGAACGCATTTCTCTTTCGCCCAAATGATCGGCGTAGTGATGATCACGCCTATGTTGCTACTGCGCTGCTAATGCTTCACTTTACGCACATTATTTTTGCCTGTCTAAAATGCTTTTTGTGGAGTAGACAAGTCGAGATGAGCCTCTCTTATTCGATTTTTAAAAAGAAATAAGCACACCAAACTTTTTTTTCTTAAGTGTTTTTTGTATTTTTCAGCTCTACTAAGTTATAGTGGGAAATGTTGTTTTTCTCCCAAGTCGGTTTTTTTAGTATTGACGCATGCGATTTGTCAAGGTATACTTAAGACATGTGCTTAAAAAGTTAAAAGAGTTGCGTATGTAGATTTGAAGATCGGTCCAGTTTGCGTAAAAAGGCGTTGACATTAGCATCAACATAATCATGTAAAATATGTCGATGGCAAAAATTATTTTCGAAATGTTTAACATGGCCTTCTGGTTTGTCAATTTTAAATGTTTAACGGTGATTTTTTTTTCTTCTTGCCCCGATCACTCAGCGATCATATCAAGTTATGTCGCCATGTTTTTCAACATTGTCGATATGACAACGTGATCGGTCCAATTCAAATAAAGTACATGTCATAATCGCTTGATAGCGGTAAGTGTGATGTACTAAAAAATGGATATATAACGGGTATTTACCCTGTTCTTAGCACAAAATGCATATATCTGTAAGGCTGTGCAACCTGGTGTCTGCAATTCTAACACCATAAAATCCTGCTCCTACTCCTTGATCTGTTTTAGACCCGTCTAATCGAATCTGTGGGATACCATTAAGCACAACCAGAATAAACATCCGAATGTGGCAAAAATCGTAAAGTGCCATTCACTGGGACCTGGCACCGGGCAACACAGGCACTCAAAGCTTTTTATGCCAAAGCATTCGGAAAAAAAAGAACATCTGATTATCTGAAATTAAGCAGATATCAGACCTGAACCCTAGTGGAGCTCTGACTGGACATTGTCACATGAGTAGCCATCTCAATAGGATTAGTCTCTCTGAGACTAAAATTTGCAGAATATTCAACTGCGAATATGAAACACCAGAGCATATCCTCTGTGAATTTGAGGGTTTATCTTACAAAAGACTTCGTCACTTCGGTCAAGGTTTCATGGACCCATCGGAATTTTTGACCATTCCTCTTCGCAAAACACTACGATTCATTAAAAGCACTGGGATTGAAGAGGAATCATAATGAATCCGGGAGGACGTCAAAAAAGTCCCAACTGTGGCTGCAGTGACAGGTTAACCATGCCAGCCCCTATTTCCAATCTATCTATTTAGATTCATCTGTATACCAAATTATAGATCCCAGTTTTGGAGTGGGTTTGCTTGTGGCCCAATCCTCTCTCTCAGGTAGGACAACTTTGAATGACCTTGTAAAATTGAATCTCGGTACGATTGAATCAGATAGAGGTGTCTCTAGAACAGGGTCCTTGTTGAGTTCCGCTGCAAGAGCTGGGCAAGCGGGTTTTGCGCTCTGACTCTTCTTTCTAGCTCAAAAGTTTGGATCTAGTGAATCAAGGTTGCTTTTGTATTTTTAAGTGCAGAGGTGCTAGGTTGAGAAGCGCCTCCAGGGCAGCTGTAG
This sequence comes from Beris chalybata, assembly GCA_949128065.1. Taxonomy (NCBI): domain Eukaryota; kingdom Metazoa; phylum Arthropoda; class Insecta; order Diptera; family Stratiomyidae; genus Beris; species Beris chalybata. The sequence continues at coordinate 7,573,293 of OX421895.1, read as the reverse complement.
GAGTGGTGCGCATAGTCCTTGTGATTCCTAGTCATCTCAATCTTTGTAATTTAGTCAGCTTAAGCTAAGCAGTTTTCTTCCACCAGACGGATGCCGCGTAAGTTATAATAAGTCTAGCATCGATGGTATACATCCAGCCAATAGATTAGTTTAGAACTCAGTCCCCAGTGCTAGCTGAGAAGGCTCTTGCAGGTCCAGAGAGAGATTCTATCCCTTTCAAGAACTTTGTCGAAATGAGCATTCCAAGTAGGTTTTTCATCCAGAATGACTCCCAGGAATTTTACCTCACTGGCATAGTCTATGGATTGTCCAAAAAGAGTAGGCCTAGATAATTTGTCTTCACACTTTTGATGAATGCAACAATGGTGCTTTTCTTTGGGTTGATACCCAATCCTGCTTTGGTACCCCAGGCTACTATACTTTACGGCTTAGAGTATTTTTGAACTAGCTCTGTCACTTCAAATTTACCTCAAACAACGATGGCAAGGTCGTCAGCGTAACCCTATACCGTGACTCCGTCTCGACTAACCAATAGTTTTTTGGTAAATATCCGGTATATTACTCGGGCATTCAACAATGTTTTATTTATTTGCTAATCAGTAACGGATATTAATAATATTTTTCGAAGAATTACAGAAATCCAACACTGAAACATACATGACTCGTAAGCCACGTAAGGTCTTAACTTATTGTGATTATCGTATTACTTACAAGCTCCCTCCGTATAAGTCATACGATAATCACAATGAGAGGGGAGTGGGAGTAATTGTAGGTATCATAATAATCATATATCTTGAAAAACATGTTTCCATCATCACGCCACATATGCTCACAAGCCGTGCACGATCATTCATTTTATACAACATCGAATTGAAATGAATCGGAAGTGATGTCAGAAATGTACATCCGTTTAAGACTTTGAACCGATCGCGCATTATATGCTTGAGATAACTCTTTAGCGCTAGATTAAACCCATAATGTAAACGATCGCGTCAAATCGAGCTGATCGTGCGTAATTCCAGGGGAATATGTTTTTTTTTAAATTGTGCTCTTGTAGTGCAAATCTTGCTGCAGCTATCATAGAGCCCCCGGCCTTTGTGTTTTTGTCCGAAAAGGACCTTATCGCCAAAAGTTTACCGCGAAACAGTCAAATCTTTGCCAAAATAATAAAGAGATGACAGAAAATACATAAACTTATTTTAAACGGTATGACTAATATCGTGCAGGTAGACTCTTTTAGCTCGCTGCCAAATTTGATTAGACTTTGGCTAAGATTTCCGTCCGCGCTCATCTAGAATCGCTGCCTCCGAGAAAAATAATAATCATAAAATAAAGAAGCGCTTAAATCACCGAGGCCCATTGTAAAATTTTAAATTTATTATACGTAGTTTTATAAGCGTATAATTGTGTTGTCTGTTTATTTTAATTTCGATTTTTTTGTTCTTCCTCGGATCAGTCAAGATGTTTCAGCGTCGAAACACATCTTGGCTTCTAGGGTGCGGAGGTGCAGAGCCCAAAAAAAAAAAAATATGCTTTTTTGGCAAGGTGTGCATTCAAGTCAGCCAGCAAGATCTAATCAAATAAACTAGAAAAGATCTTCGCGTAATTAGTCATGAAGAGGAGTAGGTTTCAAGACGCTAAATTTCATTCACGGATAAGTTGCTGTTGGCCCCCGGTACCCCATGATCGCGATCGCGTGGTAGTGACCACAGTGCGATCCCGTGCGATCGTTTCTTTCGTGATTCATAAAAGTCTATGTTTAAGATGTTGGAGCAAAGTGTATTAGCTTTTGCTCGACGAAGCTACTATAGCTGCTATAGTAGGCCGCAGCCTGGTTGGCAGCTTCGCATACATGCGACTTTCCTGTATATTTGAGGCCAATTTGCTCGAACTCGGGATGATTCAAAGGCCGCACGTAGCTTGCCACGATCGCCTCGATCTTCGATCGTATAATAAACATAGAAATCTCTTATTTGTTCCCTGCTCTGCCCGGCCAGGCGCCCAAATGATCGAACGCTTCTTACAAGATGCTTAAGATCACAGTGGAACTAAATAGTATTCGAATTTGATGGTATTGTTTTTAATTTGAACCATTTGCTTTGCTTCAAAGATCTGACTGATCGCATAAAAGAATTATTGCAAGTTCCACTCAAGCAGCAGCACTTGTGCCTTCTCCTATCATTAACTTCCCAGCTATGCGTACCACATCTTAGGAGCGGTTTGCACTAGAAACTTGAAACTTTGTAAATATATATATGTGTAGATACAGGGGACCATTTTTCAAATATTTTTTGTTGTTGGATGTTTTGAAGTGCGAGTTTAAGGACTGGAAATAATGGCCCAAACAGAACATGGCTTCGACTTTGAAGTTCCTGTCTTTTAGAACACACAGGATTATACGGTGATGCCCACAACACCGATTTCGACTTCGGTATAGGAGGCAAGTGGCAAAATGGAAGTCGAAGTCGAAGTCCGTGTTCTGTTTGGGCCATAAGATCTACAAGTTTTCAATTCAATAAGAAATTTATGCTTGAAATTTAAAAAAAAAACGAAACCAGTTTTATTGGAGTAAGAATAAACGTTTTCCGTCTGATGGTAAAAATTCGATAGTTGAAAAATGTGGCATGGATTGAATTTTGGATTGTATTTTGAGTCGAGAACCGCCATTCACATTTCAGGAAACCTTCAAAATATGACAGTTCGATCACAATAGCTATACAGGGGTCACCAGTGACCGGCACAGAAATTTTGACCCTTTAAATAGCATTGTCAAAATTTTTGACAAAAGTGTGGCACGCAAAGTGTTAAAAAAAATTAGGTCCTGTCGCATTTACCTATTTATGTAAATATATTTCATAATTGTGAACACATGTCTAGGTGGATTGGTATCCACGAACTAAGTACTTACTTACTTACGATGGCGCTACAGTCCAAATCGTACCTTGGTCTCCTGACGAACTAAGTACAAGTCAGTTTAATTTGTTAAAAAAACCTTTTAATTATTAAATCCTTTTTTTTAATTAAATAAAAAAATATCTTCAAATTTAAAATAAATTGTAAGGGAAAATTTAAACCTCTTTGGCTATGGCGGGCGGACAGGAAAACTGTTTTTTTGAACAAATTTCGTTGTTTACTATGATGTTAATTTTAATCGCAGATTGTACTGACTAGTGAAATATGTTCACTTTCACACACTACGCGGTAAAGTTTAGACAATAACAATTTCATTTCATTTCACTTTATTATTTTAATAATGACTTATTTTTCCCTTATTAACTTTACTTCGTAAAAACATGGACAATCATTTTACACTCTCTCTTGTAGAAAATACTGAAGTTAACTTTAAGATCGTTATTTGTAAAAAACTATTTTGATCTCATTAAACCTAAAAGATTTGTCAGAATTCGTGAAAACTTGACCAGCACCTAATATACCCTAGGGCTGAACAATGAAAAATTTGTTTAGATTATATTTAAAACCTTTAAAAGTAAAAGAAAATTCGATATTTCATCCAACCTATTATTTATTTATTTATATTTCAATAAAAGGTATATAAATATACACAATTATTCATTGAGAGCTAGTGACTTAGACCATCAAATGCTCTTACACCAGCAATTTTTCAAGCAATTGATTTCCCGGCGACCATTGCCAAAACTAGTGGAGCGGAGCGATTAATGGAGCAATACAAGGCAATATCGTGCTAGTTTCGGAAATATTTCGACAATGTGGCAATGTTTTCACAGATTGTTCGTATTGCTCGCCCTATAGTCTGTTTTTTCCACTAGCTTGGGAAATTCCGAGCAATAGTCCTCGTACGGTGATTCAGTTGTCAAGTTTTCTTTTGAGTTTTGGATTTATTTGTCAAGTTTTGTGTTATAATGGCTTGGAGTTCAAATATTTTCAAGCTTTATTTTTTAGTTTTATATTTGTTTGTCAAGTTTGCTTTCGTGTTGTTTGTTCATAGACTGAATTGTTCGTGTATGATCTTATTGCCAAATTGCTAAGTATTGCTGCATATCGCTAGTCACAAGTTATATTAATTATTTTTAATGTTTTGTTTTTATTTTTTTTAATTACTTTAATCAATCTTTAATTATTTTTTTTTACTTTGTTTTTAATCATTTTCAAACAAAATTAGATAACAAATTTTAAAATATTTGTTACACGTTTTGAACAAATTACAAATTTTGTAATATATTTATTTTTTTGTTTGTATTTTTTATTTTTCCTTTTTTTTAATAATACAATATTAGTATTTTGTAATAGTAAATATTTGAGCCGTTGATTTTGTAAGTGGAATAAGTCACTTTTTCAAAAAAAATTCAGTTGTGACATTCTGAAGATGTTTTATACAATACGAAGCAACTTTCTGACAACCTCTTGATGCAAATGTTTCATTTCACTTTTAACAAATACAAGTAAATTTTCTCGAATGTTCGCATCAATATTTTTGATGTTAAAATTCAAATCCCTCAAATATATAGATTTAAAAACAAAGTGACTTATACCTACTATTCCACTTTCAAAACAGCTCATTGTAGTCCTCAATTTAAAAGGTTAATCTTTTGTGTTATTCTGGTAAACCAAGCTGTTTATAGGTGATCGTAACAATGGGTTTTCGCACCCTTTCTGACAAAATCAGGATCTTCAAATTGGAATTAGAATTAGTTAATTTGGCTAAGGCAGATCTTCCACAAGACGCAATCCTGGATCTTTAACTTTAGTCAAACATTGCTTATTTTGTGGGTGCACCTTCATTGTTTATTGCCCAATTTACAGGATATTAAAGAACTCTCTATCGGATCCTTTATAAGGTCCTTGTTGTCGAGAACTATCTGAAATTGAAATCTATAGAATTGATTATTTTTTATCCCGACATCTAAGACTTTGTCTCAAACTCTTATCAAGAAAATTATCCCCACTGCATTTAGCCTTGCTTAAATCGATCTTGGGGCGAAATTTAAAATTCTATTCGACTTAAAAAATGTCCCTTGTTATTCTCTTTCTCTCGGCCTCTTATTTTTATTATTATAATAATCGCTTTATTTTTCTACATTTTTTTAATTTCGTATTTGTGTTTTGCAATTGTTATTTAAAGATTTCTATTTTTGTTGGGTGGTTTGTCACACATCCAAAACCGAAAGAAAGTAAAAAGATCGCATAAGAAAACACTAGAGTGTGGCGCCTTTTGCTTCCAATCTTGTCGGTTTTTATAGACGTTTGTCGTTATACTTAATGTTGATGCTGTTGTAAATTTTGTGCGAAACGGTTTGTCGTCTCGATCTTTTTTGGAATCGCTGTTTATGCGTCGAAAATTAGTTTACTTTGAATTGTCGACACCGTAATGCCGTTCCGATTATAAAAGAATATTGTGACGAAATTTTGCAATATAATGCGTCTATTCTTGTCTTTGTTCGATTTCTATAGAAAATTATCGAGTATTATTATTTTATTTTGATGTTATATTAACGCCGATCGTTTATTTTCTCTCAGACGAGTGTCTTAGAGCTTGTAAAGTACTCTTATTAATAGATTAATTTAATCTTTTAAGCATAGTAATAATTTTTTTGTTGTTGGTTGTTTTTGTTATGAAACAAAACTAAGCCTTATGTTATGAGAAATATTTTTGAAGCAAATATAAAAACAAGTCGTATGTTGATTGTTGTTATATTTTCGTAAGAATTGACTAATCGAAATTAGTGAAGAATTTTTACAAAGATTTTTTTCAGACCTCATTATCGTCTAGTCCTGCGTTCATCATCAATGAATGTGTGATCTCTGATCTTTTAAAATATGGGAATTCCTAGCTCTTCCTCTTATTTGAATTTTACTCAAGCCATGTGATAGCATACATCAAAATATTGCAAAAATTATATAAGCTAATGAATGTTCCGGTGGTGTACCTAACTTATACTTTCAAAATATGAGCTTCTTTTAAATAACATTAATTTTCTTCGCAAATACCATTCTATGCAAAGAAGGAAGAATCCACCATGGTATTGAAATTACAGTATTAAAACTAGCTGCACATGTAACACTGCATATACGTAAGGTATCGTATGTTATCATTTGACAGTGTCTGCTATAAGCAAACAAAAATATTTAGTTGCGATACTCGCCACACAATTGGAGAATGGCACCACTAGCAGTAAAATGCATAGTATACTAGGTAAAATTATCGAATTTGTATACCATGAAACAGGTTCAATAATAGTTAGTTTATCTCGTATATGCTTAGTATTGGATGATACACTGCTGGTATTAACGTCCCTGCAGAACCTGACCAGTTTGTCATCCCCTCACGTCTTCAAGTCCTTTAGGAGTTGAATATAAAATAAAATGTGAAACCGATTTTTGAGCGACTGTATAGAAAGTTAAAGTAAAAAACAAAAACAACAAATTGCGATTAGACCAAAGAGATTCGTCGGAATTCGTAAAAACATACACAATAATATTTCACTTCCTTAGGGGTTGAATGTCAAAAAATTCTGTTTTAGGCATTTTTGTTTAAAGCCCATAGGAGTAAAGACACCTAAAATTATTAGTTCTAAAATCATTAGACCTAAAATAATTGTCGGAATTCGTGAAAACTTCAACTACCATCTTGGGGATTGTACCTACTCGTATGTCAAAAAATGCTCAAATCCGTTTTTTAGCTATTATTCAGAAATGAATTGAAAACTGTACGGGGTTGATAAGTGTGATGTAATGTCACAGGGTTGACGACTAGATCGTATTGCATTGTTGAAAGAAATTTATATAAGTTTTCAGTATTGTATTGTATTGTGGAAAAAGAAAGTATATGGACTCAGGTAATCAATTTAGAGTAGGCAGCAAAATCCATAAGAAGACAATGCATTTTACTATATGGCGGCTAGACTTGCTAATTGTCATCAGGGCAACCAATAAAAAGGTCGTGAAGTTCTAAAGTTTCCAAAGATTTTCGATTCAAGGCTGCACACAAATAGTACTACTTATCTTATTGTTACCCTAATTACAAAGCCTTGAATCTGGGTATACGGTGGCGCCATATATTTCAATAATGATTTTTAAATACCACTTTAACGTGGTGGCGCCTGCCTGTTACAACAATATCTTACCTGGTATTGTACAACGGATGGATGAATGCATTTACTGTACTTACACCCTAAGGGAGTGTAGAAAGTAAGTAACCGGTAGCATGTAATAGCGGCTTAATAACTTGATTGTGCAATACAGGTAACCTCCTACAGTGCGGAAAAAAATTTCACATTGTAGGTATGGTATATACGAAAATGTGGTAAAAGGTAAAAATATCAGGGATTTTTTATATTTTTAAATAACGATTTTTTACTACCCTGTTTTGCTCGACGCATACTCATATTGCCACTACTACAAATCTTTTTCTGAATTTCATGCTACTGCGATTTTTTTAGCTTCTCCTCATTTTCAGTAGCCTGACTTTGCATAAATATTATTGCTAATTTTTATATTGCTATAATTTTTGTAAGAAAAAAAAGTAATAATTATAGCCTAAAACAAAAGTAGATTTTATGCTCTACTTAATTTCGGATGCACTCTATTCAATTTGTTGCGATCAAGTTACAAGACTGAATTACATCTTATTCGTGTTTCTTCTTCTGCAATTAATTATTAATTAATTAAAGAGATCTTGTAGAAAGTCGAATGATAATCGAAATGCTATTTTCATTTAAAATAGATATTATTGTTGTTCGCTCTATAAAATTCAGTTTAATTTTGAAGCCTTATTTTAAATACTTAGGGTTTTTGCTTTCAAGTCGAAAATCGCAAATTAATGTGTATCTAAACGATCAGATTTATACCTCACCTTGCGTTCAGATACTATTTTGATTTCCATATAAAGTAAATATTACACACTCTTCATACATTTCATGAGATAAAATTACTCCACGCAAGATCATTGATCGTTTCGATACAATTTTTATTAAGGTCGATCACGTAATCATAATATCGGATCGGAAAGTCAATCCGCGCGTATATTTTTCAAATAGGGCGGTTTAAATTGTATAGGAAATTTCGATTTTTATTTTGGGGATAGGCATAATATTCTCAATATGATCGCGCCTTATATTTATTAGTATAGGTTTCAAAAAAAAAAAAAAAAAACACCGATCAACAAAAGCGAAAATTGTATTTAAGGTGTGCGTTATGTTGTGATCTTGCAATGTTTCGAACAATTTATATTACGGGATGGTGTAATAAAAGTGTTTTGCATACTGTAAATACAAAATTTCCGATATGACTGTGTAGGCGTCTTTTAAGACTTGAGGAAGAGAAGAAGGAAAAAAAAAATAAACCGAACTAATTTCAACTCGAAAATAACATAGAAAATCAATGCTATCGAGATTAGTTTATGATGAACATGATACGCCTTCGGGTTTATTGTTTTTCAAGAGTAGAAAGAAGTAAGCGTGAACAATATTTAGATATTTTTTCTATGTTGTAATTTCCATAATTCAACAATCGATAAATTAAAAATTATAGTCAATTTGATCGGCCGGAATGGCTTTCTCTTGAAGTAAGGTTGCGCCCAGACTGTTGGAAGATTTTTTATTTATTTATTTTTTTCAATTCAATAGAAACGCCGGGTTAAAGTATCGATATATTAGGATAATCGTAAGTCATTGTATTGAAAGAAAACCTGTTAAAGTCGATATCTCAACAGAACTAAGAGATATGTCGGAATTCGAAAAAACTAAAACATGCACTTGGAGATTGTATGTCCAAAAATGCTTAGCGAACTCGATATCTGGTTAGACCTAACATAACAATATTCTGGGCGCAACTTTACTATTTTCCGGCAGAAGTTCGGAGATGCGGTGTAAGCTACTATGTGACTGAAAACCTAACAAAAAATTCGGGAAGCGGTTAGAATAACAAATAAATTACATAGTTGGGTCATTTTCCGGGATGTGGTCTGGGGGTTAAAAAAACAAAAAAAAAACTTGAAAATAGGTGATTATTAAACAAGGACGTGGAAGTGAAAAAATAATCGATATCTAATCAGACCTAAGAGATATGGCAGAATTCATGAAAAAGTATACAACCACTTTACACCACCTTAGGGGTCGAATTTTAAAAAATCTTGAAAACGCTTTTTAGGTATTCATATGAAGAATCCGTAGAATAAAAACGAATTCAGTATTTGAGAAAATCTAGTAGATAAGATGAAAATCGTTAAAATATATGCATTTTATTTTCACTGTTAATTTTTTTTCTCCCTTCCGAACGCCAATGGGTATTAGATTTTTTTTAATGAAAATTACTTTTCTAGTTGATTTATATATACACACCACAAGTTTCAACTTTCTAGCATAAGCCGTTCTATAGTTAGGAAAACACCCCCAACATGCCACTACTATAGCTAAGTTTGTGGCGGCGTATGGCGCACAGACGGACTGAAAAATTTTCCCTTCTTAGATATGTTGCTTTTGGAAACAATATAATGTGCCCCGTGATTTATCTAGAATAAATATTTTTATTTCGAGCTGCAGATAGATATCCTTTGTTCAAATTACAATCGAATTTTTGTGATTGAAACGAACTCACACAAAATAGAACAAATTCGGTGAAAACTATTATAAAAAACATTACTAATGCAATAATTGAACTTTGAACGAAATAAACGATCAGTCATTGAAATCCATTCTACACACTAACTGTATCTAATCAGCTAATAATCAAATCAAATGACCGGAACTCGCTTCAAATGAGTTCTTATTATTAGTTCAGTTCATATATTTATCAAGGCGGAAAAAACCTCGTACATAAGGCGACAAAATTTGTCACCAATGTATGGCAGGTTGTGCTGAAACTTTTATTTCCACGAATTTAACAATAATAAAGTGTTCTAGGCGCCAGCTATTTCTATCATAAGCGGAGACAGGCTGACCGAGCGCAGTCCGGCAATAATCATCATCATCGGCTATCTTGAACTTTAAGCATTTTACACGGTTTTAATGAGCCAAAGAAAAGATCTTTTAAAGATTCCGATGCGGTTTCTCAGAACCTGTGTTCTTAACTAAACGACAAATGCCTTCATTTCTGTCATCCGTCCGAAAATCTACAAAAAGCCTCAACTAAAAGGTGAATTTGATTAATTATGACATATTTTTGTGTGATTTTTTTTCGGTATGAATCGAGAATCAAAAGACACTTAGGTACCACCCTGACTAATCGCATTGCTTCATTCAGCGAACACACTTAAAATGACTTTGACGGATTAACGTAATCGTAAATGATTTTAACCTCGACGAATATAACGCGTGTAAATGAACACTTAAGTGGACAGAGAAATGTTGTATTACATACGGGAGAACAGTTGATTGATAATGGGACGTCGAGGAATCCTTGTATAAAGGAGAGAAAGTTCATTTTTCAAAAAAAAATTGACTTCAACTTTTGAAAATTACTAATAAATTATTAAAGAAAAATATTTTTTTTAACAAATTTTTCACGGTAAGAAGACTTTGTACCTAACGGCTTGATAAAAATTTATGATATCATAGTATGAAGAGCTTCCTACATAGATAACTTAGTAACGTCGTTTTCTTATGTTGGACTTACACTCAAGGTTATTTCTGTACATAGGTACATTCCATTTTCCCAGTCTATCAAATCTAGCATACAAAGAGTATGTTTTTAACACCTCCAATCGGGCAATAGAGGAACTAATTTGTCGAGATATTAGAACAAACATTCGTAATATTTATTAAGAACGAAGCTTACGCCATTACCCTTATGAGATCTAAACATTTGGAGAAGAGGAATCCCGATCTTAAAGAACAAGTGTCCATATTTAAAAAATGTTCACACATTTCTTAATTTCTAATTTTCTGTCACCTTCGATTCACAAAAGATTAATGTGATTGAATTTGAAACATTACAGTCGCCCTTTTGTCTAATCAGAGTTCTCCCTCCAAGTTCCGCAACATAAATAGTCGTTTTTTCCAGGAGTTGCTTGTTAGTTTATCTCCCAAAACCGACTTCATTATATTGAAGGAGTAGTATAGGGTTTCACCCAAAGAACTCTAAAATAATTGCCAAAGTAGATTGTGTAGTTCGTGAACGAACTAGTTCGGAAAAGTGTTCCCATAAGTGAAATGAACGAACTAGTTCGCAGTGAACTATCGCTTCTAGTTCGTTTGTAGCAAGTAGTTCGTTATCACATTTATCATTCCACTCTCGCGAACTGGGAACTAAAAGAGCAACTAGTTCAGTTGGTGAAGACTATTTTTTTCAAGTCATTTAAAGCGAAATGCGAACTTTAAAAAAGGAACTGCCTCGTTCGCGAGGAAAGTAAAAACCTTTGTTTTAGGTCATCACATTTCCCTACACCATTTATCATTTGTTTCTCGCGAACTGCGAACTACAAGAATGAACTACTTCGCGAGGGCTCGGGAACTAGTTCGTTCGCGATCATTAAATTGAACAAGAATGCGCAAGCCTATTTCAAAGTGGTCTTCAAAGGGACTTTATATTTATAATAAAAATCCAAAAAGATAGAAAACAGATAATAATGTTCTAATTCTTAATGCCGAAGCTCAAACTCAAGTAGATAAAACTGCGGTCAAAAGAAATACCCATCGAACCGGATGAATTTGAACGCGCGGCATTCTAATGCGACCCCATTTAACAGCATCAATTCGATGAAAAAAGAATATTCGTATTTTGATTTATGGCGCCCAACGTAGGGTCTGTGAGTTAGGTCTGAAAAATTATTTTGAAGGGCCGTATTGGCGAAAATGTGGGTAGAGTCATTTACTTCACTTTTTGGTTTAAGCGCCCAATGTAGGGCCTCTTCGTTAGGTCTGAAGAATTGAGTATTATAAGACGTTTACACAAAAAGCCGTATAAATAGAGATATGTCGAAATTCGGGGAAACAAAACCCCCACAATACCATTTTTGTCCCAACTCCGTACGCCAACGCATATCTGATTTGTAACTGAAAATACTTTTTTGGTGCATCTATATGCACGTACCAAGCTTCAACTTTTTAGCATAATCCGTTCTCCAAAAATAGAAAAACACAACAACACGGCTATTGCAAGGATATTGAGATTGTGGTGACCAATGAGCGCCAGTTTTAGTGCTTCCACAAAAAAATTAAAACTTAATTGCTTAAGTGCTTCAAGTTAAAAAAATTTCAAAAATTTACCTTCGGAGTTAAAGTATCTATTGGCTAATTATCTGTCAACAATAGGTCCAAAGTTGAAATTTACATATTGTAGGTATTTTAAGATTCCGAATTTAACACGTTGAATGCCATGGGGGTTACCGGTGACCGGAACAGAAATGTTGACACTTTAAATATCATTGTCAAAATTTTTGACAAAAAGTGTGGCACGCAAAGTGTTAAGCTTAAAATGGAATTTTAGTCAAAAAATGATTTTTTTGTCATTGTTTCGATCTTGGAGCTTACATTTTTTTTCTTTTTGAAACTCAGGATTGGGAGATTTTAAAATTATGGATTTTCCAGATAGTCATTTTAGAATTTTGAACTCTATAATTGTAATGGGGGTTTCGTGCCCAACTCATTTTGTAAACAAAAACATTTGACTGTGAAGGTACAGTAGAGTTTTGTGCAAGTCTATAAATTCACAATTTGTTTGGAAGATCGATAGATTGACAAGGACTCCTCGAAAAATTAGGCAACATTGTTGCGAAACTTCGATAGAAAACTCACTGATCGATCGATCAAAATATGTTGTAATAATTTTTGGACATCATAGATCAAGGTTCTTCAGGGATGTATATTTTTACTATTATATTTCGATTTAGTCTGATACTATTCGACTATATTAGGTCGTAGGTACATTACACGACTCAGATAAGATAGTGCGAATATAACAAAAGACAAGCATAAAAGCCTAAAGCTATCTAGTTGAAGTTACTTTTATCTTAACAAAAAAAACATACAATTATAACAGTTTTTCATTAACTACTATCATCCAATTTCATTTTAATCAAGTTTCATTCAAGTTAATCGCAGTTAAAAGCGGTTTTAATCACTGGCAAACTACAAGAAATAAAAAATCTAAATAAATTATATATATGAGAATATTGCACTTGTTAACAAGATACTAATTGCGGATCATATGGATATTTATATATCACTTATTTAAAATTGGCGACTAAAAATAGCTGGCGAATAGCGCGACTATTAATTGTGTTACAGCATCGCGCGTCTACATCGTATTTATGTTCATCGTGCGTGGCACATACGGGTTAAAGGCCAACCATGAATAATGTTAACTGCTCTTTAGATGCATGTCGAATATTTTCTACATATGTGGAGATATTGTGCATAGTGCGGTATTAAGTACGACCGATATGTAGGGGAGGGTCGGGCCCCGGACAAGTCCGCGATAAATGCTTATTCGAATGACCAATTGTAACTCTAGACAATAATAATTTCAATTATTAATATTAGAGTTGTTTTGAATTTTAGATTTATCGTGTCAAAATATACAAATGGATGCCATAAATCCAGTAAATATTAATAATTTGCATTTTATAATTTACAACCCGGAACGCCTAGTCGTGTGTGACCTAAGTCACGAGTAATGATAGCTCGTTAAAAGTTGGTTATTCTTGTTACGTTACCAGTATCTAGAAACTAAACAAAATAATAGGTCGAATAATCGGGCAACAGAACTTTTTCGGTCAAAATTTGATGTGCAAAAAATTGTTTCGTCAAAAAAAAAATTTTCTTAATTAGATTTTCTTAATTAGAAGGCTCCTATTATTAGAGAGAGTAGCAAACATAAGCTTTGTTGGTCTGTATTAGCTGCACTATTTCGGTTATCAAAAAGATTGTTTCCCGAAATTTCCCGCAGGGAAAATAATTTTATCATGGTGGGAGCCCTGTCAAGGAAACGCTGCCAAAACCTCTGAATGTTACAATGTTTTTTCTATTAGGAACTAGTTGAACTAAAATATATTTCCTACATCTTTCAAGAAAACTAATGAATCTGGATGGATCCATCTCAGGCTTCAAATCTGATTAAATTCCAAATATATTACATCTTACCAAAATAGTTTTAATTTATATTATCTCGTATGTCTGGTGTGTTAGCCAATATAGTCGAAGAAACAAAAAAAAAATCGCCTGTATGTATTTATTTCATAATTCACTTTCTGATCCACTTTGAAATGAAAAACAAGAGTGTAAAAATATTTACAAAAACAGAAACATCTCCTTGAAAGTTTTGTGTTTAAGTGCCTCTTCACCTTGTCGGACCAATTATACTAGATCTAGATGTGCGGCTTGTTCGGCTACAGAGGTGCTAGATGCTATATACAATTAAATTTCGTTAATGTCCTACCTTCGCCGATTAATGACACTTTGTGCGATAAATGTTCGCAGGTAATCAGTTACTTGTGTCACAAAACTACCGGGCTATGTCTGACCAGTTAACTACCAAGTAGCCACTATCGCAATTTTACTCGAAATGATACGACATACGTGTACAAGACGAAAAATAGTCGCGTCGCGTCTCTTCAACATCCGTGCATTTTATAATCGCGTTAATAGCCCCTTTAATGCTTTCTTTAATCTGTCCCTAAAATAGAGCGAACTGTCTCGCAGACTTGACAAACGTATTTATAGTTTTCGGGCCAAAATGAAAAATAAGAGAAATTCGAGAGGGCATTATTCATTAGTCTGAAATGCTGGCGCCGGCTATTTTCTGGTCTGGGATACGGTTTGGCAATAGGAGGCTCTGATTTCTTATATTAGTTTCGTTGGTTTTCACATCGTCCAAGACGCAAGACAAGACGCTGCCCGAAACCGATTTCTTTAGTCAGGACTACGACTGACTGGCCCGTACACTCTAAAAACCACCGGGGTAACGTCGCGTCGTATGTACAACCAAAACGGAACAAATCTCTATACTCTAGAACTAAAAGTACCGAGACTTTAATTTAGTTTGGCTGCGTTGTAAAGCCGTCTGTAGCTTTAGCTTGGCCATATAGTGTGTGCCGCGGCTATCTTAATGGTCAAATCTTTTGCCTGATATTTGTAAATAATTATCGTCTGCGGTCAATTTTCTGCCCCCTTGAGGGCCTTATGATGTTTTCAGACGGATTTGTGCATTTCGTAAACATTGAAATGCGTTCTAAGAAATTTGAATGGGAATATAATAATAAAATTTTCCATTAAGGGAAAAAAAAAAAAATAAAGTCGGATATTGGACGCCACTTAATCGAGTGTACTGAACTTTATGGGAAATAATAATTGCAGTTGAAAGGAATTTAACAGTGTGATCATGGCTATTTTTACACGGTGTTGTAATCTTTTGATATGGGCACGCAGATATCAAGAAAGAATCTAGAGGATCCTTAAGTTGGACATATGCGATGTATAGCTCACTAGCACACATTAGGTAAGCTGTGCCATTGGGTCCGTAGTGACCGCATTGAGTCCTTTAGTAGCCAGGAATTATTGTTCCAACGAAATACGTCAGGAACCCTTCGTCTACACTGACAATTTATCTGGCAATGGCAATGTCGACAGCATTATTGCCATACACAAATTAACAGTGTAGACACACCAAACGCATATGGCAATATTGCTTTCAACATTGCCGTGGCAATCAATGCCATGGCAATTTTGAGGACAATATTGCCACAAAACGAATCGTTTGACTGAAGTTAGTGTCGCTAACTGGAGTATTAAGAAAAATTCTTATCCCCCTTTTCATGCTCCATCGCCCCCTTTAAAAATATTGCTTTTAGCAAAATCCATTTGTCCACCTTTACTCATAAACTGAATTTTATTTTTCTAGTCCAATTGGTTCGTGAGATATCGTAACCTAAAATTTTGCAAATGGGTTCACTATCAAAGCTCTATATAAATTCCAAACTTCAGCCTCCTAACAGAAGCGGTTGCTGAGATCTAGAAACCAAATTTTTCCACCGAAAACGCTTTCCCCACTTCCCCCCTCAACGCTGCAACCTTTAAAATATGGTCACTTCAAGGGGCCTATCCAGTCTATTCATAAAACAAATTTCAATTCAATAGCTGAAAGGGTTTGGGAGCAAGGAGCTTTCAAATGATTTTGCGTACAGCGGTCGGCATACGGCGGACAGACGGACTAAAATATTTTATTCCTTTTTTCGTGTCTACTGGTCATGAAACGAAAAAAAAAGTTTTTTCAGGGTAGAAAATTTATTTTAACAATGGGGACCCTTGTGAAAAATGGGGGGCCATACTTTCTACAACCTTGGTATTTTAACAAGGGAACCATACTATAGGTCATACTGTAATTAAATCATATGAAAAGTATAAAAACTTTATCACACTAACAAGTCACAAATAAGTTTAAACGTTAACTATCATAATTTTAACTTGACATTATTCTACATTAAATTTAAAGTCGACTTAAGCGTTGAAGTATGCTGTAATTTCACTGTGAATACACTAAAGTTGCCTTTAACTATTTTGAAGTTAAAGCCAACTATTTTGAAGTTAAAGCCAACTTTATCGTGACTATGAATAGTGGCCATTCATTTCAATTTCATTTGAGTTACGAAAAAATGAATCTATAAGGAACTGCAGTAGAACCGAAGTATGAAAATTAGAGAAAAGAGGTAAGAAGACAATTAAGAACGACAGGATTGATTGAGTGCTGATACAGAACTGAAACATTTCTTAAAGTGGAATTCGTTCAAATTGAAATTTATAATTCCTCTCAACGACGAATATCGGAAATCTGAACTCTATATAAGGTTTTTTACTCCGTTTTCCTTGCGTCATAAGATTATAAAATGAGAAAAGAACTAAAGATATACGCGAAATACATATTAATATTGAAGTTGTAAAAATCATAAAGTAATCTGATCACTGTTAAATTTAAACTAAGCTAAACACATGTTCATAATTTGGAAATAAAATCAAATCAAATCTCTCTCTCCCAACAAAATCAAGATACGGAATTCATATTAAGTGTTTATTGTCAGTACTGATTTCATGAACTCTTACCTGAGGAGCTTGTAACTCTGTCTCAGTTTTAGTTTTCAGTACTGTTTATCAATACCTGTTTATGTTGGACAGAGGGTACTGAGAACTTCGACTTTGAATCTATTGAAAGCAGAAAGAGGTTTTTTTTTAACTGATGATAGAACATATTTGTCGAACTCAGAAAAAAAAAACTGCGGTAATCGTACCCAGCTTCCCTGCTTGTCAAGATTCAGAATACCAAATTTCAGTCAGAACTGTCAGTCTTCAATGCTTTGAGAAGTATTTTTATGCACTACCTTTAATGATTTTGGACCTGTCTATCAGAGGGCAGTTCCAGATCATCATGAAGAAGGTTTATTTAAATTCCAAGGAAACTCTATACTCTAGGAAACTCTAGAGCTTAAGATTTCGTCTCTTTGTGGAAATGGAGGAAAAAAAACCTAGTTACGTCCAATTGTACCAGTTCAACTCCGGACAATATCGTCCCGCATCACCATACAATATTACTTTAAAAAAATATGATTTTGAAACGCTTAACAAAAATTCTTAATGAACTACGTATATCAAAAACACCAACCAAGTATAAGAAAAATACAATTTTCCTTTGACTCATTAATTATTATTAAATGCCTTTCCAAGAATTTGTTTGTTGTGAAAACCGCAGTAACCATAGTTGCTTCATTGAAATTATTGATTTAACTTGGGGATTCCCCGTTTGTTATAAGTCCAGGGACATTTTATGGAATGTTTAAATTTTTTTCATACTATGAAAACTAATTGTGCCATTTCTTCGACTATGAAAGTTTTATGTGCATCAAGATGTAAATTAAATTTATTGTTTTATTTTTTTTTTTTTTTCAGTCATATCACAAAGACCACACAATGGGAAGATCCCCGAACACAAATTGCTCAACAGCAACAGGCAGCATTAGCACAGCATCAGACAATCCAACAATCAGGTAATTATTTAAATTCATTTTTATTTATTATAAATATATATAGATTCTTAGTTTGTTGTTAGGAAATTTCGATAGAAAAATAACATGAATTCGATATTATGTTGTTGCATCGAAGAAGTTTTATCTATTGATGCCATCGGACACAAGATACCGCCGTAGCTTAATGTCGAAAAATTATTTCCTTTTTTTTGTTGTTCTCTGTATTTTGGCATTTATAGTTATTTTATTTATGTTAATTTCAAGAAAGAAAAAAAGCTGAACTGAGATATTTATAAGTGGTATATGTACTTGATTTTTATTACCATAATGTACTAGATGTGCACAAAGTTTTGCTTAGTGCCGCAATTTCAAATTGTTTATGGCTAAAAACATAACCGAAATACTGGATCTATTATTTCTTCATTTCTTTGACCGTAAAATTTCGCTTTTACTGACAATTTGAGGTCAATTAGTTCAAGTTGTGACAACCCTTAATCATATTTTAGGGCCTTAACTACTGTTTTTTGTCAAAACTGTTTTTTGTCAAAACTTATTCTCGAGTTATCGGGCGTTCGAACAGAAAGACAGACTGGGATAAGTGACGATATTTTTGGTGATGTGATCCTTAATTTGAAGGGATGATTGCTTTTATCTTTTCATTAAAAAACTTCAGGTAAAAGTTGGTTAAAAAAAACAAATTTTCCTAAAAAAAAGTATAAGAAAAGATCAGCTCTAAACTCAAAACACTTGTACCAACAAATAAAAGTAGCTTTTAAAATAATAAATTATCTATTCTAGAGCTAGAGCTTAGTTTCATTGTTTTTCGTTGGATAGCTTAGTAGTTATATTTTTTTTATACTAGTAAAGCCGTATTTCACTGTATGTCAAATATTTAACTAACAGAATTT